>BSWB01000004.1:132994085-134336865 GCA_033239125.1 Fagopyrum homotropicum
TTTGACCCTAACACCTTGAACAATTGTTCTTTGATCCAATGGTTGTGGATTCTTCCTACTTTTTACACTAACACAACTCAACCCTATATGTGTTTGTGTGTGAGCGAGAACATATTTCACGGTAAAGAGTTATATCTAAGAGTCATTAGATGAATAATACAACTCCCTAGATTAATGACATACATCTTCGCGAGTGGGCCTGATTTGCACGATCATGCACTTAGTAAAAATTGAGGGACGGGCACAAACATGTTGAATAAGGAGGCGCACAGTCGTGCACATATAGTGCACTATCGTTAACACATACTCTTCTACAAGGTGCACGAGCTTGCGCCGTGTACACCCTATTATGCAACTTTGACTAGTTTACCTTGTGTCGTTCATCTACGGTCCTCGTTTTTACGTTTTGAAAAAAGTCTAAAGAGATCTAACTAGTCCAATTGGCAATAGGGTGGAAGGGAGAGCCTATTAATCAAGGTTTGAAACTTCATATTTGTCTAACAGTGTTTTTTAATTTAATACTAAATGAATTAGGTGCACGATCGTGTACCTTTTGAACATGACCGTACACCTCTCCCATATCACGAGCTAATAAAAACCACATTGCACGATCTCCCTAAATTATAGCTACACGATCAAGCACCTTTTAAGCACAGGGTCGTACACCTCTACTAGAGCACGAGCTACTAAAAACCACAATGCACGATCTCCCAAAATCATAGATACACGATCATAAACCTTTTGAGAACGATCGTACACCTCTCCTAAAGCACAAACTAATAAAAACAACAATGCACGATCTCCCCAAATCATAGGTGCACAATCGTGCATCTGTTGAGAATATATGTGCACCTCTCCCAAAGCACAATCTTGTCGCAATCTCATAGCACAATTGTGCTCCTATATCCCACGTGTGAGACACATGTTCAAATCGTGAGTGTTCATTATATTCGATCCGACGATTCTTAGAGGTTCTCACTTTATACCCTAAAAAAGGTTATCACCTGATCATGACACACACAATAAATATATATATATATATATATATATATATATATATATATATATATATATATATATATATATATATATATATATATATATAGGGTTGGGTTCAAATGGAAAGGACTCTTAAGTTTAAAAGTAGGAAAGATCCACGACCATTGGATCAAAGAAAATTTTTTAAAATATAACATGTGATTGTTAAACTAAACATTTTTCAAATATATGGAAATTGTTAGAATGTGTCAATTGTTCAGTTATAATTAAAATTGCTCAACTAAATGGTCAATTAGCTATATTTGAAATTGTTCAACCATATGATCAATTGTTCAAGTATTAATTTATATGTCCAATTGTTCAACTATAACATTGTAACACCCCGAATTCCAACAACTCGGGACGCTACTGGTGAGGACCACACAATGGGTCCCGACTTCAGTTTGACAACAATTTTACTAGGATCTTGCAACAAGACACAAATAAAGAAACCGAAATTCATAAAAACGATATTTTAAAAGAGATGAATACAACACAAACGTCTAACAACCAACAGTACTTAAGAAACATAAAAGCCTATTTGTCTTCATACGATACTGGAAACACAACTGCAAAACCCAAACCCCACTCTAAGGAGTACGGAGACCCGGCTGACCATTACTTCCGGATCACTCAGCTGCTGCTCTAACTTGTGGTAAATCTAAACAACACAACATAACAATCATTAGCTAGCTATCTAAATGTTAGATAAATGACAACAGCACACACACACACAATAGCAAAACTAAACACATCATGCTTTCAAACCTCGCCTCCGTCCCCGTGTAACCATCAGGAAAGGATCCGATGCATCTCACCTTGTACCTGTATGGTTTGGGTATAGAGAACCTCCCAGTCTCCTGTTAGAGCTGGGCAGTGATGTCACGGCCCGTTATACATACACTTGGGCTTTAAAATAATAAAAGTCGTCCTAGGCATGTTATAGTTATTAAACAATCAACACACACTACTATCATCATTCAGCTAACATCTAGAAACCAGCTAAGTAAGTCGCAAGGACTTACCTAAATCAAGTCTCATTCTTTTAAATTTCAACTCGGTATGTAATCGTCCAAACTCAATTGCCTGTCATAAGAGGCAAGTGGATCAAAATACGTTCCATATTCTTAGAAGTCTATAACTTCTAATATGTACAACACATCATAAGAGAAATTACCAAAATACTCTCATAAGGGTAAAAAGACTATTTTACCCCTAGGTATCAAAACCCTAAAAATATTCTTAGAATATTTCTAAAACATTCTATGAAGCTCAAAGCCATAATCTAACATTCACAAGAAGGATCTAACTAAGTTGGAAGATTATCCAACTTCTTGTCTCTCATGAAAACTCGCTAAGGGTCCCACTTAGACTCAACATAAAAACCTCGTACAAAAATCCAAAAATTCTAAATAAAATCTCTCAACCTTCTATGTTATGCACTCTACTCATATAAGCAAAGAAATCTTAAAAACAACTATCCACCATTCTCACACAAATCTCAAAGGTGTCTCCCAAAATCCCAATGAAAAGGTAGCTAAGCAAGTCACGAGCTTAATTTGACGAAGTTAAACCAACTTAACACGAGTGTATGAATTCCTTGTGAAGTAAACTCATTCTAAACACCTAAAATTTCAATAACTATAATTAGCACCTAACAAACGCACCGGGTTATTCGCTCGAACCATGTGACCCACACCCTCACCATACTTATCCTTGACCAACCTGAACTAAGTCCAATCAAAGCTAATGCATGCATACATTAGTTAACAAACTAATTGTATAATATATGCACTACCCCCACTAACTATAATTAACTAAAGTTTTTTTCAACTAGGAAGAACAACGTAAGCTTATCTTGAATTATATATCACACATCAGCTTCCAACTATTCAAGACATTCCTATAAATCCATCCATCATCCACTAGTAGTTCTCTAAATTATATAGTTTAAAAAGCATTACTTCGAACTTGCAGTAGAACATTATAACTTGCAGTAGAACATTATATCTCCTCAACATTCACCAAAAGCCTTATCATTATAATCGACCGACTCCCTTCGATTAATCAATTCAAACAAATATATCCTCAAATCTATTCGTTGTTCTCAACACCAATGTTAAATCCTTACCCAGTCCTAAACCATAAGACAACACCCATGTTTACCTATTAGTCTTTACATAACACTTCTTGTTACTTTTGTCTTCGATCGACTTCCATCTAATCCAACTATACATATTGAGTAGGTCATCTCTAGGTTGTATAACGCTCTTAATCGACTATAACGTATAGGGAAAGATATCGGTATCGGGGCTTACCTTCACAACTGGAACTTGAATTGAGTCTAATAGAATCTAGTTGTTTTGTTCCTCGTGTCGCCGGTTGTTCCATCAAAATTCAAAAGGGGCAAGGAGGAGGACAGCGACAAAGGTAGCTTGATAGCGCCGGCGAGAGGGTTCTGCTTGCAACGGCGGCGGCGATGTGCTGGCTAGGAAATTCGAATGGCTTATGGAGGTGGTGGTCCACGTATGTTCGTTGCGTTGTCGGCGACTAGAGTACGGAGAATATGTTTAGCAATGCTAGGCGAGATAGATCTTCTTGTCACCGCCGATGTGACGCAGAAAGGACTGCTCATTCTTCTTCTAGGGATCTTGACAACGGACGAGGTGGTGTAACATTGGCAGGGTACTCGATCTGGTGAATTGTGGCGGCTGTGCAGGAAAGAGGAGAGGAATGAAGGTGTGAGGGGTTTCTTGTTGCGTGATTACAAGAAGCAACGTGGGTAACATAGATGATTGACCACGTATTTAGGATGGAAACAATTAGGTTAGAGATAATCCGGTATATTAGGATAGAGATCATTAGGTTAGCGTTAAACGTGGTTAAGGAAGTAGTGGTGTAGAAATGTAACGGCTGAAGGATCCTGCTTGCTGGGCAGACACAAGGTGAGTTGTGTGGGCGTCCCATCAAATGGGCCTACTCTTTTGAGATAGAGAAAGTGTTGGTACGTGGGTTGTCTTGATCAAACGGAACTGTTACTCTATATATGCACGATTAGGGTTTTGTGATCATTTTATCATTTTATGTGAGTGAAAGACTCACATAAAATAATAAATTTTGTGTTGATACATGACACTAGGTACAATGTAAGAAGATCAACGGGTCAGAATCCGGTTAAATTAGGAAATAGACGGAAATAAAATTCCGGATATTACAAAAATGTATCTTTTCAACTAAAAATATGTCAACTATTCAATAGTAACACTCCGAATTTCTAAACCTATGATGTCATAGGCTAGGACCTCACAATAGATCTCGACCCTAGCTTGACAACAATCTTACTAGATCTAACAACAAGGCAAAAATGTAAATAAAATAAATGGAAAACGTATAAAAATAATAATGTTGTGAATGCATAACATGAGACATCCTTGTATGAGATAACTACTAACATCCTAACAAAAATGTGAGACCATTTATATGAATGCATATCTGATAGACCACTCAATATATATGAATACGTGGACCAGGCTGGCCATCCGCTCTGGATCACCTTACAATATTCTTACCCTACAAGAAATCTAACAAAATAACGTTTAAACCATTAGCTAACTATAACACCCCAAGTTTTGGGAACTCGAAGTGTTACGGGCTAGGACCTCACAATGGGTCCCGACCCACAAAGTAACAACAATAACATCGGATCTTGCAACAAGGCACAAATAAATAAAAACCAAAACTATATAAAAACCCATAAGGTATAGCAAAGGAAAAATCAAAGGACTCTCATCCGAGTTCAACAACAAATTGAAAAAGACAACAACTGAAAAATAAGCCCGATCCCATCCTAAAATGTACGGAACCCCGGCTGACCACTCCGTCCGGATCACTTAGCAGCATCTCTAACTTGCAGGGCATCTACAACGTCGGTATAAACCGTTAGCTAACATTCTAGATATCAGAAAGACAGTAAAGGCCCAACACATATAAGGATATAAGCACATAGCATGCTCGCACACAACCGGTTATTATCTTTATTATAGTTATCCATTACTAATTCAACTTCTTTTGTCACACGAGAATCTCTCAAAACTCGCCTCCATTTCCGTTACTGACAAGAATAGATCAGATGCATACTATCCATTACATGTGGGCCAAGTCGCAAGTGCACCTCCCAGTTTCCCAATTTTGAACTGGGCAAGTGGTCACCGTCCGGTTATAAAACGCTTGGGCTAATTATGGTATAAAGTCGTCCTACTCCGGTTTTCCGTTATAACAATAAAGCAAACAAACATCATAAATACGGTCAACTAATATACAGATCGCATCTAAGTAAGTCCAAGGGACTTACCTCAATCGAAGGTACCTCAAGAATCAGCTAACTACTCAACTTCCCGAAGGAAAGGATAAATGTCTGCTCAAACAAGGCATCGCGAATCATGAAACTATCCGAATACTAGAAGTCTACATACTTCTAGTCTCAATGATCTCTAGCAGATCTACTACAGCGTGCTAGAAGTTTCCTACTTCTAGTCTCGATGATCGCTAACTGATCTAAATATGCTAGGAAGAACGATTCCTAGTCTCAAGGTACATCATCCACACACGACATCACTCAACCAAGGGAGCCTGGAAACACATACGCAACAACAATGAAGAACAAACAAGAATCAAGACTCGATCTAGCTTGATTTATGTCAAGAAGAAGAAGAAGAAGAAGAACATGTAGAAAGGGATGCAAGGACTGGAGATGAACGAAAAAGGATCAAGAACTTACAAAGCTTCTACAGGAATTCACACGGAAGGTTACAACTTTGATTCGAGGTTGAAGAAGAACGTAAGCAAGAAGAAGAAATCGAAAGAGAATGCGGAAATATATAGGGAATGGTTAGGAAAGAAAAGAAGGTCAGAATTAGGGTTAAAGAAAGAAGGAAAGATGGCCCAAAAGATAGAAGATCGGATCTTCTAAGAAAGGAAAGAAAAGAATAAAACGGAAGAAAAACATATCTTCGCGATATGGGGTCAGCCGCAAGGCGGACTGACCTTGCCGCGACCGCGGGGGCGGTGACGGCTAAAACTGGTTGTTACACTAACATTCCTAGGCATCAACTAAGTACCTATAACAGCACAATTACACATCAATATGGAAAGTAAACACAACAACATGCTTGCACACAAAACCTTGTTCTTCTCTTTATTAGGTGATTCACTTCTATTATAAGTTCAACTTATTGTGTGGCACGAGGATCTCCCGGTCCTCGCTTCTGCCCGGGTAAACCAATAGGATTGGTTTGATGCATCTCACCGTTTACCTGGATGGGCTAGTCGTAGAGAATCTCCAAGTCTCATGTCATAGTTGGGCAGTGATGTCACGACCCGTTAGACATACACTTGGGTCTCATAATACAGTAATGTCGTCCTATTCAAGTTATTATAATTAACATAGCACACACCACTACGATAGCACACACCAATGTGAGGAAGACTAGCTAAGTAAGTCTGTGAGACTTACCTGAATCTGTCAAAAGCTCAACTATCTTTACATCACGGTCTAGTACGTATGTGAGACTTACCTGAATCTGTCAAAAGACTAGCTAAACAAGTTCTCGTGTATGTGGAAGTCCTAACAAGACTTCTATAGAAAGAATGGACTAGTTGATATTTATTTACAAGATTAATCCAGACTTTGAGGTAATCTATGCATATGCCCCTCATTTTCTCAAAAATACGAAAAAAGGCCCAAAATGCGTTAAAACACAAAATATAGTATATTAGCATGATATAAACGATTATCGAACTATCAAGAGTTTTAAAAATCTTCTTGACTTTCAAAAATATACCAAGAGGTCACTTTGCTCCCAATACAAAACTAACCAAACACCTTAGTTTGACTTTCCGTTCTATCCTTGATCATCTCGTAAAAATCGTAGAAAAATTTTCGAAAATACTATAGTATTCTCTTTCTTGTCTAGTCAAAATGGAACGTCCAAAATCGTTCTCAACAATTCTATAAAAATCCTCAAAATTGCCTTCACAACCAACATGTCCTATAGTTAGCCTAATCATCAAAAATTTGGGCATAAGATTTTATGTGTAACCATACTTAACAACTTATATCATGAAATCCAACTGTTGGATCTCAATGACTTCAACTCTAAACCAAACTAGCATATATATGTTTTGTCATATCCAAAATGTAACAGTTAAAGTCGAGTGTATTCTATCTAAAACATGTCCCCAAATTGACAACAATGTTAGCCTAGGTAACTCCAGAAAATAAACCTAACTTGCTCGATTGATAACTTACAATATAACCAATGGATCTAATCCCGAATTTTATATGTTCAACCTGGATATAATAACTACAACATATATGAAAATTCACCGCAAAGAATGAGTTAAACCAACCAAAATGGAACGTAAACTCCACTGTCTAACATTCTCTCAAACTTTAAGATTTTACACAGTAACTTCACAAGCATATAACTTTTAATCTAATCGCTGGATCTCTTCGGTTCTTTCTCCATAACAAACTACAATATAACTTTTTCAACTTATCCAAAACTGAATCGTTAAAATCAAAATAACCTAACAAAAATGAAGTCACAACCTATGTTCCACAACTTGACAGAAAAACAGATTGGATGTCAGATTCAAACCTAAACAAAGTGTAAAAAATTGGTGTGTCTTGTTTCCAATGAGTTGTTTGGGGCCCATATCTAAAAGAATAGAGAGAAAGGAGAAGAGGCTTGTAACGGTCGAGGAGGAGTAAGGGTGAGAGTAGAAGAGTGAGGGCAAGATGTGTTGCTTTAAAAGGTGGAAAGAAAGGGCAAGCTAGGTTAAAATAGGGTATAAACAAAGTTAAGGGAGGTAAGGAACATATAAAATGCAGGGATAATCTTAGGCCATTACAAAAATGTAAATTCTAATAGTGGAAAGGTGAATAGATAAGGACAACTTACTAATAAAGTGTTTGTCCAATTAAGGTAAATCTATTCACATGAAATTAAAGAAAAGGGGGGTTTAAGGTTGTTAAAAGAATATATCTTGAACCGGTTTGGGTCCGGTTCGATAAAATTCGAACAATTCGGGTTGAGATCCGAGATTATACTACATTGTACTTGCAAAATTTTCGGGCATTACATCAATTGCCCCTTAAAATAAGTTTCATCCCGAAACTTAATGTATAAGCGGGTCGTCTAACCTAATCTATTATTCTCAAAGACATCATCAAAACTACTCATGGAATTACTATCACTTATCTCTCATAAATCATTTAGTACTTAAATACGTAAGCACAAACAAACACATAATAACCTACGCACATAAGCATATAAGCACGTAAACCAAGAACTAACATGTTAACCTCAATGTCAGTACTAGATCATTGTGGCGCTCAAAAATAATTTCTCCTTATTCCCTCGCAATCAATGTGGTATCATTCTCTTCAAGCCTAGACCAACAATCAACAATATCAGCTGTATGATTCTATCACAATTGTCTTGTATCCTGCATTAAGAAAATTGTCAAACACTCCACACAAATGGCCCCAACTCATTACATAAACCAAATAACCACCCATTCGTAGGAGATTCATATATACTCTTTTAACCGACACAATGAGCAATAGAACAGACATTCTCAAGTGTCGGTGATAGGTCAACTATCGATAACTTTCCCAACCCGTTCCAAAATCTCAAATGGTCTTGTATATCAAAGTCTCCACTTTTCCATAGTGTCAAAATGTATGATACTTCAGAGAGACTTTTAATCACACATGGAAATTAATACTTAACTCCAAAGTGTCCCGCCAATTATCCACGTACATGTTCTAACATCATGAGTCCATTAACTTACACTCTTAGATGGAAGCTAATCAAGCGGAGTCATTCCAATTCGTGGTACGAAAAATCACTTTGTCATTACAAAGTCATCCGAGCTTGTCGTATACAACCTTCTGTCCCTAACGCATCCTATTATGATCATCCTATGACGTGCATTTAACATAGGTTTATATGATCGTGATTGTATTAGGTCTATCACAAGTGCCCAGAACATGTATGTTGGCATCTAGACGGACAATCTTACTTCCGTCCGACCAAGAGTAATAGGAGGTAAGGTATATCACGAGCTATACCTAGCATTTACCTTCTCATGTCAAAATCGGTCGACATAACACCAGCATCTCATAACCCCGATTGTTTATGTAGGATTTAATTCATTAAGTCAGACATCAGATCGATGGTCTGCAACTAACTCCTCAGAATCTGTCATCAAACCACAATCTCGAGCTTTACTAGGTAGCTCATTAAACAACTAAGATTGCACCTCCATGCGGGTTATCGCCTTTTGGTTAGGTGTCTTCTGGTTAAGTGCATTAATTACTATACTAGTCTTGTCGTTGTGTTAGTGGTTCCTTATAACCATCCCAAATCAATCAATCATCTTATCAATCTCATGTTTGTTACTATCGAGGGTATGCTCTAACTAAGGTCATTTGAAAATCTAGAAATTCCTTTCATAATGGTAAATATCTAATGAATCTTGGACTTCAATGCAAGCACTACCACGTACAATCCTTGTATCAGATGTCATAAGATTCTTCTATTATGTCTCTCTGACGAGACATGAGGGCTAAGTCCCTACTTTTCTTTGTGAGAACACATCGACATTCCAACTTGGGCAAAGCACTATGCACACTCCTAACTTTTGTCCATTTACGCAAAATAATAGATTTGAAGTCAACATCCTTTTTTACTCCTCAAGTTTTTCTTACACGGATCAATCCATACCATTCTAGTTGGTGTCATTCACCAACTAGTAAGTAATTGATTTCCAAAAACAACCTCTTTTATACTAATTAAATGACCTAAGAGGGTCACCTCCGATCACAAAAACACACACCCACGCCAATCACTGTAAATTACTTGAATTGAGCCCTCTCAATGATAATATCAAATGACAGACTTGCTTATCATAATATAATGTAATCCACAATGTCATCGCTAAACAACATGAGGAACTGATCCAAGGAGTTAGTAAAACTTCATTATTAATCCTATATGGTAACTCCTTATATCTGATCTACCAACTTGTCAATAAGCCATAAGAGATATATGGTCTTGATGGTCACCCGATTCCACTTATGATCATCACTGCACAAAATCATAGATTTAACCTTCCTTCATACCCTTAAATTCATTATTAATTCGTACATACGGAAACTCCTTTAGTTTGATCTACCAACTCGTCTAAGCCATAAGAGATATATGGTCTTGATGGTCACCCGATTTCACTTATGATCATCACTGCACAAAATCATAGACTTAACCTTCCTTCATACTCTCAAAAAAAAAATTTCCTTGTGAAGAGCTACTTATACAAGTTTATCAATTTTAGGCTCCTTTAGTTCTTTCTACAATCCACACTTCCCTTTCTTCTACGAGATCATTATAACATCTCAAGTTCAATTGTGTCATTCAACCAACATTACCAAGCTTAACAAGATCCATCACTTTCAAGGTCTCACCATCTTGCCCTAAGACCCCATCTCACTAAAACATGATTCCCATTAACATCACATGCCTTGAAACTCAGACATATGCCTATGACTCATCATTAGTACTCTATTGACATGACTATTTGCATACATGTCGTCTTAATCACTATAACTTTAGTTATAAGCATTCAAAGTTCCTTAATATGGTCCATTAACAACGGTTTGTTAAACCCTTCGATTATAAAGACACATTGTTTAGTCTCGAGTCCTACCAAGGGTCATTTTCACATGCGCTTTCTACTTCTTGTTGATGTTGATTAGTGACGTCACTCTGGTATAAATGTGTTGACCACTTTAAGGAATTCTACCAACGTGGATATTTGCATCACGATTAATTCTACTAATCTTATATCCTTTGAGGAGGTCAACCTATATCCCTAATCACTCTTTGGTCATCAAGGTACATCAACACCGATTCTATTCGATTTTGTATCCTTTGATCAACACCTTAGCTATCTCATCTCCAACTCTACCGATTTTGTTTCAAAATTTACCTCTTAGGATTATATCGTGAGGCTTCCACCTTAGGTATAACATCACTTCACCGACTAGAACATGATAATATATATTTTCATTCCGTGTGTTGGTACCCTCAAGTTTGAAAATGTTTTACTCATAAGGGACTCTTGACTTGGTATTCCCTAGTGTGTAGAAATGTAGGTCAATGAAAGCTTTTCCAAATCCACCCATATAGCCTCATGCAAGTATGCCTCTTGTTCGGCCTCTAACTCGGTTCAGTTGAGTACAATCAAGAATTCCTCCTAATTGATCGTATACTTTTTTCCATCAATATCATCTTGAAGTTATCGCCTTTTGGCTCTTCCGGCCTAAACATTCTTCGGTACATGTGTATGAGTTAAAAGTGTTAACTCATCAAAACATGATACACAAGCCGACTTAATTTAAGCATAATATCCTTGTATTGATATACCTTGAAGTCTACTCATATGCTACTAAAGGAACGGTGATCACATCATACTAGCTTAACTAGTGAATCTAAAATACCGTCAAATTCTCTAACTATATAGTGTAATCGAAAGAACAACAAAATCACTAAGATAAGTACCTACTATATATATAAATATATAGTATAACTTAATGCATAATATATCAATTTAATTCCATACTATATCTCACATATAATACTAAGCTACAAAGATCTACAGAGAGCGATGGTGGTCAAACGTACTACTAGCCCGACATCTCAACTATGCACATGATCTTATAACAAAAATTTATTTTAAAATCACCAGACCCCTTTCAAATTATGTTTGTTCTCTAAATTCAGTTTTTTGTCAGATTGCAAGTTCCATTGTTATCAACCTAGCGCTCTGATACCATACTACAACACCTCGAATTTCTAAACCCGAGATGTCACGGGCTAAGACCTCACAATGGGTCCCGACCCTAGCTTGACAGTAATCACACTAGATCTTACAACAATGCATAAAAATATATAAAAACAAATGGGAACGTATAAAAATAATAATGTCGCGAATACATAACATGAGACAACCTTGTACGAGATAACTACTAACATCCTAAAAAAAATGTAAGACCTTTTATATGAATACAATAACAGAAAGGCCACCCAATCTATATGAATATGTGGACCCAACTGACCATCCGTTCAGATTACCCTGTGACTTTCTTAATTCTTACCTTACAAGAAATCTAACAGCATAACGGTAAAACCATTAGCTAACAATCCTAGGCATCAACTAAGTACTATAATAGCACAATCATACGTCAATGCGGAAAGTAAACACAACAACGTGCTTGCATACAAAACCTCTTTATTTTCTTTATTAGGTGATTCACTTCTAAGTTCAACTTATTGTGTGGTACGAGGATCTCCCGACCCTCGCCTCTGTCCCCGTATACCAACAGGAGTGATTCGATGTATCTCGTCGTATACCTGAATGGGCTAGTCGTAGAGAACTTTCCAGTCTCATGTCATAGTTGGGCAGTGATGCCACTGCCCATTAGACATACACTTGGATCTCATAATATAGTAATGTCGTCATATTCAAGTTATTATTATAATTAACATAGCACACCACTATGAAAGCACACACCAATGCGAGGAAAGCTAGTTAAGTAAGTATGTGAGACTTACTTGAATATGTCGAAAGCTCAACTACTGTTACATCACGGTCTCGTGTCTCATTAACAAGTTCTCGTGTATGTGGAAGTCTTGAAAAGACTTCTATAGCAAGAATGGATTAGTTGATACGTATTTATAAGACTAGTCTAGACTTTTAGGTAACCAATGCATATAAACGATATTTAGATAACAAATTATAGTATATTAGAATGATATAAACGATGTTTAAATGATCAATAGTTTTAAAAAGCTTCGACTTTCAAAAAAGAAACATGAGGTCACTTTGCTCCCAATACAAAACTAACCAAACACCTTAGTTTGACTTTCTCTTTCTATCCTTGATCATCTCATAAAAATCGTGGAAAACTTTTCGAAAATACTATAGTATTCTCTTTCTTGTCTAGTCAAAACGGAATGTCCAAAATCGTTCCTAACAATTCTATAAAAATCCTCAAAATTGCCTTCACAACCAACACATCCTATACTTAGCCTAATCATAAAATATTTGGGCATAAGATTATATATGTAACCATACTTAACAACCTATATCTTGAATCTAACCATTGGATCTCAATGATTAAAGCTCCAAACCAAACTAGCATATATTTATTCTGTCATATCCAAAATGAACCCTTAAAGTCGAGTGTAACCTATCTAAAATATGTCCCCAAATTGAAAACAATGTTAGCCTAAGAAACTCCAGAAATTGAACCCAACTTGCTCGGTTTATAACTTACAATATAACTGATGGATCTAATCCCGAATTTAATATGTTCAACGTGGATATAATAACTACAACATATCTAAAAATCAACTGCAAAGGATGAGTTAAACTAACCAAAATGGAACCTAAACTCCATTGTCCAACATTCTCTCAAACTTCAAGAATTTAAATAAGAATTTCGCAAGCATATAACTTTTAATCTGACCGTTGGATCTCTTCGGTTCTTCTCCATAACAAACTATAATATACCTTCTTCAACTTATCCAAAACTGATCCGTTAAATATCATACTAACCTAACAAAAATGAACTCACAACCTATGTTTCACAACATGACACCAAAAAAATAAATTTATGAGACATACTTATAAAAATCATATATAAATATCAAATCGTTAGATTGACATGAAATTAATACATGATGGATTGTACATGTCCAGGAACAACATACTAAACTTTTAGTCTGATCCGATGTCGAATTCATACCTAAACGAAGTGTAACATATTGGTGTGTCCTATTTGTCTACTGAGTTGCTTGTTGCCCTTATCTAAAACGAGAGAGAGGAAGGAGATGAGGCTTGTGGCGGCCAAGGAGTAAGGGTGAGAGAAGATAGGGGCAAATTGTGTTGCTTTTAAAAGATGGAAATAAAGGGCAAGCTAGGTTAAAACATGGTATAGACAAAGATAAGGGAGGTAGGGAATAGATAAGGCGTAAGGGTAGTCTTAGATTTTTACAAAAAAATGTAAATTCTAACGGTGGAAAAGTGAATGGATAATGACAACTTTTCTATGAAATTCTTGTCCAATTAAGGTAAATTTATTCACATAAAATAATGAGAAAAGAAAATAAGGGTTTAAGCTTGTAAAAAGAAAATACCTTGAACTAGTTTGGGTCTACTTTGATAAATAAAACGAACCAACTCGGTTTGAGATCCGAGATTATATAACCTTGTGGTTGAAAAGTTTTCGTGTATTACATCCACTATATTCGAAAATTTTCAACTATTAACTTATATGTCGAATTGTTTAAATAAGTTTTTGTTCAACGATATGACCAATTTATATGTTTAAGAATTTTTACTTGAACAAATACATGTTATATTTGAACAATTATTACTTGATCTAATGGTTACGGATTCACCATACTTGTAACCCTAAGACCCCTTCTCATAAGATCCAAATCTCTCTCTCTCTCTCTCTCTCACACACACACACACATATATAAATATATATAAGGTTGGGTTCAAGTGGAAAGGGAGTTTAGGGTTAAAAGTGAGAAGAAATTACAATCGTGGGATCTAGTGACTCAAGGCTTAGATGAGCACACATATTTTAATGGAAATTATAACCCTAAACGGCGTTAAATAACACCATTCGAGAAGAAAAATGCTTCAATTTCGAAATCTCCGTAACCTAACCACAAAAAATTTGAAAAAGCTGTTGCTACTGAAGAAGAGTTCAAAGCATATGCAAAAAATGTTGTAAATATTGAACGACATAACATAAATACAATCAACAAAAAGTCAAATTATTCAAATATATATCCAATTTGTTCAACCCTTATCGCCCAAGATTATTGGAGATTAACACCTTATAATCTTCATCTAGATTAATCTTCTAAAAAACTTACATCTAATCTAAACATAACTTTAATGGAAATTCTTCACCTCGTTGACATATCAATTCATACTCCAACAAGACACATATTTTTAAGTATTGAGTATTTTCATGTTTATAATGTAAAGTAGCCTCGTAAAATCTAATATTGGTCAAAAGGTGTAATTAGTTTATGGTATCAGGTTGCCAAGGGTAATAACAGCGGTGGAGAATCGATTCCTATATTGTTGCGGGTTCCTAGAATTTTTGATCCATGGGGTGGATATAACATGTTGGGTTTTGGAGACATTATTTTTCCTGGCTTGTTAGTATCATTTTCTCACAGGTATTTTCTCTAAACTTTGCTTCAATATTTTTTCTCTTCACTAGTTAACTTTTTATTTATATCATGAAATTATTTAGTGGATGCAAAAGTGAATGCCTAATGCATTCTACGTTTATTGACGTTCAATTATTTTGATTTTCTTAAAAAAAATTGCTAATTGTCTTGTTCTTCTTAACAATGTAGATTTGACGTCGCTAACAAGAAGGGATTAATAGAAGGATATTTTTTGTATTTGGCTATTGGTTATGCTGTTGGTAAGAACTAAAACATCACTCTATTCTGACTCATGAAGGTTTTAACTAATCAACTATTTTAATAGCATTACCAATACTCATTTGAACTAGTGATAACACTAGACTCCTTAGTGTTGTTCAGGAGATTCAAGTTTGAATCCTCCTAGCAACATGTATTTGATACTTCACACTTTTTTGCAAATTGCATGAGAAAAGTTGTGTCGTTCAAATGACAATAACTCTTTTCATGCAATATATAGGTAAACATGTCGGATCAAGGAGATCAAACACATGAAACACTATGTGGTCGACCACTTGATAGTATGTTTGAGGTGAACAATCATGTCACAAATAAGTATCCATGATAATGAAAGAAAATAGTTCTACGTATTTTACTTAAAAATCTAAAATTCTTTTGTTATAAAAATTCACACATAACTTTTGATGTGGGTAAGTCATTTTTACCAACATAAACGCCTGGACAAATAGTGTATTGTGTACGTCATATGCACAACCATATATTGTGTTGTGTATAACACTATCGTTTTAAATTTTAGAGTCACTAGGCCATGAACTACATGACGAGTTCACTAAAATGACCTAACATCAATTTTACTTAATAGATAGTTTGGATAAGAACAAGACAACTTACCAAAACAATCTTATTATATGTATATAGCACACGTCAGTAATAAATGGAAACAAGTAAATCATTTAAAAACTATTAGATTAATTAATTAAATTATATCAAACTCGTAATAACATAAAATTACACAAAGATAAATGTACCGTTAAAATAAAGTAAATAGGATATTACTTGATTTAAGCAATTGTATATCACATGTCAAATAACTTCTAAATAAGTATATCACATGTCAAATAACTTCTAAATAAGTATACATGTTCTATTCCCAAAATATAGCTTCATAAACAATCCACGCACTATAAACTACTTATAATAAGAACAAAAGTTAAGTATAAGTTTATACAACTCACTAGAAAAGATGAACTCAAAAAAAGACAATAATCCTCCAATAACTCATTAGAATAACAACTCAAGATATAATGTATTCAATAACAATAAAACACATTGCTTATCATCAATTAACTCGTATCATATAGTCTTCGGTACCACACTACCAATCTCGTTGTCACTCATGATATCACCAAGAACTTGACTGAACAATTGTAAATCGAAAGTATATCAAAACTTTTTAGGTGACCTGGTACATTTGGGAACTCTAAGTTTATAGGATCCGAAGTTGAAGCTTATAGTAGTTGAATATGAAGTTCAAGCTAATAGAGTAGCTAAATTAAGTAGCTAATTAAACGAGCTGATATTTTTTTTTAAGTTTGTTAGATGTTTGGGAGAAGAAAGCTTATCGAAACTTATGTAAACATTAAACTTCCAAAAACATATTTTATTTATAATATTAATTTAAAATAACTATGACAAAATGAGAATGAAATTATATCTGCATATTAGTGGAAGAATTATATAGAAACAATTTTTAAAACGATTCACCTTTCTTAACATTTTCGAAAGAAAAAATTTACATTATAAAACTTATTTATCGCATTCGGTGGTCATGAAATCAATTTTTAGTGTCATTCGAATTTAATTGTTCATTTTCTATAATTTTTATCGCAAAATTTTTTAAAAAACATGAATAAATATTGGAGTCGTAAAACAAACAAAATTAGCTAAAATTTAAGAGATAGGGTATTAATTTTTTAATGAAGAAAAAATTATTCATTTTCTATTATTTTATAACAAAAATAGAAAACAAAACTAAATAAATATTAGAGTCATAAAAGAATAACTAAAATATAACAAATAGGATGCTAATGTTTTTTTAATGAAGATCATGAATGATTTTTGCAAACAATTGCACTTATATCAACTCGAAAATGTTGTCAAACAAAGAAATATCTCCGATTCGATCAATTTTATGACTAAAAATACCTCCAATTCTTCAAAGAAAGAAGAAAAACCGGAAAGTGTTGTATAATGGATGTACTTGTTTGCCTCCAATTCTTCAAAGCAATGTTGTCAAACATAAAATGTTGTCAAATTAAAGAAAATACCTCCAATTCTGCAAGAAAATGCTAAAGAAAGAAGAAAAAAAATACTAGAATACATGCCAGAAAAATACAATGATGTTTAACAAGCCAAAATATGCATCAATAGTCGGGTCCGAGACAATTGAGGTTGTTTAATTTGAAGTCTGTTTCATTTTTCGTCAAGGAAATAAGCAAGCATTTAAGCCTACTTCTTTTTCTTCAATCAATAGTTCGAAAATGTTGTCTGATTGTTGCCTTAAACATGCAAAAAAATGCAATATCTTCAAGCCAATATAGGTTGCTTGATGTCTCAGATTGATTGTACTACAAGTCAATGTAAATAATCAAGTAGATAAGAATCCAATATAATAAAATAAAGTGATTAAGCAACAACTGAGGAACAAATTTTAAGCTTATCAGTGGGGTGACAAATTCAGCCATTAAGCAACACTTATGAATCTTGTTTTGTTTTGTCATTATTTTTATAATTGATCACAAACTCAGCAATCGGTGCCATTTCGGATCTTCTATGCTTCCCGAATCATTTTTATCTTCCTACTACAATTGGTTCTTGCTTTGGGAAGTCATCTTCAACAATGGAAAAGAGATAAATCAAACAATGAGTGAAAATGAAGGAAAATACAACCAAAAGAAACATTCAATATCGTTTTACCCTAATCGAAGAAAATTTTAGAAAACCTTAACCGAATAAACATATAATTGAGTGATAATGAAGGAAAAAACAACCAAAAGTTGAACCTCTCGAGCCATAGAAATATCGTTATACCATAATCAATAGAAATTATAACCAATATCCATAATTTGAAATCATTCGAAGATGGAGAAAGGATTTTAACTTGTTGGGTTGGATGCTTACAGAAATCAAGGATGAAGAGAAGACGAACTTGCGGATGCTCTCCAGATTTGTAGAGCTAATTTTGCACACAAAAAAAAGCTTCTTCATCTCCACAAGCTACCTTGTGAGAGCGTCTAAAATTGGGGAAGAGATCAACTCTAAGACGCTTGAAACGATGTCAAACGTTGGACTTCCTAAACGCTTGATTTCCTCCATATCTTCAGCTCTTTCTTCCGCATACGTTGTGAAACGTCCCCAAACGCTTGAAACAATGTCCTCCCAAATGGATCCTTAACCTATCAACTATTCTAATGTTTTTGAGCTTATCAGTGGGGTGAAAAATTCAGCAATTAATCAAAAATTAAGAATCTTTTTTCAGTTCTGTCATTATTTTTATAATGATCACAAATTCAGCAATCAGTGCCATTTTGGATTTTCTATGCTTCCCGAATCATTTTTATTTTCCTACTATAATTGGTTCTTACTTTGGAAAATCATCTTCAACAATGGAAAAGAGATAAATCAAACAATGAGTGAAAATAAGGGAAAATACAACCAGAAGAAACATTCAATATTGTTTTGCCCTAATCAAAGTAAATTTTAGGAAACCGTGACCGAATAAACATCTAATTAAGTTATAATGAAGGAAAAAATAACTAGAAGTTGAACCTTCCAAACCATAGAAATACCGTAATACCCAAATCAATAGAAATTATAACCAATATCCATAACTTGAAATCATTCGAATATGGAGAAAGGATTGTAACTTGTTGGGTTGGATGCTTGAAGAAATCAAGGATGAAGAGAAGATGAATTTGGGGATGCTCTCCAGATTTGTAGAGTTAATTTTACAAAAAAAAACGCTTCTTCATCTCCACAAGCTACCTTGTGAGGGAGTCTAGAACTGAGGAAGAGATCAGCTCCAAGACGCTTGAAACGATGTGAAACGATGGACTTCCTAAACGCGTGATTTCCTCCATACCTTCAGCTCCTTCATCCGCATACTTGTGAAATGACCCAAACGCTTGACACAACGTCCTCCCAAACGGATCCTTAACCTATCAACAATCTAATATTTTTGAAATTTATAAAAATGCGTTCATGTCAATTCCTAACAATTCAAACAAGTTAACATAACCTTATGAGCACAATTTAAAATGATCATAACTAAAGATCAATCACAAAGTTTCACTTGTATTCAAACCTAAACAATTCTTCATATACATATTTTCTTAGTCAATTCAGATAAAATAACAACCTAAATTTAAAGTCCCAAAATACGCTCGAATAAGGGTTGATGACGGCTCGTTAATTAAAGGTCAAACCGGATGTCGGAACGAATGTCAAACAAAGAGTGTCAATTTAGAAGTTTGAATATCTTTTTGTCCAAAAGTTATTTGAAGATACTTCACATCTAAAGAAAACTAATTATACAAGTTTAGCTACATTTGCTAAATTAGGAGTTGGAACATTGTAATTACACGGCTTGAGAAATAATTGTAATTTCTCCAATTCGGAACGAGATTCATCGGCTCAAAAGTTTTGGACGGTTAACATAAATACAAATTTTGGGTTGTATTATGTAATTTTACCAAAATTGGTTCAATTCATACGGCCCATCGTGATTCAACTCGTTCGAGTTGCTAGGGTTTGGCAGAGGCGATGCTTTTGACGGCGGATTGATTGTGATGGTGTCGAATTTTGAATCTTGATGGCCATGCTGCAGCGATGTGGTGGATTTGAGCATTAGTAACAACTCGAGTTGTAGATTTAGAAGACTTTGATGTGACGTTATGGTGGGTCTTCATTTTATGTCTCTTCACATCTTAGAACATGTGATATATCTTGAATTTCTTAAATAATATAATTTCTCTAATATAGAAATAATTGTCTGAAAATCCTAAATTATCAAACTTAACTAATTCTTGAAGTTTGAAATATCAATGATAAAAAAAAAGGAAAACAACTAACACCCAGTATGAATCGCTAAACCTAAAAATGTGATCTAAAAATTATTATTACATCTAATTACCTGAACGATTCGATTTAAACTTAAAATGAATCTTCAACTTTCAATGCAAATAATAAATGTTTATTAAACCTAATATTACTTATTTTTCTTCCCATTTAGTGACATTTGACACCATTCATCGATCTTGATATTAACCAAATTTCATGAAAGAGTTTTTTTTATGGTACTCTACAACAAATGAAGCAATTATTCATACTTTAATGCATTCTAATTTCTTCCCCTATACTATTTATAGAGAAAATGTAAATTTTATATACAAACTCAAGAATTTTATATACGACCTGCCAGACGCTATACACAAACTCGTGTATCTTATAAATGTGCATGTTTTGTATAAAATACAAAAGATAATCAATTTTATATATACATGGGAAAAAATAAATAATAAAATATGTATCAAATATTTTGAAATTCTATATAAAGTCGGTGGTTATCATTTGATTTTATGATAAAGCTTATCAAATTTATGTCTAGAAGTTTTATGGATATAATACATTTATTTTAAAGTCGGTGGTTATCTTCTTCTTATCATTAAGATGGGCACTTCTTGTCAAGACAATGTGTACAAATTGGAGACTTATTATGCGTTGTGTAAATGGTCCGGATAGGACCGTTTCACTATTTGTATGAAAACGGTCCATGAATCGGATTGGATCCTAACGGTCCGGTCCATTTTGGTCCGGTTTAAACCATTTTTTATTTTTAAAAATATATTTTGTATGGGTTAAATATGGTTCTGTCCAAATCTGGACCAAACCAAACTATATCTAGGGGTGAGCAAAAATATCCGATCCGACTAATCCGATCCGGAAAAATCCGAATCCCAAAATATCCGGAATTAGTGATCCGAATTCGATCCTATCCGGGCATATTTTTGGATCATCGGATCGGATACGGATTGAGGTTTGGAGAAAAAAGTCAAATCGGATGCGATAATATCCGACTAGTCTAAGAATAAATACTCGGATCGGATCTTCGGAGCGGATATCCGGATATGCTCACCCCTAACTGTATAGACTTCCTTTTCAAAAAATGATAAAAGTGTAAACAAACGGACCTCAACATTACGGTCCAGTACCGGACCGTAATTTTTTGGTCCAATCCAATTATATACAATCCTAGACTTGTTCTATTAAATCCATGCTAATGGTTGCTTTTTTATACATTTTTTTGTAGGCATTGGCCTTACTTATTTGTCCTTGTACTTGATGAGCGGGCATGGTCAGCCCGCATTATTATACCTTGTTCCTTGCACACTAGGTAATATTACAAATTATGAAGCAACAACAACGTAAATTCAATTATTCTATATATTACTTGTCCGTCTTCAGTTTTATTTTATATTCATTTTTGTGTTTAGGGTTAACGGTTTGTTTAGGATATAAAAGAGGTGATCTTAAAGAGTTATGGAGTGGGAAAGATCTTGAATCTACAAGACAACCATCAAACGTGGCATGAGGTGAAGTGAAAAATAGTTTCTAGGAAACTATCAAAATGTAAAATGCTCATGTGTACGTATTTGATTGTTGACAAATTGTATTGAGAGACATAATACGTTTGTGTGCATATTTTCATGAAGCGACTCCTACTAGAATTTAGGTGTGACTAAACCAACGAGGCAGTGATTGAGTGAGCACAAAAAATTATTCAGGATGGGTTTCTTCTAGGAAGCTTCTGCGCGAGCATGACTGGAATGGGGTTAGCGGATTGTACAACATTTTGGTTTTATTTTATTTGTAACCTTAGTTGCTTGGTATGAGATCTTTCCTTTGCCGCAATCAAGTGTTGTTATTTTTCTACAATGTGAAATTTACATCATTTATGTACTCATCTTTTTGGGAGTTGATCATTCATTCATGCACTAAATCGTAAAAATATCTCACTCAATATGGTTTGTATGTGTTTTGAATCGGTCCAAATTGACCTATAACAGGGAGGGTTTTCGTAAAACAACCAATGCTATATAAATATTTATTCGATGTAAAATGTGTTGTAAGATCATAATGTACTTTAGTCAATAGCACATTTATAAGAATGCCGTTATGCCCAGATCGGAAATAGGACTCATAGAGTCACGAGCACGATCCCCTCAATATTAGGAGCGAAGGGTACGACTGGAGCAAACAAGGTATGCGTGCTATCATGAAGTATTGCTATAAGGGCTGACTCCATGAGACGATCACGATGCAAATCAATAATAAGTTGGTATCACCGACCTATAATAAGCATGTAAATGAATGTTCCGGTCATAAGTGCACGCGTGCATATAATATGACTAGGTTTGTGTGTTGCATATATTGTATATTTGTGTTTAGTATAATCTCTCGTGGACAGAGTTATTGATAGCACTCAAATTAATTTCTTATTCCATCATCAGCCTATTTAATTCCTGTTAGCATGAAATATTGCGATATTCTAGACACTCTTTCTAGTAGTTTTTCACTCATTATAGTGTTCATTGATAAGGCATTGAAGCAATTGTTAGCTAGTTTATCTACATTATCGATATAGAGATCTACATAAGCTTTTTGTTGATTATAGGTGAGAATAAGAGCTAAAATCGAACCAATTAAGAGAGGAAGGAGATGAATTGAGCACACCCAAGGATTGAGGACACATCAAAGAAGCCAAGGGAGATGCTAGGAGGAGGAATGGCACAACACAAAGGAAACTACGAGCAATTTACACTTCCACGCTCTAAAATACGGCCGTAGAGAAGTCCACGCCCAACACCACGGCCGTGGATCTTGGCAACATGAACGTGGAACTTTCCAGAGAGTTAAACGGTATAAAGTACGGTCGTGGAAGTTGTGAAGAACCGTAATCCACTTCCACGCTCTAAACCACGGCCGTGGAACTCCATGAAACCGTGATTTAGGCAATCTTTTGACGAATAAAATATGGACACATTGTTTACGCATATGGGCCGGATGGTTATTTTATCCTTCCTTATAAAAGGGCTGAAGGAGGGAGAATTCGGCACCTTCGCTTACGCTCACTTACACGTTCCTAGGGTTTCATTGGACGTGGGGAGAATTTCATTTTTGCAACGGAGATTTACGAAGGCTTGAAGATTTGGAAGTTGTGGGTGGCGAAATTTGCGCCTTTTGTCCTTAGGTTTGATTAGAAGACGGATTGACATCCCGTTCTTCGTTCTCATCAAGGATCGTTATTGGTTTGTGTTCATTCCAAGTCTGATATACATTATTATCCTTGTTTGTGGATTTGAGATTGATTTGAGATTTATTGAAGGTTTTCGAAGGTTTTTATCTTTCATTCTTCGAAATCTTGATTTTGATCTTATAATGACAGTTATTGGCTAAAACCCTTTAGCAATTCTAGGGTGAAGGGTTAATAGTTGTGGCTTAGATGATGATAGATCGATCGTAAACAGATTGGACCGTGAGAGTTAGAGAGATTCGCCGACGAACAAAAACCACAGTCTGTTCTTGAGGTTCCACGGCCGTGGAACTCAAGATAATTTACTTCAGTTTATGAACCTTGATTTTACTTTAATCCAAAGTTAAAGATTAGCTTTAATCTAGTCTAGGTTTGCCCTTTTCTAGGTAGTAGTGAAGCCTCAACAACCTCTACTTCGATTTCGAGTGTCACAACCTAATCGGTTTAGTTAGTCTTGATCCTTGGGTTACAAGTTTGGGTATTTGAGATCATTTCTTGTCTTTAGATCCTTTCTATACTGAAGCCTCAACAACCTTTATAGAGAGTGTCTTTAGGTAAGTCATATAAAGCCTTGGAACTTCACCGTACATTGCTTTACCTTAGTATACCTTTGCAACTCTTAACTCTGTCCTTAGTTTTTTAGTATATCTTGAATCGATTTCCATAATTAGATACCTGGATCTTTAGGGTTGTTGTTTTCCCAATACATTTGCAAAGCTTTACCCTTTTACTTGCTTGACAACTTTATAACTGAATTTGTTCCCCCCCAATCCCTGTGTTCGATACTCTGGAATTCTTGCTAATCTACGCCGATCCGTACACTGCGGGTTCGCTTGCTTGATTCTAGTTTTATAAATTTAAAGCTTATTTGCACGCACGCTAAGTGGCGAACAAGTTTTTGGCGCCGTTACCGGGGATTTGGTCTAGGCCAAATTCGGTTACCGGTTGTAAAGATTGGGAGCTTAGCTCTTGTTATTTGATATCTTTTGTGAGTGATATTTGTAGGTTACTTTAGGTTTATGCGCAGGTCTAGGAACAACAAGGACCTCTTACCTCTTGATCAAGAACTTGAGAAGACTTTGAGGAAGAAGCTCAAAGAAAGAAAGATGACTGAAGAAAAGGAGCGGGATTATCAAACAGAGTTAGCTGAATCCGAAGCTCAACTTAGATGGAGCGAGAAGACTCGCAAGGAAGAATCGGACCGTCATCAATCGAAAATTGATGAGCTATCGGATATGATGTTTCAAATGAGGCTGGAATTAAGCGACCTCAAGAAGAAGGAGAGGAGGAAACTGACAAGATCGGTTAGAGCCAACTCAT
This sequence comes from Fagopyrum homotropicum, assembly GCA_033239125.1. Classification (NCBI taxonomy): domain Eukaryota; kingdom Viridiplantae; phylum Streptophyta; class Magnoliopsida; order Caryophyllales; family Polygonaceae; genus Fagopyrum; species Fagopyrum homotropicum. The sequence continues at coordinate 133,019,139 of BSWB01000004.1, forward strand.
CCGATGAGGATAGCGACTCCTCCATGCCATCCCTTGAAGACCTTAACCCGACGGTCAACATGAATCAATTTAATCCAAGACAAAGACCGGCTGCCAACTATCGTGTCCCGGCTGGGGGCGCGCGAGCCGCTCGTGTAGAAGAAGAGCCAAGAACTCTTGGCCAAATGATGGATCCAATTCAGCAACCACGCCGTCTAGGTGTGAACTTTGATGCTGATGATATGCAAGGGTTTAGCTTCAACCCGCAAGTTATTACCATCGTTCGCCAAAGTCAGTTTGGAGGAACGAACAGCGAGTCTCCACACCAACATTTACAGAATTTTAAGATCTTAATGGAGACAATGAAGCCAAAGAACGCGACCACCAATAACTACAAGATTAAGCCATTCTTCTTTTCTTTGAAAGGGAAAGTTTTATCTTGGTATCAAGCTCTTCCAAATGGAAGACTTAACACATGGGAAGATCTTTCTTCGGAGTTCCTCACCAAATTCTTTCCGCCATCTAAAACGGCAGAGTTGAGAGGTAAGATTAACACATTTTCTATGAGATCTAACGAAAGTTTGTTTCAATCTTGGGAAAGATTTCAGGATTTACTATTGGATTGCCCACACCATGGCATTTCCAAGTTGGAGCTATTGGAGATATACTATAAGAGGCTAGATGTGGAAACACAATTCAAGCTCCAATCCCTTTCATGTGGTACATTCATGGACATGAGGAAAGATGACGCTTGGGACTTCATTGAGAAGCAAGCCCGAGTCATTGAGAAGTATTCTCACCGGAAAGTAGAAGCAAATCATGTGGAGCAAGGAGCAAAGCTATCACAAGCTGCTCAAACTCAAATCTTTTCTCTCAATACCGAGATTAAAGAGTTGAAGGAAGCCATTAAACCAACTTTCCAAAGCAAAAGGGGCAAGATGTGGGTTATTTGGGAAACAACAATAACCACAATGGGAATGAGAATACAAACCGCAACAACCGGAACAACAACCGAAACAATTAGAACAACAACAACAACCGGAATAACAGTTGGAACAACAATAGGGGTTCAAACAACAACAATTGGCGGTCCAACCAACAACACAATTCCAGTAATTCTTATCCCAATTCAGGAAATTCACTAACTCCACCTTCTTCTTCTTCCATTCCTTTGAAAAGTCAGGAACAAGCATCTAATAGCGGAAGCACTTCGGGGAAAGAGAAGCCTGATCCCATGTTGGAAACAATTTTGGGAAAGCTTCAAGGATTGGAGAGTCACATCATTAAGGTCGATGATCACATTACTAAGGTTGATAAAGCCCAAAAGGTTTTAGAAAACCAAATGTTTAGCCATGCTGAGGAAGTTCCTAGGAATCAAGGAAAACTTCCAGGAAAGACGGAGGATAACCCAAAAGGAAGGGTGATGGCTATCACACCTAGGAGCGGAGCAACAACCACCGACCCACAGCCTAAGTTTGTAGAAGTTCCCGTCGAGAAGGAGAAAGAGAAGGGGAAGGAAGACATCTACGTTCCTCCTCCAGCTTTCAAACCTCCCCTACCATTCCCGCAATCTAGAGCAAGAGCGCGTCTAGACAAGCAATTCGGTAAGTTTATTGAACTCATGAGCAAACTGCATACTAATATACCTTTCATTGATGCAATTGTAGGTATGCCTGCTTATGGGAAGTTCTTAAAGGAGATCATCTCTAACAAAAGGAAATTAGAGGATTTTGGAGAGGTCAAGATGAGTTCGGATTTATCGGATCTCATCAAGACAATGAAGGAAAAGATGCCCCCAAAGCTGAAGGATCCGGGGTCATTGTGTATTCTCATAGGAGTGGGAGATGTCACATATGATGCATTATGTGATTTAGGAGCAAGCGTGAGTATCATTCCGCTTGCCTTATGCAGGAAGATCGGCTTAGGCGAACCTAAACCGGTGAAGATGACGTTATACATGGCGGATCGATCCATAACTCGTCCCGTCGGCATAGTTGAAGACGTCCCGGTCAAGCTTGGTAAGTTCTATGTTCCTATAGATTTTGTTGTGCTTGGCATTCCTGCAGATAGTCCAGTCCCGATCATACTCGGAAGACCGTTTCTTGCAACATCCGGTTGTATGGTTGATTGCAAGAATGCTAGACTCGCCTTCGACATAGGAGAAGAAAAGGTAGAGTTCGTTCTCTCCACTTTGGTGAAGGAACCAGCTTTCGATGAAGATATATTCAACATCCATGACGAAGAGCTATCTAGAGAGGAGGTAAGTTCGATTCTCTTCAAAGATCCCTTGCAAAAGGTTATCTCTATGAGCATTATGGATATAGGGGAAGAAGAGGAATGCAATGAGGAAATTGAAGCTTTAGAGGAGCAAAAAGAAGTGTATGAAGAAGAATTTGAGAAACTCTACGATGGGTCAGAAAACGTAAGAAATCACGGCCAGTCGTGCTGTTCCACGACCGTGGAATCCACCAACATAACCGTAATTAGCTATTCAGAGGATTCCAGTAAGTTACACGGCTAAAACCACGGCCGTGGAACAAACAAAGGCACCGTAATTGATTTCCACGCCCAAAACCACGGCCGTGGAGGAAACAGGGGAGCCGTAATTTTGGGTGAATCTGAAGGAGATTGTGTTTTCTCCGTCACTTCTTTTGATTCTTCTCCAACATCTTCTACATCCTTAGACACTTCTAAGGAAACATTGGATACTCCTCAAGAGACATTAGAGACTCCTATAGTGATGGAATTGAAGCCATTTCATGCACATCTAAGGTACGCATTTCTAGGACCTAATTCTACCTTTCCGGTAATTGTTAGTTCCGATTTGAGTATAGATGAACATAGTAAGCTTATGGTTGTTCTTAAGAAACATAGGAAAGCCTTAGGGTATACTATAGAGGATCTAGTAGGAATCAAACCTTCACTATGCATGCATAAGATCCTAATGGAAGAAGACTTTAGAACTTCGCGACAACCTCAAAGGCGGTTAAATCCGACCATGAAGGAGGTTGTCAAGAAAGAAATTCTTAAACTACTTGATGCACGTATCATCTATCCTATCTCCGATAGCAAATGGGTGAGTCCCGTACAGGTAGTTCCAAAGAAAGGAGGGATGACGGTCATTACCAACAAGAACAATGAACTCATTCCTACGCAAACCGTTACAGGATGGAGGATGTGCATAGACTACCTCAAGCTAAACAACGCAACGAGGAAGGATCACTTCCCACTACCCTTCATCGACCAAATGCTTGAGAGGTTAGCACAACACTCATACTTTTGCTATCTTGACGATTATAGTGGTTTCTTTTAGATCCCGATACATCCGGACGATCAAGAGATCGAAGACCACATTCACGTGCCCGTGGGGAACGTTTGCTTATAGGAGAATGCCGTTTGGGCTTTGCAACGCCCTAGCCACCTTACAAAGGTGCATGATAGCTATCTTCTCGGAGTACATAGAGGAGATCATGGAGGTTTTTATGGATGATTTTTCTGTTTATGGTTCCTGTTTCGATAATTGTCTTTCTAACCTTGCTCTTGTGCTACAAAGGTGTGAAGACATGTTAGCATGAAATATGGTGATATTTTAGGCACGTTTTCTAAGCGTATTTGATTCATATTGATAGTCATTGATTGAGAATTGTTGCATTTGTGAGCTAGTTTGCCTATATTATCGATATGGATGTCTACACAAGCTTTATGTTGATTATAGGTGATTGAGAGCTATTTTCGAACGGAATCGAGCAAGGATGGAATTGTTTGACATGTCCATGGATTGAGGACATTCTTAGGAGAAAAAGGAGTGCCAACTTGAGGAATGCACGAGTCTAGGGAAGAATCACGTTCTTGCCCTAAACCACGCTCTAAAATACGGCCGTACTACTTTCCACGTTCAGTTCCACGGCCGTGGAACCCTAGCAAGTGAAGCGTGATTCATTCCAGTGGCTTCTACGGACGTGGAATCATGCGTTCAAACCGTGTTGAATTCCACGCTCTAAATTACGGTCGTGGAACCTTCCACGACCGTGATCTTGGCGATCTTTTTCGCCACACTTTAAGCCACGATCTTTTAAAAGGATTGGGCCGGGCCGCTATTTCATCATACACTATAAAAGGACGTACGAAGAGAGATTCCGTCACCTTCGCTTGAACCTCGCTTTAGGCTTACGCTTACAACTCCGCTTGACACACTTTCGCCCACGCCGCGACTTAGAGATCTTTGCGATTCTTGCAAAAGACGTACTTGCGCTCATCTTTGGAGTTGCCCTAATCTCGCACTTTGGTGGAGATTGTGATTGAGATTTCCAGATTTACGGAAGATCGAAGATTCGCAAGATTGTTCGCAAGAAGATTTCTCTTCTTGTTTAGGTTTGATTTAGAAGACGGATTGACATCCCGTTCTTCCTTCTTATCTAAGATTGTTTTTGTGTGTTCTATTCCGAATCTAGTGACGATATTCGTTCTTGATTGTGACATTAAGATTGGTTTGAAGTTTATTGAAAGTTTTCGGAAGTCTTCATCTTTCAATCTTTTAAATCTTGAATTTGATATCAATATGACTATTGTTGGCTAAAAACCCTTAACAATTCTAAGGTGAAGGGTTGATAGTTGTGGCTTAGGTGATGATAGATCGATCGTAAACAGATTGGACCCTGAGAGTTAGAGAGAATCGCCGACGAAACCTAAATTACGGCCTGTTCTTGAGTCCACGGCCGTGGAACCTCAAGAACTAACCGTGATTTCCTTTAAATCTACGAACTTGCTTTTACTTTAATCCAAAGTTAAAGATTTGCTTTAACTTAGTTTAGGCTTGCCTTTTCTAGGTGGTAGTGAAGCCTCAATAACCTCTACCTCGATTGTGAGTGTCACAACCTTAATCGATTTAGTTAGTCTTGATCCTTGGATTACAAGTTTGGGTATTTGACATTAATTCTTATCTTTAGATCCTTTCTATATTGAAGCCTCAACAACCTTTATAGAGAGTGTCTTGTAGGTGAGTCATATAAGGTTTTTGGAACTTCACCGTACGATTACCTTACATTAGCATACCTTTGCATATCTTAACTCTGTCCTTATATCATTAGTATATCTTGAATCGATAGCCACAGCTGGATACTTGGATCTTTAGGATTGTTGTTTCCCCAATAATTTGCAAAGCTCTTACATCTACTTGCTTGATAATCTGCAATTGAATTTGTTCCCCCCAAATCCCTGTGTTCGATACTCTGAAATTCTTGCTTAACTACGTCGATCCGTACACTGCGGGTTCGCTTGCTTGATTCTAGTTTTATAAATTTAAAGCTTATTTGCACGCACGCTAAGTGGCGAACAAGACACTAACCTAGTTCTTAATTGGGAGAAGTGTCAATTTATGGTGAAAGAAGGCCTTGTATTAGGACACTTAATCTCCAGTAGAGGGATTGAAGTGGATAAGGCTAAGATAGAGACTATAGAAAAGCTTCCTCCCCCAACTTCGGTGAAAGGGATAAGAAGTTTTCTAGGACATGCTGGATTTTATAGACGTTTTATAAAGGATTTTTCTAAGATATCAAAACCGCTCACTAATTTATTGATGAAGGATGCAGTTTTTTATTTTTCGCAGGAATGCTTAGATGCGTTTAATATGATTCGGGAAGCTCTAATCTCAGCCCCGATTATTCAACCTCCGGGTTGGAATCTTCCATTTGAGGTTATGTGTGATGCAAGTGACGTAGCTATAGGAGCTGTGCTTGGGCAAAGAAAGGAAGGACGAACCCACGCTATCTACTATGCTAGCAAGACGCTAGATGAAGCGCAACTCAACTACGCCACTACCGAGAAGGAATTTTTAGCAATTGTATATGCATTTGAAAAGTTTTGCTCTTATCTTGTAGGTGTTAAGGTGATTCTGTACACGGATCATGCTGCGATCCGGTATTTGCTTGCAAAGAAAGATGCGAAACCAAGGCTAATTAGATGGATTCTTCTCCTACAAGAATTCGATCTAGAGATCCGTGACAAGAAGGGTTCGGAAAATTCTATCGCGGATCATTTGAGTCGTTTACCACATCTAGAGGACGACAATCTACATATAGATGACTCCTTTCCGGACGAGCATTTACATATCATAGAGGAGTGCATCGACGTGATCACCAAAGGTAACGAACCATGGTTTGCTGATTTTGTTAACTATTTCGTTTGCCAGGAATTACCACCCGGATTATCCTACGCACAAAGAAAGAAGTTCTTTAAGGATGTTCGAGAATACTTTTGGAATGAACCTCTCCTCTTTAAGAGAGGTCCTGACAGCATCATTCGACGATGTGTGCCGGAAGATGAGATGCAAAGTGTCATCCGTCATTGTCATTCACTACCTTGTGGAGGACACGTTAGTTCGAACAAGACTAGCGCTAAGGTATTGCAATCTGGATTCTTTTGGCCTACTTTATTTAAAGATGTGCAAACCTTTGTTTCCTGCTGCGATGCTTGCCAAAGAACAGGGAACATATCTAGGAGAAACGAGATGCCTCTTAACAACATTCAAGAGGTGGAGATCTTTGACATTTGGGGAGTAGACTTCATGGGACCTTTCCCATCATCTCGTGGAAACCAATCCATACTTTTAGCCGTAGATTATGTTTCGAGATGGGTTGAAGCAATTTCCTCTCCCACTAATGATGCCATGGTTGTGGTTAAGTTCTTTAACAAGACCATTTTCCCACGATTTGGGACACCACGGACTATCATTAGTGATGGAGGCTCTCACTTCATTGCCCGACGATTCGAAGCTCTATTAGCTAAGTATGGGGTGACTCACAAGATCGCCACCACTTATCATCCACAAACTAGTGGACAAGTGGAGATCTCGAACCGGGAGATTAAAGGGATCCTAGAGAAGACGGTTTCAAGGACAAGGAAGGATTGGTCTTTGAAGCTAGATGACGCATTATGGGCATACCGGACTGCGTATAAGACCCCCATAGGTACGACGCCATACAACCTTGTGTATGGGAAGTCTTGTCACTTGCCGGTAGAATTGGAGCATAAGGCGTATTGGGCAATAAAGTGGTTGAACTTCAGCATGAAGGAAGCGGGAGAGAAGCGTCTCTTGGGCCTTAACGAGCTTGAAGAACTTCGCTTGAACGCCTACAAAAACGCCAAGATCTATAAAGAAAGAGCGAAGCATTGGCATGATAAGCATATCATCCCAAAGGACGTCAAAGAAGGAGATCAAGTTCTCCTCTTCAATTCAAGGCTTCGTCTCTTTCCAGGTAAGCTTAAATCTCGTTGGACTGGACCTTATCTAATCAAACGTGTTTTTCCCCATGGTGCAGTTGAAGTATGGGGTAAAAAGGGCGGAAGCTTTAAGGTAAACGGTCAACGACTTAAGAAATACTCACCGGAACTCCAAGCTGAAGAGTTCGCACCTACCGCACTTGAATAGGTGTAAGAACGGTCTAGCTACGGACCTTAAACAAGCGCTTCTTGGGAGGCAACCCAAGGTATTGCACTTACATTTTTGTTTTTGATTCGTAGTTTAGAGTAGTTTAGACGTTTTTATTTTGTTTTGCCTTCGATACCTTCCGGTATGTTCGTATTTTTGGATGTAGGATCAATGGAAGAGGCAAGGGAGAAAGAAATGTTAGAAGAAATTGACGAAACTTGGACTTTGGCACCTTACAGAGAGTTCCACGGCCAAAACCACGGACGTGGCAGCTACAGTGACCGTAATTTGCAAAAGCTTGAGAAAAATCACCAAAACCACGGTTCCGTACATTTCCATGGCCGTGGAAACCCCCGAGTGACTGTAATTTTCCAAAAATTTTACGGTTACTATATAAACCACGTCTCTTCACAAAGAACACTAAAAATCCCCAATTCCACGCCCAAAATCGCCGATTTGATCCCCCTTTCTCAAATCTCCGTTCGTTAATCGTTTCGAACGATTCTTTGACCAAAAGTGAAGCAAATTCAACCACCTACAAGATCCAAGCAACAATTCGAGTGGAAAATCACCGGAGAAGACGGAATTTGGATTTTACAAATCCAAAACCTAGGTTTTTCTTTTGTTCTCTCACCTTGTTGATTTGATTCATTTTTCGCAAGAATTTCTAGGAGAACTGATTGGAACTGGATTGGAATTAGTCTAGGGCTGCTGTTTGTTGATTTTGGTGTTGATTGAGTGGATTTTGAGAAATTACGAGCCGAACCACGGTCACTGGGCATTCCACGGCCGTGGAAATTGAAGAAAAGGCCGTGATTTTTGACAGAATATGGATTTGGTTAGGAGAATGTCCAATAGGAATAAGAAACGGAAAGGTAATGCTTCCTCCTCCTCCCAAATACCTCCTAGTGAGCCACCATCACCCTCACCTCCTAGAATTCCTAAGATTCATGAGGACTACCTCGATGCCTTAGAGAGGATCGAGAAGAGACCGGTCATAGGACCACGATATTTGCTGCTTGAGGAGTTAGAACCACTGAATGTGGTAGGCGATCTTACTTGGTTGTTAGACAGGGCAGGCTTGATCATCTTCTCCGCCATTCGGGAAGATGCATATGAGGAGATCACTAGAGAGTTTGTGATCTCTTTTGATCATAGTCATGTGGATAGTACAGTTTCTTTCAGGCTGATGGAGAGGAACTATGAGTTTTCGATCCGAGAGTTTGGAGCCTTCATTGGGTTCCATGAGACCTTCAATGGTCGATTTCCTAGTGGCGTGTACGCGAAGGATTTTTGGGAGGACATTGCCATGGTATATGCTAGCGAGGACCGCTGGCAACCTGCTGATACCAAGGCTAAGTTGATTTATCACTTAGCCTTGAAGATATCCCACCGAGCACTTTCTGAGTGTCTCTTCCCTAGGACTAAGACTCCTCAGAAAATCAAGACTGATGAGTTATTTCTACTGTACTGTATGCTGCATGGTAGGCCGGCTGACTGTGCCACCCTCTTAGCTTCTACCATGAGTAAGCTAAAGAACAAGAGGGCCGGCAATATTGGATATGGTGGGATGGTCACCCACCTTGCTAGATAGCTGGGTATTGACTTCTCCGCGTGCACTAGGATAGCGGCTAGACCTCTAGGACTTCAGAGCCTCATGACTAGAGGAATTATCTTTCCTAGGCATAGAGGTCCACCTACCGCTGCCATGCCTTGGGAGGGTAGAGGAGGTAGAGGTGTTACATGGCTTCCCGAGTATTCCATTATGGCTGGACGCCATAACTGGAAGGAGACATTCGCTGCTATGCATGCGAATAGATTGGTAGCACCTCCGTATGTTCTCCCAGAGATGCCAGCTGCAGACGATGAGGAGATGAGAGGGGATGAGGGTTTTGAGGGAGGATGTGAGGAGCACAACTTTGGCAGTTTTTCGAATTAGCCAGACACATTTCCCGACCTCCCTAGGCAGTCCCCCCGCCCTGCTAGAGCTTCCGGTTCTTCCTCTCGCCGTGCCAGCGTGACTGAGAGGCCGACATGGATGGTGACCCCTCCCGATTGGTATAGTACGCATCCGGAGTGGATGGGAGCTCCACCGACTTGGCATGCACAGCCACCACCTGCACCAGCACCATCAGATGCACCAGCTTGGTATAGTCAGGCGCCGGAGTGGTACGAGCAGCTACCGGAGTGGGCCACTGACCTTTCCAGGAGAGTCGGTGCTTTGGAGATCCGGCAGGACACTAGGGATGCACGAGCCGATGCACATGATAGGATGATGAGAGACATCTACCGCCAACAGTTTGGGCGGAACTACGACCCCGGCTTCTTCCCATTTCTACCACCACCAGCTCCTCAGTGATGACCATGGATGATCGTAGCATTAACCGCTCCACCTCCGTCTTGTGAGTTCATTTTCTTTCTTTCTTTCCTTTATTTCTTTTTGAACATTAGGGACATTGTTTGTCTCAAGCATGGGGTGGGGCGTGACTATCGTTTGTAATAACTCTACTCACTTTTGGTTGCCTTGATTGAGAACACTTTGCATGTTTCATTCCATTGTTACATGTTTCATTATCGCATTGCATGAAAAAGCTTTTGAAAAACCCATAAAAATCGAAAAATTTTGAAAATTTTGTACTTCTAAGAATGAAGATGATTTCTATGATAATCACTACTCGTGAATTGAGTTTTTATGACAATTGTATGCCTAAACAAATAATGAATTGAAAAGAAATTGAATGTGTTAATTATTCTTCTCTTGCAAGTTTCATAATGTGAAGAGTTTATCTAAATCATATTGAGAAATCAAGATTGAAATCACATGATAAGTTCTTATACTTCTTGTTGAAATGATTAAGGCAATTCGATTTTCTTTCTTCTTTCTTTGATCATTTAGCCCCTCAATGAAATAATAGCCTCCCTTACCTATCCGGGAATTTGGAGGAGTTGAATTTTGGCGTGTTTGATGTGGGAGGGCCATGAAAGCAAAATTTTGCATTCAAAGAATAGAAAAAAGTTGTAGGTTTGGGGAAGTCAATCATGACGATGAGTAACTCGGCACCATTCACATAGCCAGGTGTTTGTGTCTTGTCAAAGTCGGATTGAGCGATATTCCTAACGGATTATGGTATGTGCATCAAGGGTTTGAGGCATCTCGCAAAATTGAGAACCGTCAATCTCCTAGGCTTCGGTTTTTGTGCACCTCTGTCCATAACTCCAAAAGTAAAGTCGAAAAATAATGTGAAAAAGAAAAGAGCAAAGCTCTAAGTTGAAAGTGTTGAAAAACCGCAAGAGAAAAAGAAAAGAGTTAGTTGTCCACTTTCCCGGATTCATGCACCACATTCCTTATAGTTTCCCCTTCCTTTCCGCATTCTAGACCTTATTTGAAAGTCCTTAAGATCAAGAGAGTGTTATATGACTTGGTGATCTAAATTGAAGTTTCTTATGATTGATTTTGATAATGTTTGAAGGTTATGATGCTTACATTGAAGTTTGATCAATTCATGATGTTTCTTTCCTCTTTATTCTTTGGTTATGTATATGAGCGTCTCATGAATGAATGAAGCAAGGTTTGAGAATGATCTATTGACTAGAAGCACATTTACCTAAAAGATGTTTTGTTTTTGAGATTGCATGCATATTTCATCCTAACTTAAGTTCTAAAGCTTTTGAAAGACCTTGCTTGGGGACAAGCAAGTGGCAAGTATGGGGTATTTTGTTAGCATGAAATATTGCGATATTCTAGACACTCTTTCTAGTAGTTTTTCACTCATTATAGTGTTCATTGATAAGGCATTGAAGCAATTGTTAGCTAGTTTATCTACATTATCAATATAGAGATCTACATAAGCTTTGTGTTGATTATAGGTGAGAATAAGAGCTAAAGCCGAACCAATTAAGAGAGGAAGGAGATGAATTGAGCACATCCAAGGATTGAGGACACATCAAAGAAGCCAAGGGAGATGCTAGGAGGAGGAATGGCACAACACAAAGGAAACTACGAGCAATTTACACTTCCACGCTCTAAAATACGGCCGTAGAGAAGTCCACGCCCAAAACCACGGCCGTGGATCTTGGCAACATGAACGTGGAGCTTTCCAGAGAGTTAAACGGTATAAAGTACGGTCGTGGAAGTTGTGAAGAACCGTAATCCACTTCCACGCTCTAAACCACGGCCGTGGAACTCCATGAAACCGTGATTTAGGCAATCTTTTGACGAATAAAATATGGACACATTGTTTACGCATATGGGCCGGACGGTTATTTTATCCTTCCTTATAAAAGGGTTGAAGGAGGGAGAATTCGGCACCTTCGCTTACGCTCACTTACACGTTCCTAGGGTTTCATTGGACGTGGGGAGAATTGCATTTTTGCAACGGAGATTTACGAAGGCTTGAAGATTTGGAAGTTGTGGGTGGCGAAATTTGCGCCTTTTGTCCTTAGGTTTGATTAGAAGATGGATTGACATCCCGTTCTTCGTTCTCATCAAGGATCGTTATTGGTTTGTGTTCATTCCAAGTCTGATATACATTATTATCCTTGTTTGTGGATTTGAGATTTATTGAAGGTTTTCGAAGGTTTTCATCTTTCATTCTTCGAAATCTTGATTTTGATATTATAATGACAGTTATTGGCTAAAACCCTTTAGAAATTCTAGGGTGAAGGGTTAATAGTTGTGGCTTAGATGATGATAGATCGATCGTAAACAGATTGGACCGTGAGAGTTAGAGAGATTCGCCGACGAACAAAAACCACGGTCTGTTCTTGAGGTTCCACGGCCGTGGAACTAAAGATCTGCCCGTACTTTACTTCAGTTTACGAACCTTGCTTTTACTTTAATCCAAAATTAAAGATTAGCTTTAATCTAGTCTAGGTTTGCCCTTTTCTAGGTAGTAGTGAAGCCTCAACAACCTCTACTTCGATTTCGAGTGTCACAACCTTAATCGGTTTAGTTAGTCTTGATCCTTGGGTTACAAGTTTGGGTATTTGAGATCAATTCTTATCTTTAGATCCTTTCTATACTGAAGCCTCAACAACCATTATAGAGAGTGTCTTTAGATAAGTCATATAAAGCCTTGGAACTTCACCGTACATTGCTTTACCTTAGTATACCTTTGCAACTCTTAACTCTGTCCTTAGTTTTTTAGTATATCTTGAATCGATTGCCACAATTAGATACCTGGATCTTTAGGGTTGCTGTTTTCCCAATACATTTGCAAAGCTTTACCCTTTTACTTGCTTGACAACTTTATAACTGAATTTGTTCCCCCCAAATCCCTGTGTTCGATACTCTGGAATTCTTGCTAATCTACGCCGATCCGTACACTGCGGGTTCGCTTGCTTGATTCTAGTTTTATAAATTTAAAGCTTATTTGCACGCACGCTAAGTGGCGAACAATTCCCTACTTCTTTTGCGCTATATAACATATCCTATTGGTCTATTTCCTTCATATTTGTGTTTTGGAGACCTACCGGTTGGTTTGTGTAGTTGTCGGCATTTTGGGCATTTATGGAGCACAAATAACAATCTATAGTTGAATGATCTGATATACACTAAAGGTTTCCCCGATCAAATAAGTCAAGGTCAAAACGGAAATGACTAAAGTCCGAGAGTGAAGAGAAAAAAAACATCGAGGAATGTTGACAATCGTAAATCCTATGGTCGTTATTTTAAACTTATTAAAGAGAATTCCAAACTTAACTACTAAAACAATGTATAGTGTTGAGTTTAGATTATCGATTATCAGTAAACGGGGGGGGGTGGATTGTAGAATGTAACAAGAAAAAATCATGTAAATGAAACAAAGATGGTGATAATAATGAGACAAGTACTACACTAGGTTAGACATTCATTTGAATATAACTTGGTTGGTTATTTTTGGAAGTATTCAAATATCTGTTTTATACACACACACACACACACATATATATATATATATATATATATATATATATATATATATATATATATATATATATTAAGCCAACCGGCATTAATGTAACACCCCAAATCCGAGGGACTCGGGATGTTACAAGCTAGTACCTCACAATGGGTCCTGACCCTGAGCCTGACAACAATTTCACCGGATCTTGCAACAAGACACAAATAAAAGGCAAAATGAAATAGTTTTAATGCAATATGACATAATCCGAAATACAGTTCAAAACGGAAACTCTAGCCGAGTTCTCAAAACAACAGACATCCATAACAAAAGTACACAACGATAATATAAATCCGATTACGTCCTATAATGTACGGGAATCCCGGATGCCCACTACCACCAGATCACTCGTAATCATCCCTAACCTGCATGACATCTACAAAGGTGGTATAAAACTGTTACCTAACATTCTAAGCATTAGGATAACGGTAAAGGCACATATACATATAAGGGAAAACATAGACACACAACATTCTCACACACAATCCAATTATTGTCTTTGATTACGTTATCCTTTACTAATCCAACTTTAGTTTGTGACACGAGAATCCCCGAGACTCGCCTCTGTCCCCGTACACCAACAACGAATGGTTTTGATGCATCCAACAGTCTACTTGCCTAGGCTAGTCGTAGAGAACCTTCTAGCTCTCGCAAGTGATGTCACCACCCATTATCATACACTTAGGCCAATTACAATACACAAAGGTCGTCCTATTTCGGTTTCATTGTTATAACGTAACTTAACACACATCATCATCACACATCAAACTAATACGCAGAATGTAATAACCGGAATTTTTGTTTCGATTTATTTCGAGTCAACCGGACTTCGACCGGTTTGAACTTTTATTCCATCGTTTTATTTTCTTTTATGTGTGATTACAGCTTATATTCCTTTAAAACTCAAGATTAAATTTCTTTATAACTCTCCTTTTATTTATTTATTTCCTTTTCCTTTTCCCTTTCTAATAAACCCAATTCATGTTATAAGCAAAAAATATCTAATTCTTTTTCTTTTATTTAATTTTTCCCATTAACCCTTCCTTAACCTAAATTTTCCTTAACCTAATCGTAACCTCCTCTTATCATGTTACCAATTCTCCCGTCCGGAAACTGACGATACCGACCTTCTCCATTCCTACCTCCTCTGTGAAGAATCGTTGCACGTCAGGCTAGCCTCTGTCCTCCCGTCCACACTAGCTGAGGGCAACGATCCCTTCTTGCTTTCGTCTTCAACAACCGAGGTCTTGGTCTGGATCTGTCAACAACAGTCGCCGTCAGGGTTTGCAAACAGCCACCACTTCGAGACTCCTTTTCCCTATGTCTCTAGACAGCCCCAGTGTCAGTTATGCCACAACCGCCCTCGCTTGGATCCAGCCTTGTCGGAAAAAGGTGTCGTCGAGCCACCTCCACTAGACCGAGCCTCAAAACCACTCTCCTTCTCTTCGTTTTCCGGTGGACATTGGGGAAGAATCGACTGCAGTCACTAAACCGTTGCCCGGAACTGTCGCTGTAATATCCAGAATTTAAAAAAAATAAAAACCCGAATAGTAGTTCCGTACAATTAAAACATGAAGAGTAGTTATGTGCGAGTAATGACTCACTTATCAGCCCATCATCTAGTTGGATGAGCAGGCCCATCGGAATAGGCCTAGTACATCTCAATTGCCGGCCCAGCCTCTACCTTCTACCCCTAATCCCTAATTAATTAACCTAACCTAATAACGCTAACCTAATCAGAAACGTAACAGCACGTTACGGGTCTTCGCTGCACGGTTGAGACGATCCCAAGAACCACCACTGGCGCTCTTCATGCTCGACTACAACCCTGCCAGCCGGTCTTCATTGGCGTCGGACACCGCTACCCCTTTCATCGACCGGTGAGTATCGATCTTCCCTCTCCTTCCCGAAACCGTTAGCTGCTGTTTAACGGAGGTCTTGTTGCACAACCCTACATACCGCACGGTGTCGCTGACGACCCACCGCCATGCACCCTAAACGCCGCTGCTAGAAACAGGTGAGTCTGGTTCAGTTTGCCTCCACCTTGGAACGTGTTGGATTGTAGGTAAAGGGAGGGAGTTTTTGATTTTGCAAAACCACGGGATCGCCATCCTTGCAGCCCAAAACCCGGCCACGCCACACACACCTCCTTTGCAGCCCAGTCCCGAGTCACGCCACACACACCACCTAACCAGTTGCGAATCACCCCCTGTGAGTCCTCAGTTTAAGATCTTATGCTTCTTTCTTGTTGTTGTATGAAGTTGTTACGGTAGGGGCAAGGAGAGAGTGTAATATGGGTGAGGGAGGAGTGAGTAGGGTGGTTGATTATTGTGTGTATCTTTTGGATAGGTTGTAGCCTAGGACTGATGGCTGGGTGGATCGAAGTAGGACCTCTCTTCATGTTGGTTTAATTCTAGAATTTTTTTGTGGTAGAAACTGCTGAATGTAAGACTGTAGTTTGATGTCTTAATTCGAACATCCACCATTAAAATTTTGGTAATTTTGGTATGTTGTAGGTAGATATGTGTAGTTTGAGGTGTTAAAAATTGAGAATAAGTTAACGGTCGGATTAGAAATTATAAGGTCCCAAAGTAGGGCAGTTGGGCTGTGAAATTTTTGGCTAAGTGTAGAAATTCTGGATTTTGTATCCAACTTTGGAGATTTATGTATGAGAGTTGGTTGGGTAATTTTGGAAAATGTTGACTTCTAGGAGTAGATGGCATATCATAGATGACGTGGAATTTTATTTTGGAATTTCTATATTTTTTTTTGAGCCTCTTATCTTAAGCCAAAGTCGGACCTTAGCAACGTTTTGTGAAAATCTAGATGGCGTTTAACTCTTATATATCTTAGCGAAATATATTTTGAGAACTAGATTATGAAAATAGATGCCAGAGGAGAGTTGGAACTAGGTTATAGAATATTCTTGAGTTTTCGGGACCAGGGGTAAAATAATCATTTTACCTTAGGAGGGCTTTTTAGTAATTTATCTTGATGAGATTGTGCATCTTAGAAGTTATAGACTTATAAGAATATGGAATGTATTTTTGATCCACGTGCCTTGTATAACAAGCAATTGAGTTTCTACGGTTACAGACCGGGTTGAGATTGAGAGAGTTGTGATTTGATTCAGGTAAGTCCTTGCGAGTTACTTAGCTGGTTTCCAGATGTTAGCTGATTGATGATAGTGGTGTGTGTTGATTGTTTAGTAATTATAACATGCCTAAGACGACCTTTTATTATTTTATGTCCCAAGTGTATGTATAACGGGCCGTGACATCACTGACAGGAGACTGGGAGGTTCTCTATATCCAGACCATATAGGTACAAGGTGAGATACATCGGATCCATTCCTGATGGTTACTCGGGGGCGGAGGCGAGGTTTGGGAATCCCTCGTGTCACAAAATAAGTATCATTAGTAAGAATGAATGACCTAAGTAAAGATGATAAATAGATTCTTTGAAAGCATGATGTGTGTTTAGTTTTGCTATTGTGTGTGTGTGTGCTATTTTCATTTATCTAATATTTAGATAGCTAGCTAACGGTTGTTTTGTTGTGTTGTTTGGATTAACCACAGGTTACAGCAGCAACGGAGTGATCCGGAAGTAGTGGTTAGCCGGGTCTCCGTACTTCTTAGAGTGGGGTTTGGGTTTTTTCATTTATGTTTCTATTATCGTATGAAGACATATAGACTTTTATGCTTCTTAAGTACTGTTGGTTGTTAGACATTGTGTTACATTCATCTCATTTAAAATATCCTTATATAAATTTCGGTTTCTTTATTTGTGTCTTGTTGCAAGATCCTAGTAAAACTGTTGTCAAACTGAGGTCGGGACCCATTGTGAGGTCCTAACCAGTAGCTTCCCGAGTTTTGAGAATTCGGGGTGTTACAGTCGCTAGGGTCGCCGCCAGATCCACCACCACTGTCCCTATCGATTCAACTGGTGACGAGATCTCACATACTCTTCGTGTCCTTGAGCCGACGAGATTTGTGACAGAGCACCGTTGTTGAGCCGGATAGCGTTGCTCGAGGCACTGGTGCGTTGTCATCGTCGCCACCACTGAGCTCCACCATCGCCGGGCACAAACCTGCTGTCGTTGGAACCAGGAACCCGCCGTAGAGAACTCCATTGAACCCTAAGTGGGAAGGAGGTTATTTTTGGTAAATTACAGAATTGTCCCCATGTTTTATGATTTACGTTTGTGACCCATAATTTCAGAATTTGCAAATAAGCCATGTTTGGATAATTTTAGAAAATGGCCTAAGTTTGTATTTATGGGAAAGACCCATACTTTCTGTTTTTGTGAAAAATGTCCGGAAGTGGATATTTGCATGGAATAGTATTATGGGAATAGCTGGTCTTGCAAGTGAGTGAGTGAGACTAGGGTTGGGAACATCCTAGCATGACGGTATATGATCTTGTAAAGATCATTGAAACTAAAAGTAGTAACCTTCTAGCATGTGGTTAATGATCTTGTAGAGATCATTTTGACTAGAAGTCGAGGACTTCTAGCATATCGGTTAGTTGTTGATGGTGTGCCTTGTTGTTCAGGCATATAGTGCTTTCCTGCGGGGAGCTGAGCGTGTTATGAGAGCTGGGTTATCTCGAGACAGGTAAGTCCCTTGGACTTACTTAGCTGCCTTCTATGTGTTAGCATAGTTATGATAGTGGTGTGTGTTTATTTATTGTTATAACGGTAAATCGGACTAGGACAACCTTTTACAGTAATTGGTCCAAGTGTATTATAACCGGGCGGTGACCACTTGTCTAGTTCTACAGGAGACTAGAATGTGCTCTTGCGACCCAGGCCCGTAGGTAACGGATAGTACTGATTTATTCCTATTGGTAGAGGGAAGCGAAGGCGAGTTTCGGGAGATTTTCGTGTGACAAAAGAAGTTGAATTAGTAATGAAAATAATTAAACAAAAGATAATAACCGGATATTGTGCGAGTATGATATGTGTTTTATGGTACCTTATGTGTCTATGTGCTATTATGGTTATTCTGATATATGAAATGTTAGCTAACGGTTTATCTGCCGTTGTAGATGTTTTGTAGGTTAGAGTTGTAGAGAGATCCGGAGTGGATGGTCAGCCGGGTCCACGTACTCATATAGATGGGAAGGGAGAGTCTTTCCGTTTCCGCATGCATATTTTGTTGTTATTATGTTTTGTAAGGATGATCATGTACACATTCATAACTTTAACCTTTATTGATTTTAAATTGTTTTACTACGTTTGTGTCTTGTTGTAAGATCTAGTAACGTTGTTGTCAAACCGAGGTAGGGACCCATTGTGAGGTCCCAACCAATAGCTCCCCGAGTTCCGAGAACTTTGGGTGTTACAATATGGTGTTAGAGCTCTGGGTTGACAACAATGACACTTGAAATCTTCTAAAAGACCGAATGTATAAAATAACTAGAACCCGAAAGGGATCTAATATTTTCAAACGGATTGTTGTTTTTACACACGTGCATAGTCGGGTTGTGGGTTACGTCGGACCACCATCGTTCTCCGTGGATCTCTACAACTTGGAATGATAGGTGAGTTAGTATATAGACTTGTATTGATATGTTTTAGTGTATGTTTATATATATGTGTATGTGTAGCATGTTAGTATCCTAAAGGATATCTTATATTCTTTAGTTGTGATGTCATGAAGCGATTATCGCCTCATGATAAATCGGTAGTGGACTTGAAGAGTTTTCAACACGAGACAATGGATTCAGACCTAGGAATGAGTATTATACTCTGGTGGGCGTCCTGGTGACCCTATAAATCATCCGAAGACGGGTGGGCAAAGAAGTAAAGATGTTGAGATAATTTTCACCACAAGTACAACCCGATGAGAAAGAAATTCCCGAGTCAGCTCATATAGAAGGAATAGGAAGTCATGCAAGGGACTTGGTCGTATGAAGCCGAGAGATGAATTAGAAGAACCATCAAGAGACGACAAGAGATCGGATTAGAGATAACAATAAGGGAACAAGAATCATATAGAATGGAGTACAGCCAAGATTTGCGGAGTAAAGGACGTTACAATCGAGGTGGACGCCGCCATATGCAAGCATGGGCATGAGAGTACAAAGAAGATAGGGTGTTGACTCAATTGTGAGAGATTAAAGGGTACAAAGATAGAGAGTGAGTTTAATGACGAGAAATAAATTTTGTAACCATGGAAGCATGTGGAGTCCTTCAATGATACGAGAATTTTGAAAGAAACTTCGACATGAGTATCAAAGAAACTAGAAGTCTAAAACTGAGACAGCGAATTTCCATAAAGGTAGCATGATTAAAACAACACCAATCAAGGGGAAGAATGTGGGAAAGTGATTTTGGTGGACAAGAGAGTCCACAATAACTTCTCATTCACATAAAGATTTAAGTTACCAACATTAACGGTCATATCAGAGAACCGCAAACAAACGATGAACAAAGTAAGAAGAATCGTGAAGACACGCTTACAAGTTATTGTGGAAGACTTGATAAACTCATTGACGACAGATGAATGCTATGACTGGACTCAAAAGAGTATAGTGATATCAGAAGAGAACAAGAGGAGTGTAGACTGTGGAAGGAGCTAAAGGGGTATTAATAAAGAAACTGGAGGAGATAGATTTTCACCAAGTGTATCAAACTTCAAAAGAGATAGAAGAACAATAAGTTCGTGATCTTACAGAAGGTCAACGACAGACTAGTTGGTAATAACTGAGACATAACACGTGCGGGTCAACTAGTGGTAACTGGTTGGCAGATAAGGAGGATAACAATAGACTTATGAAAGAATTTTATAGACATTTGAAGGACCCTTCAAGAGATCAACGACGCCAAATGTGAAGTTAAATCGATACAAGTGTTAGTACCCTTAATAGTAACATGGAGTGAGTTCGAGCCAATAACTCTAATTAAGAACTTAAGAAGAAAGACTAGACGGCTAGGAATGACCCTCTTATGTCATTTGAGACCAAGGGAATTGTGTGAGTGATTTGCTACCTACTGGCTAGGAAAAGGGTACATATCACAGTCAATATAGATGGATTGTAAAAGAAGAACTAGAGGAGTAAGAAGTATATGATTTTGATAAGGTTCTATGTCAATCAAGACAGAGTGTGCGTAGCATTCCATACAAGATAAACTGCAAGTGGATGGAAGTTAAGGTCATGAGAATCGTGTAGACTTGCTTATAAACTATAGTGGAAGACCTAGAAAGGACCATTGATGTCAAATGGACGACACAGTTGGACTCAAGAAATGGAGTTAGCTCACGGAGGAACTGGAAGTTTGTAATGTAGAACGAGGTAAAGGAGTATAAATGGATGAACTCGAGTAAGTAGTCCTCACCAGGAAATTCAACGGCAAAAGAGGTATGAGAAAAGTAAGTCCGGGATATTGAGATAAGTCAACTATAGACTGACCAATGTCAACCGAGAACGTGTAAGTGTTGGTTGGTATTGACGAGTAGGTACCGTTGAGAAGAGATATTAGTGATTGCGGATTTATGAGGTAGCTTTACCGATGCCTTGGAGGATTCCCTCAAGTAGGCAACGACAATCTTCTATGATGATCTAAGGTTATTGAGAGAATCGTGTTAGAGGTTGCTTACTAGTTGGATAAGAACTGACTACGTTTGAGTAAGAGAGTAGGGATCTGTGTTAGAAGAATTAAGAAATTTAACGGAATAAGTTGTTTCCAATAGTTATCTTACTTCATTCACGCAAGTAAGGAAGGTACATGGTACTTCATCCGGATAGGACTTATGTTGTAATTGAAAGAAAAAAAAGTTGTACGGTCAATCATTTTAGACTTACAAAAAAGATCCTTATAATTATTGAGTGACAACAAGATAATCAGATTAGCTCAGCGGAAGCATGATGGGTCCTAACCTACAGAGCGAGAAGCAATGGTACAATATGGCGATGTGTCGAGTTTCAGGCGATGATAGTTGAAGAAATATATTTTGCTGGGAACAAACAAATAGGCTACGCAAAGTGACTAAAAATTTAGTGGAGGAATGGTATCACCAACAAGGTAGACAGGAAATTATGTGCATATAAAGGTTATAGAAAGAGAACGGTACCCTATTGTGGATTCAGCTGAAGCACGTGGACTTCGTCGCATGTCGACACATAAGTAGTTTGGAATTTAATACCTAATGGGGTACTCTAGAGTCTTTTCCTGATGGATTGAGAGAGGAGTGGTTGATATTTTGAATATTTTGTGCGTGGTCTGCACGAGAAAGCTCAAGTGAGTAACTAACGATTGAGTCAAAAGGCGTATGAGAAAAGAAGCTAAGGGAGTATGCTTGCAACCCCGCAATTGTGCATAGAGAAAACATAATTTCATAATAGAGTATAAGTGCAACGTTATATCGTAACAAAGCTGAGGTGTGTTGTGAGTCAGAAGGATATTACCAGTCCGATAAACGTGGTGGATATAAGAGTCTAGTGTTGATGGTGTGTTATCATCTATTGAGTAGTTATGATCAACGACGGGGATGTGAGATCATCTTGTGTCTATACGTCGTTCTGGACACATGCTTTGTCACTTTAAGATCTTGGAAACGGGGTAAGAAGTATGAGGTGGAGTTTAGGATATGTTAGAGATCTATTAAAAGACCACCGGATTTGACTACCGAATTGTTGATTATATTGTTATATAAAGTTTAAGACCAAAAAGTTATAGGTGATGATCCCTTAATTGAAGAACAACATGACTGGGTCCTATTAAGAGACATGACCAAGTGAGTTGAGATACGAGGAGCATTAGACGCTTGGCAAGGTGTCGGGGAGGTTTAAGACCTTTGTTCCCGAGTGTGTAGTCAGAACCTTTCGGAAGACCGGAAGTAAGGGGTTCCAACGAGCGTAAGGGAGAAAGTTGGATAAACTGTTCTTAGTAAACTCATCAAGAGATCTAGAAGTGAACTATGTAAGCAACCTTGTTTGTTCTTGGAAGCGGATTTGAAAGTGATTGGTGGATTAGTATTCCACACCCTATTGGGGAGAGTAACCCCAATTGTCCACGGATTTAGTTGGAGGGATAACTACCTGACGCGAGTTAGGTCACCAGACTAGAGGATCGGACAGTTGAGCCGGATGATACCGGTAAGATATCCGGTAGCCACTCTAGAGCATAGTAACATGCGCTTGTGATGCAAGTACATGAAAAGACTTCGGAGTCAGAGGTGTAATGAAAAGCCAACGAGGCTACCGGAGATACTGTGGATAGTATGAGATGTAACCTTTTAGAGATTTATACAGAGATAGTTGTAACCTTGAAAACGACTAGTTAGGGCTTGACCCTGCATGTGTATGATATTGTTTGACTACTTGTTATTTCATGCTTGGGTGCTTAGTCAGTGATGTGTGTTGTATTGATGACCTTTGGTGTGTGAGTACTTAGATGTGGAAACGACGAGACTTTTGTGTAGTGATTAGATACACCCGACTGTGCCTTAAAGGCCAATCATGATTATCTAACCCTAAGTTTCGGGACGAAACTTATTGTTAAGGAGGGATTAATGTAATATCCAAAAATTTTACTTCTGGCTATTTCAAAAACAAATCAAAACTTGATCATTGATGATTTTTTTCCCAGCGCTTTAGTTCTTTCGTATGGATTCCAACCTTATGTTTTCTTCTTTTAAGTTTCGGGACGAAACTTATTTTAAGGGGGAATTGATGTAATAACCGAAATTTTTGTTTCGATTTATTCCGAGTCAACCGGACTTCGACCGGTTTGAACTTTTCTTCCATCGTTTTATTTTCTTTTATGTGTGATTACAACTTATATTCCTTTAAAACTCAAGCTTAAATTTCTTTATAACTCTCCTTTTTATTTATTTATTTCTTTTTCCCTTTCTAATAAACCCAATTCATGTTATAAGCCAAAATATCTAATTCTTTTTCTTTTATTTAATTTTTTCCATTAACCCTTCCTTAACCTAAATTTTCCTTAACCTAATCGTAACCTCCTCTAATCACATTACCTATTCTCCCATCTAGAAACTGACGATACCGACCTTCTCCATTCCTACCTCCTCTGTGAAGAATCGTTGCACGTCAGGCTAGCCTCTGTCCTCCGTCCACACTGGCTGAGGGCAACAATCCCTTCTTGCTTTCGTCTTCAACAACCGAGGTCTCGGTCTGATTCTGTCGACAACAGTCGCCGTCAGGCTTTGCAAACAGTCACCGCTTTGAGCCTCCTCTTCCTTGTGTCTCTAGACAGCCCCCACTGTCAATTATGCCACAACCGCCCTCGCTTGGATCCAGGCCCGTCGGGAAAAGGTGTCGGCGAGCCACCTCCTCTAGACCGAGCCTCAAAGCCACTCTCCTTCTCTTCGTTTTTCGGTGGATGTTGGGGAAGAATCGACTATAGTCACAAAACCGTCTCCCGGAACCGTCACTAGGATCGCCGCCAAATCCACCACCACTATCCCTATCGATTCAACCGGTGACGAGATCTCACATACTCTTTGTGTCCCCGAGCCGACGAGATTTGTGACAGAGCACCACTGTTGAGCTGGATAGCGCCGCCCGAGGCGCTGGTGCGTTGTCATCGTCGCCACTACTGAGCTCCACCATCGCCGGGCACAAACCTGCTATCGCTGGAACCAGGAACCCACCGCAGAGAGCTCCATTGAACCCTAAGTGAGAAGGGGGGTTATTTTTGGTAAATTACATAATTATCCTCATGTTTTATGATTTACGTTTGTGACCCATAATTTCAGAATTTGCAAATAAGCCCTATTTGGATAATTTCAGAAAATGGCCTAAGTTTGTATTTATGGGAATGACCCATACTTTCTGTTTTTGTGAAAAATGCCCGGAAGTGGATATTTACATGGAATAGTATTATGGGAATAGTTGGTCTTGCACGTGAGTGAGTGAGACTAGGGTTGGGAACATCCTAACATGACGGTATATGATCTAGTAAAGATCATTGAGACTAAAAGTAGTAAACTTCTAGCATGTGGTTAATGATCTTGTAGAGATCATTTTGACTAGAAGTCGAGGACTTCTAGCATATCGGTTAGTCGTTGATGGTGTGCCTTGTTGCTCAAGTATAGAGTGCTTTCCTACGGGGAGTTGAGCGTGTTATGAGAGTTGGGTTATCTCGAGACAGGTAAGTCCCTTGGACTTACTTAGCTGCCTTCTATGTGTTAGCATAGTTATGATAGTGGTGTGTGTTTATTTATTGTTATAACGGTGAATCGGACTAGGACGACCTTTTACAGTAATTGGCTCAAGTGTATTATAACCGGGCGGTGACCACTTGTCTAGTTCTACAGGAGACTAGAATGTGCTCTCGTGACCCAGGCCCGTAGGTAACGGATAATACTGATTTATTCCTATTGGTTGACGGAAGCGGGGGTGAGTTTCGGGAGATTTTCGTGTGACAAAAGAAGTTGAATTAGTAATGAAAATAATTAAACAAAAGATAATAACCGGATGTTGTGTGAGCATGATATGTGTTTTAAGTTACCTTATGTGTGTATGTGCTATTATGATTATTCTGATATATGGAATGTTAGCTAACGGTTTATCCGCCGTTGTAGATGTTTTGCAGGTTAGAGTTGTAGAGAGATCCGGAGTGGATGGTCAGCCAAGTCCACGTACTCATATAGATGGGAAGGGAGAGTCTTTCCGTTTCCGCATGCATACTTTGTTGTTATTATGTTTTGTAAGGCTGACTACTACCTAGTATTCCGTCTCAAGCAACAATCCTAGCACACTCAATCCAATAGCGGCTTGTGAGGCTCACTACTACCTAGTATTCGTCATCTTAGGTATCTAAGATCGGAAATCACCGGGTAGGTCTCTTTCCTCACTTAGTTTGCTAGCCTTAGGTCACCCTAAGCTATATCATGCTCAACAAACACTAGGATTTCAACAATCTAACATCCTAACATACAGATTCATCAATTAAAGAGCAACAGAAGGAAAAATCGGGTGGATCATAGTAAAAATCGGCCGATTTACTATGAAGAACAGGTCGATTTTTATGTCTGAGTTAGGTTTTGTGCATACGAATCATCCTAAACTAACATATAAGTCCATTCTATCATCACCCAAGCAATAACCATCAATCCATCACTCCAAAATCACAACAAACTAGCCAATAACATGCATTTCAAGATCTAGAATCATCATACAAGCATACATGGAATCCATAGCAAGAAGATGAAGTAAGGAAATAAAAGCAATGAAACTTAGCTAGATTTGAGCTCAAAACAAGTCTTTCAACACACCAAATGTAGCTCCAAGTCGGATCTTGCAACCTTCAACAATCTTCTTCACAAAAATCACTCAAATCTCACTATGAAATTGAAATCTACACTAATCTCCCTCAAGAACACCCACAAGGGTGTCTTGAAGAGAGCTCCCAATTGGAAGATTCTTTGAGAAGATGCTAGAAGGGTCCAAAGGAAAGAGAAGGATCCATAAATCAGCCTGCAAGACCACTTATATTCTCCACCAAGAGCAAGGCCGGACAAGAGATCGTGGATTGGCTATGGATGGCCTTATGTGTTAAATTGATGAATGCATTTGTGGACTTGAAATACTTATCTTGAATTCCATGAATGACTTGTGATTATGATGCTTGCCTTGATTTAATTGAGTATGGAAGGTCGAAATTACATGCTAGTTCTTGCACACCATCTAGGAATGAATGAGGCAATTCATCTTTCTCTAATTCTCATCTTGATCATGTTGTTTGAGCACCTCAATTGATATAAATTGACCTCTTTTGACCCATCCGGGAATAGGAGCATGTTAGTGTGTTGAAGTGTGTAAAAAGCAAGTGTGGGGTGAAGTTGTTGATGAAAGAATGTTGTGAATGAAGTGCTGAATTTGTTGTGAAAGTGTAGACAAAAAAAAAAAATATATATATATATATATATATATATATATATATATATATAGGTTTGGGGACGTTGGTTTAAATGACAAGTAACTCGGCACACTTCACATAATCGGGTGTTGGTGCCTTGCCAAAGTCAAATAAACCGATAGTCCTAACGAGCTTTGGTATGTGTGCCCGGTGTGGATGCACCTCGAAAAATAAAAAATCCCGAGGACGGCTAATCACCAAGGTTTCGGCTTTTGTACACCAATGTCATTGTCTCAAAAATAAGTGAAAAAGAAAAGAAAACAAAGAAAAGTTGGAGAAAATTATACACTTGTTGGGAAGTTGAGCAAAAACGAAATTGTGAAGTTAGTTCCTTTCCCGGATTAGCATCACATGACCTAAAAATTCCCACCTAATCACAACGTTTCTTAGCCTCTTCTTTCCTAAGTCCCTGTGACCTAATTGCATGTGTGTAAGACTTAGTGATCTAGATTGGATATACTCATGATCATCTTGACTTCTTCATTTTCGCCTCTCATGCATGCTTTCTAGTTAAGTATAATTGTCTTTCCATGCCTTCACTCATTTGATGCATGATTGCTATCCATTGCTATGAAACATGACTATGAAGGTGATCCAATGTTAGAAGCACAATTCCAAAAAGATTTTGTTGTTTTTCTGCATGCATAAATCACATCATCTCTTAGTCTATAGTTGGATCTTGCTCGGGGACGAGCAAATCTTAAGTATGGGGTATTTTGATAACGTGATTTATGACGTTAGTATAGGCATACATTTAGATAGTTTTTCCCGTTATTCATGCACGGTTTGACATTAGTTCACGACGTTTACACTCATTTCGTGCATATTTCTAGAAAAGACGTCTACACGAGCTTTTGTCGGTTTTGTAGGTATTTCGGGGATCTTTTGGGCATTAATCGATACATTCGAGAGTCAAGCCTCATGGTGGTACATATCCGAGACCTTGAAGGAACATAATTGGAGCAATGAAGGACACAAGGACCCTTGTTGGTGCAAGCAAGGGAGCAACTCATGGCTAGATGATCATAGCATGCTTCTGTTGAAGAAAATCGACCTACACCCAGGAAAATCGGCCGATTTTTCCTACTGGGTCGATTTTTGGGCCTTTGACAGCTTTAGCCACGTGTCCCACGATCTCTTGTCCGGCCTTGCTCTTGGTGGAGAATATAAGTGGTCTTGCAGGCTGATTTATGGATCCTTCTCTTTCCTTTGGACCCTTCTAGCATCTTCTCAAAGAATCTTCCAATTGGGAGCTCTCTTCAAGACACCCTTGTGGGTGTTCTTGAGGGAGATTAGTGTAGATTTCAATTTCATAGTGAGATTTGAGTGATTTTTGTGAAGAAGATTGTTGAAGGTTGCAAGATCCGACTTGGAGCTACATTGAAGTGCTCCCCGGCAACGGCGCCAAAAACTTGTTACGCTCAGGATATGTGTGATACGCAATAGGTTTTAAATTTATACTCGTTATAATTATCCTAACTCCTAGCGAACCCGCAGTGTACGGGACATTTGTAGTAGGGATAGTATTCCGAGGTCGAACACAAAGACTAAGGTGAAATCGAGTCAAACAATGGTCATAGATAGTGTGAATCTAGGCTAAGATAAGATCAAGGAACAAAGAAATGAAAATGATGATATTTTTGGTTGGTTTTTGTAGTGATCGAGCAAGGATCACAAATCAAGAAAGACAATGAAACAAGCTAACAACTCAACTAACAACCAAACAAGTAACTCAAAACACAAGGTATATGATCAAGAGAGAAAAGTGGATTCTAGAGGTCAAGATTTCCGGTTATGGCATAGGACTCAAGGTTCTAAAGATTCTAAGGACAAGCTGCGGTGTTGGGGAAAGAATGTTTCACTAATGGAAGCAATTACCGGGTAGGTCTCTCACTTCACTAGTCCCGCATCAAACTCCTATTACCGGGTAGGTCTCAAGGGGTTAAAATAAGGAATTCCGCACAAACTGGACACTACTTAAGGGGTAACCCTCTCCTTACCGGGTAAGTCTCGGAATAGGGAAATCTCAAGCAATAATCCTAGCACACTCGATCCAATAGCGGCTTATGAGGCTCACTACTACCTAGAATTCATCTTCTAAAGTATCTAAGATCGGAAATTATCGGGTAGATCTCTTCCCTCACATAGGTTGATAGCATTAGGTGATCCTAAGCTAAATTAGGCTTAATAAACACTAGGATTTAACAACCTAACACCCCAATCATACAGACTCATCAATCAAAGACCAACAGAGAAGGAAATCGGGTGGATCATAGGGAAACCGGCCAATTTTCCTGATGAACATGCCGATTTTCCCTTCTGTCGTGAGTTTCGTGCATGCAAATCATCCTAAACTAACATATAAGCCCATCCTATCATCACCCAAGCCATAACCATCAATCCATCACTCTAGAATCACAATAAACTAGCCAATAATATGCATATCAAGATCCAAAATCATCAAACAAGCATACATGGTGTTCATGATTGGATAATGAAAGATAAGCAAGCAAATCAATAAAATCTCAACTAAATCTAAGTTGTAGCAAGACTTACAAACTCTTAAATGAAGATCCAAAACGTTCCTAACAATCCTTGCAATAGTTCTTCAATCCAAGACTCTAAAATCACTCAAAACCTCACTATCACTCTTAGAGTGGTGTTCTTCTTCTTCCTTCAATCCTTGAGAGCTTTTCTTCTCCTCCAATCTTTCCCCCAAATTGATGAGCTGTGAATGAGAGTGTGGGAGAGGAGAGATACCCAGCAACAACCTGCAGGACCACTTATATTCTCCACCAAGAGCAAGGCCGGACAAGAGATCGTGGGACACGTGGCTTAAGTTGTCAAAGGCCCAAAAATCGACCCAGTAGGATTAAATCGGCCGATTTAGCTGCTAGCTGGTCCGATTTTCTTCAGCAGAAACATGCTATGATCGTCTAGCCATGAGTTGCTCCATTGCTTGCACCAATAGTGGTCTTTGTGTCCTTTGTTGCTCCAATTATGCTCCTCCAAAGCTTTGGATGTGTACCATCATGAGGCTTGGCCCTCTAATGTATCGGTTAATGTCCAAAAGACCCCCTAAATACCTACAAAGCAACGCACAAGTCCGTGTAGACGTCTATCTCGACAAAATACATGAATTGAGTGCAAACGTCGTGAATTAGTGCTAAACCGTGCATGAATGAGTGAGAAATCTATCTAAATGATTACCTAAACCTAAGTCATAAATCGTGTTATCAAGGTTCAAGGACCTCCTCCTAGATTGTCCACACCATGGGATATAGAAGATAGAGCTATTGGAGATTTATTTCAAGGGGCTTGACGAGGATAGTCAATTCAAGATCCAATCGCTTTCTGGAGGAACATTCATGGAGAAGAATATGGATGAGGCTTGGGAGTTTGTAGAGAAGCAAGCCTTGGTGATAGAGAAGTACTCTCATAGGAAGAGTGATGGGAGAAAACCGGGAGCATATGAAGTGAGTGAAGTCACCATGAGAAACTTCAAGCTTGATGCAATCAACAATGAGCTTAAGTCCTTGAGGGAATTGTGTGCCACAACTTTGAAGAGTCAAGCAAGTCCTCAAGTGCAAGTGCAAGCAAACTTAGCTTCCAAAGAAGAGGACATTAACTACATGGGAAGGGGTAATTTCAACAATTATCAAGGCCCTAGGAACTTCAACAACAACAGCTAGCAATTCAACAATTACCGGCCTAATCACAACCATCCCGGGTTCTCTTATTCTAACCTGGATGGTGCCTTGAACCCTCCCGCTTCCACAAGCGCAGCACCACCACCGAAGGCTTCACAAGAGCCTCCACCCGATTTTACTCAACCTCCAAAGGATAGAACCGAGATGATGTTTGAGCAATTGCTTGGAAGGTTGAGTGGACTTGAGAGCACGGTGACATCCATTTCTAAAGCTCAAAAGGTGCTAGAAGCACAAGTGTTCCAAAAAGCGGGTGAAGCACAAAGGGATCCGGGAAAGCTTCCCGGAAGGACCGAAGATAACCCAAGAGGTCAAGTGTTGGCCATTACCACAAGGAGTGGGCTGAGCATGAAAGATCCCTTACCAAAAGGAAATGACAAAGGGAAGCAAGTGGTGATAGAAGAAGAACCGTTGCAAGATGAAGGAGGCAAGAGCAAGGATGATGAGCCAATATATGTGGCACCTCCTCCATACAAGCCACCACTACCATTCCCACAATCACGAGCAAGAGCTCGCTTGGACAAATATTTCGGTAAATTCCTTGAACTTATGTCTATGTTGCATATTAACATTCCGTTCATGGATGCTATTATAGGTATGCTGGCCTATGGAAAATTTTTGAAGGAAATACTCTCCAACAAGAGGTAGTTGAAGGAGTATGGAGAAGTGAGGATGACAAAGAGATCTTCAGAGTTGATTCAAACTATGAGGGAGGAGATGCCTCCTAAGCTAAGAGATCCGGGATCTTTTTGTGTGCCAATTGGGGTTGGAGAAGTGCAATATGAAGCCTTATGTGATCTTGGAGCAAGTGTAAGCATCATCCCGCTTGCACTTTGCAACAAGATTGGGCTAGGAGAGCCAAAGCCGGTCAAGATGACCCTCTACATGGCGGACCGTTCAATCACTCACCCCGTAGGAATCCTAGAGGACATACTGGTTCAGCTTGGGAAGTTCTATGTGCCAATCGACTTTGTTGTTTTGGACATCACGGCGGACTACCCAGTTCCTATCATTTTGGGAAGGCCATTCTTAGCCACATCGGGATGCTTGGTGGATTGTAAAAATGGAATCCTCTCCTTCAACATAGACGAAGAGAATATCAAGTTCAAGCTGTCCACAATGATGCAGGGGTCAGCCCTTGGTGAAGATGTCTTCAACATTATTGAGCAAGAGGAATGTAGAGAAGTTGTGAGCTCAATCTTGATCAAGGATCCCTTGGAGAAGGTTCTTAGCTTGAGTTTGATGGAGGAAGGAGTTGAGGATGATTGCAATGAAGGAATCAAGGCTTTGGATGCATTGGAAAAGGAGACAAGTGTTGAATTTGAAATACACGAAGTTATGCTGAACCACTGTAGGAACCACGGCTAGGGAGAGGGAACCATGGCTGTAATTTTGCCCGTGGAACTCTCTAGAATGCTCAAATGTGCCAGCTTCTCAGATTTCACGGACATGGTTGTGTCAGAGACCGTAATTTTGCCCGTAGTTTCTCCAGAAAATGCCTTAGTTGTTGATCAAGCTTCAAGGAGTCTTGAGGAGTCTTCCATGGCTTTGGAATCATCTCAACCTACATTGTATGGATCGTCTACAACGGATAAAGGTCCTCCTAAACTTGAACTTAAGCCCCTCCCTTCTCATTTAAAGTATGCTTTTCTTGGTGAAAATTCTACTTATCCGGTGATTGTTAATGCATCTTTGAATGATGATGAACTTGATAGATTGTTGCATGAGTTGAAATTGGATAGGAGAGCTATTGGTTATAACATTGATGACTTAGTTGGCATTAAACCTTCCTTGTGCATGCATAAAATCTTGATGGAAGATAATCATAAACCTTCAATTGAATCTCAAAGGAGATTGAACTTTATAATGAAAGAGGTAGTCAAGAAAGAGATCCTTAAATTGCTAGATGTGTTAGCATGAAATATTGTGACATTTTAGGCACGTTTTCTAAGTGTATTTCCTCCATAATGGTAGTCATTGATAAAGCATTGAAGCATTTGTGAGTTAGTTTATCTATTTTGTCGATATAGAGGTCTACATAAGCTTTGTGTTGATTGTAGGCAATTAAGAGCTAATTCCGAACGGATTGAGAGAGAATGGAGCTAGATTGAGCATGTCCAAGGATTGAGGACATCACTAGGAGATAAGGATGAATCTAGGATAAAGAATGACACAAAAACAAAGGAAATTATGAGCTATGTACATTCCACGCTCTAAAGTACGACCGTATTAGAGTCCACGCTCTAATCCACGGCCGTGGAACCTTGGCAAGACGAGCGTGGTGCACTCCAGCAACTTACACGGCCGTGGAGAGTTGTGACAAACCGTGATCCAACTCCACGCTTTAAATTACGGGCGTGGAACCCTTCCACGACCGTGATCTTGACAATCTTTTACGCAATATTTTAAGCCACAATCTTCTACGCACATGGGCCGAAGACGCATTTTATCCAGCCCTATATAAGGACGGAAGGAAGAGGATTCTATCACCTTCTCTACCGCTATTTCTGCTTACCCTAGTTTACGCTTTCGCTTAGATCGCCGTGGAGAGATTTGCGCTTTGCCCTATTGAGATTTCCGGATTAACGGAAAGTTGGAGAAGGAGTGAAGATTTGGAAGATTGTTCGTAAGGAGATTTCATACTTTGTTCTTAGGTTTGATTAGAAGACGGATTGACATCCCGTTCTTCGTTCTCATCTAAGATTGTGATTGTTTGTGTTATTCCGAATCTACCTGCATCATTGTTCTTAATTTGTTATTAAAGGTTTTCGGAAGTTTTCATCTTTCAATCTTTTAAATCTTGAATTTGATATCAATATGACTGTTGTTGGCTAAAATCCTTTAGCAATTCTAAGGTGAAGGGTTGATAGTTGTGGCTTAGATGATGATAGATCGATCGTAAACAGATTGGACCCTGAGAGTTAGAGAGAATCGCCGACGAACCTAATCCACGGTCTGTTCTTGAGCTTCCACGGCCGTGGAACTCAAGAACTACCCGTAATTTTGTGTCAGTTACGAACTTTGCTTTTACTCTAATCCAAAGTTAAAGATTTGCTTTAACTTAGTCTTGGCTTGCCTTTTCTAGGTGGTAGTGAAGCCTCAACAACCTCTACCTCGATTCCGAGTGTCACAACCTTAATCAGTTAAGTTAGTCTTGATCCTTGGATTACAAGTTTGGGTATTTGACGTTGATATTTACCTTTAGAATTTTTTTTTTACTGAAGTCTCAACAACCGTTATAGAGAGTGCCTTTAGGTGAATCATATAAGGTCTTGGAACTTCACCGTACATTGCCTTACATTCGTATACCTTTGCATACCTCAACTCTGTCCTTATATCTTTAGTATATCTTGAATCGATTGCCACAGCTGGATTCTTGGATCTTTAAGATTGTTGTTTTCCCAATAATTTACAAAGCTCATACATTTACTTGCTTGATAACTCATAATTGGATTTAACCCCCAAATCCCTGTGTTCGATACTCTGGAATTCTTGCTTAACTATATCGATCCGTACATTGCGGGTTCGCTTGCTTGATTTCTAGTTTTATAATTAAAGCTTATTTGCACGCACGCTAAGTGGCGAACAAGTTTTTGGCGCCGTTGCCGGGGATTTGGTCTAGGCCGAATTCGGTTATCGGTTGTCAAGCTTGGGAGCTTCTCCCTTGTTATTTGATATCTTTTCGAGTGCATGCGCAGGTCTAGGAATAACGAAGACCTCTTACCTCTTAATCAAGAGTTTGAGAGGACTTTGAGGAGAAAGCGAAAGGAAATAAAAATGGTTGAAGAAAGAGAACGTGATCTCCAATCGGAGTTAGCGGAAAAGGAAGCTCAACTCCAATGGAGTGAGAAGACTCGTAGAGAAGAAACGGATCGTCATCAATGAAGGTTGATGATCTAACGGACATGATGTTCCAAATGAGGCTGGAAATAAACAACCTCAAGGAGAAAAAGAAAAGGAGGAGACCGGGAAGATCGGTTAGAGCTAACTCATCCAATGAGGATAGCGACTCCTCCATGCCACCACTAGAGGAAATTGATCCCACGATCAATGTGAATCCATTCTTTCCAGGGCCAGCTACAAATCGCCGTGTTCCACCTAGGAATGCGAGGGTCGAACGTGTGGATGAGGAGCCAAGAACTCTTGGCCAAAGGATGGACCCAACGTAGCAACCACGCCGTTTAGGTGTGAACTTTGATGCTGATGATGTACAAGGGTTTAGCTTCAACCCTCAAGTTATTACTATTGTTCGCCAAAACCAATTTGGTGGAACAAGCGCTGAATCTCCACACCAACATCTACAAAACTTTGAGATTATGATGGAGACAATGAAGCCGAAGAACGCAACTACCAACAGCTACAAACTCAAGCCTTTCTTCTTCTCCTTGAAGGGGAAAGCATTGTCTTGGTATCAAGCTCTTCCAAGTGGGAAGCTTGAAACATGGGAGGATCTTTCTTCGGAATTCCTCACTAAGTTCTTTCCGCCATCCAAAATGGCGGAGCTAAGAGGTAAGATTAATGCATTTTCTATGAGATCTAACGAAAGTTTATTTCAATCTTGGGAAAGATTTCAGGATTTGCTATTGGATTGCCCTCATCATGGCATATCCAAGCTTGCATTATTGGAGATATACTATAAGGGGCTGGATGTGGAGACACAATTCAAGCTCCAATCCCTTTCATGTGGTACATTCATGGACATGAGGGAAGATGACGCTTGGGACTTCATTGAGAAGCAAGCGCGAGTTATAGAGAAGTATTCTCATCGGAAAGTGGAGGCGAATCATGTAGATCAAGGAGCAAAGCTATCACAAGCAGCTCAAACTCAAAACTTTTCTCTCAATACGGAGATTAAAGAGTTGAAGGAAGCCATCAAAACCAACTTCCCGAAGCACAAGGAGCAAGATGTGGGTTATCTAGGCAACAACAATAACCACAACGGTAATGAGAATACCAATCGCAACAACCGGAACAACAACCGGAATAATTGGAACAACAACAACAACAACCGGAACAACAATTGGAACAACAATAGGGGTTCAAACAACAACAATTGGCGCTCCAATCAACAAAATTCCGGTAATTCTTATCCTTCCAATTCAGGAAATTCACTAACCCCACCTTCCTCTTCTTCCATTCCTTTGAAAAGTCAGGGGCAAACGTCTAATGGTGGAAGTATGATAACACGATTTATGGGTTAGTTTTAGGTAATCATTTAGATAGAATTCCCGCTCATTCACGCATGGTTTAGCATTGGTTCGAAACATTTTGCACTCAATTCATGTATTTCGTCGAGATAGATGTCTACACGGATTTGTGCGTGTTTTGTAGGTAATTCGGAAAAATTAGGAGCTAAAACGATGCGTTTGAGGATCGTTCATCTAGACGACACACCCTCGGACTCATTAGGACACAAGCCATAGGCTAAGGAGGACTCATGGAACCTTTCCAACACTAGCCATGCACCAAATCACAGCTTAATGATCCAAGGCAAAGTTTCTGCACAGAATCACGGTTCTCTGACAGATCACGGCCGTGGAATCAACCGTGGAATTTGCCAGATTCTCGTGACAGCTGTGCCACGACTCTCATGGCCAACTCATGCAAATTTGTTATAAAAGTGGTCCTTCATGGGTTGTTGAAGGGCAGCTGGGAGCATCTTGGAGCAGCTCATCCATTTCCCATTTCTCTAACAAAAATATCCTCTTAAGAAGAAGATTTTCTAGGAAGGAAAGTGTCAAAAGGAAGAAGAAGGACTCCATTGAAGAGAAGAAGAAGAACACACAACATTGCTATTGTTGCTAGATTACCGGATTCTATTTTCTAGTTGTAAGAACCATTTGAACCTTCTTTTGGAAGGATTGTAAGTCTCCCGAATTTTATTTTCAGCTTGGTTTAATCCTAGTTCTTGTGTTCATCTCTTTCTTTCATTCTCTTGCCAAATGAATGTTATGATTTTGTGTTTGTTTGTTTCGATTTCTATCATGAATGTTGTAGGCTAAATAGATGTGGTTCTAGGGTAAGGAAAGGATGGTTATGGCTAAGGCTATGATAGGATGAACTTAGATTTATTTTTGGATGACTTGTGTGCTTGAACGTACTCTCTGTTAGGAATTACGGGTGGATCTTGTCAAACCACGGCCGTGGTTTAGGTAGAACAACCCGTGATTTTCCTGGTCCGATGAATCTTGATTTAGATTGTTGAAATGTTGAAACCCTAAGTGTTTGGTGAGTTAAATCTATCCTAGGGTAACCTAGTGTTAGCAACTAAGAGTTAGGAGACACTTACCCGGTAATCCTCACTCTTAGATTCCAAAGATAACAACCCTTAGGTAGTGGTGAGCCTAATAAGCCGCCATTGGATTAAGTGTGCTGGATAGTAGCTTGAGACTAGCCCTTCCGAGACTTACCCGGTGAGGATAGGTTAGGTCCTTGAGTAAACAATCCGGTTTGAGTAGAATTCCACTCCTTAGGATTCTTAGAGACTTACCCGGTGATGAGACCTAGGGAATGGATTAGCGGATCTTGAGACCTACCCGGTAATTGATCCCAATCTAGAAATGCTTAATCCCCAACATAGTTAATCCAAGAATTGAATAGATAGCTTGAGTCTTATGCCATGACCGGAACTTCCAACCCCTAGAATCCATCCTTCCTTTCTTTGATCTATATCTTGTTTAGTTGTTCATTCGTGTTTATTCATAGTTTAGTTGATTGATCGTTTTGCATGTGTTGTGATCTTTGATTGATCACCCAAAAATCAACCAAAAACATTTGAGATTTTCATTTCTTTATTTCTTTCTTTTCTTGCACCCTAGGTCTTTACTAAACTCAATCACAAATCGAATCAATTTCACTTTAGTCTTTGTGTTCGACCTCGGAATACTATCCCTACTACAAATGTCCCGTACACTGCGGGTTTCGCTAGGAGTTAGGATAATTATAACGAGTATAAATTTAAAACCCAATTGCGCATCACAATCTTAGCGTAACAAGTTTTTGGCGCCGTTGCCGGGGACTAGGTCTAGATTGAGTCTATTTTGTGATTGTTTCTAGTGTAGATCTTTCTTGTTGCTTTTGATCTCTTTTTGGTTTGTGTCTTTGCTTTTCAGGACATCTATTACTCTTTAGGTGTATGCGAAGATCTCGTGGCAAGGATTTAGCTCCATTCGATCCCGAACCGGAGAAAACCCTTCGATCTAGATCCAAGAACATCCGAAAAGAGAAAGAGATGGCCGGAAGAAACCTCCAAGCTGAGTTGGATGAAGCCTTAGAGAAAATAAGGCTAAGAGATGAGCTCTTGGAGGAAGAAAGGAGACTTGCCAATGAGAGGCAAGAGGAAACTAGGAGGGAGATTGAAGAGATTAGGCAAGCCCTTGTTCAAGGAGAGCTTAATCGCCGACAACCTCCACCTCCTCCACCACCGGTGGTACAACCGCAGCCAGCGGCTAATGTTAGGGTTGTGCCCATTGCCATTGCCATTGAAGAGCCACAAACCCTAGGGAGACGTATGGATCCGGCACAAAGAGCACACCGTCCGGGTGTGAACTTAGGAGATCCCGCAGCCCACAACTATGAGCTCCGCCCTCAAGTTCTACAAATGATCCGGCATAATCAATTTGGAGGGATGGAAGGAGAGTCTCCTCATCAACACTTGATGAACTACGAGATTTTGATGGAGACTCTTAGACCACCAAGATTGGAGAGCAACAACCATAAGCTAAGGGCTTTCTCCTTCTCTCTTAAGGACAAGGCCTTGGCTTGGTATCAATCTATTCCACAAGGGCGAGTAGGTACTTGGGAGGAGATGACCACCGAGTTTTTGACTAAGTTCTTCCCACCTTCCAAGACTACCGAATTAAGAGGGAAGATCAATGCCTTCGTGATGAAGGATAGAGAGAGTTTGTTCAAGTCTTGGGAGAGGTTCAAAGACCTTCTCCTTGATTGTCCACACCATGGCATACCAAAAATTGAGCTATTGGAGATCTACTTCAAGGGACTTGATGAAGATAGCCAATTCAAGCTCCAATCTCTTTCCGGTGGGACTTTTATGGAGAAGCATGTAGACGAGGCTTGGGAGTTTGTAGAGAAACAAGCTCTAGTGATTGAGAAGTAC
The DNA here is from genome assembly GCA_033239125.1 of Fagopyrum homotropicum. Taxonomy (NCBI): domain Eukaryota; kingdom Viridiplantae; phylum Streptophyta; class Magnoliopsida; order Caryophyllales; family Polygonaceae; genus Fagopyrum; species Fagopyrum homotropicum. The sequence goes on from BSWB01000004.1 coordinate 133,057,201, forward strand.
TCTTATAGGAAGAGTGAAGGAAGAAAGGCGGGAGCATATGAAGTGAGTGAGGTCACCATGAGCAATTTCAAGCTTGACGCCATCAACAACGAATTGAAGTCCTTGAGGGAGTTGTGCACCACAACTTTGAAGAGCCAAGCAACTCCTCAAGTGCTTCCACAAGCTAACTTGTCTTCCAAGGAGGAAGATGTGAATTATATGGGAAGGGGCAACTACAACAACTACCAAGGCCCAAGGAACTTCAACAACAACCGGCAATTCAACAATTATCGGCCCAACCACAACCATCCCGGGTTTTCTTACTCTAACCCGGATGGAGCCTTGAACCCTCCCGCTTCCACAAGCTCAACTCCACCACCAAGAGCTTCACAAGAACCTCCACCGGGTTTCACTCAACCTCCCAAGGATAGAACCGAGATAATGTTTGAGCAATTGCTAGGAAGGTTGAGTGGTCTTGAGAGCACCGTGACTTCAATCTCTAAGGCACAAAAAGTCTTGGAAGCACAAGTGTTCCAAAAGACGGGTGAAGCCCATAGGGATCCGGGAAAGCTTCCCGGAAGAACCGAAGACAACCCAAGAGGCCAAGTGTTGGCTATCACAACAAGGAGTGGATTGAGTATGAAGGATCCTTTGCCCAAAGACCAAGCTAAGGGAAAGCAAGTAGTGGTAGAAGAGGGAAGAATGCAAGAAGATGGAGGCAAGAGCAAGGATGTAGAGCCAACCTATGTGGCACCGCCTCCATACAAGCCACCACTACCGTTTCCACAATCAAGAGCAAGAGCTCGTTTGGACAATCACTTTGGTAAGTTCCTTGAACTAATGTCTAAGTTGCATATTAACATTCCGTTCATGGATGCTATTTTAGGAATGCCGGCATATGGCAAGTTTTTGAAAGAAATACTCTCCAACAAAAGGAAGTTGGAGGAGTATGGGGAGATAAGAATGACCAAGAGATCCTCGGAATTGATCCAAACCATGAAGGAAGAGATGCCTCCCAAGCTAAGGGATCCGGGCTCTTTTTGCGTCCCAATAGGAGTGGGAGATGTGAAGTACGAGGCTCTTTGTGACCTTGGAGCGAGTGTAAGCATCATACCGCTTGCACTTTGCAAAAAGGTCGGACTAGGAGAACCAAAGCCGGTCAAGATGACCCTCTATATGGCGGACCGTTCCATCACTCATCCGGTTGGGATTCTAGAGGACATTCCGGTGCAACTAGGAGGATTCTATGTGCCAATTGACTTTGTCGTCTTGGACATTCCGGCGGATTATCCGGTTCCCATCATCTTAGGAAGACCTTTCCTAGCCACCTCCGGATGCCTAGTGGATTGCAAGAACGGGACTCTCTCCTTTAACATTGGAGAAGAGAACATCAAGTTCAAGTTATCCACAATGATGAAAGGGCCGGCCCTTGATGAAGATGTCTTCAACATAATCGAGCATGAAGAATCTAGGGAAGTTGTGAGCTCGATCTTGATCAAGGATCCCTTGAAGAAAGTTCTTGCCTTAAGCATGATGGAAGAAGGTGTTGAGGAGGCCTGCAATGAAGAGATCAAAGCCTTGGAAGCCTTGGAAGAGGAGCCAAGAGTTGGATTTGAAAGCCACGAAGAGGTGTTGAACAGCTGCAAATTCCACGGTCGAGATTTATGTTCCACGGCCGTCAAACTTTCTGGATAACTCCGAGAAGCAAGCTTAGCAAGAACCACGGCCGTGGAAGTTGGGCGAGCCGTGAGTTCAACCGTGGTTTTCCCTGGATCATCCCTTGATAGTGATCAAGCTTCTAAGAGCCTTGGAGGGTCTTCATTTGCTTTGGATTCATCTCATCCAACTTTATTTGGATCGTCTTCAACCAACAAAGGTCCTCCCTCACTTGAACTCAAATCCCTCCCCTCTCATTTAAAGTATGCATTTCTTGGTGATAACTCTACATATCCTGTGATTGTTAATGCATGCTTGAGTGATGATGAACTTGCTAAGTTGTTGCATGAGCTAAGATTGCATAGGAAGGCCATTGGTTATACTATTGATGATTTGGTTGGCATTAAGCCCTCTTTGTGCATGCATAAGATAATGATGGAAGATAACCACAAACCCTCTATTGAATATCAAAGGAGATTGAATCCTATAATGAAAGAGGTAGTTAAAAAGGAAATCATCAAATTGCTAGATGCGGGAATTATCTACCCTATCTCGGATAGTAAGTGGGTTAGTCCCGTTCATGTAGTACCTAAGAAGGGTGGAATGACCGTAGTGACCAATGAGAACAATGAACTAATCCCAACTAGGACGGTTACGGGGTGGAGGATGTGCATTGATTATAGGAAATTGAATATGGCCTCTAGGAAAGATCACTTCCCTCTCCCCTTCATTGACCAAATGCTAGAAAGGTTAGCTCAACACTCTCATTTTTGCTATCTAGATGGCTATAGCGGATTCTTCCAAATCCCTATCCACCCCGATGACCAAGAGAAAACAACCTTTACATGTCCATGGGGTACTTTTGCATATAGGAGAATGCCGTTTGGGTTGTGTAATGCACCCGCCACCTTCCAAAGGTGTATGATGGCTATCTTTTCGGAATACATAGAAAATATCATGGAAGTGTTTATGGATGATTTCTCTGTTTATGGTTCTTCCTTTGATAATTGCTTGGCTAACCTGTCATTGGTATTGCAAAGATGTGAGGAGACAAATCTTGTCTTGAATTGGGAAAAATGCCACTTCATGGTAAGTGAAGGCATTGTGTTAGGACACTTGGTGTCCAACCGTGGCATTGAGGTTGATAGGGCAAAAATTGAAACAATAGAGAAGTTGCCACCACCTACCTCGGTGAAGGGGGTAAGGAGTTTCTTAGGGCATGCCGGTTTTTACCGGAGGTTTATTCAAGACTTCTCTAAAATTTCTAAGCCTCTCACTAACCTACTAATGAAGGATGTTGATTTTGTCTTTTCAAAGGATTGTCTTGAAGCTTTTTGTAGGTTGAAGAACGCCTTGATCTCCGCACCTATAATGCAACCTCCGGATTGGAGTCTACCATTTGAGATCATGTGCGATGCAAGCGATGTGGCCGTTGGGGCCATTTTAGGGCAAAGGAAGGAAGGGCGTACTCATGCTATTTATTATGCTAGCAAGACGCTAGATGATTCCCAACTCAATTATGCTACCACCGAGAAGGAGTTATTGGCGGTGGTGTATGCATTTGAGAAGTTCCGCTCGTACCTTGTTGGAGCGAAGGTCATAGTTTATACGGATCATGCGGCGATCCGTTATCTACTTACAAAGAAGGATGCCAAACCAAGGTTGATTCGGTGGATCCTTCTTCTTCAAGAGTTTGATTTGGAGATACGAGATAAGAAGGGATCCGAGAACTCCGTGGCGGATCACCTTAGTAGATTGCCTCCATTGGAGCTTGGAAGAGACGACATTCCAATTGATGACTCATTCCGAGATGAGCAATTGCAAATGGTAGAGGAATGCTTGTTCCAAGTTTCTAGGGGAAATGAGCCATGGTATGCCGACATTGTGAATTACTTAGTATGTGAGGAAGTACCTCCCGGATTGACATATGCACAAAGAAAGAAGTTCTTCAACGATGTGAGGCATTACAATTGGAGTGAGCCACTCTTGTTCAAGAGAGGACCGGATGGGATGTTTAGAAGATGCATACCGGAGGATGAAGTGGAAAGTGTGATCCGGCATTGTCACTCCTTACCATGTGGAGGCCATGCTAGCTCACACAAGACGTGTGCAAAGGTATTGCAATCCGGTTTTTATTGGCCTAACTTGTTTAGAGATGTGCAAGGTTTTGTAGCTGGATGTGATGCTTGCCAAAGGACGGGCAACATCTCAAGGAGGAATGAAATGCCCTTGAACAACATTCAAGAAGTGGAGATTTTTGATGTGTGGGGCGTGGACTTCATGGGACCATTCCCTTCCTCATGTGGCAATCTCTATATCCTATTGGCGGTGGATTATGTGTCAAGATGGGTGGAGGCAATCGCCTCTCCTACAAATGATGCCAAGGTGGTGGTGCGGTTCTTCAACCGGGTGATCTTCCCTAGGTTTGGAACACCAAGGGTGATCATTAGTGATGGAGGAAAGCACTTCACAAATAGGAACTTTGGAGCGCTTTTGGCTAAGTATGGGGTGACTCATAAGGTGGCAACACCTTACCATCCCCAAACTAGTGGCCAAGTGGAGATCTCCAACCGGGAGATAAAGGCCATCCTTGAGAAGACGGTGTCTAGAACTAGAAAGGATTGGGCTATGAAGCTCAATGACGCATTGTGGGCATATAGAACCGCCTTCAAGACACCGATTGGCACCACTCCTTACAAGTTAGTCTATGGCAAGTCTTGCCATCTTCCGGTGGAAATGGAGCATAGAGCTTATTGGGCCATTAAGTGGCTAAATTTTGACCTCAAGAAAGCGGGAGAAAAGAGGTTGCTTGATCTAAACGCCCTTGAGGAGATCCGGTTGGACGCTTATGAGAATGCCCGGATTTACAAGGAGCGAACCAAAAGATGGCATGACAAGAAGATCATCCCCAAGGAGTTGAATGAAGGAGATCTTGTCCTTCTTTTCAACTCGAGGCTAAGGCTCTTCCCCGGAAAGCTCAAATCAAGATGGACCGGGCCATATGTAGTGAAGAAGATCTTCCCCCATGGAGCTATTGAGATAGGAGGGGAGCATTGTGGGAATTTCAAAGTGAATGGGCACCGCTTGAAGAAATATATTCCGGGAGCTCCGGTGAACATGATTGCCCCACTTCACCTTGAATAGACTCCCCCGAGTTTGGTCAAGCTAATGACCTTAAAGAAGCGCTTGGTGGGAGGCAACCCATTGGTAATGTTTTTCTTTTTCTTGTTTTGTTTTAGTTTTTAGATTTTTCTATCTTTGTGTGTGTTTTGTCTACTTCGTGTATGTGCTAGAGCATTAGTAGCATTGGAAGCCTTTCTTGGCATATGAATGATGATGATGAAGCCCTTACCAATTATGGGTGGAGCGGACGCGGAACTTGGACGGCTAGCGGCGCCTAGCGCGGGTTCCGAAGCTTTGATGGATGCTTAGAGCTCTCTACCATGGTTGATAGGATCATCCAACATCAATTCATTTGAACATTCCCGAATACCATAGCAAACACTTTTACATTGTGAGAACCTTCTTTCACTCTCTCTACTTCATTTACACATTGGGGACAATGTGTTTCTAAGTATGGGGTGGGGTTTGCATGATCCTTTGCATGATGAGCATCTAGGATAGTTTAATATTTGCACATGTCTTGCATTGTACATACTTAAAACGAAAATTCCATAAAAATCATAAAATTTTAAAAAAATTTTGTGCTTTCTAGGCTTGGATATGATCCTAATGATGAAATCTTGTCATATGAATTGGCTATGGATGGCCTTATGTGTTGAATTAATAAATGCATATGTGGACTTGAACTACTTCTCTTGAATTCTATGAATGATTTGTGACCATGATGTTTGCCTAGAAAGGATTGAGTAGTGAAAATCGAAATTACATAATAGTTCTTGCATACCATCTAGGAATGAATGAGGCATTTCATCTTTCTCTACTTCTCATCTTAATCATGATTGCTTGAGCACCTCAATTGAGATAAATTTGACCTCTTTTAACCCATCCGGGAATAGGAGCATGCTAGTGTGTTGATGTGTGCAAAAAGCAAGTGTGGGGTGAAGTTGTTGATGAAAAGAATATCATGCATAAAATGCTGAATTTGTTGTGAAAGTGTAGCCAAAATAATAAGTTTGGGGACATTGGTTTAAATGACAAGTAACTCGGTACACTTCACATAATCGGGTGTTGGTGCCATGCCAAAGTCAAATGAACCAATAATCCTAACGGGCTTTGGTATGTGTGCCCGGTGTGGATGCACCTCGAAAACTAAGAAAAAAACCCGAGGACGGCTAATCACCAAGGTTTCGGCTCTTGTACACCAATGCCATTGTCTCAAAAAGAAGTCAAAGAAAAAGAAAAGAAAGAAAAGATAGAGGAAAATATACACTTGGGGGAAGTTGATCGAGGACAAGGATGTGAAGTTAGTTCCGTTCCCGGATTAGCATCACATAACCTAGAAATCCCCACCCAATCACTACATTTCTTGGCCCTTTTATCTCACAAGACCTTATGACCTATTTGCATGTTTGTAAGACTTAGTAGTTTAGATTGGATGTACTCTTGATCTTCTTGACTTCTTCATCTTTACATTTCATGCATACTTTTGAGTTAAGTACAATTGTCTTTCCATGCTTTCATTTGTTTGATGCATGATTGCTTGTCCTTAGCCATTGAACATGACTATGAAGGTGATCCAATAGTAGAAGCACAAAACCCAAAAAGATTTTGCCATTTTTCTGCATACATAAATCATGTCATCTCTTAGTCTATAGTTGGGAACTTGCTCGGGGACGAGCAAACCTTAAGTATGGGGTATTTTGATAACACGATTTATGGGTTAGTTTTAGGTAATCATTTAGATAGAATTCCCGCTCATTCACGCATGGTTTAGCATTGGTTCGAAACATTTTGCACTCAATTCATGTATTTCGTCGAGATAGATGTCTACACGGACTTGTGCGTGTTTTGTAGGTAATTCGGAAAAATTAGGAGCTAAAACGATGCGTTTGAGGATCGTTCATCTAGACGACACACCCTCGGACTCATTAGGACACAAGCCATAGGCTAAGGAGGACTCATGGAACCTTGCCAACACTAGCCATGCACCAAATCACAGCTTAATGATCCAAGGCAAAGTTTCTGCACAGAATTACGGTTCTCTGACAGATCACGGCCGTGGAATCAACCGTGGAATTTGCCAGATTCTCGTGACAGCTGTGCCACGACTCTCATGGCCAGCTCATGCAAATTTGTTATAAAAGTGGTCCTTCATGGGTTGTTGAAGGGCAGTTGGGAGCATCTTGGAGCAGCTCATCCATTTTCCATTTCTCTAACAAAAATATCCTCTTAAGAAGAAGATTTTCTAGGAAGGAAAGTGTCAAAAGGAAGAAGAAGGACTCCATTGAAGAGAAGAAGAAGAACACACAACACTGCTATTGTTGCTAGATTACCGGATTCTATTTTCTAGTTGTAAGAACCATTTGAACCTTCTTTTGGAAGGATTGTAAGTCTCCCGAATTCTATTTTCAGCTTTGTTTAATCCTAGTTCTTTTGTTCATCTCTTTCTTTCATTCTCTTGCCAAATGAATGTTATGATTTTGTGTTTGTTTGTTTCGATTTCTATCATGAATGTTGTAGGCTAAATAGATGTGGTTCTAGGGTAAGGAAAGGATGGTTATGGCTAAGGCTATGATAGGATGAACTTAGATTTATCTTTGGATGACTTGTGTGCTTGAACGTACTCTCTGTTAGGAATTACAGGTGGATCTTGTCAAACCACGGCCGTGGTTTAGGTAGAACAACCCGTGATTTTCCTGGTCCGATGAATCTTGATTTAGATTGCTGAAATGTTGAAACCCTAAGTGTTTGGTGAGTTAAATCTATCCTAGGGTAACCTAGTGTTAGCAACTAAGAGTTAGGAGAGACTTACCCGGTAATCCTCACTCTTAGATTCCAAAGATAACAACCCTTAGGTAGTGGTGAGCCTAATAAGCCGCCATTGGATTAATGTGCTGGATAGTAGCTTGAGACTAGCCCTTCCGAGACTTACCCGGTGAGGATAGGTTAGGTCCTTGAGTAAACAATCCGGTTTGAGTAGAATTCCACTCCTTAGGATTCTTAGAGACTTACCCGGTGATGAGACCTAGGGAATGGATTAGCGGATCTTGAGACCTACCCGGTAATTGATCCCAATCTAGAAATGCTTAATCCCCAACATAGTTAATCCAAGAATTGAATAGATAGCTTGAGTCTTATGTCATGACCGGAACTTCCAACCCCTAGAATCCATCCTTCCTTTCTTTGATCTATATCTTGTTTAGTTGTTCATTCGTGTTTATTCATAGTTTAGTTGATTGATCGTTTTGCATGTGTTGTGATCTTTGATTGATCACCCAAAAATCAACCAAAAACATTTGAGATTTTCATTTCTTTATTTCTTTCTTTTCTTGCACCCTAGGTCTTTACTAAACTCAATCACAAATCGAATCAATTTCACTTTAGTCTTTGTGTTCGACCTCGGAATACTATCCCTACTACAAACGTCCCGTACACTGCAGGTTTCGCTAGGAGTTAGGATAATTATAACGAGTATAAATTTAAAACCCAATTGCGCATCACAATCTTAGCGTAACAAAGTACTTCGGGGAAAGAGAAGCCCGATCCCATGTTGGAAACAATCTTGGGCAAGCTTCAAGGGTTGGAGACTCGCATCATTAAGGTTGATGATCACATTACTAAGGTTGATAAAGCCCAAAAGGTTTTAGAAAACCAAATGTTCAGCCATGCGGAGGAAGTTCCTAGGAATCAAGGGAAACTTCCAGGAAAAACGGAGGACAACCCAAAAGGAAGGGTGATGGCAATCACAACTAGGAGCGAAGTGACAACTATCGACCCGCAGCCTAAGTTTGTAGAAGTCCCCGTTGAGAAAGAGAAAGAGAAGGGGAAGGAGAAGGAAGATATCTACGTTCCTCCCCCAGCTTACAAACCTCCCCTACCGTTCCCGCAATCTAGAGGAAGAGCGCGTCTAGACAAGCAGTTCGGTAAGTTTATAGAACTCATGAGCAAATTGCATATTAACATACCTTTCATTGATGCTATTGTAGGTATGTCAGCTTATGGTAAGTTCTTAAAGGAAATCCTCTCTAACAAGAGAAAGCTAGAGGATTTTGGAGAGGTTAAGATGAGTTCGGATTCTTCGGATCTCATCAAGACCATGAAGGAGAAGATGCCCCCAAAGCTAAAGGATCCGGGGTCATTTTGTATTCCCATAGGAGTGGGAGATGTCACATATGATGCATTATATGACTTGGGAGCAAGTGTGAGCATCATCCCACTTGCATTATGTAGGAAGATCGGTTTAGGTGACCCTAAACCGGTGAAGATGACGTTGTACATGGCGGACCGTTCCATAACTCGTCCCGTCGGTATTGTTGAAGACGTCCCGGTCAAGCTAGGTAAATTCTATGTTCCTATAGATTTTGTTGTGCTTGACATTCCTGCAGATAGTCCGGTCCCGATCATTCTTGGAAGACCGTTTCTTGCAACGTCTGGCTGCATAGTCGATTGCAAGAATGCTAGACTCGCCTTTGACATAGGAGAAGAGAAGGTAGAGTTCGTTCTTTCCACTCTAGTGAAGGAACCAATCTTTGATGAGGATATATTCAATATCCAAGATGAAGAAGGGTTGTCTAGAGAGGAGGTAAGTGCTATTCTCTTCAAAGATCATTTGCAAAAGGTTATTACTATGAGTCTAATGGATGTAGGGGAAGAAGAGGAGTGCAATGAGGCAATTGAAGCCTTAGAAGCACAAGAAGAAGTATGTGAAGAAGAGTTTGAGAAACTCCACGACGAGGCAGAGAACGTACGGATCCACGGTCATACACTATATTCCACGGCCGTGGATTTCACCAACAAAAGCGTGGAGCACTCTAGAGGGGTACACGGTCGTGGAGAGAACAGAGCAACCGTATTTACTTTCCACGCCCAAAATCACGGCCGTGGAGGATGTAGAGAGGCCGTAATTTTGGGTGATTCCGAAGGAAATTGTGTCTCTTCTTCAACTTCTCTTGATTCTTCTCCCACTCCTTCTACATCCTTAGACACTTCTAAGGAACCATCGGATACTCCTCAAGAACCATTGGAAACTCTGATAATGATGGAACTAAAGCCACTCCCTACACATCTAAGGTACGCATTTCTTGGACCTAATTCTACCTTTCCGGTAATTGTTAGTTCCGATTTAAGCATAGATGAACATAGTAAGCTCATGGTTGTCCTTAAGAAACATAGAAAAGCTTTAGGATATACTATAGAGGACTTAGTAGGAATCAAACCTTCCCTATGCATGCATAAGATATTAATGGAAGAGGACTTTAGGACTTCACGACAACCTCGAAGGCGGTTAAATCCGACCATGAAGGAGGTTGTCAAGAAGGAAATTCTTAAACTTCTTGATGCAGGTATCATCCACCCTATCTCCGATAGTAAGTGGGTGAGTCCGGTTCAAGTGGTTCCGAAGAAGGGAGGAATGACAGTCATCACCAACAAGAATAACGAACTCATTCCTACCCGAACCGTAACGGGATGGCGGATGTGCATAGACTACCGCAAGCTAAACAACGCGACGAGGAAGGATCACTTCTCACTACCCTTCATCGATCAAATGCTTGAAAGGTTAGCATAACATTCGCACTTTTGCTATCTTGACGGTTATAGTGGTTTCTTTCAGATTCTGATACACCCGGATGATCAAGAGAAGACCACGTTCACGTGCCCGTGGGGTACGTTTGCCTATAGTAGAATGCCGTTCGGGCTTTGCAACGCCCCAACCACCTTTCAAAGGTGCATGATGGCCATCTTCTCCGAATACATAGAGGAAATCATGGAGGTTTTTATGGATGACTTCTCCGTTTATGGTTCCTCTTTTGACAATTGTCTTTCTAACCTTGCTCTTGTGTTACAAAGGTGTGAAGACACTAACCTAGTTCTTAATTGGGAAAAGTGTCAATTCATGGTGAAGGAAGGCATTGTATTAGGACACTTAATCTCTAGTAGAGGGATTGAGGTGGATAAAGCTAAAATAGAGACTATAGAAAAGCTTCCTCCCCCAACTTCGGTGAAAGGGATAAGAAGTTTTTTAGGACATGCTGGATTTTATAGGCGCTTCATAAAAGACTTCTCTAAAATATCAAAACCGCTAACTAATCTATTGATGAAGGATGCAGTTTTTGAGTTTTCGCAGGAATGTTTAGATGCGTTCAATATGATTCGGGAAGCTCTAATTTTAGCTCCGATTATCCAACCTCCGGATTGGCATCTTCCCTTTGAGGTTATGTGTGACGCAAGTGATGTAGCTATAGGCGCTGTTCTTGGACAAAGAAAGGAAGGCCGAACCCATGCCATATACTACGCTAGCAAGACGCTAGATGAGGCGCAGCTCAACTACGCCACTACCGAAAAAGAGTTCTTGGCTATTGTTTATGCAATTGAAAATTTTCGCTCTTATCTTGTAGGTGCAAAGGTGATTGTATACACGGATCATGCTGCGATCCGGTACCTCCTTGCAAAGAAAGATGCGAAGCCAAGGCTAATTAGATGGATTCTTCTCCTACAAGAACTCGATCTAGAGATCCGCGACAAGAAGGGTTCGGAAAATTCTGTTGCAGATCATTTGAGTCGTCTAACACATCTAGAGGACGACCACCTACCTATAGATGACTCCTTCCCGGACGAGCATTTACACATTATAGAGGAGTGCATCGATGTAATTGCCAAAGGTAACGAACCATGGTTTGCTGATTTTGTTAACTATTTGGTATGTCAGGAATTACCGCCCGGATTATCCTACGCACAAAGAAAGAAGTTCTTTAAGGATGTTCGGGAATACTTTTGGAATGAACCTCTCCTCTTTAAGAGAGGTCCGGATGGCATTATTCGGCGATGTGTGCCGGAAGATGAGATGCAAAGTGTCATCCGCCATTGTCATTCACTACCTTGTGGAGGACACGCTAGTTCGAACAAGACTAGCGCTAAGGTATTGCAATCTGGATTCTTTTGGCCTACACTATTTAAAGATGTGCAAACCTTTGTTTCCTGCTGCGATGCTTGTCAAAGAACAGGAAATATATCTAGGAGGAACGAGATGCCTCTCAACAACATCCAAGAGGTGGAGATCTTCGACGTTTGGGGAGTAGACTTCATGGGACCATTCCCATCATCTTGTGGTAACCAATACATACTTTTAGCGGTTGATTATGTTTCTAGATGGGTTGAAGCGATTGCCTCTCCCACCAATGATGCCATGGTAGTGGTTAAGTTCTTTAACAAGACCATTTTCCCACGATTTGGGACACCACGGACCATCATTAGTGATGGAGGCTCTCACTTCATTGCCCGGCGCTTTGAAGCTCTTTTAGCTAAGTATGGGGTGACTCACAAGATCGTCACCCCTTATCATCCACAAACTAGTGGACAAGTGGAGATCTCAAACCGGGAGATCAAAGGAATCCTAGAGAAGATGGTTTCAAGGACTAGGAAGGATTGGTCCTTGAAGCTAGATGATGCATTGTGGGCGTACCGGACTACGTATAAGACTCCCATCGGAACCACGCCATACAACCTTGTGTATGGGAAGTCTTGTCACTTACCGGTAGAGTTGGAGCACAAGGCGTTTTGGGCAATTAAGTGGTTGAATTTCAGCATGAAGGAAGCGGGAGAGAAGCGTCTCTTGGACCTAAATGAGCTTGAAGAACTTCGCTTGAACGCTTATGAAAACGCCAAAATCTACAAAGAAAGAGCAAAGCGTTGGCATGATAAGCATATCATTCCAAATGACTTCAAAGAAGGAGATCAAGTTCTCCTCTTCAATTCAAGGCTTCGTCTCTTTCCACGTAAGCTTAAATCTCGTTGGACCGGACCTTTTCTAATCAAACGTATTTTCCCCCATGGTGCAGTTGAAGTATGGGGTGAAACGGGCGAAAGCTTTAAGGTGAACGGCCAACGACTCAAGAAGTATACACCGGAACTCCAAGCTGAAGAGTTCGCGCCCACCGCACTCGAATAAGTGCGAATTTGGTCTAGCTACGGACCTTAAACAAAGCGCTTCTTGGGAGGCAACCCAAGGTATTGCATTGTCGTTTTTGTTTTTGATTCATAGATTAGTTTAGTTTAGACGTTTTTGCTTTGTTTTGCCTTCAATACCTTCCGGTATGTTTGTATTTTTGGATGTAGGAACAGTGGAAAAGGAAAGGGGAAGAGAAAGTTTGAAGAAAAGTGACGAAACTTGGACTTTGGAGCATTACAGAGAGTTCCACGGCCGTGGTTTAAACCATGACAGCAACAGTGGCCGTAATTTCCAAAAGCTTGAGAAAAATCACCAAAACCACGGTTCCGTACATTTCCACGGCCGTGGAACCCCCCGACAGACCGTGATTTTCAAAAATTTTTACGGCCACTATATAAACCACGTTTCTTCACAAAACACAACACAAACACCCAAAACCACGCCAAGAACGCCGATTCCATGCCCTTCCTCTCAAATCCTCATTCGTTAATCGTTTTCGACGATTCTTTGGCCTAAACTGAAGCAATTCCATACACCTACAAGATCCAAGCAACAATTCGAGCGGCAATTCACCGGAGAAGCCACAATTCGGATTACAAAATCCGAAAACCTAGGTTTTTGGCTCTTTCTCTCTCTTTGTCGATTCAGCTTTGTTTTTGGTAGAAATTGTAGGAGAACTGATTGGAATTGGAAGAAAATTAGTCTAGGACTATTTGCTGCTGAGTTTGGTGTGATTCTGTTGGATTTTGAGAATTTTCGAGAGAAACCACGGTTCCTGAACGTTCCACGGCCGTGGAATCTGAAGAACAAACCGTGGTTTTTAACAGATTATGGATTTTGTGAGGAGAGTGACCGGTAGGAACAAGGACAAGAATAAGGATAAGGATAAGAACAAAAAGAGGAAAGACAATGATGCTTCCTCTTCTAGAGTATCACCTCCTTCATCCCCTTCACCTCCATCCTCACCATCACCACCGCGCCCTAGGATCCCTACCATCCACGAGGATCATCTCGATACTTTAGAGAGGATCCACAAGAGAGCGGTCATAGGACCTAGATACCTACTGTTGGAGGAGTTAGAGCCTCTACATGTCATAGGGGACATCACTTGGCTCTTAGATAGAGCCGGCTTAGTCATCTTCTCCGCTATTCGGGAAGATGCATATGAGGAGATTACGAGGGAGTTTGTAGTTTCCTTTGAGCATAGCCATGTCGACAGGACTGTCTCTTTTCGGCTGATGGAAAGAGACTATGAGTTCTCCATCAGGGAGTTTGGAGCCTTCTTCGGGTTCCATGAGACCTTCAATGGTCGTTTCCCCAGTGGCGTGTACGCCAAGAATTTCTGGGAAGAGATCGCGATGATCTACGCCAGCGAGGACCGCTGGCAGCCAGCTGATACCAAGGCTAAGTTGATGTATCACTTAGCCTTGAAGATTGCTCACAGGGTACTTTCTGAGTGTCTCTTCCCTAGGACGGAGACACCTCAGAAAATTAAGACAAATGAGCTCTTCCTTCTCTACTGTATGCTATACGGTAGACTTACAGATTGTGCCACCCTCTTAGCTGCTACTATGAGCAAGCTAAAGAATAAGAGGGCTGGTAACATTGGATACGGTGGGATGGTCACCCACCTTGCTCGCCAATTAGGGGTAGATTTCTCTGCTTGCACACGTATTGCTGCTACACCCCTAGGACTCTATAGCCTCATGACTAGAGGCATCATCTTCCCCACCCATAGAGGTCCACCATACGCTACTATGCCATGGGAGAGTAGGACCGGAAGAGGTATAGAGTGGCTCCCCGAGTATTCCATTATGGCTGGACGCCATAACTAGAAGGCGACGTTCGCTGCCATGCATGCGAACAGATTGGTAGCCCCTCCTTACGTTCCACCACCACCAGTTGTAGAGGAGGAGGAGATGAGGAGAGGAGATGATTATGAGGGAGGAGGAGGAGCTGAGCAGGACTTTGGGACATTCCCGGATCAGCCGGATGTAGTTCCCGACATGCCCAGACGTTCTCCCCGGCCTGCTAGAGCATTTGGCTCTTCCTCTCGCCGTGCTAGTGTGAGCGAGAGGCCTACTTGGATGGCTGACCCTCCTGCTTGGTATTCGACGCAGCCGGATTGGAGGGAGCTCCACCGCCTTGGCATGCACAGCCGCCACCTACACCAGCACCTTCAGATGCACCGGCGTGGTACAGCCAGCCGCCTAGTTGGTACGAGCAGTTGCCAGAGTGGGCTACCGACCTTTCTAGCCGGGTTGGAGCTTTGGAGATCCGTGTAGATGCTAGGGATGCACGAGTGGATGATCTGGACCATATGATAAGGGACGTTTACCACCAGCAGTTCGGGCGGTACTATGACCCCAGCTTCTCTCCATTTCCACCACCGCCTCCACCGCAGTGATGACTTGGATGATCGACAGTTTTAGCCGCTCCACCACCATTTTGTGAGTTCTTTTTCTTTCTTTCTTTTCTTCTTTTTCTTTTTTTTGAACATTAGGGACAATGTTTGTTCCAAGTATGGGGTGGGGTGTGACTAATAGTTTGTAATAACTCTTACTCACTTGTATGCTTTATCGAGACTATCTTGCATGTTTTATTCTATTGCCGCACGTTTCATTTTTTGCATTGCATGAAAAAGAGTTTGAAAAAAACCATAAAAATTGAAAAATTTTGAAAAATTTTGTGCTTCTAAGGATAGAGATGATTTCTATGATAATCACCACTTGTGAATTGAGTTTTGATGACAATCGCATGCTTAAACAAATAGTGAATTGAAAAGAAATTGAATGAGTTGATTATCCCTCTTTTGCAAATTTCATAAAGTGATGAATGTTACTTAAATCATGTTGAGAAATCAAGGTTGAAATCACATGAAAAGTTCTTATGCTTCTTTTTGAGATGATTAAGGCAATTCGATTTTCTTTCTTCTTCCTTTGATCATTTAGCCCCTCATTGAAATAATGGCCTCCTTTACCTATCCGGGAATTTGGAGGAGTTGAAAAAGGCATGTTTGATGTGGGAGGGCCATGAAAGCATTATTTTGCATTCAAAAGAATAGAAAGAAATTATAGGTTTTGGGAAGTCAATCATGATGATGAGTAACTCGGCACCATTCACATAGCCGGGTGTTTGTGTCTTGCCAAAGTCGGATTGAGCAATATTCCTAGCGGATTATGGTATGTGCGCTAAGGGTTTGAGGCATCTCTTAAAAATGAGAAACGCCAATCTCCTAGGCTTCGGTTTTTGTGCACCTCTATCCATAACTCCAAAAGTAAAGTCGAAAAATGAAAAGAAGAGAGCGAAGCTCTAAGTTAAAAGTGTTGCGGAAACCGCAAGAGAAAAAGAAAAGAGTAGTTATCCACTTTCCCGGATTCATGCACCACATTCCTTAAAGTTTTCCTTCCCTTTCCGCATTCTAGACCTTGTTTGAAAGTCCTTAAGATCAAAAGAATGTTATATGACTTGGTGATCTAAATTGAAGTTTCTTATGATTGATTTTGATAATGTTTGAAGGTTATGATGTTTACATGGAAGTTTGATTAATTCATGAGCTTTCTTTACTCTTTACTCTTTGATTATGTATATGAAAGTCTTATAAACGAATAAAGCAAGATTTGAGAATGATCTATTGATTAGAAGGCACATTCATCTAAAAGAAGTTTTGCTTTGAGAAGGTACACATATTTCATCCTAACTTGAGTTTTGAAGCTTTTGAAAGACCTTGCTTAGGGACAAGCAAGTGGCAAGTATGGGGTTATTTGTTAGCATGAAATATTGTGACATTTTAGGCACGTTTTCTAAGTGTATTTCCTCCATAATGGTAGTCATTGATAAAGCATTGAAGCATTTGTGAGTTAGTTTATCTATTTTGTCGATATAGAGGTCTACATAAGCTTTGTGTTGATTGTAGGCAATTAAGAGCTAATTCTGAACGGATTGAGAGAGAATGGAGCTAGATTGAGCATGTCCAAGGATTGAGGACATCACTAGGAGCTAA
Organism: Fagopyrum homotropicum; assembly: GCA_033239125.1. Classification (NCBI taxonomy): domain Eukaryota; kingdom Viridiplantae; phylum Streptophyta; class Magnoliopsida; order Caryophyllales; family Polygonaceae; genus Fagopyrum; species Fagopyrum homotropicum. The sequence continues at coordinate 133,073,907 of BSWB01000004.1, forward strand.
GGATGATGCTAGGATGAAGAATGACACAAAAACAAAGGAAATTACGAGCTATGTACATTCCACGCTCTAAAGTACGACCGTATTAGAGTCCACGCTCTAATCCACGGCCGTGGAACCTTGGCAAGACGAGCGTGGTGCATTCCAGCAACTTACACGGCCGTGGAGAGTTGTGACAAACCGTGATCCAACTCCACGCTCTAAATTACGGGCGTGGAACCCTTCCACGACCGTGATCTTGACAATCTTTTACGCAATATTTTAAGCCACAATCTTCTACGCACATGGGCCGAAGACGCATTTTATCCAGCCCTATATAAGGACGGAAGGAAGAGGATTCCGTCACCTTCGCTACCGCTATTTCTGCTTACCCTAGTTTACGCTTTCGCTTAGATCGTCGTGGAGAGATTTGCGCTTTGCCCTATTGAGATTTCCGGATTGACGGAAAGTTGGAGAAGGAGTGAAGATTTGGAAGATTGTTCGTAAGGAGATTTCATACTTTGTTCTTAGGTTTGATTAGAAGACGGATTGACATCCCGTTCTTCGTTCTCATCTAAGATTGTGATTGTTTGTGTTATTCCGAATCTACCTGCATCATTGTTCTTGATTTGTGGATTTGAGATTTGTTTGAAGGTTATTAAAGGTTTTCGGAAGTTTTCATCTTTCAATCTTTTAAATCTTGAATTTGATATCAATATGATTGTTGTTGGCTAAAACCCTTTAGCAATTCTAAGGTGAAGGGTTGATAGTTGTGGCTTAGATGATGCTAGATCAATCGTAAACAGATTGGACCCTGAGAGTTAGAGAGAATCGCCGACGAACCTAATCCACGGTCTGTTCTTGAGCTTCCACGGCCGTGGAACTCAAGAACTACCCGTAATTTTGTGTCAGTTACGAACTTTGCTTTTACTTTAATCCAAAGTTAAAGATTTGTTTTAACTTAGTCTTGGCTTGCCTTTTCTAGGTAGTAGTGAAGCCTCAACAACCTCTACCTCGATTCCGAGTGTCACAACCTTAATCGGTTAAGTTAGTCTTGATCCTTGGATTACAAGTTTGGGTATTTGACGTTGATATTTACCTTTAGAATCTTTCTATACTGAAGCCTCAACAACCTTTATAGAGAGTTCCTTTAGGTGAATCATATAAGGTCTTGGAACTTCACCGTACATTGCCTTACATTCGTATACCTTTGCATACCTCAACTCTGTCCTTATATCTTTAGTATATCTTGAATCGATTGCCACAGCTGGATTCCTGGATCTTTAGGATTGTTGTTTTCCCAATAATTTACAAAGCTCATACATTTACTTGCTTGATAACTCATAATTGGATTTAACCCCCCAAATCACTGTGTTCGATACTCTGGAATTCTTGCTTAACTATATCGATCCGTACACTGCGGGTTCGCTTGCTTGATTTCTAGTTTTATAATTAAAGCTTATTTGCACGCATGCTAAGTGGCGAACAAGATGCGGGAATCATTTTCCCGATTTCGGATAGTAAGTGGGTTAGTCCCGTACATGCTGTTCCTAAGAAGGGTGGGATGACCGTAGTAATTAATGAGAACAATGAATTAATCCCAACTAGGACGGTTACGGGGTGGAGGATGTGTATCGACTATAGGAAACTAAATGTGGCCTCTAGGAAAGATCACTTCCCTCTTCCTTTCATTGACCAGATGCTAGAGAGATTAGCTCAACATTCACACTTTTGTTATTTAGATGGCTATAGTGGATTTTTCCAAATCCCTATTCACCCCGATGACCAAGAGAAAACAACATTTACATGTCCTTGGGGAACATTTGCATATAGGAGAATGCCATTTCGGTTGTGTAATGCACCCGCCACCTTTCAAAGGTGTATGATGGCTATCTTTTCTGAATATATTGAGAATATTGTGGAAGTGTTTATGGATGATTTCTCGGTTTATGGATCTTCATTTGATGATTGCTTAGCTAATTTGTCTTTGGTGTTAAAAAGATGTGAGGAAACCAACCTTGTTTTGAATTGGGAGAAATGTCATTTCATGGTGAGTGAAGGCATTGTGTTGGGACATTTGGTTTCCCAACGAGGCATTGAGGTTGATAGGGCCAAAATAGAAACAATAGAGAACTTGCCACCACCTACCTCGGTGAAGGGGGTAAGGAGTTTCTTAGGGCATGCCAGTTTTTACCGGAGGTTTATTAAAAATTTCTCTAAAATTTCTAAGCCTCTCACTAACCTACTAATGAAAGATGTTGAGTTTGTTTTCTCCAAGGATTGCCTTGAAGCGTTTTGTAGGTTGAAGAATGCTTTGATCTCCGCCCCTATCATGCAACCTCCGGATTGGAGCCTTCCGTTTGAGATAATGTGTGATGCAAGTGATGTGGCCGTTGGGGCTGTTTTGGGACAAAGGAAAGATGGGCTTACACATGCCATCTATTATGCTAGCAAGACGCTAGATAATGCCCAACTCAACTATGCCACCACCGAGAAAGAGTTGCTAGCGGTGGTGTATGCTTTTGAGAAGTTCCGGTCATATCTTGTGGGAGCCATGGTCATTGTGTACACGTATCATGTTGCGATCAGTTACCTCCTCACAAAGAAGGATGCCAAACCTCGCTTGATTCGGTGGATCCTTCTCCTCCAAGAGTTTGACTTGGAAATTCGGGACAAGAAGGGTTCTGAAAATTCAATGGCGGACCATCTTAGTAGGCTACTACCATTGGAGATGGAGAGAGATGATATCCCGATTGATGACTCATTCCGGGATGAGCAATTGCAAATGATGGAGGAGTGCTTACTTCAAGTGTCTAGAGGGAGTGAGCCATGGTATGCGGACATAGTGAACTATCTTGTATGTGAAGAGGTGCCACCCGGTCTATCATATGCCCAAAGGAAAAAGTTCTTCAAGGATGTGAGGCATTATTATTGGAGCGAGCCTCTTTTGTTCAAGAGAGGACCGGATGGAGTCTTTAGGAGGTGCATCACGGAGGATGAGGTGGAGAGTGTGATCCGCCATTGTCACTCCTTGCCATGTGGAGGCTATGCTAGCTCACACAAGACGTGTGCAAAGGTATTGCAATCCGGATTTTATTGGCCTCACTTGTTTAGGGATGTGCAAAATTTTGTAGTGGCATCTGATGCTTGCCAAAGGACGGGCAACATCTCAAGGAGGAATGAGATGCCCTTGAACAACATACAAGAGGTTAAAGTGTTTGATATGTGGGGTGTGGACTTCATGGGGCCATTCCCCTCTTCATGTGGCAACCTCTACATTCTCTTGGCGGTAGACTATGTGTCAAGATGGGTGGAGGCAATCGCCTCTCCCACAAATGATGCCAAAGTTGTGGTGCGGTTCTTCAACCGAGTCATCTTCTCTAGGTTTGGAACACCAAGAGTGATCATAAGTGATGGAGGGAAGCATTTCACCAATAGGAACTTTGGGACACTTTTGGATAAGTATGGGGTGACTCATAAGGTGGCAACACCTTACCATCCCTAAACTAGTGGCCAAGTGGAGATCTCCAACCGGGAGATAAAAGGGATGCTTGAGAAGACGGTTTCTAGGACAAGAAAGGATTGGGCTATGAAGCTCGATGACGCTTTGTGGGCATATAAAACCGCCTTCAAGACACCGATTGGCACCACTCCCTACAAGCTAGTTTATGGCAAGTCTTGCCACCTTCCGGTGGAGATGGAGCATAGAGCGTATTGGGTCATAAGGTGGCTGAATTTTGATCTCAAGGAAGCCGGTGAGAAGAGGTTGCTAGACATCAATGCTCTTGAGGAGATCCGGTTGGATGCCTATGAAAACGCCCGAATCTACAAGGAAAGGACCAAGCGTTGGCATGACAAGCGTCTCATCCCCAAGGAGTTGAGTGAAGGTGACCTAGTCCTTCTCTTCAACTCGAGGATGCGGCTCTTCTCCGTAAAGCTAAAGTCAAGATGGACAGGTCCTTATGTGGTGAAGATCTTTCCCCATGGAGCGGTTGAGATAGGAGGGGAGCATTGTGGAGATTTTAAGGTGAATGGGCACTGTTTGAAGAAGTATATCCCGGGAGCTCCGGTCGATATGATTGCCCCACTTCACCTTGAGTGAGACGCCCCCGAATTTGGTCAAGCTAATGACCTTAAAGAAGCGCTTAATGGGAGGCAACCCATTGGTAGACATCTTTCCCTTTTCGTTTTAGTTTTCATTTTTCATTTTTCTGTTTTTGTGTGTTTTTGTGTGTTTGGAGTTTGTGTGCTAGAGTCTAAGTAGCATGGAAGTCTTGCATGGCATGAGGATGATAATGGTGATCCGGCATCAAACGTGGGTGGAGCGGACGTGGGACTTGGACGGCTAGTGGTGCTTAGCGCGGGTCCCGACGCCATAATGAACATCAAGAGCTCTTTACCACCTTTGATTGATCATCCACCATCACTCCACATGAGTGAACCAAAATACCGAAACCACCACTTTTACATTGTGAGGACTCTCTTTCACTCTTCTTTACTTATTCGCACATTGGGGACAATGTGTTTCTAAGTATGGGGTGGGGTTTTCATGATCATTTGCATGATTAGCATCTAGGATAGTTTAATATTGTCACATGTTTCATTATGTTTTGCATTGTACATACATATTTCGAAAAATCCAAAAAAAATCAGAAAATTTAAAAAAATTGTAGTGCTTTTAAGCTTGGGTATGACCCTTATGATGAGATTGTTTTGTGAATTGGTTATGAATGGCCTTATGTGTTGAATGGATGTATGCATATGTGGACTTGAAGTACTTATCTTGAATCCCATGTATGGATTGTGATCATGATGTTTGCCTTGATTGGATTGAGGATTGATAGTCGAAATTACATGCTAGTTCTTGCACATCATTTAGGAGTGATTAAGGCAATTCATCTTTCTCTACTTCTCATCTTGATCATGTTGTTTGAGCACCTCAATTGATATAAAATTTGACCTCTTTTGACCCATCCGGGAATAGGAGCATGCTAGTGTGTTGATATGTGTAAAAGCAAGTGTGGGGTGAAGTTGTTGATGAAAGAATGTTGTGAATGAAGTGCTGAATTTGTTGTGAAAAGTGTAAAAAAAATATAGGTTTGGGGACTTTGGTTTATATGACGAGTAACTCGGCACCATTCACATAATCGGGTGTTTGTGCCTTGCCAAAGTCGGATAAACCGAATGTCCTAACGAGCCTTGGTATGTGTGCTTGGTGTGAGGCACCTCGGAAAAAAAAATCCCGAGGTCCACTAATCACCAAGGTTTCGGCTTTTGTACACCAATGTCATTGTCTCAAAAATAAATGAAAGAAAAAGAAAGTGAAAAAGAAAAGAAAACAAGGAAAAGATGGAGAAAAATATACACTTGTGGGGAAGTTGATCAAAAATGAAATTGTGGAGTTAGTTCCTTTTCCAGATTAGCATCACATGACCTAAAAATTCCCACATATTCACAACGTTTCTCGGCCTCTTCTTTCCTAAGTCCTTGTGACCTATTTGCATGTGTGTAAGACTTAGTGATCTAGATTGGATGTACTCATGATCATCTTGACTTCTTTATTTTCACCTTGCATGCATGCTCTTGAGTTAAGTATAATTGTCTTTCCATGCCTTCATTTATTTGATACATGATTGCTTGTCCATTTGCCATGAAACATGATTATGAAGGTGATCCATCTTATGAAGCACAATTCCAAAAAGATTTTGTTGTTTTTCTGCATGCATAAATCATGTCATCTCTTAGTCTATAGTTGGGTCTTGCTCGGGGACGAGCAAATCTTAAGTATGGGGTATTTTGATAACACGATTTATGACGTTAGTTTAGGCATCCATTTAGATAGTTTTTCCCGCTATTCATGAATAGTTTGGCATTAGTTCATGACGTTTACGTTCAATTCATGCATATTGTCGAGATAGACGTCTATATGCACTATTGTCGGTTTTGTAGGTAATTTGGGAGCTTTTGGAGCTTAATCGATACATTTGAGGATCATTCCTCGCGATGACACACTTCCGGGCTCATTAAGAAGCAAGCTAGGAGCTAAGGAGAACACACAGGACCTTGTTTGTGCATGCCTTGCACCAACTCATGGCTTAACAATCAAAAGAGTGTTGTCTGAGCAAAACCACGGTCTAGACCCAGATTCCACGCCCGTGGTTTTGACCGTGGTTCTCTCTGGACAACTATGACAGATGTCCCAGGATCTCCATAACCGACTCTTGCCTTTGAAGGAGGATATAAGTGGTCCTGTAGGCTGATTCTCTAAGGACATTCACACACTCTCTCATTCTACATCACTCCATTGGAGGCTACTCTTGAAGGGGAGCAAAAAACACTCATTTGGAGAAGAAGAAGAAGAAGAAGAACATTAGTTTTAGAGTTTTTCATAGTTTTTGAGAGATTTTTGAGTGAACTTGTTGAAGACATTTGCAAGGCTTTGTAAGGAACGATTTGAACCTTCTTTTGAAGGGTTGTAAGTCTCTCTTAACATTTATTCAGCTTGGTTTTCTTCTTCTACTTGTTTCATTTCTCTTTCACTTCATTTACTTGCTATGGAAGCCATGAATGTATGCTTGTTGAGTTTGATTGTTAAGATGCATGTTGTTGGCTAAATAGATGTGATTCTAGGGTAATAGAGTGATGGTTATGGCTTGGACTATGATATAATAGACTTTAATGTATCTTTGGATGATTTGTTGCTCGTACTTAACTGTTGTTACAAATCACGGTCTGTTCTTATACAACCACGGCCGTGGTTCTGATGATCTGCCCGTGGTTTGCTTCTGTTGTGCTTATATTGGTGAATCTGAATGTTAGGATGTTAGATTGTTGAAATCCTAGTGTTTGTTAAGCTTAATCTAGCCTAGGGTGAACTAATGCTAGCAAACTAAGTGAGGAAAGAGACCTACCCGGTGATTTCCGACCTTAAGTACCAATGATGACGAACTCTAGGTAGTAGTGAGCCTCACAAGCCGCTATTGGACTGAATGTGCTAGGATTGATGTTTAGGGCTTGCCTTCCCGAGACTTACCCGGTAAGGAGAGGTTAGATCCCTAGATAGCAATCCGGTTTGTGTAGATTTCCCAACCTTAGGCTCCTAGAGACTTACCCGGTGATAGGACCTTAGGTGCGGATTAGTGGATCATGAGACCTACCCGGTAATTGACCCCATTTGAGAAACATTCCTTCCCAACATACCATAGCTAGTCCAAGGTTGAATAGAAGCTTGAGTCCAATGCCATAACCGGAAGTCCTAACCCCTAGAATCTGCTTTTCTCTCCTTGATCACATATTTCGTGTTTGTGTTGCTTGTTTGTGTTGCTAGCTTAGTTTGCTCGTTTGATTTGTTAATCTTGCATTAATTGTGATCTTTGTTTGATCACCACAAAACCAATCCAAAAACATTGCGATTTTCTTTTCTTTATTCCTTTCTCTTTTCTTAGACTAGATTTACACTATCCTTGGTCACTTATTTGATTCGATTTCACCTTAGTCTTTGTGTTCGACCTCGGAATACTATCCTTAGTACAAAACGACCCATACACTGTGGGTTCGCTAGGAGTTAGGAAAAATATATCGAGTTATAAATTTAAGACTTTTGCGTGCTACAATTCTAGCGTAACAACCTATTGGTGAAGGGACGCAACCGTGGAACTCATAAGGCACGATCGCGGAATAGCAGAGAGGCGCACCCACGGCTCACTGGACCCGCCCCCGCGGCTGTGTGGTAAAATCCACACCTTTTGCATGCGATTTAGACAACTTAGGTGATCAAACTAAGTGGAAAACAATCATGCAAACAAAGTTAAATTCTAGGAAAATAACACAAGTGTGACGGAATATAAACTTCTATTAAAAAGACTTACAACCAACTTATATGAAGATTCAATCAACCCAATGTAGCAAGGAGACTGAATACTCCATACAAAGAAGACAAATGACAAAGAGAGGTTTTTGTGGGAAAAATGAGGTGATTCTAACATCAGCCTAGTACCTCTATTTATACCATAAAGCACACTAAATGGGAGTAAATGAGTTGTCTAAACCGTCACCTTAATGGCCATAAAGGTGGGGTTTTAAACAACTAAAGTAATGTCGTTTGCTGCACAACTGCGGGCGCGGATCTGGGGGTCGTGGGGGCGGTTTAGTGCAAAAAGCTCCATCTTCAACTTAGTCGCGGGGCGGCTTGAGAGTGCCGTGGGGGCGGCTTGGGAGTGCCGCGGGGGCATCGTCTTTAATGCTTTGGAAACGTTTGACGCTTGATCTTTTGACGTTTATGTCGTCAATCCGCATGTAATTGACTCACCCCCAAAACATGCCAACACTGTCAACGCAAAAGCCACTCGTAAACCTACATCTACGCATAGTACTTTCTTGATCCCGTTTCAAGACCTTAGTTTCCATCAAGAAAATGATGAATGGTGATCTCTTCGAATCCATGATTGGAGAGTAGTAATCGTGTTGTTGTTGCCCAACCTGCACACTTCCAACCATATATTTTCATTGACCTTCGCGAGAATGGACCTCGTCCATTCCTGCTACTTCAGAGACTTCAACGACCTTTGGAACATCAGTCAGCTTACTTTTCTTTTGGATTGCAGTCAATAGATACTAGAGAAAGTAGAACATAGCACCAAGGAGTATTGTGCCAAAATACTTTGAAATTCATGATGCGAGTATAAATAAGTGTTGAATCTTAAAGACTTTAGGATTATAAAGCACAACTTTAGACCGGTTCTCAAAGCCATACATGGTAAAAATAGAGTGGAAAATGTTTTTTTAGTATTCAAAGTGGTTGAAAATAATGAATTAAAAAGAATCTATAGATACTAAATAATGAAATTAGTTTTTATATGATAAATCTAAGATTAAATTGATGAATTTCGAAATAAGGTACTTATGGACCAATCCGACAATCCGTCCGAGTTTAGATGCTAGTGTACTTGAACATGGTTAGACCAGACATACCCAATCCAAGCATTTTGAGCAACAATTTTATTTAGTCCGAACGCGAACCCGAATCCGAACCCGCATTTATACATATGCATACATGATCTATCATCTATCCCTTTATTTTAGTAAAAAAAAAAAGCCTTTTGTTTTTGGGTGTGAAAATACCTTAGAACGCCGCGGAAACCGAAAAAGTGCTGGGAAAAAAGTTGAAATTAGAAAGAAAAGAAAATTTTAACTGAAATTTTAATTTTCATTCGTCTCCTCTCTGTCATCTTCTCTCTCTGGCAAACACAGTGTCTCCCCGTTTTCCCCCATCTGAAACCCTAACCCGGCTCCGAAGTCCGAACACTCTCACCTCCGCTGAGCCACCAACGGCACCATCCAAGCGAGGTGGTGTAATGGTATGTCATCGGAAGTTACTTTTGGTATTGCCATATTATCATAGCAGCTGTCTTTGTGCAGGTACGTGTTCTTCATTTTGACCCTCATTCGAGATTCGCTTCACGGATATGGATTTTGTTATTTTGTCCTCACTCGGCGTCGTGTGGTTACTGCTTTTCCGGAATGTTCATTCTTGGTGCGAGGTGTCGGAAAATTTCTGGATTTGGAATTTAAATGTTAACTTGTTGATGGAAGATGTTGGACAGTAAACTATGTTTTTGATGGATGTATATGCAATGCTTATACATGATGATGGTTTTCTTCTTTTCCAGGTTTCACATTTAAGCATTGAATCCAGATCTGTCACTTGCTTTGGTTGGTGTTGGTGATGGAGGATGATTCGGGCTCAGTTGATGTCATCTTAGATTATTTGCGAAAAAAAGGATTTTCAAGGGCAGAGGCTGCTTTGCGCAGTGAAATGAGTTCCCGCCCAGATATAAATGGCTTTCTTAAACTCTCTCTCAATGTTAAAGAGGCTTCTGCTGGTGTCAAGGAGGTGGTAGAGGAGCAAAACAATGGTGAAAACCCAGTAGCAACAAGAAATCAAGAATCTAGTTCTGACGCGCAGTATGCTGGTGAGGCTTCTCAAGAGCTCATTGTCAAAGAAATAGAATGCAGGACTGCCAACAGAAGTGGATCTGATAGTAAATGGCAGAGTACATCTATTAATACTGAACATAAGTTGCCTAGGGAAGTGATGAGGAGTGATAAGAACAACTTCATTTTATCAAAAGGCTCAGAAGAGGCCATGTTGCTTGATTTAAATACTTGCAAGTTTGATCAAATTAATGGGGCTGTTAGTTCCGTTCCTTGCAGTAGTAAATATGGGAAACCAGAAGTGCCTAAACCAGGAAAAACACAGTTTCATATAGGTGAGGTAGCGGACAAGGGCATTGATGCAAAACCGTGTCAAGAGGTAACTCTAACTGAAAATCGGAAAAAATCCTGGGCTGGTAGTACCAGTAAAGATGATCAAATTTCAAAATCTGAACTTAATGATGTAACTGAGGCTAGTGACCTTAATCTGCGAAGAAAGGCTTCTACTTCATATGCTGAAGAAATTTTAGATGATATACGGCTTCTAAACACTGCTGAATCTAGTTCATTGCCGGACCAAATGAATGAATGTACTATTAGGACTGTCTTCCCGTTTTCCAGAAAGGATGTTCAACCTTATGTTGGCTCTATTAGTGGCAAAATGGACGGGAAGAGGAAAATAGAAACTGCTGATGTCAGAGCTTTAGTCAAGGAGCAGGTAGATGAGGTTGGACAAGCTCTATATCTTTCAAAGCTTCAAGGGATGTGTGATCAAAGCAATCTGAGTAGTCTAGGGCTGACAATTATATCTGACAATCAGAAAGAAGAGTTACCAAGATTACCTCCTGTGAGACTTAAGTCGGAAGATAAAGAAGTGAGTGCCAATTGGGAGGAGAGGTTTGACCGGGATGGACACAATCTAAAGCTTGACACTACAGATAATGACTATCTTATAGGGTCTTTCTTGGACATCCCGGTTGGACAGGATATCAGCAGTACAGGTTAGTGTGATGTGTTAAGTTGTCTGATAATATCTATTCAAAATGACTATTTTTTTTTGTTTTTATTATACATGTCTAGTATACTGCAGTATTTGAGTAGACACGGTATTTTACTAACCAATTAATGCAATACTTGTATCTTTTTGTCCGTCTAGATATTATTATCAATGATTTTCCATGTATTTCTACTTCAACTATGCAATCATTTCCATCAAAATGACAGACATATCCAAACATGTTTTCTGTTGCATTCCAAAAATATGATGAGCAACCACTTCATCAAGTGAAGTTGCTCTCAAAGCTTCCTACAGTTTTAGATGATGTTGTGGACTTGTTATGCTCTGAGTGGATTGCAGTGTCCAAAAAATTTCAAGGAATTGTTAATATTGTGATATTTATTGTTATTTTACCTATTAAGAAATATTGTTGCAGATGATCTTTGTTCTTTGCAATTTGCAATTCGTAAGGCAGATATGCATGCCAGAGTGATGTTTGGGCAGTGCAATATACACTTTTGATTCGCCATGATTGCTATTCTTTTGGTTCTTTAGTATACTTTCTGAATTTTTCAGTGCATGAGAGTCCCACAAGAATCCAAGTAATTAATCTTTTGAATCATAAAACAGGAGGGAAAAGGATACCAGGAGGCAATTGGCTATCTATTAGTCAAGGCATTGCAGAAGATGCATCTGATTTGGTATCTGGTTTTGCGACAATTGGTGATGGATTAAGTGAATCCATTGACTACCAACATGAATACTGGGATTCTGACGAGTATGATGATGATGATGATGTTGGGTATATGAGACAACCTATTGAAGATGAGGTCTGGTTTCTGGCACATGAAATTGATTATCCGAGTGATAATGAAAAAGGAACTGGACAAAGGAGCATGCCGGATCAGGAAAAGGCTCCAGCTAAGGATGACGATGATAATCACTCTATTCCTGAAGAAGATTCTTATTTTTCCGGGGAACAATATTTGCAGACAAAAACTATGGAAACAGCTGTGGGGTCGGATAATCCTATTAGGATGCCGAGTACAGAAGTTCATGGGACAGCTGATGACGATGATCTCATAAATCAGTATGATGGGCGATTAATGGATGAGGAGGAACTAAATTTGATGTGTTCTGAACCTGTATGGCAAGGTTTTGTCACTCAATCAAACAATCTCGTCATGTTGGGAGACAGAAAAGATTCACGTGAATGTGGTAGGCCTATGCTTGATGATATTCATGTGGATGATGATCATCATGGGTCTGTGAGATCAATTGGTGTAGGAATCAACAGTGATGTTGCAGATTTTGGTAGTGAAGTACGAGATAGTTTGATTGGGGGTAGCAGTGAAGACTTGGAGTACTTTCATGACCATGAGGCTGGGTCCCGTAGGTCAGGAAATCCTCAGAGTGATCTTAACCAGAAACATCTTGTTGAATCTGTCAACACTAAGAAAAAAAATAACAAGCATGATTCTGACAACTTTAAGGGTGCATACTCCCACGTAAAATGTCAAACTGATGGAGGCTTTTCATTTCCTGGTCCCCAGAGAAGAGATGAGCTGGTGCAAGTAGGTTCTAGTAATTCTTTGTGGTCAACAAATAACAATCATGATGCTGGGGATGAAGCTAACATTGGTTTCAACACTATGATAGACAACGACGAAAGGCTTTCTTCTTGGATGGATAAAAGAAGCAATTCTTCACCTGCTAAGAGTTCTAGGGATGAAAATGATGCAGCTATTGCTCGATCAGCAGAATCTACTGCTTCATCTCAATCAGATTATGGTTATGTTCGAAGGGATCATGCAAGGGAGGATGGTGAAAATACGCCTAGTGTGAGAGAAGACGACCCTGGGGCATCAATTGATGATGAAGAGGCAGCTGCAGTGCAAGACCAAGTAAGACAAATAAAGGCCCAGGAGGAGGAATTTGAGACTTTCAATTTGAAAGTGGTACACAGGAAAAACAGGTGACTCCTTTATCTTAAAAATGAGTAGTTCATTCTGGTACTAAATAAAATGTGGACGGGTTCTCATATACTACTAAAACATCCATTCGTCTTTTCCGGAGTGGTCCGAAAGAGTCCTCCAAATGCGGAAGTATTTTTACATTTGATTGAATTGTATATTCAAAACTCAATTTTGGAGATAAAGCGGTCTTTTCTTCCAGTTGGATTCCTGCTTCCACTATGTGGGAATTTTTAGCTTTGTGAAGAAGAGTATCTAGAGTTGGTCCCAAACAATTTTACAGAACTTTATACAAGCATGTGATGCGACTGATCAGTAGTCTCCTGTTTTGATGAATGCATTTTTTGTGAAGCCGAGCTCTTAAATAGGGATTTTTCTTTCTGGTCACTTATTGTTCATTGTCATGACCAAAAACTTTGTTCCATTCTAAATCTTATTCCTGCATAGCTGCTGTCTCTTAGTCAGAACTTGACATCTGTGGACCACCAATTTTTTTGCTTCTTCTGTTTTCGTCTTTAGAACCACTCTTGGCCTGTTGTTCAAATTGTATTTTTTATGCCGCATAACGATAAGATGAGAATGTTTGCATAGAGATGTGTGATGCAATGAAGATATATGAGATGAGTAAATTTGTATATGCGAGGCCTGCTGATTACAATTGGTCTGTAATCTTTTTTTTATCCTCGAGGCTTGTCATGCTTCTTATGTTGTAAGAAAATTCAAAGTAAAGAAAGGAGTGATATTTAGTTAATACTTCAAGTTGATTTTTTGGATGGTTACTTCGGTTTTAGATGAATTACATTGGTTTCATAAACGAAATTTATAAGATTCTTTTTATCAGTAATTATCGCACCAGTATCTTTAATTATTTATTGGAACTTGATAAAGAATCATTTAGTGATGACCAAAAACCATTATAAAATATAATAAACCAAAAAAGTCTTGATTATGCTCTGTTGTACACAAATTTCATCAAATCCTCACATTTTCTGGATGTTTGTACATGCATTATATATTACACAACTGGGATCGGTAGAACTTTAAATTTCAGCTGTACGCTATGCACTAACATAAGATTTTAACATACCCGTTCTGACTTGTATGCATTTATTTAAGGAAAATTTCATCTTGGTACCTTGGGTTTAAAATTGTCAACGTTGGTGAATTGAATGCCATTTTTCTTTTTCACTTCTGCATTACTTTTTAACTTCTAAAATACTTCCAAATTGTGAAAATTACGTTTTAGTTTCTGCTTTTAGTCAAAGTTGCTGAATTTTTGGTATATATTATTCAATTTTCACTGTGTTTTGAAAAGATACTGTCTTTGTTCATTTACAATCTGCTTCTTTCACGTATTCACTCTCTGACATTTCCCCCCTTTTCTTTTCTAGAACTGGTTTTGAGGAGGACAAGAACTTTCATGTTGTATTGAACTCGGTCATAGCTGGGCGCTATCATGTTACTGAGTATCTCGGTTCTGCTGCGTTCAGTAAAGCTATTCAAGCCCATGATCTGCATACAGGCATGGATGTATGTATTAAGATTATAAAAAATAACAAGGATTTTTTCGATCAGAGCCTTGATGAAATAAAACTTCTCAAGTTTGTCAACACGCATGATCCTGCCGACAGATATCACATTCTGAGGTTGTATGATTACTTCTATTATCGTGTAAGTTGCCAAGTTCTTCCTTCACATTTTCCCGTCATGTCCTGTCCTGTCCTGTCCTGTTATAGTTGTGGGTGAGCAACCAAACAAGTTGGATTCCTTTTTTTTCTCTCTTGTATTGTTCTATTAGTTTTTTCTGATCTATGGAAGAGTCTAGACATTGGACGCTGCTGGAGTTGTCCTAAAGATGACTCTTATTCACCTTTGTGTCAATTCTTTATTCTGATGTCTCTGGGATTAATTGTCTTTCAATTGCCCCTCTGTGCTTCAATATGTCAATAATTACAATCTGATTATTTTGCTGGGAAATGATGTTACTGCAGGAGCATCTTCTAATTGTTTGTGAACTTCTCAAGGCAAATTTGTACGAATTTCATAAATTTAATAGGGAGTCTGGTGGAGAGGTTTACTTCACGATGCCAAGATTGCAGGTTTGGAAACTGATTGTATTGTTGATAGAGCTCCATAATTGTGTTTAAGTTATTAATTGGTTTTGTTTGGTCTGTTTAGTCAATCACTATTCAGGTTCTGGAGGCATTGGATTACCTACATGGCCTTGGACTGATACATTGTGATTTGAAGCCGGAGAATATTTTAGTCAAAAGCTATAGCAGATGTGAGGTGAAGGTTATTGATCTTGGGAGTAGTTGTTTCGAAACAGACCATCTTTGCTCGTATGTCCAATCTAGGTCCTATCGAGCTCCAGAAGTTATATTGGGGCTGCCATATGACAAGAAAATTGATATATGGTCACTTGGATGCATCTTGGCAGAACTTTGTACTGGCAATGTAAGTTCTTTCGTCCTATCCTCATTTTGTTTTAGCAGTGGAATCCTAAATTTGAAGGTATATACTTATGGCTCTGTGGCGTTTCTCACAAGCATTACGAAACTCGTTTAGTGTGTATGATATGTGACATGCTATGTTTTCAATTCCTGAATTGACATTTATTTTCTGTGACCTCAAAATTTTCTTTCCCCTTCTCCACTTTTTGCATGTCATCTCAATACAATCATTTTCTTCATTGGCTACTATGTGCTCAAGCCTTGTGGTTCAGCTGTATCTTATCCTATTCCTAATGAATCGTGATGTACATTAACTCAACCATGATCTTGTTATTCTAGGATAAGTGAAGTATTTACAATGATACACACTTGGGGTGTTATCCATGCACAAAAATATAGTAAGGAGCTTCTCTAATTTGAACATTTGATGTGATCCTCAATCAGGCTAGTGACATTCATGCTTCCATATATATATATATATATCATCCCTTGAAAAATAAATTTAGTGGTGGCAGATATATAAAAGCTTTATGCTTTCTACGCTTTCATGTACACCAAATTTCAAGAAAAAAGGTACTCTAAATAAAAGGTGTATTAAGTAGGGAATGTCATTTCTTGTATTTCTCGTTTCACTCTTCTCAGAACATGAGTTCTTTACTACTCCTTTCGGCTTTAACCCTTCCATTTCTCTAGAAATGAAATTGAAGCCATTAGTCCCAAGTTTTTGGCCTAAATTTTGGTGCAATGAAGTCCTTGCAGCTAGGTTAGGTTTTTGGCTTAGGGCGCTTGAATCAGTACTCATTTTGTTTCTGAATTTGAAGAAATCGTACCCTTGGTGGTATGTTTCATGCAGCTTTTGTGCAAAATCAGGGCCCTGGGTGCTCAAATTTGTCCAATGGCTTTGTTTTCAACTCCTAAGCACTTTTGGTCTTGCAGCTAGGGTTTCTTCTTATTGCAGTTGTATCATTACTCAGTTTTTCTAAATTTGAAGAAATCATACCCTTGGTGGTATGTTGTCATGCAAATTTTGCGCAAAATCAAGGTCTAGGTGCTCGAAAATTGGTTGAATAGGATGTATCCTCTACAATTTCTTCAAATTCAGAAAACAAGGCTGTGAATGCTGAACGAGTGCTTTTGTCCCTGTCTTCATGAGTTGCTTTTTGAGCTTCCGCTTTAATACTTCTAAGGCAGTTTCACTTTATTGATCCGTATTTGAGGAGCTCTCAACATTTGCTCTCCTTTTGCAGTGTTATCTGACAATGTTTTGAACTTTGTAGGTTCTCTTCCAAAACGATTCACCTGCTACTCTACTCGCAAGAGTGATTGGAATCATTGGGCCCATTGAACAACAGATGCTTGCCAAAGGACGAGATACTTACAAGCACTTCACTAAGAACCATATGTTGTATGAAAGAAACCAGGTAACTATTGTGGTTGATTTCCTCAAGAGTTACTCTAGGCTTGTTTGGATCAGTTTAATTTGTTATAGTGATGCTTGAATAATTTATTATGTGGGAGAAAAGGGGGTTGCATTAGTATTTATCTGTCGTACATCATGGCTTCATCTTGTGTTTGGTACCACTCTAACAGTCATGTTGATTTGGATTAAAACCACCCAAAATTCTCCTAATAAATCGGTAACAATTTCAAGATACTATGCTTATTGTTATATATAATATTATATTGTGGATAAAGATGAAACCCTATACAGGCTTGCTCCTCAAGTTTATAACCTTTATTTTTAGGGCACGTACTGGTAAGCCTAATGAGATAATTCTCTTCTTTTGTCTATCCTCTAATTCTCAAGTTGTCTAATTTAGACACAATATTGACTAGTTTTTTTCATGAGAATAATCCAAAAGACTAAAACTAGTCTTCTGATAAGCAGAGGATAGTTTCGGAAGAATATAACTGGATATTAAAATACTTAATGAAATGGACAATTTTGATCC
Organism: Fagopyrum homotropicum; assembly: GCA_033239125.1. Classification (NCBI taxonomy): domain Eukaryota; kingdom Viridiplantae; phylum Streptophyta; class Magnoliopsida; order Caryophyllales; family Polygonaceae; genus Fagopyrum; species Fagopyrum homotropicum. The sequence continues at coordinate 133,091,191 of BSWB01000004.1, forward strand.
TAAATGAAAAATGGCAGAATGATTTTGGGATTGATTGCAAAGTATTAAATAGTGTATGTTTCTATTTAGGATTATATCAATTCATTTTTCTCCCATGGCCTGCTATCATAATGTGGGTATAACTGGGTTTATGCCATTGACTAAATGGTGTTAGAGCATGGTGGAAAGATATGCTAAAACAGCATTATGTTGAACTCCAACATGGTACAGAAAGCAATCTTTCTGTTTAGTTATAAGGCAAAGAATAGGACCAAATAAATATAGCAGTCTAGGAGCAATATGGTAGGAAAGCAATCTTTCTGTATAGTTATAATTTCATTTGTTGAAAGACATGAAGTTATACAATTTAGCAAGCAGTGATTGATTTACTGATAAAAATGAAGCTGATTTCATGTTTTACTTTTGTCACACGAAAATTTTATCTTGGACAGGAAGAGATACAATTTTAGATCTCAATTTCTTGTAATGATTATAGGGTACACCAATATGTTTTTGCTGCTGAAAATTGTGGTAATCTTTTGTGTGCTCATCAGGACAGCAATAGACTGGAGTACTTGATCCCAAAGAAGACGTCCTTGAGACATCGTCTGCCCATGGGTGACCAAGGTTTTATTGACTTTTTATCTTATTTGCTTGAAATCAATCCAAGGAAGCGCCCTTGTGCATCGGAGGCCTTGAAGCATCCGTGGCTTTCATATCCATACGAACCCATATCATCTTAGAACGGAGTGGAGGTAAACTTTGCGGAACCCATGCCATCGTAGATCACGTTATCCATCCACCTCCCGTGTCACCAAGTTGTATTGTACACCGTCCAGTGTTATTTAGACTGTAAAGTTCCAGGTGGGTATTATGCTAAAGATTATTTGTTGTTGTACATGAACATCGGCTTGGTTATTCTTGTAGGCTTTAGCCATCTCTTTTGTCTTTGGCTACTTCGCTACGTAGTAGGTCATGAGATTTCTGTCGGGGTTAGGCTTGGGGTGGAAGCGCATGCGCCTGCTTACTGTTGTGATCCAATGTAGAAAACGGGGACAACCCTTGTGCTAATCTGAAATGGTACGTCTCCGATTTACGTTACCACTCGGCTCTGTGTATAATCCGGTCGAATATTGTGTTGATTTTTCAAGTTAAACATTGATTTTGAGCTATCAGGAGCATCAGAAAATTTTGCTACAAACTTTACTATTGCATAACTGTGAGGACGTGAGAATCGGACCTATGCCTTTGTACCTTGTTACAATGAGCTTTCATTTGAAATAGTAAACTGTATGTTACATTAACTTGTTAGCTTACTTGATCAAGCTAATCAGTTAGAGAGTAAATAAATTAAGGGCTCGTTTGGTTCCAATTCCGGAAACGAAAACGGAATAGAAACGTATCTAGTCCATATGTGTTTATGTTTATTCATGAAATTTTATGGAATCATTCATAGTAGAATTTTATTAGTTTTGATACCCTGTAGGAAAGTAAAATGGGAGAAACAAATACATTTTACATGCGACCACAAGAAATGATTCCAAATAATATTCATGAATAAGGTAAACATATGAATTAGATTCATTTTCGTTTCCGGAGTTATAGTCAAACGGGGACTAAGAAGAATCAATATCATAATCTAGGCAACAATATTCGGCTAAAAAACTTGTTTCTCAAACTAGTCCCAAAATCTGAACCATTAATGCCTATCGATACAAGTGCACATTGCTCTACCATTTTGGTTTTTGAGGGTCCATTTTGACTATAATTCTCAATGTCAGCCGATTTTATGTTGTTATGAACCTTATTTTTTTGGCATTGATAAAAAAGTCATTTCTAAAGTTATAATCAAGTACATATCAACGCTTCATAGTTTATCAAATATATCGAGTCAAACATATCCTAAAGGTGTTGCTACATTAAACCACCCGTGTGGCCAAAATCTTAATTCACATTTTAAAATGAGGGCAACCAAACAACCCTTAAAAGGTGTTGTACCCATTTTGTACCAATTGGTGTATACAAGATAGGAAAAAATTGGTAGGGTAACCTCTTGAAATTATAAAATTGAAAATCTAACCCTTAATCTTTTTTACCCCTTAAATAAAAATAAATTAATTTTTACATTAATTTTTTTAGAGATTTTTTTTGAAATTATTTTGCGAAATTTTATTGACACTACATAATTGTACTGTCAACAATCGTTGTCCGTCCATAATTGTATTGTCAATAATCGTTGACGGTCCACAATTGTACTATCAACAACCGTTGACAATTCATAATTGTACAACCAATAATCGTTGACTATCCATAATAGTATTGTCAACAATAGGAGAGTCGGGATCTACTTCGTGATAAGCCTTGAAAACAAAAAATAGGGGAATATCAAAATCAAGATCGAATCGTGGCTAATCAAAGTCGAAGAGAACTGATAAAACCAAAGACAACAGCAAGATCAATGTTGATATTGGGATCAACACGGTCACTACAATAATGAATGTATTGTACCGTTGAAGAATAAGTCAACAAATGCGGCCACAAAAGAGATTGCATACGCATTCATCTTGAGTGTGAGTAGCCCATTAGAATCTTGGGTGTTGGATTCTGAAGTTTCGTTTTCACTCGTACAACAACACTGACTTAATGGAAAGGTACACCCCAAGAGATTTTGGAAAGGTCTATCTTGTTGATGTTGAGCCGTTAGAAATTGTGGAAAAAGGAGTCGTTCGGATCCGCACTCCATATGGATCCGAATTGCACTTGCATGAGGTAAGACGTATTCTTGGACTGAAAAGGAACTTGCTTTCGATCGGGCAGTTAGTTGATGATGGTTATGTTATAACCTTAGGATGCGGGAATTGGGAAATAACCAAAGGAGTCACGATGTTGACTCGAGGCAATAAGAGAAAACATTGTATACAACCAACAATGTCCGAGACATTATTGCCATTGCATGTGTATAAGACAATGTAGATTTGTGGCATTGTCGGCCGGGTCATATGAGTAAGAAAATGATGAAAATGTTGTTTTCGAAAGGATTGCTACCAAGCATCAAGACCATTGAAATTGGGTTAATTTGGGTAAGATTGTGTACTCGAAATATGCAAAAAAGGTGAGTTTTTCGAAGGATGGCAAAAATCTGAAGAAGTAGAACTTGGAGTTGGTCCATAACGATTTATGGGATCCAACACATGTGATATTTCTATGTGGAAAATCATACTACATGACACTCATTGACGAATCTACAAGAAAGGTATGGGTTTATTTTCTAAAACAGAAATTTATGCCTTCAACGATTTCAAGAAATGGAAAAGCTTACTATAAACAAAAACCGGTTTTAAAGTGAAGTGTCTGAGATCTGATAATAGGGAAGAGTATGAGTTACACGAATTCAAAGAGTTTTGTGCTAAAAACGGAATTCCTATTGAAAAGATCTTGAAATGAACACCTCAACAGAACAGAGTGGTTGAATGCATGAATAGGACGCACAAAGAACTTGCAAGAAGCATGAGGTTGAGGTGTGGAATTTCAAAGATGTTGTGGGTAGTTGCAGTTAACCATGTTTCATTCCTAATTAACAAAGGATCATCGACTTCCCTGAAGAATGAAATTCCATAAGAGTTGTGGTGTGTTAAAAAGGTAAACATGCCCTTTCTTCGTATATATGGATCTCTATCATATGTTCATGTAGTTGATGTTGAGAGATGCTAAGTCTATTGAATGCACATTTTTTGGATATGATAGTGATGACTTCGGGTATCAATTTTGGGGTGAGTAGAACAAAAAGGTTACTCGCAGTCGAGATGGTGTGTTCAATGAGCAAGTATTGTACAAGGATAGACAAAGTGCATCGGAAGCTACGAATTATGAACCTGAAGTGATGGAGTTAGACATTTTCAAGTGATATGGGAGAAATGAAACTAACGAGGAAGAACCACACACAACAAAAATTACTTTTGCGCGAGTCCACTAGAGTACGTGGATTGCCTACTACTCTCATAGGTATACTCCCTCTAACTTCTATTTGTTGTTGACTAATAGTGGTGAGCTTGTAAGTTATACAAAGGCATATTAAGGTTGAGGAAGGCAATTTCACCCATAGCCAATGGATATCCGGACGTCCACCTAATGCAACAAAAAAGGGTGAAAATCCGTTAAAAGATTGTGAATGCGGGTGGTGGATTGGGTAGGATTCGGGTGAAAGTTTCATCCACCCATCACCCGGCCTATCCATCCTACCCATATTCGATCACCAGCTTAAAATTACATATATTTTATAATATTTATTGTTTTTTTAGTTTGCATTATAAAAACTTTACCTTTATTTTCTTACTGTACAAATTATATTAAGTAACCCTATATTTTCTTTTCTAACTCATTTTCTTTCCTAATATATTTTGGTCCTTATTAATGATTCGTTATAATTTAATTATTTTGGATCTTGCTTAGTATAGTGTTGTTCTTATATTATTTTAATTATATTTATGTATGCTCTTAATTTTCAGTGAAATATTCATTTTTTTACAAATTTATAAACAAGTGTAGAACCCCCAAATCTTCACCCGATCTACCCGCTTCATCCATTGGATGCGGGTGAGACCCTTAGAGGGTGGTGGGTCGGGTGAGGTGGACAATTTTTGGTGATGGAGGTGGTGGTCAAGATCATCCACCCACCACCTAATCCATTGTCATCCCTATTCAAGGTGAACATGTAAGCAAGTGGAAGCTTGCAATGGATGAAGAGATCGACTCGTTAACAACCAACGAGACTATGGAATTAGCTGAGCTCCCAAAAGAAAAGAATGCATTGCACAACAAGTGGTTTTGCAAAAATAAGGAGGTTGATGGAAGTAAATGTTACAAGACAAGACTGATTGTGAAAGAATTTCAACATAAATACAATATAGATTATGCTAGTGTTAATACTCTTGTGGTTAAACTACCAACTATTCATCTAGTGTCAAGTAAGGTGGTTGTAGAAAACTTAAAGTAATGATAGTTGGATATAAAAACAAATTTTCTACATGGTGACTTAGATGCGAAAATCTACATGAAACAACCACAAAGATATGTATCTAAGGGTAACATTGAGCTTGTGTGTAGATTAAGTTAGAGCTTGCACGGCTTGAAACAAACCCCTAGATAGTGGTACAAATAGTTTGATGGGTTCATGCATAAAATTTATTTCTTAAGAAGTGAAGTTGATCATCGTTGCTACTTCAAGAAGTTCGACAACGATTATAACATACTTTTGATATATGTTGATGACATGTTAATACCAAGTTTTAGTACCCACGAAGTAAGCAAGTTGAAAAGTAGTTGTTTGAGAGATTTTCTATGAAGGATCTTGGAGAGGCTAAACAAATTTTGGGTATGATGATTGATCTAGATACGAAGACATAAAATTTGCACCTTTCATAGGATGAATACATCGGGAAGGTTTTAAAGAGATTCAACATGCAAGATGATAAGCCAACTAGTGTTCCGCCGGGAATCACTTCAAGTTGTTTAATAGGGACTCACCTACAAAACAAAAAGAATGTACCCAAATGTTATGAACTCTGTATGCTTGAGCAATTGGAAGTTAGATGTACGCAATGGTGTGCACATGGCTTGATATTGCACATGCGGTAGGAGTTGTTAGTGTAACACCCCGAATTCTCAAAACTCGGGACATTACTGGTTAGGACCTCACAATGGGTCCCGGCCTCAGTTGGACAACAATATTACTAGGATCTTGCAACAAGACACAAATAAGAAATACCGAAATTCATAAAAATATATTTGTAAAAGGATGAATGCAACGAAGTCTAACAGCCTATCGTACTTAAACAACGGAAAAGACTAACTGTCTTAACAAAGGAAAAGACAACAAAGCAACAACCCAAACCCCCACTCTAAGGAGTACGGAGACCCGGCTGACCACTACTTCCGGATCACTCAGCTGTTGTTCTAACCTGCTGTAAATCTAAAACCACAATAAAACAACCATTAGCTAGTTATCTAAACATTAGAAGAATAATAATAGCACACACACATAAAATAAGAAACACTCATCATGCTTTCAAACAATCCATTTATTATCTTCATTTAAGTCATTCACTCTAATGATACTTATTTTGTGACATGAGGGATTCCCAAACCTCGCCTCCGCCCCCGTGTACCCATCAGGAGTGGATCCGATGCATCTTACCGTGTACCTGTATGGTCTGGGTATAGAGAACCTCCCAGTCTCCTGGCAGAGCTGGGCAGTGATGTCACGGCCCGTTATACATACACTTGGGCCTTAACACATAATAACAACGGTCGTCCTAACAAGTTGTTATTTATTATAACACACATTGTACACACACAACCATTATCACCCAACTAATATCCAGAAACCAACTAAGTAAGTCGCAAGGACTTACCTTGATCAAAATCGTTTTCTCAAATCTCAACTCGGTCCGAACCCGTGGTAACTCAAACGCCTGTCAAATAAGGCATGTGGATCAAAATCACATCCAGATGTCCAACCTCATGCGAAGGAATTACGGAAAAAGCTCTCTTACGGTAAAAGACCATTTTACCCTTAGTGCCGAAAATTGTCAAAGTCAATCATTTAGTTCTAATATTTTCTTTTAGAACCTATGTCCAATAATCTAGTTCTCATTGAAAAGTTTGGTAAGGATTTATAAGAGTTACCCAACATTTTTAGTTTACACAAAAGTCGTTACGGTTGGACTTTGGGTTCATCTACACGGCTTGGATAAGGAGATAAAATACCGAAATAAAATCCTAGCTCCTATATGATATACATACTAAACATAGGGGTAAAGATCTCACAAAAATACTTAACCACAACTCTCTCATAAATCTCCAAAGTTGAGATAAAAGCTGAAGTTTCTCATACTTAGTCAATTTTCCTATCCTGTAAAAACAGCCCAACTGTCTTACTTTAGGACCTCGTAAATTCCAATCCGACCGTTAACTTTCTCTCAAATTTTAACACAGTAAACTATGTATTTCAATCTAAAACATATTAAAAATTCAACGGTGGATGTTCATTCTAAGGTATCCAAAAACGGGTTCAAAGTTAGCAGTTTCAGCTCACAAAACTGAAATTTTCTTAAGAAGCGTAAGGTCCTAAGTTCGAGTCTCACTGTCAGCAGTCTCTATTATTTACCATGGTCTGAAGGTCTCAAGTTTGAACCCCCCTTCAGTCTTTCTAACTCCAGCCTACACTACTCCCTTAACATACATTTGTTCAACATTTTCTAACCTACACCACTCTCATTCAGCACACAAAACAAACGTACATCCTAACAATACTGTATGCAGAAGAGAGGGTTGCGTACTCACTACAGGTCGGCAAGGAGGAAGACCCGGCATTGGCTTCCGGCGCTGGTTGTAGAGGGGCTGCGGGCTGCTGTGTCGGACTGCTGCTGTGGAATGAGGTCTCACGGGCTGTTGCAAGGGTTGCTGCTGTGGATTGCTGCTGTGGAATGAGGTCTCACGGGCTGTTGCAAGGGCTGCTGTTGTGGATTGCTGCTGTGGAATGAGGTCTCACGGCTGTTGCAAGGGCGGACGGTTACGGCGTACAAGAGTAAACGATAGAGGGTAAGGAGAAGGAAGGCACCAGCACCCTCACTTGTTGCATCGACTTCAGCAGCGTCCCGGCTTCCTTGTGGCGGACCGGTGGTGGACGGCTCAGCAGTCCGCCCCTATCTCGTGCCCACTGGAGATGTTCAACCGCCTGGAGTGCAGAGTAGGTGGTTTCGGCGTCACTGCAACAGGTCGAGCCGGGTCCGGCATGGCCCTCTGGATTCCCGGCGCTTCTCCGACTCGGTGGTGTGGGCTGCGCAAAAAGACGGTGAGATGGGTGGCGTTTCCCTCAGTTGCAGTTGCCGAGAGCCAAACTTGTTGGTGCCGGTTGTGCAGAAGAACGAAGAAGAGGTAAGTATGTGAGGTTAATTAGGGTTATGTCATTAGATTAGGTTAGGAAGGAGATTAGGTTAAAATTAGAATTAGGTTTAAGGTAAGCGTTGAGCGGCTGGGTAATTTTAGTGGGCCTACTCCGATGGGCCTGCTCATCTAGTTAAAAATGAGCTCAACGAATAAATCGTTATTCACACTGAACCGCTCTTCGGTTTTTAAGAAGTGCGGAATTATTTACGGTTATATAAATTATCATTTTATGTGAATCAAGGTTACATAAAATGATAGAATTTATCATCGTTTTATATTATTTAAAAGGCTAAAAGTTTGCGGATCGGTATCCGGTATTCAACGGAGTTTAAATTTTATTTTATTTTAGTTTATTTTATTTTTCGGGTATTACATCAGTGCCCTCTTAAAAGAAGTTTCGTCCCGAAACTTAGAATAATGTATCTAATCAAACGACTTTCTTTGTATATATTGGTGTCATAAAAATTTTCGTTTTCTACCATGCAACTACTCAACCATCATACTCAGACACGTATCACATTAAAACATAACTACTCAATCCAATATAAGACATGAATGGTCAAACAACACAACATCCGAGTACTAACTCGTCGATACAAAAGTGACATCTAACCCCGCAAAGAACTCGGGATAATTACGTCTAATACTCTCCTCTATCTCCCAAGTGGCCTCATCGGCTCCTCTTCTAGACCACTGGATCCTCAACATCGGTATCTCCTTGGACCGCAGACGTTTAGTACTGCGTTCCAGGACAGCTACGGGGTACTCTACAAAAGTGTGGTCAGGCTCAACTCTCAAATCCTCATCTTTGATGACATGTCCCGGCCTAATATGTAGCCCCTTAACTATTACTTGTGAACTCTGGGTAGAAGTGTTTGTTGATAAATAACCTCTCAATCTACTTTAGGATCTTAGAAGAATACATTCCTCAACTTACTTCTGAACACTTTTGATGACTCTAGCCAAAATATAAGAACTTGCTCTCTTCCACTGAATCTCCTTAATTTTAATCTTTCGGAAAATCCCGACTATAATTGCTATAATAACGATCTTACACATATCCCGGCACTTTACTAAGTGCCTGATGTTATATGTAAGACAACTCGTTTGGTCTTGTCTTTCTAATACGACTCAATCGGATCGTCTCTCCGTAAATGAATTGTTATATGCCTTTGGTCAGGCTTTCTACTTGATATAACCCAAAGCACACTCCATGCGTACATTTGCATATCAATCTATAAATACTTAACTTGAGGCACAATGGACATAACATTGAGTTTCATGTTCTATGGGTTATGGGCCCACCATGCTTCCGCTGCGCTACTCTGATCAATCTATGGTCACCCATTAATAATAATGACGTCTTCCGTTAATCATGATAATTTACCAACTCTTCGCATGTAATTTATTTTCTAATAACGGCAAGATCCTATTCAAACAAACCTTCTGTCTATAGATGATTTACTATAGTAAAGGGAGGACTTGTACTCTACCCGTGAGTACTGGTTGTCCGAAACCTCGAGATAAACTGTCCATATAGATCAAACTATGGTCTCTGACCCCCATACAGCTTCACAAATAGTTTAGATAACCCCTTAGTAACTTAACTCCCCGGTCACTTCTCCTTGGAAGGATTGGAACGTGTGTTTGTGGAACCTTCCGGAATTCACTTATGTCTTATCCAAAACTCAACTTATTACTCGTTAGGACTACTCAATGTGGTGATCCTTCAACCATCCTTTTGACTTCCAACTGAGGAGTACATCACGTTGACTTACAAGCCATTACTCTAACCTATTTACCATCTTGACATGTAGTTTTCGGTTTAGCTCCCGATTCTTGAGGTGCGGTCACACGCTTACTTCAAAACACATCACAACAGTAATACTAACTACAGGATGGTCTAATGCTTGTCTTGTCACCTATTCTACTAGGTGACTAATCTTATTCATTTTCTTTGTCCGAATTGGTCTCTAGCCGTTAGCTGATCATTACTACTCATTCAGTGTTGAAACTCCAGTCATCTTGCATTTTTGCAGAGATTTCATAGACGCATCCTCATCTCCACACATTATTTAGAGTTAGCCAGACTCCTTCTTTGATACATGACTTTTGTTGAACATATCTTGATATCATTTGTATAGGAACATCACCTGTAGGTGACTTCTTCCGAAAATCCGATCTCCCGACTCACATCTTACTATGTAGTCCTATACTCTTGCCGCTTATCTTCTCTAAGTCTTCATACCCCTATGAGTACGCGGTTTCACAACTACTCACCCATCTACATATCACTGAGTTATCACGATTAAATTGAATTTGCATTGGAATACCACCATTTCTTCCTAAGCTCTTATATAAATACTTCTCGGTATCTATCTTACTGACGTGACATCGGATCCGTATAACAACCTTTAGTCCTTCAGTATTACTCTTTCTCATGTCTATTCAACCCAAAGTGTATACTCTACCTACAACTACCTCCCAACTCGACAAGACAAACCACCACGACACTAAGTCAAAAAAAAAACTCTATGTTTGTGCCGCCTCTCTAACTCTAGTTATTCCGTGTTACGTCTTTAGTCACAAAGGCTCCCTTTGAAACTCTCGGGGAGTCGGGCACCATGATTCCTATTTGTGTAGAATGTTAAGAACCCCCTGTCTTGATTGACGTAGGATATGGTCAAGTTCACTAGTTTCTTCTTACTCTTCTAGTCCTTTTTACACATCCATCCTTATTGTGATCACTCTTTTCTTAGCCCGTAGGCAGGCAACTGCTCACAACCATTTCCTTTATCTCTTTAATGATCTAAGGAGTCATTTACGACCGTCCAAATCTTCTCCTTAACTTCTTAACCTAAAGTTACTGGTTTGAACTCGTTCTATGTTACTATTAAGGTATTAGTACTTGTATCGTTTAAACTTCACCATTGTCACCGTTGATCTCTTGCAGAGATCCTTTATATACCAATCATTTTCTCTTATAATTCCACTGGTATTATCTTCCGACTAGTCCTCCATAGTCTCCCATATACGTAAATCCTCAGTTGTTATTAGATAGTCTATAGTTGATCTTCTACAAGATCATAGACTTACTTTTCTTCTATTTACCTCGATGTGGATATATTGGGTGAAAAGTTATTCATTCAAGTTTATCCGTGTATACACCTTTAGCTCCTTCCACGATCTATCCTTTCTTTCTCTCTATTTGATCACTTTGTCCGAGTGCAGTTGTGTTACTCATATGCCAACTATAGCGGTTTATCAATTCTTCCCGATAGCTTGTAGACGCGTCTTTGTAAATCCTTGGATCTAAATTTCCATCCACTTGCGGTTTCTCTTGTATGAACCGTTGGTGTCGGTAACCGAGTCCCGTGTTAAGTGAGAGGTCATATTGGACTCTTAAGTCTACCCAAATCATTCTCACTTACTTTTCTCCCTTCGTTGTTTTGTAACATTGCGTTTATGAAAATCCGTTATATCCGTTAAAGGCTTCTACCCTCTTTAATACATGCGTCGGGACTTCTTTCAAAATTTTCGTATCTTGAAGAAGTCAATATGTCTCCCTAGTTATGATATCTATCTTTTGGCCTTAAGCTCCATTGTAAATTTCCATCTTTGTACTCCTTTAGTCTTCCATATCTGGGTCAAAACCTTATTCTTTGGACTCTCGTGCCTTCTAGAAAGTCACTTCACCTCCATGTTTATGAATTTTACCTTCCACTTTCTAGCAAACTGTAAGTTTTCATTGTGCGGCTCTTTGATTCTTCGTATTGGGATGGACAATGTATCTTATCTCAACTCCTACTCTTATGATTGTCTCGGTTTCCCATCCTGATTGTAGTGGAAAGTAGCTTGTCGAAAGTGATCATATTCCGCTCTGCTTCTAGCTTCAAACTTTCACCTTCTGATCCGTCGGTAAGCTTAGATTCAATACCTCTTGTCTGGATCGCTACTATACTTCACCTTGACTTTCATGCCCATGTGTGTTTCTGAAAATATCCACTTTGTTTGTAACGTTGCTTTACACCACACTTGAAAGAACCAATGGGTTGTCTCTTCCAATTCGTATATTTGTCGGTCATCAAACGCTTTTCCGGAACTACTCTCATGTATTTTCTTCAGTTGGTCCTATTGAGTTGACTCGGGGTTCCCTTCTTGTCTTCGTCATTGGTGTTGTCTTTTAGTCTTCACTTTTCCGTCTCGACGTTCCTTAACAAGTTCGAAGGAGTTGTCCGTCGTACGTCTACCCTAATGCACATAAGATGTGCATACTAATTCTCACGTTGACACCCTTCAAAATCTACTTAGCTGTGTCAAAGGGGTGAGAACTCATTATGTTATCTCCGTTAAGGACATAACATAACTACAATTTCTACTAATCTTCGGCATATATTTATTTATACTACATATCTTTATAATCAACCTAATAAGTCCAATCTAAAGTAAAACCTAAAGTCCATACTAAGCATACTGAGATCCGCGGTAGTAGTGGTGGTCAGCCGTACTTTTCTATCCCCAACCAGTCTATGCATGGATTTGAAAACCAAAAGTCCTTTTTAAAACTCAGATCCCTTTTCGGGTTCTGCTTAAGTACTTATTCGGTCTTTCAGAAGATTTCAAGTGTCATTGTTGCCAACCTAGAGCTCTGATACCATGTTGTAACACCCCGAATTCTCAGAACTCGGGACATTACTGGTTAGGACCTCACAATGGGTCCCGACCGCAGTTGGACAACAATATTACTAGGATCTTGCAATAAGACACAAATAAGAAATACCGAAATTCATAAAAAATATATTTGTAAAAGGATGAATACAACGAAGTCTAACAGCCTATCGTACTTAAACAACGGAAAAGACTAACTGTCTTAACAAAGGAAAAGACAACAAAGCAACAACCCAAACCCCCACTCTAAGGAGTACGGAGACCCGGCTGACCACTACTTTCGGATCACTCAGCTGCTGTTCTAACCTGCTGTAAATCTAAAACCACAATAAAACAACCATTAGCTAGTTATCTAAACATTAGAAGAATAATAATAGCACACACACACATAAAATAATAAACACTTATCATGCTTTCAAACAATCCATTTATTATCTTCATTTAAGTCATTCACTCTAATGATACTTATTTTGTGACACGAGGGATTCCCAAACCTCGCCTCCGCCCCCGTGTACCATCAGGAGTGGATCCGATGCATCTCACCGTGTACCTGTATGGTCTGGGTATAGAGAACCTCCCAGTCTCTTGGCAGAGCTGGGCAGTGATGTCACGGCCCGTTATACATACACTTGGGCCTTAACACATAATAACCACAGTCGTCCTAACAAGTTGTTATTTATTATAACACACATTGTACACACACAACCATTATCACCCAACTAATATCCAGAAACCAACTAAGTAAGTCGCAAGGACTTACCTTGATCAAAATCGTTTTCTCAAATCTCAACTCGGTCCGAACCCGTGGTAACTCAAACGCCTGTCAAATAAGGCATGTGGATCAAAATCACATCCAGATGTCCAACCTCATGCGAAGGAATTACGGAAAAAGCTCTCTTACGGTAAAAGACCATTTTACCCTTAATGCCGAAAATTCTCAAAGTCAATCATTTAGTTCTAATATTTTCTTTTAGAACCTATGTCCAATAATCTAGTTCTCATTGAAAAGTTTGGTAAGGATTTATAAGAGTTACCCAACATTTTTAGTTTACACAAAAGTCGTTACGGTTGGACTTTGGGTTCATCTACACGGCTTGGATAAGGAGATAAAATCCCGAAATAAAATCCTAACTCCTATATGATATACATACTAAACATAGGGGTAAAGATCTCACAAAAATACTTAACCACAACTCTCTCATAAATCTCCAAAGTTGAGATAAAAGCTGAAGTTTCTCATACTTAGTCAATTTTCCTATGCTGTAAAAACAGTCCAACTGTCTTACTTTAGGACCTCGTAAATCCCAATCCGACCGTTAACTTTCTCTCAAATTTTAACACAGTAAACTACGTATTTCAATCTAAAACATATTAAAAATTCAACGGTGGATGTTCATTCTAAGGTATCCAAAAACGGGTTCAAAGTTAGCAGTTTCAGCTCACAAAACTGAAATTTTCTTAAGAAGAGTAAGGTCCTAAGTTCGAGTCTCACTGTCAGCAGTCTCTCTTATTTACCATGGTCTGAAGGTCTCAAGTTCGAACCCCCCTTCGGTCTTTCTAACTCCAGCCTACACTACTCCCTTAACATACATTTGTTCAACATTTTCTAACCTACACCACTCTCATTCAGCACACAAAACAAACGTACATCCTAACAATACTATATGCAGAAGAGACGGTTGCTTACTCGCTACAGGTCGTCAAGGAGGAAGACCTGGCGTTGGCTTTCGGCGCTGGCTGTAGAGGGGTTGCGGGCTGCTGTGTCGGACTGCTGCTGTGGAATGAGGTCTCACACGGGCTGTTGCAAGGGCTGCTGCTGTGGATTACTGTTGTGGAATGAGGTCTCACGGGTTGTTTCAAGGGTTGTTGCTGTGGATTGCTGATGTGGAATGAGGTCTCACGGTTGTTGCAAGGGCGGACGGTTACGGCGTACAAGAGTAAACGATAGAGGGTAAGGAGAAGGAAGGCACCAGCACCCTCACCTGTTGCATCGACTCTAGCAGCGTCCCGGCTTCCCTGTGGCGGACCGGTGGTGGACGGCTCAGCAGTCCGCCCCTATCTCGTGCCCACTGGAGATGTTCAACCGCCTGGAGTGCAGAATAGGTGGTTTCGGCGTCACTGCAGCAGGTCGAGCCGGGTCCGGCGTGGCCCTCTGGATTCCCGGCGCTTCTCCGACTCGGCGGTGTGGGCTGCGCAAAAAGACGATGAGATGGGTGGCGTTTCCCTCAGTTGCAGTTGCCGAGAGCCGAACTTGTTGGTGCCGGTTTTGCAGAAGAACGAAGAAGAGGTAAGTACGTGAGGTTAATTAGGGTTATGTCATTAGATTAGGTTAGGAAGGAGATTAGGTTAAAATTAGAATTAGGTTTAAGGTAAGTGTTGGGCCGGCTGGGTAATTTTAGTGGGCCTACTCCGATGGGTCTGCTCATCTAGTTAAAAATGAGCTCAACGAATAAATCGTTATTCACATTGAACCACTCTTCGGTTTTTAAGAAGTGCGGAATTATTTACGGTTATATAAATTATCATTTTATGTGAATCAAGGTCACATAAAATGATAGAATTTATCATCGTTTTATATTATTTAAAAGGCTAAAAGTTTGCGGATCGGTATCCGGTATTCAACGGAGTTTAAATTTTATTTTATTTTATTTTATTTTATTTTTCGGGTATTACAGTTAGTCGCTTGATGGGTAATCCAAGAAAACAACACTAGGAAGCAATTAAATGGATCCTTAGATACTTGAAGGTTACTACTAAGAATGTCTTGTGTTTTGAATGTAAGAAGGTCGACTTAGTAGGGAATGTTGATGCGGATTTGACATCAAGTGATATTGATAGGAGAAGAAGTACTACATGATATGTCCTCACACTAGATGAAACTACGGTCTCTTAGGATTCTAAATTACAAAAACTTGAGGGTTTGTCGAATGCGGAAGTTGAGTATATTGTAGTGATTGGAGCGAGTAAGGAGATGGTATGGTTGTAATTTTTTTGGGTGAATTGGGAAATGAGAAAAGGGGGCACACTTGCTACATATATTGGTAGTCAGAGCGCAATCCACTTGGATAAGAATCCAACATTTTATTCAAGAACAAAACACATAGAGTTGAAGTACCATTACATAAGACGTCTCTTGAAAAGAAAGATTTTGCAGTTGAAGAAGATTTTAGGAAGTGAAAACCCTACATATATGCTAACTAAGGTGGTGACCTTAGAGAAGTTGAAGTTTTGCATAGCTTCAATAAGCCTTAGTAATTATGTTGAAGGCTAGACACTGCTGTCGGACGAGGATTTTAGGTCAAGAAAACGATTATGATTAAGATTAAACTCCAAGTGGGACACTATTGGATTATGGAGCCTAATGAGCCGTGAAAGTTTAGGCTCATTCGTATAGGGTTATTTTTATCCTAGTAGAATTCTATCTTTAAAGGTTTAGTATAATTCTATATTTTAAGAGTTTGTTCAAATCCTAGCAGGATTAGTATTAGGATTTTATGTTTTTATAAATAAGTTGATTATTGTAATTGTCATCATAATTCCACAAAACACAGTGCAAAACTTTGGCTTGATAAATCGTACCCCAAACATAGTCATAATTTGTGGTGAACTGGGTAACAAATTTCCCCGTCCTCTCTCTCTTAATTGCTTTCAAATCCTAACATACTCACGGTGAATTATTTTGTTTTTACGCTAATCATCCAACTGAAAAATCAATGGATCAATAACACATATTTTGTGACTATGTAAAATGCTTATCATAAAAGATGTATAATGAAAAATAAAAAAGATCAATAATTAACAATTTCGAAAATAAATATATTAACCAACTAGGATACTCTAACAATTTAATTAACTTAAAATTTCCTCTGTGAAGTGGTAAATTAGTTAAATACATATAAGTAGAGTTTTTAAGAATTAACAAAAAAATTCTTCAAGGTGCTTATGAGGTTTTGAACTGTTTATTTGGTAAACAATTTTTTAATGTAATTTCATGTGCTGTCCACAAGATTTTGTTTAATTAGTCTCCATAATCATTTATTCATTTTTCATCCAAGTTTCCATTAATTCAATCTTTGTCTTGTGAATGTTAAACTATATAATTAAGTTCAAATTAATTTCAATAAATTAAGCAAAAAAATAAATTTATTTTTTAAACAAATAAAAGCTATTTAATCTAATTAATGTGGATTTTAGTGAAGATTTTAACTAGACTTGTTATGCGAAATTCTTAACAACATTAAGGGTAGGGTTTGTTCAGGTAAGACACATTATTCCGGTAGGCCCGTGCGGCTGAACTTATAGCTGACACGTGTCCTGTTTTTTTTTTTTTCCAGAAACGAGTGAAAGTAATAGTTCAAAACTTATTAAGGAATAGTTTATGAATTATAATAGAATAGTTCATAGTACAAAATTTATAAAGAGTGAAAGTAATAGTTCATAACTTATTAAGGGATAGTTCATAACTTATAAAAGGATAGTTCAAAAATTATAATAGAATAGTTCATAGTGCAAAGTTTATAAAAGATAGTGCATAACTTATAAAATGATAGTTCATGAATTATAATTGAATAGTTCATAACATATAAACGATTAAATTATAAATAATTTGATATAATATATTAAAAATTAATAGTTCATCAATTATATGAGAATAGTTCAAAGTTTATATGAGAATAGTGCAGAAATTATAACATGGTAGTTCAAAAAAAAAATTCATTAATTTCTTAGGGAAAAAATAATAATAATTTGGGACACGTGTCAGCTCTACGTTCAGCCGCATGACTCTACCCGAAATCCCCACCTGAACATCTACCATATTACCATAATAAAAAAATGTTTTAGTCTTATTAATCACCAAATAAATTATAAATTTATTTTGAAAATTATATGTATTTAAATACGAAAAGTTTAAGCATTTTAAGATTTAAATACATTTATTAATTAGTCTACCTTCATCGGGTGATACATTTTACTAATGTGGTATTTTTACAATAGACTCTGATGTACTATGTTATACTGATAGTTAATGACAAGCTTTGATGTATTTAGCCGACAATATTTTTGAAACATTCTTGTGTAGTTGTGGAACATTTTATGTATATGGTGTTTGTCCACGTGCTTTTATAGGCTAACTAGTTTAGTGCTCGTGCCTTCACGGGTATTTGAAAATATATTTTTTGTTATTTTCTTTTTGTATGAGTAACCTTTTGTAGATGTATGTTTCTTATTATATTTTGTTGATTTCATTACGAATGTTTACGTAATAAATTATACGCTTATAGGAAAAATAATAACAACATAATTGTTGATCTAGTTTGTCGTATAAGGCCATGGATTTCATATCCTCCTCCGCAGGAGCAGGATCAGCAGTCCAGCCGAGCCGATACGAAAACCAAAAGCGCAGAGACTAGAAGAGCTTCAGTCAATACCTAGGCAACCACCGCCCGCCTCTAAACCTAACTCTCTGCACCGGTGCCCACGTCTTGGAGTTCCTGCGACACCTAGACCAGTTTGGCAAAACTAAGGTACACAATCACAACTGCCCCTTCTTGGGAATTCTAAACCCCTCTCCTTGCCCCTGCCCCCTTCCGCCAAGCTTGGGGCGGCCTTGACGCCCTCATCGGCCGTCTTCGGGCAGTCTTCGAGGAGCACGGCAGCCGCCCGGAGCTCAATCCCTTCACTACACGCCACGTCCCTCTCTAATGGTTTACTTGTGTTTGTGTCTTTCACCTTGATCTTAATACATTGAATATTAGCTAATGGTTTTAAACCGTTTGTGTAGATGCCCTGCAGGTTAGGAATGCCGCCGAGTGAGGTGGAGGAGTGGACAGTCGGGGTCTCCGTACATTAAAGGACGGGGACGTTTTTGATTATTTCGTTGATGTTGGATTTTTGGATTATGTCGTACGTTTCAGTTTATTGTATTGAAGTTGTGTCGTTTTGAGGACTCGGGTGAGTTTGCAAGGTGTACCTTTACTTTCTTTTCTCTCGCATACATTATAAACGTTTTGAGTTTTGCCTTTATTTGTGCCTTGTTCGAAAAGTCCGGGTTGTGAGGTCTCACCCGTAGCATCCCGAGCACAATTACTTAATATGTATTTTAGGGAAAAACATTAAGGCGCTGATAATTGCAAGGTAACAATCCCACATAATATATATTATTTGATATGAGTAATAATTGTACTTGAACTTAACTAAAAGGTGAAGAAATATATTATTTGTATTTTCTTTAGACTCCCTATTTATACAAGTATTAAAATCATCAACCTTAGTAGTTAATCGATATGGGATGACAAAATTCCTCAAAAAATTTCATGTAAATAGATAAGACTGATAACAAAGGATTCCCTCGCTTAAAAAATAGTTGAAAAATATGTGGAAAAAAATAGATTGGTTGGAGCAACAAAAAAAGTTATTTGAAATTTTATAATAACAGATTGTTTGCTTAATAAATAAAGATTCTCTGACTTAAAATATTATTTTAAAAAATAAAGATTTATTGGCAAAAAATTGTGGAAGCTCTATTTCAATACTACCTCCACAACATGTCACGTCATCAAAAATATTGCTCTCTTTTAGTATACTAGTGTATAGCCCGCACCTTGTGCGGATTTTTTAATAAAATAGCTTATCATGTTACATTTTTTACTATATTATATGTTGTTAACTTTATTAGTTATATGTTATGAGCTCGTATAAATAACGCGTCAAGTGTTACATAGTATATGAGACCATGTAGCCCATGTGTTGATCATTAATTAGTTTTATGCTAATAATTTTTTTAAAATCTAATTTATTATTTAAAAAATAATAATTTAAATAAAAAAACATAATCAAATAATTTAAAAATACCATAATCTGATACGAATTCAATTAGTAAAAAAAAGATTAATTGACTTAATTTGTGATTTAGTATAAGTTTTAATCCGAGAAAAAACATAGGAGCGCCACGTAAGCATTAGTTTCGTATGTTTTAGTAAAGTATATAGAATATAGATGTATATTTAGTATATTGATAAAATAAGAATTACAAATTTAATAGTTCAACGGTCCACAAATCAGTAGGTTACAAGGACCCACAAATTAGTAGATCACAAGGACCCACAAGAGCACAACGACCCACAAATCATTAGGTCACAACGACCCAAAAATCATTAGGTCAAAACGACCCAAAAATTAGTAGGTCACAATGATTACATACAAATATTAATCCGATATGAATAAGTATTATATTTAATTCTGACCAAAAGGTTCAAAAATGTGTGAATTTTATAAGCCTCAAACACTCTAGATCTATTTATACATGTTTTCGAAGTGTCATCCTTTCCTCATAATCGATGTGGGAGAACAAAAATCATATTTTACAAAATAATTATGGTTTAATTAAAAAAAGATTTATCAGCTTAATTCGTGATTTAGTAAGAGTGATTTTATTCGGCGCCGGCATAGGGGCCGGCGCCGGCGCCTTCCGACTGCGCGCAGGGCAAGGCGCGCAGGCCCTCGCGCATTGGGCCTGCGCGAGGCTCATGCGTGTCTGCCCAGCCCGCCTCCGCCTATTTAAGGAGGCGCGGAGGCCAGCCTCCCTTGCCCTTGTTTTCTTCACTACCGCTCCGCGTCCTTTGCCCTCGCGTTTCGTAGCCGTCGCGCACTTCCCTTGCCCTCGATTTTTTTTTCTCTTGTTTTCATCCATTTCTTCTTTTCTTCGATACGTCCAACAATGGAGGGAGATTCAGATATCGAGAGCTCTAGGAGTAGACCACTTGTGAATCGATTCCAGGTTAGTTAATATTGTTTTTTTATCGTTTATTTATTTTTTGCATTATACTTGAAACTAGTTAGTTTAGTTAGGTTCGGTTAGTTAGGAATAATTGAAACTGGATTAATTTCGATAGTTAGTAGTATTGAAACTAGTTAGTTTAGTTAGGTTTGGCTAGTTAGGAATAATTGTAATTGAACTATTATCGATAGTTAGTAGTATTGAAACTACTTAGTTTAGTTAGGTTCGGCTAGTTAGGAATAATTGTAATTGGACTATTATCGATTTTATGATAGTTAATGTAATATATATATATATATATATATATATATATATATATATATATATATATATATATATATATATATATATATATATTTATAATATATATGTATATGATTATAATAATAGCACAATTTTATATATAAATATATATATACATTTATAATATATATGTATATAATAGAAAAATAAAATTTTGAGTTAAAAAAATATTCAGCGTGCGTTGAGGACTGTCAGAGAGAAGAGGAAGAGGGCAACGAGATTAGTCACAGCTTCCGCCCGTCGAGAGGCTGTAGCTCCACGAGTTAGACTTGTATCAGCAGTTGTAGAGGCATCCGTTCAGGCACCTGTGGATGCACCTACAGATGCAGAGGTTCATGCACTCACATTGGCTTTTGGCGAGGAGGATGTCGTACCTATTTCACTTACTACTGATTACGACACGGAGGAGTCTGCGCACGATATGTCTCATTTAGATGATATACTGGAGGATGAGCATGAGGAGATACTAGTTGAGTAGAGCAGCAGCAGCAGGACATACCACAGCAGAACATACCACAACAGAGGGAGCCGGACGACTTACCTGAGCATGTACGTGATGAGGAGCAGGTAGAGGAGGACGTACCTCCTCCTTTATTGACATGCTATGCTGACCACAGAACCAGCGTTATATGGGCCGGTATGGATTCCCCCGTGATTAGAGTTGTTCGGAAGCTCGACGCATTTAGTAGATTACGTGAGTGGCCCCGAGATGTAGATGACGCATTTTCATGGTTTGGATTAGCTAGACGCAGCGGACTGACGGATTTGGAGGACGTACAGTTTGGCGGCGTCGATCATTGTCTGATTACGGCGTTTGTCGAGAGGTGGCACCCAGACACAAACACATTTCACATGCCATGGGGGAGATGGGAATAGCGCTACACAATGTTCATATCATTATAGGACTACCAGTTGATGGAGATGCATTAGTGACTTCCGTCGATGATAGTGTACGACATGATTGGCTGGTTCATCATCTTGGCTTATCACCAGCAGAGGCTAGACGTCAGACTTCACAGCAATTCTGCGATACTATTAGGCATAGAGCCGCTGAGATGTTGACCCTTCTAGAGCCTCCTGTTGACACTATTGCATCTGCATATCTGTTATTGTCCATATCGTCGACTTTGGTAGTCGACAAGTCTACCAACAGGATGCGAGGATGGCTTATTGATCTAGTAAGAGATCATTTGAGGACAGACGCGTATGCTTGGGGCACCGGGACCCTTGCTTATCTTTACAGATGTTTGGGGAACGCCACCAGGAAGAAGGTGACGACGATGGCAGGATGTACTTCCCTGTTACAGGTGTGTTGTTATAAATATTTTTCTTTATATAACGTCACTTTATTGATAAGATTGAAATTAATAAAAGAATTTATACAGTTTTGGATTTACGCACATTTCCCGTCATTGGGATGTGCCGGTGTGGAGGATCCGGATATGCTTGGTCATGCACGGTGGTATTCGAGACTTTCTGTCCCGAAGACTCCGTCTATTACCGTAGAGAGGCTACACTTCTTACGAGCTCAGTTGGACCAGATGAGGGCGGAGGATGTGTGCTTTACCCCGTATGATGAGCGTGTGCTTGATTTTGGCGTAGAGTATGGTGTTTCTCGTTATCGGGGTATCATACGGATATCCGACATAGAAGAGGCGTATATGCCGAACCGGTTCTTGCGACAGTTTGGATACGTACAGACAGTGCCTCTACCCCGTATTTCTCCCCTACATGAGATTCGTCCGGCGACCGGACGTGGATCTAGGCTTTCATATCCCCTCACATACGATCGTTGGGCATCCCGCCATCTGGAGGAGACCAGAGTTTCACTAGTTGGATTGATACCAGCTACCTCTCCTTGGCTCATCGA
This sequence comes from Fagopyrum homotropicum, assembly GCA_033239125.1. Classification (NCBI taxonomy): domain Eukaryota; kingdom Viridiplantae; phylum Streptophyta; class Magnoliopsida; order Caryophyllales; family Polygonaceae; genus Fagopyrum; species Fagopyrum homotropicum. Next base: position 133,113,735 of record BSWB01000004.1, read on the forward strand.
TGATGCGTACATGTCTTGGTATACGGTCCATTGCCATCCGTACGTCTTGCCGACGTCCATTGCACTCCAGTTACCTATAGACCGTCCCCCACCTGTTCCGGTTTCACATCAAAGAGTACGTTTGTTTTTAACATTTAATTTACTCTTTATTGTAATTTTCAATTATTTTAAAATTTTATTTTCTGTATTGCAGCGTCTTCACATTCTTGTAGGTCGTTTACGAGAGATGCAGGCTCGCGGTCATCCGTATTTTTCTGAGGATATAGATTTCATGGTAGAGGAGGCAGTTAGACGTACGCCTCCTGTGGCTCCATCTCAGGTCCGGGCTTCACAGCATCCTCCAGGACATTCGTAGTTGTAGTTCGATACTCTTATGTTTATTTTGGATGGATATTACACTTGAGTGTATGTTTTTTTTTGTTTTGATACTGTTATGTTTATTTTGGATGGATAATATGTATTGTTTTTTACTTTTGATGTTTTCCTAAGTTTCTTTAGCGATTTTATTTCACCTAAGTTTCAATCAACTATTTCAAACTACTAAAACATAATGAGAACAGTATATGAAAACGACTAAAACATGATGTCAACAAGTTCAATAATAACGTCTAAAACACGATTTCAAGTAAGGTTTCTGAAAACGGCTAAAGATATCCTACACTATTGTGTTCAACTCCCCATGCTCGACGAAGATCCTCATAACGAGCTATCCTTTCAATGAACGGCGCATCCCATCCATCAACACTTGGATCATGGTTATTTTTCCAAGCGTCGCTCAACAACGGTAACGGAGCATTATCTTTTAACCATACCTACAAATATGAAATTACAGAAAATGGTTAGTAAATATTAGGTCTAAATAGACGTCCATTGAATGAAAGTAAAACGTCGACCTACTAGCACAAAGTGTGTGTTGTTATATATATACGCTAACGAACAAATGACCGTAGGGGCCTCTTGGTCGGGAGCGGTGGCAATCATAGGCAGGAATGTCGCTAGAATGTTCCCTAGGGCAACCAATGCAATCTTATAGTAGGTGGCGGCTGCACATGCGATCATCGGTATTTCCATCCAATTTGATTCTGGATACGGAGACTTACTCGTCCAATAAACGTTTTGAATGACTTCGTCAACATGATTGAGGATTCTACACTGCAATGATTAACAAGTAAGATTATGTAAAATCATGGATTATAATTAAAACTTTAATATAACCGGAAGACTTAGTTACCTTGGAATAAAGTTCTCTTCTCGCATTTAACTCCATAACCATATCTCGCCGTATTATCAAGTAATCCTCATCCGAGAATCCCAATACCGCGGAAATTGCTCTATATCCACAATGGCCGTCTCCTGGTACATCCCTTACTCTCAATACATAAGACTCCATGAACTTGGAAAATCTTCTTCCCTCAAACAAAATTCGGCCTTTGCGGGTTGCTTTCCTTTATGACGGGCTCTACTCGTAGGAGTCAACTCCGGTGTAGAATCTACATCTTTAGCTTTCTTCTCTTTCGGACGCCCAGGACCACGTGTAGCAGAATGCTCAAAAGAACTAGGCTCTCTTCTAGTTGATCTCGGGATTGGAGGTCGTCCCTTTGCATTGACCTTCTGTGTCGGCTCCTTCATTGTCGTACCCCCGGGGTTTTCCATATCATCCAGAAAAGATGCAATCTTATCTTCCTCATCCGGACTTAACATATTTGAGTCCATTCTTTCTCTAAACATGTTCAGCATCGCTTGAATCGGGTTCGAACGATCATCATCATCATCATCATCACCAATATCACCATCCAAAAAATCAACCGGATTCCAATGAACTTGCTTCCAATAAGGGTGTATCTGTGACAAATAGATAGGTCTACGAGCCCGGATTGCTAGTCTAAAGTCATGCACACACGGCACTCCATAAACCTCTCTCCAATAACTATCCCGACATCCTTCATCATCTCTTGTATGTCGAGCCTTGGTGTAATTATTCCACAAGAGCGTGAAACACTCATTTGTTACGTAGTCACGGAACAAGTTAAATATCGGTATACGCACCTGCAAAAAAAGGTTTATTACATATCAAATAAATATTTAACAATATTTTCATCAATTAAACTTTTGGTTTACTAACCTCTCGTGGAATCCTCTCCCGTGACATCTCTAGAGAAGCTTGTAGCTTTTGGACTTGGTCCGTGACCATCAAATGTATGCTATCACAAACCAGCTGAAATCCTCCAATGCTAGAATCTAGTGTTTGCTTCAACAACTTGTGCGCAGACTCACACCTAAGAAGAAAAGTTTATTACAATAAACGAAGAAATGTTTAACAATGTAGTGAATGTTTAAATAACTTACGCATTTGTCGTTCGTGTGCCGAAATGATGATGTAGGTCAGTCCATGCTCGAACGATTGCCTCCTTGTACGGGTCAAGTCAAGTCGTCTCTAGATAGGTCATTAACCTCGGAGATGATTGCCAATAGTCTCTCATTTCCAGCAAACGGCGTTGGTAGCTTCCAGGAGATCTTGACTCGAACAAGGCATGACAATGGGATATGAAGAGTGCTTCCGCTTCCTTATTGCGCAAAACAAGTGCCGCTCTATTAACTATATTGCACTTTATGTGAAACGTGCACAATATATGCTTCACCTCGGGAAATACTACACCCAAGGCGCTTATCAGACCAAGCTCATGATCAATGGCAATCACCTCCGGTATCTTTCCGTACAACAAATAACGGACCCTCCTCAAAGCTCACTCGTAATGATCTCTATTCTCCTGTGCCATGAACACAAAAGCAATTGCGAATGTCTTCTTGGTGCTAGTGATGCCTACGATCTCCAAAAATGGCATATTGTAACTAAAAGTAATACGAAACAACGACTGAGTTACAATTTCTAAGAAAAATAAGAATGAGTGTATGAAATAAAGTAAAAATGTGCCTTGAAGTGAAGCTTACTTGTTGGTCTTATATGTCGAGTCCATCACAATAACACAGGGAAACATGTTGAGCAAATGCCTCGAGTCGGGATGTGAGATAAAGAAATCAATCACTTCATTGGAATCTTGACTTCTCCGAGTGTTTATATAGTATCCACGTTCCATCAACGTGTGAAGTGCTTGTTGTAATGGAGATCTTCCTTCGGCTTGTTCCATTCTAATCTTCAAGCCGGTGTTGTAAACTTGACGGATGGAGGTGACATTGTCGGGATCCTCTAATTGTACGGATTTTAATATATGTCTCCGTTTTAAGCCAGAATTCAATTCACGCTCCACCTTTCGGCTCTGCTTCGGAGTCATACGTCCAACATATGCATGACCTCTTAACACCGAAGGAATTATATGTTTGTGGATTCCACATACAACCCTCACCGTCCACTTTTCCTCTTCAATTTGGGTTCCTACAAGCTCAAACAAACACATACACTTCTTCGAGTTTTTTTCCGGCTGGAACTTGGAACATGATCGGGATCTACGTCTTTTTCTTTTCTCGGTCCTCCGTGTCTATCACAACCCAATTGTAGGATACGAAAACCCCTTCTATCCAACCATGATTTTTTAATGACCAACACCATATTCATAGCGTTGGCCACATACCGAGCCCATCCCAATAAGTTCTCTCTTTCCGCAAAATATCCATGAAGCTCAAATTTTGACGAATAATTGGTACCGAGAGCACGAGAGTAATCCATAAGATCCTAAATAAAAATAACATAGAGTGTTATTTTAAAAATACACATCATTTTATTCTTACATTGATAATTCTATAATTCCGATTCTCTATTCTTACATTGCTAATTCTATAATTTCGATTCTCTATTCTAATATTGCTAATTCTATAATTCCGATTCTCTATTCTTGCATTGCTAATTCTATAATTCCGATTCTCTATTCTAACATTGCTAATTCTATAATTCCGATTCTCTATTCTTGCATTGCTAATTCTATAATTCCGATTCTCTATTCTAACATTGCTAATTCTATGATTTCGATTCTCTATTCTAACATTGCTATTTCTATAATTTCGATTCTCTATTCTAACATTGCAAATTCTATAATTCCGACAAAATAAAACGACATAACAGTAAAGTATAAAAATGAGTTTGTACACTTACTTCAAGTTTTGCGAGAATTTCTTCCGGATCACTATATTTTTCAATATCGAACGGCATCATCGAGCTTTCACCATCGGATTCTACATCAACTTCATCGGAATACGACGACATTTTAACGACTTTTTTCTTTACGTTGTTCAGGTTTGGATGAAGGTGAATGAGTCTCACATGTTATTATATAGGCTCCAAAAATCCACAACGGCTATATTCCCCAACGGCTAGTCCGTCCAACGGTCAAATTTTTCGAAAGTATAATGGGCAAGGAGACGCGCATGCGCACTGCGCATGCGCGTCTCCTTGGGCGCAGGCTGACTCCGCCTCTATGAAAGCGCGAGTCCGCCCGAATAGTAGCCTTGTTTAGTAAAAAGTTTAATCCGAGAAAAAATGTGGGGGCGCCATGTCAGAATTAGTGTCTTTTGTTTTAGTAAAGTATATAGAATATATATGTATATTTAATATATTGATAAAATAAGAATTACGAATTTAATAGTTCAACGGTCCACAAATTAGTAGGTCACAAACGACCCACAAATCAGTAGGTCACAAATGACCCACAAATCAAAAGGTCACAACGAAAATTAGTAGATCAGAATGACTCCCACAAATTAGTAGATCACAAAGACCCACAAATCATTAGGTCACAACTCACAACGACCCATAAATCAGTAGGTCACAACGATAAAAAAATCAGTAGCTCAGTAGGTCACAAACGATCCACATATCAATAGGTCACAAACGACACACAAATTAATAGGTCACAACAACCCACAAATTAATAGGTCACAATGACCCACAAATCATTAGGTCACAAGGACCCAAGCATCAGTAGGTCACAAGAACCCACAAAGTATTAGATTAAAATGACCCACAAATCATTAGGTTAAAACGACCTACGAATTAGTAGGTAACAACAATCCACATTCAAATACTAATCCGGTATGAATAAGTGTTATACTTGATTCTGACCAAAAGGTTCAAAAATGTATGTTTTGTATAATCTTCAAACCTTATAGGTCTATTTATAAATGTTGTCAAACTATCATCTTTCTCTGATAATCGATGTGAGATAACAAAATTCATATTTTACAAAATAATTATGGTTTAGTAAAAAAAGGATTTATTAGCTTAATTCGTGATTTAGTAAAAATATTAATCCGAGAAAAAACGTAGGGCGCCACGTCAGAATTATTGTCTTTTGTTTTAGTAAAATATATAGATGTATATTTAGTATATTGATAAAATAAGAATTATGAATTTAATAATTCAACGGTCCACAAATCTGTAGGTCATAAACGACCACAAATCAGTAGGTTACAACGACCCACGAATCAGTAGGTCACAACGACCCACGAATCAGTTGGTCACAACGACCCACGAATCAATAGGTTACAACGACCCACGAATCAATAGGTAAACGACCCACAAATTAATAGGTCACAACGACTCATAAGTCACAACTACCCTCAAATTAATAGGTCCCAACGACCCACAAATTCATAGGTCACAACGACCCACAAATCAGTGGGTCACAACAACCCACAAATTATTAGATCAAATCGACCCACGAATCATTAGGTCAAAACGAACTACAAATCAGTAGGTTACAACGACCCAAAACGACCCAAAAGATCTAGAAATGTATAATTTGTATAATCTTCAAACCTTGTAGGTCTATTGATGCATGTTGTCAAAGGGTCATCCTTCTGTGATAACCGATGTGGGATAACAAAATTCATATTATACAAAATAATTAAGGTTTAGTAAAAGAAAATTATTGGATTGATTCGTGATTTAGTAAAAGATTTAACCCGATAAAAACGTATATAGATAGGAAGGAAGTTAAGGTTACGGGTATGAGATAGGCTTATGAACAATATCTTTTAATTTTAAATATTTGGAAAAAAAATTAAAAAAAAGAGGAAATGTTATTGTAATCGGAATTAGTTAGTAATCCAAATAAAATACTTTAAAATTGGAACTAATTAAAAAATATTTAGGCTAATTATGGTTTAGTAAAAAAAGATTTATTAGCTTAATTCGTGATTTAATAAAAAGTTTAATTCGAGAAAAAACGTGGGGTGGCACGTCAAGAATTAGTGTTTTTTGTTTTTGTAAAGTATATAGATGTATATTTATTATATTGATAAAATAAGAATTACGAATTTAATAGTTCAACGGTCCACAAATTAGTAGGTCACAAACAACCAACAAATAATTTGTCACAAGGACCCACAAATTAGTAGATCACAAGGACCCACGAATCAGTAGATCACTACGACCCACGAATCAATAGGTCACAACGACCCACGAATCAGTAGGTTACAACGACCCACGAATCAGTAGGTCACAACGACCCACAAATTCATAGGTCACAACGACCCACGAATCAATAGCTCACAACGACCCACAAAATTATGGGTCACAATGACACACAAATCAGTGAGTCATAACGACCCACAAATTATTAGGTCAAATCGACCCAAAAATCTGTAGGTCAAAACGATCCAAAAATTATTAGATCAAAATCATTAGATCAAAATGACCCAACAATCCACATACAAATACTAATCCGATATCAATAAGTATTATACTTGATTCTGACCAAAAGGTCCGAAAATGTATGATTTGTAAAATCTTCAAACATTTGAGGTCTATTTATACATGTTGTCAAAGTGTCATCCTTCTATGACAACCGATGTAGGATAACAAAATTCATATTTTACAAAATAATTAAGGTTTAGTAAAAAAAAAGTTATTGGCTTAATTCGAGATTTAGTAAAAAATTTAATCCGATAAAAATATGGAGTCTTACTTTCTTTTTTACAAAATAGGCTATCTTTTAACTAAATCTTTTAAAAACATATAAGAAGGATTTTTTTTTTTAATATTCTTAATTATTTGTGCCAAAAAAGTATGGCAAATTTTAATATACTAGGCTTTTTTAAGTTTTTATAAAAGAAACTATACCCCTAATTTAATTACTGTTAATTGACCTTAATTTACCTAATTAGTTTACCTTACTAATTTACCCAAACAAACTATCCGCTCATTCACTCACTTAACTACCAGAGAAAATCACTTCGCCCTTACCCTTCGCCTGTTCGACTCCTCAACTTCTTCAATCTCTGGTTCATCATCTCTCTCGTAATCTCTCTCGTAATCTACATTTTCTTCATCTCTGATTCATTTTTCGTCACTTTCCGGCCATCTCCTCACTTGTCACCTGTGTTTCGTCTTCGTTTTTACCCCAAACACACCACAATCCTTTCGAGTTTTTGTAAACCCTAAGAAATTGAAAATGTCGACTCGATCAAAGGTTGCTGCCAACAAATCGTCTTGTGATGCTCCTACCTTCAACCTTCTGACTCCTACGCCTCCTTTACCTGTTGAAGATGCCACACCAAACGAAGGCGATGATTCTGCTGTCTCTCATCATGAATCATGCCTTCAGATTGTAGTATCTGGTGGTCCTCGACCAGTCGATATACCTATGGTTAGTATTGCTTTGATACTCTTTCAGGTTTTATGGTATTATAGTTTCTGGTGATTGTTCATATTAGGGTTTGTAAGTTTAATCATCGTTTCTGGTATCTGTTTTGATATGGTTTGTTCTATGTTTGTTTCGTCTTTATATTTGCATGACTTTTCTGGTATGTTTGTATGTTATTACATTTTCTGGTATGTTATTGGTTTCAAGTTTTCTGGTCTTTGCTTTAGTTTATGTTTCTGGTAAGTGTTTATTAGAAGTTCTGGTATGTTATTCTGGTAATTTTAAGTTTCTGGTAAGTTTCTGTGATTTGTTCATATGATGTTTAATGTTTTCTGGTATTCGAAGTTCTGGTATGTTATTCTGGTATGTTATTTGTTTCTGGTATTAGATGTTCTAGTTAGGGTTTCTGGTATTTGTTTTATTTATTAATGTTTTCTTGTATTTGTTCATATGAGGTTTTTTTATTACTTTCTGGTATTTCATGTTGATTTATATATTGACATTATTTTCTGGTATGTTTACACAGGCTGTTGAGGAAAGCGTTAGTTATGGACATGAAGAGTCCAATGTAAGTTGAATGGCTGATATGAGTTTCTGGTTTGTTCTTGACTGTTTTTCTTGTATTAACAATCTTATTTCCTTTACTAGTTAATGTACAAATTTGATGAAAACCCACAATACGAGGCAGCACGTATAACTGTCTTGTCTCGTGTCAACATGGTTAAATTTTTACTTGAAGGGTTGGATGCCAATGGGCAAGAAATGTTCAAAAACTCTATTTTTTCATCTGTCATCTCCCTCTGTACCAATATCAAACCTTCAAACCAATTAATACACTTCATGCTTCTGCATGAGGTTCAAACTGACCGCAAACACTCAATGTGGTTTGCAATCAACAAAACCTTGCTTAGGTATATATTAACTATACACCTAACCTTTTCAGTTCAGATTGTTACCTCTATTCTACTTTCTATTGTTAATGTGTTTCTATCTTTTTTTGTTGTGTATTTTTGTTCATAAGGTTTGGCTTAAGCGAGTTTTCAGAAATTACCGGCCTTGAGTGTCGGTTCCATGTGTACAACGAAGAAGAAAATGTCGACATGAAGGAGTTGTTCGGCATGCCCAAGTGCAAATTGGATCAATTGGAGGAAAAATATTCAAAGCTGAAAAAAAATGATGAAAGGAAATTCAAGATGGCTCTGTTGCTGTTTATTGAATTTGTTTTGCTTGGCAATGACAAGAAGAAGTTCGTCTCCAATCTTCCTCTATCGCTTCTGAAGGACATGGATGCCTTTAATTCTTATTCATGGGGGCGCCTTGTCTTTAATAAGACACTTGACAACCTGAGGGATTGCGAGCCAACAAAGTATAGGGCATCCGGAAATTACTGCCTTTCTGGTTTCCCTTTGGCATTCCAGGTATGCTTCTGGTTTTCCATTTATGTGCCTCTGGTATGTTTATATTTGTTATTTTTGTTATGGTTTACGTCTCTGGTATGCTTGTTATTCATTCATTTTCCTCTGGTATAAGTAATTAGTTACCAGAAATGATACTTTTGTGATTTTATGGTATGCTTTATTGCATTAGCATTTCTGGTTTTTGTTTCTGGTTTTTGATTCTTGTATTTTGTTTTAATGTATTAGATTCTGGTATGATTGTGTATGTTGTATAATTGAGTTCTGTGAAGTATTGTTTTGTTTCTGGTATGTTCTGAATTTTATACTTTCTGGTATGAGTTTACTTGCTTTCTGGTATGAGCAATTAGCTACCAGAAATATTAAGTTTGTGATTTATGGTATGCTTTATTTCAATAGCATTTCTAGTATATCTTTCTAGTTTGTGTTTTATAATTGAGTTTACTTGATTTCTGGTTTTCTGATATGCATTTGTGGTTTCATTTTCTGGTATGATATTATTTTATTAGTATTATATTATTTATTGGTTTGAGTTTCTGGTATGGTTTATTCATTTGTTTTCCTGTCTATATTATGCAGGTTTTCATCCTTGACTCTCTCCCCACACTGGCATATTTGTTTGCCACATGTGTTAATGAAGAAGCAACCCCACTTTGTCTTAAGTGGGTTTCATCAACAAAGGGGAAGATGAAATGCAGCTTCTAGACAATAAAGGATACAGCGTCATCGGTGGCTCAAGATGACATCAAAACTATCCCCCTCAACCTAGAAGACCCAGAAACCGAGGATGACTGCAAATGGTGGGGGGATGAAGTTTTGGACCCAGCTGGCTATCTTTGTCATCTTTTCAAAGTAGGGTTCCACGATGTACGTGTATCCAGGCCTGGAGGGCATAATGTCAAGGCTATCAAGGAAGTCCCAAAGAAGGAGGAATCCGAGAGTGATGACTTTGCTACTCCTCCTCCTCCTCCTCCTCGTCATATTTTGAGGTTGCCAAGACCACAAAAGGTTGTTAAGAAAGCTGATGTCCCAAAGAAAAGGAAAATTGAAGAGGGAAGTAAAAGGTATCTCAATACATTTCATACTCAATCTATATTTTAATAATGTTGCATTAGTTTCTGTTATACTAGTTTCTTTAGTTTTATTGTATGACTGTTTTTTTGCTTTCTGGTCTGTGCCTGTTAGTTTCTGGTATGCTTATTATATAACTTCTGGTATTAGTTTCTGTTTTATTTTTCTGGTATACATGCTTTGTTACTTTCTGGTATGTGTCTTTTTGTTTCTGGTTTTTGTTTTATGTTAATTCTGGTATACTTTTTTCCTTACATTCTTTTATTAGATTTAATATGTTTTCTGGTATGATATTTTTAATCTTTGTTTCCTGTGTACATTGTTATGTTTTATTTGGTTTTTGTTTCTGGTATGTTATTGATTTACTTAATAATGTTTGTTTTTCCTAATGTAGGGCTGCATCTAAGAAGCCTAAGAGAGAACAGATTGTAGAGGAAGTATCATGGTAAACTGAAGTTGAATATGTATTTATATTATCATACCAGAATACTTAATATTTACAAAATTTGTTCTATTGTTTTAGCCCTGAAGAAGACATGCTGGCAGTGGCTACACATCCAGTTGTTGTTGCACCTTCTAGCATTGTTGGGATTGTTGTTGCTCCAGAAATGGATAGCATTGTCCCTACAGATGCTTTGGTTGCACCACCTCTGCCTGATCCCACCACCTCCAATTCTGAAGCTGTGGTTGAACCACCTGTCCCTGATCCGACCTCTTCCAACACAGAAGTTGTGGTTGCACCACCTGTATCTGATCCCACAACCTCCACTATTTCTACCACAAAAATGTAGTTGATATTTTACATACCATAATTTATTAGTTTCAAATCCTTATTTGATATCGCATTTTTAATCTTTTATTATGTTAATGTATAGTGTGCCTGATTGGGTTGAAGACTTAAAGAAACAACTACAAGCCCAAAATCAATTGCTTTCTGAGTTGGTCAAGAAGGTTGAGCAACAAGATGCCACTATCAACCAAGTTGTTATGAGGCAGAAGGCACAAACGATGACAGAACACAGAATAGAAAGTCAATGTTTCAGGCTCATCACTAATGTTCAAAGGTTGGCTGGTTCTTCTAAAGGTACCAAAGCCTCTAGAAAACCGGCCTCCCAACCTCCAGCTGATGCTCCTAAGTTAGAAGTTCTTGGGGTTTCTTCAAGTTCTGAAAAGACGGTATCTACAGAAAAGCCAATGCCCCAGCCTCAGTCCCAGCCCGAGCCCAAGGAGGAAGCTGAAGTTGATCAGCCAAAGGAAGAAGCTGTGGAAGAGGTATAATACACTACTATTCTTCATGTGTTTTGTTTCTGTGTATATTTATTAATGTTTGTGTTATGTTGTTGTTCTGGTACAGAAACCACTACCAGAGGTAGATGTGAAAGGGAAAGGGAAAGTTAAAACCAGAGGACCGAGGAGAATGGGTTTACGTGAAAAGAAACCCAGCGACCTTGTTGTATCACCGTATGTTGTCCCAGTAAAAATCCCCAAGCCCCCCAAGCATTGTTTCTTGAGCAAGAAAGATAGAGATGCTTTTTATGCTTGGTACCTTAACCCGAAGACTAAAAAAGACCTTATTACTGGATTTCAACATGAAGCAAATAAAGAACACTTCAAGCTCTTACTCCAAAAAACTGGCTGGTTGTGGGATTATGTAAGTTAACACTAACCTTACTTTTGTTTAAGTTAATAATTTCTGGTATTATGTTTTCTGGTATGACTTTCTGAAACTAGCTACTGATGTGTTTCTGGTAAGATGTTGTTTGTACATTTTGTTTTTACAATTTCTGGTATGCTGTGTTGTACTGCTTTCTGGTATTAGCTACTTGTATAAGAGTCTAGTATGATTGTATTTTTGCTTCTTTTTTCTGGTATTATGTATTTCATTAGTTTTATGGTATGTAATTCTTTCATTTTGCCATAAACTATCATTTGACTTCCTTAGATGATTTATTACTTGAGCCTTCTGGTATTTGTTTATTTTTTGTGTTTCTGGTATGATGTGTTTTCATGTATTTGTATCTTGCCTGATGGTTATCATGTCTTGAATTCTGGTATGAACTTTTTATGTTTTTCTGGTATTATTCTCATATTTGCTCTGGTATTGAATTATTAGTTTTTTTCCCTACTTTACAGCAACTGGATGAAATGATTACACACCTCCGAAAAGCTGTAATTGAGTATCCAGAGGTTTATCGCCGTATTACCATTGTTCCCATACCCTTCGTCGACTACTTCAACGATGTGCGTTATAAACAATTCTTAGAGTTGAAAGAAACAGGGACTTTTAATTACGGTGAAGAAATTGCATGTTATATACTTGGACTTGATCCTCCCTTTTTTAGCAAGAGCTTTTTTGAAGTCGATACAATATACACTGCCATCAACACCTGTGGTAAACACTGGATAGCACTACAGATTGATTTACTTAAATGGTGTGTTGTTGTATATGACTCAATTGTGGACTGTATGTTTGATGGGGACTTGAAAGCTTTGCTCACCCCATTCCTTGTTATGTTTCCTTATATTCTGAAACTTAATGAAGAATTTGTGAGGTTTGGGGACAATCTTGATAAGCCATTGGATTATGTTCGAAAGACAGCCAAAGAAGTTCCACAGAACAATCCAAGGTGATTTTTACAATACTAGTCATATGTTTCTGGTATGTTCATTAGTATGATGTTTTGGAAAAACACTTATATAATATTTTGTCTACAATTGCAGTGGAAGCTGTGGTGTATTCACAATCAAGCACATTCAGTATTTGTCGTCTGGACGAACTGATTTGTCAAACATATGTCAAGAATGGGTTCCAGCTTTCAGGGAACAATTCTGTTCTATTTTGTACCATAGGGAGTGGGTGAAACCCCACGAGTCCCTTTGAAACTTAATCTGTCCAAAATGATGTATTTGACTCTTGCTAAACTTGTACTTTGGTATTGACTAACTCTGTTGTAATATATTAACTCTTTTGTAATATAATTTACCAGAAGTTTTTATGTTGCTATTTACCAGAAGTGTTTATGTTAATATAGTTTCTTTACCAGAAGTGTTTATGTTGCTATTTTGGATTCTGGTATTTCATTTAAGTCCCTCTGGTATGATTATATCTGGTATTTCTTTGTTATTTTTTATGCTTCTGGTATGATTATATCTGGTATGAGTAATTGTTTACCAAAAACGTTTATTTTGTGATTTTCTGGTATGATATATTGCTTTTGTATTTCTGGTATGTGTTTCTGGTATGTGTTTATTGTAGTTTGTTTCATATATTTGATTCTGGTATGATTATTTGTTTACCAGAAACATTCAATTTGTGATTTTCTTGCCTATGCTTTCTGGTATTCATGTAAATAGCCTAATGGTATACTTTTATTTAATTCTGGTATGAGTTTTTTTATTTAGTTTTTGTTATTACCTATTGTTTTGATTCTGGTAAGTGGACATTTACACATAAAACAAACATATATTTATATAGTAACTGTTTTCTACATATCTGATAATGACAAATAAGCAAAATTAGTATTTCTAGTATGTGTCTTCATTCTTTCTCCATTGGTTGATTTCGGCAAGTTTTTTTGTTATGGTCTATCCTGCCGCAACAGCTGCATTTCTTCTTCTTGCTTCCTTCCATTGATCCCCGTATCCTAGCTTTAGGCAATCTTCCTGTTCTCTTCCTCTTTATTGGAGGGTTGCATTCAATAGATGTAATGCAACTTGGAATCTCACAATGCTCATGATCTACAATTGGATATATTGTCTCCTCATATGCAGTGTTCCAATATTCAGTGCTGTAATATTTACTTACCAGAGAAGCCGGATTCATCTTCGCCATCTTTGTTGCAGCTATTGCATGAACACATGGTATTTCCTCAATATCAAATTCCTTGCAAGTGCAACTCCTATCCACTAAACACACAACTTCCCTTTCCTGGTTCCATTGTATCTCAAACAACAGCCTTTTCGCATCAAGCACATAGCATCCATACTTTGTTGCCTCTCCATATTTAGCTTGTATCAGGGCATCAACGTTTGGTGTTGTCATTTCTGTACATGATTCAGCACTTTGCCTTCGCGTTGCAAACCATCTACCCACTGTCTGTCTGATAACATCAATGAGGGCAAGCACTGGATAATCTCTTGCATCACACAGTATACTATTTATACATTCTGCATTGTTGCTTGTCATAATGTTATAACGTTTTGCGTTGCAAAAAGCTCGGGACCAAGCAGCAAATCCAATTTCTTCCAATAGCTGTGCAACTACTACCTTCTCCTACAAACATTAGCAGGTACACATGAAGTTATATACAATACCAGAAAAAACATACCATACATCTAACATGTTTCAATACCAGAAAAAGGTAATACCATAATCATTGATCATCAATAATATTGTTGAATACCAGAAACATATCATGTATGATACCAGAAACAATCACAAAAAGCATACCAGAATTCATACTAGAGATTAAATTTAATACCAGAAACTATAATTTTCATACGACAAACCTAACCTGCGTTCATACCAGAAACACTATAAATGAGAGATAAGGGACAATACCAGAAATAAAATAAACCACCAGAATCGAAATACCAGAAGCATAATGTGATTGCATACCAGAAAATAATAAAAACCAGAATAAGCATACCATCTTTATATTTTCAAACAGTTGAAGACACTTATCCTTTCTGTAGCACCTAGCCGCATCCACGAACATTTGTTGAACTATATTTTTTGGTTGATTTTTTCTTGATGTTCCCTTTCAAGTGGTACATGCAAACTCCATGAGATGCTTTTGTGTAGTGCTTAGCAATACCATTCTTGATTGACATGTGTCTGTCCGATATAAATAGTTGTTCCTCGGTATCAGGGACAAACTTGTGTATATGATAGAAGAAGAAATCATACGAGTCATCACATTCACGGTCAACAATTGCAAATGCTAGGGGGTATATTTGTTGGTTTGCATCTTGTGCTGTTGCAAGCAATAGCACCCCACCATATCGTCCTTTTAAAAATGTTCCGTCAACTGATATGACCTTAAACAACAACAACCAAAAATCAATTAGTTTTCTGGTATACCAGAAATTGATAATAGTCATACCAGACACTTAATTGTTCAAATATATATAATACTATACCAGATTAGAGCATACCAGAAAGATAATTCTACTGCTTACCAGAAACACAACATAACTACCAGAATCTAACAATACCAGACACTAGTTATACAAACCAGAAAAGAGCATACCATAACGATAATTCTACTGCTTACCAGAATCTAACAATACCAGACACTGGTTATACAAAATAGAAAAGAGCATACCAGAAAGATAATTCTACTGCTTACCAGAAACACAACATAACTACCAGAATCTAACAATACCAGACACTGGTTATACAAACCAGAAAAGATCATACCAGAAAGATAATTCTACTGCTTACCAGAATCTAACAATACTAGACACTGGTTATACAAAACAGAAAAGAGCATACCAGAAATATAATTCTATTGCTTGCCAGAAACACAACATAACTACCAGAATCTAACAATACCAGACACTGGTTATACAAACCAGAAAAGATCATACCAGAAAGATAATTCTACTGCTTACCAGAATCTAACAATACCAGACACTGGTTATACAAAACAGAAAAGAGCATACCAGAACGATAATTCTACTGCTTACCAGAAACACAACATAACTACCAGAATCTATATCATTCATGCATAATTTATAATACCAGAGGCATAACTTTATTACATACCAGAAGAAGGATAATACCTTTCTCATTACTGAATATCCTTTGATTGATTGTCCCAACGCAAAGAAGACATACTTGAATTTGTTTTCATCATCCAATTGCAGTGCTACAATAGTGTTCGGATTTGCCTCTTGCAATCAATGTAAGTACACTGGCACACCCTTGTAGTTCTCTTCATTTGTTCCTCTTATATTGTCCTTGACAGCCTCTTGTGCCATCCAGCATTTCCAGTAGCTAGCTTCTAAGCAATGCTCGTTTCTCAAAATTCCAATAATTGTCTTAGGCTCGGGGAGTTTATGTGTATTAGCATACCTGAATAACATAAACAATATGATTTGAATGTATTACATACCAGAATGGAAGAAAAAAATATAGAATTGAATATTATATGTGATAATAAGGAATGGACTTACATTTTTGCAACTATTTCAGCAATGACAGGATATGAGACCTTTCTGCGATAATTTCTTCTAGTATGGAATGAACAAGTGTGCTCTCTGGTATACTTTGTTAGTGTAAACACTTTCGATTTTTTGATTTTTGAGAACCGCACACGCCACTTACAATCTTTATCCAGACATCGCGCAAGAATAGCAAGCTTGATAGACTTTGTTATTCTGTATTGTGTACATTCGGCAACAGCATTTAAACACAATGCATTTTTCACTGCGTTTTTATCCTTGAACTTTTGTCCAAGCTTAAGATCCCATTGAGTTTCTTCAGGTTCAACTTCAGTGATTGCATAGCTATTCTCTGTTTCTATTTCAGTCACACTGGGAGCAGGAACAATGGCAGTGTGTGGATGATATTCATTAATTTCTTCAATTTCTGGTATAATAATTGTAGACTTTAATCTCACACACAATGGCACACTCCAGCATGGTTGAGTCATTTGATTAACTTCAACAAAATCCTCGAAATCTTCTACTGTCTCAATATCAAATGGTTGCAACGCTTTATTTAAGGTATTCTTGTATGTAAGTTCCAATTTGTTCAGTGTCTCATCTACTTGAAAACGTTTGGCAATCAACATCCTAATTTCTGGTATGCTAACTGGATCTCCCACAGTTATGGGTTTGCACACTACTTTATCCCCTAAATATGTCCATTCATTTTCCACAGATTTCCACTCTCCTCCACAATAAACTACAATTTGTAACTGAGTCATGGCTAACAAGTTCTGTATATACCAGAAAAAAAACTAGTATAAGGATACCAGAAGTTAAAAGTATACCAAATTATGCACAACATCACAAATACCAGAAATTAAAGTATACCAGAATTATGCACAACACCACAAATACCAGAAGTTAAAGTATACCAGAAATTATACCAGAACTCATTAATTCATACCAGAATTATTCATAACACACAAATACCAGAGTATTAATGATACCAGAAAAACATTTATCATACTACAAAAGAGAGTATACCAGAACTCATTGATTGATACCAAAATTAATGATACCAGAAAGATAATTATCATACTACAAAGGAGATTATACCAGAACTCATTAATTCATACCAGAATTATGCACAACACCACAAATACCAGAATTTCAAGTATACCAGACGTTGAAGTAAACCAGAATTATGCACAAGAACATAAATACCAGAAGATCTTGTATACCAGACGTTCAAGTATACCATAATTATGCACAACTCAACAAA
The DNA here is from genome assembly GCA_033239125.1 of Fagopyrum homotropicum. Lineage (NCBI taxonomy): Eukaryota > Viridiplantae > Streptophyta > Magnoliopsida > Caryophyllales > Polygonaceae > Fagopyrum > Fagopyrum homotropicum. The sequence goes on from BSWB01000004.1 coordinate 133,131,254, forward strand.
TACCAAAGAATTAATGATACCAGAACTCATTTTTTCATATCAGTATTAAGAAAACAAACTAGCAACAATGATTATACCAGAATCGTAACACACTCATTCATACCAGAAACATACTAGAAACATAATTTAAAACAAAATCAAATCTGTCAATACCTTATACCAGAAATACAAGAATCTGATTAAAATGTCACAATGGTGAACAAAATACCAGAATAATACTGAAGAAGATGTCGAGAGAGAGAGAGTAGAATATTGTTAAAGAGATACCTGTTAGATCGAAGCGAATTCTGGTATTTGAAGTCTTGGATCCCAAATCGATTGCGTTGTATTCGTTTCTGGTGTTTGATTGATTGATACGAGAGAAGATTACTCGATCGATGTCGATTGTGAGAGATAAGAGAGAAAGTAATTGTGATACCAGAGAAGCTTGCGAGAAGGGCGAGATCGAAGGAGGAGAATATTGGATTCTGAAATCGAGATCGAGAAGAGGAGAAGAGGGGAATTTGAGATCGAGATCGAGATCGAGAGAGGAGGAGAAGAAACCAAATTGGGTTTCTTTGCTTGTAACAGAAAAGAGAGAGAATTTGGGGATTTACCTGATTATTATGGTAATTAATTATCCTTGAACGGTAAATATGGTTTTGGGGTATATTTTGTTGATGGAAAATATGAAAAAGCCTACTTTGTATCCCTATTTCTTAAAAAAGCCTAGTTAGCAAATTTGCCCAAAAAGTATTTACCAGTTTGTTTTATAAACTTTATATACTTTAATAAAAAAGATTTGTTGACCAGTTTGTTTTCTGGCACAAAAAATAAAGATTTATTGGTCTATAAGATATTGGAGAATCTTCAACAAAAAAAACTACGTAATTTTGAATAGCAGTATGTTAATTTAGTAAAAAAAAGATTTTCTGGCTTAAAAAAATAAAGATTTATTGGCCAAAAAATTGTGGGAGCTCCATTTGATTGCTGCTTCCACAGCGTGCCACGTCATCAAATCATGCACTCTATTTTAGTATGTATAATAGATTTTCATTTGAAGGAATGTATGGCTTCCTCTTGAGTTCATGTGACAAGTTGTCATATACATCCAAAATCCACTCTTTACTAAACCTGCCGGCAAAATCCACTTTAAAAACATCAATCTTAGTACATTCAACCTTAGTAGTCAATCGATGTGGGATATTGTCCCACATCGATTACTTAATAGGGACATTATGGCCTAAATAATAGTAGGGTAACGATCCCACATAACATATATTAATCCGATATGTATAATAAGTATACTTGAAGTTAACCAAAAGGTAAAAAAAAATGTAATAATTATACTTGAACTTAACCAAAAGGCCAAAAAAATAGATTAGACTGATAATCCTTTAAAAAAATTGTTCCAAAAAATAAAAGTTAAGGGCACAATTACTTAATATATATTTTAGGGAAAAACATTAAGAGCATGATAATTGTAGGTAACAATCTCACATAATACATATTACTCCGATATGAATAATAATTGTACTTGAACTTAACCAAAAGGCCAAGAAATGTGTTATTTGTATAATCTTTAGACTCCTTATTTATCCAAATTCTAAAACCATCAAGCTTAGTAGCTAATCAATGTGGGTCAATCTAAAACCATCAATGTATCAAATTCTAAAATCATCAAGCTTAGTAGCTAATCGATGTGGGTCAGTCTAAAACCATCAATGTAAGCCCCGAGATCTTAGGGACAGCAAAAGGTCAAGAATACATATGGGCAGAAACTTCCCAGGAGAGAACCCATCCTGAAATTGCTCGCGCACGAGCACGCTTAACTTCAGAGTTATTTGTCCTCACTCTACCACTAGAAATGAAAAATTCTTGTTGATATGGGTAGCAACTCATCCTTATAAGTTAACCATAAAACCTCATATATGATGCGGGATGACAATTTTACGGGGTGCTACAATCAACCTTAGCAGTTAATCGATGTGGGATATTGTCCCACATCGATACTTAATAGGGAATATCACACATCGATTACTTAATAGGAATTACTTAATATATGTTATAGGGAAAAACATTACGATCCAGATAATTGTAGGGTAACGATCCCACATAACATATACTAATCCGATATGAATAATAATTATACTTGGACTAAACAAAAGACCAAGAAATGTATTATTTGTATACTCTGAGAGTTAAAAAAATTCCTCAAAAAGTTTAACGCAAATAGATTAGGTCGATAATTCTTTAAAAAAAAAATCGTCCAAAAATAAAACTTTAGGAGAAAACATTAAGACCTGATAATTGTAGGTAACAATCCCATATAATAATTGTAATTGAACTAAACTAAAAGGTCAAGAAATGTGTTGTTTGTACTCTTTAGACTCTCTATTTATACAGTTTCTAAAACTATCAATCTTAATAACTAATCGATGTCGTATAACAAAATCCCTCAAAACATTTAAATAGATCAGGTTGATAACAAAAGATTCTCTGCCTTAAAAAAATAGTTTGAAAGTAAAGATTTGGCCAAAAAATGGTGGGATCTCCATTTCAATAATGCTTTCACAACGCGCCACGTTTTAGTTGAACTTAACCAAAAGGTCAAGAAATGTACTATGTGATATAACAAATCCCTCAAAAAATTTAACCTAAATAGATTATGTTGATAATCCTTTAAAAAAATCGTCCCAGAAAATAAACTTTATGAGGAGAAAACGTTAAGACCTTGATAATTGTAGGGTAACAATCTCACATAATACTTGTACTTGAATTTAACTAAAAGGTCAAAAAATGTATTGTTTGTATACTATTTAGACTCCCTATTTATATCAGTTTTAAAACTATCAACCTTAATAGCTAATCGGCGTGTGATAACAAAATCTCTCAAAACATTTAACGTAAATAGATCAGACTCCTAACAAAAGATTCTCTGGCTTAAAAATAGTTTAAAAATAAAAATTTATTGTACCAAAAAATAGATTGTTTGTAAAAAAAAAAGTTACGTGAAAATTTTCAATTACAGATTGTTAGTTTAATAAATAAAAATTCTCATTCTTAAAAAATTTGTTTACAAAATAAAGATTTATTGGCCAAAAAATTGTGGGCGCTCCATTTCAATAATGCTTCCACAACGCGCCACATCAGCAAAATTCATACTCTCTTTTAGTATATATATATACTAGCGTATAGCCCGCACCTTATGCGGGTATCATTATAATATTAGTTGTACGAACTTAATATATATTTATGAAATTTTAAAATAATGATTCGGATTTGATTATTCTCAAAACGAAAAAATAGTCACAAATAAAGAATTTCTTATTATTTTACACTTCATAAATTTAATCCTTATGCAATGCACAATTTATTTTAAAAAAATTACAATGCACAACTCCGTTATAGACTTGTAACTAAATTACTTTAATATATTGTAATTATCTAAATGGAACCCGAAATATAATTTTATAAGAAAAAGAATTGGAAACGAAATGTGTGATACATAATAAAATAAAATTTGAAAGTTTTTTTTAAAATAAATACGCAAAAAGTTGAAATAAAGTTTAAAAATACAAGAAAAAGCAAAAACAAATTATGATTAACGAAATTTAAAATCTGAAACTTTATTCTTGTAACGACCGACGTAATATAAAAAGGATACCCGTCATTTATGATTAAAAAACATAATAGGACAACAAAATACTTAAATAAAAAAGAATACCCGTAGAGTAATAATTTTATTTAAAAAAAGCCAACTTGATAAGGCTCCAACCATACTTAATAATCAACGTGGGATAACAAATTTGTAAATTTAAAGTAATATATAGATGACGATAAAAAATTCTATAATATAAAATTAAATAAAATCTCATACAATAACAAATAAATTAGTATTAATTTAGACAATTATAAACGTTTTTCAAGTTCTCAAAATATCAGTCATACTTGATAATCGACGTGGGATAACAAATTCGCTGAAAACAGTAAGTAAACGACCCATAAAAAAATAGGTCAAAGACCCATAAAACATATATTAATCCGTTATGAATAAAAAATTATAGCTCAACTTAGCTAAAAGACCAAAAAATGTATCATTTGTTTAATCTTCAATTTCCGTTATTAAGCTCTATTTATACAAGTTATCAAACCATCACTTTTAGTAGGTCAACGACCCATATAACGGATATTAGTTTATGAATAAAAATTATACTTAAAATTAGTAAAAAATTGCTGAAAATACTTAGCTAGCCCCAAAATAGTAGGCCAATGACCAACAAAACAATAGGCCAAGGACCAACAAAACAGTAGGCCAACGACCCACAAAACAGTAGGTCAATGACCCACATTACAGTAGGTCAACGACCAACAAAACAGTAGGTCAACGACCCACAAAACAGTAGGTCAATGACCCACATTATAGTAGGTCAACGACAAAACAGTATGTCAACGACCCACAAAACAATAGGCCAGTGACCTACAAAACAGCAGGTCAATGACTCACAAAACAAATATTAATCCGTTATGAATAAAAATGATACTTAAGGTTTAGCCAAAAGGCCAAGAAATGTGTGATTTGTTTAACTTTCAAACCCTCTATTTATACAAGTTATCTAACTGCCAGACTTAATTATAATTGATGTGGGATAGAGAATTTCGTAAAATTTTTTAACTAAATAGATTGAACTTATATTCCTTCAAAAATAAATTAAGAAAAAAATAAAAATCTTCCCAATAAATAAATTACTTAAATTTCGACGGCTTAAAAATAAAAGAAATACGTAAACCAAATTATTTTTAAAATATTTAGGAGATCTTGTTAGTTGATTTTACAAAATTTTGTTTTATTTTTAGATTAATAAAATTTTTTTATGGTTTCATAATTTAATTAAAAAAATTTTAAACCTACCAAATTTTTATTAATCTAAAAATAAAAATTTTGTTTTATTTTTAAATTAATAAAAATTTTTTATGGTTTAATAAGTTAATTAGAAAAAAATTTAACTCTACAAAATTTGTGAGAATGACACGTCAGCATTAGTGTAGTCTAATTTAGTAGTATATATAGATATTTAGGAGATCTTGTTAGTTGATTTTACAAAATTTTGTTTTATTTTTAGATTAATAAAATTTTTTTATGGTTTAATAATTTAATTAAAAAAATTTTAAACCTACCAAATTTTTATTAATCTAAAAATAAAAATTTTGTTTTATTTTTAAATTAATAAAAAATTTTTATGGTTTAATAAGTTAATTAGAAAAAAATTTAACCCTACAAAATTTGTGAGAATGACACGTCAGCATTAGTGTAGTCTAATTTAGTAGTATATATAGATAAGTTCAAATTATTTTTACAGCGTAAATTGTTAATCAACAAACTCAACAAAAGTACTAAGTAAATAAATAACAATAAGTTCAACTAAAATCAAATTTAAAAAACAATAAAAAATTAATTTAGATATGAAGAGAAGTTGTTATCACAATCCGGCTATATGAATTTTAATTATTTTATTTAATATAAATTTTGTTAAATTTGCTTTTTAAAAAAAATTGTTAAAAACTTTTCTTATAAAAACAAAATTGGTGGATAATATCACAATTTCCATTTTTATAATATATATGAAAACAAATTTTGCTAACAATTAATTTTTTAGAATGACGTTAATTCTGTGGACGACACGTGACATTAAAATTTTGTTGGACTGAGGTTAATTGTGGGGGCGACACGTGGCAATAGAGGCTTCTACTTTAATATATATAAGATGTATATATATATATATATAGATATATATATAATAGATTAAATGATGTAATAAAGATTGATGTAATAAAGATTCTCTTTTAGGACGATTGACTCTCACGAGATCGGTGTTAACATCACTTTCAAGCTATGTCATGAAATCTGTGAAGCTGTCTGCATCCTTCATTAAAAAAATTTGAAAGCAATTTTATTTGGGGCGGAAATAATGGAGAGTGGAAGATGCATAAAGTGGCCGGGGAGAATTTGTGCTCCCCGAAAGTCTTGGGTGGTGCGGGTCTGAGGGCTTTGACAGATAACACCAAGGCTAATCTCGGGAAATTAGGGTGGAGACTAATGGTTGAAAAAGAAGTGCTATGGTCCAAACTCGTTCGATCGAAGTACAAACTTGATTCAGTAGCAGACATTCTGAACATCCCAAGGAACAAGAAAGGCTCGGTGGTAATCAAAGGTATCATTTGGGGCATACATGAGGTCGTCAAACCGGGTGTCGCTTGGCGAATTGGTGATGGATGGATGGTGAACTTTTGGAGGGATCGTTGGATCTCGAATGAGCCTTTATTGAATATAGCTACGAGATAGCCAAATGGCAATTATCCCTATACAAAAGTTCGAGACCTGTGGCTTGATGGTCAAGGATGGAATTGGGTTAGCTTACAACAATTCCTCCCTGCTACATCACTTCTCAGACTGGCGGCGCTTAGGTTATTTGAAGAGCTTAGTGAGGAGGATTGCCCACAGTGGCCACGTAATGGTAATGGAATCTACTCCGTCGGTTCTGGCTATCGATTCCTCATAAATGGGACCGAGACCTTGCTCCGTAACTCTATATATACCACCATCTCGAAGTTGCAAGTCCCAGAAAAGATTAAGACCTTCCTCTGGTTAGCGCTCTAGGTAAAGTACTTACAAATGTGGAATGTCACCGACGCCACATAGCTCCCTCTCCACTATGTCAGTTGTGCCTGGATCAACAATAATCACTTCTTCACATCTGCAGAGATTGCTCGATTGCAAAAGCTATCTGGCTCCAATGTTCAGAGGTCTCATCCCAATCGAATTTCTCCATTCATGATGCTACGGAATGGTTCATGACTAACATCAAGGATGGAACTAAGGACGCTGACGACGTTCAATGGAGTACTACCTTCGCGTACTCGATTTGGCAGTGGAGGTGCAACAGAACCTTCAGACGCCAGAAACTGCATCCACATCGATGTCATTCATCAGGACACAGGCAAGAGAATACTCCAATATTATGCAAAAAACAAAATATCAGGGAGGTTGCATGGCCCCAGAGAAGTGTGTGTGGTGTGGAGTAAGCCTCCTGAGGACTGGGTGAAGTGGAACTCCGATGGGGCAGTCCAACAAGGCAATGGGGAGGCTGCAGCAGGTGGAGTTTTACGCTCAGAAGACGGGATATGGCTGTATGGGGGAGTGCACCATATCGGCATATGTTCGGTTCCCTCTACCGAACTTTGGGGCTTGTTACTTGGCCTTGAAATTTGCTGGAATCTGGGTCACCGCAAAGTTGAATTTGAAACTGATTCGGCTCTCATTGTGAATCTGATTCATAAAGGAGTGAATAATGCGAACCCGCTTGCTAGTATGGTAGTACGCTGTCAAGGCTTCCTTCGTAGGAGTTGGATTGTCCGACTCCGACATATCTACCGTGAGGCTAATACTGTTGCGGATTTCCTTGCTAGTTGTGCTTTTGACTTTCCGTTAGGTATTCATTACCTTGATCACCCGCTTGTGGGTGCTCTTCACTTCCTTGCTAATGATTATAGAGGTCTCGCTTTACCCTGAACTATTCAGTCTTCATTTATTTAAGCGCTTTGCGCGGGAGTCTTTCGCTCCTCTTTACAAAAAAAAAAAAAAAAAAAACTAGCATGCAAATTTGTTTACTAAAAAGGACAAATATATAATAAGGCGTACAAATGAATAGGAGTCAAAAGTTAAACAAAAGCAGAAGGGGAAGCAAGTCAGCCTTGATATTGAAGAAGACCCGATTTGCATTTGAATCGGGTCAATTGTCAATGAATCCGTGTCCCCTTTCGTCAAAATCTTCCCGCCCAGCTCTTCTAGCTTTTCAAACTTGCCATTAATCAAAAGTCATATTTTTAGGGTTACTTCATTACGAATCAAATAAACTTCCGTCTTCTCTTTACAACTTTGAAATTCATAAGTAAATTCCAAATTATCAGATACAATTTTTTAAAATTACATTATTAATAATGCCTTAGTCCCACCCAATTTGCTGCTAATCAAAGCCGTTCCGGTCGTTACTTACCGTTTCTCATTCAAACCTTAAAACGGTCAAAAATCAATATCTAAACACGCTTGCTCTCATACCTACGACTACGCATCATATGAAACGGTCTTCATCTAACCTTTGAATTACTTCAATATAACCCCCACCAAAACCCTAAAACAATTTCTAGATTACGTTCTTTCAATTCTCCCTAAAATATCAAATCACAGATTTAACGAATCCACTTACTTTTTTTTATTAGAAGAGCCATGATTTCGACTCTGAAGAGATTAAGAGGCAACCGGAGATCCGCCAACAAGCGGATCAAACCGCCGGCGCCGGATAACCAGCCGGCCAACATTCCGGAGGACTTCGTCTGCCCGATCTCCCTCGACCTCATGAGAGACCCAGTCATATTGTCGTCTGGTGTCACCTACGATCGATCCAGCATCGACAGCTGGCTCCAATCCGGGAACTACACGTGTCCGGCCACCGGTCTCGTCCTGCTCAGCTTCGACCTCATTCCTAACCACTCCCTCCGTAAAATGATCCAGGAATGGTGTGTAACCTCCGGCGTCGATCGGATCCCCACCCCTCGTGCCCCACTCCATCCCAACGACGTCGTCCTGCTCCTGTCCGAGTTCACCTCCGCTGCCGAGATCGGAAACCAGGAGCAATGCCTCCGGCTGCTAAGACGGATCGGTGAGATGGGAGCTGAGAGTCCCCGGAATTTCCGATGCATCGTTGATCATGGAGCTGGGGGCGCTCTGGTGGCCGCCTTTATACGGTTCTCGGATAAAAACGACGCAGTATTATTCTTGACGGAGGCTCTCTCGGCGTTGAGCCGGGCCCTGCCGTGGGATTCTTCTGCGTGCAAGGTTCTTGCGACCGCCATCTCCTCTTCTTGTTCAGCCTCACGTCTCCGCATTGCGTGGTTCTTGGAACACGGAGACGACAGCAGCAAGAAGAACACGATTCAGATATTGAGAGAAATACTAGCCTCCTCTTCGGAGGAAGAAGAGAGACGACTGAAAACAAGTCTTATGTCAGTGAATGGATTTGCAGACGCGATGGTAAATCTAGTTGCAGTTGGATCGGGTAAGAGAGCAAGTCTAGAAGTGATGATGAGGCTGATATCGGAGGAGACAGGGTGGGAGATGGTGGTGGGCAGGGGAATCGTACAATTGATGCTGGATGTACTGATCGGAGATGGCGGGAAGGAGGTGAGCGAGGCGGCCTTAGGGGTTTTGGACGTGGTTTTCCGGATAGAGGAAGGTAGGGAAGAAGGGTATGGAGTGAAAGCACTTGCGATTCCGGTGATGGTGAAGAAGATGCTCAGGGTTTCAGAGGCGGCCACTGAGCTGGCGGTATCGGCACTATGGAGGATGTGTAGGGAGAGTGAACAAGGGGAGGAAGTGATGGTGGAGGCTCTGGAGGCTGGGGCGTTTCAGAAGATTCTGGTGCTTCTTCAGATTGGATGTGGAGAGGATACAAAGAATAAAGCCACTGAGGTTTTGAAGATGTTGAATGGATGTAAGGGACGCCGAGGAGTAGAGTGTATTGAGTCTCTTGATTTCAAGCATCTCAAAAGGTCCTTTGATTAGAGTACAGATCATACAAGTACATATATTAGCATCTACGATTAAGAAACCCAGAGAAGCAATTTTAAATAAAGGCACTTAAACAGTGAAAATTCCGATTCTAACTGGTAACAATGATTCCGGTGTTTAACTTAAGCCTAAACAACACTTGAGAAACTGTAAGAAAGTTACGGTTACAGTTCGCGGACGATTAGTTGGGCAGGTGGTGCCTGATGATGCCTCTTTCTTCATCCAATTCAAATTTGGCTCGTGAAAATTGATTACTAGTGAAGAAGGGCTTCAGATCATATATTTCATAATCTTGTGCCTGCGTTGAAGTCAGTGTATAAATGTCACACCAACAGTAGATAATCCATGTAGAAACTTACAAAACAGGAACTAGTTATTTACCTTGTTCTGCAACTCGTCAACTTTCACATCAATATGAGTAAGCCCGGCTGAGGATCCGGAGACAATCTCCTCAAAATGCAATGCATCCTTGACAAGCCCACGAAGAAGATGGAGGAGCAGTTCGTTGTAGTCTTTCTTGAAAGTCATGTACTTTTTAAAACTCTGAAAACATTGTCTTAGGTTTTAAGAATTTCTATAAAGAATACTTCCAAGAAGAGCAGTGACTGAAATATCAAACAATACAAACCTTCTGCAGAGCCTTCTGCACGCCGAATTTTTGAGTTGAAATGAATGAGCCAAGCAGGACTCTGATCGCCATGTCAACGTCTTCTTGTGTGACGTGTTGCCTTAGGTGCATTCTAGCATGTGCTTCAGACATCCTTATCATTGATTCTATGTGCCTCACTGCTATTGGTACACCTTGTCCATGCTGAATGCAAACACATTTATTAGGAGCATTCTACAAGAGACCAACTATCTGCTGATTGATTTAGGGTAATGAGAATGGGTTCTTACAGATGATTCTCTACGCAATTCAGCATAAACGTGTGTCAGTTTGTCCAGATCAGCATCATGCAAATTGGGAAATACATTCAGCTTTGCATAAGTGATGTACTTCTTCAGCAAATCCTGAGGAATTATCTGAAAAGTAGGGAGAATCCAGCTTAATACCAATTAAACACCATGCAGCACGTTTTAAAATCCAGACACAAACCTCAGGATCAGTTTGATTTGGGGACATATCAACATCTTCTTCCACATTACTTGCAGGTATATCATCCAACTTTGCACCCTTTGCTTGTGATTTGAAATGACTATCCACTACGAACTTTGCTAGCATCTCATCCGTTACAGGATCAACAATATCCTTTATGCATTTCAAAAATATCATTCAATATAAATTTGGGAGGGGGGACAAAGAATCAAGGAGCACAAAATTTAAAACATGTTTGGCACACTAACCTTAACAACACACAGGACGTCAAAACGAGAGATAATTGGATCAGTTAATTCAACATTTTGGGTGAATATCTTCGATGAGTCATATCTGGACAAAAAAAATGCTGTCATGTAAATACAGTAGTTACAAACAAAATATGCAAACAAGATGGAGGAGCAATTGTGTACAGGCAATCAGACGCAAATTATGTTGTAACGTGAGTTATAAGCTCCACATTTGTGAGCTGCCGTAATGATATGTGGATTAGACAGAGAGGCTGGGAGAAAGTGGTACACGGAAAGGGTGTTTGGTCCCATTAAGAAGAATATTGGAGATTCATTTGACCACTTATTCCGTGCTGCAAATTTTACACTTATTTGCAACTCTTTACCTTCCTCCAATTGGATTTGCAGCAGCAATTACAGAGCATCTAGCCTGCAGTGAAGTGACAATTCCAGCTTTTGATATGCTTATACTCTGTTGCTCCATTGCTTCATGGATACTAACCCTGAGGAAGTCAAGAGCTTGTGTTAGGAAAAAGCATCAACTTGTTTCAAACATACCTATCAAATTTATACTTTAAATGTGCCAGTAAAAAATAGAAAAAGAAATAATTGCCTTACCTGTCTTGGTCATTCATCTTATCAAACTCATCAATGAGGCATATTCCTTTATCAGCAAGAACAAGAGCCCCTCCTTCAAGAGTCCATTCTCTTGTGACGGGATCTTTGTGAACTGCCGCAGTAAGCCCCACAGCTGAAGCTCCTTTACCAGTAGTGTATACAGCCCTCTGGCCTGTCTTCTCAACGTATCTGTTAAAGGTGGGGCTTAAAACTCATGTTACAACATTAGGGAAATTAAAGTCGGACAATAATATACCAGTTTGATAATCTTACTTCAGAAACTGAGACTTTGCTGTGCCAGGATCACCCAAAAGAAGCACATTTATATCTCCTCGTAGCCTGTGCTTTCCTTGAACATTCTTCTCCTGACCCCCAAACATTGCAAGAGCTATTGCAGTTTTTATATCCTCATGGCCATAGATAGATGGAGCAATCGACTTGACAATCTGCAAGGCAGATTTTTTTTAATTATAATCAATTAATAAGAAAAGGAAAACACTACCGAAAACACATACCCTTTCTCCAATTCTGGGATCTTTGGACAGTTTTTCAATCTCTTCCTTGTCTTCCTGAGTAAGTTTGTAAGCAGAAAAGAGATCTTGCTTTTTGGTAATGTAGTTTGCTTCAACCACAGTGGCAAAGACAGGAAATCCATTCTTTGTATTTAGTGATAGGTCAAAATTATTTGTATATATACCCGTGACCTCCTGAAATATATCCAGCACAATGATGAAAACTAAGTACTAGAACACAAACAAAGTAGCCAAAAGGTAGAGGGACTAAGATAAAAAAACAAAAAAAAAGAAGCAAAGCTTATATCTTACAATTTCTTCCCCAGGACGAGCACAGTCTATCAGATCATTCAACAAAATCACCTCCTTGTACCTTGGGAGTCTTCCAGCAGGCACAATTCCTGGACTCTCTTGGAGAGTAAGCTTCTGATAATTCCTGTATATAGTCTGAAAAACAAACTAGTAAGATACTATTTATTGTCTCCTCCTTTTCAGGAGAAAAGTATTGTTGTCTAAAGTTACAAATGAAAACCTTTTTTTTTTAAGTCTCACCTGTTCAATATTTACAGTGAATGGTCCTTTGGACTGACATCCAGGGCAAGAACCAATCTTGACCTCCGAGTATGAATTCTGAAAAAAAGGCCCCAAGACCAACTGACATTTGTTGCAATCGTACTTAACCTGCTGCAGCTGAGGGAAGACACCAGATCTCCGGGTCACCACTCCTCCAATACGAATCATGGTGTTCAAATGGATTTGCCTGCCAAGCACCAGTTCAATATAGTAAATACTTTACGTAGAAGATATAAACTTACACAAAAGATTGCTTCTTGTGTAGTACCTTATGTTTCTGATTTGATCATAAACTGGCAGGCTGGTGATACGAATGTATATAATTTCGTGAATATTTTTGTAGTTTGGATGCATTCTAAAGACCACTCTTTTAGCTTCTTCCTCCATAACCTCCAGGACAGATTGAGGAGCATCAGCAAGCCAGATGGCAATATTGGGATGAACATAAATGAACTGTTTATAATCAATCTCCAAACTACATTTATTAGCTGCAGACACACCGATAAGGATAGTACAGGTCAGTAACTACCATTCACAGATTCAACTGCCAAGCTTTTTTATCATGAGGGATTGATAAAGAAGCACAGAACATGCACTTTGGTTTATACTTATCATGACTATGAATTAGAAGTGAGACTAACAAACCTGCAACCATCTCATTAATCAACCGAGCATATTCAGGTTCCCCATGCTCATTCTTTGGGCTCACATAAGTTTGCAAAAAATCTCTGAACTTTTTTGCAATGAAGCGACGCACCTCATCCCTGGTAACCCACTCTCTAAGTGTTCCCTGAACACGGTACATCTCAAACTCAGCTTCATCATCATTTTCATCCTGAAAAGACAACCAATTATTTACACATTATTTACAGTATCACATAATTGCATTACATAGACAAGAATCGGTGGCCCAATTGTTAAGGTAGTAGCTGAAACATGTACTACAAGAGCACCTCATCATCATCTGTCCTATCAGTCATGGGCACATCATCCCTGGAGTGTGCATGCTGTGATCTACCAGGCGAGCTTTGCTCTGGATCCGTGTCATCATAGCTTCTTCCAGCAGGTGATGGCTGTGTATTACCTCGAGATCTTTTCGGGGGCCTTGTGCTTTCATCATCAGTATCTGATATATTACAAAGTGTCATAATTATTCTACATTAGACAAATCTACTATTACATGAACTTCAAAGCCTATCAAAAACTAAAAACTAGTTGTGTAGCCACTCATGTAAAAATGGGGAAGAATATATGCCTACACCTCTGTGCTACAACTTCTGTATACTATTTAAATTTATCAATTTATTACCACGTTTATGGATATATTATCAAGTAACTTTACAATAATAGTGTAATGAGTCCTAAGTGCTGATTATTCAGATGCACGTCATTACAGGATGGACAGCAAAAGAAGCTAAATGAATCTATAATGCCTGGGATTAATGATACAAATTGCTTAAAGATTGGGAACAAGATGATACCAAGGTCATGAAGGAGCTCGGGGAGCCTCCGATCGGTTGCACGAACATCACGTGCCTCAAGCTCCCCCTCGGCAGCCCTCCTATCCTGCATAATCTGATCCAAGTCCCTCTCGTCCTCGTACGAGTCATTCAGTCCCACAGATTCATAGTTGTCCTGTTCTTCCATCCTCCGATAATCACTAGTTAAAAAAAACCACTAGTTAGATATCAAAACAGAACAGCGTTTGTCTTAACAGAAAAGAAGACATAAACACCAACATAATTCAAAAACCTAGGTCGAAAGTTCTTTGATAAGCAGAAGCTGTGCACGTATTACCGTCATAATTAAGAAACTCAATTGAAACTTAAATTTCTCTTTAACTAAAATCTGATTAAAGCCCTAGAATCGAAATGGAGTCCAGAATCATCCACTACTTTCAGATATTGATCTTGATTTCAATTGAAAGTATTGAATGAGAAGCATACTCGAGATAGTTATCCTGGAACAGATCTTCTCCTTCTTCTTCCTCAGCGTCAAGCGGATCAGGTTCGTCCCTGATGATCTCGGGGTCAACGGCGGCCTCATCGTCGTCGTCAAAGTCGGAGTAGTTCTGACTGGTGTCCGGAGGCAGCTGATCGGTGTTGAAGCCGGCGGATGTGGGGGAGAGCGGCGTGGAGGGCTGACTTGCCCCCGGGTTTCCTCCATCTGACGATCCTTCTCCCGCCATTTTGTCAGTCAAGCACGGTCGCTCTACTTTGGCTTTGGTAGGATTGCTATCTGTTTCTGCTTCAGTTCATCGTCCACTGGCAAGTGTGTTTTACTAGGGTTTAGAAGACGCGCGGGAAATTGTGGCGCCAAAATGGTATGAACGTGGTACTTGACTGGGCCAATATATTTGTATAAAAGGAAATGTCCATTGAAGGCCCATTTTGTTAAGTTTATCTTAAAGAGGAAATGAAAAGTAGGTGAGTTTCGAAAGGAAGAGGAGAAGGCCCAACAAAAGCTGATCAAAGCAATTTAGCGAAATCTAAAGCTATCAGGAGTTATGTCAGTAAATTTGGATGTGTTACTCTTACCTACCGAATAAGTGTATATCAGGTCTCGTTCTCTTATAATTAAAACTAGTTTAGTGTTTATGTTGACGGATTAATCTAAATAAAAAATATTATATTTTTATTGTTATGTATTATTATTGAATATTAATCTGTAAAAAAAAATTATTTTGCATTAACAATTATGGCTAATATCAGTGAAGATTAAATTATAACTTTTTTTAATAAATATTATATTTTGCATTAACAATATGTTATAAAGATTATTGTTGGAGTATTATATTTATACCTCGATATATTATCATTTTTAACTATATAAAGTATAGAAGCAAAGTTTAATTTAGTTTTAAATTTAAAAAATATTTAAAAATCTTGTTATAATATTTGCGTGAGATTTTTTTAAGAAAATCGAATTATAGAGGATCAATTTGTTAATTTTAATTGGTAGATAAGTAGATTTGTTTTTTTATTTTTTTCTAACAAAATGACGTGGCATGATGACTGTTTACTAATTCTAGTAAAAAAATTTATATAAATGGGAAATTTGTAAATATATTGTGGCAAATTTGTAAATAAATAAAAAAATGTTGATGTGGACAGCCTTAGAGATTGACATATAGGCAAAATGGGAGCTATAAAGGAAATGTAAAAGATAACAAATACAATTTGATAATGTTTTCAATACTGAGTTGTTATAAATTTAATAATATTTTCAATATTGAGTTGTTATATATGGTTGTAGATTTGGTAACAAAATAAAATCGTATCTTTATAACTGAAAGACATTGAACATGATAAGATGTAATCTTTTTGTTGAATTGGTTTGATGAGATAGAAAATATTTAAAATTTGATTCAAACGGTTATTGAATAATGGCATAATTGTAATTAATATATGGCAAAATTGTAAATATTTGTCAAAAAGTCCTAGGTGATAAAATCGAATTATAGAGGATCAATTTGTTAATTTTGATTAGTAGATAAGTAGATTTGTTTTTTTTTATTCTTTTTCTAACAAAATGGCGTGGCATGATGACTTTTTACTAATTCTAATAAAACAATCTTATAAAATATAAATGGCAAATCTATAAATATATTGTGACAAATTTATAAATAAATTAAAAAAATATTGATGTGGACGGTCTTAGATTGACACGTCAGCAAAATGGGAGATATATATATATATATAGTTTTTCAAGAAATAGATTTTATTTTTTTAGCAATAGAGGAATTGTAAGAGATAACAAATACAATTTGATAATATTTTCAATATTGAGTTGTTATAAATTTAATAATATTTTCAATACTGAGTTGTTATAGATGGTTGTAGATTTGGTAACAAAATAAAATCGTATCGTTATAACTGAAAGATATTGAACATTATAAGATGTAATCTTTTTGTTGAATTGGCTTGATGAAATAGAAAATATTTAAAATTTGATTCAAACGGTTATTGAATAATGGTATAATTGTAATTAATATATGGCAAAATTGTAAATATTTGCCAAAAAGTCCTAGGTGATTAAATCGAATTATAGAAGATCAATTTGTTAATTTTGATTGGTGGATAAGTAGATTTATTTTTTTATTCTTTTTCTAACAAAATGGTGTGGCATGATGACTTTTAACTAATTCTAATAAAACAATCTTATAAAATATAAATGGCAAATCTATAAATATATTGTGGCAAATTTGTAAATAAATTAAAAAAATATTGATGTGGACGGTCTTAGATTGACACGTAGGCAAAATGGGAGCTATTTTAGTTATATATATATATATATATAAAGTTTTTCAAGAAATAGATTTTATTTTTTTAGCAATAGAGGAATTGTAAGAGATAACAAATACAATTTGATAATATTTTCAATACTGAGTTGTTATAAATTTAATAATATTTTTAATACTGAGTTGTTATAGATTGTTGTAGATTTTGTAACAAAATAAAATCGTATCGTTATAATTGAAAGATATTGAACATGATAAGATGTACTTTTTTTGTTGAATTGGCTTGATGAGATGGAAAATATTTTAATTTTTGATTCAAACGGTTATTGAATAATGTCATAATTGTAATTAATAAAATTGTAAATATTTGCCAAAAAGTCCTAGGTGATAAAATCGAATTATAGAGGATTAATTTGTTAATTTTAATTGGTAGATAAGTAGATTTGTTTTTTTTATTATTATTTTTCTAACAAAATGGCGTGGCATGATGACTTTTTACTAATTCTAATAAAACAATCTTATAAAATATAAATGGCAAATTTGTAAATGTATTGTGGCAAATTTAGAAATAAATTAAAAAAAATGTTGATGTGGACGGCCTTAGATTGACACGTAGGTAAAATGGGAGCTATATATATATAAAGTTTTTCAAGAAATTGATTTTATTTTTTTAGTTGTAGAGGAATTGTAAAAGAAAACAAATACAATTTAATAATATTTTCAATACTGAATTCTTATAAATTTAATAATATTTTCAATGCTGAGTTGTTATATATATGGTTGTAGATTTGGTAACAAAATAAAATCGTATTGTTATAACCGAAAGATATTGAACATGATGAGATGTAATTTTTTTGTTGAATTGGCATGATGAGATGGAAAATATTTTAATTTTGATTCAAACAATTATTGAATAATGGCAAAATTGTAAATATTTGCTAAAAAGTCTTAGGTGGCATAGCTAATGTGTTGGCATGTGGACTAAAATAAATAAAAAAAATATTTTAGTATATATAGATTTTATAGAAAAAATCTCACTCTTTTAGGTAATTAAAAATAAATAAAAAAATTTGGACAGAGGATAAACTTAACCTAACCATTGAATTATCATTTAATGGTCAAAATTTATTCTATTCAAGGTTAAGTTTTCTTCTAAAATTTCACCGTAACTAAGCCAGTGTATAAATTCCTTACTTCGTTAATACCAGTTAGCAGGGTTCCCTCGTATGTAAATTAGTTACAAAATAGTATATGCCGAGGTTTTGATTCTAGTTTGTGTCCTTTTCTTTGTAAACTTTGTAAAAGCGTAGGCTCTTTTTGTAAGCTCTTGTAATTTTGGGTGTATTCTGTAATTTTGTATGAATTTTTTTTTGATGATGGAAAGGGGTTAGAATGAACTATCTCCTAAGGTAGTCCATCCTAAAGTATCCTTACGGATGAGAACACAAAGTTCAAGATCATTAGAAAAGTTGGTGTTGGGTGTCGAAATTCCCATATGGGTTAATCGATCTACAACACAGTTTACTTCTCTGAAAACATGCCTAATATGGACTTCATTGTATGTTTTAGCTTTATGTGGACCTGATGGATTGGTTCCTTCATTTGATGAGATTGTTAAAGAAGCAACAAAATTATACAAGTGAAACGCTATATTTGGTGGGCCTGAACAAGAATGTGGGTCAGCTTATTTTTGTGCAAACTCATCCAAATTAAAAGCAAATAAAACCCTACAGCAAATGAAATATGTGAGTGGCGGTACAACTTTGATGAGCAACTAAAACTTCGATACACGGCCGAAGGCTGCCAAACTTTACAAGAGAAAAAAAGGAGATAGGCGACACTTTACTCAGAGAGAGCGAACATCTTATGCAAAGCGACACATAAGAGTAGCCAAGCGACATAGCGAAGGAGATATAGATCGAAGAGAAAAGAGAGAAGACAAGATCGAAGACACTGGATCGAAAAATAGAGAAAGAGAGTCACGAAGGACTGCGGGATTCAAGTGAAAAGGCTTTCACGGGAAAATCTCAGAGAGCTTTTTCTTTTCTTTCGTTATTTGTATATAGTCGATTTATTGTTCGTTTTCTTTCGATTTATATAGTTCGGTGCACACCGGGTCTCTCTTGAGGTTAATCTCGTGTTTGTTTGGGTCGGAACGGGATGGATCTAGATCCGTTCGTGTTTGTTGTGACAAATTGAAAATCTTGCTTAATCTTGACCTAATTCGTATATGCTTGAAAAAAATGATATAACAAAGTAGTATCAGAGCATGTTTGTTGTTTGAATCTTGTAGAATTGTTGCATTCTTCGGATTTACCGTCTAATTTTTTGGATTTTATGTTCAATGCATATATTGTTTGGATATGTTGCTTTTATGGTATGTTCTTACTTCCGCTACATATATCATATAAGAGCAAGCTTTGAATTTAGAATTTATTTTTTGTGTTTTGTTGGAGTATGCTATTAGTGCCGCGTTTTCTTGACAATCTCGCTTATCTAAAAAAAGAATGATTCAGTTGGAGTTGCTTGTGTTTCTATATATAAATTTTTAGAGATATATTTTTGTAAAATCATTTAGTTTGATAAAAACTGATTTGCTGTAAGTTTTTGATGGCAGGAAATAACAATTTGGTTGTAAGACCCCTGTTTTTTCCTTCACCGCCCCACGGCGAAGAAGGCCGCCCCAACGGCAAGCCTTGGTTGTCACCGCCCCCGCGGTGACAGTGAGCCGCCCCTGCGGCACGGGCAATCCGCCCCTGCGGATTTGCTGCAGATCGCGCCCGATCGATATGTTTTCGTTCATTTTATCTTCCTTCCATAGATAGAATATTCGATCTTCTATCTTATGGGCCGACTTCCCTATCTTCTTCCTAACCCTAGAGCATCGTTTCTTCTATCTTTCTACCCCTTTTCTATATAAAACCGTCTTCTCTTCTTTTTCCCGTTTCTTGCATACGTATTCTTCAACCCTCGAGTGTTACAACCTTGCTTCCAGTGATCTTGCTGAACATGTAAGTTCATCTTTTTCATGTTTTTTGCATACGTTTTCTTCAACCCTCGAGTGTTGCAACCTTGCTTCTTGTGATCTTCCTCACGTTCATGTACCATCAAGGGATAGTCACCAAGAACCTCCTAGCTCTCGCGAGAGCTAGACAAGTTGTCACCACCTGTTATCATACACTTAGGCCCAAATATAAATATATATCGGTGGTCCTATTTCCGGTTTAATTGTTATAACATAAACTATAAACGCACACCACCAAACACGCATCGAAACTAATATGAAGAATACGAGCTACGTAAGTCCGGAGACTTACCTCGTCCCAAAGTCAAACCAACCAATACCGCTCTCGCTTCCCGTAGAAAGGTACTCGTCGCCTGATCAAACAAGGCACAAATCAATACCACTCTCATAAGCTAGAAGTCCTTAGACTTCTAGACCCAACAATCTCGCAAGATCATAACTCATAACACATAGTAGGATAAACATGCATAGTCTCCACAATCTCAACGGTAACCACTCTATGCTAGGATACGCATATCCTAGCCCACAACCTCACAACCATAAATGTACAATCTAAAACCTCACAAGCCTCACAAGGCAGCCATAAACGCATCCCATGAACCAACTCAGAAACATACAAACATCAATCCTTAGATCATCCCGAAAACCTCACCAAATCGCCTAAGGTCCACAAGCCACTACATGGCATTCACAACTACCCTAGGTCCATCCTAGGCATGATACTAACATGAAACAATCTCACAACTAAGGAAGGAACGAAGAAGAAGGTAGAAGAAGAGCCTAATGTTGAAGAAACGCAGCCGCGGAAACAAAAGGCGCGATTGCGTGTTGAAGGTCACGGCCCCCGCGGCGCCAAGAGCCGCCCCCACGGCACTTGGAAATCCTGACGCCGCCCCTGCGGCTGGCTAGGTTCCGCCCCCGCGGCGCCTGGTCCCGCCCCCGCAGTAGAACTCCAGAAACAACGTTTCCTTCATCTTCAACTATGGATCTTGAGCTTCAATGACCACCTTCTCTTGCTGGGTCTTCTCCAAACATCATCCACGATATCAAGGCTCTTCCTTATGACCTAATCGAGCTAAGAACACATGCATGCAAAGGATTCAAAAGAACTTCTCCCCAAAGCTTCCAACCTTGGAAATGGAGAAGCAGAGAAGAAGAAGAAGAAGAAGAAGAAGATGTCCAACATGGAAGAAGAAGAAGAAGAAGAGAGGGAGAAAAGACTTATCACATTGAATTCACAAGCTCTCCGTTGTTGGCCACACTCAAAGAGATCCAAACGAAGGAAAGAGAAGAGAGCTCAAGGAGAAGGGAAGAAGGGGAAAAAAAACTAACGTGAAAGAAGAAACGAGAAGAGGGGGAAATCCAAGCTGCCAAGGAGTACGAGAACAAGGGGTCAGCTGACCTCCTTGTCTGCTTGGTGCTAGCAACGAAGGGTCCAAAAGGTAAATGTGGCTAACGAGGGGACGGAACGGGATTTTGGAATAAAATCCCGTTACTCAACATCCCGTGTATGTAGAAAGACGGAGCCGCGTGTGTGAAAAGATCAGTAACTCGCTCACTAACCGGAATAAAAATTCCAGACGTTACATTCATAAAAGTCATTCACCTTGTTCAAATATAAGTGTGACACGAGAAGTCTCAGACTCGCCCTCTGACTTTTATCCAGCCGGAGTGGTTTGGGGCACCGATCCGTATACCATATGGAGTGGATCGGTACCCTCCCCGTGTATCCTAATCTGGTCCAGTCACGAAGTACCTCCTAGACTCCCTCGAGAGAACTGGACAAGTGACCACAACCCGTTACTCATGGTGTGGTACCTATTTCATTTCTAGTTGATTACCAGTTAAATAATCCTGTTCAAAGCAATAACGGAAAAACGGAAAACGTAAAATTTTAAAACTTAATCTTACAACCATATTCACTACATATATGCATATTAACATATGTCATAAAATCCTGTTTAACAAAACACAACTGTTTAAAACCACACAAAACATCCTAGGCAGTAGCATCCTATAACAACCCACCTAATATGATCTCAAATCCAAGTGTTGGGTCCAACGTCCTTGCCTTGATCAGGCTGGGTATGAGTAGCTGAAAAATATGGATATAACAACAATGAGCTACAAGCTCAATAAGGGTATACAAATCGCACTCTCCCAATATATGTAAGTATTTAATATCCCGTCCCCAAATGACACTCCCCTTTCTCAAATTCCAAAGCACACACATACATATCCACATTCACATTTAATTCCACAACCATTCAAATCACATTTCACATAGACATTCAAGCATGTTATCACACATCACATATGAATAATCATAACATAACATATAGCATGCTAGACTCGATCGCATCAATACATAGGTGATAATTAACCAACTAGCCCCAACTGATCGTACGATATATTTTCTCATGTGCTTTCGTATTTCTTTTCTTTCTTTCTTTCTTTTCTCTTTTGGTTGGCCAACCCGATAGCGTCCTAGGCCCCCTGTAGATCAGGTAACGACCTCGCCCATCTTGTCCTAAGACCCCTGTAGATCAGGTTGCGATCTTGGACTATCTATCTCATCTTGAGGCCCCTTGTAGATCAGGTAGCGACCTCGTCCCCCGAAAACCCGTGCGGGACCCAGTTGGGCTAATTAATCAATTACCATACTATATTATCACTTTTATAACATAACTCAGTTTCATGCTTTCATTATATTCTTTCATCACATCCTTTTCATTATCATACTATGTACCTCATGCATGCTTTCATAAACAATATCAATTTGTCATCATCATCTCACTCATATATATAAGCATGCATACAATCATAAAAAAACAAATATATATGTACAAGCATGCATAAAATCATGTCATATTAAATACATAATATATATTAAGCAAGTGTAATCCATATACACTTACCTTGCAAGTAAGATAACTCTAATTTGCTCTCGATCCAACCTAAGTCCGTTTCTCACTCCGGACTATATTCCTTTTCTTGTACCTTCAAAATATTCCAAAACATATCCTTGTCAAGACATTATACCGAAACAACCCCTTAACATACCACAATTTACCTAAAGAAATTTTCTTGGCAAATTAACCTAGAAAAAACGTACATATATACCCTTGTATCTTTTGATCCAACCGTTGGATCGATCCCAAATTTTAATATGATATAGGAGAATGTTAGTCCTAAAACATATCAAAAAGCAACCAAGATCGGACCATGGGAAGGTATTTAAACAATTTCTGCAAGTTGACAGCTCATATCGAAAACTCCGCAAACAACTTTTAATCCGTTTTAATTCCGTTACTCGATTTCTTTCGTTCCCTTCTTATTTATTCTTGATTATAAACTTATTAGGACATCCAAAATTGAACCTTACTCGTTATTTCGTCCTATAACTTGATTTTTCGATCGAAACTTAAAAACGAAACCTTCGAATATACCTTATGATAGAAATATGGGCGATCTAGATCGAGGAGAAACTTCAACTACTTCTTCTTGATTGTTTGAGTTGGATCAAACTTAGAACTTGAGCGGCGGAAGCTTAGAAATGGATGTGGAAGCGTTCGGTTGATCCTTCAAAAGGATCCTCGAGTATGTAAAGTTTGGACCAAAGACTAGATCCAAGATAGAACTTAAGAGGATTGAAGAAGAAGTGATGCCTAAACCAAGTAAGAAGATTTTCCTTCTCAACACTTGGATTCAACTTAGACATGATTTACAATGAGTCAAGTATCCCTTTATATAGTGGATGAAGGCCATAGAAAGAGCCCAAACATAAATGACGGAATTAAAAGCCAGAATTAAGTTCCGGTAAATGAAAAGCCTAAAATATGAAAGGTCGGAATTTAAGTCACGGAATTAAGTTCCGGAATTAAAGTTCCGAATATAAAAGGCCTATTATTAAATAGCCGAATAATAATAAATGTCTTCAAAATGGTGCGGGTCCTTCTAGCCGGAAACACGGATGGCATCGCCATCCGGGGGCGTATCATTCTCCTCCTCTTAAATGTGAAACGTCCTCGTTTGCACGGTCAAAATAAAGAAATGAGTACTTTGGGAACATGACCCTTGAAATTCAGCACCGGATGAACATTGTCGGAGTCGGGTGGCTTGGACTTGTAGTCTTTCAAAAGGGCGGTGAGGCCACCAAGCTGGTTGACTATGCCAACAAGGTGCCGAAAAGAGCACCGATATTTGATTGATTTCAGTTGATGACGCCGATACTCTTTAAAATGGTGAATCAAGCCTTGGGTGGGTGGCAAGTCTTCCAACATAACAAGGAAAAACTCTGGATTGGGCGGCTCAAACTTGTTGTACATGTGGATGGTCTCGCCGGTGAGTTTGTCTACCATGCCGTCTAAGCTTGTGACATCGTACGTCGGGGGCATGCTGGAAAGAAGCAAGGGTAAGCCGGTAAATAAGGTATTAGACAAAACAAAATCAAACCTCGGTTCAGCCGGCTCGAATTTGTTGTCCAACAACATAATTGTGCCATTGTCACGGTTGATGGATTCTTCACCCTTGATGATGTCGTCTTTGTTGATGTTGGCTTCTTTTTTGTCGGTGATGACTTCAACATTGTTGATGACGGTTTGTTCTTTGACCACATCTAATGGATCATCACACAACAGTTCTGTGGATTGGGAAACCGTCGTTAGGGCAAGAACTTGTGCCTTCAAAGCTTCTAACTCACGCTTTAGATCATCATTTGTTGCCTTGAGCATCACATACTCCTCTTGGGGACTAGGACTCTGCCGGGGGGGGGGCAACATTGACAACTTGCTCATGATTGGCACATCGTCTTAGGGAAACATAGGTATCCTCAAAATAAGCTTGTCGGTGTGGATACTGTTGGTGCTCGTCCATGCTATAAGTCGGCCTTGGTGGGTCCGGAGGAGGCAACCACTCCTCATCCTTCAAATATGGTCTCTGTCGGTCTTGTGAATACCGTCGGTGCCTCTTTGTTGCTGCTTTGAGATCTAGTTCATATGGAGAAGGCAACCATTCTCCATATAAATCAAACTGATCATCATCATCATAGAACATGATGAACAATGAAGAACACAATGAAGATCTTCGAAGAATACTGAAGAACACTTGAAGATCTTCGAAGAACACTTGAATATCTTTGAAGAACACTTGAATATCTTCGAAGAACACGTGAAGATCTTCAAAGAACACTGAATAAATTTGATCAAGAAAAAAAAATTTGTAAAGAAACTTGACCTCGATCCGTTGCTCTGATACCAATGATAGAAATATGGGTGATCTAGATCGAGGAGAAACTTCAACTACTTGTTCATGATTGTTTGAGTTGGATCAAACTTAGAACTTGAGCGGCGGAAGCTTAGAAATGGATGTGGAAGCGTTCGGTTGATCCTTCAAAAGGATCCTCTAGTATGTAAGGCTTGGACCAAAGACTAGATCCAAGATAGAACTTTAAGAGGATTGAAGAAGAAGTGATGCCTAAACCAAGTAAGAAGATTTTCCTTCTCAACACTTGGATTCAACTTAGACATCTCTTACAAATGAACCAAGCCATCCTTATATAGTGGATGGAGGCCATACAAAGAGTCCAAACATAAATGACGGATTTAAAAGCCAAAATTAAGTTTCGGTAGATGAAAAGCCTAAAATATGAAAGGTCAGAATTTAAGTCACGGAATTAAGTTCCGGAATTAAAGTTCCGAATATAAAAAGTCAATTATTAAATAGCCGAAATACTTAATAGTCTTCTTAATGATACCGGGTCCTTCTAGCGGGAAACACGGATGACATCGTCATCCGGGGGCGTATCACCTTATTGTGAGCCCTATCTCGCCTAGCTCTTTGTGTGGTCGAGTACCCACTTTGAATCACTTTGCTTCCCCCTCTAGTCTGTTGTCAACTTATTCCCTAGCCACCTTCAGAACTTGGCCTCTTGATTTTCTCTCTCTTCTCACCAAAATTTCAGGTTGTTTTTACTATTTGAGCTTAACTTCGATTGGAGTATCTTTGGCCCTAAGATTTGGTTTTGTAGATTTATATGATAATAATAATTAAATTATAAAGGAGAAGGCTTAATCAGCCTAGTAACCCCCTTCTCTAAACCCCACATACTTGTTTGCAGTAACAAGTTGATTTATATTTTGTTAGTTTTACCATTTGTAACCTCTCATTCCCATATTTACACTTTTACCCAAAGTTTCTTATAAAAAAAATTACAGCGACATACTCAAGTCGATATATTTTTATGAAACTTTTGGGAATCCTTCATAACATAAAATCACGATTTTCCATCGCTTGACTTTCGCGAATTAATCTCATTTCCATGTATTTTATATATTCTCTAAGGTTTAATTCCGTTAAACCCGTTTAATTCCTCAAAATTCCCGGTTAGAGCATTTTCGGTTTTTGACCGTTACAAATATCTCCCACTTTAAGAAATTTCGTCCCGAAATTTAAGAAAGAGCGTAGAATCAAACTTGTAGATATATCAAAAGGATGTTTTACAGGATCACAAAATTTCAAGATTTTTACTCAAAAAGATAGGGGTATCTAGCTCTCATATCTCGCTCGGTTTCCCATGTAGCCTCTCGAGCTGAATGATGTCCCCATCTGACCTTCACCATCGGAATCTCCTTGTTTCTCAATCTTCGAACTTGCGTGCCTAAAACCTCAACTGATTCTTATAGGTAGGACAAGTTCTCAAATACTTCTATCTTAGGTTCGTGAATGATATGACTAGGATCTGACATATACCTCTGTAGCACCGATAAATGAAAGACGTCATGCAATCTTGATAACTCAGGTGGTAACACCAACCTATACGCAAGCGGTCCGATCTTCTCTAAGATCTCATATGGAGCAATGTATCTCGGTGCTAACTTCTCATGCCTACAAAATCTCATAACTCCCCTCCAAGGAGATACCTTCAAGTACACTCTATCACCTATCTCATATGTCATCTCTCGTCTATGGCGATCAAAGTAGCTCTTCTGACGATCTTGTGCTGCTTTCAAGCACTGTTTTACTACTTGTACTTCATCTATTGTCTGTTGTACAAGTTCAGGACCCTCTATCTGTTGCATGCCCTCAAAATCCCAACATACAGGTGTGTGACACTTCCTTCCATACAAGGTCTCGTAAGGAGACATACCAATACTCGAATAGAAATTGTTATTATACGCAAATTCGAGCCATGGCAAGATAGAATCCCAATTACCTTTAAGCTCCAAAACACAAGATCTCAACATCTCCTCCAAGGTCTGAATCATCTTCTCTGACTGTCTGTCTGTCTGAGGTTGAAATGCCGTACTGAAATGCAATCTTGTACCTAAGGCATTTTGCAGACTTCCCCAGAAATGCGATGTACACCTCAGATCTCTATCAGAAACAATTGATACAGGGACTCCGTGCAGTCTAACAATCTATCTTACATACAACTCTGCCAGCTCATCCAAGGAGTTATCTTGTCTAATTGGTAGGAAGTGAGCATATTTCGTCAATCTGTCCACAATCACCCATACCGTGTCATTCTTTCTAAAAGTCCTAGGAAGTCCAACAACAAAATCCATTGTAATCCGCTCCCACTTCCACTCAGGAACAAATAAAGACTGTAACTTCCCTTCTGGTGCTTGGTGTTCAGCCTTCACTTGCTGACACACTAGACATCGAGCCACAAAATCAGCTACCTCTCGTCTCATTCTAGGCCACCAATAGATCTTTATCAAGTCATTAAACATCTTCGTATTCCTATGATGCATGGAATACCTCGAGGAATGTGCCTCTTCAAGTAGCTTCTTTTTTAACTCCTCAATTTTTGGCACGCATATCCGTGTACCTCTGTGTAACACTCCTTGATCAGACAATTGGAAGTGTGTCGTGGTAGCATCTCCCACTTTAGCCCTCTACTTCTTCAATGTAGCATCCTCATCTTGTCTAGTTGAAATCTCATCAAGAATCAACGGTCTTACTAGAATGTTTGCTATCAACTCAGATCCTCTTACATCCATCTCTACTCTCATAAATCTGAGAGCTAATAGATGCTCAACTTTGTAGTTGACCATACTGCTTTGGTCAGTGCTCTTTCTGCTAAGAGCGTCGGCTACCACGTTCTCCTTTCCTGGATGGTACTCTATAATGCAATCATAATCCTTGAGTAACTCCATCCATCTCCTTCACCTAAGATTTAGATCCCACTGATTTGGAAATATATTTCAGGCTTTTACGGTCTATAAACACCGCAAATGTATCACCATAAAGATAGTGCCTCCAGGTCTTAAGAGCATGAACTATAGCAGCAAGCTCTAAGTCGTGTGTAGGATAGTTCTGCTCATGAGGTCTCAACTCTCTAGATGTATATGATATTACCTTCTCTTCCTGCATTAGAACTTCTCCTAAACCACTCCCAAATGCATCGGTATAAACCACAAAGTTACCCTTATTTGAGGGTACAACCAGAATAGGGAACGCAGTCAACCTTTTCTTAAGTTCTTCAAAGCTCTCTTGACAACTGTTGTCCCATATAAACTGTTGATTCTTCTTCAGCAAGTTAGTCAACGGTCGCGCGATAATCGAGAAGTTCTTTACAAACCCCATGTAATAACCCACAAGTCCTAAAAAACTGCGAATCTCCGTAATGCTCTTCGGAATTTCCCATTCTGTAATAGCCTTGATCTTGGATGGATCAGGTTGTATACCATCTCGTGATATCACATGCCCTAGAAAGGCAATCTGATCCGTCCAAAACTCGCACTTGTTGAACTTCGTGTACAACTGGCTCTCCCTTAGAATCCCTAAGATACAGTTCAGATGTTCTCTATGAGCATACGCGTCTTGGGAATATATCAATATATCATCAATGAAGACCACAACGAACTGATCTAGATAAGGATGAAAAATCGAGTTCATCAACGCCATGAATGTTGCAGGTGCATTGGTCAACCCAAAAGGCATAACTGTAAACTCATAGTGTCCATACCGAGTACAAAAAGCTGTCTTCGGTTAGACTTCTCTATTATCCTCAACTGCTAGTATCCCGATCGAAGGTCAATCTTTGAAAACACTGTAGCACCCCTTAACTGATCAAGCAAATCCTCTATCCTCGATAAGGGATACTTGTTCTTGATTGTGATTTTGTTCAATTGACGGTAGTCTATGCACAATCGTAAACTACCGTCCTTCTTCTTTACAAAAAGGAGCACCCCAAGGAGAAATACTCGGGCGTATAAAACCCTTCTCGAGCAACTCCTCTAGCTGTTTCTTTAACTCCTTTAGCTCTAGCGGAGCCATCTTGTAAGGAGCAATTGATATCGGTGCTGCACCTGGTAATGTCTCAATCTCGAAGTCTACCTCTCTTCTTGGAGGTAAACCAGGTAAATAATCAAGAAAAACGTTAAGAAATTTTCTGACAACATCCACCTCAGATACTCCGGGGCTAACCATAGCAGAATCTGACACACTAGCCAGATAAGCCTGACACCCTTCTCGAAGTAATCTAAAAGTTGTTATTGCAAATATGAGGCAAGTAGGAATAACATCCTCTCACCGGTGAAAATCACTTCCTTAACCTATCTATCTCCCTGATTAATTCCTTCGCATAATAATCTATCAAGGCTCTATGAGTGGATAACCAATACATACCCAAGATCACATCAAACTCTTTCAGAGATAACGGTATAAGGTCAACTACAAACTCTCGGTCAGCTATAACTATGGGACAAGATCTCACACACATATCAACAGTCAAGGTCTCCCCCGTTGGCATGGAGACTCTAATGATATAACCTAAGGGTTCAGCTACCCTTCCCAATCTTAAAGCAAAAGACTCAAATACAAAAGAGCATATAGATCCAAAATCAATCAAAACATAAGCTACAAGCCAAAGACAAGAATCCTACCGGTTATGACGTCTGTAGTCTTGGCTGCATCCTCGCCAGTCAAAGCATATACTCGAGCTTGTGCCTGGCCCTGAGGTTGTGGTGCAGGTGGTCTGAAAGATGTTTGTTGGGAATTTCCACCTCGACCATAACCTTTGCCTCTACCTCGACCTGAACCAGAACCTCTTTGAGTGTTGTCTCCAATGCTACTAGGTTGTACTCGGTGTCGGTAATCCAGGCCTATTCCGACACTCTTGGGCTATTTGCCCAGGTTGGTGGCACACATAACATATAACCGGTGGACGATAGGATCCTGAAGTTGATGTAGTAGGAGTTGGAGCACTCGATATGTTGCCTCCACTCCATGAACCTCTATATCCTTGATAACCACCTCTCTGTCCCTTAGGTGGTCCACTGTAACTTCTGGGTACAAAAGGTCGCGAGCCAGATGGTGGCGCACTACTACGTTGTCCGGTCTTCTGTCTCTTTCCTGTCAAAGCCTTCTTCTCCAAGACCATCTCCTTCGCTCGAGTGGCGGAATCAATGAGGAGAGAATAAGAGAAAGGCCGAGTAGCAAACTTCTTCCTGATCTCCAAATTCAATCCCCTTTCGAACTTGTTTCTCTTCTTTGTATCAGTATCAATCTCCCCAGGAGCATAGCGAGATAATCTAGTAAACTGTACCTCGTAGTCGGCAATGGACATGTCTCCCTGCTTGAGTTCCATGAACTCAATCTTCTTCTTCTCTGTATAGGCAGGTGGAGTATATCTCTCTGCAAACTCCCTAAGAAAGTCTTACCAAGTCAGGAGTGGGGGTACATCCCGACCGTGTGGAATTGTATCCCACCAATCTCTCGCTGTTCCCACAAGCAAGGACACCGCGTAATGAACCCTCCTCTCCATAGGGCATATAATCGTATCAAGAATAGGCTCTGTATCTTTCAACCACTCCTCTACAACTAAGGGATTTGTAGTCCCCTCGAATAGTTTCGCCCCCTGCCGGCGATCTTCTCAAAATTCTTGTCCATCTCAACAGGAATAATATTAGGTTGAGGTGCTAGTTGTGGTTGCGGATGTGGTGTATGACCTCTCTCATATAAGCCACAAGCTCTAGTATGCTGTTATACTTGGGGTGGTGGTACTACATGAACTGGCACCTCTTCCCGGTGCTCATGAACACCCTCCCCTCAACATGAAAAGACTCAATGGACCCCTCGTGGTTGTGCTCTGCCATCTAAAATAAAAACAAACTTTCAAAAAACATTTTAGAAACTTCCCACAACCCCAAGCCAAGGAATCATATCCCTGCTCTGATACCAACCAAATGTGACACCTATTTCATTTCTAGTTGATTACTAGTTAATTAATCCCGTTCAAAGCAATAACGGAAAAACGGAAAACGTAAAATTTTAAAACTTAATCTTACAACCATATTCACTACATATAGACATATTATCATATGTCATAAAACCCTGTTTAACAAAACACAACTGTTTAAAACCACAACAAAGCATCCTAGGCGGTATCATCCCATAACAACCCGCCTGATATGATCTCAAATCCAGGTGTTGGGTTCAACGTCCTTACCTTGATCATATTGAGTCTGAGTAGCTGAAAAATATAGATATAACAACAATGAGCTACAAGATTAATAATGGTATACAGATCGCACTCTCACAATTTATGTAAGTATCTAATATCCCGTCCCCAAAGGACACTCTATACCCTTTCTCACATTCCAAAGCACACACATACATATCCACATTCACATTTAATTCCACAACCATTCAAATCACATTTCACATAGACATTCAAGCATGTTATCACATATCACATATGAATAATCATAACATAACATATAGCATGCTAGACTCGATCGCATCGATGCATAAGTAATAATTAACCAACTAGCTCCAACTGATCGTACGATATATTTTCTCATGTGCTTTCGTATTTCTTTTCTTTTCTTTCTTTCTTTTCTCTTTCGGTTGACCAACCCAATAGCGTCCTAGCCCCCCTGTAGATCAGGTAGCGACCTCGACCATCTTGTCCTAAGACCCCCTGTAGATCAGGTTGCGATCTTGGACTATCTATCTTATCTTGAGCCCCTTGTAGATCAGGTAGCGACCTTTGAGGCCCCCTGTAGATTAGGTAGCGACCTCGTCCCTCGAAAACCCGTGCGGGACCCAGTTGGGCTAATTAATCAATTACCATCCTATATTATCACTTTCATAACATAACTCAGTTTCGTGCTTTCATTATATTCTTTCATCACATCCTTTTCATTATCATATCATGTACCTCATGCATGCTTTCATAAACAATATCAATTTCTCATCATCATCTCACTCATATATATATATATGCATGCATACAATCATAACAAAAAATATATATGTACAAGCATGCATAAAATCATGTCATATTAAATACATAATATCTATTAAGCAAGTGTAATCCATATACACTTACCTTTGCAAGTAAGATAACCCTAATCCGCTCTCGATCCAACCTAAGTCCGTTTCTCGCTCCGAACTATATTCCTTTTTTCGTACCTTCAAAATATTCCAAAATATATCCTTGTCAAGACATTATACCGAAACAACCCCTTAACATACCACTGTTTACCCAAAGAAATTTTCTGGGCAAATTAACCTAGAAAAAACGTACATATATACCCTTGTATCTTTTGATCCAACCGTTGGATCGATCCCAAATTTTAGTATGATATAGGAGAATATTATTCCTAAAACATATAAAAAATTCAGCAAGATCGGACCATGGCAAGGTATTTAAACAATTGCTGCAAGTTGATAGGTCATATCGAAAACTCCGCAAACAACTTTTAACCCGCTTTAATTCTGTTACTCGATTTCTTTCGTTACCTTCTTATTTATTCTTGATTATAAACTTATTAGGACATCCAAAATTGAACCTTACTCGTTATTTCGTCCTATAACTTGATTTTTTGATCGAAACTTAAAAAACGAAACCTTCGAATATACCTTATTATGAGCCCTATCTCGCCTAGCTCTTTGCGTGGTCGAGTACCCACCTGGAATCACTTTGCCTCCCCCTCTAGTCTGCAGTCAACTTATTCCCTATCCACCTTCAGAACTTGGCCTCTTGATTTTCTCTCTCTTCTCACCAAAATTTCAGGTTGTTTTTACTATGTGAGCTTAACTTCGATTGGAGTATCTTTGGCCCTAAGGTTTGGTTTTGTAGATTTATATGATGATAATAATTAAGTTATAAAGGAGAAGGCTTAATTTGCCTTGTCACCCCCTTCTCTATCCCCCAAGTTGATTTATATTTTGTTAGTTTTACCATTTGTAACCTCTCATTCCCATATTTACACCTTTACCCAAAGTTTCTTATAAAAAAAAGAAATTACACCGACATACCCAAGTCGATATATTTTTACGAAACTTTTGGGAATCCTTCATAACATAAAATAACGATTTTCCATCGCTTGACTTTCGAGAATTAATCTTATTTCCATTTATTTTATATATTCGATAAGGTTTAATTCCGTTAAACCCGTTTAATTCCTCAAAATTCCCGGTTAGGGCATTTTCGATTTTTGACCGTTACACATGGACCAAGATATATGTCGCTATATGTATAATATATCTAGTCACAACACAACAACGTACACCACTCAAGCATCAACCGCTATGTCATAGAAAGCTAAGTAAGTCCTACGGACTTACCATAAGTCAACTACTCTCAACCAACTGCACAACTTATAAAAGCCTGATAAGTCAAGGCAATTTGTCATAATCACAACACAACCATATGAAACTGCATCCAAGCAGTTTCCTATCCAAAGCAATCTCAACGCACTCGGAAAACATCCTAAAACTAGCCTACTACATGGGATTTGCTCAAGATCTACTAGGTCACCTATCATGATACTACATCATGTTCAAAGGGGTACAAGGAAGGAGGGAAAATATACCACAAGAATACACTTAAGTCGGAAGAACGACTTAAGTGTCTCACTAGAAGAAAACCGCATCCTCGGTGGTGAAGGGGCGTAGGGGCGGCAAGGACACAGCAGCCGCACCCGCGGCAGAAGCAAGGCGCGGGGGTGGTGAGGCGCGGTCACGGGACAGTGCAGGCGTGGGGGCGACACTGGCGACAACAAACACCATATTCTCTCCTTCGAATTCGATCTTCTATCTTCTTCACCCTGCTTGTAATCCCGTGTATACTCAGACCACTCTCTATAAAATCATTCAGCAACTCAAAGGAATGCAAGGGAGACTATTACCCTTCTTCCTCAACGCGTTTGAAGAAGGAACGAA
Organism: Fagopyrum homotropicum; assembly: GCA_033239125.1. NCBI lineage: Eukaryota > Viridiplantae > Streptophyta > Magnoliopsida > Caryophyllales > Polygonaceae > Fagopyrum > Fagopyrum homotropicum. The sequence goes on from BSWB01000004.1 coordinate 133,165,330, forward strand.
CGCTTCTTCCGGAATCCACAAAGATGGCGCCTTTTGTAACTTGTTGCAATCTGATGAAGACGAACGGCACAACGCTGTTGGTGGCGGAAACTGGAAGGAAAGAAGGAGATGAAGGGAGGAGGAATAAACAATGATGAGGGGAAAGGGAAGAGGAAGAAGGAGAAGGATTCTTACTTACGTAAAGTTCTCCAAGGGTGAAGCTATAGAAATGACGGCAATACTCATAAAAGAAAAGAAGGAAGTAGGGTTTTGGGCTTTTAAAAGGTAGGGTTTGTAACCGTCAAGGTTACGAATCAAAACGACGCGGCCCACTGCTTTACCGCTCCCGCGGGTCACCGCACCTGCGACACTCTATGGACGCCCCGCAGGTGATCTACCCGAGGCGTTTCCTGAAGAGCCTTTGAAAGGACCGGGTATTACAATATGTTTTCTAGTTCAACAAGAAATTTCCAAATTAGTTTCATTTGAAGGGCTTTATTAGTGGTAAGGGACTTTCTTAACCCGAGACCTTTGTTTCTTTTTGGTTTAGAAATTGAATCCCAACTGATCAATGATATATGGTTGTCGTCTTTATTCCAAAATATATTTTTATACGTTTTATCGAGTTCGTCCAAATTATGCATTTGGAGCATAAATCCTTGCATAATAAATGATGATTTAGTCGCTAAGTTATGTTGTATGAGAATGTTTCTTCCTTTTTATAAAAGAGAGTTTGCTTTCCATTTACGGAGTTGTTGATTTGTTTTATTAATAATGTAACTGAATGTCTCTTTATTAACTATCCCATAAATAATATGGCAACCAAGATAGTTATCATGAGAGGTCGTGTGCTCCATGTTAAGGATATTTTTAAATTGTGTGATGCAACTCTTGACAGTATTTTTAGCAAGTTTGGAAGGCAGATTTGAGGTAGTTAATCATTTGTCCAGAAATAGAAGAGTAAGTATCAAGGATTTCTTTCGTTCTAATGCAGAAGTTAGAATTTGTTTTGGTAAATATGATCATATCATTTGCAAACGATAGAAAAGGGATTCTTTAATTAAATGCTTTTGTATATAATTTAATTTATTTTTTTATAGCATTTTTTTTGTAATAATGTATCATGTTAATAACCAAATCATATTTCCGTAATCGATTTTCAACGCGCGTGTTACGTACGAGTGTTTTTTTGCCCTTAAAATAAAGACATGATCCAAGAGAAATTTGCACGTAGAAAGAGAAGAAATATTGTTCATATCCGTGCTGGCTATTAAGCTCGTTTATTCGGATCAGGCCGAACCGAGTTGACTACTGGACTTGAATTGACTGCCGTATCCGCCTGCTCGGGCGGTCCGGGCCTGCAGATACCCGTTTTTCATTTAAAAAATAAATATTTAAAAAAAATATTTTTAATATGATTTTTAATTTTTTAAAAAGATATTTTACTTAAAATATATTATAATTATACTAAATATTTTATATTTATACTTAATATTTATAATAAACAATATAATATATATATAATTTTTATTTTTTTATTTGTTTACCCGGACCGGGTTTTTCGATCCCGCCTAGACTGGTGCCCGAATCCGACCTGAAAGGTTTGACGGGACGGGCTTTTTCGACCGTCCAAACTTCTTCCTCTGTTCATCCGTCAATTTTTTCAAACGGACCGACCAAATTGCCCAGATATGATCCGGCCTATTTTGAAGTGACCAATGGAATAAAGTGTGCCGCGTAGCAGCAGATCGTACCACAACCGGGAGGAGATCAACTCCAAATAGAACACTAGGAAAAAACTCTGTCGAATTGTGGTGTCCATAGAAGCAACGTACAAACTTCTACACTCCCAGAGGTTGCAATCAGGCCACAAGTTTCAACAAAGCTCCAAACTAAGGATATAAAAATCTTTAATTTCCTATCATTATGTTTCCAATTACAAAACTACCCCTTCATTTTTACAATTACAAGCATACAATTCATCTTCCAGTGGCATTTTGGGAACAAAAGATTGAGACGTTTGCATTGGTAGGTGGCACGCCCAGCCCACGAATACGCGACTATATATCTAAAAAAATTTCACCAAAAATATATCTAAAATCTGACCTTCAGGTTTTCAGAAGCGAACCCCATATACATACACCTTCAGTTGTTGGTCTAGCCGTGTTCATATTTGTTATCAGAAAACGCGAGGATCAAACTCAGCTTACGAAGCGAATCTGATTTCAAGTTTTCAATTCTCAGAGCTCAGGGACGGTATGCGTTTTTTCCTGCTTTTTTTTCCCCACGATTTGAGATTTTTATTATTCTAATTTTGGTTTTCGATTTTTAGGGTTTTTGCTTTCTGCGTTCTAAACAAGAATGGAAGCTGCCACTGTTTTTCGAGCTTCTCCTTTGACCGTCGCTAGATCTCCCAATTTGCCTCAGAGACCTACAATTTCGGCTTCGGTTGGTGGTACCGATCTTTTTCGGTTGAATTCCGGTAGAAGTCGCCTCAAGGTAAAATTTTGTCTTTGATTTTTGCTTTCTGGATTATGATTTATTTGGCGGTTGATATCATATTTATAAGAATATACATGTCAATCGAGGCCCTAAAAAAGTCCTCCATTCGGACAACTCTAGGTATTTTCACTGCAAAATAGGCATCTGCTTTCGTATAACGGTCCTCGGTTTATGATCTCGCTCGGAGAATATCTGAGGTAGAATAGGGATGTTTCTTACCAGTATGAAGCTGTTTAAGATGCTACTTGGAAAAAGACGATCAGATGTTTTGTTCACCAAGAGCTGTGATTTTGGAGGGTTTTTCAAGTTGGAAAATTTGGCGAATTAGAGTAGCTGATTTGAGCTTCAGCATATGATGCCTTTGAACAAACCTAGGACTTCTATCCTATTGGAAATAAAGTTTCTGCTTTGGGGTGATCAATTAACTTTGACATACAACTTCACATAGAGACTGCATTCCCTCTCCCTTAATCATGTTTGGTTGTACTTAAGGCGGTTATTTTCCCCTTAACCCCACACTTCAAACGGCGTTCATACTCTAAATCAATATAAGAGCTTGGGTACTCTTATTTAAAACTCTCTCCATCTCTATGAAGAGCTTGGTTCATGAATCAGGTGGAGCAGGAGATGCTAGCTTTGTATGATTTAAGTTTGTTATCCTTTCTCCTTTTATTTAGCTTATGGAGAAACAAAATTTATGCTATATCACCACTATCAGACAAACTGTATAGTATCTTTTCTTTCCTATTCCTATAAGTTTGAATTTGGCATCACTTGATGACACCGAGTTGTGTTTGTGCTGGTATGTACAGCGAGCTTCATCTTCATTACACTCGAAGCAGGGTATGGGGCGATTTGTGTCAGGGAGTAGAAGTTCCTTTGCGGTGAGAGCATCTTCATCCTCAGATTCAGGCCGATCTGTTGCCCCACTTGCTCCTCTTCAGCTAGAGTCCCCTGTTGGACAGTTTCTGTCTCAAATTTTAGCGAGTCACCCACATCTTGTTCCTGCTGCTGTTGAGCAACAACTTGAGCAGTTGCAGACTGACCTTGATGCCGAGGAACAACAAGACGAGCCTCCAGTTTCGGGCACGGATCTAGTTTTGTACAGGTTGGTGGTATTTTGCACCGAGTCTCTTTACAATGTTTACATGATCTAGTACACATATATTTTTAGTTATTTACTGGTGCAAACTGCTTTTAGGCGAATTGCAGAAGTCAAGGCCAATGAAAGGAAAAAAGCATTGGAAGAGATATTGTATGCTCTAGTTGTGAAGAAGTTCATGGATGCAAATGTTTCTTTGGTCCCATCGATTTCTTCTACCACGGATCCATCTGGTCGAGTTGACACGTGGCCACGTCAAGAGGAAAACCTTGAGCAGCTCCATTCTCCCGAGGCTTACGAGATGATCCAAAACCATCTTGCTCTAATTCTCGGAAACAGGTTGGGTGATTCAACTTCGATAGCACAAATCAGTAAGCTGAGGGTTGGCCAGGTGTACGCAGCATCAATCATGTATGGGTACTTCCTAAAGAGGGTTGACCAGCGGTTTCAGCTCGAGAAGGCCATGAAAACCCTCCCTGAAGGGCGAACTGATGGTGAAGAGGCAAAGAATGCTCAGGAAGAGACTGTTAGGGCCAACTCTCATCCCGAGGTATCGTCTTGGGCTGGAGGTGTTAGCCCCGGCGGGTTCGGTTACGGAATGAGCCCATCTCGCCTGAGAAGCTATGTCATGTCCTTTGATGCAGACACCCTCCAAAGATGTGCCACCATCAGGTCAAAAGAAGCTATCGGCATCATTGAAAAGCACACGGAGGCGTTGTTTGGAAGACCCGAGATTATTGTTAAGCCAGACGGGACCATCGACTCCTCAAAAGATGAACTCATCAAAATCAGCTTTGATGGCCTCAGGAGGTTGGTTTTGGAGGCTGTTACATTTGGTTCTTTTCTCTGGGATGTTGAGACTTACATCGATTCCAGGTACCGCTTTGTGATGAATTAGATACCACTTTTAGCTCAATAGTATTGGCCTTCTTTTGATGGCTTTGTGAATAAGGTTAGTTGTTATGATAAAATTATAAACACCTTCTCTGTATGACAATATGGCATTTGGCTGTTGAGACATGTGAATACTATTACTGTTAAAGCTGCCCACCGACAAAGTTAGAGATGACTTTGCAATTATTTTACAGATATGTGATGTGAAGCAATGATCGGTATTAGGGTTCATCCGCATCTTGTGAGCGAACCTAAGGCTGTCCAAACGGTCCGGACCGGACCGTAAACTCACGGACCGGACTGAACAGTTTCACTACTTGTGTGAACCGAAACGATCCGGTCCACCACAGTGCGGTCCCGACCGTTTTTCTTTTTAGATTTTAATCTATTTTTTGTATGATTAAATCCGGTCTGTCCAGGTTTGGACCGGACCAGACTGAATACCTTCCCAGTTAAAAATATTAAACGTGTAAAAATCCGGTCTGGACCGGATCGGACCGGAACATTATGGTATAGGACTGGACCGTAATATCTTGGACCGGATTGAACCAGACCGGATTTTTACAATAATGGTCCAAGATCGGACCGGATCGGACTGTAATTTCCAGTCTGATCTGATTATGTGCAGCCCTACGCGAACCATCTGAAACTTTGAACTCCATAATGATATTAGAAGTTTGTTGTATAAGCTGCCATCGGGGTTGGTTATGACTCGGGTGATTTGGTGTTGTAATAAGGGTATGCGAAGCTCAATATTACGTATACAATAACAAAGATCTCCCTGTAAAGTGTAAACAGAAGTCAGCTTGGTAGATATATGAGCATAGTTTTTAACAAATTATCTTTTCTTTTTTCGTCTTCTAACTTTATCCTTCATCATGTATCAAATATTATAGAAGTAATTTTAATATTTTAACATTTTGATAATTTAATTTTATAATCTAAAACTCCAATTAGCTTTTCATTAAAAAATTTAAAAACTTTTCAATAAAACTAGTCAAATCACAAAAAAAATATTAAACTACTCATAAAAATCTTCTACTGATAAAAATATCTCGTGTTATCGAACACATTCTAAATTTAGCCGTTACCCTCGAAAACGGGGCAAAATAGAGCGCCTACGAGGTCCGCGGAAGCTGCTTAGTGGTGGTCCATGTGTGGAGGACCTGACCGTTAACGTCATAAAATGCAATGTGAACCTCCGAGGGATTGACTGTGATGGACATGAAACCTTGGCCATCGTAAAAGAATTTGAGGTCGTTCCTGTTGAAGCTCTTAGAGTCCCCCCTCCACGCCTTCGATCCCGCCCCGCTTGTCAAGAACTCGATGGGGCTGACCAGATGACACAAAATAGCCGGTCGGTCAAAATCTTTACAAGCTAGTATGTATGTACGTACGGGTGAAAGACTCGATTTACAGTTTTATGGTTTTTACCTGTTTGTGTCACTCATATGCTCTAGGCAATGATCATGGCCATTGACGTAGAAATCAACGTCGTTAGACTGCAAGCAAGAAGCACATTAAACTCCTTAATTATCAGAGCATATATATAATAAACTAAGCGTACAACTAGTTGAATCATTCTACCTGGAGGATCGGAAGCAACCGGTCGACGAGCTCCACAGTGTCGCCATGATGGCCAACACTTCGTATTGCGTGATGCCCAACGACGATCTTCCACTTGGCAGTCGATTGCTGGAGAGCTGAATTGAGTTCCTACAATGTGAGATCATTTTAAATTAGGTAAAATAATATATACAGAGAGAGGGCGGCGATAAAATTTATAAACGCAATGTACATTCAAAATTCGTAGTACGTTAAATTTTTTTGGAAAGTTGACATTAATCCTCAGATTTTTTTATTTATAAATTCACTGTAAAAATCATCACGGATCCATAACTCATAACTGTGAAAAATCTGTTACTTTTTTTTTTTTTTTTTTTTTTTGTTAGAATTCACAATGAAATTCTGTCACGAATTCGAAACCCGTAACTGTGACGATTACGGGTTCCAGATCCATTGTGCGAATTTCTTCGCCATGTGTTTGCGACGTTCGTGTATATATATGAGCAACAATAAGAGTGATCGAAGCAATTAATTAATTACTTTCAAGAGGTTTTTGAGGTAAGCGGATCTAGAAGGAAGAATGCCACGCCAATCGTAAGAGTGATCTTCGGTATCAGAAAAGTACATGTCCACATATGGGCTTGTATCCACAAAAAATATCTCAACTATTCCTGTCACACAATTCAAATATATAATATTAAGCTTCATTCGAAATCAACCAATATATATATATAAAGTCATATGTGAGAGACAAACCTGCATGAACAACGAAGGACCTGAAGCACACCCATCTCGGATCTACATTACGGAGGAAGCCGCTAAGTTGCGCCTCGGCATCCCCACGGTAATCATGGTTCCCTAACACTACAAATCCACCGCAATTCACAAATCACAATCACTTTATTTACAAAATTCGAATTTCATTTAATAAAAATATTACCAGTGTACCAGGGGGTGTTCAAGCTAGGAGCAGTGTAAACATCAGAGAAAGATTCTTGAAACGCAGCGTCGTGTTCGCCAGTGAGGCCGTCATCGTAGAAATTATCCCCGGTCGAAACTACGAAATCTATGTCGAGTTCGTCTCCGATTCTTCCCATTTGCAAAGCGACTTGAGACTGATTGTAGGCTCCTCGTCGACCCCAGTCGCCGATGACTAGAAAACTAACCGTCTCTCTGCTGCGCGTCGTTTTGACTGGGTGCTGCAACGTTGGGAGCTCCATGCTGAGGCTGAGACTGCTGCTACACATGAGTATAATCGTAAAGTAGAAGCTTCTCCAAGCTAGATCCGCCATGGCACTCTCTTTTCTAGTGATCTAGTGATAACTGATGTGATATTCTTTCGTAACTTATATATGTTTTTATCATGAAACAGTTGCATGTACGTAGAAATATGGGTAGGTTTTTGTGTGGACAGAAGAGGAGGTGGGACTGTAGGTACTGAGTCTGTGAGGCAGTAAGAGATAATGCAGCAATCGTATATGCGAATATGCCGCCCGCATCTTTTCTTGAGGTATATTCTCATTCTATTCTTTATACGCACAGTGCCCACATCCACTATGCCTGTTTTTCGTTATGCTTCGGCTGCAAGGAGGAGAAGGCTCTGTCAATTAATGTAAGAGATAATAAAGTTATAATTGGAAAATATAATATATAAAATGATTGCTATTTATTCATATACATCTATTTTTATATATAATTATTTTTTTAAAAAGAATTTGACATACTATACTTTTTTTTTTTGATTTTTTTAAAGAAATTATATCCCATATCTTTTTTACCATTTTCATTTAATAATAGATAAAACTAATTAACCCTTCTATTTAAAAAAATGTTTGTTATTTGTTATTTAAGTGTAAGTTTTAATTTTTAAAAACTGAATTTGTTTTTTTTATTTTCTTTTATTATTTTATTTTCTCTTTTTATTTTCTTTATTTTTTTTTTCTGGAATGAAGAAATTTTCACATACCGGAATTTCATATACCGGAATTTTCACATACCTGAATTTCACAAACCTGAATTTTCACATACCGAAATTTCACATATCGGAATTTCACATACTGGAGCTTCACATACCGGAAGTTATCATACCGAAAGTTATCATATCATACCGGAAGTTATCATATCATACCGAAAGTTATCATATCATACCGGAAGTTATCATACCTAAAACAAGGATGCGAACCCGCAGTCTACGGGTCAATCGTAATAAAATCAAGAATTCCGGGGTGTCGATCTCAGGGACTTAGGTGAAACAAAACCAATATAGGTAGTCAATATCGCAACTAACCACAAAAGCAATTAAAGCAATCAAAAATGATAAAAAGTCAATTAAAGGAAATATGCAATTCTAGGGATTAAAGCATCTAGTTGTGGTTCCAACTCAAGATCTCAAGATAAGCGGACAAAGCTGAGATTTTGCAAAGGGAAGGTGTTTCTAAAGTGGAATAGATCACCGGGTAAGTCTCACTACTCACAATCCTAAACCGTAACTCCTATTACCGGGTAAGTCTCAAGGAATTAAAGAAAAGAACTATAACCTCAAACCAACAAACCTACTAAGGAAATAGAATCAACCTTTACCGGGTAAGTCTCAGGCTAACTCATATAGATGGAATGAAAGCACACTCAAACCCTAATAAAGGATAAACCTTTATTACCTACACTTATTATCATGAGTAAACAAACAAAGGAATTACCGGGTAAGTCTCATCCTAGGCTTGCATTGAACTAGGAAAGGTGTAATAAGAATAGGATTTGGCAAACTCTAACACTTAACTCTCAGTTTCGGATCATAAAGGGTCACCTCGGTCAGACGAATTCCACCCCGGCCGAGATGTTCATCGACTGAACGAGATGTTCTAGGGTTAAGGATAAAGACTCGAGCTTTCAGGGTCCTACTGGAATTTAAGATTATTCTATCATTGTTTTTCCCACAACCTTCAGCCAATCACCCTAGAATCGCACAAGGAAATTAGCCACTCATCATCATGAAAGCAATAATCAAATATATGGGAAGAAAGTGAATAATTGAACACAAAAACCTTAAAAACAAGGCTTCAATAACTAAATCAAATATCAAACAAATCAGCGTTCCTTGGATCACAATCCAACAAGACAAGTCAACAAGAAGGGAATCTAAGAAAATCTTACAAAACCCTTCACAAAAGCTATAAAAGCTATGAACTTCCTTCCTTCAATCTTTCTTCAACCTTCCTAACTGCTGGATGCTCTCAGCCCTCTAAGCATAGTTGAACTTGTAAAAAATCCAACCCTTTATATAGGAAAATTACCCTCCAAAGATAAAATATTTTGAAAAGATATTTTTCTAATAAAATATATCTATCTATCATAAATAAATCCCTAAAATATATGATCTTCCTTCCAGAAATCCAGCCTAAAAATATAAGATCTCTCCTTCCAAAAATAAAAGATCTCAGCCAAGAATAAAATATATCTCGCCGCGTCCAAGGTGTTCGCCTCGGTCGGGACGCTCCTCCAGATCACCTCGGTCGAGATGGTACTGTAGCTGACCGAGGTGGCTCTAAACTGAAGGTGAAATCTCTCAAATCTAGTCCAAAGTAAATCTTTAATCTATTTCCATGCTTCTTGGTTTCTTCCTTAAGCTCCTGAATGTAGCTCCAATGACTCCTTTAGCTCCATTTTAATGCAAAACGTGCCATTTTACCTACGATTACAACGATACTTGGTGTAGACCTCGATTCTCGCAAAGGTAGATGAAACGACTATATAATCACATAATATATATCCAAACATGCAGATTATTGAAGATAAAACGTCTAAACAAGTCCCAAAATATAGACTATAATTCATGCTATCAAAATACCCTATACTTGTCCCTTGCTTGTCCCCAAGCAAGTTCTAAATCTTGAGTACAAGATAGAATGGATTATAAGTCATAAAGATCAATGAAAAGTATTTCAAAATATTTTTGGTGATGTGCTCCACTCATAGATAAGAGAATGCTTCATGGTATTTAAAATCAAAACATGCTCAAAACATTTTATAAATATAAGAAAGTTGTTCATCTTTGCATAAAATCATAGAGTGCATAATAAATCATAATTATCGAAATTAATCATGTATAATCCAATTTAAACCACCAAGTCAATCAAGAAGTTCGAGGTCTCAAGGGCTTTCAGAAGAGAAGTCAAGAAACGTGTGAGGGTGAGATGTATATAGGGAATGTGGTGCTAGAATCCGGGAAAAGGATCTTTACTTCACTTCTTTTGAATTTCAACGTCTTCCACCAATAAGCTTTGCTTATTTACTTTTTACTTTTTGGGATGCATGGACAGAGGTGCACAATAATCGAAGCCTAGGAGATCAGCAATCATCAATTTCTCGAGATGCCTCAAACCCTTGATGCACATACCATGACCCGTTAGGAATATCGCTCAATCCGACTTTGGCAAGACACAAACACCCGGCTATGTGAATGGTGCCGAGTTACTCATCATCATGATTGACTTCCCCAAACCTATTTGTTTCTTTCTAACTTTCAGCCAACATCTCAAATTTTCTTTCACTTGCTTTTCCCTTGCTTGCTTCCAAATTCCCGGATAGGTAAAGGGAGGCAAATATGTATATGAGGGGCTAAGCATGACCAAGAAGAAGAAGAGAAGAGAGTGAAATGCCTTAATCATTCCAGGAAGAGAGTGAGAGAACTCATCATGTGGTGTCAACCTTCAAATTCAACATAATTTGGATAAAAACAAAGTATTAAACATCCCACAAATTTCAAACAAAGCATTTAGCAACTTAAACATATCATAAAACCTTTCAAACATATAAAGATTTCAAAACCAGTCAGCAAACAAAATCATCACTGAGGTCATATCTAGATAAGAAGCACAAAAATCGTTTCGAAAACTGTCTCAGTTAAACCACCTCGGTCGAGAAGTTCTAAGTCAACCGAGGTACTGTACCTCGATTGGTCAGAGTCACATCGGTCGAGGTCAATAATTTTTTTTTTCAAACCAGTTTTTGACATTTTTCTCAATCAAATAACCTGTATGCATGCATGTAATCTCAGATAAACACATAAAGCGTAAAGAAAATCATAAATAACCGAACCGAGTCATACAAGCATACACATATGTCATATAATACATACCCGCATACCTCATACTTGGGACACATTGTCCCAATGGGTCAAAATAAGTCTAAAGAAACAGAGTACTCACCGAACAATGCTGAGCTGCATAATAAATAAATAAAGAAATCTTGCAAGCTCTAATCCCAATCCGGTGGTGGTGGTGGTGACACGTACGGGTACTGAGATGGGTCAAACGGGTAGCCCATGATATGCTAAAACTGAATCTCAGCCATCCTGTGCTGGTAGTGCTGGCTCTCCCGCATCTCTCTCATCTCTAGGGATAAGGCGGGGTAGGAATCTATCATCTGATCCGTCAGATCATCGATCCGGCGGTGAGCGACTAGATCCCTCTGCCTGCGTACCCTACGCCTAGCAGGACGTGCTGGTGCTGTAGCTGGCTCCTCCTCTGTCTCCTCGTCGTCTAGATCGACGACTGGTATGCTGGTACCTGCTGTATCTGTGCCTGTGTCCATGGCAGCACCACCATCATCATCCTCATCATCCTGCTCATCAACCTCCTCGTCCTCATCCTGCCCCTGAGCTGCTGCTGCTGCTGTGTCTCTAGCGTCCTCCATAAGCGGAATCCATGCGGTGTGCCAGTACTGAGGGTCGAACACTGTAAACTGAGATGACCATCTAATACCCTGAGGTGCAGTCTGCTCCCAGGGCATCGCCACATACGGCGTAGTAAGTCGGCGAGGAACCAAGATCCTCCTCGTAATCATCTCCTGCAGCCCAAGCGGCTTGCCAGCCGCCACCATAGTACATGTACTCAGATCAAGGTCCATGTAACTCGCAATGTGAGTCACTATACCTCCGCAGCAGATATCTCCCTTCGCCTTCGCCATTATCTTGTGCAGATCCTCTGCCAGCATCACTCCAAAATCCGGAACTCCTCCGGTCACCATACAGTACAGACTCAGCAGCTCACCCTGTCTAATCTTCTGGGGCGTCTCAGTACGCGCCAGAACTGTCTCGCTAAAAATCCGGTGAGCTAGTCTAAAGGCTAGGTGGAAAATAATCTGCTCCTTGGAATCTCCAAGTCTCCACCTGTCAGCATGCTCAACTACATGAGCTATTTGTCCCCAAAGCTCTCGAGCTACAGCTTGAGAAGGAAAGTCAGAAACTGTGGGGGCTGGGAAGCCGAAGATGTCCCTCCAGTGGTCCATAGGAACTAAATAGTTCCGGTTCATCAACCGGTACTTGATGGCACGCTCAATAGGCAAGTAAATAACGGAGCTAACAAACTCCAAGGTCGGCTCAAGGTAGACTGGAGCTCTAATCTCAGTAAACTGCTCCAACCCCACCATAGATATCATCCGCCTCAGATCATCATCCACGTAGAGGCAGTCGAATGCAAAAATGTCCAAAAACCGTAGTGCAACTACTGGACGTGCCGCAATGCGGTCATAATCTACCTGATGACGCTCATGGATCACCGGTATGGAGTGACGAGAAGAAGAAGAAGGAGAAGGAGATGATCTATCTCTCAGAACAAGCTGCCTGTCAGAACTCATCTTTCTCTCTCTCTGTCAGACCACCTCGGTCACTCTGACTATCCTCAAGAACACCTCGGCCGAGGCACAGGCCGACTGGACCGAGGCGAAGTGTTGTTCGATCGTAACTCTCAAAAATCCAGTTCTTTTCCCCCAATATCACTACCAATTGTTCCTATGGGGTACTTAAGCCTTTTTTCAACACAATGCAGGGGCAACCAAAGCCCAAATTGATCAAAAATAGTGGAAGAAAAGGGAGTTAGGGTTTTTTTCGAATTACCCTAGATTTGGTCGATTCGGAGCGTTTTTGCTGCAGATTGTCGCTTGCAAACCGATCCTATACTCTTTCCTTGTAGTTTGGAAGCAAGAATCGTTGAAAACGAGCGAAAATCAAAGAACGAGGTGATTTGGGGAGTTTCGGTCGAGAAGGTGAGAGAGGGAAGAGAGAGAAATCTCAGCCCCCTTTTAAACCCTTTTCTGGAACTGCTGTCACCTCGGTCGAGATGGTCTCGACTGGACCGAGGTAGTACGGACCGAGATGGATCTTCAGTAACCCTAGTCGCCTCGGTTGCTCAAGAATCATCTCGGTCGAGGTGCTGTGACAGCAACCGATATTTGTCTCAGTCAAACTCCGTCTTCTCAAATTCTCGAACTTCTGTCCTTCCAGTGTTGCTCCTGGGATGTATTCCTTCCTTAGATGTCACCTGTTGTCTGTCCAGGACGCCAAAAACAAAGTAAAGCAAAAGCAAACTATCTAAAGCTAGACTAGAAAAAGGGAAAAGAAAGCAATACCTTGGGTTGCCTCCCAAGAAGCGCTTGATTTAAGGTCGCTAGCTGGACCGTATGGTATCCCTAAACGAGGTATAGTGGTGCAATCTCCTCAACCGGGAATTCCAGTTTGTATTTCTTGAGTCTATGACCATTGACCTTGAATCTCCCACTTGTTTCTCCCCAAATCTCAACTGCACCATAAGGGAAAACATGTTTCACAACATAAGGTCCGGTCCATCTAGATTTCAACTTACCTGGAAAGAGGCGGAGGCGGGAGTTGAAGAGTAGAACTAAGTCTCATTCTTTAAACTCCTTAGGAATGATGCGCTTGTCATACCCTCGTCCTTTCTTTGTAGATCTTGGCATTCTCATAAGCATTCAAACGCAGCTCCTCCAGCTCATTGATATCCAATAGCCGCTTCTCACCGGCTTCCTTGATGTCGAAGTTCAACCATTTGATTGCCCAATATGCTTTGTGTTCTAATGCAACGGGCAAATGACAAGACTTCCCATATACCAAATTATAAGGGGTGGTACCAATGGGAGTCTTGAATGCGGTCCTGTAAGCCCAAAGAGCGTCGTCCAACTTCATGGACCAATCCTTCCTCGTCCTAGAGACGGTCTTCTCCAATATTGCTTTAATTTCTCTATTTGAGATCTCGACCTGTCCGCTAGTTTGGGGTTGCTACCTTGTGGGTTACCCCATACTTCGATAGAAGTGCCTTAAACTTCCGATTGATGAAATGTGTCCCTCCATCGCTGATGATGATGCGTGGAGTCCCAAAACGTGGAAAGATAGTCCTGTTAAAGAACTTCACAACCACCATGGCGTCGTTAGTGGGAGAGGCAATTGCTTCAACCCATCTAGAGACGTAGTCGACAGGTAGAAGGATGTAGAGGTTTCCTCCGGATGATGGGAAGGGTCCCATGAAGTCTACCCCCCATACATCAAAGATCTCAACCTCCTGTATGTTATTGAGTGGCATCTCGTTCCTCCTGGATAAGTTCCCTGTTCTTTGGCATGCATCACAAGAGACAACAAACGATTGCACATTCTTAAATAATGTAGGCCAAAAGAAACCAAAATGTAATACCTTTGCGCATGTTTTGTGAGCGCTAGCATGCCCTCCACAAGGAAGTGAGTGGCAATGCCGTATGACACTAGTAACTTCATCTTCTGGGATGCATCTTCGAAGCATCCCATCCGGTCCTCTCTTAAATAGCAGAGGTTCATCCCAATAGTAATGGCGTACATCCTTAAATAATTTCTTCCTTTGAGCGCACGTCAATCCGGGTGGTATTTCCTGGCAAACAAGATAGTTAACAATGTTAGCATACCAAGGTCCTTTATTATCAGATATTGGGTGGAGAAAGTGTTCCACCAACTGAGGATGAATGTCAGAAAAGGGAGTAAGAGGTTTTTTATTCTCAGTTGACATCATCTCGCTTTCGACCTCGGTCGAGGTCCAGAGAAGGTGACCGAGATGTTCTTCAGTCAAGAACACCTCGCTTGGTCCAGAAGGTGCCTCGGTCGAGGTACGGTAACTGGGACCGAAACTGGAGATCTTCTTCTCTTGGATAAATTTTTCAAATTAAGCTCCTGGATCTTCTTCCAGTGCCTTCAAGCTCCGTATATCTGCATCACACAAAACATCTATACCTTCCTTCATTAAGCTAAAACTAATAACTCTCTCAAGTGGATCATTAATAAGGATAGAGCTCACCAATTCTCTTGATTCTTTTTTTTTTTTTTTTTTGAAATGTTAATTTGTATTGAATCAAGAATGTACTGGAGGTTACAGAAGCTTAATCAAGATCAAGGGATTATAACATGTTGCAACAGAACAGCATATTCAAGTAAGGTTCAGATGGAGCATTTTGGCAGCAAGAGTGGTAGTAGCAGATCGGTCTTTCCATTTAGCTTCAAAATGGAGTTTAGTGGTCTTGATTATCATACTAGCACAGTCCACAGCACGAGTAAAGTTGTTGTTGAAGAGAAGATTGTTCCTAGCCTTCCATACATGGTATATGAAGGATAAGATGGTGGCAATGCGGACCCTGTCCAGGAGCTTTGGATTGGCATCAGTGCAGGAGCAAAGCCACGTCCAAATACGCCCCAGATAAGGCGCCGGGTATGGAGTATGGGTCCATCTGGAGATGATATCAAGAACGAGGGAACCGTAACTGCATTGGTTCCACAGGTGGTCACCACTCTCGATAGAACAGGTACAAAGTTTACAGGTATCATTAACATTGGGATTCCAGGCTTTGATTCTGTCAAGAGTGGGAAGCCTGTGGAGCGAGGCGATCCAAGTAATATAGCTGCACTTAGGAGTGTTTGATGGGAGCCAGATAGCCATGAAGGGATTCGGTGCACTTGGAGTGAGCTGGGGTTTGAAGATCGCATAGGCTTTTTTCCGCGAGAATGCCCCATTAGGGCTAGTTAAGGTATCACCCCGACTACCCGAATGGTTGGTGGGGATAACATCCCTGATCTTAAGGAGATTCTTCCAATGGTGGCTGTGGTGAATTTTGGCCGAGCAGTCCCAGATACGATAACCTCGTTTGATCAAATGTTTGGAAATCCACATCGTCCATACGTTATGATCATCGTGGTCGAGGTCATAGATCAAACGAGCGAGGGAAACCTTGTTCCTAGTGTGAAGATCCGGGAATCCCAGCCCACCATTAGCTTTTGGAGAGCAAACATCATGCCAAGCAATAAGGGATCGCCGACTATTCGCAATGCCAGACCAGAAGTAGGATCTGATAAGGTTATTGATCATGCAGATGATCTTAGCCGGTAGCAAGAACAAGGAGCACCAGTGATGGCTGATTGAGAAGAGAACCGACTTGACCAATTGTGCCCTTCCGGCGTAAGAGAGCGCTTTCGCACTCCAGGAGTGAATGCAATTAGTAACCCGATGAATCAGCGGGAGATAGTCTTGTACTATAAGCCTACTACTCCCAATCGGGACTCCCAGATAGAGAAAAGGGAGAGTACCAGTAGACATACCAGTTATGTTCTTTGCCCTAGCAATTTCATCATTCTCCATGCCTCCAGTGAATAGGAGGGATTTAGCCCCATTGATCATGAGTCCGGATGCCTTCCCAAAGTCATCCATGGTATCTTTCAGGATCTTAATTGAAGGACAGTCGCCTCTACTAAGTAGTAGCAGATCATCGGCAAAAATAAGATGGGTAATGGTAGGATTAGAACACTTGGGATGGTGATTGACTTCAGGATTCAATGTGTTCTGCTGAATCAGTCGAGTTAAGTACTCCATTGCAATAACAAACAATGGGGGGGATAGAGGGCAGCCTTGTCGCAACCCTCTAGTCCCAGCAAAGTGTCCACATAGAGCCCCATTTATGTTGACAGAGTAAGTAGCAGTTGTAATACATTCTTTGATCAAATCCACAGTATGTCGGGGAATCCCATCCATTTGAGGCACTGCAGAATGAATATGTGGTTCACCGAATCGAATGCTTTAGATATATCGACCTTCATGGCTGCCCTAGGCGATATATGCTTCCTACCATATTTATTCAGCAACTCTTGACAGATAAGGACATTGTGTTTGATTGATCTTTTGGAGACGAATGCACTCTGGTTAGGGCTGATGATGCTAGGCAGTACTGAGTTGATTCTTGCCGATAATATCTTGGAGATAGTCTTGTAGACTGTATTACAGCAAGAAATGGGCCTGTAATCAGATGGGGCAAGAGGGCAATCAAGTTTAGGTATAAGAGATATAGACGTGTGATTGACCTGCTTTATGAAGAAGTCTTGGATGGCATTGGTGAAATCATTGCCAACCGTATCCCAAGCTGCCTTGAAGAATCTCGATCCAAATCCATCAGGCCCAGGTGCTTTATTATCACCAATGCTAACAAGTGCGTTTTTAATCTCCTCAGGCGATACCAATCGGCAAAGGTACTTAGCATCAACAGTGGACAATTTTGGCAGACTGATTTCAGGTATTGTATGGCTCAACTGCTGATTAGGTAGGTTAAGTGCTCTCTTGAAGTGAGATACGAATGTAGCATCGATGACACCAGGGTCATTTGTGGTTTCTCCATTTGTGGTTTTGATGCTATTGATGCGGTTTGTACATCTTCTCGTTTTGATGCATCTGAAGAAGAACGATGAGCATTGGTCCCCATGAGCAATCCAGGACGCCTTTGCAAGTTGTGCCATCATGGTGTGAAGGCTGTTGTAATTCTCAATTAGGCTAGCAGATTGACACCTTTCCTCCTCTTGAATTGTGATGTTGTGGAGCTCTGACTGCAGTCTAATTTGAGTATCCTGCAGTGCGCGTTGCTGTTCTTGGATTCTAGTGTGCATTTCTTCAATTTTAACACTAGGGAACCGCTTGAGAAGCGGTTTGAGTATCTTCAGTTTTCTGACCAGCTTAAACATGGGATTTCCTTCGATCATTATATCCCAAGAACGCTTCACACATTCCAGAAAATCCTCATGGGCACTCCATGCGTTATTGAACCTAAAAGGAGTATTCCTTCTCGCTTCATCAGTACTTGTGAACAATAGTGCCGGAGAGTGATATGAAACTTCAGCAAGGTCAAAATGGGCCCTGGATTGTGGGAAAGAGGTATGCCATTCACCATTGGTGATAGTTCTATCAAGCTTGCACCATATTCTTGAACCCATTTGCTTGTTATTCCATGTAAATTTACATCCCGAGTATGGATGATCCATAAGATGGTGCTGCTCATAACAAGTTGCGATTTCATCAGAGATCTGCGATATGGAAGGGATGTTATTTGTTGTCTTTTCATCAGGTGAGAGAGTGACATTAAAGTCTCCCAGCAATGCCCATGGTGTGTTTCGGTTGAGCTGTTTCAGTGTTGCAATGGTATTCCATAGACTCGCTCATTCATCTAGGGAGTTATGTGCGTAGACGAATGAAAGATCAATCTCACAGGGTATGCTGTGGGCTGGGTGGGGTTTGAAAACTTGGCAATGAATGATCTGATCAGTGGTGATGAGGGGAGATAGGTGGAGTTTGGAAGGGTTCCACCATATCCAAATACGACAATTGTGAGAAATGGATCCATTAGAAACATGGCTCCACGTGGGGAAGAGATGTTTTGCAATACGGTTTTCATTATTGGAGCGCAGCCTTGTCTCCAGGATAGCAACAATATCAAGGTTATGCTTCTTAGCAAGATTTTGTACAGCTCTTTGTTTAGCAGGGTCATTAAGTCCCCTGATGTTCCACGAACATGCTCTAATTATCATTGGACTTTTGAGGTTTGTCCATTGTAGCACTTGCTATCAATGTAAGGTTTAATGAATCTGTGAGCGTATTGGTTGAGGTTGTGGGTTGGTTGGGGGGAGTTGGAGTTATGTTGTGGGGTGCTGAATCAGTGGAGGTGGGATTTTTTTGGTTGTGGGTTTGCTCAGGTAGAAGGCCATCTTGGCTTGGGGAAGGATGTGTGGTGCTTTGGGTTACCACAAGGGAACTGGGCAGTTCTGGATTGGAATTTCCCATACATAATGGAGTAGGTATAGCAGTGGTGACGGTTGTTTTGGCAACCTCCAGATTATGGTGGATCAACATATGGGCCGGAGGGGTAGGCAGAATGGGGGTTGGGTCAGGGTTTGGTTTTGGCGCTCTTCTCTTGTTATGGTGAGTTGGTTGGGTTTTTTTGTTGGCATGAACGTAACCCTCCATTGCTACAGGCTTATTGCAGTTATGGCCGAATGTACCACATGAGGAGCAACGAGAGGGTAACCATTCATATGTGATTTTTTGGATGTACAAAGTGCCGTCGGGTCCGGTAAGGGTAACCTCACGAAGGAGGTCACGTGATGCTTGAATTTCCACCAGGATACGCGCATACCCCAGCCTGTCTTGATTAATAGAACATGTATCAGTGAGAATGGGGGAGCCGATTGCCGAACCAATCTTTGCCAGCATATGTTGCGACCAAAATCTGTAATCCAAGTTATGGAGTGATATCCAAACTGGTAGTGAGCTGATACTCGAATAACGTCTTCTAAAATGCCCACGGGAAGGGTAATGGAGCGATCCGCCATGTACAATCGTATCTTCAGTCCACTTCTCGTCGTTATTGCCACAATCTGTCCTTTAGGGTTGCTTTCCGTCCTTGCTGGAAGCTTCCGTGGATCTCTTGGCGCTTCATTCGCCTTGTTAAAGAATTGTTGTTCTAAGGCTTTTTGTGCCTTTGAAAATGAAGTCATGGATGACTCCATAGAGTTGAGCTTGATCAAGATAGCCTCCAGCACTGCATCTTTCTTTTCCGGCTGGGATGAGCTTGATCCAAGCTCCTGGCTTTTAATGGAGTAGAAGAAGAAGAAGAAGATAGGAAAGGGTTAGAAGAGTTGTTTGAATTGGAGTTAGAGTAAGGGTTACCCGAATTTTGATTGTTTGCCCTCCAATTATTGCTGTTGGATCCTCTATTGTTGTTGTAGTTGTTGTTCCGGGAACCGTTGTTGTTGTTTCGGTAACCGTTGTTCCTTGAATTTTGATATCCTTCCTCCTCTTTCTTGGTTTGGCATCTGATAACATGTATTACAGTCTATATTTTGGGATTGGTTTAGACGTTTTATTTTCATAAATCTACATGTATGGATGTATATTATGTGATTATATTGTTGTTTCATCTACCTTTACGGAAATCGAGGTCTACACCTAGTTTCGTTGTAATTGTAGGTAAAATGGCACGTTTTGCATTAAAATGGAGCTAAGGAGCTAAGAAGTAATTGGAGCTACATTCCGGAGCTTAAAAAGAACTCAAGAAGCATGAAAATGATTAAGAAGATTTACTTTGGACCAGATTCGAAAGATTTCACATTCAGTTGAGATTCACCTCGGTCAGCTACAGTGCCACCTCGACTGAGGTGATCTTGAGGAGCGTCCCGACCGAGGCGAATACCCTGTCGTCGGCGAGATATATATTTTTGGCTGAGATATTTTATTTTTGGAATGAAGATATCTTATATTTTTGGGTTGTATTTCTGGAAGGAAGATATTATTTTTGGGAGATTTATATTAGAGATATGGATATATTTTATAGGAAATTATATTTTTAAGATATTATTATCTTTGGAAGATAATTCTCCTATATAAAGGGTTGGATTTTCCACAAGTTCAATCATGCTTGGAGCATCCAACAATTGAGGGATTTTCTGGAAGTTTTGAAGAGATGATTGAAGGATTGAAGATCAAGGAAGGAAGGAAGCTAGTTTGGAGTTAGCTTTTGAAGGAGTTTGTAAGACTTTCTTAGATTGTCTTTTTGGTTGATTGTCTTTGTTGATTTGTGATTCAGGAACGATTGTTGTTTGATATTTGATTCAGTAATTGAGACCTTTTTCTTAAGGTTATCTTGTTCGAATATTGATTCCCTTTTCATTAAATTAATTATTGTTATCATGATGATTGTTGACTAAATTTCTTCTGCGATTCTAGGGTGATTGGCTGAAAGTTGTGGGAAAAACGATGATAGAATGATCTTAATCCCAGCATGACCCTGAAAGCTCGAGTCTTTAACCTTAACCCTAGAACACCTCGCTTAGCCGAAGAACATCTCGGTCGGGGTGGAATTTGACTGAACGAGGTGACCTTTCCTGAACCTATTCTGAAGTTAAGTGTTCTACTTTGTCAAATCCTATCCTTATTACACCTTTCCTGGTTCAATGCAAGCCTAGGATGAGACTTACCCGGTGATTCTTTTGTTTGTTTACCTAAGGTCATGAGTGTAGGTAATAAAGGTTTATCCTTTATTGGGGTTTGAGTGTGCCTTCATCCCATCTTTGTGAGTTAGCCTGAGACTTACCCGGTAAAGGTTGATTCTATTCCCTTGGATTATGTGTTGGTTTGAGATTATAGTTCTTTTCCTTAGTACCTTGAGACTTACCCGGTAATAGGAGCTTTGGTTTGGGATAGTGAGTAATGAGACTTACCCGATAATCTATTCCCATCTTAGAAACACCTTCCCTTTGCAAATCTCAGCTTTGTTTGCGTTATCCTTTGAGATCTTGAATCGGAACCACAACTAGATTTTTTAATCCCTAGAATCCGCATTTCCCTTTACTTGACTTTTTACATCATCGTTGATTGTTTTAATTGCTTAATTGCAATATTTGACTACCTGATTCTGTGCTTTGTTTCACCTAAATCCCTGTGATCGATCCTTGGAATTTTTGCTTTTTATTACAATTGACCCGTACATTGCGGGTTCGCATATTGTTCAAGCATACTTCTTGGGTTATAAATTTTAGAGCTTGCACACACCTTTTGGAGCGAACAACATCCGGTATGAACTTCCGGTATAAAAAAATTTCGGTATGAAAAATTTCGTTATGAACATTCGGTATGAACTTTCGGTATGAACTTCCGGTATGAACTTCCGGTATGAACGGTATGAACTTCCGGTATGAAAAATTTCGGTATGAACTTCCGGTATGAAAAACTTCGTTATGAAATGCCGGTATGAACTTTCGGTATGAACTTCCATTATGAGCTTCCGGTATGAACTTTCGGTTTAAACTTCCGGTATAAAAAATTTCAGTATGAACTTCCGGTATGAAAAACTTCGTTATGAACTTCCGGTATGAACTTTCGGTATGAACTTTTGGTATGAACGGTATGAACTTCCGATATAAAACATTTCGGTATGAACTTCCGGTATGAAAAACTTCGTTATGAACTTGCGGTATGAACTTTCGGTATGAAATTCCGGTATAAAAAATTTCGGTATGAACTTCCGGAATGAAAAACTTCGTTATGAACTTCCGGTATAAAAAATTTCGGTATGAACTTCCGGTATAAAAAAATTCGGTATGAACTTTCGGTATGAAAAACTTCGTTATGAACTTCCGTTATGTAAAATGTTCGGTATGTAAATGTCCGGTATGTAAATGTCCGGTATGTAAATGTCCGGTAGGTAAATGTCCGGTATGTAAAATGTCCGGTATGTTAATGTCAGGTATGAAAACGGAAAATAAAAAGGAAAATAAAATAAAATAAAATAAAAAACAAATTCAGTAATTAAAATCAAAATTTACATAATGAACATCAAATATTCTTTCCTTTTTAATAGAAGGGTTAATTAATTTTACCTTACCATTACATGAAAGTGGTAAAAAAATCATGGAGTATATTTACTAAATAGAAAACTAGAAAAGGCTTAGTTAATATACAATAAAATAAAAAAGACTACTTACCTAATTAGCCCCTTTTTTTTTAAAAAAAAGTTATATATTATAATAGCTTTATTCATAGACATCTATTTTTACATATTAAAGTTTTAAAATGTAAGATATAATAAAGTTTACTTTTAGGGAACGGGATAATACCCCTAATTGTAGAGTATTTTTAACGGCATTTTTTAATTTCACAAACAAAGTCAAATAATTTCATAATATTATACCTCAAAACCTCCAATTAAAATCGTTTTAAAATATTGATAACTTTAACAAGCTCGACTAAATCCAAAATAGATCGATGATGAACATTTCGAAACCCGAATATTGCACTGACGAGTCATGTCGTTAACTAACATATAAAGATCTCAGAGCGAGCTTGCTCTTTCAAGCTCTTAGGGAAGATCTGTAGAGGGAACTTTTCTTGCATCGTACTCCAGCACTTCTTGATGGGGACTGCTTTCCGCTTCAGTTAAGATGGCGAAGTCGCCGTTCCATCGAAAGGCTTGATGTGAACTGTATATTCCGACATAGTCCCACATTTATGAAGACGGGAGCCCTCAAGACAGAGGGTGAGGTTTGAGAACACTTTGTAGTTTTTCAACCCCTTATTTTCAAATCTAGGATTCCTCAAGCTAGAAGCTTGAGAGGAAATCTTTTTTTTTTTTTTTTTTTTTTTGCGTTTCACACAAGAAAGACAAAAGATATTGTTTATAAAACATTTATTTTAAACAACAACGGAAGCGAAAGGAGATCGAGTTTTGTTTTGAGAATTTTTTTAGATCTAAGAAATATGACCACAGAGCTTACATGATCGCAAACTTTTGAACCTTAGGTCAATGTATACGCGATTACAACCGATTTATGTTTAAGAAAGCTAAATCTAGCTCAAATATTAGAAAAATCTCGAAAAATAGGCTTTGATACCAATTTGATAAAACTCATAAATGTTTTAAAACAAACATAATAAGATCTAGAATGATATGATGTTTAAAACGAACAAGAAAACACAAAGATTGTTGACGTAGTTTGAAAAAACTTTGCTAAGCGGGATCTCAAGAGGGGAGAGTCAATCAAATCCCCTAAGCATCTTTACATATACGAACAAAGCTTCAAGGATGCAAAACAATACAAGAACTATAAAAGATCTCCAGAACTAAACTGTAAAAATAAAATGATGAAGTAGACAAGAAATAAAGAAAGACAAGCGTAAGTAATTTCCTCATGAAAGTAACCACACTTCTAGTGAAACTTGGTTAGATGACGAGGAGGACGCTAGAGAAAGTCTCAAGTGAAGCACTCGGCTCAAAACTCTTGTTCTCCCCCCCTCTCTCTCATACACACACAGAGGACTTTAGGGTTTCAGGTGAGGAGAGTGTTAGCGGTGTTAGGGTTTGAGAGGAGTGAAGGAGATCAGCTTAAGTACATGTGGGCCAAAGACAACCTTCAGAATGCAACATTTCAACCTTTCAACGCAACATTCTGATTAAATGATCACGCGAGATGCATGTGCAAGTGGGTTGGAGTAAGCAAGCCTCGATCAAGCAGGCCCAACTCAATATTCAAATTATTACAAGTTAAGCCACATAACCCGATATCAACCCAATTCTCTCCTCCTTAGACTATCTACATCCCAAGTTAAATTGTTAAATTTTACACTTTTATCTAAAATAATCTCCACATCCCTTGTATTTTTCTTGTGAAAAGAGTTAAACTAAAATTCACTTTGTTTAAATTTGGATCTACTTGTGACAGAGTGTAAAAGGAATCAAGCCCAACTCTTTTACAAATTAACCAATCAAATCTTTCTCTCTCTTTTTTACAAATTAACCAATCAAATCTTTCTCTCTCTTTTCTTAAATTTTCTTTTAAAAAATTTAAAACATAGTGGAGTAAAATGAGTATAATTATATTATAGACGGAACATGAGATGCAAGAAAAAGATATATAGACGGAGGGTATACATGATTTAGAACACAAATAGAGTGCATAAATAGGATTATAAACGGAATGGGATGTGGATAGTCTTATATCCCAAACCCGATTCTAACAACTCTAGACAAAACCGGAACTAAGACTAAACCAGATCGGGTATACATATCTCTCAACAAAACACATGTGAATAGTGGTTTGCAGCTCAATCATTTTGTTTTGCGATTTCCGGTGAAAGAACGAATATAGCGTAAAATTCAAATAAGTTGAGTTTTCCCTAGTTAAGAAATTTATAGGAGTAGGGTCGGCCCCAATAATCGGCTTTGTGGGCCACACCCGAGGCACCTACTTATGAGGGGGCACCAAATCAGAAAAAAAAATAGTAGTTATGTATTTAAATTGTTATTAATTTTAAAGAGGAAGTCTTCTTTTTATATTTCAATGCATAGGCCAATAAATGATGTGATAAATTGTCTTTACTCATCTAGTTTAATTTTTCATTTTCATAATTTATAAAAAAAAAAACTTTTTAGACCTTTTATCCCACTATCCCTATTTTTTTTTCTTGAAACATATATATAATCGGAAAATATTCACAACTCCATCCTTACCTTTGACTCTCTATGTTCTTATTCTTTGACCGTGATTAAGAAATTTTTTTTGACTTTCAATCGTTATAGATTTGTTTTGTAAGACGCATGCAAGTTTGCTTGGTATGTAATTCTTCTCAATTTTCTTTGATGATATAATACCTAAAATTTTGCATGGAATATGTGATTTGATTTTTATTATTGAACACAAGGGTTTGTATAATTCAAATCGCTAAATGTTAACTTAGGCCACTCAAGAACAATATATCACCTGGGGCACAAAAATCTCAAGGACCGGCCCTGCATACGAGTTGTATGCATCATTAGTGTTGGAGACTTCATGACCAAAATTTTCCACACGTTAAATAATAGAAATTATTTTTAGATATAAGAGATATGGCCACGAAACTGACAAGATTACAAACTTTTTGAACCTTAGGTCAATGGACATGCGGTTAAAGCCGATCTATGTTCAAGAAATATGGATCTAACCTAGATATTAGAAATCTCAAAAAATAGGCTTTGATACCAATTTGATAAAACTCATAAATGTTTTGAAACAAAAATAACCAGATCTAGAGTGATGTGATGTTTAAAACGAATAAGAAAACACAAAGATTGTTGACGGAATTTGAGAAAATTCTACTATGAGGGATCTCAAAAGGAGAGAGCTAACCCAATCCACTAAGCAACTTTACATATATGAACAATGCTTCAAGGAAGCAAAAACAATACAATAACTATAAAAAATTAAGTGTAACAGAAACGATGAAGTAGACAAGAAATGGAGAAAGTCAATTGTCTGTAATTCCCTCAGGAAAGTAACCACACTTCTAATGAAGCTTGGTTAGATGAAGAGGACACCAGAGAAGGTCTCAAGCGAAGTACTCGGCTTGAAACTCTCGTTCTCTTTTTTATCCCACTCTATCGGAATCATTTTCAGAGGACTTTATGGTTTCAGGTGAGGAGATTGTTAGCGGCGTTAAGGGTTTGAGAGGAGTGAAGGAGAGCTTAAGTACATGTGGACCAAAGACAATATTCAGGATGCCGTGTTTCAACATTTCAACGCAACATTCTGGTTAAGTAATCACGCGAAATGCATGTGCTTATGGGTTGGAGTAAGCAGGCCTCGATCAAGCGGGCCCAACTCAGAGTTCAACCCAATTACAAGTTAACTCGATCACCCAACCGGATAGCAACTCAAATCTCTCCTCCTTATATCCCAAACCTGGTTCTAACAACTCTAGATAAAACCGAAGCTAAGACTAACCAGACCGGATTTACATATCTCTCAACAAAAAAACATGTAAATAATGGTTTGCAGCTCAATCATTTTGTTTTGCAATTTCCAATGAAAGGACGAAGATAGCACAGAATTCAAATAGGTTGAGATTTCCCTAATTAAGAAATTCATAGGATTTGTAGGCATCATTAGTG
Source organism: Fagopyrum homotropicum (assembly GCA_033239125.1). NCBI lineage: Eukaryota > Viridiplantae > Streptophyta > Magnoliopsida > Caryophyllales > Polygonaceae > Fagopyrum > Fagopyrum homotropicum. The sequence goes on from BSWB01000004.1 coordinate 133,191,908, forward strand.
TTGGAGAGTTGATGACCAAAATTTTTCTACACGTTAAATAATAGAAATGGTGGTTTGTTAGACCAGTTTGAGACACGTTGTAGTTGACAATGCCACTCCAAATTCTATCATTTGAACATTATTCAACAGCAGAATATGGGGAAGACCATAATTTTAATTATGAAATTCATATCTCATATATGACTGAGATATTGAGTTTTATTATGGACTGTAAATAGCACCTCCATAATCATTTAATCTTTGAATCAAGAAATGCAAGGCTGTGAAGAAACGTGCGAGCTGAGGCCATTAATCATTTAGCTCCCACATTTAATCATCTTATATATAAACTGTTTGTAAATTAACTTTGATAAAGTATCATAGAAGGTTGCAGCACAGTTTTTTGTTTCTTTTTTCCCAGTGTACAGACATGTTTGCAAAGGGTTTCACAGTGGACCTCCATATTTAAATTGCTTGTTCTTCAGGTACTTTAAAAAACCCTTCCTTGCTGCCATGTTTTATGATGCATGCTTCATATAATACTTTCAAGCTTGAAAGTATTTTAAAAATCCCTTCATTTAGCTCCAACGTTAACGTTCTTATATATTATAAACTCCATTGGACACTAGTTGTTATAAAGTCAATAAGTAGTATACTATTTTGACCAGATCCATTAAAGATGGACGTAAACAAAAGAAATTCAAATCTATGCTTGGGAATGTAAGTTCATTTATAAATAGTCCTTATTTTAGTAATATATATATATATATATATATATATATATATATATATATATATATATATATATATATTCTTTTTTAGCACACTTTTTATGTTCTTGGTACAAAAAGACAAAGTCAATAGAAAAAAACACGTTTGGTAAATATTTTGGTAAGTCTGAAGAGTTTTCGTTGGTTTCATTAATTCATTTATCTTACATTTTTTCATTAATATGAAATATTCTTTTGATTTATTATGAAGTGTCCTCAACAACAAGACATTGTGGAATTTGGTTATTAATTACATATGTCGGTATATGAAGGAGATTATGGTTCATCAATGTAGCGTCATTTCTACCAATGCAAGTATATCAGTTTCAGTTAAACATTAAATGTGTATTTATACAATTTGTATATCAACATGAAATGCACTTCTATTGTAGTACTTCCGAGGTTCATTTGAGACCTACAACGAAGAACTTATTGACAAGTTACGAGAGGAATGACTACATTATTTGGACACACAACAATAACGTTTTACCAAACCAAGAAGTAAGAAGGTTGAAAAAACATATGACTCTTTTGTTGCTAAATATTAGATGTTTTGTACGTTTTAACCATATATAATGAGATAATATTTGAGTGTATGTTGAATCTTGGAGCAATTGAAATAGTGCATTTGATTGCTATCATAAGTGCATTTGATTGCTAAGTGTTGGCACAAAACAAACCACTATAAATATATGTGTGATAAAAAAATAGCTTACGGCATTTTTATAAAATAAAGTCTCTAGAAAAAAGTCCGTATAAATGTATCTGGTGTTTTTTAAACAAGTCCCTAGAGACATTCTTCGGGAGTTTTTATAAAAAACATCTGATAGATGTCTATGGGAGTTTTTAAAAAAACACTCGAGAGATGTCTCGATCGTGTTTTTGTTTCTCATGACTTGCCGATAAAATCTTGAGAAAAAGCTTCCGGCCAAAGGTATAATGGGACTTTAAAAATTCCCTACCTTAAGGCAAAAAAATCCAGAGAAATTTATGATTTATACTAGTGAAGCTCAGAAATTGGACATCTTGGAGAAGATTATCACGAATACATTGAACATCGTGTAAATAAGACGCCTATAATTACTAGCCCATGTGAAGAAACGTCCGAGGCCATTAATGATTTAGTTGTGACATATATTAAACTGTTTGTAATTTCAACTGGCTATAACTTAATTGGTTGCTTCCCCTTATAAGTTTTACTACATTTGCAAATTAATTTTGATAAAGTATCATAGAAGGTTGCAGCACTGTACAAAGATGGTTGCAAAGGGTTTCACAGTGGACCTCCATAAACCTCTTGTTCCTCAGGTACTTCCTTCCTGCCATGTTTTATGATGCATATGCTTCTTATAATACTTTCAAGCTCACAGGTTGGACATCTTGGGGAAGATTATCAGGAATGGGTTCACCAGCCTATTGCCACCATGGAAACCCCTAGATTCTTCCAAAGTGATTTTTACGAGGTAATCTCTTTCCAATTTTTACCGAGCATTGATTACATGTTTGAACTAAGCCTATTTTTAATATGAGGTTTAAAATGTGTTCAAATTCGGCTGGTTTAAAATAATACTGGCGTGTTATACAGATGTTTACTCGTACAATATGGTGGGTTGTTCCACTCATTTGGTTGCCTGTCTCTTGCTACTGCATCTCAATGTCCATACGGATGGGACATACAGCGCCCGAGATAGCAGTCATGATCATCTTTGGTATTTTTGTATGGACGTTATTTGAGTACTTAATGCACCGATTCCTTTTCCACATCACAACAAAGAGCTATTGGTACGTACCTATATCCTTTGCTTTTTCTAACATATATATATATATGGATTGAAACTGTATTAAATACATTTTGTTACTTGTTTTGAACGATAAATTTCGAAAAAAAACGCACATTCAAGTATATATTGGCCATTCGGGGCGGTCCTAAAGCCCACCTACATTTTACATGGGTGAACATAGGCAACTTTTGAGATCCGAATAAGTCGGGCTGACCGACACCTTACGGATAGAGTTTTCAATTATGCCCGGTCCGAGCCCGCTTTATACACTTATGTAACGAATTACAACCTTGATTGCATGTAGGGGAAACACTATACATTATCTTCTTCACGGTTTCCATCACAAGCACCCAATGGACGGTCTTCGCCTCGTTTACCCTCCTGCTGCAACAGCTCTTATGCTCCTGCCTGTATGTTACATTTGTAATAGAATTAGAACTTAACCTTGTGGATATATTTAGCTTATGATTTGATGGCAATGGCAGATTTGGTATTCGGTCCAGGCTTTTGCAACTCCTTCGACTACTCCTGCTCTTATTGGGGGCGGTCTACTAGGATATGTGATGTACGATGTGACTCATTATTATTTACACCATGGACGACCATCAAACAAGGTTACTAAACAACTCAAGGTAATTTCTCAACTGAAAATATATGCATTATGGTTGTCTAGCACTAGCAACAATACAAGGGTTTTATATTTTGTGATGTTGTTGACTCCGTGTAGAAGTTCCACTTGAAGCATCATTTCCGGATACAAAACAAGGGCTTTGGGGTGACCTCGGCGTTCTGGGATAGGGTTTTCGGAACTCTACCTCCTTCAAAGGCACATGAGAAAGGGAATGCAGACCGGACATCTATTTAATTTAAGAGCCTTTCTTCAGCTTCTGTTATTCTTCTAGAGTTGTTAAGTAGAATGGATTCAAGTTTTAGCTGCAACATTTTTTGTTTATTTATTTAAGTGGAAGAAATATTAATGCAGTAACTCAGACCTCTTTTTAAAAGAATGCAAACTCTCAAGACAATACCCTTGGATTCACTTAAATCCAACGTACCGTAGCTATCCTCAAACTCCAAACTTGGCTCAAAAGTCTCCCTTCACCCATCAAAAGCATTGGCGATTTCGGTGCTGGTGAAGGAGATGCTCAGGTGCTCGGACGGGGAGGGTTTTGAATGTACATACCATCTTAGTGTAAAGCTAGACATCCAAGACGCAAGACTCCCTCTACGATGAAGAAATGACCAAGAGAAGCAATGGAAGGCAATTAACTGTGTATCCGACAGTGAAAACTATGACTCTAATCGGCAATAATAATTCCAGTGGTTAACTTAAGCCTAAACAATCATCTAAACAAACACTTGAGAAACTGTAAGAAACTTGCAGTTGGGACAGCAAAACATTTTAAAGTCAAACACAACAGAATGGTCCTTTTGACTGACATCTAGGGGAAGAACCAATCTTGACCTCTGAATCTGAATACTGCAAAAAGGCCCCAAGACCAACTGACATTTGTTGCAATTGTACTTAACCTGTTGCCGGGAAGACACCGGTCACCACTCCTCCGATACGAATCACGGTGTTCAAATGGATTTGCCTGCCAAGCACCAGTTGTTATAGTTATGCATGATCTTGCGATCTTGCGAGATCATTGGAGTGTAGATTTCCCTATGTTTTTATAGTTATAATCTTGCGAGATCATTGGTACTCGAACTTTAAGGACTTTTAGTATGTGAGAGAGATGTTGATTATGTGCCTTGTTGATCAAGCGTTGAGTACCTTCCTACGGGAAGCTGAGTACGGAATATAGCACGATTATCGTTGAGACAAGTAAGTCACCCGGACTTACTTAGCTAGCTTATACGTATTAGTTTGATGCGTGATAGTGGTGTATGTGTTTATAACTGTTGTTATAACGATAACCGGATTAGGACGACCTTGTTTATATTATAATTGATCCAAGTGTACGTATGATAACCGGGCGGTGACCACTTGTTCAGTTCAAAATGGGGAAATTGAGAGGTTTCTGCGACTAGTCCAACTAGTGATGTTGATTTGCGTCAAGTACAAACCTGTTTGGTGAAATGGGACAGGGGTGAGATAATTGTGATTCTCGTGTCACACTATAATTTGGATTAGTAAAGGGATAACGAGATAAAAGGTTATAACCGACTTGTGTGCTATCATGTTGTGTGTTTACGTTTTCTTATATGTGTATGCGCCTTTACCGTCTTTCTAATGCTTAAAATGTTAGCTACGATTTTATACCGATACTGTAGTTGACCTACAGGTTAAGGAGGTTGCTGAGTGATCTGGAGGAGTGGGCAGCCGAGTTTGAAGAAGAAGAAGATATGAAAGAAAGTATATTATGCATCAGCTGAATTCTGTTACAACTTTAGGTATTTATACTCCTTAGGGTATATTCTAACAAAGTCCCTAATATATCCTTTATTTACATATATTGTCCTATAAGAACATATTATCTCCATACGCCCCCCTCAAGCTTGACATGGTGAAACAAGTCCAAGCTTGACAGGAAGAAAATGATGATGTTGTTCTCCTAGGGCTTTAGTGAAAATATCAGCAAGCTGAAGAGATGACTTAATATGTGGAGTAGAAATGAATCCCTTATGAACTTCATCTCGAACATAATGGCAATCCAAACGAAGATGTTTGGTGTGTTCATGAAAAAATGGATCAGTAGCAAGAAGTTGAGCAGCCTTGTTATCACAATGCATAAGAATAGGAAATGACACTTTCAATTGCAAATCAGAAAGCAAACCTTCAAGCCAAACTGTTTCAGAGCAGTGGCTGACATAGACCTATATTCACTCTATGTAGATGACTTTGAAATTGTCTTCTGTTTCTTACTCTTCCAAGAAACCAAAGAAGAACCTAAAAACAAGCAATAGCCTGTAATAGACTTGCAAGTAAAAGAACAAGATCCCCAATCGGGGCATCACTGTATGCTGTGAGATTCAAATCAGAAGAAGCTGGATAAAATAGAGCAAGATGTAGTGTGCCTTGGAGATAACGAAGAAGATGTATAGCAGCTTGCTAGTGTGGGAGACGAGGATTAGCTAAAAACTGACTAAATTGATGGACAGTGAAAGTAATATCTGGTCGTGTAAGAGTGAGATGGAGAAGACGTCCAACCAGACGTCTATATGATTCAGGATCATCATATACGTCTCCATCATCAGGAGTAAGTTTTAAGTTGCGTTGAATAGGAAATGGACTAGACTTGCAGTGAAGCATATTGGATGAAGTAAGAAGATCCAGTGTATACTTTCTTTGATTCAAGTATAAGCCTTCAGAATTACGTGAGATCTCCATGCCTAAAAAGAATCTGGCAAGTCCCATGTCTTTAATAGTAAAAGCATGATGAAGAGCATCTTTAGTAGTGATGATCATTGAAGGAGAGCTGCCTGTGATGATAAGATCATCAACATACACTAATACAATAGTGATGCCTGAATCATCCAACTTACTGAAGAGAGAGTAATCATGTCTGGACTGAGAAAAACCAAAATGAATCAATAACTTAGTGAGTTCCACATTCCACTGACGGCTGGCTTGTTTAAGTCCATACAAAGACCTTTTAAGTCGACATACTTGACCAGCAGAAGCCTTATGGTAACCATGTGGGGGATGCATATACACCTCTTCAGTAAGAAAACAGGGCTACTATTCGGGCGGACTCGCGCCTTCATAGAGGCGGAGTCCGCCCGCGCGCAAGAGGACGCGCATGCGCGTCCTCTTGCCCGTTATACTTTCGAATTAGAGCCGTTGGGGATGTAGCCGTTGGGGGAATATAGCCGTTGGGTATTTTTGGAGCCTATATAATAACATATGAGACTCATTCACCTTCATCCACAAGTTAGAAAACGTAAAGAAAAAAGTCGTTAAAATGTCGTCGTATTCCGATGAAGTTGATGTAGAATCCGATGGTGAAAGCTCGATGATGCCGTTCGATATTGAAAAATATAGTGATCCGGAAGAAATTCTCGCAAAACTTGAAGTAAGTGTACAAACTCATTTTTATACTTTACTGTTATGTGGTTTTATTTTGTCGGAATTATAGAATTTGCAATGTTAGAATATAGAATCGGAATTATAGAATTTGCAATGTTAGAATAGAGAATCGGAATTATAGAATTAGCAATGTTACAATAGAGAATCGAAATCATAGAATTAGCAATTTTAGAATAGAGAATCGGAATTATAGAATTAGCAATGCAAGAATAGAGAATCGGAATCATAGAATTAGCAATGTTAGAATAGAGAATCGAAATAATAGAATTAGCAATGCAAGAATAAAATGATGTGTTTTTTTAAAATAATATTCTATGTTATTTTTATTTAGGTTCTTATGGATTACTCTCGTGCTCTCGGTACCAATTATTCTTCAAAATTTGAGCTTCATGGATATTTTGCGGATAGAGAGAACTTTTTGGGATGGGCTCGGTATGTGGCCAACGCTATGAATATGGTGTTGGTCATTAAAAAATCATGGTTGGATAGAAGGGGTTTTCGTATCCTACAATTGGGTTGTGATAGACACGGAGGACCGAGAAAAGAAAAAGACGTAGATCCCGATCATGTTCCAAGTTCTAGCCGGAAAAAAAACTCGAAGAAGTGTATGTGTTTGTTTGAGCTTGTAGGAACCCAAATTGAAGAGGAAAAGTGGACGGTGAGGGTTGTATGTGGAATCCACAACCATATCATTCCTTCGGTGTTAAGAGGTCATGCATATGTTGGACGTATGACTCCGAAGCAGACCCGAAAGGTGGAGCGTGAATTGAATTCTGGCTTAAAACTGAGACATATATTAAAATCCGTACAATTAGAGGATCCCGACAATGTCACCTCCATCCGTCAAGTTTACAACACCGGTTTGAAGATTAGAATGGAACAAGCCGAAGGAAGATCTCCATTACAACAAACACTTCACACGTTGACGGAACGTGGATACTATATAAACACTCGGAGAAGTCAAGATTCCGATGAAGTGATTGATTTCTTTATCTCACATCCCGACTCGAGGCATTTGCTCAACATGTTTCCCTATGTTATTGTGATGGACTCGACATATAAGACCAACAAGTAAGCTTCAATTCAAGCCACATTTTTATTTTATTTCATACACTCATTCTTATTTTCTTCAGAAATTGTAACTCAGTCTTTGTTTCGTATTACTTTTAGGTACAATATGCCATTGTTGGAGATCGTAGGCATCACTAGCACCAAGAAGACATTCACAATTGCTTTTGTGTTCATGGCACAGGAGAATAGAGATCATTACGAGTGGGCTTTGAGGAGGGTCCGGCATTTGTTATACGGAAAGACGCCGGAGGTGATTGCCACTGATCGTGAGCTTGGTCTTATAAGCGCATTGGGTGTAGTATTTCCCGAGGTGAAGCATATATTGTGCACGTTTCACATAAAGTGCAATATAGTTAACAGAGCGGCACTTGTTTTACGCAATAAGGAAGCGGAAGCACTCTTCATATCCCATTGTCATGCCTTGTTCGAGTCAAGATCCCTTGGAAGCTACCAACGCCGTTTGTTGGAAATGAGAGACTATTGGCAATCATCTCCGAGGTTAATGATCTATCTAGAGACGACTTGGCTTGACCCGTACAAGGAGGCAATCGTTCGAGCATGGACTGACCTACATCATCATTTCGGCACACGAACGACAAATGCGTAAGTTATTTAAACATTCACTACATTGTTAAACATTTCTTCGTTTTTTGTAATAAAATTTTCTTCTTAGGTGTGAGTCCGCACACAAGTTGTTGAAGCAAACACTAGATTCTAGCGTTGGAGGATTTCAGCTGGTTTGTGATAGCATACATTTGATGGTCACGGACCAAGTCCAAAAGCTACAAGCTTCTCTAGAGATGTCACGGGAGAGGATTCCACGAGAGGTTAGTATATCAATAGTTTAATTGATGAAAATAATGTTAAATATTTATTTGATATTTAATAAACCTTTTTTTGCAGGTGCGTATACCGATATTTGACTTGCTCCGTGACTACGTAACAAATGAGTGTTTCACGCTCTTGTGGAATAATTATACCAAGGCTCGACATACAAGAGATGATGAAGGATGTCGGGATAGTTATTGGAAAGAGGTTTATGGAGTGCCGTGTGTGCATGACTTTAGACTAGCGATCCGGGCTCGTAGACCTATCTATTTGTCACAGATACACCCTTATTGGAAGCAAGTTCATTGGAATCCGGTTGATTTTTTGGATGGTGATATTGGTGATGATGATGATGATGATGATCGTTCGAACCCGAATCAAGCGGTGCTGAACAGGTTTAGAGAAAGAATGGACTCAAATATGTTAACCCCGAATGAGCAAGATAAGATTGCATCTTTTGTGGATGACATGGAAAACCCCGGGGGTACGACAATGAAGGAGCCGGCACAGAAGGCCAATGCAAAGGGACGACCTCCAATCCCGAGATCAACTAGAAGAGAGCCTAGCTCTTTTGAGCATTCTGCTACACGTGGTCCTGGGCGTTCGAAAGGGAAGAAAGCTAAAGATGTAGATTCTACACCGGAGTTGACTCCTACGAGTAGAGCACGACGTAAAGGAAAGCAACCCGCGAAGACCGGATTTTGTTTGAGGGAAGAAGATTTTCCAAAGTTCATGGAGCCTTATGTATTGAGAGTAAGGGATGTACCAGGAGACGGCCATTGTGGATATAGAGCAATTTCCGCGGTTTTGGGATTCTCGGATGAGGATTATTTGATAATTTAGGCGAGATATGGTTATGGAGTTAAATGCGAGAAGGGAATTTTATTCCAAGGTAACTAAGTCTTCCGGTTACATCAAAGTTTTAATTATAATCCATGATTTTACATAATCTTACTTGTTAATTATTGCAGTGTAGAATCTTCAATCATGTTGACGAAGTCATTCAAAACGTTTATTGGACGAGTAAGTCTCCGTGTCCAGAACCAAATTGGATGGAAATACCGATGATCGCATGTGCAGCCGCCACCTACTATAAGATTGCGTTGGTTGTCCTAGGGAACATTCCAGCGACATTCCTGCCTATGATTGCCACCGTTCCCGACCAAGAGGCCCCTACGGTCATTTGCTCGTTAGCCTATATATATTACAACACACACTTTGTGCCGGTAGGTTGACGATTTACTTTCATTCAATGGACGTATATTTAGACCTAATATTTACTAACCGTTTTCTGTAATTTTATTTTTATAGGTATGGTTAAAAGATGATGCTCCGTTACCGTTGTTGAGCGACGCTTGGAAAAATAACCATGATGCAAGTGTGGATGGATGGGATGCGCCGTTCATTGAAAGGATAGCTCGTTATGAGGATCTCCGTCGTGAATGGGGAGTTGAACACAATAGTGCAGGATATCTTTAGCCGTTTTGAGAAACCTTACTTGAAATCGTGTTTTAGACGTTTTTATTGTACTTGTTGACAACATTGATTTAGTCGGTTTCATATATGGTTCTCATTGTGTTTTAGTAGTTTGAAATAGTTGACTGAAACTTAAGGGAAATAAAATCGCTAAAAAAACTTAGGAAAACATCAAAAATAAAAAACAATACATATTATCCATCCAAAATAAACATAATAGTATAAAAAAAACATACGCTCAAGTGTAATATCCATCCAAAATAAATATAAGAGTAGTGAACTACAACTACAAATGTGCTGGAGCTGGAGGATGTTGTGTAGCCCGGACCTGAGATGGAGCCACAGGAGGCGTACGTCTAACTGCCTCCGCTATCATGTGATCTATATCCTCTGCAGAATACGGAAGACCGCGAGCCTGCATCTCTCGTAAATTTCCTATAAGAATGTGAAGACGCTGCAATACAGAAAATAAAATTTTAACATAATTGAAAATTAAAATAAAGAGTAATTTAAATGTTAAAAACAAACGTACTCTTTGATGTGAAACCGGAACAGGTGGGGGACGGTCTATAGGTAACTGGAGTGCAATGGACGTCGGCAAGACGTACGGATGGCAATGGACCGTATACCAAGACATGTACGCATCATCGACGAGCCAAGGAGAGGTAGTTGGTATCAATCCAACTAGTGAAACTCTGGTCTCCTCTAGATGGCGGGATGTCCAACGATCGTATGAGAGAGGATATGAAAGCCTAGATCCACGTCCGGTCGCCGGACGAATCTCATGAATGGGAGGAATACGGGGTAGAGGCACTGTCTGTACGTATCCAAACTGTCGCAAGAAACGGTCCGGCATATACGCCTCCTCTATGTCGGATATCCGTATGATACCCCGATACCGAGAAACACCATGCTCTACGCCAAAATCAAGCACCCGCTCATCATACGGGGTAAAGCACACATCCTCCGCCCTCATCTGGTCCAACTGAGCTCGTAAGGAGTGTAACCTCTCTACGGTAATAGACGGAGTCTTCGGGACAGAAAGTCTCGAACACCACCGTGCATGACCTAGCATATCCGGATCCTCTACAGCGGCACATCCCAATGACGGGAAATGTGCGTAAATCCAAAACTGTACAAATTCTTTTATTAATTTCAATCTTATTAATAAAGTGACGTTATATTAAGGAAAATATTTACGACAACACACCTGTAACAGGGAAGTACATCCTGCCATCGTCGTCACCCTCTTCCTGGTGGCGTCCTCCAAACATCTGTAAAGATAAGCAAGGGTCCCGATGCCCCAAGCATACGCGTCTGTCCTCAAATGATCTCGTACTAGATCAATAAGCCATCCTCGCATCCTGTTGGTAGACTTGTCGACTACCAAAGTCGACGATATGGACAATAACAGATATGCAGATGCAATAGTGTCATGTGGAGGCTCTGGAAGGGCCAACATCTCAGCGGCTCTACGCCTAATAGTATTGCAGAATAGCTGTGAAGTCTGACGTCTAGCCTCTGCTGGTGATAAGCCAAGACGCTGAACTAGCCAATCAAGTCGTACACTATCATCGACAGAAGTCATCAATGCATCTCCATCAACTGGTAGTCCTATAATGATCTGAACATCGTGTAGCGCTATTCCCATCTCCCCCCATGGCATGTGAAATGTGTTTGTCTCTGGGTGCCACCTCTCGACAAACGCCGTAATCAGACAATGATCGACGCCGCCAAACTGTACGTCCTCCAAATCCGTCAGTCCGCTGCGTCTAGCTAATCCAAACCATGAAAATGCGTCATCTACATCTCGTTGCCACTCACGTAATCTACTGAATACGTCGAGCCTCCGAACAACTCTAATCACGGGAGAAGCCATACCGGCCCATATAACGCTGGCTCTGTGGTCAGCATAGCATGTCAATAAAGGAGGAGGTACGTCCTCCTCTACCTGCTCCTCATCACGTACATGCTCAGGTAAGTCGTCCGGCTCTCTCGGCTGTGGTATGTCCTGCTGCTGCTGCTCTACCTCAACTCGTATCTCCTCATGCTCATCCTCTAGTATATCATCTAAATGAGACATATCGTGCGCAGAATCCTCTGTGTCGTAATCAGCAGTAAGTGAAATAGGTACGACATCCTCCTCGCCAACTGCATCTACAGGTGCATGAACCTCTGCATCTGTAGGTGCATCCACAGGTGCATCCACAAGTGCCTCAACGGATGCCTCTACAGCTGCATCTACAGGTGCCTGAACGGATGCCGATGCAAGTCTAACTCGTCGAGCTACAGCCTCTCGACGGGCAGAAGCTGTGACTAATCTACTCGCCCTCTTCCTCTTCTCACTGACAGTCCTCAACATATGCTGTATATTTTTTTAACTCAAATTTTTATTTTTCTATTATATACATATATATTATAAATGTATATATATATATATATATATATTTATATATAAAATTGTGTTATTATTATAATCATATACATACATATATATATATATATATATATATATATATATTTACATTAACTATCATACAATTATTCCTAACTAGCCGAACCTAACTAAACTAAGTAGTTTCAATAATACTAACTATCGATAATAGTCCAATTACAATTATTCCTAACTAGCCAAACCTAACTAAACTAAATAGTTTCAATACTACTAACTATCGAAATTAATCCAATTTCAATTATTCCTAACTAACCGAACCTAACTAAACTAACTAGTTTCAAGTATAATGCAAAAAATAAATAAACGATAAAAAAACAATATTAACTAACCTGGAATCGATTCACAAGTGGTCTACTCCTAGATCTCTCGATAGCTGAATCTTCCTCCATTGTTGCACGTATCGAAAAAAAGAAGAAATGGATGAAAACAAGCGAAAAAAAAAATCTAGGGCAAGGGAAGTGCGTGACGGCTGCGAAACGCAAGGGCAAAGAACGCGGAGCGGAAGCGGGGAAGACAAGGGCAAGGGAGGCTGGCCTCCGCGCCTCCTTAAATAGGCGCGGAGGCGGGCTGGGCGCGCGCGCCCCCTCGCGCGCTTGCGCATTGCGAGTGCGCGAGCCCTTGCGCGCACTCGCAATGCGCCGGCACCGGCCTCTACGCCGGCGCCGGATAAAATCACTCTTAAGAAAACCATGAAGAAAAGCGTTGTTGATGTCAAGCTGGTGCAATGTCCAAGATTTGGCAGAAGCAAGAGCTAATAGCACTCGAACAATAGTAAACTTAGCAACTGGTGAAAATGTATGCTTGTAATCTTTGTCCTTGACTTGTGTGTAACCCTTGGCAACTAATCGAGCTTTGTGTCTTTCAACCGAGCCATCTTGTTTATACTTAACTTTGTAGACCCACTTGGAACCTATAGCCTTGTAACCAGGTGGTAATGTAGTAAGCTCCCTGGTATTGTTAGCTTCAAGGGCATGTAGTTCAGATTCCATGGCACGAATCCAGACATCATGGTGTTTAGCATGAGAGTATGTGGGGGTTCAAATGTAGCAATGACATTACAAAGAGAACTCAAATATTCAGGATCCATATCAAGAGCTTGCAATTGAGGGATAATATGACTGGTTGAGGAAGAAATAGAGGAGCAAACATAATCCTGAAGATGAGCAGGTTTATGGATGGTTCGATGTGGTCGAGAAGATGCAGGAGGAATGATAATGGGAGGAAAAGAAGTGAATGGAGTGGAAGAAGATGAAGATATAGAGGGAGACCGGAAAGGGACATGTATTGGAGTGGAAAACAAAGGAGACATATTTTGTGGAGCACTAGAAGGGAAAGAAGGAGAAGCTGAAGAAACTGGTAATGGTAAAGATATAGGACATAAATTAGGATTGCAAGATTCTTGGAAATCACAAGCAGGAGAAACCATTTGGAAATTAGGAGTAAAAGATGATAAAGTGGGAGGGTCTGACTGAAAGGGAAATATATCCTCCCTAAAAGATATATTCCTAGTGACCATAATCTTGTCAGTTTGTAAATCAATGACTTTATAGTCCTTCTGTCCTGGAGGATAGCCTAGAAAAACACAAGGCCTGGAGACAGCTTCAAGCTTGTCTTTCACATTGTTCAGATAATAACAAAGGCATCCAATGATCCTGAGATGATCATATGAAACTGGGCGTTGATGAAGAACTTCAAATGGAATTTTCCAACCTAATACAGAAGAGGGCATGAGATTAATCAAATAAGTTGCTGAAAGAATACATTCACCCCAGAAATTTAAAGGGAGATGTCCTTGAAGTCGTATAGCTCGAGCTGTAGCTAATAAATGACTATGCTTCCTCTCAACTCGACCATTCTGTTGAGGTGTGTAAGGACAAGACTTGTGATGCAGAATCCCTTTAGATTTGAATAAATCTTGTAGAGAATGCTGAATGAATTCAGATCCATTGTCAGATCGAATGATTTTAACCGCACCATTAAATTGAGTCTGCACATATACTAGAAATTCAGATACCAATCGATGCACGTGCAATTTATCATTCATAAGAACGGTCCATGTGCATCGAGTAAAATCATCCAAAATTTTGAGAAAATAATGTGCACCACATATAGATCTAGTATGGTAAGGGCCCCATATATCCATGTGCAGAATAGAAAAAGCATGAGCAACATATGAATTGCTACGAGGAAAAGGTAGTTTCCGTTGCTTTGCCATTGTACAAATATCACAAGTCAAAGATGACAAAGATGTAGAAGGACAAGCAGTGGTATGCGGCATTTTAAGCAAAGATGAATGGTCTAAACGGGCATGAAAGGTTTGTAGAGATAACTTGTCAACATTATTACAGATAGGAAAAGCATCATTAGTATAAACTGAAACAGGTCTAATGAGCTTGTCAAGACCACCATCCAAGTAGCCTTGTGCTATGACAACATTAGTAATATTGTCCTGAAAGAAGCAATGACCAGAATCAAAAATTGCCTTGCAAGAAGACTGAATGATATGTCGATGCACAGAGAGAAGATTATGCTTAAACCCTGGCATGAATAAAACATTGGTCAAAGTGAGAGATGGAGAAATTGGAACACTTCCTGAACGAGTCACCAATTTCAAAGTACCATCAGGAAGGCCATGATAGCATGCATTATAGTCTATATTTTGGGGTTTGTTTGGACGTTTTATCTTCAATAATCTGCATATTTGTATGTATATTATGTGATTATATTACCATTTCATCTACCTTTACGGGAATCGAGGTCTACACCTAGTTTTGTTGTAATCGTAGGTAAAATGGCACGTTTTGCATCAAAAAGGAGCAAAAAGAGCTAAGGAGTCATTGGAGCTACATTCAGGAATATAAGAAAACATCCAGGAAGCATAGCCATGGATTAGAGATTCACTTTGGACCAGATTTAAGAGATTTACATGCAGCTGAAATTCACCTAGGTCAGCTACAATGTCACCTAGACCGAGGTGAATACCTAGACCGAGGTGATTACCTAGACCAAGGTGAATACCTAGACCGAGGTGATCCAGAGGAGCCGACTCGACCGAGGCGAACACTTGGGACGCGGCGAGAATATTTTATTCTTGGCTGAGATCTTTTATCTTTGGAAAGAGGATCTTATATTTTTGGGCTTGGCTCCTGGAAGGAAGAAGATATGCTAGATCATATATTTTACCTATTTTTATGGGAAGAGATCTTTCTAAGATATCTTATCTTTGGAGGGTATTTTTCCTATAAAAAGGGTCGGATTTCCCACAAATCCGACATCCGCTATCACCTCGCCTACAATCCGCATAGCACGCAACAATCATACTCCAGTTGGGAGATTTGAAGAACCTTTTTGAAGGTTGAAGAAGGAAGATTGTAGCTTTGATAGCTTTTGAAGGGTTTTTTCTAAAATCATCTTAGATTCCCTTCCTTGTTCTCTTGTCTTGTTGGATTTCTATCCAAGGAACGCTTTGTTATGATATTTGATTCAGTTATTGAAGTCTTTTTATTAAATTCTTCTTGTTTAAATATTCACTTTCTTCCTATATACTTGATTAATACTTTCATGATGATGAGTGGCTAATCTCTTTGTGTGATTCTAGGGTGATTTGCTGAAGGTTGTGGGAAAAACAATGATAGAATAATCTTATATCACAGTAGGACCCTGAAAGTTCGAGTCTTTAACCTTAACCCTAAGCATCTCGCTCAGTCGATAAACATCTCGGCCAGGGTGGAATTTGGCGGGAATACTTACCACTATACTACAACGAAACTATTCACATACCATCGACTGAAAGAGATCTTTCGTTGTAGTATAGTGGTAAGTATTCCCGCCTGTCACGCGGGTGACCCGGGTTCGATCCCCGGCAACGGCGCCAAAAACTTGTTCGCTCCAAACGGTGTGTGCAAGCTTTAAATTTATAACCCTAGACGTACGCTTAAAACAAGGATGCGAACCCGCAGTGTACGGGTCAATCGTAGTAAAAAGTAAGGAATTCCAGGGGTCGATCACAGGGACTTAGTGAAACAAAGTCCAATTACGGTAAGCTTAAGCAATCACTAACCACAAGCAATTAAAACAATCAAAGATGATAAAAGTCAATAAAGGAAATATGCAATTCTAGGGATTAAAGCATCTAGTTGTGGTTCCAACTCAAGATCTAAAGATAAGCGGACAAAGCTGAGGTTTTTGCATAGGGAAGGTGTTACTAAAGTGGAATAGATCACCAGGTAAGTCTCACTACTCACTAATCCTAAACCGTAACTCCTATTACCAGGTAAGTCTCAAGAAATTAAGATAAAGAACTATAACCTCAAACTAACACACCATCTAAGGGGATAGAATCAACCTTTACCGGGTAAGTCTCAGGCTAACTCACAAAGATGGGATGAAAGCACACTCAAACCCCAATAAAGGATAAACCTTTATTACCTACACTTATGATCTTAGGTAAACAAACTAAGGAATTACCGGGTAAGTCTCATCCTAAGCTTGCATTGAACCAGGAAAGGTGTAATAAGGATAGGATTTGGCAAACTCTAACACTTAACTCTCAGTTTCGGATCAGATAAGTCACCTCGGTCAGACGAATTCCACCCCGGCCGAGATGTTCATCGACTGAACGAGATGCTTAGGGTTAAGGTTAAAGACTCGAACTTTCAGGGTCCTACTGTGATTTAAGATTATTCTATCATTGTTTTTCCCACAACCTTCAGCCAATCACCCTAGAATCACACAAAGAGATTAGTCACTCATCATCATGAAAGTATTAATCAAGTATATGGGAAGAAAGTGAATATTTGAACAAGAAGAATTTAATGAAAAGACTTCAATAACTGAATCAAATATCACAACAAAGCGTTCCTTGGATAGAAATCCAACAAGACAAGACAACAAGGAAGGGAATCTAAGATGATCTTACAAAAAACCCTTCAAAAGCTATCAAAGCTACAATCTTCCTTCATAAACCTTCAAAAAGGTTCTTCAAATCTCCCAACTGGAGTATGGCTGCTGCGTGCTATGCGGATTGTAGGCGAGGTGATAGCGGATGTCGGATTTGTGGGAAATCCGACCCTTTTTATAGGAAAATACCCTCCAAAGATAAGATATCTTAGAAAGATCTCTTCCCATAAAAATAGGTAAAATATATGATCTAGCATATCTTCTTCCTTCCAGGAGCCAAGCCCAAAAATATAAGATCCTCTTTCCAAAGATAAAAGATCTCAGCCAAGAATAAAATATTCTCGCCGCGTCCCAGGTGTTCGCCTCGGTCGAGTCGGCTCCTCTGGATCACCTCGGTCTAGGTATTCACCTCGGTCTAGGTATTCACCTCGGTCTAGGTAATCACCTCGGTCTAGGTATTCACCTCGGTCTAGGTGACACTGTAGCTGACCTAGGTGAATTTTAGCTGCGTGTAAATCTCTTAAATCTGGTCCAAAGTGAATCTCTAATCCATGGCTATGCTTCCTGGATGTTTCCTTATGTTCCTGAATGTAGCTCCAATGACTCCTTAGCTCTTTTTGCTCCTTTTTGATACAAAACGTGCCATTTTACCTACGATTACAACAAAACTAGGTGTAGACCTCGATTCCCGCAAAGGTAGATGAAATGGTAATATAATCACATAATATACATACAAACATGCAGATTATTGAAGATAAAACGTCCAAAAAAACCCCAAAATATAGACTATAATTCATGCTATCAGGCCAATTTGAATAGGCTTGCCTAAGACAACAAGATTGGAGAAGAATTCTCGACAGTAACATATGTGATCTGTTGCTCATGAATCAACAATCCAAATATTTGGTGAAGAAGAAGCATGAGCTAAAAAAGACTTCATGATACCTGCAAAGTTTACAAAACTTGAAGATCCAGAATTGACAGACTTGTTGTTCATGAACTTGAGCATCTCTTGAAACATCATGGACATAGTATTGGTATCAACTCCTTTGGTAGCCATATCATTAGGAGGAGAATTGAGAATGGAACCATCGGAATTGTGTGCATTCAAAGAATGACCAATTCTTGAATGACTTGCAGATCTATCATTAGAAAGATTCTTGGAACCTTTATACCAATCTGGAAAACCATGCAGCTTGAAACACTGCTCCTTCAAATGACCTTTTTCTTTGCAATGGTCACATTTTCTATGCCATTTATCCTTTCAAAAATCTTGCATACTTCCTCCTGCCTGGCAATAGAGAATCTGTCTATCTGTTGCTAATGCTTCATGAGGGATAGTTAGTGTAGAGGTAACTTCTCTTTGCTTTTCAACTTGCAAGACCATATGAAAGACACGATTTAGAGATGACAAGGTTTCAAGAGATAGGATAGTAGATCTAACATGATCAAATTGATCATTGAGTCCCATAAGGAACTGAATCAGACGTGTTTTAACTTCTCCCTAAACTAAAAGCTTAGGAATCTCACATTTACAGTGTATAATTCCAGCACAACAACAAACAGGTAAAGCATCATGTGCGTGAAACTCATCCCAAAGACGCTTAAGACGACCATAATAGACTGAAACTGTGGCATTCTCTTGTTTCATAGAATTTAGATTTTTGTGAATCTGATATATCAAAGGTGCGTTAGAAATCTGATACCTCTCTAAAACATTATCCCATAGTTCTTTAGCTGACTCCACATAAGAGAATTGCTCAGCAACTTCTCGTTTCATCGAATGAATCAACCAGCACCAAATCATGTAGTCTGCGCGAATCCAGCGTGCTGCCTTCTCTACATCAGCAACATCTTTGACGCAAGAGCCTGTGATAAAACCAAATTTCAATTTCGCACCAAGTGCCATATGATTCCCTCTCTTCCAAGAGAAGAAATTGGATCCATCAAACAATGTAGATACGAGTTGCATCCCTGGATTATCTGAGGGAACAAGGTAAAGAGGATCGGTTGAATTTCTAGGTAGAATAATCCCAGCTCCAGTGGATTCTGTATTTCTAATGTTCGATGAAATGAGATTTCGATCGAGAGGATCCTTATCTCGAGTATCATTATGATCATCCATAGATGATTAACCAGAAACTAGATCTAGATTGAGAAACTTGCAGAAAAAGTTCTTCGTAGCTCTAATACCATTTGAAGAAGAAGAGGATATGAAAGAAAGTATATTATGCATCAACTGAATTCTATTACAACTTTAGGTATTTATACTCCTTAGGGTATATTCTAACAAAGTCCCTAATATATCCTTTATTTACATATATTGTCCTATAAGAACATATTATCTCCATACCGGGTTCCCGCACATCATAGGATGAGTAAAAGTTTTATCCCCTTAGAGAGAGAGAAAACACAAGAGCTCCATTGGTAGATCTAAAAAGTGTTATACTAGAGTGTGTTACTCTCTGAAGTAACTAGGTTATTATAGCTAGGTTAAGAGTTGGAGCTAGATCGTAGCATTGGCTACAAGTGAGAGAAGAAGGGGATTTCTTCTAGTTTGTATCTAGGACTCTTTGAAGCTGATAATAGATAGTTAGATCCTACGGATATACCCTGGGACGGAGAGTAGGCTATTTAGAGCCGAACTTCGTAAACATATCCTCGTGTCAATCTTTTCAATTCCGCACCATATAAACTTTACTGCGACTAACTTTGTTTTGCAGGAGCAAGAAGTCAAGGCCCTTGAAATTAAGTTTCAAAGCCCTTAAAATCAGAGTTTCACTAGTAGCACATATTGACATCAAGGCCCTTGGAAGGAGTTTCAAGGCCTTGAGATTTGGTTTGCGAAAAGTTCTCATACTCTATTCAACCCCCCCTTCTAGAGTATTATCTATATTATTTATATCACCTATCAGTTCTTCAGTCCCTTTTTCCCGGACTTTTGCACCACATTCCCTTATATGTTTCCCACCTATTCACGTTTCTTGACCTTTGCTTGAAAGTCCTTAAGATCTTTTGAATGTTGTTTGGCTTGGTGATCTAAATTGGAGTTTCACATGATTGATTTTGACATTGTTTTGGGTTATGTTGTTTGTCTTGAAGCTTTTGCAATATATGATGTTTCCTTTGCTTGACATGATTCGGTTTATGTACATAGAAGTTTTCAAGGAATCATGAAGCAAGATGTGAGAGTGATCTATTGATTAGAAGCACCATACCAAAAAGATTGTTTTACCTTATTTTGCATTCATATTTCATTCTACCTTATGTTCTAGCTTTTGAAAACCTTGCTTGGGGACAAGCAAGAGGCAAGTATGGGGTATTTTGATAGCATGAAATATGACCATATTTTAGGCACATGTTTTGGTTGTTTTTCCCCTTCTTTTGTGTATATGGATATGAGTTTGAAGCATTTATGAGAACATTCACCTATTATGTTGGTATAGAGATCTACACAAGCTTTGTTGTGTTTTTAGGTGAATAAAGGCTTGGATTGGAGCATATATGGAGTAAGTAGGAGTATTTGATCACGCTAGGAATGAAGAGGATGCATTGGAGAAGCTAAGGAAGGAGCATGATTAGAAAGCTTTACGAAACAAAGGCTTTTGCGAAGGATTTGGAGTTTCCACGGCCAAACATGAAGGAACCACGGCCGTGGTTTACTTATTGAGGTCGTGGAAAATCATGTCGAGAGCAAGGAATCCATTCCACGGTGGTTCCACGGGCGTGGAAATTTGCTCTTGGCCGTGGTTCTTGTAACGGTCGCCACGTGTCATATTTGCCACGTCAGCGGCGGTTATTGGGCTTTTGTAACCCTACTTTTCTCCTATAAGAAGGCTGGAAAAAGAGAGAAATATCATCATCGGCTAGAGTGACATTTCGAGGGCATTGCTTAGAGAGATTCGAGAAGATTTCATTGCATAGAAGGCTGATTTGGAGAAGTACACACTTGAAGATTGCGTACTCGGAAAAGATCTTAGGGTTTCATCTTGAAGGCGGATTGACATCCGTTCTTCATTATCCTTAGAGATTTTGTGAGGTTTTGCTTTTTCTTTGATTCTACATTCTTTGAACACAAGAATGGATTTGTTATTTTGATAGCTTGAGGATTGAGATATTTGACATTATTGAGTTTTCAAGCTTCTACCTTTCCTTCTCTTTATATTTGATTTTGGATTTGATTATGATGATTCTTGGCTAAAACCCTTAAGCGATTCAAAAGTGAAGGGTTAATAGTTGTGGCATAGATGATGATAGATTGAACCAAAACAGATTAGACCCTGAGAGTTGCAAGAAACCTCGTCGTCGAGGTTTTCCACGGCATGTTCTTGAGTTCCACGGCCGTGGTTCTTCAAGATCCGAATGTGGTTTCCCCTGTCGAATTGCTTTGCTTTTGCTTTGCTCCAAAGTTAAAGATTTTCTTTAACCTAGCCTTGACTTACCTTTTCTAGGTAGTAGTGAGACTCAACAATCTCTACTTCGGTTTCGAGTGTCACAACCTTAACCGTTTTGGCTTATCTTTCATTCTCTTAGGTTTGGGCATGGGCATTTGAGAGTTTTATCTTGTCCTTAGATCATTTCTATATTGCAGCCTCAGCAGCCTTTATAGAGAGAGCCTTTGGGTGAGACATATGGGTTTGAAACTTCACCGTTCATTACCCTACCTTAGATATACCTTTGCAATCCCGACTCTGTCCTTATATCTTTAGAATATCTTGAATCAATTGCCACAATTGGATACCTGAATCTTTAGAATCGTTGTTTTCCCATTAATCTTTATAAAATATCTTGTTATTTGCATGACAATTTTACAAACTGAATTTGTTTCCTCCAAATCCATGAGTTCGATACTCTGGAATTCTAGCTTTACTACGCCGATCCGTACACTGAGGGTTCGCTTTGATTGATTTCAATTTTTATAAATTTAAAACTAGTGACGCACACTTTTGAGCGAACAGTGATCCGAGGACGGATGTTAGCAGCACAAAGCCGTCAGGAGTCTTATGCAGATAAGAGGCGCAGACCTTTGGAGTTCAGAGTTGGAGCTCGGGTTTGGTTGAGAGTATCCCCGACATGAGGCATCAAATGTTTGGGCGTCAAAAGGAAGTTGAGTCCTAGATACATCGGACCTTTCGAGATTCTTGAGCGAGTTGGAGAGGCATCATACAGACTTGCTTTGCCACCGAGACTTGAGGGTATTTACCCCGTCTTCCATGTGTCTCAACTATGGGAGTACGTACTGTTTGCCATTTAGCGTGCGTGCAAATAAGCTTTAAATTATAAAACTAGAATCAAGCAAGCGAACCCGCAGTGTACGGATCGGCGTAGTTAAGCAAGAATTCCAGAGTATCGAACACAGGGATTTGGGGGGAACAAATTCGATTTCAGATTATCAAGCAGGTAAATGTAAGAGCTTTGCAAATTATTGGGAAAACAACAATCCTAAAGATCCAAGCATCCAGCTGTGGCAATCGATTCAAGATATACTAATGATGTAAGGACAGAGTTGAGATATGCAAAGGTATGCTAATGTAAGGTAATCGTACGGTGAAGTTCCAAAAACCTTATATGACTCACCTACAAGACACTCTCTATAAAGGTTGTTGAGGCTTCAATATAGAAAGTTTCTAAAGATGAGAATTAATGTCAAATACCCAAACTTGTAATCCAAGGATCAAGACTAACTAAATCGATTAAGGTTGTGACACTCACAATCGAGGTAGAGGTTGTTGAGGCTTCACTACCACCTAGAAAAGGCAAGCCTAAACTAAGTTAAAGCAAATCTTTAACTTTGGATTAAAGTAAAAGCAGGTTCGTAAACTTAAGGGAAATCACGGTTAGTTCTTGAGGTTCCACGACCGCGGACTCAAGAACAACCCGTAATTTAGGATTGTCGGCGATTCTCTCTAACTCTCAGGGTCCAATTTAATTACGATCGATCTATCATTATCTAAGCCACAACTATCAACCCTTCACCTTAGAATTGTTAAGGGTTTTTAGCCAACAATAGTCATTATGATATCAAATTCAAGGTTTAAAAGATTGAAAGATGAAAACTTCCGAAAACTTTCAATAAACTTTAAACCAATCTCAATGTCACAATCAAGAACAAATATTGTCACTAGATTCGGAATAAAACAACCAAACACAATATTAGATAAGAAGGAAGAACGGGATGTCAATCCGTCTTCTAAATCAAACCTAAACAAGAAGAGAAATCTTCTTGCAATTAACCTTCCGAATCTTCGATCTTCCGTCAATCCAGAAATCTCGATCACAATCTCCACCAAAGTGCGAGATTAGGGCAACTCCAAAGATGAGCGCAAGTACGTCTTTTGCAAGGTCGCAAAAAATCTCCAAGCGAAGGTGCAAGCGTAAGCCTAAAGCGAGATGACGGAATCTCTCCTCGTCCGTCCTTTTATAGTGTATGATGAAATAGCGGCCCGGCCCAATCTTTTAAAAGATCGTGGCTTAAAGTGTGGCAAAAAAGATCGCCAAGATCACGGTCGTGGAAGGTTCCACGACCGTAATTTAGAGCGTGGAATTCAACACGGTTTGAACACATGATTCCACGACCGTAAAATCCACTGGAATGAATCACGCTTCACTTGCTAGGGTTCCACGGCCGTGGAACTGAACGTAGAAAGTAGTACGGCCGTATTTTAGAGCGTGGTTTAGGGCAAGAACGTGATTCTTCCCTAGCCTCGTGCATTCCATAAGTTGACACTCATTTTGCTCCTAAGAATGCCCTCAATCCATGGACATACTCAATCAACTCATCCTTGCTAAATTCCGTTCGGAAATGGCTCTCAATCACCTATAATCAACATAAAGCTTGTGTAGACATCTATATCGACAATATAGACAAACTAGCTCACAAATGCAACAATGCTCAATCAAAGACTATCAATATGAATCAAATACGTTTAGAAAACGTGCCTAAAATATCACAAT
Organism: Fagopyrum homotropicum; assembly: GCA_033239125.1. Taxonomy (NCBI): domain Eukaryota; kingdom Viridiplantae; phylum Streptophyta; class Magnoliopsida; order Caryophyllales; family Polygonaceae; genus Fagopyrum; species Fagopyrum homotropicum. The sequence continues at coordinate 133,216,154 of BSWB01000004.1, forward strand.
ATTTCATGCTAACAAATAACCCCATACTTAACACTTGCTTGTCCCTAAGCAAGGTCTTTCAAAAGCTTTAAAACAAGAGTTAGGATGAAATATGTGCACCTTCTCAAAGCAATACTTCTTTTGGAGGAATGTGCCTTCTAATCAATAGATCATTCTCAAATCTTGCTTCAATCGTTTATAGGACTTTCATACACTTAATCAAAGAGTAAAGAGTAAAGAAAACTCATGAATCAATCAAACTTCCATACAAACATCATAACCTTCAAACATTATCAAAATCAATCATAAGAAATAAACTTCAATTTAGATCACCAAGTCATATAACATTCTTTTGATCTTAAGGACTTTCAAAGAAAAGGTCTAGAATGTGGAAAGGGAAGGAAACTTTAAGGAATGTGGTGCATGAATCCGGGAAAGTGGACAACTACTCCTTCTTCTTCTTTTGCGGTTTCCGCAACACTTCAACTTAGAGCTTCGCTCTCTTTCTTTCATTTTTCGACTTTACTTTTGGAGTTATGGACAGAGGTGCACAAAAACCGAAGCCTAGGAGATTGGCGTTTCTCAATTTTTATGAGATGCCTCAAACCCTTAGCGCATATACCATAATCCGCTAGGAATATCGCTCAATCCGACTTTGGCAAGACACAAACACCCGGCTATGTGAATGGTGCCGAGTTACTCATCATCATGATTGACTTCCCCAAACCTACAATTTCTTTCTACTCTTTTGATTGCAAATAATTGCTCTCATGGCCCTCCCACATCAAACATGCCTTTTTCATTCACTTCTCCAAATTCCCGGATAGGTAAAGGAGGTCAATATTTCAATGAGGAGCTAAAATGATGAAAGAAAGAAGAAAGAAAAATCGAATTGCCTTAATCATCTCAACAAGAAGTATAAGAACTTATAGTATGATTTCAACTTCAATTTCTCAACATGATTTAGGTAATATTCATCACATTATGAAACTTGCAAAAGAGGTGTAATCAACTCATTTATTTCCTTTTCAATTCACTATTCGTTTAAGCATGCAATTGTCATCAAACTCAATTCACAAGTAGCGATTATCATAGAAATCATCTCAATTCCTTAGAAGCACAAAATTTTCAAAATTTTTCAATTTTTATGGGTTTTTGAAGTTCTTTTTCATGCAATGCAATAACGAAACATGCAACAATATAATAAACATGCAATGATAGTCTCGAATAGAAGCAAATATAGTGAGTAAGAGTTATTACAAACTTTTAGTCACACCCCACCCCATACTTAGGACGAACATTGTCCCTAATGTTCAAAAGAAAGAAAGAAAAGAAAGAAAAGAAAAAGAAACTCACAAAGTGGCGGTGGAGCGGCAAAAGCGAAACTGTCATGCAATCAATCACTGCGGCGCTGGTGGAGGCGGGAATGGAGAGAAGCTAGGATCGTAAAACCGCCCAAACTGCTGGCGGTAGACGTCTCTCATCATGTGATCGAGGTCGTCCAAGCGTCCATCTCTAGCATCGGCGCGTATCTTCAATGCTCCTACTCTCTCCGAAAGACCAGTAGCCCAATCCGGCATCTGCTCATACCATCCCGGAGCCAGGCTGTACCATGCTGGAGCGTCGGATGGTGCTGGTGCTAGTGCTGGTGCAGATGGTGTCTCTGTAGCCCATGGAGGTTGAGCTCCATACCATGTAGGAGGTGTCTCAGCCCATGTGGGTCTCTCACTCACGCTGGTGCGGCGAGAAGACGAGCCTGAAGCTCTGGCTGGACGTGGAGAACTCTTAGGCACATCGGGGGCCGCATCCGGCTGATCCGGAAACGTGCCAAACTCCTACTCGGCTCCTCCTCCACCCTCAAACTGATCTCTCATCTCCTCCTCCTCAACAACGGGCAGTGGTGGAACATACGGAGGAGCTGCAATCCTGTTCGCATGCATAGCAGCGAACGTCTCCTTCCAATTATGGCGTCCAGCCATAATGGAGTACTCCTGCAGCCACTCAATACCCCTACCGGTCCTGCTCTCCCTAGGCATGGCCGCATAAGGCGGACCTCTATGTGTGGGGAAAATGAGCCCTCTAGTCATGAAGGCATGAAGTCCTAAGGGTACGGCTGGTATACGGGTACAGGCAGAGAAATCAACACCCAAACTCCTAGCAAGGTGGGTAACTATCCCACCATATCCGATGTTGCCCTTCCTCTTGTTCTTGAGCTTGCTCATAATAGCAGCTAAGAGGGTGGCACAGTCAGCTCGGCGCCCATACAGCATGGAATACAGCAAAAAGAGCTCATCCGTCTTGATCTTTTGGGGCGTCTCCGTCCTAGGAAAGAGACACTCCGAAAGAACACGGTGAGCAATCTTCAAGGCCAAGTGATACATCAACTTGGCCTTGGTATCAGCAGGTTGCCAGCGATCCTCGCTGGTGTAGATCATAGCTACCTCCTCCCAAAAGTCCTTGGCGTAAACGCCACTAGGAAAGCGACTGTTAAAGGTCTCATGAAACCCGAAGAAAGTCCCGAACTCACGGATGGAAAAGTCATAGTTTCTTTCCATAAGACGGAAAGAAACGGTCCTATCTACGTGGTTATGCTCGAAAGAAGTCACAACCTCCCTGGTAATCTCCTCATAAGCGTCTTCTCGGATAGCCGAGAAGACAACTAGTCCGGCTCTATCCAAGAGCCAAGTAAGGTCATCTACGTTGTTAAGAGGAGTTAGCTGCTCTAACAGCAGGTACCTAGGACCAATCACAGCCCTCTCCTCGATCCTCTCAAATGCAGCAAGGTGATCCTCATGAATGGTCGGGACTCTAGGGTTAGGAGGTGAGGGTGATGAAGGTGAAGATGGAGGTGAAGGGGAAGAGGGTGGTGGTGCTCTAGAGGATGAAGAAGAAGAGGGATTACCCTTCCTCTTCTTGTTCTGATCATTCTTCTTCTCCTTAATCCTTCCTGAAACTCTCCTCACGAAATCCATCACTGTCAAAAATCACGGTTTGTTCTAGCCTTTCCACGGCCGTGGTTCTTCCAGGAACCGTGGTTCGTCTCAGTTTTTCGCAAATCTCAGAATTCAACACTCAATCTCAACAATCAGGCAGTCCTAATCTAATTCCTTCCAATTTCAGTCAATTCTTCCTAAAATTTCTAACAAAAACGAGCCAAATCGACAAAGATCAAGAAGAGGGGAAAAACCTAGGTTTCGGATTTTGAAATCTGAATTGTGCGTCCCTTGGTGAATTGCCGCTCGATTTGTCGCTTGGATCTTGTTGGTGGTCGAATGTGCTTCAATTTGGGAAGAAGAATCGTTAAAAACGATTAAGAGACGAGAAATTGGAGGAGGGGGCGTGGATTCGGCGTTTAGGTCGTGGAAGAGGTGTTTGTGGAGTGATTTTTGTGAAGAATGTGGTTTATATAGTCACAGGCAAAATTTTGAAAATCACGGTCTGTCGAGGTGTTCCACGGCCGTGGAATTGTACGGAACCGTGGTTTTGGTGATTTTTCAAAGGCTTTTGGAAATTACGGTCACTGTAGCTGTCACGACCGTGGTTTAGGCCGTGGAACTCTCTGTAATGCTCCAAAGTCCAAGTTTCGTCACTTTTCTTCAACATTATCCTTCCCTTTTCCTTTTCCATCGTTCCTACATCCAAAAACACGAACATACCGGAAGGAATCGAAGCAAAATAAAGCGAAAAACGTCTAAACTAAGCTAAACTATGAATCGAAAACAAAAACAAAAATGCAATACCTTGGGTTGCCTCCCAAGAAGCGCTTTGTTTAAGGTCCGTAGCTAGACCAAACTCGCACTTATTCGAGTGCGGTAGGCGCGAACTCTTCAGCTTGGAGTTCCGGCGTATACTTCTTAAGTTGTTGGCCGTTCACCTTAAAGCTTCCGCCCGTTTCACCCCATACTTCAATCGCACCATGGGGGAAAATACGCTTAATTAGAAAAGGTCCGGTCCAACGAGATTTAAGCTTACCTGGAAAGAGACGAAGCCTTGAATTGAAGAGGAGAACTTGATCTCCTTTTTTGAAGTCCTTTGGAATGATATGCTTATCATGCCAATGTTTTGCTCTCTCCTTATAGATCTTAGCGTTTTCATAAGCATTCAAGCGGAGTTCGTCCAGCTCATTAAGGTCTAGGAGACGCTTCTCTCCCGCTTCCTTCATGCTGAAATTCAATCACTTGATAGCCCAAAACGCTTTGTGCTCCAACTCTACCGGCAAGTGACAAGACTTCCCATACACAAGGTTGTATGGTTTGGTTCCTATGGGCGTCTTGTACGCAGTCCGGTACGCCCACAATGCATCGTCAAGTTTCAAAGACCAATCCTTCCTAGTCCTTGAAACCGTCTTCTCTAAGATTCCTTTGATCTCCCTATTTGAGATCTCAACTTGTCCACTTGTTTGTGGATGGTAAGGGGTAGCGATCTTGTGAGTAACCCCATACTTAGCTAGAAGAGCTTCAAAGCGCCGGGCAATGAAGTGAGAACCTCCATCAATAATGATAGTCCTTGGCGTCCCAAATCGAGGAAAAATGGTCTTGTTGAAGAACTTGACCACCACCATGGCATCATTGGTGGGAGAGGCAATTGCTTCCACCCATCTAGAAACGTAATCTACCGTTGTTCGCCCCTAAAGGTGTGTGCAAATAAGCTTTAAATTTATAAAACTAGAATCAAGCAAGCGAACCCGCAGTGTACGGATCGACGTAGTTAAGCAAGAATTCCAGAGTATCGAACACAGGGATTTGGGTGGGAACAAATTCAATTGCAGATTATCAAGCGAGTAAATATGAGAGTTTTTGCAAATATTGGGAAAACAAAAATCTTAAAGATCCAAGTATCTGGCTGTGGCAATCGATTCAAGATATACTAATGATATAAAGACAGAGTTGAGATATGCAAAGGTATGCTAATGTAAGGTAATCGTACGGTGAAGTTCCAAAAACCTTATATGACTCACCTACAAGACACTCTTCATACAGGTTGTTGAGGCTTCAATATAGAAAGGTTCTAAAGGCAAGAATTAATGTCAAATACCCAAACTTGTAATTCAAGGATCAAGACTAACTTAACCGATTACGGTTGTGACACTCACAATCGAGGTAGAGGTTGTTGAGGCTTCACTACCACCTAGAAAAGGCAAGCCTAAACTAAGTTAAAGCAAATCTTTAACTTTGGATTAAAGTAAAAGCAGGTTCGTAAACTTAAGGGAAATTACGGGTAGATCTTGAGACTCCACGGCCGTGGAACTCAAGATCAAACCGTGATTTAGGGTTCGTCGACGATTCTCTCTAACTCTCAGGGTCTAATCTGTTTACGATCGATCTATCATCATCTAAGCCACAACTATCAACCCTTCACCTTAGAATTGTTAAGGGTTTTTAGCCAATAACAATCATGTTGATATCAAATTCAAGAATTAAAAGATAGAAAGATGAAAACTTCCAAAAACTTTCAATAAACTTCAAATCAATCTCAAAATCACAATAAAAAATGAATGTTGTCAATAGATTCAGAATAAGGCAAACAAACACAATCTTAGGAAAGAAGGAAGAACGGGATGTCAATCCGTCTTCTAAATCAAACCTAAACAAGAAGAGAAATCTTCTTGCAACAATCTTCCAAAAGCTTCGATCTTCCGTCAATCCGGAAATCTCAACAGCAATCTCCACCAAAAGTGCGAGATTAGGGCAAATCCCCACACGAACTTCAATCTCCAACGAGATGTAATTGCCGCTAAGCGAAGGCGTAAGCCAAGGTCTAAAGCGAGGTCGCAAAAGTGCGTCTAAGCGGGGGTGACGGAATCTTGCTTCGTCCGTCTTTTTATAGGGCAAGATAAAATATCGGCCCGGCCCAATCCTCAAAAGATCGTGGCTTCAAAATGTGGCGAAAAAGATCACCAAGATCACGGTCGTGGAAGGTTCCACGACCGTAATTTAGAGCGTGGAAAGTGTCACGGTTTGAACCATGGATTCCACGACCGTAATAGTTACTGGAATGCATCACGCCTCTCTTTGCAAGGTTCCACGTCTGTGGAACTAAACGTGGTTTGTAGTACGGCCGTATTTTAGAGCGTGGTTTAGGGCAAGAACGTGATTCTTCCCTAGCCTCGTGCATTCCTCAAGTTGAACTCCATTTTGCTCCTAATAATGCCCTCAATCCATGGACATACTCAATCAACTCTTCTTTGCTCGATTTCGTTCGGAAATGACTCTCAATCACCTATAATCAACATAAAGCTAGTGTAGACATCCATATCGACAATATAGGCAAACTAGCTCACAATTGCAACAATGCTAAATCAAAGACTATCAATATGAATCAAATACACCTAGAAAACGTGCCTAAAACATCACAATATTTCATGCTAACAAATAACCCCATACTTAACACTTTCTTGTCCCTAAGCAAGATCTTTCAAAAAGCTTTAAAAATTAGGATGAAATATGTGTACCTTCTCAAAATAATACTTCTTTTGGAGGAATGTGCCTTCTAAAGAATAGATCATTCTCAAATCTTGCTTCAATCGTTTATTAGACTTTCATACACTTAATCAAAGAGTAAAGAGTAAATAAAATTCATGAATTAATCAAACTTCTAAACAAGCATCATAACCTTCAAACATTATCAAAATCAATCATAAGAAACTTCAATTTAGATCACCAAGTCATATAACATTCTTTTGATCTTAAGGACTTTCAAAGAAAAGGTCTAGAATGTGGAAAGGGAAGGAAACTTTTAAGGAATGTGGTGCATGAATCCGGGAAAGTGGACAACTACCCTTCTTCTTCTTTTGCGGTTTCCGCAACACTTCAACTTAGAGCTTCGCTCTTCTTCCTTTCATTTTTCGACTTTACTTTTGGAGTTATGGATAGAGGTGCACAAAAACCGAAGCCTAGGAGATTGACGTTTCTCAATTTTTATGAGATGCCTCAAACCCTTAGCGCACATACCATAATCCGCTAGGAATATCGCTCAATCCGACTTTGGCAAGACACAAACACCCGGCTATGTGAATGGTGCCGAGTTACTCATCATCATGATTGACTTCCCCAAACCTAGAATTCCTTTCTATTCTTTTGATTGCAAATAATTGCTCTCATGGCCCTCCCACATCAAACATGCCTTTTTCATTCACTTCTCCAAATTCCCGGATAGGTAAAGGAGGTCAATATTTCAATGAGGAGCTAAAATGATCAAAGAAAGAAGAAAGAAAAATCGAATTGCCTTAATCATCTAAAGAAGAAGTATAAGAACTTATAGTATGATTTCAACTTCAATTTCTCAACATGATTTAGGTAACATCCATCACATTATGAAACTTGCAAAAGAGGTAAAATTCATTCATTCAAATTCTTTTCAATTCACTATTCTTTTAAGCATGCAATTGTCATCAAACTCAATTCACAAGTAGTGATTATCATAGAAATCATCTCAATTCATTAGAAGCACATAATTTTCAAAATTTTTCAATTTTTATGGGTTTTTCAAGTTCTTTTTCATGCAATGCGATAATGAAACGTGCAACAATATAATGAACATGCAAAGATAGTCTCGAATAGAAGCAAGCATAGTGAGTAAGAGTTATTACAAACTTTTAGCACATCCCACCCCATACTTAGGACGAACATTGTCCCTAATGTTCAAAAGAAAGAAAGAAAAGAAGAAAAGAAAAAGAAACTCACAAAGTGGTGGTGGAATGTCTAAAGCGAATGGTCAATCATCAAACCCTCATCACTGCGGCGCTGGTGGAGGCGGGAATGGAGAGAAGCTAGGATCATAGAACCGCCCAAACTGCTGGCGGTAGACGTCTCTCATCATGTGGTCGAGGTCGTCTAGGCGTCCGTCTCTAGCATCGGCTCGGATCTCCAATGCTCCTACTCTCTCTGAAAGTCCGGTAGCCCAATCCGGCATCTGCTCGTACCATCTCGGAGCCTGACTGTACCATGCTGGAGCGTCGGATGGTGCTGGTGGTGGTGCTAGTGCTGCTGTCTGCTCTGTAGACCAAGGAGGGGGAACGCCATACCATGCAGGAGGTGTGGTCATCCATGTAGGTCTCTCACTCACACTAGCGCGCCGAGAAGACGAGCCTGAAGCTCTAGCTGGACGTGGAGAGCGTCTAGGTGCATCGGGGGCCGCCTCCGGCTGATCCGGAAACATGCCAAACTCCTCCTCAGCTCCTCCTCCACCCTCAAACTAATCTCCCATCTCCTCCTCCTCAACAACTGGCGGTGGGACATATGGGGGAGCTGCTATCCTGTTCGCATGCATAGCAGCGAACGTCTCCTTCCAATTATGGCGTCCCGCCATAATGGAGTACTCCGGTAGCCACTCTATACCCCTACCCGTCCTGCTCTCCCATGGCATGCCCGCATAAGGCGGACCTCTATGTGTGGGGAAAATGAGACTCCTAGTCATGAAAGCATGTAGCCCTAAAGGTACGGGCGGTATACGGGTGCAAGCAGAAAAGTCAACACCTAAGCTCCTAGCAATGTGGGTAACTATCCCACCATATCCGATGTTTCCCTTCTTCTTGTTCTTGAGCTTGCTCATAGTAGCAGCCAAGAGAGTAGCACAATCAGCACGGCGTCCATGCAACATGGAGTAGAGTAAAAAGAGCTCATCCGTCTTGATCTTTTGGGGCGTCTCCGTCCTAGGAAAAAGACACTCCGAAAGAACACGATGAGCAATCTTCAAGGCTAGGTGGTACATCAACCTAGCCTTGGTGTCAGCGGGCTGCCAGCGGTCCTCGCTAGCGTAAATCATCGCCACCTCCTCCCAAAAATCCTTGGCGTAAACGCCACTAGGAAAGCGACCGTTAAAGGTCTCCTGAAACCCGAAAATGGTCCCAAACTCACGGATGCTAAAATGGTAGTCTCTTTCCATGAGACGGAAAGAGACGGTCCTGTCTACATGGCTGTGCTCAAAAGATGTCACAACCTCCCGTGTAATCTCCTCATAAGCGTCTTCTCGGATAGCCGAGAAGACAATAAGTCCGGCTCTATCCAAGAGCCAAGTAAGGTCATCAACTATGTTGAGAGGAGCTAGATCCTCCAACAACAAGTATCTAGGACCAATCACTGGCCTCTCCTTGATCCTCTCGAGTGCATCGAGATGATCGTCGTGTATGGTCGGGACTCTAGGGTGAGGAGGTGAGGATGGAGGTGAAGGTGAGGATGGAGGTGAAGGGGAAGAGGGTGGTGGTGCCCTAGAGGATGAGGAAGAGGAGGGATTACCCTTCCTTTTCTTATTCTGATCATTCTTCTTCTCTTTGATCCTCCCCGAAACTCTCCTTACAAAGTCCATTCTGTTGAAAATTACGAGCTGTTCTATGGAAACCACGGCCGTAATTCCTCCAGAGACCGTGATTCGTCTCAGAAAGTCACAAATCTCAGCAAATCAACACACAATCTTCACAACAGGCAGTCCTAATCTAATTTCTTCCAATCTCAATCAGTTCTTCCTAAAAATCTCTAACAAAAACGAGCCGAATCGACAAGAATCAAGAAGAGAGGAAAAACCTATTTTTCGGATTGAAAAATCCGAATTGCGCGTTCGTTGGTGAATTTCCGCTCGATTTGTCGCTTGGATCTTGTTGGTGGTTGAGTTTGCTTCAGTTTAGGAGGAAGAATCGTTAAAAACGATTAAGAAACAAGGATTTGAGAGAGGGTCGTGGATTTCGGCTATTAGGGCGTGGAAGAGGGATTTTGGGATGATTTTTGTGAAGAATGTGGTTTATATAGTCACAGGCAAAATTTTTGAAAATCACGGTCTGTCGGGGTGTTCCACGGCCGTGGAAGTGTACGGAACCGTGATTTTGGTGATTTTTCAAAGGCTTTTGGAAATTACGGGTACTGTAGCTGTCACGACCGTGGTTTAGGCCGTGGAACTCTCTATTAAGCTCCAAAGTCCAAATTTCGTCACTTTTCTTCAACATCATCCTCCTCTTTTCCTTTTCCATCGTTCCTACATCCAAAAACACGAACATACCAGAAGAAATCGAAGGCAAAAACAAAGCAAAAACGTCTATACTAAGCTAATCTATGAATCGAAAACAAAAACAAAAATGCAATACCTTGGGTTGCCTCCCAAGAAGCGCTTTGTTTAAGGTCCGTAGCTAGACCAATCTCGCACTTATTCGAGTGCGGTAGGCGCGAACTCCTCAACTTGGAGTTCCGGCGTATACTTCTTGAGTCGTTGGCCGTTCACCTTAAAAGTTCCGCTCGCTTCACCCCATACTTCAACTGCACCATGGGGGAAAATACGCTTAATTAGAAAAGGTCCGGTCCAACGAGATTTAAGCTTACCTGGAAAGAGACGAAGCCTTGAATTGAAGAGGAGAACTTGATCTCCTTCTTTGAAGTCCTTTGGAATGATATGCTTATCATGCCAACGTTTCGCTCTCTCCTTATAGATCTTAGCGTTTTCATAAGCGTTCAAGCGAAGTTCATCCAGCTCATTGATGTCTAGGAGACGCTTCTCTCCCGCTTCTTTCATGCTGAAGTTTAACCACTTGATAGCCCAAAACGCTTTGTGCTCCAACTCTACCGGAAAGTGACAAGACTTCCCATACACAAGGTTGTATGGTGTGGTTCCTATGGGAGTCTTGTATGCAGTCCGGTATGCCCACAATGCATCGTCAAGCTTCAAGGACCAATCCTTCCTAGTCCTTGAAACCGTCTTCTCTAAGATTCCTTTGATCTCCCTATTTGAGATCTCAACTTGTCCACTAGTTTGTGGATGGTAAGGGGTAGCGATCTTGTGAGTAACCACATACTTAGCTAGAAGGGCTTCAAAGCGCCGGGCAATGAAGTGAGAACCTCCATCACTAATGATCGTCCTTGGTGTCCCAAATCGCGGGAAAATGGTCTTGTTGAAGAACTTAACCACCACCATGGCATCATTGGTGGGAGAGGCAATTGCTTCCACCCATCAAGAAACATAATCCACCGCCAATAGTATGAATTGGTTTCCACAAGAGGATGGGAATGGTCCCATAAAGTCTACTCCCCAAACGTCAAAAATCTCCACCTCTTGGATGTTGTTGAGGGGCATCTCATTCCTCCTAGAGATATTGCCTGTTCTTTGACAAGCATCGCAGCAAGAAACAAAGGATTGCACATCTCTAAACAAAGTAGGCCAAAAGAATCCAGATTTCAATACCTTTGTGCTAGTCTTGTTCGAACTAGCGTGTCCTCCACAAGGTAGTGAATGACAATGACGGATGACACTTTGCATCTCATCCTCCGGCACACATCGCCGGATGATGCCATCCGGACCTCTCTTGAAGAGGAGAGGCTCGTTCCAAAAGTATTCCCGGACATCCTTGAAGAACTTCTTCCTTTGTGCGTAGGATAGTCCGGGCGGTATCTCCTGACAAACCAAATAGTTAACAAAATCAGCAAACCATGGTTCGTTACCTTTGGAGATCACATCGATGCACTCCTCAATAAGGTGTAGGTGTTCGTCCGGGAAGGAGTCGTCGATGGGTAAATGGTCGTCCTCTAGATGTGTTAGGCGACTCAAGTGATCCGCAACAGAATTTTCTGAACCCTTCTTGTCGCGGATCTCAAGATCGAATTCTTGTAGGAGAAGAATCCATCTAATTAGCCTTGACTTCGCATCTTTCTTCGCAAGGAGGTACCGGATCGCAGCATGATCCGTGTAGACAATCACCTTTGCACCTACAAGATAAGAGCGAAACTTGTCAATAGCATAGACAATGGCTAAAAACTCTTTCTCGGTAGTGGCGTAGTTGAGCTGCGCTTCATCTAGCGTCTTGCTAGCATAGTATATGGCATGGGTTCGCCCTTCCTTTCGTTGTCCAAGAATAGCTCCTATAGCTACGTCACTAGCATCGCACATAACCTCAAAGGGAAGAGTCCAATCCGGAGGTTGGATAATAGGTGCTGAAATTAGAGCTTGCCGAATGGTGTTAAACGCATCCAAACATTCCTGCGAAAACTCAAAAACCGCATCCTTCATCAATAGATTAGTGAGAGGTTTTGATATCTTAGAAAAGTCTTTAATGAAGCGTCTATAAAATCCAGCATGTCCTAGGAAACTTCTTATCCCTTTCACCGAAGTTGGGGGAGGAAGTTTCTCTATGGTCTCTATCTTAGCCTTATCCACCTCTATCCCTCTACTAGAGATTAGGTGTCCTAATACAATTCCTTCCTTAACCATAAATTGACACTTCTCCCAATTAAGAACTAGTTTAGTGTCTTCACACCTTTGCAAAACAAGAGAAAGGTTAGAAAGGCAATCGTTAAAAGAGGAACCATATACGGAGAAGTCGTCCATGAAGACTTCCATGATTTCCTCTATGTATTTGGAGAAGATGGCCATCATGCACCGTTGAAAGGTGGCTGGGGCGTTGCAAAGCCCGAACGGCATTCTCCTATAAGCAAACGTACCCCATGGGCATGTGAATGTGGTCTTCTCTTGATCATCCGGGTGTATCGGGATCTGAAAGAAACCACTATAACCGTCAAGATAGCAAAAATGCGAATGTTGTGCTAACCTTTCAAGCATTTGATCGATAAATGGCAATGGGAAGTGATCCTTCCTCGTTGCGTTGTTGAGCTTGCGGTAGTCTATGCACATCCGCCATCCCGTCACGGTTCGGGTAGGAATGAGTTCGTTGTTTTTGTTGGTGATGACTGTCATTCCTCCCTTCTTCGGAACTACTTGAACCGGACTCACCCACTTACTATCGGAGATAGGGTAGATGATACCTGCATCAAGAAGCTTAAGAATTTCCTTCTTGACAACCTCCTTCATGGTCGGATTCAACCGCCTTTGAGGTTGTCTTGAAGTTCTAAAATCTTCCTCCATTAGTATCTTATGCATGCATAAGGAGGGTTTAATTCCTACTAAGTCCTCAATAGTATAGCCTAAAGCTTTCCTATGTTTCCTAAGGACAGTCATGAGCTGATCATGTTCATCTATGCTTAAATCGGAACTAACAATAACCGGAAAGGTAGAATTAGATCCTAGAAAAGCGTACCTTAGATGAGTAGGAAGTGGTTTGAGTTCCATTGCTTTCGGAGCTTCCAATGATCCTTGAGAAGCATCCGATGTCTCCTTAGAAGTTTCTAAGGGTGTTGAATGTGTGGGAGTAGAATCGGAAGAAGTTGAAGAAGTGTCTCGATCACTCCTTTCCACGCCCAAAATTACGGGCTCCTCATGTCCTCCACGGCCGTGGTTTAGGGCGTGGAAAGGAAATACGGTTGTCATGTCTTCTCCACGACCGTATAACCCCCTGGAGTGGGACACGGTTTTGTTTGTGAAATCCATGGCCGTGGAATATAGTGTGTAGCCGTGGATTCTCATATTTTCTGCCTCATCGTGGAGTTTTTCAAACTCCACTTCATGCATCTCTTCTTGTGCTTCTAAGGCTTCAATTGCCTCATTGCACTCTTCTTCTTCCTCTACATCTGTTAGACTCATAGTGATAACTTTTTGTAAAGGATCGTTAAAGAGAATCGCACTTACTTCCTCCCTAGACAACCCTTCTTCATCTTGGATATCGAATATATCCTCATCAAAGATTAGCTCCTTCACTAGAGTGGAAAGAACGAACTCTACTTTCTCTTCCCCTATATCAAAAGCGAGTCTACCATTCTTGCAATCGACTATGCAGCCGGAAGTTGCAAGAAACGGTCTTCCGAGTATGATCGGGACCGGACTATCTGCAGGAATGTCAAGCACAACAAAATCAATGGGAACAAAGAATTTACCTAGCTTGACTGGGACGTCTTCTACAATACCGACTGGGCGAGTGATGGATCGATCCGCCATGTACAACGTCATCTTCACCGGTTTAGGGTCGCCTAAACCGATCTTCCTACACAATGCAAGTGGTATGATGCTCACACTTGCTCCTAAATCACATAACGCATCGTATGTGACGTCTCCCACTCCTATGGGAATGCAAAATGACCCCGGATCCTTTAGCTTTGGGGGCATCTTCTCCTTCATGGTCTTGATGAGATCCGAAGAATCCGAACTCATCTTAACCTCTCCGAAGTCTTCTAGCTTCCTCTTGTTGGAGAGGAGCTCCTTCAAGAACTTGCCATAAGCCGGCATACCTACAATAGCATCAATAAATGGTATATTAATATGCAGCTTGCTCATGAGTTCTATAAACTTACCAAACTGTTTATCTAGGCGCGCTCTCGCTCTAGATTGAGGGAATGGTAGGGGAGGTTTGTAAGCTGGAGGAGGAACGTAGACATCTTCCTTCTCCTTCCCCTTCTCTTTGTCTTTCTCTACGGGGACTTCAACAAACTTAGGCTGCGGATCGGTGGTAGTCACTCCGCTCCTAGTTGTAATTGCCTTCACCCTTCCCTTAGGGTTGTCCTCCGTCTTTCCTGGAAGTTTCCCTTGATTCCTAGGAACTTCCTCCGCATGGCTAAACATTTGGTTTTCCAAAACCTTTTGGGCTTTGTCAACCTTAGAAATTTGATCATCAACCTTAATGATGCGGTTCTCCAACCCTTGTAGCTTTCCCAAAATCGTTTCCAACATGGGATCGGGCTTCTCCTTCCCCGAATTGTTTCCTCCATTAGATGATTGCCCCTGGATTTTCAAAGGAGTAGAGGAAGAGGAAGGTGGAGTTAGTGAATTAGAATTGGAAGGATAAGAGTTACCGGAATTTTGTTGATTGGAGCGCCAATTGTTGTTGTTTGAACCCCTATTGTTGTTCCAATTGTTGTTCCGGTTGTTGTTATTGCCATTCCAATTGTTCCGGTTGTTGTTGTTGTTGCGGTTTGTGTTCTCACCGCCATTGTTGTTGCCCAAATATCCAACATCCTTGCCTTGTTGCTTTGGAAAGTTGGTCTTGATAGCCTCCTTCAACTCTTTGATCTCATTGTTGAGGGAGAAAATCTGATTTTGAGCTTCATGTGTGAGCTTTGCTCCTTGCTCCACATGATTTCCCTCCGCTTTCCGGTGGGAATACTTCTCTATGACCCTTGCTTGCTTCTCAATGAAGTCCCAAGCGTCATCTTCCCTCATGTCCATGAATGTTCCACATGAGAGGGATTGGAGGTTGAATTGCGTTCCCGCATCCAGCCCCTTGTAGTAAATCTCCAGCAATGCAAGCTTGGATATGCCATGATGAGGGCAATCCAATAACAAGTCCTGAAACCTTTCCCATGATTGAAACAAACTTTCGTTAGATTTCATGGAAAATGCATTGATCTTACCTCTAAGTTCCGCCGTTTTGGATGGCGGAAAGAATTTGGTGAGGAACTCCACGGAAAGGTCTTCCCACGTGTCTAGTTTCCCACTAGGAAGAGCTTGGTACCAAGACAACGCTTTCCCCTTCAAGGAGAAGAAGAAAGGCTTGAGCTTATAGTTGTTGGTAGTAGCGTTCTTTGGTCTCATTTTCTCCATCATACACTCAAAGTTTTGCAAGTGTTGGTGTGGAGTTTCAGCGCTTGTCCCGCCAAATTGGTTTTGGCGAACAAGAGTAATAACTTGAGGGTTGAAGCTAAACCCTTGTACATCATCAGCATCAAAATTCACGCCCAAACGGCGCGGTTGTTGTGTTGGATCCATCCTTTGGCCAAGAGTTCTTGGCTCATCATCTACACGTTCGATCCTCGCATTCCTAGGTGGAACACAACGATTAGCAGCTCCCCGTGGATGGAAAGGATTCACATTGATCGTGGGATCAATTTCCTCTAGCGGTGGCATGGAAGAATCACTATCATCGGCGGATGAATGGCTTCTTCTTCTTGATCTTGATTCCCTCCTTGAGGATTTCTTGCTCCCCTTATTCTTAAGGTCGCTTAGTTCTATCCTCATTTGGAAAATCATATCTTGTAGATTGTTAACTTGAGATTGATGACGATCCATTTCATCCCGACGGATGTTCTCATTCCATTGGAGTTGAGCTTCCTTCTCCACCAACTCTACTTGAAGATCACGTTCGTGTCTTCAGCCAATTTCTTTTCCTTTCGCTTCTGCCTTAAAGTCCTCTCAAGCTCTTGATCAAGAGGTAAGAGGTCTTCGGTGTTCCTAAACCTGCGCATGCACTCAAAAAGATATCAAATAACGAGAGCAAGCTCCCAAGCTTGACAACCGGCTACCGAATTCGGCCTAGACCAAATCTCCGGAAACGGTGCTAAAAACTTGTTCGCCACTTAGCGTGCGTGCAAATAAGCTTTAAATTTATAAAACTAGAATCAAGCAAGCGAACCCGCAGTGTACGGATCGGCGTAGTTAAGCAAGAATTCCAGAGTATCGAACACAGGGATTTGGGGGGAACAAATTCGATTTCAGATTATCAAGTAGGTAAATGTAAGAGCTTTGCAAATTATTGGGAAAACAACAATCCTAAAGATCCAAGTATCCAGTTGTGGCAATCGATTCAAGATATACTAATGATGTAAGGACAGAGTTGAGATATGCAAAGGTATGCTAATGTAAGGTAATCGTACGGTGAAGTTCCAAAAACCTTATATGACTCACCTACAAGACACTCTCTATAAAGGTTGTTGAGGCTTCAATATAGAAAGGTTCTAAAGATGAGAATTAATGTCAAATACCCAAACTTGTAATCCAAGGATCAAGACTAACTAAATCGATTAAGGTTGTGACACTCACAATCGAGGTAGAGGTTGTTGAGGCTTCACTACCACCTAGAAAAGGCAAGCCTAAACTAAGTTAAAGCAAATCTTTAACTTTGGATTAAAGTAAAAGCAGGTTCGTAAACTTAAGGGAAATCACGGTTAGTTCTTGAGGTTCCACGGCCGTGGACTCAAGAACAGCCCGTAATTTAGGATTGTCGGCGATTCTCTCTAACTCTCAGGGTCCAATTTAATTACGATCGATCTATCATTATCTAAGCCACAACTATCAACCCTTCACCTTAGAATTGTTAAGGGTTTTTAGCCAACAATAGTCATTATGATATCAAATTCAAGGTTTAAAAGATTGAAAGATGAAAACTTCCGAAAACTTTCAATAAACTTCAAACCAATCTCAAAGTCACAATCAAGAACAAATATTGTCACTAGATTCGGAATAAAACAACCAAACACAATATTAGATAAGAAGGAAGAACGGGATGTCAATCCGTCTTCTAAATCAAACCTAAACAAGAAGAGAAATCTTCTTGCAATTAACCTTTCGAATCTTCGATCTTTCGTGAATCCGGAAATCTCGATCACAATCTCCACCAAAGTGCGAGATTAGGGCAACTCCAAAGATGAGCGCAAGTACGTCTTTTGCAAGGTCGCAAAAAATCTCCAAGCGAAGGTGCAAGCGTAAGCCTAAAGCGAGATGACGGAATCTCTCCTCGTCCGTCCTTTTATAGTGTATGATGAAATAGCGGCCCGGCCCAATCTTTTAAAAGATCGTGGCTTAAAGTGTGGCGAAAAAAATCGCCAAGATCACGGTCGTGGAAGGTTCCACGACCGTAATTTAGAGCGTGGAATTCAACACGGTTTGAACACATGATTCCACGACCGTAAAATCCACTGGAATGAATCACGCTTCACTTGCTAGGGTTCCACGGCCGTGGAACTGAACGTGGATAGTAGTACGGCCGTATTTTAGAGCGTGGTTTAGGGCAAGAACGTGATTCTTCCCTAGCCTCGTGCATTCCATAAGTTGACACTCATTTTGCTCCTAAGAATGCCCTCAATCCATGGACATACTCAATCAACTCATCCTTGCTAAATTCCGTTCGGAAATGGCTCTCAATCACCTATAATCAACATAAAGCTTGTGTAGACATCTATATCGACAATATAGGCAAACTAGCTCACAAATGCAACAATGCTCAATCAAAGACTATCAATATGAATCAAATACGTTTAGAAAACGTGCCTAAAATATCACAATATTTCATGCTAACACGTACCAGACCCGAGACACATCGTCAACCATGAGGATTTCGTGGTCGAGCCAGACCATACATTCGTTGAGCACCCGGTAGCTGTCTTAGAACGTAGTACGAGATGCTTGCGTTCGAAAGACATACCGATGATGAAAGATTCATTGGTCGATGCGAGGAGAAGATGAGTCGACTTGGGAGACAAAAGATAGTATCCAGAGGAACTATCTGGAGTTTTACGCTGAGCTTGATGCATCTTTAGCATAGTTGTTATGTTTCGGTTTTTCTTTTGTTGAGTTGTGTACGCTTTTGTGACGTTTTGAGTTACGTGTCCCGAGTTGGAATATATGAGTTGAGTACCGTTATTCTTTGTTGATGTTGTGTGATCTTTCTGGTCGTCGCAAGTTTTTGGACAAAACGTCTTTTTAGGGGGATCTGATGTAAGACCCCGGTCTTTTGCCTTCACCGCCCCACGGTAAAGTGTGCCGCCTCTGCGGCAAGCCGCACCCGCGGCACGGTCAGCCGCCCATGCGGCTGACTACAGATCACGCCCGATCTTTCTTTCATTCGTTTTATCTTCTTTTCATAGATAGACGATCCGATCTTCTATCTTATGGGCCGGCTTTCCTATCTTATTCCTAACCCTAAAACGTCCTTTCATCTATCTTTCTAGCCCTTTTCTATATATTCCCGTCTTTTCTTCTTTTCCCGTTTCTTGCTTACACTTTCTTCAACCCTCGAGTGTTGCAGCCTTGCTTCCGGTAATATTGTTGAACGTGTAAGTTCACCTTTCCTTGCTTCTTCCTCACGTTTATGTAGTTGTTGCCTGTTCTTCCTTTTGTTTGGTTTCTTCTTTCGTTCTTTCTTTTCTTCTTCTCCAAGAATCAAGTTTGAACCTTGATTCTTTTTGGCATCCCCGTTGTTGATGTGTTGTTGTTCTCAGCCTCTTAAGGTTGAGTCTTGACGTTGTTGGATCAATGGTTCGAGATTTGGATCCCTTGTTGAGAGTTTTTGTCGAGAGAAACCCCGACAATGCTTGTTGTCACGTCGCCGCCCCCACGCTTGCACAGAGCCGCCCCTACGGTGTTGTCCAACTGCCCTTGCGGTTTTCTCTGCAGTTTTCCCGTCTTCGGTGAGCTGCTTTCCTTCCTTTCTTTCCTCGTTCCTTTCCTTGGCTCTTCTGGATGTTGTTGACCCTTGATGATCTGTAAGACTAGGGTTTGTGACCCTAACTTGTGTAGATCTATTAGAGATCATGGAGACTAGAAGTTATAGACTTCTAGCAATCTTTTCGATTCTTGATTCGTGATGCCTTGTTTAACAGTCGTTCTCTTTCCCTAAGGTTATCTGAGTTGTTTGCTTAGTTATATGAGTGAGATAAGTGTCTTGGACCTACTTAGCTTCATCCCCGCGTATTGGTTTGATTGTAATGGCTTGTTTGTGTTGTTTATCATGTTATAACTGATAACCGGAATAGGATTGACCTTGTTATACCTTAATTGGCCCAAGTGTCTTATAATCGGGCGGTTACCACTTGTCTAGTTCAGAATGGGGAAACTGGGAGGTGCTCTCGCGACCAGTCCAATAGGTAACAGAAGGATGTATACGTTCTATTCCTGTTTGTGAAAGGGGACGGAGGCGAGATCATAGCGATTCTCGTGTAACAACCATAAGCTCAATTAATAAATGGATTAACCTTAATGAAAGATAATAACCGGTTGTGTGTGAGCATGCTATGTGTTTACTTTACCTTATGTGTGTTTGTGCCTTTACTATCTTTCTGATATCTAGAATGTTAGATAAATGTTTATACCGTTGTTGTAGATGCCTTGCAGTATATAGTCGCTTTTGAGTGATCCGGACGGTGTGGTCAGCCGGGGTTCCCGTACATTATAGGACGGGATCGGGTTTATGTTTATGTTGTTGCTTTCCCTTTTGTTTTGAACTCGGTTGCAAGTCTTTTACGCTTTCCTTTGTTTAAACATTTGGTTTTATATTGAGTTTTGGTTTTCATTTGTCTGTGTCTTGTTGTAAGATGCGTCGTGTCGTTGCTACTCTGAGGGTCGGGACCCATTGTGAGGTCCTAACCCGTAACGCTTCGAGTTCCCAAAATTTATATGAACTCCAAGCACTGGAAGTACCAATCTATAGCACAAGCTCAATACATATCTTACTATTGTGAAAGAAATGCATTTACACAATCATTCACTTCCACTTTACATCTACCATCGTATGTAAATCAGCCTAGTGCAATCTTTCATATGAACTTAAGGTTTGTTCTTCTTATGAGACACCTACATAATTCATCCAACTTCTAATCTATCAACAACAATTTATTCTCAACATTCATTCAAGCTATCAACTATGTTCAGCAATTAAAACAAAAATAATCAACAATTTCAGTAAAAAAATCGACAAAGGACAAAGGCAAAGGTAGAAGGGAAATCACCAATAATTAGTATCAACAATGTTCATGCAATGTTCATGCTAAATATCAAAGGGCATCTATGCTAAAGTTTATGCCTTAGCTAAACTGTCATTGAAGCTGAAGTTTATGCCCTATCTAAACCCTAAGATGTAACCCCCCGTTTTTTGGCGTGTCTTCGATATTTATTTTTACTAACTTAGATATTTTTTTAATTTTTATTTTAAAAGTATTTTACGACGTAAAATAGCTTTCTCGGGTATATTTATATTTTTTATTTATTTTCGAAAAAGGTTGGAAAATTGTTCCAATTCGAAAATCCCGTTCCGAATGTTTTAAAATCGAGTATATCCTTTTATTATTTCTTTTTCTTCTTCAATTTCTTTTCCTTTTACTTTTATCTTCTTTTCTCTCTCTTGGCTGGTGAGCCGTTGCACTCTCCCCCGACCCCTTGTAACACCCTGAATTCGCGGGACTCGGAGTGTCACATTGGGATAGGATCTCACAATGGATTCTGACCCTAGCCTGACAACAAGTTCACTGGACCTTACTACATGGCACTGACGGATATAAAAACAAATACATAAAGTTGTATAAAATTGTAAAACCAAAAGGTACAACAACATAGCCGAGTATATAAACCAACACCTCACACAAGAGGTAACAAAAGATCATCCTCACACAGGAGGGAAAGGTAAACAACCCAATAGCCCACACAACCTACGTACGAGACGTCCTCGGCCTGCCACCCTGCTAGATCACCCAGCAGCATGCCTATCTTGTAGGACATCTACAACATGGTAATAAACCATTAGCTATCCATACACATATATAGAGTAATGCATAAGCACAATCACAATCAAGGTAAGATAAACACATCAGCATGCTTTCACACATTTACCCATTTAATCATCTCAATATAATGGTCATTCACTCAAATCGTATATATATATCCTATGAGAACACCCCCTAACGTGAGAACATGAGAACAGATTCGTAATTATTATTAGCTTTGTTACGAATGTGCCATATCGTTTAATGTATTATTCGTAGTTATTGTTGGATTCCTAATTATTATTCGTAGTTATTATTATTTTTGATATCTACTCTAAATCTCAACCCATAATACTCACATCCAATGGTGTACGATTGTTCTCATGTTCTCACGTTAGGGGTGTTCTCATGGGAACCACACCCTATATATATATATATATATATATATATATATATATATATATATATATATATATATATATATATATATGAAACTATGTGACACGAGGACCGATACATCCTCGCCTCTGAGCCTGCTAGCCAGCCGTACTAGTATCGATCACACAATCCGTGTACCCTATGGGAGGGGATTGCGCCCTTCCTGTAAACCGGTCTGGCCTGACTCAAGAGAACCTCCCAGACTCCACGACGGAATGAAAGGGAAAGGTTATCACAACCACGCATACGGGACAATCAATAAAACATAGGTCGGTATATACGACATCACATGCTATCATAGCAAACATACAAAGCACACACCACTCATGCAAACACCCAATATAAGGATGGCAGCTAAGTAAGTCCTACGGACTTACCTCTACCTCGATCACAACTCAACCACGATCACCTCTACACTGGAGGGACAACACAGCCTATAAACAGGGCATAAAGAGATATATCAATCTCCTAACATCATAAGGGTCACACCTATACCCAAAGGGATCCAAAGGATCAACCTCTACCTCACTCATAACCTAAAGAACCTCAAAAGCCATACAAGGCATAAACCGATCAAAACCTCATCAAAACTCAACCTCACACATCTTAGCATGATCCTAAGCACTCACACTAGGAAAGGAGGGAACAAAGGCACCCTAAGGAAGGCCTAGAAGCAACACACACCTGCAGAACCGAGTGAAACACCAAGCTGGTGCAGGTGGCTGCAGGGGCGGCTAGGAGGTGGCGCAGGGGCGGTCAACTGGCCGGCGCAGGGGGGGCTCAAGTCAGGCGCTGGGGCGGCTGGTGTGCAGAAGACACCACTTCAGCTCCTTCTTCATTCCTTCCTTCGATTCTCTACTCTTCTTCACTCCAACAGTAATATACATATATCACATACATATATATACATCAACACAAGTCAAAACATGGCTGGAACAAGATCAAATCCTAAGGAAACTAAGCTATGCTAAGGAAAGAGAGGAAAAGATAAAGAAAGGAGGAAAGAAGGAAGAGAAGCCATGGAAGCTTACCAACCATGCTCTCCAGGGGATCAACATAGCACCAACAACACCTCAAGCTAGCTCAACAAGGCACAATAACATCAACAATATCAAGCCAAGTAAAGCTATGCACGATCTCTCACAAAACTCACAAAACTCAAACAAAGTGATCCAAGAAAGAAGAGGAGAAGAAAGTGTACGTAAGAAGAGAGAGAGAGAGGTCTGAGAATGGTAAACCCTCATCAAGAGGTAAGAGATGAAGATATATATAGAGGTAAAAGGGTAAAGCACGGGTCAAAGAAGACGGTTGCAGCATACAGAGCCGCGGGGGCGGACTTTGTGAGCCGCAGGGGCCGCCCAGAAAAAACCGCAGGGGCGGTTCCAGGCTCACGTAGGGGCGGTCCAGGCTAAACTCTGGCCCTCTTCTCACTCTCTCAGCAACTCAGCAACTAGGCTCTTACACCCCTCGCCATCAAACCCCTCGTCCTCACACCCCAACTCCTCGCTCCCCTGCCGCCCTGTGACCTTCCTTTCCCCCTTCTGTCCCCTATGACACAGCCCAGCCTTTCTTCACACCATCCATTCTCCCCATCTCCCTTCTCTTTGCATCATTTGGGAATCCTAGGAAGCTGTAGCAACGTCTGAGCAACCGGAGAGGAAGCTGCACCACCTGAGAATCGCCGGGACGAAAGGAAGTCGCCTCCACGCCGCCGCCTCGAGCAATCGGAGCCACCAGTAGGCCGAGCACACCGCCCCTCTTTTCCCCTGCTCTTTGTCTCTTATGTCGCGAGGGGGGGGCAAATTGTTGCTGTCGGAGTTTGGGCCGCCTCTAGGCGGAGATTGGGCCACCTCTAGCCGCTGACACCATAGCACCTTCCTCCACCTACACAGCCGCCGGCCGCTCCTCTTCCCCCCTACTGCGTGCGTGGTTGCAAGGTTGAAGAAGCAACCTTTTCAAAATTGTAAATGGGCACCTTTAATTGTGTATAATTGCAATTTGTACCCTCATCTCTTTATATCTCAGCTTTGACCCACTCTTATGGAAATCTTGCATTTATGCCCCTACAGAATTTATTTACATATTATCGCCCATAGTAATAATTGCGGCTTACGACCAAATTCCCATATTTGTGTATTTTTCCCCGGAAATATGTTTTAACGAGTTTAAACCTTGATTTTTAAAAGCGGGGTTTTCATTAGAATTTTTATGCGTTAAATCTTCCCTTCAAATTTAACGATTAAGCTAAATTTGGTTAGCTTTGGTTTTAGATCCGGAAGCACCCCGATAAAGGCTAACGAATCCGTTCTGGACATCCGTAGATCGTCTTCCGCTTTGGACTGTGTGTGAGTACCTTCTCCCTTGTTTAGTTACGATTGTAATAAGATATTATACTAGGTGAATCTAGCATAACTTAGAGTGAAAGCCATGTAGTGGCCTTGAACCATAGGTACTAGTTGTGGGATTATGAGCTTGTTGAGTTTTTCTCTTTACGATCTTTGGATGACCTTCGAGACTAGAGTATTGGACCTCGCATGCTTGAGTTAGGACCTCATATAGGTGCTGGAGACTAGAAGTCTAAGGGCTTCTAGCATATCGGTTAGTTATTAATAGTGTGCCTCGTGTGGTTAGGAGTTGAGCGTTTTCCTGCGGAAAGTTGAGAGTGGATTTATTCAAGTTACCTTAAGTGAGGTAAGTCTCCGGACTTACTTAGCTCGTATTCCTTGTATTAGCATCTATGTGTTTTTTGTGGTGTGTGTTTATTATTTATGTTATAACAACTGAACCGGTAATAGGACCACCGACCTATATATTTTATTTGGCCAAAGTGTATGACAACGGGCGGTGACAACTTGTCTAGCTCTTGTGTAGAGCTAGAAGGTTCATGCGACTAGCCTGTGAAGGTAGACGGTCGGATGCATCGGTACCATTCCTTGCCGGTAAGTGGGGACCGAGGTAAGTTTTGGGAGATTCTCGTGTCACAAAATAATTTGAATTAGATCGGGATATGACTTAATAATAAAAAAGATAATAAACCGGATTTGTGTATGTTGTGTGTTTATGATGACCTGCGTCTGTTTGTGTCATTCATCTTGATTCTAATGCCTCGAAATTTGCTAACGATTTTCAACCGATGGTGTAGATGCCCTGCAGGTTAGGGATGCCACCAAGTGAGGTGGAGGAGTGGACATCCGAGGTCTCCGTACATTATAGGACGGGGATATTTTGCTATTTCGTTATGTTGTTGGATTTATTGAATTATGTATTGGAGTTTGTGTCGTTTTGAGGACTCGACTGAGTTTCCACTTTGTACTTTACGTTTCAGTTTCTCGCGCTTACATTATAAACGCTTCAAGTATTTGCCTTTATTTGTTCCTTGTTGGAAAGGTCTGGTGAAATTGTTGTCAGGCTAAATTGTGAGGTCTCCGCCCGTAGCGCTCCGAGTCCCGCGGATTCGGGGTGTTACAATATGGTATTAGAGCCCTAGGTTGACAACAATGGCACTCACAATCTTCTAAAGGACGAATGAGGGATAGACAAAACCCACACGGGTTATGACTTTTCGTTTTCACAATCATGTGCATGAGTCGGGTTTGGATTAGAATGTACGGGACCACCACTCCTTCCGCAGACCTCGGCGACGTAGTTTTTTGGATTTGATATATGTATATGTATATATATATATATATGCACTTAGGATGTTTTTGGATATGTATGTACATAGTTATGTATATGTGACCTTAGGATGATGGACATTATATGCCTTAGTTATGTATATGGATCATGCTTATCATTTTGCTTCTAAAGTTTATACCGTATCGAGATCGTAAGTTATAATATATATTCATATATAAATAAACGTCATATGGTATCAGGTGGCACACATGAGAGCTTCTACGTACGTAGGACCCGCCAGTGGTAGACCCCCTCTTCCTCCTACCGTCCCAAGACGGGGACGAGTAGAGAGACCTCTAGGAGTGAGAGGTCGGGGACGTATCCCCATTGCGAACCCGCTAGTTATGGATCCGCCAGCAGAAAAGGTTCTTGTTGATGACGTCGCAGAGAGCATCATACCCGAGGCTAAGGTTAGGGCCGTCGTGAGGTCCAGGGCGTAGAGTTCCCCTTCTGTCGAGACCGGTGGAGCATTGATTGGAGCATCCGTGTTTAGAGACTACGTTCGGCGGGTCGAGGAGGCATTTAGGACGGGAGCACCACCTCCCGCACCCCCTGCACATGCACCTGCGAGATTAGTTGAGGCCTCGCAGAGGGTGACTCTAGTCAGGGATGCACCAGAGAGAGTTGCGCTGGAAAGAGTTGCACCAAAGTTAGTTGCTGATGGTGGTAGAGTGAGAGTAGAGCCGAGGTCACAGAGACCAGATTCACGGTTGAAGGCTTTCAACCAACAACATGTCCCCTACTTCAACGGGAAGGAAGGGTTAGAGGTCGGGCACTAGATTGGACACGTGGAGTCCGCCTTAGAGGTGATCCATTGCTAGGAGGATAGATAGATTGAGATAGTGCAGACGCTATTCTGAGATCTTTCCCAGTATTGGTGGAGGATAGTGTGAGGCGGTGTGACCAGGTTAGATCACATGTTGAGCCTCGTTAGGGAGAGCTTTTGCTCAGTTTCTGTGAGGAGGGATCGTGTGCAGGACTTCTTGGAGGCGGGATTCGAGGATTTTCCTGGTATTTAGGCGATCAGACGGTTCTGAGAGGAGTTTGTTTTGGTTGGTCCCGCCGCACCTCCGGCGGACCAGCATGCTTAACTATTTTCCAAGAGGTTGAGGGAGCCCACCCGTACTTACCTTTCGGGATTCCGTTGTGACTCCCTGGCGGAGTACCAAGACTGAGATTCGGCCTACGAGAGAGACCGAGCAGGGTCTAGGAGAGTGGCACGGTCTGGAGGGCCGGACAAGAGACAAAGGACAGGATTTGCCGGTTTTGGAGCTAGAGCGGCGGGAGCAGGACGTAGTCAGACTCACGGACGTTCTAGTCCCCAACAGTCGATGTAGGCATCAGATCGGGGATGACAGTGCCACAATTGTGGAGAGTACGGACACATTAGGACTGCATGTAGGACGCCACCCGTGAGTTGTTTCACTTATGGTCAAGTGGGCCACCGAGCTGCTTTTTGCCGTTAGGGCAAGACACGATCGCAACAGGGATCCTCAACTACTAGCGGGGCAGGAGGAGGACAAATGCCGTCTCAGTTTCAGGCACATAGTTCTCAACAGAGGGGCAAAGGTCAGGCTTATACACAAGGATCAGCCCGGGGGGCAGGGCCGAGGTAGGGGACGTGGTGGAGGCACCACTGAGACCAGAGGCACGCAGGCCAGGGTTTTCGAGTTTAGGAGTGTCGTTGATCTAGCAGCGCCGGCAGCCACATGTATTATTCAGATTCATGGTTTCTCTGTGAGGATATTGTTTGATACGGGTGCTACGCACTTCTTTATTTTCGATGATTGCATAGCTAGGTTGTCCTTAGTAACGGTAGAGGGGAGACCCTTCACTATAGGGTTACCCGACGGGGGTAAGGTTAGTGGTACCCAAGAGGTACACGGTTGTCCCATTCGTTTGGAAAATCGTGATTGGTTAGCCGACTTCTATGTCATGCACTTAGTGCATGAAGAAGTCATCCTAGGGATAGATTGCATGGACTGCCACCGAGCCATTTGGACATCAGCCCGAGGACTGTGACGGTTAATATGGAGATGGGACATGAGGTGATTTTTCGAGGTTGGGACCTCAGAAAGGCCGGTACATTCATTTGCGTAGTCCGAGCTGCGAGACTTATCTGGCAGGGATGTGAGGCCTTCTATGTTGTGCCATAAAGGAGAAGGTGGGACCATCGCTAGAGGAGATCCCCGTGGCATGTGAGTTTGAGGACGTGTTCGGGGATCCACCTGGACTACCACTATAGAGAAGTGTTGATTTTTCTATTGAGTTGGAGTCCGGCACGAGGCCGATCTCCAAGGCTTCATACCGCATAGCGCCGATCGAGATGCTGGAGGTGAAGAAGCAGCTCGAGGAGTTAGACTAGAGGGGTTTCATACACTCGAGCGTATCCCCTTGGGGTGCACCGGTCCTCTTCCTCAAGAAGAAGGACGGATCTTTGAGGCTATGCATCGATTACCGGGAGTTGAACAAGTACCCGTTACCGCGCATTGATGATCTGCTGGACCAGTTGCAGGGAGCCTAGGTGTTTTCACGTATTGATTTGAGGTCAGGATATCACCAGTTGAGGGTGAGAGATAAGGACGTACCGAAGACGGCATTCAGGACGAGATACGGCCATTATGAGTTTGTCGTGATGCCCTTCGGGTTCACGAATGCACCCGCCGTCTTCATGGAGTTGATGAACGGCATCTTCATTTACTTTTTGGACCAGTTTGTAGTAGTCTTCATTAACGATATCTTATTATACTCTCGGAGTAGAGAGGAGCATGAGGGACACCTGAGGACGGTGCTTCGAGTCCTTCAAGATAGAGAGTTTTACACTAAGCTCTCTAAGTGCGAGTTCTGGATGTCCGAGGTGGCATTCCTTGGTCACATAGTTTCTGTCGAGGGTGTCATGGTTGACTCGGCGAAAAAAGAATCTGTTTATTCATGGCCGCCTCCTAGGACGGTCAAGGAGGTGCGTAGTTTCTTGGGCTTGGCGGGATACAACCGCCGGTTTGTTGAGGGTTTCTCCGTGATTGCACGGCCACTCACGTCCTTGCTGAGGAAGTCTACCAGGTTCGTCTGGTCCGAGTCAAGTCAGCGCAGCGAAGAGGAGGTTGACCTTCGCTCCCGTTTTAATCCAGCCTGAGGGCGTTGAGGATTTTGTAGTGTATAGTGACGCCTCCAAGCTAGGCTTGGGGTGTGTTTTGATGTAGAGGGGTAGGGTTATTGCGTACGCGTCTCGGCAGATGAAGACGTACGAGGAGAATTACTCTACCAATGATCCTGAGCTAGCGGCAAGAATTCATGCCCTGGAGATCTGGTGACATTACTTGTATGGGGCCACGTGTCAGATCTTCATAGACTATAAGAGTCTGAAGTATATATTCACTCAGCGGAAGTTGAATAACCGCCAGAGGAGATGGTTAGAGCTGATTAAGGATTTTGACTTGGAGATTTTGTACCATCCAGGGAAGGCAAACGTAGTCGCCAATGCTTTGAGTAGGAGGACGCCTAGAGAGGAGGCGATAGCTCGGCTTACGGTTTAGCCTCAGTTGTAGAGGGATTTGATAGTGTTAGAGATGGATATCCGGTTTTTGGATACGGACTGTCGTTTGTCCGAGTTAGAGATCTTACCTGACCTGTCTGGAGAGATTAGGTAGAAGCATGAGGGTTATCCCATTTTGATGAGGATCCGGGACAGGATGTCTCGAGGTGAGGTACTACAATTTACCGTAGGGGCAGACGGATTATTGAGACGTTAAGGGAGTATATGTGTACCGTAGGACCGAGAGTTGAGAGAGCGGATTAGGCATGAGGCCCATTTCACACCTTACTCGGTGCATCCAGGCACGAGTAAGATGTACCAGGTTATTAGGAGATCTTATTGGTGGGGCGGGATCAAGCCCGATGTAGCTAGATATGTGACCCGATGCACGACCTGTCGGTAGGTCAAGATCGAGCACCAAAGACCCGGAGGAGAGCTCCACCCACTGCCTGTGCCGCAGTGGAAGTGGGAGGACGTATCCACATATTTCGTTACTGGTTTGAGACCGAGTAGGAGCCTTGACGCGATATGGCTGGTAGTGGATCGACTGATAAAGACCGGGTGTTATATCCCTATTCGGGAAACCTGGCCGGTGAGTCGTTTGGCCGAGGAGTTCACCCGACAGATTGTGAGATTACATGGAGTGCCGAGGGCCATCATCTCGGATAGAGACAGGCATTTTACCTCGAGGTTTTGGCAGTAGGTACACGCCGCCCTAGGTTCGAGTCTTCATTTCACGACCGCTAACCATCCACAGACAAACGGTCAGTCTAAGAGGACAATTCAAACCTCAGAGGATATGTTGCGAGCATGTGTGCTAGATTGGGGTCAGGTATGGCCAGACCACCTCCCATTGGTGGAGTTTTCATACAATAACAGCTGGCACGCGTCGATTGGGATGGCACCGTATGAGGCATTGTATGGACGGAGATGTCATACTCCCTTATGTTGGGACGAGCCGGGGAGTTCTAGCGTTGTAGCTCCAGAGAAGGTACAGGACGACATGGCTAGAGTTGCTTTGATTTGAGAGAGGATGTTGGCTGCGCAGAACCGTCAGAGGTCGTATGCGGATAGGAGGCATAAGCCCCTAGAGTTCAGGGTAGGAGCTCAAGTTTGGTTGAGGGTATCACCGACGCGGGGCGTCAGACGATTCGGTATTAAGGGGAAGTTAAGCTCCCGATATGTCGGTCCTTTCGAGATTTTGGAGAGGGTCGGTGAGGTGGCATACAGGTTAGCGTTACCACCGAGGTTGGAGGGTATTCACCTAGTGTTTCATGTGTCTCAGTTGAGAGAGTACATTCATGACCCGAGACACAACATTAGTCACGAGGATTTAGTGGTCGAGCCGGACCACACATTTGCGGACCATCCAGTAGCGGTTTTAGAGCGTAGTACGAGACGCCTTCGGTCGAAGGACATACCAATGATGAGAGTACATTGGTCGAGACGAGGAGCCGATGAGGCTACCAGAGAGATAGAGGATAGCATCCGGAGGAACTACCGGAGTTCTACGCTGAGTTAGATACATTTGTAGGATCGACGGGTAAGTTCCCATTCTTTCCTTGTTGAGTGTTCCACATGTGTTATTGTTTAACGTGCCCGTTCGGGAATGTGCTATACGACGTGATATATCTTGCAGTGGTAGTTCGAGTAGTTGTGTGCATAGGTTAGAAGGTTTAAGCGTTCTTAGTTTGAGAGTTCATTCCTCGCCCTTAAGGACCGAGAAGTTCGTCATATGGCAAGTTTCGGGACGAAACTTGTTTTTTAGGGAGATCTGATGTAACGCCCCGTTTTGGGCGTGTCTTCAATATTTATTTTTCCTTCTCTTATTGATATTTTTACTAGCTTAGATATTTTTTAATTTTTATTTTAAAAGTATTTTACGGCGTAAAATAGCTTTCCCGGGTATGTTTATATTTTTGGTTTATTTTCAAAAAAGGTCTGAAAGTTGTTCAGATTCGAAAATCCCGTTCCAAATGTTTTGAAATCGAGTCTATCCTTTTATGATTTCTTTTTATTCTTCAATTTCTTTTCTCTTTTTCTTTTATCATCTTTTCTCTCTCCTAACTTGTTTTTTAGGGAGATGTGATGTAACGCCCCGTTTTTGGGCGTCTCTTCGATATTTATTTTTCCTTCTCTTATTATTATTTTTACTAGCTTAGATATTTTTTAAATTTTATTTTAAAAGTATTTTACGGCGTAAAATAGCTTTCCCGGGTATATTAATATTTTTGGTTTATTTTCGAAAAAGGTCAGAAAGTTGTTCCGATTTGAAAATCCCGTTCCAAATGTTTTGAAATCGAGTCTATCCTTTTATTATTTCTTTTTCTTCTTCAATTTATTTTATCTTTTTCTTTTATCATCTTTTCTCTCTCCTAACTTGTGAGCCGTTGCACTCTCCCCCGACCCCTCGCCATCCGACCCCTCGTCCTCACACCCCGACTCCTCGCTCCCCTGCCGCCCTGTGACCTTCCTTTCCCCCTTCTGTCCCCTATGACACAGCCCAGCCTTTCTTCACACCATCCATTCTCCTCAGCTCCCTTCTCTTTGCATCGTTTGGGAAACTTGGGAAGCTGCAACATCGTCTGAGCAACCGGAGAGGAATTTGCACCACCTGAGAATCGCTGGGACGAAAGGAAGTCGCCTCCACACCGCCGCCTCGAGCAATCGGATCAACCAGCAGGCCGAGCACGCCGCCCCTCTTTCCCCTGGTCTTCGTCTCTTCTTTCGCGAGGGGGGACAAATTTTTGCCGCCGGGTGCGTGGTTGCAAGGTTGAAGAAGCAACCTTGCAACCACGCACCTCTTTTTTCCCTGCTAGGTGTGTGGTTGCAAGGTTGAAGAAGAAACCTTTTCACAATTGTAAATGAGCCCCTTTAATTGTGTATAATTCCAATTTGTACCCTCATCTCTTTATATCTCATTTTTTACCCACTCTTATGAAATTCTTGCATCTATGCCCCTGTAGAATTTATTTACATATTATGGCCCAAAGTATTAATTGCAGATTATGACCAAATTCCCATATTTGTGTATTTTTCTCCGGAAATATGTTTTAACGAGATTTAACCTTGGTTTTGAAAGCGGTGTTTTCATTAGAATTTGTATGCGTTAAATCTTCCTTTCAAATTTAGCGCTTAGTCTAAATTTGCTTACCTTTGCTTTTAGGTCCGAAATCGCCCCGATAAAGGCTAACGAATCCGTTCTCGACATCCGTAGATCGTCTTCCGCTTTGGACCGTGTGTGAGTACCTTCTTCGGTGTTTAGTTACGATAGTAGTAAGATATTATGCTAGGTGAATCTAGCATAACTTAGAGTGAATGTCATTTAGTGGGCTTGAACCATAGGTACTAGTTGTGGGATTATGAGCTTGTTGAGTTTTTCTCTTTACGATCTTTGGATGACCTTCGAGGCTAGAGGATTGGACCTCGCATGCTTGAGTTAGGACCTCATATAGGTGTTGGAGACTAGAAGTCTGAGGGCTTCTAGCATATCGGTTAGTTATTAATAGTGTGCCTCGTTTGGTTAGGAGTTGAGCGTTTTCCTGCGGAAAGCAGAGAGTGGATTTATTCAAGTTACCTTGAGTGAGGTAAGTCTCCGGACTTACTTAGCTCATATTCCTTGTATTAGCATCTATGTGTTTTTGGTGGTGTGTGTTAATTGTTTATGTTATAACAACTGAACCGGTAATAGGACCATCGACCTATATATTTTATTTGGCCAAAGTGTATGAAAACGGGTGGTGACAACTTGTCTAGCTCTTGTGTAGAGTTAGGAGGTTCATGGCGACTAGCCTATGCAGGTAGACGGTCGGATGCATCGGTAATATTCCTTGCCGGTAAGTGGGGACCGAGGTGAGTTTTTGGAGATTCTCGTGTCACAAAAGAAGTTGAATTAGATCGGGATATGACTTAATAATAAAAAGATAATAAACCAGATTTGTGTATGTTGTGTGATTATGATGACCTGTGTGTGTTTGTGTCATTCATCTTGATTATAATGCCTCGATAAAGGCTAACAAATCCGTTCTCGACATCCGCAGATTGTCTTCCGCTTTGGACCGTGTGTGAGTACCTTCTCCCTTGTTTAGTTACGATAGTAGTAGTATATCATGCTAGGTGAATCTAGCATAACTTAGAGTGAATGTCATGTAGTGGCCTTGAACCATAGGTAATAGTTGTGGGGTTATGAGCTTGTTGAGTTTTTCTCTTTACGATCTTTAGATGACCTTCGAGACTAGAGGATTGGACCTAGCATGCTTGAATTAGGACCTCATATAGGAGTTGGAAACTAGAAGTCCGAGGGCTCCTAGCATATTGGTTAGTTTATGATAGTGTACCTCGTTTGGTCAAGAGTTAGGCGTTTTCCTACAGAAAGTTGAGAGTGGATTTATTCGAGTTACCTTGAGTGAGGAAAGTCTCCGGACTTACTTAGCTCGTAATCCTTGTATTAGCATCTATTTTTGTTTGGTGGTTTGTGTTTATTGTTTATGTTATAACAACTAAACTGGTAATAGGACCACCAACCTATATATATTATTTGGTGCAAGTGTATGATAACGGGCGGTGACAACTTGTCTAGCTCTTGCGTAGAGCTAGGAGGTTCTTCGCGACTAGCCCGTGTAGGTAGATGGTCGGATGCATCAGGATCATTCCTTGCCGGTAAGTGGGGACCGAGACGAGTTTTGGGAGATTCTCGTGTCATAAAAGAAGTTAAATTAGAACGGGATATGACTTAAAAATAAAATGATAATAAACCGGATTTGTGTATGTTGTGTGTTGATGATGACCTGCGTGTGTTTGTGTTATTCATCTTGATTCTAATGCCTCGAATATTAGCTAACGATTTTAAACAGATGGTGTAGATGCCCTGCAGGTTAGGGATGCCGCCGAGTGAGGTGGATGAGTGGACGGTCGGGGTCTCCGTACATTATAGGACGGGGATATTTTTGCTATTTCGTTATGTTGTTGGATTTATTGACTTATGTAAAGGAGTTTGTGTCGTTTTGAGGACTCGACTGAGTTTCCACTTTGTACTTTACGTTTCAGTTTCTCGCGTGATAGCATGTATTATAGTCTATATTTTGGGATTGGTTTAGACGTTTTATCTTCATGAATCTTCATGTATGGATGTATATTCTTCGATTATATTGTTGTTTTGTCTACCTTTGCGGGAACTTATGTCTACACCTAGTTTCGTTGTAATTGTAGGTAAAATGGCACGTTTTGGACCGAAATTGAGCTAAGGAAGCTAAGGAGTCATTGGAGCTACATTCTGGAGCTTAAAGAAGATCTCAGAAAGCATGGAAATGATTAAGGAGATTAACTTTGGACCAGATTCGAGAGATTCTACATTCAGTTGAGATTCACCTCGGTCAACTACAGTACCACCTCGACCGAGGTGATCTTGAGGAGCGTCCCGACCGAGGCGAACACCTTGTCGCCGGCGAGATCTTTATTTTTGGGTGAGATCTTCTATTTTTGGAAGGAGGATATCTTATATTTTTGACTGGATTTCTGGAAGGAAGATATTATTTTCAGATGATTTATTTTAAGAGATATGGATATATTTTCTAGGAAATTATCTTTTTAAGATATTATTATCTTTGGAAGATAATTCTCCTATATAAAGGGTTGGATTTTCTACAATTCAGCCATCTTCGAATCAAGGATTTTTTGGAGGATTTTCTGAAGAGTTTTGAAGGAAGTTGAAGGAAGTTTTGAAGGTTGAAGTTTAAGGAAGGAAGGAATCAAGTTGAAGTTGGCTTTGAAGGAGTTTGTAAGATCTTCTAGTTTGGCTTTTGGTTTTGTTGTCTTTTCTGATTTGTGATTGAGGAACGCTGATTGCTTATTTGTTTGGTTCAGTTATTGAGACCTTTGTGTTAAGGTTTTCTTGTTCGACTATTGATTCCTTTCCCATTAATTTGATAATTGTTATCATGATGATAGTTGGCTAAGTTTATATGCGATTCTAGGGTGATTGGCTGAAAGTTGTGGAAAAGACGATGATAGAATTATCTTAATCCTAGCAGGACCCTGAAAGCTCGAATCTTTACCTTAACCCTAGAACACCTCGCTCAATCGTTGAACATCTCGGACGGGGTGGAATATAACTGAAAGAGGTGAACCTTTTCCTGAACTTGTCTGAGTTAAGAGTCTAAGTTTGCCAAATCTTATTCTTATTATACCTTTCCTGGTTCAATGCAAGCCTAGGATGAGACTTACCCGGCGATTCCTTTGTTTGTTTACCCAAGATCATGAGTGTAGGTAATAAAGGTTTATCCTTTATTGGGGTTTGAGTGTGCCTTAATCCCATCTTTGTGAGTTAGCCTGAGACTTACCCGGTAAAGGTTGATTCTATTCCTTTGGGTGGTGTGTTGGTTTGAGATTATAGTTCATTTCCTTAGTACCTTGAGACTTACCCGGTAAAAGGAGCTTTGGTTTGGGATAGTGAGTAGTGAGACTTACCCGGTGATCTATTCCCACCTTAGAAGCACCTTCCCTTTGCAAACCTCAGCTTTGTCCGCGTTATCCTTTGAGATCTTTAGTCGGAACCACAACTAGATGCTTTAATCCCTAGAATCCGCATTTTCCTTTATCTCACTTTATATCATCTTTGATTGCTTTAATTTGTAGTCATTAGCAATATTTGACAACCTGATTCCGTGCTTTGTTTCACCATTGTCCCTGTGTTCGACCCCTGGAATTCTTGCTTTTATTACAATTGATCCGTACAGTGCGGGTTCGCATATTGTTCAAGCATACTTCTTGGGTAATAAATTTTAAAGCTTGCACACACCTTTTGAAACGAACAAGTTTTTGGTGCCGTTGCCGAGGACTTGGTCTAGACCAAGCCGGTTTCGGTTGTCTTTCGGGGCAATTGCCCTTGTTGCTTTTGACCACTTTACTTGAGTGTTTTCGCATGATCTTTCCTTAGGTTTATGCGAAGAACTCGTGCTGGAAAGGAAATCGTTCCTTACGATCCTGAACCAAAAAATACTTACAAGCGAAGATTAAAAGAAGTTAAGATGGCCATTCAAGACGAACGCGATCTTGAAGCCGAATTGAAGGAGGCATTGAAACAGCTACGCCACAATAAAGAAGAACTGCAGCGAGAAAGAGATGAGACTCGCGCAAGAACATAAGTGATTGAAGCGGATATGGCTGCTCCAAGGGCCCAGTTTCTGCCTCGACTGATCCCAGATCCTCGACCGAGGCAAGACCCAATTCATATTGCCCCGGCCGAGATACACCCACCTCGGATGCCTATCGGAGATGTTCTTTTTGCTGGAGTACCACAAACCCTAGGACAGAGGATGGACCCCAATCAGCAAGTCAAGCGTCCAGGAGTCAACCTAGGTGATCCAGCTGAGCATGATTATGAACTTCGATCACAAGTTCTAACCATGATCCGCCAATGTCAATTTGTAGGTTTAGAGAGCGAGTCTCCGCATCAGCATTTGCAAAACTATGAGATTCTGATGGAGACCTTGAGACCTTCAAGATTGGAGAACAACAAATACAAGTTGAGGCATTTCTATTTCTCTTTGATGGACAAGGCGCTTGCTTGGTATCAATCTCTTCCGGCCGGAAAAATCAACACTTGGGAAGAGATGACGATGGAGTTTCTAACTAAGTTCTTTCCTCCCTCTAAGACTGCTGAAATGAGGGGAAAGATCAATGCTTTTATTATGAAGGACAAGGAGAGTTTGTCCAAGTCATGGGAGAGATTCAAGGATATTCTATTGGATTGCCCACATCATGGGATTCCAAAAATCGAGTTGCTAGAAATTTATTTCAAAGGTTTGGATGGAGCAACTCAAT
This sequence comes from Fagopyrum homotropicum, assembly GCA_033239125.1. Lineage (NCBI taxonomy): Eukaryota > Viridiplantae > Streptophyta > Magnoliopsida > Caryophyllales > Polygonaceae > Fagopyrum > Fagopyrum homotropicum. Next base: position 133,252,646 of record BSWB01000004.1, read on the forward strand.
TCAATCTCCAACTACTTTCAGCCGGCACATTCATGGATATGCCGATAGATGAAGCTTTGGATTTCATTGAAAAGAAAGCTTTACATATGGAGAAGTACTCTCATCAAGGAACTGAGAATGGAGCAAGGAGAGTTAGCTTCCAAGACACATCATCAAATGGAGCTCAACTCACCTCGCTTAGCAATGAGGTAAAAGCGTTGAAGGAGCTTTTAGTAGCTCAAACGAAGAAGGAGCAAGATGGAGGATATCAAGGAATAAACAACTATCAAGGGCCGCGGAACAACAATTACAACAACAATAGAAACTCCAACAGCAACAATTGGAGATCTAATAAACAAAATCCCGGTAACCCTTATTCTCATGTTAATAATGCTTTTAACCCCTCCTCTTCTCCTTCTACTCCATTGAGAAGCCAGGAGGTTGGATCGCGTTCGTCCCACCCAGAGAAGAAGGATGCAGTGCTGGAGGCAATTCTGATCAAGCTCAACGCTATGGAGACGTCGATGACTTTATTTTCGAAGGCACAAAAAGCCTTAGAGCAACAATTCTTTAACAAGGCGAATAAAGAGCCATTAACATCCCTTTCCTTGATGTCATTCTAGGGCGAGAGCACATCTAGACAAGGGCGAGAGCACATCTAGACAAGCATTTTGGTAAGTTTCTAGACCTAATGAATAAACTGCACATTAACATCCCTTTCCTTGATGTCATTCTAGGGATGCCCGCCTATGGGAAGTTTCTGAAAGAGATTCTATCAAAGAAGAGGAAGCTGGAAGATTTTGGGGAAGTGAGGATGACATCTAAGTCTTCGGAGCTCATTCAAATCATGAAGGAGAAGATGCCATCCAAATTCAGAGATCCCGGTTCATTTTGCATTCCCATTCAAGTTGGGGATGTAACATATGATGCATTGTGTGATCTAGGAGCCAGCATGAGTATCATTCCGCTGGAGCTATGTGAGAAAATCGGACTTGGAGAGCCCAAGCCGGTGAAGATAAGGCTATACATGGTGGATCGCTCCATTACCCATCCCGTGGGCATTTTAGAAGACGTTCCCGTCAAGTTAGGTAATTTCTACTTACCTATAGATTTTGTTGTACTTGACATACCCGAAGATTATCCCATTCCTATCATTCTCGGGAGACCATTTCTAGCAACTTCGGGTTGCAATGTGGATTGTAAGAACGCCAAGTTGAAATTCAACATTGGTAGAGATCATGTGGAGTTTGCATTGCATGCTGCAATGAAGGGAGAACCGTTGGAGGATGATATCTTCAACATCTATGATGAAGAAGAATCAAGGGAATTGGTGAGCTCTATCCTTATTAATGACCCTCTTGAAAGAGTTCTTAGTTTCAACTTAATGGAGGAAGGTATAGATGTTTCTTGTGATACAGATATACGGAGCTTGAAAGCATTGGAAGTAGATCCAGGAGCTAAGATTGAGAAACTAATTCAGGGGAAGAAAAGCAATTAAGGTTTCGGTCCCAGTTCCAGTACCTCGACCGAGGCACTTTCTGGATCAAGCGAGGTGTTCTTATCTGAAGAACATCTCGGTCAACCACCTCGGACACTGACCGAGACAGCAAGCGAGATGTTGTCAACTGAGGATAACAAACTTCCTGATTCTTTTTCTGAGAGTCATTTATAGTTGGTAGAGCACTGGCTCCGCCAAGTTTCTGATGGTAAAGTGCCTTGGTATGCTGATATTGTCAATTACCTTGTTTTCCAAGAAATACCAACCGGATTGACGTACGCTCAAAGGAAGAAATTCTTCAAGGTTGTACGCCATTACTACTTGAATGAACCTCTACTATTTAAGAGAGGTCCGGATGGGATTCTTCGACGATGCATTCCGGAGGATGAAGTTGCTAGTGTTATACAGCATTGCCACTCGCTTCCTTGTGGAGGACATGCTAGCGCTCACAAGACGTGCGCTAAGGTATTACGTTCAGGTTTCTTTTGGCCTACATTATTTAAGGATGTGCAAACGTTTGTTGCTTCTTGTGATACATGCCAAAGAACAGGGAACTTGTCTAGAAGGAATGAGATGCCACTCAACAATATTCAGGAGGTTGAGATTTTTTATGTATGGGGGGTTGATTTCATGGGACCTTTCCCATCATCCGCAGGGAACCTCTACATTCTCCTAGCTGTTGACTATGTCTCTAGATGGGTGAAAGTCATTGCCTCCCTCACTAATGACGACATGGTGGTTGTGAAGGTCTTTAATCGGACTATATTTCCACGCTTTGGGACACTACGCATCATCATCAGCGATGGAGGGACACATTTCATCAACCGGAAGTTCAAGGCACTTCTATCGAAGTATGGGGTAACCCACAAGGTAGCAACCCCTTATCACCCTCAAACTAGTGGGCAGGTCGAGATCTCGAATAGAGAAATCAAGGCAATTTTGGAGAAGACCGTCTCTAGGACAAGGAAGGATTGGTCCATGAAGTTGGGCGATGCTCTTTGGGCTTACAGGACCGCATTCAAGACTCCCATTGGTACCACCCCTTACAATTTGGTATATGGGAAGTCTTGTCATCTACCCGTTGAGATGGAGCACAAGGCATATTGGGAAATCAAGTGGTTGAATTTTGACATCAAGGATGTCGGAGAGAAGAGACTATTGGACATCAATGAGCTGGAGGAGTTGCGCTTAAACGCTTATGAGAATTCCAAGATCTACAAGGAAAGAGCAAGAGATGGCATGACAAGCATATCATTCCAAAGGAGTTCAAAGAAGGAGATCTAGTTCTACTCTTCAACTCCCGCCTCCACCTCTTTCCAGGTAAGTTGAAATCTAGATGGACATGACCTTACGTTGTAAAAAATGTTTTTCCCTATGGTGCAGTTGAGATTTGGGGTGAAACAAGCGGAAGCTTTGAAGTCAACGGTCATAGGCTGAAGAAGTACCAACCGGAAGTCCAGGTTGAGAAGATTTCACCGCTATACCTTGTCTAAGGTGATGTACGGTCCAGCTAGCGACCTTAAATCAAGCGCTTCTTGGAAGGCAACCCAAGGTATTGCTTTCTTTTCCCTTTTCCTAGCTTCATTTTAGATAGTTTGCTTTGCTTTGTTTTGGGCGTCCTCTAAACAAAAAGCAGGTACTTTCTAAGGAAGGATTACAGCTCAGGAACTACACTGGAAGGACAGAAGATCGAGAAATTGAAAAGACGAAGTTTGAATGAGACACATCTCGGTTGTTGTCACAACACCTCGATCGAGATGTTCTTGGAGCAACCGAGACGACTAGGTCCGACATCAAGTTAGACACCTCGGTCCGGTCAGGACCACCTCGACCGAGGTGCAATCAAAATCAGAGAAGGGTATAAAAGGCGAGACGGTTTTTCTCCCTCCTCATTTTCCCTCCCACGCTCAACCTCGACCGCGGTGGCCTAAATCCCTCAAATCTTCAAATCTTGCTCGTTTCTTGCGATTTTTGGTTCGATTACACCGGAGGAAGCAAGAGGGTCGGTGTTCAAGCATCAAACAGCAAGAAAAATGCTCCGAATCTGCAGAATTTGGGTATTTCTTTCAAAAACCCTAACTCCTCTTCTTCCACTAATTTAGCACAGATCTTGCTTTGGTTGCCACTGTCTCTGGTTAGAAAAGATATAAGTACCCATAAGAAGCATTTGGTAGTGATTTGGGGGAAAATAACTTGCAAATTTAAGAGTTGTGAACGACCAGCCTTTCGCCTCGGTCCAGTCGGCTGTGTCTCGGCCGAGGTGTTCTTCAGGCAACCGAGGTGTTCTGTCAGAAAAATCATGAGCAGTAGATATGATCACCAACGGTCTTAAGAGATAGACCCAGTAGTTCTTCTCCTTCTTATGCATCTCATCCTACGATTCCGGTGATCCTTGAGCGTCACCAGGCCGACTTTGATCGTATTTGCGGGCGTCCTATTGTTGCCCCGCGCTTTCTGGATGTTGCTGCCTTCGAGTGCCTCCACGTGGCGGAGGACTTGAGCAAGATGATATCCATGGTGGGACTGGAAGATTTCATGGAGGTACGAGCGTCGGCTTACTTAGAGCCGACTATGGAGTTTGTAAGCTATGTCACTCACGTGCTAGAGCGCAACAGCATCAAGTACCGGTTGCTATATTTTGGGATTGGTTTAGACGTTTTATCTTCATAAATCTGCATGTATGGATGTATATTCTTCGATTAAATTCTTCTTTTTTCTACCTTTGCGGGAATCGATGTCTACACCTAGTTTCGTTATAATTGTAGGTAAAATGGCACGTTTTGGACCGAAATGGAGCTAAGGAAGCTAAGGAGTCATTGGAGCTACATTCTGGAGCTTAAAGAAGATCTCAGAAAGCATGGAAATGATTAAGGAGATTAACTTTGGACCAGATTCGAGAGATTCTACATTCAGTTGAGATTCACCTCGGTCAACTACAGTACCACCTCGACCGAGGTGATCTTGAGGAGCGTCCCGACCGAGGCGAACACCTTGTCGCCGGCGAGATCTTTATTTTTGGCTGAGATCTTCTATATTTGGAATGAGGATATCTTATATTTTTTTCTTGATTTCTGGAAGGAAGATATTATATTTGGCTGATTTATTTTAAGAGATATGGATATATTTTCTAGGAAATTATCTTTTTAAGATATCTTATCTTTGGAAGATAATTCTCCTATATAAAGGGTTGGATTTTCTACAATTCAGCCATCTTCGGATCAAGGATTTTTTAGAGGATTTTCTGAAGAGTTTTGAAGGAAGTTGAAGGAATTTTTGAAGGTTGAAGTTCAAGGAAGTAAGGAATCAAGTTGAAGTTGGCTTTGAAGGAGTTTGTAAGATCTTCTAGTTTGGCTTTTGGTTTTGTTGTCTTTTCTGATTTGTGATTGAGGAACGCTGATTTTGCTTGTTTGTTTGGTTCAGTTATTGAGACCTTTGTGTTAAGGTTTTCTTATTCCAATATTGATTCCTTTCCCATTAATTTAATAATTGTTATCATGATGATTGTTGGCTAAGTTTCTTATGCAATTCTAGGGTGATTGGCTGAAAGTTGTGGGAAAGACGGTGATAGAATGATCTTAATCCTAGCAGGACCCTGAAAGCTCGAGTCTTTACCTTAACCCTAGAACACCTCGCTCAGTCGTTGAACATCTCGGCCGGAGTGGAATATAACTGAACGAGGTGAACCTTTTCCTAAACCTATCTGAGTTAAGAGTCTAAGTTTGCCAAATCCTATTCTTATTATACCTTTCCTGGTTCAATGCAAGCCTAGGATGAGACTTACCCGGTAATTCCTTTGTTTATTTACCCAAGATCATGAGTGTAGGTAATAAAGGTTTATCCTTTATTGGGGTTTGATTGTGCCTTCATCCCATCTTTCTGAGTTAGCCTAAGACTTACCCGGTAAAGGTTGATTTTTATCCCTTGGGTGGTGTGTTGGTTTGAGATTATAGTTCCTTTCCTTAGTACCTTGAGACTTACCCGGTAAAAGGAGCTTTGGTTTGGGATAGTGAGTAGTGAGACTTACCCGGTGATCTATTCTCACCTTAGAAACACCTTCCCTTTGCAAACCTCAGCTTTGTCCGCGTTATCCTTTGAGATCTTGAGTCGGAACCACAACTAGATGCTTTAATCCCTAGAATCCGCATTTCCCTTTATCTGACTTTATATCATCTTTGATTGCTTTAATTTGTAGTCATTAGCAATATTTGACAACCTGATTCCGTGCTTTGTTTCACCATTGTTCTGTGTTCAACCCCTGGAATTCTTGCTTTTATTACAATTGATCCGTACACTGCGGGTTCGCATATTGTTCAAGCATACTTCTTGGGTTATAAATTTTAAAGCTTCCACACACCTTTTGGAGCGAACATCGTGCTTACATTATAAACGCTTTAAGTATTTGTCTTTATTTGTGCCTTGTTGGAAAGGTCCGGTGAAATTATTGTCAGGCTAAGGGTCGGGACCCATTGTGAGGTCTCCGCCCGTAGCGCTCCGAGTCCCGCAGATTCGGGGTGTTACATAAGAGAGATGAAGAAATTGAAATCAACAAAGGGCAACCTGTCATTGAAGCTGAAGGATGAACCTGGGTTTGGAATTTGTCAACAAGGGGACTTTTAGAGTTAGTCATACAACAAAAGGAAAATAAAGTCAAGATTTACAAAGAAGAAGAAGAAGAAGAAGAAGAAGACCTTCAAAAGAGATGTGTACAAATAATTGAAGAAGAGAAGAATACCTTCAAAAAGAGAATCGAAGAAGAAGAAGATAGGAAGAAGATAGATCGATACCTGTCTTTCTTCAGCAACAAAAGGCAAAAAAATTAAATAAAGGACAAGGGTATTTCGAGAAGGTCAAAAACCATCCGCTCCATCAGCTCTCATAAGCTTGTCATGGGGAGCTGATGGAAAGGTCACTTCAGCTTTCATATGATGCAATAAGCTTCTCCATCTTGCTTCAGCTTGTAGTCCCAAACACGAATGAGTTTTGTACAGTAAAAACATCAACTCTCATAAGCTTCAATAAGCTCCCTCCCAAACGCTACCCTAAACTGATGTTCAAAAAGGTAGGGCTGAGCAGGTTGTGGTTCGGTTCACCGAACCGCATTTTTTGGTCCAAACCGCAATCGAACCGCACTGAAGCGGTTTGGTTTACGGTCCGTCATATTGTATTTTGCGGTTTGCGGTTCGAACCGCAAACCGCAACTGTGCTCATATTAAAAAAAACTGCAGCTTAGGGCTGGGAGGGAAAGGGGAATGCGTGAAATGTGAATTAGGGCTGGCTGAGGCGCTGAGCACTTCTTCGACAGTTCGACTCTCTCAATCACTCATTCAGGAAAGGGGAAAGCCAGTCGCCTCGACGCCTCCTCACCAGTCCGACAGTCTCAGTCGCCGGTCCTCGCCATTCCGACCCATCCGCCTCAGTAGCCGGTCAGCCCAGCTGTCGCCCTGTCCGACCCATTCGACATTCGTCCAGTCGCCCCTCCGACCCATTCGCCTCCTCTCCAATCACTAGTCGCCTCCTCGCTAGTCCGACTATCACAGTCGCTGGTCCTCGCCAGTCCGACCCATCCGCCTTAGTCGCCGGTCAGCCCAGCCGTCGCCCAGTCCGACCCATTCGCCTCCTCTCTAGTCGCCTTCTCACCATTCACTGTGATTGCGGTTCATTTGCGGTTCGAACCGCAACCGTGCGGTTCAAACCGCAAACCGAACCGCAAATTTGTGGTTCGGTTTGCGGTCCATGTTTTTCAGGTTTATGGTTTGCGGTTCGGTTGCGGTTCGGTTTGTGGTTTGCGGTTTTGGACCGATGCTCAACTCTACAAAAAGGTTAGATTACAATATAATAAATAAGGAAGAAAAGAAGAAAATAAGTTAAACAACAAACAAAAAAATATTGAAAAAAGAAAGAGGAGGACTCGAACGAAATCATTCTTCTCCAACGAAGAACACCGACTCAAAAAACACATATTCCTCTTTGGAGGATCGAAGAACACATACAAGCAACGTTATACATACCTCTCCACTCGAACAATATTGAGGTTTAGGGCTCTAGGTTTGAAAAACCCTAAAGCCTTAATCCCTCTAGTTTTCGATTTGAACAAAATGAAGCTGTTGATTTCAATTTCAAATTCAAGATTCAATAAAGTTTATGATTTCAATTTTTGACTTTAGATTCAGTTTCGTTGTTAATTTACATAAGGTTATGATGTTAGTCAACTTTGGAGTCATTTCTAATTTTAGAATTCAAAAAGTGTTGAACGTTGATTCAGTGTTGTTGATTTTAATAGACTTTATTTTGTAAACTCTTATTTGTCTTTGATGCATATGGAAGATTTGAGTGTCTACAACTGACTATCTTGTTGTTTTGTTGATGTTGAGCTGAATTTGGTACCGTTTGAACTAGAGTTGTTCAATTGTGGGACTTTGAGAAGGAACTTTGACAAGAAACGTGAGGGTAGTGTTTAGTGTCTACAACTGATTGTTTTGTTGTCCTTTTTCTATCTCTTATGAACTTTCTCTTATAATCTATCAGTTGTCTTTGATGCATGTTTTGACAAGATTTTTCCCTTGTCTTTCCTTGATGCATATTTTGTCAAGACTTGCCCCTGCCTTTCCTTGCTCATCCATCAGACAGATCTTTTTGAAATAGATGGTAGTAGGTCGTGCTTAAATATAAATTACTACCTTTTTCTAAGTTTGTTCAAGTGCAACACAAAGTTACCGTTCAGTCATTGATTTCTGTACATTTTTAAATCAGGTTGATACATGGAATGATCTACATGATGACAATCACTTTTTGTACGATCGATGATCTTCTAAGTTACCTTTTAGCATGCTAACTGCTTTCTCGTGGCTGAATGAGCAGATTGACTATTTGAAGACTTTTTTGTTCAACTGAGTTGTATTTTTTTGTTCGACTGGACTAACTTCAAAGATAGGGGATTGTGGCTGAAATGATTGAGCATGATGACTATTTAAAGATTTTTTTTAACTGTTTTTCTTAGGCTTATGAATAGTCCGTTGTTGTGGATTGTGGTTGAAATGAATGTTCATCAAAGGAATACAACGCTTGAGCATAGGTTATGGACAAAATAGTTGTTCTATTTTTTTTAGTATGGAAAACTTCAGCAAATATCATCTGTAGACCTCAAAAGTCAATTGAATAAAAGTGCTTAGTAAGCTAAATAAGCATGCAAGTCTAAATCATAATGCAGTTCCAGAAAATGAGGAGCCCTCTAAGGGCCCGTTTGTTTTAAACTCCGAAAACAGAAACGGAAACGGAATGGAAATGAATCTAGTCCATATATGCACCTTGTCCATGATTTTTTTTTGGAATCATTCCTTGGGTTCCCATGCTAAATGCATTATTTTGTTTTTCTATAGGGTATCAAAAGTAATCAAATTATACGCCAATTAGTTCGAACCACACGGAATGATTCCAAAAAAAATCATGAATAAGGATATACGTATGTACTAGATACGTTTCCATTCTGTTTCCGTTTCCGGAGTTTAAAACAAACGGGCCCTATATCTTAATCCAATCCCAGAATTTCATATCCTCGTGCAGAAAATGAACAGCACTCTAAACCTATATCCAGTTCCAAAATTTCATATCCTTGTGCAGAAAATGAGACTCTAAATTTGTTTTTATTGTTGGTAGACTTCGGTAGGTTGACAAGTTCAACAAACACAAGAGTAGTACACCAGATTCATTGAACATATATAGCAAATCTTATTTATATACCAACACATAGAAGTAGTACACCAAATTTATTGAGCATAATAGATACATTTTTAAAAAATGCAATATCTAGTGTGCTTCTCAAAATTATTTTAGCACAATTACTAACAATATCAGGTACGCTGTTTTAATTACACATTGAAAATATTTCTTTAATTCCGTCATTTGATTCTTCAAGTCTTGAAGGTCATTTCCCGACCATGTTAGTGAATCATATCTTGGATATTTTTTTGCTTTATGCTCGCTTTACTACTCAGGTTTGACATACTGGTTTACTGATGCTGCTTCATAGAAGTATAGACCTACAAATTAAGATTGTTAAAAAAATAAAATTTTCAATTTACAAAGTAATTACACCGTGTCATTCAGTAAAACCAAGCATAAAACTTAGTTAAAGACACCAATAAAATATGCACAAGATGGTGCCTCTTCATATATTTTCATTTCTTCTACAAGCTCACACCAAAAAACAAAAATAGAAGGCTTACATACAGGAATACAAAAAAAAATTGATTCCAAAAGCCAATAGAAGTAGCAATTTAGAAAATGGGGAATTGTCGACTATAAGATTGTTTACTACAAGATTCTCATAAAAATTAAATTTTCAATTTGCTAAATAATTAAAAAAAATCCAACTAAGCCTAGATAAGAAAAGAAACCTTATCGTTAAGTGAAGTCACGTCTAAAACTCAATTAAAGACACCAACTAAACCTAAATTAGAAATTAAACAAAGGAACAGATATAACGGAAACATGAATAGATAAGAATCAAAATTCAATTCCACTCCCAACTAAACAGAGAAACCCGATCAATTTTGCACACAACTTAACCTAAAAATCCTAATCGATCAAAATTAACAAAAAGTCAAAAAAAGATGGATAAAGGCGTTAGGGTTTTCAAATCTTGAGGTCTGGAGCTCGATTTTGTTCGAATGGAGAGCTAATTTTTTTTCTTTCTTTCAAATGGAGAGGGAGATTTTCAAACCTAGAGATTGATTTCGTTCAAGAATGTTCTTCTAGAGAGACATATAAGTTCTGAGAGAGCGTTCTCTCAACTTTTATCTTTAGCTGATCTTCTTTCTTGCCTCAGTTTTAATTTTTTTTTTTCTTTTTTTTAATGCATAGTAAACTAACGTTTTTTAACATCCGTTTAGTTGTTTGACGGATAAGGGCAAAATCCGGAATATAAGAAAGTTTGAGAGTACCGACCGAACTGTGAAAAAGTGCTGGGCAAAATCAGAAAAAAAAAATTTCGGAAAAACCCCAAACCACGGGGGCACCGACCGAAATTTCCCTAAATAGTTTTACTTATCACTTAAAATAAAATACGGAAAAAAAACATTCTGTGAAAACCAACCCAAAGCAGTTAGGCATGCTGGGATAAAATCATAAAAGACATTTCAGTTCAGATCCATTGCCATTTGCCAACAGTAAAATTTCATATTAGCATCACCGAGTAAAAACAATCATTCTTAGCATTGTTACCGTTAAAATAAAACTTCATGTAACACTTTTTTAGCAAAAGATTACCCTCATTTACCACCAGGTTGACAATCAGATGTCATGTAACTGTATCATGGATCGGAAATCTCAAGCATAGAAAATATGCTTCTCCCACCTCAGGGCTTCCAGCCAAAATACTGCAATGCCAGGCTTGTTTCAGCGAAGAAGACCGTAACAAAATGCCAATAAAACCTCCCCGAGAACATCAACCAAGCACGAACAACAAGAGGGCGGCTAGCTCGCTTGAAAGTTGAGAAAGTACTGCAGTTTTTGCACAAGAAGTTCCCGGGATCCATAAGTTGGCATTGTACTGATTAACCAATCCTTGTCCAAGGCACTCGCCTCAGCACTAGCAATCATCTCCTCATGAAACTCAGAGACGATGCAGTAGATTGAAGTCTTCAAGATATCAGCAAATGAATATGCTTTTGAGTACAGAGGGCTGTCCCTCTTTCTGTTCACAGCCATGGAAATTTCCCTACGAGATGTGCTGTTTGTTGCCCATTTGATGCCAGCGGGATTTGGGGATTGCAAGTTCGTTTTCTTCCCCATAAATGTTTCAACTGCGAGTAAAGAAGATAGCAGAGTGGATAAAACTGTAGAATGACTACCCGAAAGCTGAGCAACTCCGCATCGGTCCTCCTTGTGAGAATGTACTGTAAGTGCTGCCCCAGCTTGAGCACACCAAGCATACAGCTGCATAGCAAACATATGTTCACAACATTACGAGATTGGACATACAAAAACTTGCCTGTTACCTAAAGCAGGCATATCTCCTAGTGCAGGTCACGTTACAAGATCATTTATATATTATACGACATTTCATATCATCATCACAACACAAAGCAAGCAAAATTTATCATTTGATTATTCAGTTATGTCCAATTACTTTGCAATAAAGAACAGAGTAGAAGAAATGTAGGTATACTAGCAAATTACCTAACGAAAAACAGAGGAAAACCACACAGGGATACATTATTTGTAGTTACTGAAAAACATCAACGAGCAATGTTTTCTTTTGTTCTTTTAATAGATATTCATCGAAGAAGACACAAAAACAAGCAGCAAATAGAGGATAAATCTGCACCACAATCTAATAAGATGTACCTAGACCAACAAAACCACTAGCCCCTCAATTACATTCTGTTTTATGTACAAATACATGCAGGAGGTTTCTCATACCTGGAAGTCATTAAATGATTCAACCATTTCGAAGTTTTTCTGGACATCTTCTGGTGAGCATAACTGGTTGGACAGGGCATTATCAGCAGAGCCAGCTAATCTTTCACCAAAACATGATGCAAACTGATCCAGAGGCCTCAAGCAAACAGAAACTATCCTCTTGTAAGTTTCACCAGTTTCTTCGTAAAAGGCAGCACGCCTCCATGTGTCAATATTGCTTCCACATACCATACTCAAGTCAAGATATGCAAGATAATGAAGCAAACACCTAGGTTGGCTGTTTTCCAGGCTGGCAAGAAGCATTTCACTAGGATTGGTTTCAGCTGCTGCCGATCCTTTTGGCGGTGCAAATGTAAGCCTCTTTGTATGCAGCACCTATCTAGCCAAATAAAGTTGTAAGATAGCATGATAAATGGTGTCAAAATAAACTATCTAGTAGCAATGTATCTGCCCAAAAAAACTATAAAGGAAATGGAAACATTCACTGTAAAATTATAAAACCGATCATGCACTGAATAGAGTATAAAAAGGGTGATGAAGGTTTTGGGTTCATAAACTAGCCAAATAAAGTTGTAAGATGGCATAATAAATGGTGTCAATATAAACTATCTAGCAGCAGGTTTTGTGTTCATAAACTAGCCAAATGAAATTGTAAGATAAAATGATAAATGATGTGAAAATAAACTATCTAGCAGCAAGTTTCTGTCGAAAAAAACTAAAATTTATAATGGGGATGACAACAGTCACACAGCAAATTTATAAAACCAATCATGCACCGAACAGAGCTGTACAAAAAAAGGGAAATGAAGATTTTTGGTTCATAAACTGTAGGTTTGGGGTTCAAAAGAAGGAATCCCAAAAAGCATCCTACAAATATAATTTAATTTGTGAAGACTGTTAGAGGCAAAATGAACACTACTACTTATATTTATAGGTAGAAAGAATAGAAGTTTATTGTGGTAGACAGTAGATACTAGAGAACTAATTAGAATCCATGTTAATGAGCTAGCATGCTGCGTAAAGTTCTGGAATATTAATGAATTGTTAATTTACTACTCTGGTGTTAACGAAATCACAATGCAAGGGAAAAGATTGGCATTATCAGATAGACTGGTGAATTTAAAAGCTGGATACATTTTTAGAATTAGAAAGAACCACAAAACCTTGGTCATCAATTCCAGCACAGTGGCACATGATTTGATTATTCCTTGCTACTGGACATCTTCTGGGGAACAATTTACTGATGAAGTTCAACAGCTGGATACATTTTTAAATTAAAAAAAGATCACTAAACTTTGGTTTTCTTTAATTCCAGTGCTGTGACACGTAATTTGAATATCCTTTAACCTTGCTGGATCGGAATTGTAAAATTTAATCATCATTCTAAATTGTTGAACAATTTTTATAGAAAATTAGTTCGTCGTGCTATATCAAGATAAAAAGCAATAATATAAATTTATTACATAAAAGGGCCAGATAACTAAGTAGTAGCATGTCAATCAAATGTTAGTTAGCATATAAACAATATCTTAAGTGCTGTTCACAGGGCGTGAATAATGTTAAAAAGAACAAACAAAATATAAACATACAGCAAAACAAATACTAATAAATCAGGGTAAAGATTAAGACTTCCACCTTATGCAAATGATGAATCAGCTCCCAGCACAAGATAACAACAAAACTTGCGATGTACAAGATCAACTGATCTGAAACAAGCACTCCCAGCGCAACCTGTCTCTTACCCTTCCTCCCAAAGATAGCTTGTAGGATGGCTGAACACAGATATGACAATGCAGATAGCTTCAATGCTTGACTGATAGCTGAAGGAAACCCTATTTTATAGCTGAAGAAAGGTGGTCGCTGTTGACAATGGTAAGACTAGTAATAAGAGATGTATTCTATTGAAAGATAACGATAATGAATGAAATCAAATGCGCAAGAAATCATCATGAGCTCTTGATGCGTGGAATTAGGAAAATCTGTTTCATTTCATATATTCTAATTTAATTCAAAAATGTGCACATAACATGTCTTTGTACCTCTTTCCTAATTCAAACCCCCCAAAATCTTCCCATAATAAAAGCAAAATATAGTTTCACTTCATGCTCACTCACTTAATAACCACACCATCACAACAACGTTGCAAAATTCTTATCCTATTAGATTTTATTTCCAGAAGAAAAAAAAACGCATGCATTCACATGGAAAATGACTACCTCCCTGATACTGATAGTCCCTCTTTCCTTTTCCTGATGTCCCAAAATAGTCACAGGCTCACATCTATTATAACGTAAAACATCAAAGTTCCTTAGTGCATGCCCTTAATTGACTTAGAAGCATAGTCACAGACACATCTCAAATTATATGTCAAAATGATCCTTAAAATTCCTAGGTACATTCCCTTAATTCACTTAAAGCATAATTGCTCCCTAATTAACAAACATTAAGTTGAGAGGCATTTTTTGAGTTCTTCTCCAACTGATGGCATATGGGAATACTAAATAATGTATTAAAATACTTGGATTTTCCATAAAGCACTATTACACCTTCCAAAAGTTTGAGAATATATTATTTAACACAAAATACTGTAAATTCATTAGTGTTCAGTGTTCACCCTTTCCTAACTTACTGTAATTAGTAAAACCTATGTCTAAGATAGAAGGCATTTTGCTTGCTCACATATACCTATTAACTTCCTGAACTCTAGCATAGAATAGCTCTTATTTTTTTAAGATTTCACCCACTCCACATTTCCAGCATCAATTTCATAAACCCTTCTCATCAATTCAATTATTTACGTTCGAAGTACATCCTAAAGGTGTTTTCTAATAAGATCGATATTAGAGCATATTCATCAACCACACTATTTTCCCAAAAGAAATCTAACCGCAGGTACTTGTTCACTGTCTTGCCTAGATTCAGTTCATGAGTTCAGGCATTGTCAAATTTGGTTGAGTTTTAAAGATCAATTCAGGAAAACATAAAAAACCTGATTTGATGAAACATTTGATACCCAACATTCAGTTCAACAAACTTATACGTTATACTGACAAATATATCATCTAAAAGCAGCAAATTTGTCAATTGATGATTCACTTGAATGTAAAATTCCTTGATCCTGCCTGAAACTTAGATATTATCTTCATTAATAATTATTATGTTTTTTTTCAAAAGAGATGAAACTTACAACTAGGCCTACAAAAGAAAAACCCCAGCACCTGAATGAAATGTATGCTCCCGTCGTCCTAAGACTTAATAGAAGCAGACTGCAATATACTAATCCCCAAAACCTATCACTTCAGATCTATCATACATGAGTGGCAATACATTCTCTAGTAAGGATGGGAATGGCTGGAAACTATCACAGATTTGTAGAACTATTGAAATAGATAAATGGTAGGACAAAGGATCAGATGTCGTGAAGAATCTATCACTTCTACTATTGGAGTAAAATAAGTGTTCTTATTCAATTTACAGTCAGATGCAAATAACTGAATAAGAAACGGGCATGCTCTTTATTCTAAAACAAAGTGAACAATACTAAATTCAAGACCCGGACATATGGAACTGGAATCTCATCACGCACTAGAGTGACCGTATATAACAGATGCAGCCTCTATATCCAAATGAATATATGATGTACATGATTTCCTTTGGAGCGCTCTTGAATGAAGGTTTCCCATCTATTAACCTGACACAGCAGAACCTCGTGGTTTATCAGTCCTCAAATATCCAATTCCTTCTATCCTTTAACTGTTAATTGAACTGAATGTCATATCCTTACATCATTGGTGAGACTTAAATGTCACAAAATAAAATCAGGCATGAACACCGACAGCCACAATGTGCCTAACAACTTCGGAAGGGTTTAGCACAACGCCCTCATTAGAGGACGCTATTTACAGATTCACCGAAATCATGCTTAAAAACGGGAAAAAGGAAACTCCTTAGTTTCCGGATCTCAAGTAGTGTGTTCAAGCTCTAACAAATAAAATATACTTAGATAGACGATAATAAACATATTTCACCTGAATAATTGGGAACACGAGAACCCATCGTTGCTTGTAGACATAATGAAAGCCATACACCAAGCCCACAACGAAGCCCGAGCATCCTACATCATTGATCAACTCAGACAAAGTACCTGCATAGCTGCTTCCCACGACAGAAATTACAGCCAAAGAGCCAGATAAAGCCGACGCACAGACCAGCAGAGCCATTGCAAGAGAAACCCTCGCTCGGAGACGGAAATCGCCAGCGGGAAAGGATGCAGAGAGAGCGAATCGGAAGAACCCCAGGGCGAGCTCCACAACTGAAGCAGCTCGGCTATAGCGCGGAGCAGAGACGGCGTGGGCGGCAACGGAGAACAAGCACGTGGAGAGTAAGAAGGAGAGGGAGGCGGCGACGCCGAAAAGAGACGGGACAAAGGGATTGGTGGTGAAAGGAGAGAGTAGGAGGATCTTGCATAGGGAGAAGATGGCCAAAGATTGAATCGATTGCCATATGAGAAACCCTAAGAATCGTTTGTGCAAGATTTCAGTAGCCGGAGACTCCATTTTTGCGACTTTGGGTTGCAGGGACAGAGAAAAGAGGGTTTATTTGCGTACCTATTTGTACAGTACAGCTGTGTAAAACCCTCTAAGGTCCGAGCGGGAAACTAAAAATGCAGAAAATTTCAGTTTACTGTTCTTAATTTGTCTAAATGAATTCAATGTCAAACTTGTCTTTCATAAAGAGGAGGGTTGGTGTTCAGTGTATAACTAGTGTATTACCCGCACGAAGTGCGGGTTCAGTTTTAATAAATATTTAATACTTAGTAATTTATAACTATATTTTTGTAAAATAAAAATCCAAAAAAATAAATTATAATCAATATTATGATTTTTAATTATCTTTTAAGTATTTATCTCTTCTAATTAATTATATTTTTAAATTGATTTGTTAAGATAGGCTTGTTGGTAAAAAATTCATAAAAATTTAAAAACTATTTTATAAAAATATTTATTTAAATATTTTTAAAAAAAATTTAGAAATCAATTTTCAATTTATATTAACATTTAGAAATCACTTTTTAAAATAATTTTTTAGGTTTCGAGAAACCTGACGTTGACACGTGGCAATAGAGGCTTCTACTTTAATAGATATAAGATGTATGGAGCTTGAATAAATCGGGAGGGAATTAATGTAATTTTTAAAATGAAAAAAAATATATCAAAAATAGCAAAATTAAGGAGAGCAAAATAAATAAATTCATGAGAAGAAAAATATAAGTAAATCGATTATGAAAACCATAAAGAATCTGGAATGAGTTGGATATAACAAGACCGAATCAATTGAGAACTGAGAGGAAGAGAAACGAAGAAGTGGTTAGATTAATACAAATGATTGAGTCGATTGTATTTCCATTATTCTATCTCGATCTAAAAATCGAGGAAGGATAAATGAACGCGAATGGATCGATTTTTCAGCAACAACAAATAAAATATATTAAATTAAAAAATTATTTATTATTACACAAATTTGGTATATTGAATTGTATGAAATGTTATATAAATTAAATTTTTGTTTTTTTTATTGCTAGGGCACTATATATTCTCTATATAAATTAGAATATATATTATATATCTACATATCTAATCTAACTACGTTATATTCTTAGCTTTTTGAATTAATAAATGCATAAAGGCCAAAATATGATATTGGTATTTTTATTTTGATAACGAAAAGTTGTTCGAAAGGCCCAAAAAATCAACAAACTCATAAACCGTCAAAAAGGACCACAACAAAAGAAAAAAGAAACAGACAAAAATACATCATAACCCGAAAACAAGAAGACCTTTGAGGGAAAGCAAGAAGATCCAATCAACAAGAAGCGGCAAGCACAAACGTTCATCTTCGAAGGAAGTACGCAGGTAGGAAATCCGGGGAACAATTGTGGACACCTCAAATTTGGACATGTATCAGATGATCACAACCGTCAAGAGTCGATCACAAATCCCTTCTTAGACAAAACACTCAAAACGCCACCAAAAAACAACATCAAGCCTAAGAAGACAAAGTTGCAGAACACGAGTATCATGACATTTTTTTTTTTTTGATACAAGGTAAAAGAATTAGGAGGATCAATTTCGAGAAATCGATCGTCCTAAAGCATCCTTTCGGATGAGGTCTTGAACATCTTCTGGGATTGCATCCACTTCCATCTCTTCATGGTATCCGTGTGACGCAATCTTGTCCGCGACCGTGTTAATTTCCCTGAAAATATGATGTGCGGTGGAATATTGGAAGTCAGCCCTAATGATTGAAATGTCGTTGATCATCATATCAAGATCCCAAGGTGGTTTCCAGATTCGATTAATCGAATTGATAAGCGTTAGGTTGTCTCCTTCAATCTCAATAGAAGTGACTCCACACTTCTTAGCCTTCTGAAGTCCAAACCGCAAAGCAATTGCTTCTGCTTCCAATACTGAGTTGGCATTACATACGCCACTTCCTACTGCCATAGGGATCGCCTGGTGGTTCCGAATGATAAATCCGTAGGCATATTTATTTGATGAATTATGCGATGCGTCGAAATTAAGTTTGTAGGATCCTTCTGTAGGTCGTTGTCATTTAATGTTTTTCTTTTTCCTTCTTTGTGATTTGGTTGTTATGGTATTCTTGTTGTTCTTTGATTTAGCTAGTTCCCAATTTTCAATTTGGTTGATAGCATTGTCTTTGACATTTTGTGGGATTTTTTCTTTTTTGAACACGAAACAATTTCTAGCCATCCACATATTCCATCAAATAACAACTACTAGAATCATCTCCTTAGAAGAAATTAGATCTCTGAGTTCAGTGAGGGTCTCATTGATTCCTTGATTATCAACATCAATGTTTTGGATGCAACTTTTTATCTTCTGGTTGTCAATGGTTGTTACCATAATCGGACATTGAAAGAAAAGGTGTTTGGCACTTTCAGTATGATGATTACAAAATTCGCAATTCATGACAACCGGAATTCGTTGTCTGTCAAGATTTTGTTTTGTAGGAAGTCCATCCATAGCTAATTTCCATAAGAAATTCTTTATTTTTGGCATAATGTCCATCTTCCAAATCCATGTTTTATCCAGCGTAACTCCAACTTTCTGTTTTTGAATCATCTCTAACGATGATCTAGTCGAAAACCATCCATCGTCATTTCCGGACCAATATATGCGATCACGGATTTTACTTTTAGGGAGGTTGTATTCCTTTATTTTTTGTATTATATTATTTGGTAAAGTTGTTGATAGTTGGTTTATTTTTTGGTGATCCCATTCATTATTGCTAATGAAAGAAGAAGTTAGTAAGTTTTGGTTAATTGTCGCGAGTATCATGACATATAAAGGTGTATAACTTTGATTGTTTAAAGAATAAATATTTATAAGGAGAAATGTTTTTTTTGTCAATGGAGCCTCTAAAAAAATTCAGATGAGGTAAAGAGCGATATTTTGTGCCTTGAAACAACTTTTTGATTTGTTTGAAAGTAGATACGAACCATGATGAAACCAAACTTGAACAACCGAGCAAAGCATGGTCGAGGTTTGAGCCTTAGCTCATTCGAAATTATATATCACTTTAGTTTTCGTTTTTGTGTCTTTATGCTGAAAATAATGCCGTATTGCTGCGAGATTGATGTCATTAGGTTGCAATTGGTAAGGCCCATCAAGTTTATCTAGTTTGTTTTTTC
The DNA here is from genome assembly GCA_033239125.1 of Fagopyrum homotropicum. NCBI lineage: Eukaryota > Viridiplantae > Streptophyta > Magnoliopsida > Caryophyllales > Polygonaceae > Fagopyrum > Fagopyrum homotropicum. The sequence goes on from BSWB01000004.1 coordinate 133,272,253, forward strand.
ATTGAAGCATTGGAGAAGCGGGCTTCTGGAAAAACCTAGAAAGAAAGGGGCATATGAAACCCTAGCCACCACAGCTCCGCCGGGTCGATCAAGATTTCTGTATATGAATAGATTATGTAAATTTTTGTTAAAGAGTAGAGTAAATAGGATCACGTTGGAGAAACAGTTGAACGAATGAATTCTAGGTCCGTGAGATTTGTGAGGTTAGGGTTTTTCTATTTTTCTGGTTATGGTTGGGAAGAGGTTGGTGCATGTTTCCTATCTCTTGCTTTTGACCAGGAAAATCAAGAACATCTCGAAAGACAAAATTTGAAGGAGAAAAATGTTTGCCTTTCCGGCAAGGCCCAACAGAACAAAAAGGATTGTAGATTCATGGACAAGAGAGCATGAGGTGATTTTAAGCAATTGATTAAGCCTATTGTATCATTTGGGAGGGAGAGGTTGAGATTGTCGTTGTGTGAGGCGTGGTTAGTAGTGGTGGAATTGACGAGGAGGGAAACTTCGCAACCAACAGTGATAGTCGTAAATGAAGATACATAGGACATCGATGGTAGTGGAGAGGTGTTTTGTTTGAATTGATGGCAAGGTTTTTAAAATTGGAAGAAACGTGGTGTTCTTGTTGTGAAACAACCATTGCATCTTCTTCAAACATTTGACACCTCTTGTACTTGTAGGCTAAGAAACGTTGATGTTTAGTTTGGGTGATAATAACAAGAACAATTTGATTTTCATAGATGAAACTTATGTAGAAAAGAAAAGGGAGATTATCCCACGTCAATTTGTATCTCTTGTTTTTTCAAACAATGAGCAAAATATTGAGGGAGACCTCCTCATGGTGTTTGCAACTCCCTATTTTGATTTAGGAAAGTAGGGGTTTCCTCTAATGAATAGTAGAGAGAGATTTGCTCTGGTTCTTTGTTGCTAGTCTACTTGTATTTGTAATAGCTAGGATTTCCGAATTCTAATTAATGTTGATTAACTTAATCAGTGATAGTAATTGACATATAACTCGTGAAGATTGCGTAAGTGTTGAGTATAAGTCCCACCGTTATGTTCCTGGCGTAATTTTGGGCTTATGGTGAAATTTTCACTTTTTCCCCCCGGGTATTTATTTTTACCCTCCGGTATTATTTGGAACATTTGGGAGCTCCAATTAATAAAAATGCAGTTGAGAGAAATGATCAGGACATCGGACAGGTCCTAGATATGAAATAACATGGAAAGGCAAAACGGCCAAAAGAGTCGCTATTTCGTTTCTTAACGGCTAAGAAAGACGGCTTAGGAATACACGTTTTCCGAGGCAATTGTGGAATAATTATCCCTACAATATTCAAGATTTATTGTTCCAATTTCGAGAAGTTTGGAGAAGGGGTTCAACCCGCCTTTGGATCGGTTAAAGGATAATTATCGACTTCACTATAAATAGCGGAAAATCGTTTATTAATTCATTTCCTTTCACGTTTCCTCGTAAAAGCTCTGATTTCTCTCAAACTTCAAACTCATATCTACTCCCCGTTTCTAATCCGATTTCAATTCCGTTTGACTTTCTGGATTCCTCTCTTCATTCTCTTCATATCGGTACCAAGTTTCTGCATTTCCGAGCAGATAAGGACCTGGTCGAGCATATATGTCATCAGGACAGTTCCGTCGCTCAGATTCCGGTGAATTTGATGTTGTACATGCGTAGCCTGCGTCGTTGTGATTCCGAATCTTCTTTCAGATCGTCAATCGTGTTAGTAACGAATAAGTTATGAATTTATTCGTTTTCCGTACTGCAATTTGGCCTAAATCGACCTTAGGCTTTTCAAAATGGATAATTAGAAATTCCATTATGATCATTATATTATTCTGATGTTTATGGGTTGTTTGTTGATGAGATCTGATGATAGGTGGGTTTAAAAATGGTCTGCGGGCAAAACGTTATTCTAGTGAAATTTAATTACTTAATTAAAGGTTAATTAATTAAATTAGGATTAAATTTGAGATTGAGGAATACTGATTAGATGCATGCTAGGTGTCAGAATGATTTGAGGATCATGATGATGTTATGGATATCGGTTATGGCTTTAAGGATTAGTATGTGTACGAGTATGATGAGATGTTATATTGAGGATATGCCTTAGGCATTTATGAATGTGATGAGGATCTGAGGTTTGGATTTGAGATATAGGTTGGTTGTGGTTAGTGAGACGAGTCTCCTAACCTTTGCAGTATGTGATTGTGTGTGCCTTGCTATTGCAGGCGTTGATTACTTCCCCAAGGGGAAGCTGTGACGTGGTACAGGTTACGAGTATATCAGGTAAGTCCATAGGACTTACTTAGCGTGCAATTGTGGATTGTATGATTGTGATGGTTGTGCGTGTTCATATGATTGTGCATTTATAACCTAAACCGGACTAGGATGACCATTCATTACATTTATTTGGCCCAAGTGTATTATAACGGGCGGTAACCGCCGGTCTCCGCCTGCTGGTTAGGAGGAGGTGCCCTGAAGATGATCTCACAGGAGGGGACGAGTGAAGGTCACCCCCATGCAAAACTCTTGTGTTACGTTGGATGGGACGGGGTTCTTGAGGCTCCTCGTGTTACAAAAGAAGTTGAATTAGTAATGAAATAACGTAATGAAAGATAATAAATGAATGTGTGTGGCATTGCATGTTTGAGATGTTGATGTGTGGTTGTGCTATTACCTTCATGCTTTTCATTGCTGTAGCTAACGGTTTCATACCGTGTTGTAGTGTTTTGCAAGTTAGGAATACTACAGAGTGAGCCAGATGGTGTGACAAGCCGAGGACTTATGTACATTATGATGCGTGGGATGTGGGATCTCTTGTGGTTGTGGTTTATGTTGTTGTTTTGTACTCGGCTATGAGTTTGTAAACTCTTTTGATGTATCATACTCAACTTTTATGTATTAATCTACAAGTGCCTTGTTGTAAGATCCAGTGAACTTGTTGTCAGACTAGGGTTAGGATCCATTGTGAGATTCTAGCCCAATGTGACACTCCAAGTCCCGCGGATTTGGGGTGTTACAGAATTTACCATATTGGTATTTATAATTGAGACTTGTTGACAATAAGTTGAAAGCGAGATTGATATTTTATATTATATAGTATTTCATATATTAAGAACAAATGTTTTATTTACAAAAGTTACAAATATATGTAATTTAAAACTATCCATGACATTACATGATAAAATTTTTTGTTATAATGTTAGTTATTTTTATTGTTAAAACTTAAAAACAAACCATACAAGAAATAAATATCAAATTAGTAATAAAAATAACTTATGTATTACTTCTTAAAATTGATATAAAGGTCTATGATACATGTACATCATAATTTTACTACTAAAATGCGCTTTAGGATGCATACTTAAGGATGTGCATTTGGAAACCGAATGAGACATGTTTCTATGGTCCGATCTACGATGTTCTTGTTTTGCAATTCCGATTTATGAATTAAGGCAAGGGTCTACAATGCTCAAATGTATTATATCCGCACTGGTTTGGTTTCAGTTTGAAATTGTACGAGCTAGACTTGGGTCCGGTTTGGGCTAAGATGTCAAACAAGTGGTTCCTAAACCGTCTGAAACCGCGCGGTTGAGTTAACCGCCGGTTTAGGTTAACTAGTAAACCCCGGTTTAGGTTTAGGTCCAGCAAAAAAAAACTTAAACCGGCAATTAAGAGTCGTTGCAATTGCAATGACTCTTTGGCCCGCCAACGACTCTTTCAAATAGTCCTTAGCGGGCCCTAGCTGTTGCACATGTGGTTTTAACATCATTATTTTTATCATTAAATGTAAATGGATGTAAAAATAATTAAAATAAATAAAACTCACCCTTTTCTATAAACTAGTCGGGACGCGCGTGCGAAGCACGCACGCCGTAGATAAAATCGAAAGTTGCGTTTATAAATTAAATAAGGAATCATTCATTATTTAACAATTCGGTACAAATCACAAATAAGAATGTTCTTGGTTGGAACAAGAAAATAGCAACCAAATAAAATGTAATTAATTATTAGACAACAACAATAGTTAATTTAAGATCTTGCTCTTCGTGAAGAGCATTCAAGGTTAGCAGGTTGATATTCTGAGTTCGAGTGATTAGCATTCTATTTTTTTAATTATGAATCAACAGCTCATTGTCTGCCTCATGTGTGGAGATCCAAGCCTCATCTTCAATCTTCATTTCTTTGATGCATTTGCACTACCTTGATTACACTCACTTTTGCCTTCCCGCTTGGTGCTCTTTGAGTGACCTGTGCACATAGACAATATCAAACGTAGACAAAATCTGCACCAATAGGTAGTCCATATCTTCAGCAGATAGCTTGCAAAATGACCTAAAATAGTTCAATGACCATCACAGGAATGTTTTTCCAATTTTTAACAACATAGATGTATACAGATTGTTGTAGAACAAGGCAACCTAAGAAGAATATAAAAACAATTTATAGAAACTGTTGTAGAACAAGGCAACCTAAGAAGAATATAAAAACAATTTATAGAAACTATCAAGTGCTTACGGATTCTTCAAGATGTTGGCATTGAATTGCAGCCTTCAAAATGAAATTTATTGTTACAACAAGTGGTTTCATCGGCTGAACTTTCAGAAGTTCAAAAGATTGGAATAATGAAACAATGTCCTTAAATCAGTTATGACAAGCTCAATTCTCACAGAGTTTGGTGTATTTTCATCTAGAAATAACACAAACCAGCATGAGAATACTGAAGAAAACATATGATCTCCAATTGTCTACAAGAAAGCAGTAGCACTTTGTCAATGCAAAGAAATGATAAAATCACTTAAAACTCAACACCTAAACATGGATAAATGAATTTCTCAGCTTCCAATCATGGCATAAGTCCCAAAGAATATCATATGGGCCAAAAGACAGATCAGAACCATCACTATAAAAATACATCAAGATTCATGCATTAATAAACTTTTTAGCAACAAATTATATTCTTAGATGGAAGCATCTAATACAAGCCAATGGCCACATAATATCCTTAGATGGAAGCATATAAGACAAGATAATGGTCACATACTATGAAAAATATAAGTAAAAGGCTAACATAAACTTGTTAGTCCCATCAGAGTACATTAATACCGTGCTTGGCCAGTAACAAGGGAACAAATCATTCATAATATATCCAAATTATGCATTTTATGAAACTGACAAGATGAACATGGAAAATGGACATACTTTTAGGCACCAATCCCATGGTCTCTAACAACTCTGCATGTGCAAGTTCAGATCCAGCCTTCATTTGTGAAAACAATGCATCATGCTCGGATATAGAAAGAGGAGCACCCTTTGGCAATAATTGCTTTCACAACTTCATTCTGCAGCTTCGTTTTGCTGAGCTATGCCTGCATTCATAATGCAATTTTTATTAAAGCAGAGTACCGTAACCAACAGGTCCAAGCCATAATGTAGAGCATAATAGGTATGCTAAAACTAAATTATTAACCCCATTTTTCACTTACAAGGTATCTAGAGTTTCATCACAAAGAAAGACAAGGAGCCTGAGCTTTTTAGAGGTGCTCAACATGTCATATGTATTAGTTTTCTCAAAGTTAAGTGCAACTAAGTCTTTTGCTGCACAACCAGATTCATTGACAAGTTCCTTAAGCGCGTGCAGCCAACAGTCTGTATCATCAGTTGGACTCAAAGGAGACTTGAAAGGAGAAGGAATTATTACTAAACTCAATTAGCGGCGGCCCTCAATTGGTGGCGGCTAGAACCTGCAAAAGAAATAAAAGAATCAGTCAATAAATAAACAAACCAGAAAATGAGTTTAAATAGTTTATTTACTGAAAAATGAAATTGAAGTCTCAAAGACCATATGGTTAAGGGAGACATCTGCCCCAATCTTAAAAAAGGAAAATAGAGAGGGAGAAAGTTCATGGATGCTGAACATCTCAAAATTCTCAAATTCCACAAATAAAATTGGGTAAAATATATACATTGTATTATTTAACATGTCTTTTTACAGGGAGAAAGTTCACAGAGACTAATTCACATTCTTGCCTTTTCACTTTGAGATAGGCCATTACTCTATTTATGTAAGCAGCAACCGTTGGAGATAAAGCAATGCTTCTGGAATAACAGTCAATTGCTTCATTAAATTTCTTTTGCTTAAAATATTCATTACCTTGTAAAAAGGAAAATTCAACTTTAGGCTTCCATTAGACTAAATACGCATTTGAAGTAATTATGAGAAGAATGGAAGATGCATACCAATTCTTTCTCAAAGTTAGCATCAACAAATGTCTCTTCAGTCATATAGTTGCTTGATAAATTACTTAGGCCACTATAATTGGACTTATATTTATCATTATCGCTCAAATAATCAGCTGCACTTTTGCTAACAGAGTGCCTCTCATCAATCTGAGTAAAATAAATAAAAATTCGGGATTATCAATATCTATGAAGCAACAATATCCGTTTAAGCAAAGAAGGTTGTCCCGATTCGAATTTAGTTCTCCAAAGGCATAGAGGAAAATGAAAAATTTATATACACAGAGATCAAATTCGTATAAAAGTAGCAAAACTGGAACCCTAGAAAGCAGGACATATGGCTTAGATGATATACCTTCAGATACTTTAGCTTCATGTTGCCGTAGAGAACACCAAAAGCGAACACAGAAGCATGGGCAACCTAAGATCCATAGAACGATGAACTCAATTCAAACAACCAGATCAGGCATGAAAGTTTGAGTAAGAGAAAACAATTTGAAGAGAAAAGGGAAACTCACCAGTAATCAAAGCAGCGAAAAAAGAGGTAGAAACAGAAAAAAGGGCAAACCAGATGCAGTAAAACGGAAATGAAATATACAAGACTACTTTATCCTTGGTTGTGTTGCCTCTGAAGATTGTTGATTCGCCTACAAAAATGTTGAATACCAGAAAGAAAGCAATATGAAGGATATGACTTCAAAATGTGGAATCAAAATAATACAATAAAGAATAGTAGTAAACATAACAGTGGAAACATTCATGCAAACATGGATTTCTATAGAATTAGCATTCATCGGGGCGAAGAACTCGGTCAGAATGGTGCTTCAGGAAGATGGGTTGGCTTCGGGAGCGGTGGTCGGCGAGCTCGTAGAAGAAACCGAAAAGGTTTAGCAATTCACAAACAAAGCAAGTGAGTTGTAACCCTAAAGCATGTGTACAAATCAAGCATAAATGAAGGTTAAGAGAAAGCCGGTGAGAGAGTAAAGAGAGAACTAAATAAACCGAGGAGCGGAAAAATACGATACCTTCAAGACATGGACATTTGTATCCAAAGCACTCAGTCAGAACTGAGGCCAGTGACGTCTCCCCATGCGAACCTGGTAAGAGAAATAAGTTGTGGAAGAGGGAGGCGAGAAGAGGGAGGCAAGGTTTAGAACAAATGTAGGCGGTGGAAGAAGATAACCAGATGGATGCGATGTTTAGAACAAATGCAGACGGTGGATGTTGTGGAAGAGGGAGGCGATTGTGGTAGGCTTGAGGCGAGGAAGAGACATGCATGCGGAGAGAAGGTGAGGATGGTAGGTTTGAGCCGATTGTGGAGGAGAGGATGTGAGAAAGGGAAACGGAGAATGGTGAATGAAGGAGATCGAGGGATAAAGACGATGGATGAAATAAATGGTTGGGCTAGGGTTTCGTACCAGAGAAGCTAAAACATAGATGAGTCATCAAACAACTACGCAGAAGATAACAAGTGTATAAGGAAGAAAAAAAGGGAATCAAAAAATAAAAAAAACAGGGGCAAATTAGGAAATTAACTATTCATTTGGGAAACTGCCTCTTTTAATATAGTATAGATATTCAACCCCTCTTCCATTTTATCCCCACACCATCTTCCTACATTCTCAACTCTCTCTAATACTCTCTATTTCGTATTCTTATAAATCTCGATTTCTCGTCTTTCTCGAATTCATCTTTCAAACTCGTAACCTCAATCTCATAATGGCAAACCCGAGCGACCACATTTCTTCTCTAGCACCCACATGCCCATTGGGCGGTGTGGGGTATATCCCATGGTCCATTTAATTTGGGGATCCAGATTAGACGGGCTTGAATTTAAAAGATTAAAATTATCTTCATGGGTAGTGATAATGGGCTTAAATGTGAGAAGTCTAGTATTTAAAACCTCCATTTTCATTTTCAAAACTTCAACCATCATCGTATTGTAGAATTGAAAGATTTTTTTAATTAAGTGATTATATTTGAAGAAAACTTAGATTTTAGAAATAAGGCTTGAATGCATAGGTTTTCAAGTTGAAAATATAATATCAATTATTTTTGTTCAATATATATTTTATAATCTTCCACCTTTTTTTATCAATACTCTTTAGACTTTTTTCATCCCTCATCCAAAATCAAATTATATATATATATAGGGTGTGGTTCCCATGAGAACACCCCTAACGTGTATACATGAGAACAATCGTACACCGTTGGATGGTGAGTATTAAGGGTTGAGATTTAGAGTAGATATCATAATTAATAATAACTACGAATAATAGTAATTAGGAATCCAACAATAACTACGAATAATCCACTCAACCAACAATAACTACGAATAATCCACTCAACCAACAATAACTACGAATAATACATTAAACGATTGGCACCTTCGTAACAAAACTAATAATAATTACGAATTTGTTCTCATGTATACACGTTAGGGGTGTTCTCATAGGATCTATACTCTCTCTCTCTCTCTCTATATATATATATGGAATGGAAAACTTCACTTCATCTTAACTTAGTTCACTATATTCTTATCTAATAAAAATCAGTGTGGGTCGAGTCACCCATTGGGGTCCAAACCCCAAAAAATAATGTATATGACATTGATTTTAAATCGATAAATATTAAATAAGGGCACCCAAAAATAATTCTGCCCCAGGCACAATGTAATAACCAAATTTTTTTTTAACTCCGTTTAAAACCGGAGTCCGATCCACCGCCTTAATTCTTTAAATAAAAGAACATGATATTGAGTTTATCATTTTAGGTGACCTTGAATCACATAAAATGATAACTTAAATAATTCCCTAAATAATTCCATAGAATTATTTCCGTACTATTAATGGTTCCGGGCGATTAACGAGTATCCGTTCAGCTCATTGTAATATTTGAGGAGCAGGCCCATTTCTGGCCCAATTACCCAACTAGTCCAGTTTTAATCCTAAACCCTAATCAACCCTTAATCACGTTTAACCTAACCAATTGCTGCTACCTCTTACGTCGTCAACTTCTCCCTCTCTTCCGCAACAATATCACGCCTCTGCAAAAACCGATACCCATCTCCCTTCGTGTTTCTGCTCAGCCGCCAGCGACCACCGGATTGGACACGTATTGGGGACGCCATCTCGTTTTCGCGGGAACCGAAGAGAGACACGCAGCCTCCCAGCCATCTACAAAGAGCGATCACCCCGGAATCTGCATTAACCTTCTGCACTCGACGCTCCAAGCCGCTAAAAGATGGAGGAGCAGGAGCCGACTTTCTACACTCGACGCTCCCAGCCGCTGAAGATACAGGAGCAGCAATAGATCTTCTGCACTCTCATCGTGCATCGACCTTCGTCTCTGCATTCCCAGCCGCTGCACGCCTCCATCGCGAACGAGACAGGAGCAAACCGATTCACTTCAGCCTGCTATAGACGGATAACTAGTAAGCAGTTTCTCCTGTTGTCCACCCTCCTCTCCTCATGAATAAAACAGTAAACCTCCCCTTCTTTAACCTATTGCAACCTCTGTAACAACTCGCACCTACCGAGATTCAACGTTGGGTTCCTCGTGTGTTGATCAACCGCAAACCGTGCCTTCACTGCTACGGGTGAGTAGATGCAACCTCTGATCTTAGTACCATTATGTTGTGTAGTGAGTGTGCTTTGATTTGTTGAGGAATAGATGAGAGCAGTGTAGAGGATTGTGTAGGCTGGATATTGAAGAGGCTAAAGAAGTTCAGTAGGAGGAGAGAATCGAACATAAGAGGGTTGAATAAGGTGCATGCATGATTGGTGTTCTGTGGATTTCGAACTAGAGACCTTCGGGTAGAATTAATGGAAGTTTAGGTTAACAAAGAGAATCGAAATTGAGACCTCCTGCACACCTTGTTTTCCAGCCTTGACCTGCTAACTTTAGAACTTAATTTCTATAGCTTGAATCGAGAATCCACCGTTGAATTTTTGATATGTCGTATAAGAATACATATAGTTTAATGTGTTAAAATTTGGGAGAAAGTTAACGATCGGATTAGGTTTTATAAGGTCTCGAAGTAGAGCACTTGAGCTGTTTTTACAGCAGGGGAAAATAGACTAAGTATGAGAAATTTCAGCTTTTATACCAACTTTGGTTTTTTTTATGGGAGAGTTATGATTAGTTATTTTTTTAGAGATCTTTACTCCTATGTTTAGTAAGTATATCATAGAGGATCTAGGATTTTATCTCGGGATTTTTATATCCTTATCCAAGCCGTGTTTATGAACCCAAAGTCGAGCCTTGACGACTTTTGTGTAAACTAAGAATGTTGGGTAACTTTTATAAAACCTTACTAAACTTTTCAATGAGACCTAGGTTTAGGACATAAGTCCTAGAAGAGAATATAAGAACTAGATGATAGACTTTTTCGGAGTTTCGGGACCGAGGGTAAAATAGTCATGTTACCTTAAGAGGGCATTTTAGTAAATTTCTCTTGATGAGTTTGTGCATCTTAGAAGTTATAGACTTCTAAGATTATGGGATGTATTTTGATCCACGTGCCTTGTTTGACAGGCGTTTGAGTTTCTACGGTTGGAGACCGAGTTGAGATTGTGAGAGTGGTGGTTTGATTCAGGTAAGTCTTTGCGACTTACTTAGCCAGTTTCTGGATATTAGTTGGGTGATAATGGTGGTGTGTGTGCAATGTGTGTGATAATAATGATAACAACTTGTTAGGACGACCGTTGTTGTTATGTGTTAAGGCCCAAGTGTATGTATAACGGGCCGTGACATCACTGCCCAGCTCTGCCAGGAGACTGAGAGGTTCTCTATACCCAGACCATACAGGTACACGGTGAGATGCATCGGATCCACTCCTGATGGGTACACGGGGGCGGAGGCGAGGTTTGAGAATCCCTCGTGTTACGAAATAAATATCATTAGAGTGAATGACTTAAATGAAGATAATAAATGGATTGTTTGAAAGCATGATGAGTGTTTATTATTTTATGTGTGTGTGTGCTATTATTATTCTTCTAATGTTTAGATAACTAGCTAATGGTTGTTCTGTTGTGTTTTTAGATTTACCGCAGGTTAGAGCAGCAGCTGAGTGATCCGGGAGTAGTGGTCAGCCGGGTCTCCGTACTCCTTAGAGTGGGGTTGGGTGTTTATTTATCGTTTCTTTCTTCGTATTATGACAGTTAGACTTTTAAGTTGTTTAAGTATTGTGGGCTGTTAGATGTTATTGCATTCATCTCTTTAAAATAATATTTTATAAATTTTGGTTTTTCTTATCTGTGTCTTGTTGCAAGATCCTAGTAAAATTGTTGTCAAACTAAGGTCGGGACCCATTGTGAGGTCCGAACCAGTAGCGCTCCGAGTTATGAGAATTCGGGGTGTTACACACAAAAAGTTCAAGGACCGGCCTTGAGCGCTCAAGAAAGCGAAACTCAAATGCACGAAATGTTACAAGGGGCATTTCGACAAGCTCCTCAATTGAAAATGTTTACATCAAGCATTACACGAAGGGTGAGCCGGTGAACGAATATTGTCAAGTTTCATGCAACTTTGTCCAAAGGTGTCAAGTGGAGGGCGAAGGGCAGCTACGAGACTTTGCAAACCCACATGTAAAAAATCCATCGTGAGAAGTTAGGGAAATAACGGGGACAATTGCAATTGTCCCACGTGTTTGCATCTTCTTCCTCTCAAAATCCTTTATTTATTTATAATCATAGTGAAGAAAGTTTACGATTAATCGATGTTATATGTTCTCATGCATTTTCTTTTTCTTATGCGGATTATGAAGAAGTTCGAGCATAAAACACTAAATATCTTCATTCTTCTTTTAAAACAGCTTCTCCAAAACTGTTTCCAAATTAGTATCTAAATCTCACGAACAAAAGAAAGAAGAAAATTCTTTCGATTTTGGCATCTTTTCGCATAAAGTTTTGAGTGTAGTGATATTTGGAAAGCACAATGGCAAAAACATTTTTGCATTGGCATTACTTTACACTTTATTGATAACGATATGTTTTTGCGTAAATATGTTATTACATTTCGTCATTTCAACCAAAGACATGATGCCACAAACGTTGTAAGCTTGATAAAAACGGTTTTACAAATATTTAATTTACAAGGTCGAGTTTTTCATATTCTTTGATAATGCATCTGCTAACACCGTCGCCGTAAACATATTGGTCTAGGCGGCGGGACAGTATTTGCGAAATTCTTTTACTCATCAAAGATGTGCATGTCACATTTTTAAACTTATGTGTTCAAGATGAACTTAAGATTTAGCGGTTATGCTAAACCCCATCACCAAAGCTATAGAGTGATCCAGAGTGGGTGTTCATCCGGTTCTACGTACTTATTAGGATTTGGTTATGATTTATGTTCTTGTGTTGCATTCCATTCCGAGTAGTGTTATGCTAGAATGTTAGGTGTTATTTGATATTGAGGTTGGTAATTTCATTGCAAGACTTTTGTTTCGACATAATAAGTATTTTTAAATTTATAAATTGTGTCATGTTGGAAGATATACTTTTGTCGTTGTCAAGTTAGAGTTAAGACCCATTGCGAGATCTTTGCTCGTAACATTCCGAAGGTTTAAGAATTCAAGGTGTTACAAAAATAATCAAGGCTTCAATTCACAAATATCTACATGGTATCAGAGGATACAATTACTAAACACGCTTTCGCTTAAATAAACCCTAGCTGTACCGCCATCACCGCGGTAACACAAACCTTGCACTAGGACACTAATTTGCATGCATCCTAGGACCCCAAAAGCTATCCTAAGACACTAATCAATTTGCATCCTAGGGCCCAAAATCTACTCTAGGGCGCTAATCTACCTACGTCCTAGAGCTCAAAACCTACCCTAGAACGCTAATCTATATGCGTCTTAAGGCCAACCACTGGCGCCATATATATCGACGCCCAAAAAACAAAGACCAATGAAGGGAGGGAGGTTCATCAAGTCCTTCTTGCATATCTTTGCTCCAACAACATTTTTCGCGTTCAAGACTCTAGTGCAAGTAACGATGAGCGTTAAAAATAAAAAACCTTCAAGTTTATATTATTCAAGGTTAGAGTTATTGAATCACACCTCTAGTTTGAGGGGGGGTATTAGAGTATTGGGCCGTATATTTGGGTTTATCCCTTTATTTGTTAGTTTACCGTTTTGATCCTTTATATTTGTCTATATAAACAAGATTAATGAAATAAACAATCTTTTAATTCACAAATCTCTACATGCTGCTCTTGGTTGGGAACATAGTAATGTATGGAGAAGTATTTGGGGTGCAAAGTCTCTTCTTATTGAGGGTTTAGCGTGGGCAATTAGATATGGCACAAATATTCATGTATACACATACAAATGGATAATTATGAGTAGACATGGAAGCACGAGCCCATGTATTGATATGTATACAAATTTGGATCTTACTCTTAAGATAAGGGTTGTATTGTGCGATGCAAGATGAAATATAACACAACTAGGACTCTTGTTCACTCCAAAAGATGTCAATACTATTTTGTTTATTCCTATAAGTAATAGACGACCTAGAGATGAGAGGTATTGATGGCCATGTAACTCTGGTATATTTTTTGTTCGGTCTACATATTGGCTTGGTAGTTGTATTCACATAACGAGGTGGAGGGAAATACTGAGTGGAAAGATATTTGGACTACAATTTGAATACTACATCTCCCACGAAAAGTATTACATTTTTCATGAGAATTGTGAAAAGAATATATGAGTGTAAAGGATGTACTAACTAGAAGACATATAGTGGACATCACTCTATGCAATAGAAGCAACAATGAGTTTTAGAAAATAATGCATGCTATCTTTGGTTATATAAAATGAAAGGACATCTGGGAAGGACTATGAGTATCTAACTTGGTGACTAGCTTTGATTAGTACAGGCTTGAGGATATTGTTGCATATTTGTTAGAATCACGTGGCAAAGAATCATTGCGTGAATTTTTATTACATCATTTGATTGCATGGATGGTGAGGAACAAAGCTATCTTTGAATTCATTGAGCCGAACAATAAGATGATCAAGGCTGGTTTACGATGACTAGTTAATGATTTCGAGGTATTAAAATAAAACCCAAGTCGAGCTCCATGCATGAAGGAATGTAGCTTGGATCAAACCAGAGTATGGTGTGATTATGCTTAACTATGATGCTACTATGATTAATCAAAGAAGGGTTGGGTTATCGGCTATTCTACGGGATTATACAGGTAGGATCATCTCAACAATGGTTCGTAAAGTATGTATGTGATCCTTTGGCAGAATGTTGTGCTACTAAGATGGGTATGAAAGAAGCCTGTAGGGTTAATATTCGGAACCTGGTGGTTGAAACCGATTGTTTGTTGATAGTGTAGTATTCTAATTTTGATAAAGTGTTTAGCAACATCTAGGGACTTATCATTATGATATAAGAGCTCTTAGGGAGACGTTTGATTAATTTGTTATATGTCATATATCACGGAAGATGAATAAAGTTGCTCATCATCTCTCTTATGTTTATATAGTTGATGGTGTTCAACAGGTCTTTATATCCGGTCCACCGGAAATTGTACACTTTATTCGTCATGATATGATATCATGGATCGTTTCCCTCTTTGTCAAGTTTATTTGTCATGATATGATATCAAGAATCATTTCCCTCTTCAAAAAATAAGATAGAAATTAGGTATTTAATAAAAAACAATTATTTAATATCAAATAATGAGATATCGTAAGAACAAAAGATAAAAATGTAATTTTAAACACTAATAAAAAAACAAATCTTAGTTGATATAACAATAAAAAAAACCAAATGTAGCATACTCCATTCACCGTTGTTTTGTATTATCAATTCAAATCTTTTGCTTCTCATTGTGTCACACTCTTGTCCCTCTCATCTGATTGGTCCACGTGGCAGGAGTTTTTTTAATAAAATTGAGAAAATATGGGTTCGGTTGTTTTGGCAAATAAACTAGGTATAAGGGTTCGTTCTTGTTAAACTAAAAACAAAACGGTTTAGGGTTATAATATTCACGTCAACTCTTCTCTTTGCCAAGGACATCGATCACATTATCCCTTGTTGTATTTATCGTTGTAAAAGACTCTTCTCCTCTATAAATTGGAACGTCGACGCAAGGTCACACTCTTCAATTCTGTAATATGGAATTTTACCCTCATTGTCTTCTTCATCGATGTAAGATAACACTATTCTAGTCTCGGAAAAAAGAACTTGTGTTGTAAATAAAACGGTAACATATTGCAAAATACGCATCCTTTCAAGTATATAATAACCTTGGACTATTTTACTGAATTTTAGTTGTCTACTATTACTCACAACTGATCCTTAAGAAGAGAATCTTGGTAAAAGAGCAATGCTTCAAAACAAAAAAGAGTGAATTTTGACGTGAACAAGTACTCAACTGATATATCTAATCCTAGGACTGTAAATCCAGTTAAACCGGAATACTTTAAAACTAATCCCTAACAATTATAATTAGAAAAAGCAAAAGAGATAGACTGGTCATCGAACAATACAAAAAAGACTGAATTTTGGTTGTCTACTATTACTAGTAACTTATCCATAAGAAGAGAAGCTTGATAAAAGAGGGATGATTAAAAAAAAAGAAGTGAATTTTGACGTGAACAAGTACTAAACTGATATTGGTGATCCTAGGATCGTAAATCCAATCAAACAAGGACACTTTAAAACTAATCTATAAGAATTATAATGAAAAAGAGAGAGATCGGTAGTCATGTGATAGGAAATGATTCTTCCAAGTGAAAATGTGCATGCGTGTCAAAATGACAAGTTTAAAATAATAAGAGGAATAAAGTCAAAGTAAAAATCTGTAAATGGATCAAGTAAAAGGATTATAGGTGATCTTGAAAAGGCAACATGAGAAAAAAGAGCAAAGAAGAAGCAATTATCTACCATTGGTGAGCAAAATGATGTGGATAATCATGTGGAGCATGCTATGTTTGATCCTCATCTCGGATGCCTGACACAAGTGAGTGTCTCTCTTTGCTGTCATATTTCATCATTTTTTGTTCATTTTCTATTTTTCCTTGTAGATGTCATCCACTACACATGTATTGCAACATGATTAGTCCCAATCTACATGGCAAACAAGTGTGGAATATAGTCAACTTGGTTCAAACAATTTTACACATGTAATATCACATTTGAATTCTTGTTTTGAAATACGGATCATATTTGTGAGCCTCTCTTTCTTCTTATAGGACCTCTCATTTGTGAAGCTTTTTGATGTTGCAGAGGACGGGGATTCAATTGAGCTTAATGATTTATGGGACTGATTTTTTTTTCTTATCTGTTTTGACAACGTCTCTAAGCATCAGACTTTGTAGTCCGAAAGATTTATTAATACAATGATGCCATTTTCTAAGCAGTGTACCAACATTTATGATTGCTGTTTGTTTCTTTGACTAAATAGTTTCAATTCTTTTTCTGATTTGTTTCGAGTTTCTAAATATCTTCTCATATAGTTGAAAGCTTTATTCATGTATGTTTTTCTTCAATTACTCATGTTTCTTATCTGATATTTTTTTATATGTTTCAAGTTTTGAAAGCTTTCTTTTAATATTGCATGAAACTAGAAAGAAAAATAAAGTTTAGCTGGCTTTCACAACTCATCTGTTTTTTATCGTAATCCTCTCTACTAAGATGAAGTTGCTTGCTTACCTAGAAATAGGAAGAAATTGGAAGTCTAAAAAATTACAACTAGCTAGGAGAATTTGTAAGTTTTTGGTTTTGTGACTATGATTTGAGTTTTTTCTTATGTGATCATTTTCTGACATGTCATTTCTTATCTCATTTGTTTCTGATCTACTCTCTTATGTTTCGGATCTCATATGTTTTTATCTGATTTGATCTTTTTTATATGTTGTTTCTAATATATGTTGGACACTAGTGATCTGATCTCATCTTTCTCTCATCTCTTTTTATCGAATGTTAGTTAGTTGTAAAAATTTGTAACTTATAATTGATCCTTTTGGAAGGTCAATGTGCTAACTAATGAACATTTATCTTTTGATATATGATGCTCTTCTTTAGTTTCTTCATTATTTCTAGCACTTGTTGAATAAAGTACCCATGCTTTAGTAATTCATTTGATAAGAATGTAAATAAACTAACAAAGTGCAAAGTAGACACAAATCAAATCCTAGTTTATTTTTAATTGTTTCTATGTCATTGGCCTTGCATACATTGTGTACATGATTGATGGTAAGTTGTGTACGTGCTCACACTAAAATCTATTCCTTTTGTAAGAAGGTTTATTGCATTCATTGCGAGCAAATGTAGTACACAATTGTGGAGAAACAACCAACTGTCAAATTCTTATATTTTTTCTTGTATAAAACGAGACCAGGACTATTGTCATATATTTTTTTCAAAGAAAACAACCTATTGTCATATTTTCTTTTACAAAGAAAAAAAATTGTTGTTAGAAAACTACTAATTTATTATTGAATCGATACAAAATGAACCCAAAGCTACAAATGTATTTTTCACATTCAATAGTAAAATGAAAACTAAACTAGGGGAGTATAACACGTCTCCATACAACCATCACGCACAACCTAAAATGACACAAACTACAACGAAAACTATAATGGAGAAGCTTGCAGTGAAGACGACCTTTTGTTGACGGATCATCGATTGTGCATCGAAATATCTCCCCAAATGTTGAAGATGGTCAAGTTCCTAAGTTCAAGTACTAGATGACCAACAAGGTTTGAGTTGCCAAGGTGATGCGCCCTTGACCCCTATGTCCCAACATGAGGAAGACGAGGCACTCCGGGTTCGCTCCGATGGACCGCTCACACGTTCACGTGCTAAGGCAATCGCCCAAGCTACCGGCTCCATCATTAGCCGCACCATTGCTTGTCACGGACCCATTGGATGCAAACCGTGTCTCTACGCCACAATGACTTGAAGCTTGTCAAGCCGGCACCATTCCGGTGCATTTTCCGTAATTTAGCGTTTTGTAATAATAAGTCATTTTATTTTCGGAATATTAATTTCCGGGACTTTATTTCCGGGTATTAATTTTCCGAATTTAAGATTAGACTTTTGGTTTCGGAATTTAATTCGGAAACTTAATTCCGAACTTAAATTCTCAACCTTTCATTTTTAGGTGTTTCATTCCGGAACTTAAATTCCGACTTTATTTCCGTCATTTAATTTCCGACTCTTTGTATAGCCTTCATCCACTATATAAGGGGATGCTTGGCTCATTTGTAAAGCATGTTCAATTTGATTAAGTAAAGAGAAGTATTTTCCTCCAACTTACTTGAGCATCAATCCCTCTTCCAACCCTCTCAAAGTTCTTCTTTTGGATCTTCGATCCAAACTCAACCACATTCGAGGGTTCTTCAAGAACCAACTCAACCGACCCACTTCAAGGTTTGATCGATCAATCTAGATCGACTCAATCATACAACTTCCGCCTCCATCTCCAAGCTTCCGCAACCCATCTTCAATTGCATTCGCACTTCAACTAAGGAGTAGTTGAGCTTCAGCTTGATCTAGATCCGGAATCATTCATTGACGTGTCCAAGGACGCATCAAATTGGCATCAGAGCAAAGGGATCTAAGCTAAGTTATCTTTACTCTTGTTTTTGTGCGTTATTATATTCATCCTTTTTACCTTTTGTTCATCACCATCTTCATCTTGTTCTTCGCATCTTCATCCACGTTCTTGAAAAATTTTTTTTTTCTCAATCCATTTTGCAAAGCAAATTTAGGAGATTTTTGGTTTGCCATCAAACCATTAATCAACAAAACATTTTTTCTTACCCAATCCGACATTTTTGTTAATCAATTTCACCATTTTCTTGGGATTTTTTTGTTGACAAAATCGGATATCACGCCTTTTGATATTCCAAAAACCAAAAACAAAGCAAAAACTCTTCAAAAAAACGGATTTGTTTCAAAGAAAAGTGGATTCATCTCTTGCATTCCAAAGGTTGCATTCAAAAGTTTCTAAAAGAAACATTTCCACAAAAACAAAAGTAAAAGACGTCCGGCAAACCGGTCCATCCGAAAAATCGGATTTTTGAAAAGGTCAAAGACCAAAGCAAGTAAAACTTGCCGATAAACGATCCGTCCATTTCTTACCTCTCCATTTTCTCACAAGTTGCAAATTTTTCTCTTGAAATTGTGTGCATTTTGGTTCAAATTTGTTGGATTTACCTTCCTTGCCTAACCGCCAAACGGCTTTCCCAAAGGTAGAACCCTAACGCACTTGAACTTGGGTAACGTTGACTTATCTTGTCACCTTGCTCATTTGATTGCTTGCAAATTTGTGTCCAATCTTGGAGTTATGACTAACATCACAATTGAAAATTCTCAGGAATCTAGTGAAAGGCATGAGATCACTACTTTGACCGAAGAAAATGCCTCCCTAAGGCAAGAGCTTGAAACGTTGAAGGCCCAAATGCTTGCACTTACGACCGCTCCACCAAATCCGCATGGAACCTTGGTCGATGCTTCCACATCCGATGGACGTCGCAAAGGAAAAGGTATCTTGGGAGCTGAACCATCTAACGGTCGACGGCTTGCCTCCGTCATTGAAAACCACGGTCCCTCCCAAAATGACGGTCATGAGTCCCACAATGAAGGTGACGAGAATCCCGACCCTTCTCCAAATGATTTGTTATATGTTGACACGGAGAATCGGCACAAACGCTATGAGCATAACCGACGTAAGTATGGCTCTTCCCCTCCTCCATCTAGTGCCCAACGCACCAACCTTCCCTCCCGGATTGATGACCGGTACAATCATCAAACAAATGACCGCTCTCTACGTCCCGAGAATGATCGGTCCGGACAACGCCGCCAACGGCATAGCCGGCAACCGATGTATCATGATTATGAAGAGTATGATGAACGAGATGACTTTGACGAGTTCTCCGATGATGAGTCGGACTTGGAACGGGTGGCACATGTCCGTCCATGGCACCCACCCATCCGAGAGCCTTTTGAGAACCAGGATCGAGGAGATGAATGGTTACCTCCTCCTAACCCACAAAGGCGTGCACCACATAACCATGGGCGCCAAAGGCATAACGATGGCCACCGGCGAGCCCATCACGAAGACGCCTATATAGCACCACCCCGACCGGATCCCTACCGAGCTCGTAGGGAAGGTAAGGTTAAATTTCCGGTATTTTATGGTGAATATGATCCTTGTGCGTTTCTTGATTGGGCACAGGATATGAAAAGAGCTCTCAAGCATTGCCATTATGAAGAGTACGAGAAAATCGAAGCGGTGACACTTTACTTTGAAGGTGATGCAAAATCTTGGTGGAACCGGTACGAGACCAACCGTGAGAACCGAGGATGGGCACCGGTTGCGACATTTGATCAATTGATCTATGTCATGACTAAGAAGTACGTGCCCGACGACTTCAAAAACGACATGCGGTTGCAAATTGCCGAATTCCAACAAGGAAGCCTTACTCCGGTGGCTTACTTAGCCAAGCTGGAGGACATGCATATGAAGGCCGGCATTTCGGCCTCCACCTCCGCCCTTCGAACCAAATTCATGAGCGGCCTAAATTCGTCAATCCGGCGCCCCCTCGAGATTGTCCCATACAAGGACTTGGGAGCCTTATGTCATGCCGCCATGAAACTTCACAAGCAACAACTGGAAACGCCTCGATACTCAAGGTATAACTCTTCCACTAGTCAATACTCTTATACCACTAATTCTCGTTCTCGAGATGTTTCTAGTCCCCAAGATTCCGGAGCCGCTAAAGGATCACCACGGATGAGTCAACCCACCCGGCAAGCGGCTACCGAGAAACCACCATACCGTGGCACCGTTGCTCCACCACAAACGCCTCCGGGCCGACCCCAACAAGGATCTCAAACGGTGGCCCGCCCAAGAGAACCCGTGTGTTTCAAATGTAGCGGGTTTGGTCATGTCCAACGTGATTGCCCGAACACCAAGCGGGTGATGTTTGCCAACCCATCATATGACGATGGCGAAGAGGATTATAATGGTGATATCCTCTTGGAAGATGACCAAGATGCCGACCCATACTATGGCATGGAGCCATGCGACGACCAACTTGCTTGCGGTCCGGCACAACCAGGTAAGTTTGCTCTTGTCTCTCGTCGCATTCTTGCTATAAAAGAGCATCTCCCTATTGACCAACGCGAGAATCTCTTCCACTCTCGTTGCTTGGTCAATGACACTAGTCTCTCTCTTATAATCGATGGGGGTTCGTGTTGTAATATTATCAACGAAAAAGTGGTGAAACACTTTAAGTTGCCTACAACCCCCCACCCACAACCTTACGGACTCCAATGGATTTCCGATAAGGCAAGTGACACCGTCACACAACAAGCGTGGGTGACGTTTTCTATTGGCGCCTATGTTGATAAGGTCCTTTGTGATGTTATCAAAATGGACGCCACACATGTATTGTTGGGACGACCATGACAATTTGACCGAAAAACTTTTCATGATGGTTATCTCAACCGTTACATGTTCCAATACAATGGAAAACGGATCACACTTTTGCCTATGACTCCACAGGAAATTTTAGTTGACTATGCAGAACGAAAGAGGCAACAAGTGATCGATGACACCACTACACCGCCGGCCACATCGGACCCTTCTCGTCGTTCTCCCGATGTTGTGGATGTGCCTACTTCCGGTTCCCGTAATTCCGGCCATAAGGGTAATGCTACCGAAGCAAGAGGTAGTAAGAGCATTGTCCCGACACATGCACCTCCGGTTCCTACCATTCAAGGGCGATGTGAGCCCCGAATTCTTTTGGCCCGACGACATGACTTGACACCGGTCATGGAAGGTAAGTTTCCTTGTTTCTTACTTGTCCCTTTTTGTTTATCTATTTCCCATGACCCTAGTAATGTGCCGCACGAGGTGTCCTTGTTGTTGTCCGAATTTCAGGACATCTTGACCGACAAACTACCACCCGGCTTGCCACCAATCCGAGGAATTGAGCACCAAATCGATTTGGTGCCCGGCGCGTCTTTGCCCAACCGTGCCGCTTACCGTGCAAGTCCGGAGGAGACCAAGGAGCTACAACGCCAAGAGCTCCTAGACCGGTGCTATGTCCGTGAGTCCTTGTCTCCATGTGCCGTGCCGGTCATACTTGTGCCCAAGAAAGACGGATCTTGGCGGATGTGCGTCGATTGCCGAGCCATAAATCAAATTACCGTCAAGTACCGCCATCCGATCCCGCGCCTTGATGATATGTTGGACGAGCTCCATGGCGCCACTATCTTCTCAAAGATCGATCTCCGGAGCGGATACCATCAAATCCGCATGGCCGAAGGTGATGAATGGAAGACGGCTTTCAAGACGAAGCATGGCCTCTACGAGTGGCTTGTCATGCCATTTGGCCTATCCAACGCACCATCCACCTTCATGCGCCTCATGAATCACGTCTTGCGCAAATTTCTGGGTATTTTCGTTGTTGTCTATTTCGATGATATCTTAGTCTTTAGCAAGTCTTTGGATGCACACATCGAGCACCTTCGCCAAGTGCTCGAGTGCCTTAGGCAAGAGCAATTATATGTCAATTTGGAGAAATGTGTCTTTTGCTCGGACACCACAGTTTTTCTTGGCTATGTCGTGTCTAAGGACGGACTACGAGTGGATGAATCAAAAGTTCGCGCCATTCGGGAGTGTCCTACTCCTACTACGGCCACCATGGTTCGAGCCTTTCTCGGCTTAGCGGGTTTCTATCGACGCTTTGTCAAGGACTTTAGCTCGATAGCGGCACCGCTACATGAGCTTACTAATAAAGGTGTCACGTTTGAGTGGCGTGACACCCATGCTCGAGCATTTGAGTCGCTCAAAGACCGTCTTTGTAATGCGCCACTACTCCAACTCCCAAACTTTTCGAAAACCTTCGAGGTGGAGTGTGACGCATCTAATGTAGGCATTGGGGGGGTTCTCCTACAAGAGAATCGGCCCATTGCTTATTTTAGCGAAAAACTTTCCGGTCCCTCACTCAACTATCCAACATATGACAAGGAACTATATGCTTTAGTTCGTTGTCTCAAAACATGGCAACACTACTTGTGGCCGAAGGAGTTCGTGATTCATTCGGATCATGCGGCTCTTTCGTATCTCAAGGGTCAAACTACCTTGAGTCGGCGCCATGCGAGTTGGGTAGAGTTTCTTGAGACCTTCCCTTATGTCATTCGACATAAGAAAGGTAAAGAGAATGTGGTAGCCGACGCCCTTTCTCGCCGATATATCCTTCTTGTGCATATGGACGCCAAGATCCATGACTTTGCTCTTATCAAAGAGTTATATGCCACGGATCTTGACTTCAAGGATATATTTGCTCAATGCCTTGACCTCCGAGAGCATGAGTCTTTCTTTATTAACGATGGCTACTTATTCCGTGCGGGCAAACTTTGTATCCCGCGCTCGAGTATTCGTCATTTGTTGATAAAGGAGGCCCATGAGGGTCGTGGTCACTTCGGTGCTACCAAGACTCTCGCCACTCTACAAGAGCACTTCTTTTGGCCCCGCATGCACAAGCATGTGACACGGTTTTGCACAAGTTGCATCACATGTCACCATGCAAAATCACGCCAAGGTCCGGATGGATTGTATTCTCCTTTGCCTATACCAATGGGACCTTGGGAGGATCTTTCTATGGACTTTGTGGTTGGCCTACCCATGTCGAAACGAGGCAAAGACTCCATTTTTGTGGTAGTCGATCGTTTCTCGAAAATGGCACATTTTATTGCATGTAAGAGCACACAAAATGCTAGTGAAGTAGCTACCCTTTTCTTTGACAATGTTGTGCGCTTACATGGAATACCGCGTTCCATCCTTAGTGATCGGGACGTAAAGTTTGTGAGCCATTTTTGGAGAACCTTATGGGGGAAACTTGGAACCAACTTGTTGTTTTCAAGTAGCTATCATCCCCAAACCGATGGTCAAACGGAGGTGACCAATCGGACTTTAGGCGCTCTACTTAGAGCGACCCTTAGGAAGAACCCACGCAAGTGGGAGGACTTACTTTCGATTGTGGAGTTTTCTTATAACAGGTCTCGACACTCGGCAACAAAGCTTTCACCCTTTGAAGTTGTCTACGGCCTTAATCCACACACCCCGATGGACTTCACTCCGCGTCCACTCAAAGACGGAGAACACATCACCGGAGCAAGTCGTGCCGCTCACATCATTGAGCTTCATGAGCGGACTAGGACACAACTCCAATGGCGTGCCGATCAACTTGCCACACAACGCAACAAAGGGCGCCGTCCAATGTCATTCGAGCCCGGTGATCTAGTTTGGCTCCACTTAAGGAAGGAGCGTTTTCCATCCCGCCGCAAAGGCAAGCTCTCGGACCGCGGTGATGGACCATTCCGCATCTTATCCCGCCATGGCCCGAATGCTTACAAGTTGGAGCTTCCGGACGACTATGGCGTGCACCCGACGTTCAATGTCAAGGACCTTGCACCATACATTGAGCCCCTATTTGACGAAGGTGAAACGGGGACGTTTCACATCCAAGATGGGGGGACTGATGCGCCCTTGACCCCTATGTCCCAACATGAGGAAGACGAGGCACTCCGGGTTCGCTCCGATGGACCGCTCACCCGTTCACGTGCTAAGGCAATCGCCCAAGCTACCGGCTCCATCATTAGCCGCACCATTGCTTGTCACGGACCCATTGGATGCAAACCGTGTCTCTACGCCACAATGACTTGAAGCTTGTCAAGCCGGCACCATTCCGGCGCATTTTCCGCATTTTCCGTAATTTAGCGTTTTGTAATAATAAGTCATTTTATTTTCGGAATATTAATTTCCGGGACTTTATTTCCGGGTATTAATTTTCCGAATTTAAGATTAGACTTTTGGTTTCGGAATTTAATTCGGAAACTTAATTCCGAACTTAAATTCTCAACCTTTCATTTTTAGGTGTTTCATTCCGGAACTTAAATTCCGACTTTATTTCCGTCATTTAATTTCCGACTCTTTGTATAGCCTTCATCCACTATATAAGGGGATGCTTGGCTCATTTGTAAAGCATGTTCAATTTGATTAAGTAAAGAGAAGTATTTTCCTCCAACTTACTTGAGCATCAATCCCTCTTCCAACCCTCTCAAAGTTCTTCTTTTGGATCTTCGATCCAAACTCAACCACATTCGAGGGTTCTTCAAGAACCAACTCAACCGACCCACTTCAAGGTTTGATCGATCAATCTAGATCGACTCAATCATACAACTTCCGCCTCCATCTCTAAGCTTCCGCAACCCATCTTCAATTGCATTCGCACTTCAACTAAGGAGTAGTTGAGCTTCAGCTTGATCTAGATCCGGAATCATTCATTGACGTGTCCAAGGACGCATCACAAGGTCCCCGATCTAAAGCATAATATCATTATACATTGTTTGATACGAGTTTCCATCCTATAAATATAAAAAGCATCAACTAGTTCGACACTGAACATCAAAATGCTTGCATTTGTACGTATAACTTATATGTCCGACAAATACGGAAGATACTATGGAACCAATTTTTACTCACAAACAATCTTACACAAACAATGTTTTTATCCTTAGTCATTTTATCATCATTGTAGAGAGAAAATTAACAAATAACACATTCACCAATTTAAAAAAAATTGATGAAATCAACATTTCCTAATCATATGTTCCATGCTACAATTTTGATTATGGAAAGTTTACTTCACATAGAAAGATGCATGCCTAGATACAAGCCTAATTAGTACTACATCAATTTGTATTTGCTTAAGGCCTTTTTAAATATGTATTCACTTATAATATTCAATTATTTTTAATTTGAAACTCATTGCCTTAAATAACTGTCCCTGAGCAACTACTAAATATACTGGTCATCAATTCAAGAGCTTAATTAGTACTACATCAACTTGTATTTGCTTAATGCCTTCTTAAACATTTGTTCACTTATAACATTAAGCAAGTTCTAATTTGAAACTCATGGCCTTATATCCCTAAGCAATTAGGGGATACCCTAATCAAGCAACAAACTTGCCTAGCACTTAGCAATAAGGAACCCAAATTAATAAAAAAAAATATATTTGTGACATAAACCCATCAAAACTCATGATTAAGGTTAGTAACACCATACATTTCAATCAAATTAGTGGGTAAAGAATCGTACCAATTGCTATCTTCATTACAAGTGACATGAAACTAAGTACAACTATGAATGAAGCGAAAGAGTAAAACCCCAACTCATAAATCACATATAGAGGGTAAAGAATCGTGCCTCTTTACCGTTGGTCTGTTTGGAGTCAATTTTTCCAGGCTTGGTACGATCTTCTCACCATTCCTCATAAGAGGAGTCATCTTTATGGATCGTCGAAGTTTTTTTCCCCTAATCCAATTACAAACGGAGCGAATTTTTCGTCGTCGGTTCTCAGTACCAGGATCCCGATTCGGTTTGAGAATAAATGAACCAAACATTTTTATTATTCAAACCGAACCCATGTTTTTCGTTATTAAAAAAAACTTCTATCACGTGGTGGACCAATCAACACAGAGTGAGACACAATGAGGGACAAAAGATTTGAATTGTTGTATTATATCTTTGCTACTAAACTAGTGAATATATAGAATGTTAATGAATATGAACTAATTCTCCCTTCGCAACTATTTAAAATTTCCACACTAAGAAGGTGTTTTGTAAGACTCGAATAAAAATAAAAATAGATGAAAATAAAATAATTTTTAGGTAGGGTTAGTTTATATCATCATTTAAGGTAAAATATAAATTGAAATAAAGCGAAATTTTACCTTTTTATCATTGTCCTTCAATTTTCTTTAATTAGTTTTATTAATATTTGTAATTAATGAAGAAATCATACCTTTTTCTAATTCATAATTTAATAAAAAAAATAATGATTCCTGCTGTTCGTTTCTAGAAAGTAGAAAGTAGAAAGTCAGGAGGCAGGTGTAACTCGTATTTACAACCGCCAACCGGACCGGACTATGTATGCAACGCGTACCTGGAGATACACACAAAATCTACCTGCAAACTATACGCAACCGACATCATACGATTCATACATCCTTTCTCTCCAATTTCACAGAGAAGTCGCCCACAGATATTGTTTGGAAGTGTTTTTCAGTTCATCATCATCTTAATCGGTAAGCTTTCTTCAGGTCAGAAGCCCTAGGTTTCGTCTGTTACCTTACTCGAGCTTGATTTCTTCTGTCGTTGTTCGAATCCAATGATTTTGATTGATGGAGTTGATAACTTTTGGAGTCTACTTGATCAATTTTGTACTGTTTTTTTTACTTGTAGTCGGAATTGCTGTTCTTCCCCTCTGATCATTTATTAGTATGGCTGAAATCAACGGCAATGCAAGTTCGAGCTCTACTAGCTCTAGTTTGAATACAAGTTTTCAAGATACAGAGGATGACCAAACTATTGCCCAAATTTTGGCTGAGGAAGAGCATTCGAATAGGAATGTCAAGCTTGGCAAGAGGCTCTCCCATTTGGATTCAATCCCGGTATGATCCATCTTTTTGCTCCTCGCTATTCTTATTTGGTTTGAGATCTCTTTCTCCTAGGCTTGTCTAGCATGTTTTGGAGAGCAAAGAGGCAAATACTCTTTCTGTTCTTTTTGTGCTTTATATTTAAGCGAAGTTGAATTCAAAATCTCTTTCTCCTTACTAGACGATGCCTTGCTTCGGTTTCGTCACTGTTACAACCAGTGTTTTTATGTTATCTTATAGAAAGTGGGCTGCTTTTGTGCGGAATATATGCACATGTTTAGGACTTACGACATATGCTCATTTCAGGCGAGCATCCAGCTCTAAGGAACAAGCATGGCAGTGCTATAACTTCATTTGAAAAATCAGCTAATTGCTCTATGGTGATCTTGTACTGATATCTTTCCTTAATGTCTACTCTAGAGGGTTTGTGGGTGTAGGATGATGGCTAAAAATGTATGCAGAAGTGCGCTCCTCAACTTCCAACTTTGCTTTAGGAAGCTAAGGCACGATGAAAAATTTCTGACATCAAAGCAGGAAACTAAACACTGTCTTGGAATCTTCGATGGCTTTCTTTTTCTCTTTGAAGAGCCCTATTTTGGGACAAGAACAAATGAAAGATTAGAGGAAAGGACAAAATAAGCATTGCAAAAAAATGGAAACAACAAATTATTATCTCAGGACAATTGAAATATCTCGTTATGGAATGCTCAAAAGTATGCTTTCCGGTTTGAGGAAAGACATATAAAGTTGATCATTTCACTAAACTTTTGCGAGGAAGAAGTTCTTCAAACACGTAACTGGTACTGCCTAGTTGAGGATCATGATTGAAACCTTACTCCCATTTATATTAGTAGCTGGAAATGCTGGTAAAGGCTCTGGCATAAATTTGATTATTACCCTGAATAACTTGCATATAACGGTGTACATTTCGTTCGTTGTGTGCTAAACTTGGATTTTGGATGTGTTGAAGTCCATAAACTTCGGTTAATTCATGCATTTTTTTTCCATAGCTTTATGAAGATGTGTGTGATTACCTCTCAACTGGTTTTCTCATTTATGTTCTGAAGTTCTTTCATTTTAGGATTCTATGTTGGCAGTGTTTTTATTGCTTTCTAACCTTAGAATATATTATACTTTTTTCACATTTCTTACTCTGACTATCTCTTCAGCATACACCACGTATAATTGAAAATATTCCAACCACTGACGATGCAAACTTAGACCATGGTCGGCTGTCTACCAGGTTAGAAAAACCTCATGTAAATCTTTAAAGTTGATTTTAGATGTGGTTATTTTGGAGCTTTGCGATTCTGGTTTGTGATAAGTCGGTCAGAGGGATCAGTGTTGGAGATAAACAAAGCATAAGCTAGCTTAATAGAAATTTAAATTTTTTAATCATAAGACAACTCCATGTTAACTAACAATTTAAGCTGTAGCCGCTTATAGGAAAGGTTAAAAAGACGGGTACAATATGTTTTTTCGGCCATGATCATTATTCCAACATCTTCGGGTGTTTAGTGAGACCTGAAGTGCTCTATATCAAATAATACAGTCTTAGGTTTGAATTCTTATGCTGAGTTTGACATTATCACTCCAATGTTAAAAAGAACATTTTGTGAGATTACTACTGTGAATTTCCATCTGCTAAATGAGAAAGGTTGTCTAATACTGTCCCTAATCTCTTTCACTTCGTGGCATGTATCGCATATGAAACAAATGCGAGTTTTGTATCCTATTTTCATTTCCCAAGCCAAGGTTACTTTTCTTTTCTACTTTGTGGTGAAAAAAAAGAACAATATAGATAAACACCTAATTATATGTGGTATCTGCAAATATATTTCGGAGTAAATCTAGTATAGAACCAGGTCTATGATGGACTCTTGGCACTTGATTATATATGGTATCTGACTCTCTGCTCGATATGCAGATTGGCAACATATGATTTGGCTGAACTGCAAATTGAGGGAGATGGCAATTGTCAGGTTAGCCTCCATAACAATTCACTAATTGGCCAATTTAACTTACTTATTTGCCTGGAATTAAGGGTGGAAAGTACTTAATCATATACTACCAATTTCAGGTTAAAACAACAGTCTTGATTGTGCCTTATAGGCTAGTCTTTGTTTTTGTGTATTCGGGAAATTAGTGTTACATCTTGATATGCATATCTCACTCTAAAACAAAATGTACTAGCAATAAGTATATACCAATTAGTATTCTTATTATATGACATTCCTATGCTAAACATAGATATCTCAGTACTACAGAAGTACAAACTCGTATTGTATCAAGTTTACATTGAACACATGGACCATTGAACTCGATTATAATATCTTGTGGTTTATAATTGTGAAGTAATCAATGTGGTTACTGTCTTGTTACAACCCACAAAACCAAATAGATGAATAGCAGAACAAGAGACTGTGGATACTTAAGCAGCACAAAAATACACGCAGTTTGAGAAACAATGCACCAATAGCAGTTCAAACTTCAGAGGATGTCATAACTGTTGAGAGGCTCTTACCGCTGGACTAAAAAAAGACAGATAACAAATATTGGAACTAGTGTAACAACCCTAATGTATACCTTTTTTATGCAAAATTGCTGTCAGTCTACTTACACTATTGAGTCGTTGTACTGAGGTTATTCCTGTCTAGTGCTTGATTGCCCTGCCTCCTTTGCAATTGACGGGATTCTCTATTTCCTGTTATATTTATCCTTCAAGCCCATCCCTGGCTTTTCTTTATATGGAACACGAATGTTTATTTCATCTATTGAAGTCTGTTAAGGCTTGTTTTGAGGCCAAATAAACATTTAACTATAAATCTAAACTATTATGCTCTTTCCGTTGCTTAGTCAAAGAGAGAAAATTGTCGAGGCTTGTGTGTGCGTGTTTTTTCTCTCTCTCTCTCTCTCTCTCTCTATTATTTCATATAAATTTCGTGGAGGTGCTAGACATCTCTGCTATGAGGTTCTGCACAGGCTTGATTTCGGTTGAAGTATTTTTTAGCATCCCTATAGACAGACACTCATGCTGCAGATTTTTGTAAAGGGGCTAGCTAACTCATCTGCAACGTCACTGTTTTTAGTTTTGTGATAGTAAAAAATGAACAATTGTCTTCTGTTTGTTCGTAGCTTATCTTCTTGTGTAAACAAAGTAGGTTTAGTTAAAACTAGGCTTGACACCGTTATGCCCACAGTTCATATAAAAATGAACAATTTTCTTCTGTGTGCAACTTATTAGGAAACCATTATTCTCCCGCTTATTCATGGATGTGCGGTGTTTCTATCTAATATAATAGTGACAAGATGGTTTTGTGTTCAGACTTGGTAGATCACAAGATCATTTGCTTATACAGTCAATCTTACAACTTTATTTTTTCATTCAAATTCTTTCCAGTTCCGAGCGTTGGCAGATCAATTGTTTCGCAATCCAGATTACCACAAACATGTAAGGAAAGAGGTTATCAAGCAGGTAGGATGAGCTATATCCTTTCTGGGATTTGTGAAGTTTTGATTTGCAATGGCATATCATTTAGGAGTTCGTTTGCTCTATTGTTGATATAACTTAAATATTGCTCATATATTACTTGTACCATAAAAACATAGGAGAAAATCTTATGTTCTTATAGTGAATATAATTAAATGAGGATCTTACTGCAAAATTCATTTTAATTTTCCTTGAAAAAGGATAAAATTTAAATTCTATAAAAAATAATTCTTCTAAAAGTCAAGTGTACTATGTTGACATCTCACTTCTGTATCCTATTCCAGTTCATATTCTACAATGGACCCAAAAATGCTTTAAATATTGTATCTGTGAATGAGCACCATGCTGTAGCAAGCAAGGCTCACCAGTGACCAATGTTTTTGTGGCTAGTCAGCTCCATAAGGAATGGCTGCCACTTTTTTGTTTGGTTAGATTTGGCCCTTTCTTCTATAAAAGCATGTGAAGTTCTTGAGTAGATCAAATCTTTTGTTTGCTGCCTTGATGAAATCTTGCTGTGTCGATACCTTTTTGTCTCCATCAAAGCAAAATCGGTGTGAGCATTATTTTGACTTCTGAGAAATGCATAGTTGACTTGAGATATATGTATGTATATACATATATTCAAGATTTTGCTTCTGTTCTAATGCTTCTAGGAATCATGCTGCATTATTTAGGGAAAAATTTATCAGTCATTCACAACACTACTTTATTGTAGTAATCAATTGCTAAATCATCTACTCTCCACAACCAATAGGGTGTATACTGTATAGTGGCTGTCAGTTAAATTTACCAACTGATCCATGCCCAGCCCAACCAGAAATATATAGGCTCTATCAAATAAGTTAGGAAACCTTAACCACCCTATTATCTTTTGTCCTCTTATGAAAATCCATCCAAAAAATCAGAGTGCAAAAGAAGGAACAAGGATTTTCAGGGATAGGGAGAAACCTGAGAGTTTCTTCATTGTTATCTCTAAAATTGGAGTACAATATGCACAAATATTTATTTGTCAAACCAATAGTGTATCTGCATGCTATTCACGTTGACTAAAAATTGCTACCAGCTGATTAAGGGATGATGTTATATCTTTCTTCCAAATTTTCCAATGGTGCAAAGCAAAATATGCTATTGTTTATGATAAAAATACAAGTATACAACAATTATATGTATTTGTTAACCAAATCTAGAAAATATTCCCTTCCTCTGCAAACTGTTCTCTTGTCAGAGGGTAATACTTCCCTTTGGTGTTACTAAAATCGTAGTCATTGTCTCTGCAGTTAAAACATTTCAGAAAGCTGTATGAAGGTTATATACCAATGAAGTATAGAAGCTACTTGAGGAAGATGAAAAAGTTAGTTTCCTGTCAAAATTGATATTTTCTATAAGATAATACGAATGCGGATCTTGGTTAGAACTATGATTGTTTATACGTTCAAGTATTTAATTTTGGTGTTACCAGGTCTGGGGAATGGGGAGATCATGTTACTCTACAAGCAGCTGCAGACCGAGTAAGTTTGACCGACATTTTGCCGTTATTGAGTGTTATGTTTAATGATATCTTAAATTGTTGGCTTATCTTCCAAGTAGTTTTGCACTTCAAAAGGTTTCTATGTGGAATACAAATTGAAAAAGAACGTCCGGAACTAGGGGAGAGGAGTTTTGATCCTACTACATTTTAGCTTGGCTTCTTAACCAGGGCTAACTGTGCTATTGCTTACTACAAACACATTTAAGAATAACATTGCACATTACAAGAAAAAACAAAGAATAAATTGTAGGGTGCATATGGGCTTGTATCAAGTATCAACACTATATACTTTTGTGAAGGATCTTATGCCTCGTACATGTTCGGCAGAATGATGTTTCATTCTATGGATTAAAGTCTGAACCATGCTCTTTGTAAATGTCTCGAGTCTAATTGTTAGGCTTAGTATAAATTCTAATTATGATGTTACAACACTATGCTACTACTAAATGCTGTTCCTAATGCATGCAGTTTCGAGCCAAAATTTGCCTGGTTACCTCTTTTCGTGATACTTGCTACATTGAGATCTTGCCACATGACAGGGATGTTCACACCAGTGAGTATTTATATTAAGCAATATATGTATGCTGTGAACCTACTCACCTAGTCGCTATTACCTTGAATTTCACCCTTCTCGTTTGATCCTCAACATGACTTTTGGCATAGTACACCTACTTGCAGGCATTACATCTGGTAATCCCTTTTGAAGCATGAAAACCCTTTTGTTTAAGGCTTTCAGATGTTTGATTGATTATAGTGCTTGTAAAGTATTGTGTATTGAATACTTGTAATTGAAAGCAAGGGATGTTCTGTGTACTTTAATTTTCCCTTTGGCATTACCTGTTTAACTAACAGTTCTCTTCCTTGTATCTTAGAATTATGGTTGAGTTTCTGGAGCGAAGTGCACTACAACTCTCTGTATACGGCCGGAGGTTGTGACAATACCTATTTATTCATTAAGCTTTCAGGTGCTTTTCGTTCTGCACTGTTTGACCATGTCCCCTTGATCATTGTGCAGATGTTCCGACAAGAATGCCGAAGAAGAAGCATTGGCTCTTCTAGGATGGTTACTGGTGTAGTGATACGCATCAATGTGGCTTGGTGGCAGATCAATATTTACAGGAGGCAGAGTAGCAATGTATCATAGTTCATTCCCTTGTATCTTTCATCTTGTATTCTTGGTGCTTTCTTGGCAATTGTCACCTTGTGTATTAGTGCTGTAATTTATACGATAGTAGTTGAAGCACAGCTGATGAGCGCATAGGCTTATAGGCAAAGAGATATATGTAACTAATGATATCTATTTTACCTGTCTTCTTTTGTATATAATGCGACGGCTCAACAATTTTACTGTTAAAACTGGACAAGGTTATTAACTGTACAACCAGAATAGTTTGATGTATATGTGACAGTAAGAAAGTAACACCATTTAACATTATCAATATGAGTTGAGCATTTACACGCTCAAGCTCCCCTTGTTTATAAAGAGCCTAAATTTTATACGAGCTTTAAAATGTGTTTACATTCGGCTCGTTATTAAATTCTATACGAGCTTTAAAATGTGTTCACATTCGGCTCGTTTAGAAAGTGAATGAACTCGAGCTAAACTATTGACGAACCGATTTAAGTAGCTCGGCTAAAATAATGCCCCTATAGGCTGTGTTTGGCATAAACACAAAAACACTAGTGATTGGTGTTTACTAGTGTTTTTGGAAGTGTTTTCATAAAACAATAGTGTTTAGTATTTTTAAACGTAACGAGTGTTTGGTTGGATTTTATAATTTACACTAGTGTTTATGTTAAGAAACCATGTGAAGAGGTTGTTCAAGTACATTACACATTGTTCAAGCTCATTAGACAAAAATATAAGATGAACCAACATTTCTAGAGTTGAATTATTACATTCTAAAAATTCATTTTACCGCCAAATAAAATGCTTCAATATTCATTAGTTCTAAACCAACAATGTTGATCCAATACAATTACTGCCAAATAAAATGCTTCCATACACACCAATTCTTGGTCGTCTTTGCACATTTCGTGGTCATTGCTGCCAGGAGAATTGGTCGTCTTTGCACATTTCATATAGTTGCTTCCCGTAGGAACAATCCAATACTTCATCTGAAGTTCCCTGTAGATGAATCACCAGTTTCATCACATACACACCAATTCTTGCAATATTGTCTTCTCCAAAACGAAAGATAATTTTGAATTAATACTCACATGAATGACTAATACAGGACGGTTCACAAGGGAAACTTTGTCAATTTCTGTAAACAAGGCTCATACAATGTATTGGTTAACAAATACCCAAATGATTCAACTCGTATACAAACCGAGACCGAAATTGGATGAACAAATTAACTGAAACAAAAGGCGAAGGAGGGATCAACAACTTACATCACCCAGAATGATCCCTCAACTTCTATGATCCCACATCTCCAAATCTTTAAAGCAGATAATACAAATTCTCAAACTTAAAGATTAGAGAGATACTACCTAAAATTAATGTGATCTATATTGCAATTTTCAAATTCTAGAAGCGTGATATTAAACCTCTATAGTAAACTCCTATGAAGAACAGTTCTATTGTGAACAAATAATCCATCTGGAACCAAACTATTGCATCAAAAACACATATATGTAAGCAACTCTTTGTTATTCACAATCTAGGCAAACCATTGAAAAACACATATATGTAAGCGAGCCGAGCCCGAATAGTTTGTCTCATATTACAAACCTATATATGAAAATCACCGAGACGCGGTGAGATTAACTATGGTTGAGGGTTTAAGAAATCGTTCTTCTGATTCATCCATATTTTTTTAAAAAAAAAATTCTACCAAGAAATTAAATATTCATCATTATTTCAATTGCTTATCATTTGGAAATCCCCATCATCTAATGTTCCCGTTTCTCAGATTTCACATTCACAAGCTCACTTGAGCTGATCATATAATAATTTGTTATGTTCTTAAAATAATTGCGTATTCACATATATAATTTTTGTTAATTTATGTACATAATTAGTAATTACTTGTTTTATTTTTTTTTTAATAAATTTATGTACATGATTATTGATTAGGATTTAGCGGTTGAAACAAATAGTTCGATTCTTCAAATATTTACTTAGACTTTTTTGGGTAATTATCATGTACCTAAGAATGGGGGAGGTTTGAATGCGGCTTAGTTATGGAGAAAGGAAAAGGGTAAATACATCTCACGGAGGAGGAATGTATCGTCGTCAGAACGGAGGAAGGAGTGCAGAAACACATAAGGTAGTGTCTTGTCTTCTATTCTTATGGGGATGATGCTTACTCAAAGGCCTTTTAACTCTATGCCTTGAAGCCTTGAAGGCCACCATGGAAAGGGGCTTGAAGGCTAGCCCAAGGCTTCGTATTCCGGGAATTGAAGCAAAACCTATTCATCTTTCAATTCGTCACGGTTGAGGATAAGGACAAGGTTATGTAGGGAGGTCAGTGGACTTTTGATAAAGCATTGCTTGCACTAAGGGAGTCGGAAACTACTCAACCATCAAAGATGAAGCTCACACACGTGCCATTTTGGACTAGGGTTAAAGACCTTCCCCTAAGGATTGCCTCAGAATCATTGGCCAAGGACATTGGAGAGTCGATGGGTGGATACTTGAACGAACATGAAGATAATTCTCAAGGAACTAGCAGTGAAATGTGAATTATGGTCTCTTTGGATATTCAGAAGCCATTACGTAGAGGACTCTTACCGACGGGCCAAGAGCAATGTATATGGGTACCAATGAAGTACGAGAAATTTCTGAAGTATTGCTATACATGTGGAAGGTTAAGACATGTAGAGGGTGAATGTAACGATGAACAAGCAAAAGAATTCCAGAATGATATAGAGGAGATTTAAGAGCAGCTCCTCTACGTACCATAAAAAACAAAATAGTAAACGAGTAGGGCCAGAATGGTAAGCAAGGACCATGGAAAGAAGATGTCTATACACAACAGAGCCACGTAACAAGAGTTGGGGAGGATAGATCGAGTAGAGTACTGGAAAACCTTCTGGAAGACAAATAGGAGGAAGATATCCAAGTAATGTTGGGAGAGGAAGAGACATAACTATTCAGAGAAGTTATTACGTGAAAAGTAAAGATGTTGAGGATGACTCAGGGCGGGATATATCAAGTACTAAAAAATATGACCTGGACAAGAGTAGTGATCAATTAAGGAAGAAATGGAAGAAGGTGGCTAGGGACCCGACGTTAGAATTTTCTAATTTAAGAGGTCAACAAGTAGAGAAAGGAAAGAGGAAGGAGATGGACTCACATGACATATTAGAGACCCAACATGAAGGAGTAACAGAGAAACAAGGAGGAGGCTGCAAACTCAGTATCGGTGGGAGAGAATAAAGATCTCTGACGGGGACTAGGCAAAGGCCTAACAGTTACGAGACTAAAGGAGCCCGATTTACTCTTCTTTAGCGAAACAAAAAGTGACTGAACCAAGGGTGGAAATATCAGTTTCAAATTGAAAGTTATTCGTAGAGAACTCTGAGAGATGCAACATAAGGGAATGTGTGGATTCAATGAGACAACGAAAACAACCGGAATCCGAAGAGAGAGGGTTAATGGACAAAGAAGAAAGCATCAGGTATCAATCTTGCCTTACAGAGGAGATGCTCAACCCAAGATAAGATACGCTACACTACACTTGAATCTTATAGCTATCCGATCTCTGCCAATTCTTTCTTCCATCAATGGCTTTAGTTTTTCCTACGCCAAAACTTGATAGAAACAACACAACGTGTAAAGCAAAATAACAGAATGAGATGAATACGGAAATGTACAGCAAAACTTAAAGCACATAACTTGCTACTTTCTTTTCCTCTTCTCTCTTTGCTTTCTTTTAACATCCACAGGCAACATCTGCAGTAGGACCATATGGTGCTCTTAAGTTTCTACACAAATCGCAAAAAGGGGAATATAGCTTCATTTAGACTACATTCTTAGGGGTATAGGGGGATTTAGACAGCCAGCAACCTCTCTGCACCAAAAAAGATCAGGAGGAGGCCTCGGAACATCGTTTGACAGCATTGGCTGCTGCCTTGTACCAGGCAGCTGCTGCCATTGCTCCTGGATCCGGAACTGATGCGAGGATCTCTGTTGGGACATATGTTGATCGCCCGGCCTATGCACATCAAATCAAACTTCTTAAGTTGCATACTTCCAAAATCAATTCAAAACTATCGAGTTACTAACAAACTTGCAACATCATCACACTCATTTCTCACTTACTTCCCTCCTTTTCCAAAAAAATCGGAATTTAAACCAAGCACGTTATGACATTAAACTGCATTTTGTGAAAAGCGCCAATTAGGCTTTCAGGTATAAAGAACTGCATCGAAACCCTAAACTTCTACATAAATTCAGGTAAGTTTTTGGGTGTGGTCTTTAACAAGTCTATCTAGAAGCAAGCAATATGAAAAATGAAACAGAGCACTGATTCGCAGAATATACAAAATATCCACAGGAATGGTTGACAAAGGTATAGAGTAATTGATCTGGCACATATCTAGGATTAGTCAAGTGGAACCCTTCAAATCAATCATATCAAGTGTCTTTTACACTTGTTACAGTACAAACTTAAACCTCTTCTCCCTGAGCAATAAATATTTGCACAGAGGAATTCCTCATTTTGTAGTATGCAAAGGTTTTCCCAGACACCGAAGCGAGGACAACAATCATTTGATGACAGAGCACTAAGAGTTCTAATGGTGCAAAGCAGAATATACCAGGATGTAAGATAAAATGTAAACATCATGCATTACCTCTATAAAAGAGAAGAATACAGCAGAAACACCCAAAGAGAAATAAAGACAGACGTAATAATAAACTTTATCTATAATATACCTGTGCTTGCATTTCTTTAGTAGATTCAGCACCGGCCGATGCCGCATGAGAAGAGAGAACAAATGCATCCACAGGATTATCCCCGGCCTCCAGTCTCTGCATTTTATTATAAAAGGATATCAATAATTCTGCCACAAAAATCAATAGTGAAACAAACATATGCATAATGTAAGTATCGACCTCTTGAAGAACTGACAATGCTGGGATAAGGGCATCTAACATTGTACGGTAACCAGCTTTTGCCCCTCCATATTTACTGACTGCACTGATACCAGCTTCAAGAGCACAAGCCCCTGAAAGAAACATGTTCTACGGTCAAGGTCAAGATTTTATAACGAAAGGGGATAAAAAATAGCCAGATGGAAAATCACGACAACAAAACACATTGATGATATGCTTACAGTGCTTTGGTGTAAGTTCACCGTTTGTCTTTAGTTCTTGACATGCTGCATTGCTAAGTATCTCATATCTGTACAAAGAACAATTTTTCATAATACATGAGGACATGGGGGGAGTTCCCAGGAAGATGGGACAAATCAATAACTTAATTACTAGCTTTAACTGAGGAAAAATAGAGCTCAATTTGGACATACATTATCCCACTTGTTCCTCCCATTACTCTTCGAAGAGAATTTCCTATCTCCTTCACTGTTCCAGCTGCATCATTCAAGGGATAGCTGGGAAACATTTTAACAAAATTAGTAAAGGAAATGTTCAATGAAGTAAAGCCAAAAATGTAACAATATCTTATCAATGACAAGCAGAAAGACAAAACTTTAACAATGTACATATAGATTAAATGTCCAGACAAATTTGAGAGTTTCCAGTATGAAATGCAGCTACAACCAATTGCATTGTCCAGACAGATGGTTTAGGCAAGCCTGGTTAGTTTGCTCTTCCAGATTAAGATATAACGCAGAACATATTATCATGCAAAGCTGCAACACTCTGGTTACAGAAGCAAGTGTGACGCAATTAAATGTTTAACTACATTATTCCAAAGCAAGCAACCCAGATTCTAGTAAATATTCCAAAATAACAGGGAGATGTAATGGAAATAATGTTCAAAGAATTAAACTGTTAACAATTATAACTTATAAGTTGTAGATATCAATAGAACAAACAATAGATGAGCTCCCAATATCTGAGATCCAGCATATTACCTCATAAAATACACAAATCAAATCCAAGCTGAAGAGTACCAACTATCAATATAAATTAAGAAGCATTGTAAAGCACGATATCAGTTAGGGAGAGGACAAACATATTTGGGGACTACATACAAAATTCACCCCTACACAAACCTCTTTGACAATTTACATTATCTGCTTAGAGCATTTTACCACCAAATGTTAGCAAGGCTTAAACTTCTGCAAAGTACAAATTATTTAGTTTTGAGTACATAACCTAGACAAGCTCCCAATATCTGACATCCAGCATACTACCTCATAATGAGAACTCGCCATTCTTATACACATAGCAAAACGAAAAACACAGTAAGATGGTGGTTGTTCTTAGAGAGAGACATAAAACAAGCCATACCAGAACTCACCAAATACCGACTTGTCAATCACTCATTCATATTCAATTGTTTTACACCTAACGAGAACTCACCATTTTTGCAAGTCCTCCATTACAGCTGATGCTCCACGGTACATCTGCACCATTCAGATATAAATCACACATATAGAATGATCCGCTATATGTAGTACACAAATAGTTCAGAGTAACGTACTGTTGAACCACAATCACCATCACCAACTTTTCCATCCCATTCATTTAAAGAATCTTTAAGCTCCAAAATTTCTTTAGCAGCAGCTTCAATAGCAACTTCAAGAACATGCCCTTGCTCACTTACAACCTCTGGCCGAGTTGATGCCTGGAAAACCATAATAAAGAAATCAGTTGTCTTCAGGAAGCACTGGTGCAAGGCATCTATACAAATAATTTAAAAAAGAATTGCTGCAGCGAAGTTCACATATCTCCTTCTGTTATCTCTTTCCATATCTGCTTTTCTGTATACAAATTAAGCTTTGAAAATAATATTGATGATGGCCGCTTGATTTTCATTTTTGTTGTATCTTATATGATATTCTAAAAAGGAGGGTGTCTGCTGGGATCTAGTCCATGAAAAGGATATATTTATATTTCTATTTGTATAGGTGTTTTGGGCTTGCAATGGGAACAAAGTAAAGCCCTGGTGTGCAAACCTACATATGGCCTGTATGGCATATTAATATAAGGGTTAGTTTGGGAGCACAATAGCACATAGCTTATCAAGCCGGAGATTATTGCATAGCTGAAATAGGTAACTGATTGAACTTACTTATTGTTTTTGATGAACTTGATGAGTATTTGGGAGAACAAAGTTTATTGGATAGTATACAAGTGTAGATTTACCAAATGGGGCATGGTTTCATTGAGAAATTTTGATAAATTTGAGATTAAATTGGACCCTAATAACGATAAGCTTCCATTAGCTCCATTATAAAATTTCCAAAATATAAGCTACCTAAAGTTTTGTAAGCTTAGCTCCCAAACAACCTAAACTAGCTTATGAAGATGATGGAAAGGGGAATAAGGTAGATATTAGCTAGATAAGCTTTCATAAGCTTGCCAAAAAATTCCTCCCAAACAGACCCTAACTGGGTAGGTTGTAATTTAAACCATTCTATAATATTCTGAACATGCATGATTATAGCTTACTTTATTCATTAACACATCCACATCTTGTATGGTTGAAGCTACTTAATTTTAAGATTCGAGTCCAGTCATCAATTTGTCTATAATATTCTGAACATGCATGTTTTTAGCTACTTAAAATAGCAATTTTAGCTTGATTTGAATTCAAATATCAATTTGTCACGTAGCCAAGTCCGTAAGAAAGGGAGAGCAGCACAAGTGACACGAGAGGCCGAAGGACAGATGGCAAGCAAGTCGTGTCATTGGTTACTTTGTACAGTTTTAGTAGGATTAGTGGAGTCAAGCATTAACATAGTACCTAAGAACCATCTCAAAATTACTCTCTGCAACATTAACAAGAACAATAAAAACATAATATTTAGTATTTAACATATGGGAATAAGACTTTAGTCAACACAGTACAAGAGCACTAGCGATTTACCTTATCAGACTTGTCAGAGAGTGATTGAGGAACTGGGATTGGGATCTTAGCAGGGGGGCGCCTACCTGAAGATAAGCATTGAGCTTGCAGTTAAGATTTAAGACAATGAAAGTTCAAGGCAGTTCCATCACCATGATATGAAACATTGTCCATGATCTATAGATTATCCAATCAACAAAAAAGAAAGAGAACAAAAATGATAGGATAGCACAAATCTTCTATTAAAATGAAAAGTTGTTTTAGAGGAATACACTTCAAGGAAAGGACTACATTTCTAGTGACCTTAAGAGAATGGAGAAGAATAAGCAACAGCCACTAAAATAAACATACACACCTTGAGCACCAACTGGCCACCCTGGAGCTTTAGTGGGAGCATCTAGACATTGCAAAACTGCCTCGTCCACCTTCATAACAGATATTGAAAAGCCTACAGAGGTGGAAGGCTGAGAAAATCAAACATATCTAATGGGAAATTTCCACTTAGCAGTACTGAGGTTTGGGGAAATTCCACACAGGAGTTGTGGTTAGGGACACTGAATAACATAGTTTATTTTCTTGTCTTTTTATTTCTTTCTTATCACAGTTACCAATGTCACAATCACCAATATGGTTTCTCATATCTTGTCTCTCCTTCCTCTCACCTTTGTTTGACTGTATTATCATCAACAATGAGACAACACAAACTTATGTTTTGTTCCATTATCCTTTAACAATCACTAATTTAGGGTTCTCCACTACAGGCAAGAATGTAGGGGGAGAAAAAGATGAGTCATTTGATTTATAAAAAAAAACACAAATCCACAAATTTTATCCTATTCACTGTTCATTAGGTGCGAAAAAGTTTGAAAATACAAGGTAAGGGAACCCAAACAACTTTACCCTGTTTGGAATTTCCCGAATTCTCAATAGCTTTATGTGGAATTCTTCCTGTCATATAATTAATAATTTCATTCCAAATCTGACCTACCTGCCATATCAAGTGAAGTCATAAATGAGCCTACATATACTCTGTCAACTGCTAGTCCATGTTCCAGCTGCAATCTGGGAACAACTTTTCCAGCTGCGATCATCAGTTCCATGATAGGGGTAGAACCAAGTCTGTGATTGAAGTACTAAAGGTCAAGCTTTACCAATGCCACCATATTCAACGTTTTTGCTATAAAAAAAAAACAAGTAACAAAACAAACAAGGCACCTCGACATGATTGCAAAAAGGTAGAATAAATCTTGC
The DNA here is from genome assembly GCA_033239125.1 of Fagopyrum homotropicum. Lineage (NCBI taxonomy): Eukaryota > Viridiplantae > Streptophyta > Magnoliopsida > Caryophyllales > Polygonaceae > Fagopyrum > Fagopyrum homotropicum. The sequence continues at coordinate 133,315,259 of BSWB01000004.1, forward strand.
GATAAAGTTCCCATCACGTGAATGCGTATGGATGGAAATCATATTTTCCACTACAGTGGAACATAATCTTGAACACAAAGATGGCATGAAGGAACCATATAAGCAAGGATGAAGAAACAAAATCCCTCCACCTATAAACTTTGCTCTTGACTATTTAACCTATGAGAAACTCTATTTCCCATAAGCACAATACAGAAAACACAACCTTGTGATGATGGCCAGCTAGTACAATATAGATATAGTTTTACATAATTATGCTCCATGCACGGTCTATAGATATAGGGTCCGTTTGGTAACGTAAGATTATCAAGATGAAGAATTAAGGAGATGAAATTGTTTTTTAGAGATGAAAATAAGTTAAAATGAGTGTTTGGTAAAATGAATATGATTGTAAGTAAAATTACGAAAAAGTATGTGTTAAGTTTCTTGTAGATGAAAGAGATGAAAAAAGGGAAGGGGTAAAAATGAGATTTTAGCCTCAATAATCCTTATAATCATTATAATCAAAGTTCAATAGGATTACACAATTCCCATAATCTCCATAATCTAATCCCTTCACCCCCTTCATTCCTTTACCAAACGAGATTAAGAGAATGATTCCCCCTCTTAATTCTTATAATCTTAATCTCCTTCACTTTACACTCAACTCAACCAAACGCAGCCATAATGTATTTTTTTGGGGGGAAAGTCCAACAGATATTATAAATTTTTTGCTTATAAGTTAGCTATAAATGTCAAATGATAATTACAAAACCTTTAAATATATAGCCCAATTATTGTTCAAAACCAAAAACTTATATTCCCAGAACAATTTGAACAAAGGTTAATATATACTACTCAAAAAGGAAAAGATTTAACTAAGCGCTGACAAAACTCCTGCAATGCAAACTTCAAAAGAGAAGTAGATCCAACAGTACTATAACGAGTTAGCTTTTACACTAAAGAATGTAAATTGTGCCATAGAAAGAAATTCAAAACTTTGAAGTTAATTATAAAGACAGGGATTCACATTTTCCTAATATAACTAAGAAATAAGAATGCATAAGCTTAAGAGATGATAGAATCAAATAAACCCAAGGCCCAAGAAAGAACCCAACTCAGTAATGCATGTGCAAAAGATTACAGAGCACATTTTTCATCATTGGACAAAGTGACAGTATGATGAACAAAGAGTCTGTTCTCGTACCCATTAATCATGACAGCAACATTGTTACCACGTGTTATTGGCACATAACCAGTTTCCTGTGAATGATCATAAAGTATATTAAGTAGCCAGTTTAAATATGGTAACGAAAACAAAGGCAGTTAGTTATGATGTAAAACATAAGACATCTCCAAATGATGCTATTTTAACAATTTTCATCATTGACCAAAGGTAACCGGGTAATCGATTTGTGAGAGTACAATAAATAAACTATCCAATAAGCAAGAATAAACATAAGAGAAAAGGCACATCTGAGCACCTGATAACGGCCCACTGAGATTTGTGGTACCAAAGATCTAAATTCCTTTTTACATTCACAATCTGAACTTTTACTACGATACATTATGAAGAGAGGGGAAACAGGAAAGGGAGAGCTAAAGTCCCAAATTTTTCCAATGCAATAAACATATAAACAGATGTAATGACCCAACCACCATCCCAGCGATAAAAACATTACATTATGCAAACAGTAGAGGAGTGATTTTTTACCAAATAGAAAATTACCATCAAAGATGAAACATCTTGCTGTACCTACCGAAGAAAGTATCTGCTGAAGAACATGAGAAACAATGACATCCACAGGCTGAAAGTCGGCTACAGCAGCACCAGGTTCCCCATGCTGAAAAATTAATGCTGAATAGGTGAGCCATTCAGGGAAAATCATCACCATACAGAATGACGATGCAGACAAAGAAGTTTTTTGTTTGCATGGTCATTCTGTATGGTTATGTTTTTTTCTTTTGTTGCTTTATGTTCAAGGCGCTGCTTCTTCTTCTTTAAAAGAAGCAGCAGCCTTCTCTGCCTGTGAAACTGGTCACATGAGGCTTCTTAATAAATAAAAAACAAATGAGATGATAAATTGCTCATTGCAGAAGAAAGCTGGTGAAAATAACAACTTAGGGTATAAATGCGTAATTAAAAGCAGCTCTGGGTATTATACGAGTTTAATTATTTGGACTATTTCACTATCAAATCTGACCTATCTATAACATAGTTAGCCAAGTAACCCTCATGCATTTCATCAGAACGTGAACATAAAGCAACAAAAGAAGAAAGGCACTTGTAAAGATATAATAATATGCTTACAATTCCTAGGCCAAGCTCCATTTTTCCAGGGCCCAGACGATCAGGTGCAACTTGACCAGGAAGTGTACAGAGAGATAATGCAACACCCATTGTCCCAACCATTTCAGATGCACGTCTGGCTTCAGCTGAGACTTCAGCAAGGGAAAGCCCAGCAGCAGCAGAAGCCCCAGCAATCTAGATGAAACAACATTAAGAACATGGGTTGGAAAAGTATAAACGAATAAAGGCATTAGGTAAAAATGGAGGGTTCTGCAACCTGAGTACATCATATCCCAAACTCAAAACTCAAAAGGTATACACATCTTCTAATTTCTTTTGTAGCACAATTAGAAGAAATGAAAAACATAAGAAGAGGGAGAGAACTCTCAATTACTTGGTTCATCCTCGTATCATAGTATCAAAGTAAGAAAATAACTAATTAAAATTTGAGTATGCTACTATAGACCAAACAATCACGGTTACGGATGATTTCAAGAAAGAATCAGGAAAAAGTGGAAAGAAAAACGCCACCTTTCCCTACACTCTAAGTACGGGTGACAACCAAGGAAATAAAATCACCCAAATCTAACTGAAGGGCGAGAATTATAAGGAATGCACAAGAGTGGTTCATACATCCCTAGGGGCACAAAGGAATTGGGGTTCCGTCAATGGGTCGATCAAGAAATTGGTTGAAGACTCACCTAAGATAGACAAGTGAATTTCATGATTGTTTCATGGATTTTAAACATAATACAGACTGGATTGCAGACTACAATCTCGTATAGAGAAGAGGCGGAAGCCTTGTGGGATGATATCAAGGAATAATTCTCCATTGTTAATGGTCCACGAACTCAACAACTAGAAAGTGATATTGGTGAATACTAACAAAAACGAATACCTACGGTTACATACTATGGATGACCGGAGGGACTTTGGGACGAGAACATCCAATATGATACGGCCACGATGATCCAAAGATACATCACAGACTCTTGGAGCCTCCACGAGAACATCCGAATATGTTTCTTTCCTCAGCCTTCATCCACTTTCAAAGGGATATAATTGTCAATGTAGATCTTCTTGGAGCCCCCATGGATACATCACAGACTCTTCCGACCTCGATGATCCAAAGAGGTATCATTGTGTTGCCTAGTTGGTAGATTGATCTATTTGTTCTAGGATGGACTTAGCTTATTCCATGCATATCTTATCTTAATTACGCATTGGCCTACTCTTGAATGGTGGCACGCAACTCTTCATGAGATCCATTATATGAAGAGCAATCTTGGCCAAGAATCCTTCTTTGCACCTTAATTAAAAAATTGTCTAGTTGCAGGAGGCGCGAGGCACAAAGGATTGCGCCTCCACGTACCTAGACGCAACGCGAAGCACTCGCCGTGGTGCGCACCCATCGAGGTGTTTTCTTTTAATGTTTTCTTTTAATGTTTTCTTTTTAACGTCTCTTGTTTTCAGGCTCTAGAGACCTTTGCGCTTCGCGCCCTTTAAAACTAAGCTCCACACAAATCTTCGTGTGGTCCATTATCTGAAGAACAATTTGGGCCAAAGAATCCTTATCCGCACAAATGGCAGATTGCAACTCTACTTAGTGCGGGCTAGCTGTAATCTCAGAATCTCACTGGACAATCTTGTACCGGTTATCTAGTCTTTCTTGGGCATTCTCTTGTTTATTGGTAACTCTCCGCTTGGTGCGACTCGGATTACGCTGGTTTGTCCCTCTCATCCGTAGAAGTTGAGTACCGGATTATGGCTCAATTGTGAGATCAAATGGCCCAAGGCTTGTTGCAAGATTTCCATTTGTCTTCTTGCATTCCAGTTCCTCTTTCTCGTGACAATCCGCTTCACACATTGCTAATAAATTTACAAGATTTATTCTCTTTTCAGTGTTTAGAGAAGGAAAATGATTCAAAATACTAAACATGCTTGGTAGATCGGGGCAACAAGAGAAACTAGGTGACCCGTCTACAAACATAAAAGCAAGAACATCCTATGAAAGAAGAGACAGACAAGTTGTTCCAGAAGACTTGGGGAATGTTAAGAAGGTTCACTTACCTAATCATCAAATCCAAGGATGGTTCCAAGTTGAAATATAAAATATATATTGGTTGTCAACCAAAGGCCAACTACATTTTCCTACTTGCTAAAAGGAAGGGCCAAATTTATGCATTTAACTCGATAAACTAACAAGTGCACCAACATGTTGAATGCTGATGGATCAGAATGTTAGAAACGATCATACAAGTGCACAAAAAAATATGAACTAATTCCCCTTTTCCTTACTTCCTAACTTCTGGAGGGGGACGTATGTATTTTAGAGAGAGAGAGAACCTTGTGTACAAAGATAGCACCTGCCAATCCTCTGCGTCCAGCTATCCCTCTAGGTGGTGGTAAAGCACAATCATCCCCAACAATAACTGTCTGCAAGATTTAAGAGCGCCTGATTAGTTTTAGTTTTAGTGCCAAATAACACATCCAGAAAAAAGAAAAATTCTGAATACCTCAACATTATAACCTTCAGATTTTGCTCGCTCAGCAGCCAATCCAAAGTTTAGTCTGTCACCAGTATAATTCTGTAAAGACAAGTTAAAAAATGCACAGATTACAAAAGACTATTAAAAAAACTAAGTGCCTTGGTTAGTTAACAATATTTCAAAATATTCAAAAGACATTCAGCTTCAATAGCATATTACTAACGTATAGATGTTTGACGCAAAACCCAAACAGAACAGAATCAGATGGGTTCGCTTCAGGTTTATGAAATTGAAATGCAACTGCAATCACTCCAACAACTTGAAACCAGATACCTTGACGATCAGAAGGCATCCCATTGTTCCAGTAACTGCTCTTATAGCCTGCAGATGCACATGACAAGCTACTTGTCAGGAAGCGTTCATGAAATTATATTATAAATATGAACTATAGTAAATAGGCATACAGCTAAAATTGAATTGACAGGTGGTGAGGCAAAAACATCTCCACAGACTGCAGCTGTCAGCATTCCCTCACCCACAAATCCAGCATGTGCCGGTTCATGTCCACTTCCACCTCCTGCACAAGTGCATCCGACAAAATCGAGCTCAACTAGAGTATACTATACTAAAGACATCAGTTTCCTTTTTCCATAATAACGGAAAAAATACCTATTGACAGACTAATATATCAATGATCAGCATCAGCAGAAATAAAATCAAGCTGGTCAATTGTTAAGTCATATGACTCAACTGCAATATCTTCATGTCTCCATGGTTGTGACATTACCATGATTAATGATATAGAATTCAATGACATCAGAAATCTAAGAGATTATAATGTTCTCTACTTATTTCTCTTTTACATGGTAAGAAATCATGTAGAATAAGAATCATACATAAAAAGTATACATGATTGGCAATAGTATTAGCACTAGACTGGATATCATAGACAATCCAAAACGCAGGGAACAAATCATCTTATAATAGTCCAGTAGCCCACTGAATTCAAAACAATTAATTGCAACTCAGTCACAACTCACAATAAAACCTTCCTCACCATGACAGCAGCTGGGGCATTTTCTTTACAAAAAAATATGTATCAAAGCTTTCAATACATGTATAATCCCGAACAATAACTAGATTATTTGGTAGATGGGCTATTATCACAGAAACCATATATTATGATGCCAACTTTTTGAAATATAAAAAAGTTCTACTTCTACAAAGGCATACAAGAATACACAAGTGAACTCTTAGTCTTTATCCTCAAAGACTTTAGATGCCCCAAACCTGATATGACAGCAACTTTATCATAGGTTGAGCTTGAAACATCAGCACGCAACACAACCTTAACCTGCAAAATTAAAAAGTTTCTGGTAAGTTCAAGAAGCTATATGAAATGCTGAATACACTGCATGCACATAAAACATACAACCTCGGGAAAACCATCCAAGTATTGCATCCCAGGATATGTTTCAACCAGACCTTCTATAAATTCTGTCACCACATCTGCAGAACAATGCCCTTCTCAATCCCTTCTTAAGATAACATAATATCATAGTGTAACTAACAGAATGAATATAGTTACCATAAACATATATGAACTGGCTTCTAATTGGGATATTTTTGGTTTCAAACCTCAAATTGAAAAAAATCATGATGGATAAGGTGCTTGAAGTAATGTTTTATAAGATAGTAGGTAGTATAAGTGAAAGAACAAAACCTAAAGTGTAAGCAACTAAATATGAGAATCAGAAACTGACGTTATCCAGTTATCCTGACAAATGATATGTGTATATGCAAACAATATCGAAAGTGGTGCTATCCTTATAAACAGTTTCACATTGTAAAACAAGAACATGCATATCCCTTCCAAAGTAATTATGATACTGAATTTCCAAGCTAGATTCAAACCAAACATTCCTTCGCTCTAGCATCAGCTGAGATCACATACAGCTCTAAAGATTGTAAGAACTTCAAAATTCTGGACAATTTCTTACAAGCAGATAGTGTCTGTAGCAAAATCATGCAATGCGCGTCAACTTTACCAAATCGACGCTAATGAGTAATGAAAATCTTTCATCACTCTTGATGTCAAATGTGTTCCATATTTCTTCTCGACGATTGATAATTTTCTGCCACAATTGTAAGAGCCCCTCCGCGTCTGCTGCTTTTATCGAACATTTTGTCGACAGATAATAGGCAAAATTCAACTAAAATATCAATCAAACGCCGTTTATTGCAAATGGGAGACAGATACAAAATCTCCAAAAGCGCGTAATTAGGTAAACAATGTGAAATAGTAAGAGCTCCGAAAAACTTGAAAACAAACTGAAAAAGCAAGATCCACTCCAAAAAGGAGATAAAGCAGGGAGATGGGAGGAAAAGAAATACACACCGTTAGGATCATTGATGAGTTTTTTGGCTTGTAAAGCCATAGTTTCAGCTCTTTATCAACTGATATCGCTGCGATTCACCAAATCAAACTATGAAACTGAACTGCAAGAAGATGATCCTAGCAGAATTAAAAAGCAGAGAACGAGATTGACCAGCGAGAGACTGAAGGAAACTACCTCTAACTGCGATTGTGAGAAGAACGAGACGAGAGAGAGGAGTGTCCGACCTTCTCCCGTTGGTACTGGGCCACCTTTATAGGGTCCATCTAGATACTCGGGATTAATCAAATAAACTAGTTTTGTGGATAACTGGATATTTGGTGTGTTTTTGCGTGTTTTCGAAATTAAGATCGTTAACAAATGTTCACAATGGGGCCTCCAGGCTCCAACGAACAAATGAAGAATAACTGAGAAGAAGGCCCGTTCATAATATCAGCCCATTAACCTAAATTCGGCCCAACTTACAAGAAATTCCAGTTGACTTCACAAGTCTGCAAGGTGAACGAAAAGGGAAATCCACCCTATCATTCAGCTCGCAAAGCAAAGATACAATTCAAATCTCATGTCCACATGTCACCGGCGATTCATCGTTTCCTCATTCTCCCACTCCCGCCTTAAAGAACCTTCGGCGGAGAAATCTGCTAGAGTTTGAGGCAACGATCTCTTATAGTGACGATCTTGTTTGCGCTGGTTGTCAAAGGATCGATGGTTTTGACGGAGTACACGGCGACATCGACGAATGCGATCACCATAGCTCGGAAGATCCTTGAGAGGATCCCTGGAACTGCCGATACTCACATCTCTTACTCTTAGGATCGTCATATATTTGTATGTGAAATGCACCGATGGCCTCACTGTTCTTTGTATGGCTGAAGACAACGCCGGCCGTAATCACTTCTTTCCGTTACATATGTCAATTGATCGGAACTCGTCTTGTTGCTCTCCTTATAGAACTTTTCGAATTGATTCGTTGATTGATTATAATGTGCTTTCTTGACTTGATGTTAGCTTCAAATGATAATATGAAATATTCTCATGCATGTAGAATTCCATTCGCATTTCTTGAAGATATACATCAAAGATTTGTGTAAACGTATGGACGCAACGATCATCCTGCTTCTGCATATGGAATGGATGATGATAGGTACGAAATGTGATGATTAGAACATCAGTGAGTATCTAACTTTGAGTGATAACTAATCCTTGCTATCCTTATATTAGTTGGGCTAATTGAATTTGTTTATTATTTAGTAGAATTTATGTATTATTTAGTCGATACATAGTATTAATACACAATATTCAATTACACAATGTTAATACACATTTCTAATTACACAATGCTAATACAAAATTTCAATTATAATGTTAAATTATGTAGTAACAAAATCGGACAATTTCAAATTACACAAGTCCGGTGTTGAGTAAAAATGTACACAAATTTACAAAACACATTTTATTTACTATTTCATTTAAGTTCGATCTTCTCTTTTTTACCTTTTGATTCTAAGTGATACAAATACCGATATTTGGTTGGTTTTGGTAATTTGGGCTGCAATTGTTTTTGGATGGGTTGCCTACGTACCTCTTTAAAATAATCAAGTCTCACGTAGTTTAGTGTAGTGTTTTCAAACATCACATAATCAAAGTTCAAACTCACCTTCTAGGAAGGGTTGCCTAGACGATGATTCAACTATCATGCATGATATTTATATCTCGATCATGCATCATTATAATAAATTAAACCCACCTTCTAGGAAGGGTTGCTCAATTTATGCCGCTATCATGCGCATGATCAAGAAAAGTGTTAGGTTATTTATTTTATTGTATTTAAAGCTTGCGACTGAATTCGGTTTTTAATATACCAAATTTCCTACTTATTCTTTTATTAGTAATCAAGTCATACATAGTTCTTAATGGAATATTTGAAGTTTAGTTTTATAACTTTCATTGATATAAAAGTCAAATATATATATTTGTGATTGAATTTAATACGTGTTTATTTTGTATCAAATTTCATACGTATCCGTAAAAGAAAACGGAATCAAATCATACGTACTTCTTTAATGATTGGATTTTTTGTGGTTAAACTCGACGAGCGGATGCTTTATATCGTGTATATAAATATTTGAGAATTTTGGTTTAACTCCAGGATTTATTTTGGAGTTGATTTTATTTAGACATGCGACTAAATCCAATATTAAATTTCCTACGTAACTCGAAAAGAGCATCAAGTCATAACATAGTTTTGGATAAAAGATATTAGGTTTGGATTTTGTATGATTAAAATCAACAAACGGATGCTTCATATCGAGCCTGAAATTTTTGCCATTTTAATTTTAAGTTCAAAATTTGACTTAAATTATCCATTACTTGGACGAGGCGACTGAATCTAATTGTACACTGGATTTCCTACGTAGCTCAAATTGAGTATCAAGTCACGATGTAGTTCAATATAAAAAGATAATTAATTACGGTTTTTAACCATAAATTTATGACCATATTTGTAAGACTTTCTCTTAATGGGTCAATCTTACAAATATTTGCTTTTATGGGTCTATTGTAAAAATAACCTTAAATTGTCAACTTTAACGTAACATGATCCATTGATGAGGACCTCACATTTTTTGCTTTTACTTTGATTTCTTTTTTTCTTTTCTTTTGTCTTTTGCAAGAGGAGTTATCACGTGATTTTCTACTACAAATTGAAAGTGGGTTCTAGGTTTAGGCTATGTAGTGTGTAGTTGTAGTTTCTCATTCTTTTGTTTTTATTATATTTTTAAACTTCTCTTTTCTTCTTCTTTCTTTCGCCGACTCTTTTCCTATAAAATATTAAGGTAAATCACCAAGTCAATGATGTGGTCACATTGGTGAAGAAGGCCGAGGTTTCAGAAGGAGGTTTCAATTTTTTTGTGTATACTGACAAAGGGTGCATATTGCCTACAAAAGGTCTTGGTCCTTAATTTAAGGTCACACTTCTTGAAAAGGTCCGCCTTGACGATGACTTTTCTGAAGTTAAGATGGAATTTTATCCTACCATCAAAAGACTTATGGATGTTTATATGAATTGGGGTGTAGAGTTCACTTTTCGGGATTTATCTACTTTTATTCCTTATCTTATGGAATGGACAAGATGCATTCTAGACCGTTATAAGCAAACATTGGAGGAAGGTGATATTTATGGCCTTGTTGAGATCTCACAGTTTCTATATAACTATCACAAGGATGTATGGAAGGCTTTTTGTGAGCAATGGGGTCCTTTAACCAACATACTCCATCACGGGGGTGGGCCAGTAGGCATTTTGTTAATTTATTTAAAACAAATCGGCGGTCTACCGACTTTAGGTGAACCTTATGAGGAGTATTTACCGCTGAATGAGCAACTTTGCAGTGATAAGTACCCGTTCACCGTAATTGAACTTTTGAAGATTCATACTAAGATTTGCCGATATGAGGGACCCAAGAGGTATCATGATATAAGTGGATTATACATTTTTACATAGGTAATTAAGAGTTTACTACTTATGGAGAAACTCCTCCTTCTTCTAGAAAAAGAAAGTCTACTCTTGCTTCAAGCTCAAAAGAGATTACCAAGAAACCATTGTCCCTACACATCTCAAATGAAGGAGAGTTCGCAACCTTTTTCGCCCTTTTGCTCAATTGATTTGTTTTACCATATGGCTCAAATTCTATTAGACCGGAAACATTTTTGATGACTTCCATTATGTTTCAGGGAAGAAAGGTTTCACTTGCTCCTACCGTCTTAGGACACATATATCATGGACTAGGAAAAGTAGCAACATATTCGGGTAATCCGGGTAGCGCTAAACCCAATTTCGACACTTACTTTGTTATTGGTTGATTAGGAGGTACTTTCCTTTTTTATATTCAAGTCCTCCATATAGTGATTTTCAAGATAACTTTCCTTTGTTAGCAAAGTATGTTGGAGTAAATAGTCATGCCATTTCTTTATATCAAGCCATACTTATACTCAGAGGTATAAGAGTACATCTCTTATCGACCTATAAGCTTTGTAACAACAATTGGCGGTGTTGATTGTATTGACCCAGACGAGTTATCGGATCTACATTTCGAACACTTGTTGAGTATTCGTTATGTAGTGCTACCTATTCGTTTTAGGCATACTTTGATGTTAGGGTCCTATTATTTGAACAGATTTGCTCGATAATTTGGTTTTGATCAAGGTGTTCTTGCAAATGAGTTGAAGTTTGATTTCTCCAAAAGAAGTTAAAGATCCTTGGAGGATATTACTAATGCATATAGCCGACTTTTCAAGAAGAACACTAGAATACTTTTCCACGTTCCTCTTGATTATCACCAGAGTACCTATGTAGCACCCCAAGTTTTGGAAACTCGAAGTGTTACGGGCTAGGACATCACAATGGGTCCCGACCCTCAAGTAGCAACGACAACATCAGATCTTACAACAAGACACAAATAATTAAAAACCAAAACTTATATAAAACCAAAGGTTAGAACAAGGGAAAGCGTAAAAGATGCGCAACCGAGTTCAAAACAAACTGAAAGAACGATAACTGAAATATAAACCCAATCCCGTCCTATAATGTACGGGAACCCCGACTGACCACACCGTCTGGATCACTCAACAACACCTATATCTTGCAAGGCATCTACAACATCAGTATACACTGTTAGCTAACATTCTAGATATCAGAAAGATAGTAAAGGCACAAACACACATAAGGTAATATAAACATATAGCATGCTCGCACTCAACCGGTTATTATCTTTCAATAAGGTTAATCCCTTTACTAATTCAACTTATGTTGTAACACGAGAATCGCTACGTTCTTGCCTCTGTCCCCTTTCACCAACATGAATAGAACGTATGCATCCTTCTGTCATCTGTTGGATTGATTGCAAGAGCACCTCCCAATTTTCTCATTTTGAACTGAACAAGCGGTCACCACCTGATTATAATACACTTGGGCCAATTATGGTTATAAAGGTCAATCCTAGTCCGGTTATCATTTATCATAATAAAGAACAACGCAATCAAGACAAAACAATCAAACTAATATACGGAACGCATGTAAGTAAGTCCAAGGGACTTACCTCACTCGAAGGTAACTCAAAGGTCAACAAATGACTCATTTTCCCGAAGGAAAGAAAATAATGTCTACTCAAACAAGGCATAACGAATTAGGAACGAAACGATTACTAGAAGTCTATAACTTCTATTCTCCATGATCTCTAAGAGATCTCCACAAGCTAGGGTCATAAACCCTAGTCTTATAGATAACCAAGGGTCAACAAGATTCAACCTAACTCAAGGAAGGAACGAGAAAATCAAGGAAGGAAGCAGCTCACCAAAGATGGGAGAAACTATTGAAAAACCGCGGGGGCAGCTAGACAGCACCGTAGGGGCAACACTAGGTAGATTCCGCGGCGGCGGTTGGATTGGGCAGCAGGGGCGACGGCGTGACAAAAAGAGACTATCGACTCCTTCGATAGCAATGAACTCAACAAGGGCCAAAACTTCATTCTCTCAAACCACACACACGTCACAACTCAACCAAGGGAGCCTGTGAAGATCAAAAAATCAACAACGAGAAGGCCAACAAGAATCAAGGCTCAAACTTGATTCTTGTGAAGAAGAAAAGAAAGAACGAAAGAAGAAAGCAAAATAGAAGGAAAATGCATGCAACAACTCATGAACGTGAGGGAGAAACAAAGAAGAAAGAGACTTACACGTCTAGCAAGAGATCAAAAGGAAGAAAGGCTGCAGCTTTCGAGGTTGAATAAGAACGTATGCAAGAAACGGAAAAAGGAAGAGAAAGAGGGAATTTATAGGAACGAGGGGAAAAGATAGAAGGAAATGCGTTTTAGGGTTTAGAAGATCATAGGAAAACTAGCCCATAAGATAGAAGATCGAATCTTCTATCTATATAAAGAAATAAAACGAACGCAAAAATCAGATCGGCGCGATCTGTGGCGAAACCGCAAGGGAGGTTCACCCTACCGCAAGGGCGGCTCCCTTCACCGCGGGGGAGGTGAAGGCAAAAACTGGGTCTTACAACTTATACTTATGCTTATTGCAGTTAGTGGGAGAGAGTTTTTACACCTTATCTTGCCCAATCATGTAACAAGGTCAAATCCATTTTGCTCCAAAAGAATTGTGTTGAAAGGGGGCCTATTTTTGTGATTGAAAGTTCAAGGGTTGTTACCACCAGGTTACAAGGAGCTCTAAGAGTTTCTCATTTTAGTGACTCTCGTGTAGATTCACCTCCTTCAACTAAATCTTCACCTCAGTTTGAAATAGGCACTTTCAACATCAAGCAAACTAGTACTTGAATAGAACCAACTATTCATGTGGAAGATTTTCTGAGTAGAGTATCTCTTTAGTTATGATATCAACCCGAAAAGGGTTCGTTGTAAAAAACTAGAAAAATCTCACAGCTCTCATTTGGTTGGATTTCAAGATTTGCTGATCTATGACAACTCCGCTAATGTTGACGATGTTGATTCTGTAGAAGAAGCACCAACCTCTACTAATGTGACAAATCTTGATAGCACCGCCATTGTAGCAATGCCCGAGTTATTATCTTTAGTCTCAAGACAAGAGAATCAAGAAATACTTCTTCAAAGCATTCCTGCCACCTTGCAAGACTTACTTTCGTCAGTGCTGAAGAACCGGTAGGTGAAATAAATAAGGTAAAAGATACTCTAGAAGGGGGGTTGAATAGAGTATGAGAACTTTTCGCAAACCAAGTCTCAAGGCCTTGAAACTCCTTTCAAGGGTCTTGATGTCGATCTGTGCTCTTTGTGAAACTTTGATTTCAAGGGTTTTGAAACTACTTTCAAGTGCCTTGACTTCTTGCTCCTGTCAAAACAAAGTTAGTCAGTGTAAAGTATATTTGGTGCGGAATTGAAAAGATCGACACGAGGATATGTTTACGAAGTTCGGCTCTAAATAGCCTACTCTCCGTCCCAGGGTATAGCCTTAGGATCTAACTATCTATTATCAGCTTCACAGAGTCCTAGATACAAATTAGAATAAATCCCCTTCTTCTCTCACTGTAGCCAATGCTGCGATCTAGCTCCAACTCTTAACCTAGCTATAATAGCCTAGTTACTTCGCAGAGTAACACACACTCTAGTATAATACTATTTAGATCTTCCAATGGAGCTCTAATGTTTTCTCTCTCTAAGGAGATAAAGCTTTAGTGTGAATGAGAGAAAGAAAAACAACGAATGAAGATGATCAGGTTGCTAGAAGATGTAAAGATGTTTTCCAGCGTAAGCTTGTGTCTTTTTCTTCTTCAACCATAATCTTCATTTATACTCTTCTATAGAGAGGTCTTCTAGCCGTTGTAGAGATGACCGTTTGAAGATGAATCTTCTTCTCCATGAAGATCGTTTCTTGTTTTGAGATAAGGTAGACGTTGTAGATCTTCAGCTCCTGAGAACACGTCGAGTCCTTAACTCCTTGATCTTCTCGTCTTTCGAATCGAGAGAGAGAAGATATTATTCTTGCCGCTTTTTGTTTAGAAAATATTCTGAAAAGATTCTCTAATCTTCGGTTGAGATCTTTCTTTGGTTGATGAGATCTTTCTGTAAAAGAATCTTCCTGGAAAACCTTCAGCTCTAGGGATGGCAATGGATCGGGTGGTGGGTGGATGACCCAATCCGCCATCCGACCCGCGAGGAAATCTCATCCACCCCACCCGACCCGTCACCCGCCAAACCCACCACCCGCATCCGATCCACCCGCATCCAACGGATGAAGCGGGTGGATCGGGTGATATTCGGGTGTTCTACGCATTTCCTTTAAATCGATATTAAACTCGGATTCGAATGCGGAAAATTAATAACAATAAACATAAATTCAATCCGAAAAAGTATTATCCATAAAAAACATGATAAATATAAAGTCAACACAAATCATTCAAGCGGAAATATTACAAGAAGTGTTATAAGTTTAAGTTCTTGAAAAATAGAGAAATTTAGCAATACATAACATACAATAAGATCATACTAGAAAGTGAACAAATGTACAAATTTTGCTAAACCATCACGTAAATCACCAATTTATAAATCAAAAGGGAACTAAAGATCACTAAACAAGTAAATAGTCAATAAATTTATAATGGACATAAGCGGGTGAAACGGTCGGATGGGTGGATGGATGATGGATCGGGTGATGGGTGGATGAAAGGTCCATCCGAATCCGACCCGATCCATCACCCGCTTCATCCGCCATTCGCTTCCACCCGCTTCATGTTGGGTTTTCACCCTTTTAATATGGATCGGATTATCGGGTGTCCGCCGGGTTCGGATGAAATTTCCATGAGCTGAATCAGCTCATTTGAATCCTTATTTCGTGCATCTATAACTCCAAGGTCCTTGAATTCGTCCCTTTGTAAAGGCTATCTTCCTTTATCCTTGAGTTATACTTCAAGGCCCTTGAAATCCATATCAAGGCCCTTGACATTTATATAAAACTTGCACTGAATTCAAACCAACCAAATATCTAGAGAATATAATCAATACATTGTTAGTATATCCAACTACTACATTTGTGTTAAGTCTTCCATCATCAATACCTGTAAAATATTTTAATCAAGGTGGAGTTTTCAATCTTCCCCTTGATGGAAGACAACACAAATATTTTATCGTACCTGCATTTGTTAGTTTAGCAATGCATATGAAAATCTCAAAACTAAAAATGCAGAATGCAGTATATCAAAATGTCAGATCATATTTCTCCCCCTTTGTCTTTCAACAAGGGAGAAAAAATAGTCAAAGCAAGGAGTCTTAAAAGACGATTACAGACCCAAAATAGTATTTTCACAAACCACTTAGAAAGATTTTCAGAAAAACCAGTCAGCTTCATTATCCTCATAGAACTTCCTCTTTCCTTTGGATGAAGATTTCTTATAATGTCAATCATCCATTTCAGCTGTCAAACGTCTTCTCTTTTCTTCAGCTCGTCTCTACTTAACTACTTCATACTCAACCTTTGGCAAGAACATTGGCTCAACATGAGTTGGATACAAAATTGATTTATTCTGTACACGCCTTTTACAGTTCATCAACACATTCTCAACCTTCTCTTGAGTATGTTGAGCTACATCTTCAGGTATGGGCAAAATGCTTCCCATTGTAGTCAGTGTAAGAGCATCCATCAAATACATTTCATTGACTTTAGCATTTATGGTAGCTAGCAACTCAAAATTTGTATTCATTCTTCTCTTGGTGTCAAACTGAAAATCAGATAATTCACGATTGAGATAAACTATTTCTTTTTCACAACCCTCTAACATGATTTCCGGAGTAGGAGAAGGTTTGACTTCTTCATTTGGATTTTGAGTAGTTCCTTTTCCTTTTAAAGTCCATGTTCTTGCAAGAGTTTTCTCAATCCCCACACGTTCTAAGCATTTTTCATCAATTTTGCTGGTAATAGACTGTCTTTCCTCAGAGGATGTGTCAATTTTGTAATAATCAAAGACCTTAGGCAGCAAATTTCCATAAGGCAGAGGAATAGGTCTCTTAGAATTGACAGAATGCATCATATGGTTGAGAATTAGATTAGGCACATCTATGTCCAGATCAGACATAAGCAAATGAATTAATTCCAGAGATTGATCAGTCAGCAGCTCTCTTGAATTTGCACGAGGAACGACACATCGAACCAGTATGGTAAACACTATTCCTCTAAGGTTAGAGATGTATGAGTAAGTTGACGTGAGGTTGAATTTGGAACCAGAAAATTCTCCTTAGCAATATGAACACTCTCTGATCTTGAAGGATAGTTGAATACAACATCTGTAGGAATTCCAAAAATCTCACTTAGAATAGAAGGAGTGAGTGAAATCGGAGTACCTTTGATTGAAGATTCAAGAGTGATGCATCCTTTGTCCCTTTTTATAGTGAGATTAACATAGAATAATCTCGTGAGTCGTGGAAAAGCAAAATCTCCAGGGTTTAGAACCTTCCAAATAATCGAACTCTTCAGCTTGTCTATGCAGGTTATCTTGAGAGTATCGATAAAATCAGTATCCACCAAATCACACATAGAGAGCGGTCGATTGTAAAAACCATCAAGCTAACTTGAAAATTAATAAACCATGACGAGGGAAGACCGGTAGTCTGAGATGTATCCAGATCTTCAGACGGTTTTTCTTCTTTAGCAATTGAGGAATTCTGAACAACTTTCTTTTTGGGAGCTAGAGGAGCAGATATCTTGCTTCTGGGTGCCATCAGGAAAGTTTAAGAGAGAAATCAAAAGATTTTGAAATAGGGTTTCTTGTGAAAGAATAAAAAGATAGAAAAGGTAGGTCCTTTTTAACAAGAAAATAACAAAATCTTTGAAAAAATCAAACTTTTAAAAACCAATAACAACAAATCTTTTTCAAGATTTTCAAACAAAAGATTTATTAAAAATATTTTAAGAATTGAAATATCTAAAAAATATTAATTCTTAAAAGATCTGTAAATTTAATATACCTTGTGAAATATGTTTTAAGACCCCTTGAATTTTATTTCAAGGCCCTTTAAAGCATCAATTGGGCTGCATGCGTAGGAACGAATAAAACTCGTTTACTCCCCCTACGTTAATGCTTCCTTGTTCAACATACCAAGCTTCAATCTAATAAAATTAAATTGTTCCTCACGAAGAGGCTTGATAAAGATATCTGCAAGCTGCAAGTTAGTTGAAATAAAAAAAATCGAAACATTACCTTTTTCAACATGATCACGTATGAAGTGATGCCTTACATCAATATGCTTAGTCCTTGAATGTTGCACATGATTTTTGGTTATAGAAATAGCACTAGTATTATCACATTTTATAGGAATATCTTTCAAATCAATGTCAAGATCACGAAGTTGTTGAGCAATCCAAAGAATTTGTGCACAACAGGCTCCTACAGCTATATATTCAGCTTCAACTGTGGATAGGGCAACATAGTTTTGCTTCTTGGAGTGCCAACTAATTAGGGATGACCCTAAGAATTGGCAACATCCAAAAGTACTTTTTCTATCGACCTTATAACCTACAAAGTCTGCATCTGAATATCCAACTAGATGAAACGAGCTTTGACGAGGGTACCATAACCCTAGATCCTTAGTGCCATTGAGATACCGAAAAATTATTTTCACAGCTATCAAATATGACTCTTTATGATCAGCTTGAAATCTTGCACACATGCACACGCTAAACATAATGTCAGGACGACTAGCAGTTAGATACAATAATGAACCGAACATACCTCGATACTCCTTTTGTACTACACTTTTGTCATTCTTGTCATGATCTAGCAAAAGCGTTGAACTCATAGGAGTCTTTGCAACCTTAGATTGATTCATTTTGTACTTCTTAAGCAAGTCTTTAGTATACTTGCTTTGATTGAGGAAAATTCATTTCTTTGCTTGTGTAACTTGAAGTCCAAGAAAGAAATTTAGCTCTCCCATTAAGCTCATTTCAAATTCCCTGCACATAATATCTGAAAATTCCTTGCAGAGGAAATCATTAGTAGCACTAAATAATATATCATCAACATAGATTTGCACTACTAGAATGTCATTGCCTCTAGTTTTGATAAACAATGTTTTATTAATCAAACCTCTTTTAAAATTGTTTTCAAGAAGATATTTAGACAATCTTTCATACCAAGCTCGAGGAGCTTGCTTAAGACCGTAAAGAGCTTTGTCTAATTTAAAAACATGATCTGGAAATTCATCATTTTCAAAACCAGGAGGTTGAGCAACGTAGACTTTTTCTTCTAAGAAGCAGTTTAGAAAAGCACATTTCACATCCATTTGAAAAAGTTTTATGCTCATGAAATATGCAAATGCAAGTAGCATACGTATGGCTTCTAACTTGACAACTGGAGAAAAAGTCTCCTCATAATCAATACCTTCTTCTTGGTTATAGCCTTGTGCTACAAGTCGTGCTTTATTTCGAATGACTTTTCCACTTTCATCCAATTTGGTTCGAAAGACTCATTTCGTGCCAATAACTGATTGATGTTTTGGTCTTGAAGTAGAAGTCCATACATTGTTCCTCTAAAATTCATTCAATTCATTTTGCATGTCAATGATCCAATCAGGTTCTTGAAGAGCTTGAGCGTAGTTCTTTGGCTCGACAAGTGAAACAAAAGCGGAGAAGGCACATAGATTGTTCACTTTAGATCTAGTTTGAACTCTAGCATTTGGATTTGAGATCACATTCTCTTGTGGATGATATGAGGAGTGTTGAACTTTTCTTCTTTTAACAGAGGTAGCAGATCCAGAAGGTTGAGCTTCATATGTTTGACTAGATTCAGGTACCGTTTGTATATTTCCTGTTGATCCAATCTCAAGGCCTTGAAGCTGGGTTTCAAGCCCTTGAAGCGGAGTTCTGTTATCACAGTTTCTTGTTTCAAGGTCTTGAAGGTGTGTTTCAAGGTCTTGAGGGTTTTCTTCGGTATCTTGAATCTTCTCCTGCATATTCCTGTCTCAATCTTTAGGATCTTCCTCTTCATCCGAATTATGATATTCTCTTTGATTTAGATTTAGATCTGCAAAACTTTCACTCAAAGTACCATCATTGCTTTCATAAAAAATAATACGAATGCTTTCCTCGACAATTTTGGTACATTTGTTATAGACACGATAAGCTTTGCTATTTGAAGTATATTCAATGAATATATCTTCATCACTACGTGCATCAAATTTCCCAAGATTATTTTTGCCATTGTTATGAACAAAACAAGTACATCCAAAGGGTTTGAAATATGAAATATTTGGTTTTTTTCCTGTAAAGAGTTCATAAGGAGTCTTTTTCAAAACAGGGCGAATTAAACATCTATTCAAAATATAATTTGCAGTGTTTACTGCTTCAGCCCAAAAGCTTTTTGGCAATTTGTTTTCTAAAAGCATTGTCCTAGACATATCCTCAAGAGTGCGGTTCTTTTGTTCCACAACTCCATTTTGTTGAGGAGTTCTAGGGGCTGAAAAATTATGTGAAATGTCATACTTTGCACAAAACAAGTCAAACTTTAGTTGATCAAACTCTCTACCATGATCACTGTCACGTTTAGGAATAGATGTGCACGCAATAAGTCTTAAATTTATACTCGTTATAATTATCCTAACTCCTAGCGAACCCGCAGTGTACGGGACGTTTGTAGAAAGGTAAGTATTCCGAGGTCGAACACAAAGACTAAGGTGAAATCGAGTCAAGCAATGATCAAAAATAGTGTAAATCTAGACTAAGATAAGGTGAGGAACAAAGAAAATGGAAAACACAATGTTTTTGTTGGTTTTTGTGATGATCAAACAAAGATCACAAGTCAAGCAAGATGATAAACAACTAACAACTCAAGCTAGCAAACGAACAAGCAAACACAAAGCACAAGAATATGATCAAGAGAGAAAAGTAGATTTTAGAGGTCAAGATTTCCGGTTATGGCATAGGATTCAAGGTTCTAAGGATTCTAAGGACTAGCTGCGGTGTTGGGGAAAGAATGTTTCACTAATGTAAGCAATTACCGGGTAGGTCTCTCACTTTACTAGTCCCGCATCTAACTCCTATTACCGGGTAGGTCTCAAGGGTTTAGAATAAGGAATTCCGCACAAACTAGATACTACTTAAGGGGTAACCCTCTCCTTACCGGGTAAGTCTCGGAATAGGGAAATCTCAAGCAATAATCCTAGCACACTTGATCCAATAGCGGCTTATGAGGCTCACTACTACCTAGAGTTCGTCATCTTAGGTATCTAAGGTCGGAAATCATCGGGTAGATCTCTTCCCTCACTTAGATTGGTAGCATTAGGTGATCCTAAGCTAAATTAAGCTTAATAAACACTAGGACTTAAACAACCAAGGACCCCAACATGCAGATTCATCAATTAAAGAGCAACAGAGAAGAAAATCGGGTGGATCATACAAAAAATCGGACGATCTAGATGAAGAACAGGTCGATTTTTGTCTCTGAAATGGGTTTCGTGCATGCAAATCATCCTAAACTAACATATAAGTCCATCCTATCATTACCCAAGCCATAACCATCAATCCATCACTCTAAAATCACAAGAAATTAGCCAATAATATGCATATCAAGATCCGAAATCATCAAACAAGCATACATGGTGTTCATAGATGAGTAATGAAAGATGAGTAAGCAAAATCAATAAATCTCAGCCAAATCCAAGTTGTAGCAAGACTTACAAACTCTAAAATGAAGATGCAAAACGTTCTTAACAATCCTTGCAATTAGTTCTTCAATCCAAGTCTACAAAATCACTCAAAATCACTCTTAGAATGGTCTTCTTGTTCTTCCTTCAATCCTTTGAAGCTTTTCTTCTTCTCCAATCTTCCTACCAAATTGATGAGCTGTGAATGAGAGTGTGTGAGAGGAGAGATGCTCAGCAACCACCTGAGGGACCACTTATATTCTCCACCAAGAGCAAGGACGGACAAGAGATCGTGGGACACGTGGCTTAAGCTGTCAAAGCCTCAAAAATCGACCCAGTGGACAAAAATCGGCCGATTTAACTGCTACTTGGTCCGATTTTCTTCAGCAGAAACGTGCTATGATTGTCTAGCCATGAGTTGCTCCATTGCTTGCACCATTAGTGATCTTTGTGTCCTTTGTTGCTCCAATTATGCTCCTCAAAGGCTTTGGATGTGAACCATCATGAGGCTTGGCCCTCAAATGTATCGATTAACGTTCAATAGATCCCCGAATTACCTACAAAACCGATAAAAGGTAGTGTAGACGTCTTTTCTAGAAATGTGCGTGAATTGAGCGAAGACGTCATGAATCAATGCCAAAACTTGTACGAATGAATGAGAAATCTATCTAAGTGACTACCTAATCCTAAGTCATAAATCTTGTTATCAAAAATACCCCATACTTAAGGTTTGCTCGTCCCCGAGCAAATTCCCAACTATAGACTAAGAGATGACATGATTTATGTATGCAGAAAAATTGTCAAAATCATTTGGAGTGGTGCTTCTAATATTGGATCACCTTCATAGTCATGTTTCATGGCAATGGACAAGCAATTATGTATCAAATAAATGAAAGCATGGAAAGACAATTGTACTTAACTTGATAGCATGCAATGAAATGTAAAGATGAAGAAGTCAAGATGATCATTAGCATATCCAATCTAAATCACTTAGTCTTACACACATGCAAGTAGGTCATAAGGACTTGTGAAATAGAAGGTCAAGAAACGTTGTGATTAGGCGGGAGTTTTCTAGGCTTTGTGATGCTAATCCGGGAAAGGAACTAAACAACCACATCTTCAAATTTTCTTATCAACTTCCCTCAAGTGTATGTTTTTCTTCATTTTCTTTTTTTTTCTTTTATTTTTGAGACAATGGCATTGGTGTGCAAAAGCCGAAACCTTGGTGATTAGCCATTCTCGGGCTTTTTCTATTTTTCGAGATGCATCCACACCGGGCACACATACCAAAGCTCGTTAGAACTATCGGTTTATTTGACTTTGGCAAGGCACCAACACCCGATTATGTGAAGTGTACCGAGTTACTTGTCATTTAAACCAACGTCCCCAAACCTATATTTTTGTCTACACTTTCACAACAAATTCAGCATTCTAT
Source organism: Fagopyrum homotropicum (assembly GCA_033239125.1). Lineage (NCBI taxonomy): Eukaryota > Viridiplantae > Streptophyta > Magnoliopsida > Caryophyllales > Polygonaceae > Fagopyrum > Fagopyrum homotropicum. The sequence continues at coordinate 133,338,008 of BSWB01000004.1, forward strand.
TCATGGCATTCTTTCATCAACACCTTCACCCACACTTGCTTTTCACACACATCAACACACTAGCATGCTCCTATTCCCGGATGGGTCAAAAGAGGTCAATTTATATCAATTGAGGTGCTCAAACAACGTGATCAAGATGAGAAGTAGAGAAAGATGAATTGCCCTAATCACTCCTAATTGATGTGCAAGAACTAGCATGCAATTTCGACTTTCAATACTCAATTCAATCAAGGCAAACATTCATGATCACAAATCATTCATGGTTTCAAGAGAAGTACTTCAAGTCCACATATGCATTCATCAATTTAACACATAAGGCCATCCATAGCCAATCCACAAGACAAGGTTCAATCATTAGGGTCATGTCCAAGCCTTAGAAGCACTAAAATTTTTTAAAATTTTCTGAATTTTTTTTTTTTTTTTTTTTGATTTTTCAAAATATGTATGTTCAATGCAAGACATAATGAAACATGTGACAAAATTAAACTATCCTAGATGCTGATCATGCAAGTGATCATGAAAACCCCACCCCATACTTAGAAACACATTGTCCCTAATGTGTAAACTAAATAAAGAAGTGAAAGAGAGTCCTCACAATGTAAAATTGGTGATGTTTTGGTATTTCGGGTCACATTGGATGATGATGGTGGATGATCGATCAAGGATGGTAGAGAGCTCTTGATGTTCGTTAAGAGGTTGGAACCCGCGCTTGGCACCGCAAGCCGTCCAAGTTCCACGTCCGCTCCACCCATGCTTGATTGGAGATCATCACTTTCCTTTACAGAGGAAAAATCGGACCAGCTACCCAGGAAAATCGGCCGATTTATTGATGAACAGGCCGATTTTTCTGGGTGCTTTTCTCCTCGTCCATGTGCTTGGATCTTGTTCCTTCAACTAGTCCATGAGGCTTTCACATGACCTCCAACATCCCATAACTCATGACAATCAACAAGATCTAGCACCCAAAAACACAAAAGAAAAACAAAGCACACCAAGAGTGAGATTAAACAAAAGCAAGAAAAACACAAGAAAAAAATATATACCAATGGGTTGCCTCCCATTAAGCGCTTCTTTAAGGTTATTAGCTTGACCAAATTCGGGAGCGTTTCAATCAATGTGAAGCGGGGCAATCACTTCCACCGGGGCTTCCGGGATGTACTTCTTCAATCGATGCCCATTCACTTTGAAGTCACCACAATGATCTCCTCCTATCTCTACCGCTCCATGAGGAAAGATCTTCTTCACCACATATGGCCCGGTCCATCTTGATTTGAGCTTTCCGGGGAAGAGCCGCAGCCTCGAGTTGAAGAGAAGGACAAGGTCGCCTTCACTCAACTCCTTCGGGATGAGGCGCTTGTCATGCCACCGTTTAGTCCTCTCCTTGTAGATCCGGGCATTCTCATAAGCATCCAACCGGATCTCTTCAAGAGCGTTTATGTCAAGCAACCTCTTCTCTCCCGCCTCCTTGAGATCAAAATTTAGCCACTTAATGGCCCAATAAGCTCTATGCTCCATCTCTACCGGAAGGTGGCACGACTTTCCATAGACCAACTTGTAAGGAGTGGTGCCAATTGGTGTTTTGAAGGCGGTCTTATATGCCCACAAGGCATCATCGAGCTTCATAGCCCAATCTTTTCTCGTCCTTGATACCGTCTTCTCAAGAATGGCCTTGATCTCCCGGTTGGAGATCTCCACTTGGCCACTAGTTTGGGGATGGTAAGGTGTTGCCACCTTATGAGTCACCCCATACTTGGCCAAAAGTGCTCCAAAATTCCTATTGGTGAAGTGCTTCCCTCCATCGCTTATGATCACCCTAGGTGTTCCAAACCTAGGAAAGATCACTCGGTTGAAGAACCGCACCACTACCTTGGCGTCATTTGTAGGAGAGGCGATTGCCTCCACCCATCTCGAAACATAGTCAACCGCCAATAGGATGTAGAGGTTGCCACATGAAGAAGGGAATGGCCCCATGAAGTCCACACCCCACACATCAAATATCTCTACCTCTTGGATGTTGTTCAAGGGCATCTTATTCCTCCTTGAGATGTTGCCCGTCCTTTGGCAAGCATCACAAGCTACCACAAAGCCTTGCACGTCCTTGAACAAACTTGGCCAAAAGAAACCCGATTGTAGCACCTTCGCACATGTCTTGTGTGCGCTAGCATGCCCTCCACATGGCAAGGAATGACAATGGCGGATCACACTCTCCACCTCATCCTCCGGTATGCATCTTCTAAACATTCCATCCGGCCCTCTCTTGAACAAAAGTGGTTCACTCCAATAGTAGTGCCTCACATCCTTGAAGAACTTCTTCCTTTGGGCATATGTCAAACCGGGAGGCACTTCCTCACACACTAGGTAGTTTACAATGTCGGCAAACCATGGCTCGCTTCCTCTAGACACTTGGAACAAGCATTCCTCCACCATTTGCAATTGCTCATCCCGGAACGAGTCATCAATCGGGATGTCCTCTCTTTCAAGCTCCAATGGTGGGAGTCTACTAAGGTGATCCGCCACGGAGTTCTCGGATCCCTTCTTGTCCCGGATTTCCAAGTCAAACTCTTGAAGAAGAAGGATCCACCGAATCAACCTAGGCTTGGCATCCTTCTTGGTAAGTAGATAACGGATCGCAGCATGATCCGTATACACTATGACCTTCGCTCCAACAAGGTATGACCGAAACTTCTCAAAGGCATACACTACCGCTAGCAACTCTTTCTCGGTTGTGGCATAGTTAAGTTGGGCATCATCTAGCGTCTTGCTAGCATAATAAATAGCATGAGTTCGCCCATCTTTCCTTTGCCCCAAAACAGCCCCAACGGCTACATCACTTGCATCACACATGATCTCAAACGGTAAGCTCCAATCCGGAGGTTGCATGATGGGTGCGGAGATCAAGGCGTTCTTCAACCTACAAAAAGCTTCAAGGCAATCTTTGGAGAAGACAAAATCAACATCCTTCATTAGTAGGTTAGTGAGAGGCTTAGAAATTTTAGAGAAATCTTGAATGAACCTCCGGTAAAAACCGGCATGCCCTAAGAAACTCCTTACCCCCTTCACCGAGGTAGGTGGCGGCAACTTCTCTATCGTTTCAATTTTCGCTCTATCAACCTCAATGCCACGGTTAGACACCAAGTGTCCTAACACAATACCTTCACTTACCATGAAGTGGCATTTTTCCCAATTTAAGACAAGATTTGTCTCCTCACATCTTTGTAATACTAAGGACAAGTTAGACAAGCAATCATCGAAAGAAGAACCATAAACAGAGAAATCATCCATAAATACTTCCATGATATTTTCAATGTATTCCGAAAAGATAGCCATCATACACCTTTGGAAGGTGGCGGGTGCATTACACAACCCAAATGGCATTCTCCTATATGTAAAAGTACCCCATGGACATGTAAAGGTTGTTTTCTCTTGGTCATCGGGGTGGATAGGGATTTGGAAGAATCCACTATAGCCATCTAGGTAGCAAAAATGAGAGTGTTGAGCTAATCTCTCTAGCATTTGGTCAATGAAAGGGAGAGGGAAGTGATCTTTCCTAGAGGCCATGTTCAACTTCCTATAATCAATGCACATCCTCCATCCCGTAACCGTTCTAGTGGGAATTAGTTCATTGTTCTCATTGGTTACTACGGTCATCCCACCCTTCTTAGGTACTACATGAACGGGACTAACCCACTTACTATCCGAGATAGGGTAGATAATTCCCGCATCTAGCAACTTAATGATCTCCTTCTTAACTACCTCTTTCATTATAGGATTTAACCTTCTTTGATGTTCAATAGAGGGTTTATGATTATCTTCCATCATTATCCTATGCATGCACAAAGATGGCTTGATGCCAACAAGATCATCAATGGTGTATCCTATTGCCTTTCTATGCAGTTTCAATTCATTCAACAATCTATTAAGCTCATCATCATTCAAAGATGCATTCACAATCACCGGATAAGTATAATTTGAACCAAGGAAAGCATACTTTAAATGAGAAGGAAGAGGTTTAAGATCAAGTTTAGGAGGACCTTTTTCGGTTGGAGACGATCCATACAATGTAGGTTGAGATGATTGCAAAGCCATGGAAGCCTCCTTGAAGTCCCTTGATGATTGCTCATACTCAAGTGGTTGATGCTGAAAAGACTCAGGAAAATCGACCCAGGAAGAAAAATCGGTCGATTTTTCTGAAGGGGGGTCGATCTGAGTTTCTGTTTTGGCAAAACTGGCTGAAATTTCAGCATAAGTACAAAAATCGGCCGATTTTTGGCCCCCAGTCCGATTTTTCTGGCAGTTTTCCTCTTCTTCTAGCACTTCATACCCAACACTTGGTAGCTCGTCCAATGCATTCAAGGCCTTGATTACTTCATTGCTACTCTCCTCAATTCCTTCTTCCATCAAGCTTGAGCTAAGAACTCTCTCAAGTGGATCCTTGAGCAAGATTGAGCTCACGACCTCCCTAGATTCCTCTTCTTCAACTATGTTGAATACATCCTCATCAAGGGTTGGCCCTTTCATCATTGTGGATAGCTTGAACTTGATGTTCTCTTCTCCAATGTTGAAGGAGAGGGTTCCATTCTTGCAATCCACTAGACACCCGGAAGTAGCTAGGAATGGTCTCCCCAAAATGATAGGAACCGGATAGTCCGCCGGGATGTCTAAAACAACGAAGTCTATGGGCACATAGAACTTCCCTAATTGCACCGGGATGTCTTCCAAGATCCCAACCGGATGAGTGATTGAGCGGTCCGCCATGTAAAGAGTCATCTTGACCGGCTTTGGCTCTCCTAGCCCAACCTTGTTGCAAAGTGCAAGCGGGATGATGCTTACACTTGCCCCAAGATCACATAGGGCATCATACTTCACTTCTCCTACTCCGATTGGCACACAAAAGGATCCCGGATCCCTTAGCTTGGGAGGCATCTCCTCCTTCATCGTTTGAATCAACTCCGAGGATCTCTTCGTCATTCTTATCTCCCCATACTCCTCCAACTTCCTCTTGTTGGAGAGTATTTCCTTTAAGAACTTGCCATATGCCGGCATACCTAAGATAGCATCCATGAACGGAATGTTAATATGCAATTTAGACATAAGTTCAAGGAATTTACCAAAGTGATTGTCCAAGCGAGGTCTTGCTCGTGATTGAGGGAACGGTAGTGGTGGCTTGTATGGAGGCGGTGCCACACATCTTGGCTCTACATCCTTGCTCTTGCCTCCATCTCCTTGCAAGGTCTCTTCTTCATTCACCACTTGCTTCCCTTTAGCATTCTCCTTGGGCAAAGGATCCTTCATGCTTAACCCACTTCTTGTTGTAATGGCCAACACTTGGCCCTTTGGGTTTTCTTCGGTCCTTCCGGGAAGCTTCCCCGGATCTCTATGTGCTTCACCCGCCTTTTGGAACACTTGTGCTTCCAACACTTTTTGAGCTTTGGAAATGGAAGTCACCGTGCTCTCAAGACCGCTCAACCTTCCTAGCAATTGCTCAAACATCATTTCGGTTCTATCCTTTGGAGGTTGAGTGAATCCGGGTGGAGGTTCTTGTGAAGCTCTTGGTGGTGGAGTTGTGCTTGTAGAAGCGGGAGGGTTCAAGGCTCCATCCGGGTTAGAGTAAGAAAACCCAGGATGGTTATGGTTGGGCCGGTAATTGTTGAATTGCCGGTTGTTGTTGAAGTTCCTTGGGCCTTGGTAGTTGTTGTAGTTGCCCCTTCCCATATAGTTCACATCCTCCTCTTTGGAAGATAGGTTGGCTTGTGGAAGCACTTGAGGGGTTGCTTGGTTCTTCAAAGTTGTAGCACACAACTCCCTCAAGGACTTTAGCTCATTGTTGATGGCGTCGAGCTTGAAGTTGCTCATGGTGACCTCACTCACCTCATATGCTCCCGCCTTTCTCCCTTCACTCTTTCTATGGGAGTATTTCTCAATCACTAGAGCTTGCTTCTCCACAAACTCCCAAGCATCATCTACATGCTTCTCCATGAAAGTCCCACCGGAAAGGGATTGAAGCTTGAATTGGCTATCTTCATCAAGTCCTTTGAAGTAGATCTCCAATAGCTCAATTTTCGGTATGCCATGGTGTGGACAATCTAGGAGAAGGTCTTTAAATCTCTCCCAATACTTGAACAAACTTTCTCTATCCTTCATCACGAAGGCATTGATCTTCCCTCTTAATTCGGTAGTCTTGGAAGGTGGGAAGAACTTAGTCAAAAACTCGGTTGTCATCTCCTCCCAAGTACCAACTCGCCCTTGTGGAATAGATTGATACCAAGCTAAGGCCTTGTCCTTAAGAGAGAAGGAGAAAGCCCTTAGCTTATGGTTGTTGCTCTCCAATCTCGGCGGTCTAAGAGTCTCCATCAAAATCTCGTAGTTCATCAAATGTTGATGAGGAGACTCTCCTTCCATCCCTCCAAATTGGTTATGCCGGATCATTTGTAGAACTTGAGGGCGGAGCTCGTAATCATGGGCTGCGGGATCTCCTAAGTTCACACCCGGGCGGTGTGCTCTTTGTGCCGGATCCATACGTTGCCCCAACGTTTGTGGCTCATCCATAGCAATGGGCAAAACCCTAACGTTCACCGCCGGCTGCGGTTGTGGTGGAGGTGGAGGAGGTTGTTGACGGTTAAGCTCCCTTTGCACAAGTGCTTGCCTAATCTCCTCAATCTCCCTCCTAGTTGCCTCTTGCCTCTCATTGGCAAGTCTCCTTTCTTCCTCCAAGAGCTCATCTCTTAGCCTAATTTGCTCTAAGGCTTCATCCAACTCGGCTTGGAGGTTCCTACCGGCCATCTCTTTCTCTTTTCGAATGCTCTTGGATCTAGATCTAAGGGTTTTCTCCGGTTCGGGATCGAATGGAGCTAAATCCTTGCCACGAGATCTTCGCATACACCTAAAGAGTAAGAGATGTCCTGAAAAGCAAAGACACACACCAAAGAGAGATCAAAAGCAACAAGAAAGATCTACACTACCAACAATCACAAAATAGACTCAATCTAGACCTAGTCCCCGGCAACGGCGCCAAAAACTTGTCACGTCTAGGAATAGATGTGCACGCAATAAGTCTTAAATTTATACTCGTTATAATTATCCTAACTCCTAGCGAACCCGCAGTGTACGGGACCTTTGTAGAAAGATAAGTATTCCGAGGTCGAACACAAAGACTAAGGTGAAATCGAGTCAAGCAATGATCAAAAATAGTGTAAATCTAGACTAAGATAAGGTGAGGAACAAAGAAAATGGAAAACACAATGTTTTTGTTGGTTTTTGTGATGATCAAACAAAGATCACAAGTCAAGCAAGATGATAAACAACTAACAACTCAAGCTAGCAAACGAACAAGCAAACACAAAGCACAAGAATATGATCAAGAGAGAAAAGTAGATTTTAGAGGTCAAGATTTCCGGTTATGGAATAGGATTCAAGGTTCTAAGGATTCTAAGGACTAGCTGCGGTGTTGGGGAAAGAATGTTTCACTAATGTAAGCAATTACCGGGTAGGTCTCTCACTTTACTAGTCCCGCATCTAACTCCTATTACCGGGTAGGTCTCAAGGGTTTAGAATAAGGAATTCCGCACAAACTAGATACTACTTAAGGGGTAACCCTCTCCTTACCGGGTAAGTCTCGGAATAGGGAAATCTCAAGCAATAATCCTAGCACACTCGATCCAATAGCGGCTTATGAGGCTCACTACTACCTAGAGTTCGTCATCTTAGGTATCTAAGGTCGGAAATCATCGGGTAGATCTCTTCCCTCACTTAGATTGGTAGCATTAGGTGATCCTAAGCTAAATTAAGCTTAATAAACACTAGGACTTAAACAACCAAGGACCCCAACATGCAGATTCATCAATTAAAGAGCAACAGAGAAGAAAATCGGGTGGATCATACAAAAAATCGGACGATCTAGATGAAGAACAGGTCGATTTTTGTCTCTGAAATGGGTTTCGTGCATGCAAATCATCCTAAACTAACATATAAGTCCATCCTATCATCACCCAAGCCATAACCATCAATCCATCACTCTAAAATCACAAGAAATTAGCCAATAATATGCATATCAAGATCCGAAATCATCAAACAAGCATACATGGTGTTCATAGATGAGTAATGAAAGATGAGTAAGCAAAATCAATAAATCTCAGCCAAATCCAAGTTGTAGCAAGACTTACAAACTCTAAAATGAAGATGCAAAACGTTCTTAACAATCCTTGCAATTAGTTCTTCAATCCAAGTCTACAAAATCACTCAAAATCACTCTTAGAATGGTCTTCTTGTTCTTCCTTCAATCCTTTGGAGCTTTTCTTCTTCTCCAATCTTCCTACCAAATTGATGAGCTGTGAATGAGAGTGTGTGAGAGGAGAGATGCTCAGCAACCACCTGAGGGACCACTTATATTCTCCACCAAGAGCAAGGACGGACAAGAGATCGTGGGACACGTGGCTTAAGCTGTCAAAGCCTCAAAAATCGACCCAGTGGACAAAAATCGGCCGATTTAACTGCTACTTGGTCCGATTTTCTTCAGCAGAAACGTGCTATGATTGTCTAGCCATGAGTTGCTCCATTGCTTGCACCATTAGTGATCTTTGTGTCCTTTGTTGCTCCAATTATGCTCCTCAAAGGCTTTGGATGTGAACCATCATGAGGCTTGGCCCTCAAATGTATCGATTAACGTTCAATAGATCCCCGAATTACCTACAAAACCGATAAAAGGTAGTGTAGACGTCTTTTCTAGAAATGTGCGTGAATTGAGCGAAGACGTCATGAATCAATGCCAAAACTTGTACGAATGAATGAGAAATCTATCTAAGTGACTACCTAATCCTAAGTCATAAATCTTGTTATCAATCACTTCGTATGAAAACGATTGGTAGGTTTTTCAAAGTTTGTAACTCCTTACACAGTTTTGAAAACTCAAATAAATCTTCAGATTTTTCTTGTAGAAAAGAAATTCATGTGAAACGAGGGAAACCATCCACTATAACAAGGATGTACTGCTTGCCTTTGGGAGACTTGACACACATAGGTCCACAAAGATACATGTGTAAAAGTTCAATAGGTCGAGAAGAACTTACAGCTTTCTTAGGTTTGAATGAACCTCGTGTTTGTTTACCTTGTGTCACTACAAAAAATAATTAGTTTTGCGACGGAAGTTTGCGTCGGGATGGGTTTCCCGACGCCAATGAGAAATTTTTGCGACGGCATTACGACGGCGTTTATTGTGGTCGTTTAGTTTGCGACGGCAGCATCATTCCCGTCGCAAAAAATCTTAAATTGCGGCTCAAAATTGAGCGCCAAAAAAAAAGATTGAGGTCCCTGAATAAAAAAAATGAAAACAATAATTTATTTACCTTCTTTTTATACAGAAAAATGATACTAGCCCTAAAGCAATTGAGGCCCGTAAACAACTGCCTTCATCTCTTCCACGGTTCTTCAATCGCTTCCACCGTTGCTGCACCTCGACCGAAGGTATCTTCTCTTCGCCTCTTCTTCGTTTCTTCCTTGTTTTGTTGGTGATTTTTGTTGTTTATGATTCCAATCCTTCTTCTCTTTTTGGAATTTGAGTTTCAGATCAGCCCTAAAATGTTTATCCTCTTTATATCTTCCACGATTCTTCCATATGTGCTCCTCAATCCGACGGTTTTCAACCCCTTACACCATTGTTGCTCCTCAATTGAAGGTATCTCGTCCTCTTCCACGATTCTGAGCCAAATAACATCATGCTTGATTAGAGTGCTCCAATTTGTGAGAATGGTTGATGTTTGACTTCACAGCTTTTGTGGCCTTGAGGGCCTGAGATTTGGGGTTTGTCTTCTTTGACACATCACCTGCAAACATATTAGTATCATATTGAAATGCATATAGAAAATAGAAATGCAGTTGCAACGTTGACAATAAGTGGCAATTAGTTTATTATATCTATAGAAAGTGGCAAGATCAATGTAGTGTTAAGTTTTAAAATGGTAGAAAAAACACTTAGAACTTATAGATCTAGCAAGATCAATGTAGTGTTAAGTATTATAAAACAAATGAAAAAGTGGCCTAGAGCTGATGGTTGAACAAGGTGTCAATTAGTTCATTATGTCTATAGAAAGTGGCAATTATTCGAGGGTCTTATTCTGGATTAAGTAACAGCTAAGCAAAACACCCTTGAATTTGTATATGGTTAATTTTCTCTTTTCGCTTCCATTGATTGTGTTTGGTGAACATCAATGTACACTAACTCAAGGTTGTTATCATCAGTACACTGGACTATAACCATTGGTGATATAAAAATAAGTCGGTCAGTGACTACACATGGGTAGAGTTATTTAAAACAATCCCTAAAACTATTGTATGCTTTGAAATTTGTACAATGGTGATAATTGATAACATCATGCTTGATTAGAGTGCTCCAATTTGCTAGTATGGCCGATGTTTGGTCCTTATTTGCAGCTCTTAGACACACATAGGTTCGTTAAGCAGGGGCATCACCCTCGATTGTGTCTATGAGTAAGGATATCTGATGTATTGTGTGAGTGATTTTTTGGTGATCTTGTATAGAATGGTTTTTCCACTTCTCGTATTTATAAATAAAGTAGAAGAGGGAATATTTGATTTTTAGGGTTCATCTCAGTTAATGTCTAATAATAGAGGTGCAGCCTTTTGTATATGTTTGTATAATCATGTGTTCTTCATAACTCAATTCTTATCATATTTTCCTTCAACACTTGAAATTGTGGTTAATGTGTTTGAATTGCCACTTGGAAGCTCTTATTGATTCAAATCAACTCTGAAAGGTCCATTTTATTTCAAGTTGTCAAAATAACTCAAAAGTATGCTATCTATTTCAGCCCCTTTACATTTAACTTCAAACCAGTCTGGCAACCCCCTACTACTCGTGGTTCCTCATTAACTTGTCTACAGCTAACACATCGTTGATCCACGCAACAACATTGAACGCAATCAGACCTATTTTCGCTAAAATAATATGAACTTAAGAAATTACTGCTAATCAATAACACATTGTGGATAAAACTATGGGTTAGCCAGTAGACATGACCTCTGATAACCTTACATTTTTATTTGTTTGTTTTGATTAGGTTATCATCCCTTAAACTCGTATTATTGTTTTCTTGCATGTATGTTGTATCTAATGCTATGCCATGTATACTTCTACTATATATTACATCTTTACTGTTTTGGTAGTTGAACATTTTATCGCTTGATCTGTGGGGAAAAGTTTCAAATTTTTTTCTTAGCCGATAATGATGCATATGTAAGAAAGTACTGGTAGTTATACAAACTACTTTCATACTAAAATGTGGTAAAAATTTCAATTTCGAAACAATACCCATGTGAGATAAACTAAATGGGTCTTGAAACCATTCAAAAGTATACTAATATTGATACAGGACCTGTTCAATACGATTAGTAGGACCTGTTCTATATGATTCCATAAAAAATTAAAGCATGATTAGTAGGAATATCTACTTGTCAGCATGTTTTATAAATTCAGGACTTCAATTTGTCACATAACCTCCTACACTATCATTATAGAATAATACATATCCTATCTTCCTAAAAATATATCATATTCAATATTATCTACTTGCCTAATTAATTAAAATTGACTTTTTTTTTGTTAATGGTTGTAAATATGAAATCGTCTAAGAATAACTCATCCAACAAGGTTGACATTTTTTTTAATTCAGTTTACACGTTCTAGAGATGAATTGTTTGAAGACATTGTTGCCATAATTCCCGGTAGTGATGAGCAAGCCATTGCAAAGAATACTGTGGCGCCTCCATTCAAACGTCTTCTACCAGAATTTATGCTCAAGTGGGCTCATGTTGTTAGTCCGTTTTAAATCTTAAGTGATCAACCGTTTTATTAATTAAAATGCTAATTTGGAATTTAATGCTCTTGTCCAGCATTGATGTCATTTGTACGTATGATTTTCAGAGAATTATAATCGTTTTCATGAAAGTATTTTCTCCTTGTAGATTATGTATGGTACTTCCAAAGAGGGAAGAATCAGAAGGTGAGATAGCCAGGATTTTTCAATGTTGTATCCTCATCTTTTCTGTGTAAAAGGGGTTGTCAGTTATTGATAATATTTTTATCCCTTGGACGATGTTCATGGTAGTAAATTGTAAAGACTGTTCTTTTAATTCTCAACTATGTTAATTGGTCATCTATAGCTTCAATTATTAGGTTTGAATTCGCTTGGTTTTCGTAGTGTTGTTAATTGAGTTTTGTGGTTTCATGATTTGTCTAATTGAGTTTTGTGGTTTGTCTGATGCTTAATAGTGTCTCTCGTACACAAAAGCTCTGGTACACTTGTGGATAGTTGATAGTTGGGAGTTGGTACTTGGTACTTGGTTTAGTGATAATGATATTAACGTGTAGTGTTGTTAATTTTGTTGTTGACAAATGCTTGAATATCATATTTTGATGTTAATGTAGAGAATTTTGGTTTTGTAGGGTGGAACAAGTGTTCATCAAAATGAGTCTATTGGAGAGGAAGATCAAAAAGAGTCCGCTGCTGAAGAAGTCGCTCAAGAAGAAAATCCAAGTGAAAACGTTTAAATATGTTTCATTTTGTGTTGTTCACAATGACTTGAAACTAATGTAATATGATATATTTGTACTTTTAATGTGAAATATGTTATATTGTACTTTTATTATTTGATAACTATTTAATTTATGTAAAATTATTGCATATTAAAATAGCATGAAAGGAAACTTTAGGTTTGTGACGGCACTAAATCATCGCAATTATGCGATTCAGGTATAACATTTGCGTCGGCAACGTACCATTATAAATTTTAAATAATGTAGTTGTTACACTATTTGAGACGGGAGATAGCCGTCACAATGATCAATTCGGTTTGCTTTTTTTTTTTTTTTGCGACGGCTCTTGGCGTCGCAAATATTTGAAAAATACACGTCCTCGCCTTTTTGCGACGGCTCTACCTGTCGCAACATTTATATTTGGCGCCGACGGACCCTTTTGTTTGCGTCGGGTGTTGCCGACGCCATGGCGTCGCAATTTTTTCGCGACGGTAATTTACCGTCGCAAAGACCTTTTGCGACGGACCACTTGGCGTCAGCGTCTTTGCCGACGCAACGCCGTCGCAAAAAGGTGGTAGCCGTCGCAAAAGGGTTTTTTTCCGTCGCAAAACACAGTCGCAAAATTATTTTTTTTTTGTAGTGTGTACACGCCTTACATAGATCATTAACCTTGAAATTTAGGTTTGGCAAACCACGTAACAAATCTTTTGTAAGTAGCTTCTGCATGGTGTGCATGCTTACGTGATCAAGTCTTCTATGCCAAAGCCTTGGATCATCAGTCAAAGCCGTTAAACATTTTAACTTAGTTCCTAAAACTTGGTTAGTACTCATAGAATAAACATTATTACATCTAGGAGTAGTAAGCAACACTTCACCCGTCTTTTTGTTTTGAACCTCACACTTATCTGAATCAAACATGACTTTATTGCCTTTATAAAAAACTTGAGAAATACTTAGCAGATTATATTTCAAGCCATCAACTAAATAAACATCATCAATAAAGTTGGATGAATTATAGCAAATTTTACCAATGTCAATTATGTCACACTTTCCTTTATCACCAAGTGTAATGGTTCCAGATGACTGCTTCTTTAAATCTGAGAATAAAGAGCTTTTTCCACTCATGTGTCTTGAGAAACCACTATCTAATATCCATTTGTGCTCCTTTACCTTGGTGATATCCTGCAAAACAGCAAACATCAACCTTTCCGGGTCGACCAAATGGCATATTTTGGTTCATACTCAGGTTCGATCATGTTTGGTGGTCTAGTACCTTTAGGAACCCAGATTTGTTTGACTTGTTTCCTTAGACATAAAGGATAGGTGTTTCTGATGATATAAGGATCATTTCTTCTATAAGGACATGAAGATTTAACATGACCCTTTTTACAACAGTAGAAGCAAGTAGGCATATGAATGCTTCCTTTGGCCTTGACAAAAGTGGTGACATGTTTTCTAGGAAAACTCCTATGATAACCTATACCATTCTTGTTAAGGGAGGACTGTTGTTCACCCATCATTCTCTCAAGATTAGCTTTTGAACAAGTAAACTTACCAAGTGCAGCCTTCTGGTCTTGACACGTCAAAGTTAGATCAACTTTCTCTTTCTCTAGATCGATATAGTTTCGATGGAGAGAGGAGAGGTTGTCCTTGAGAATTAGGTTTTCTGATTCCAAGACCTTGATATTGTCATCAAGGTCTACCTTTTCTGTGTTAAGATTTTCAATCTCCAGAGACATTTCACTTAGTTGTCTATTTTGTTAATGAAGCTTTTCTTTTAAAGAAGTTATCATTATTATATATTCCTTATCATTTAAGATAATATTTTTAAGGAATTATTTAAGGTCAATCTCACGTTGAGACATGATTATACTAACCACATTGTCAATATACATATTTAAATCATCTTCATGATCGGCCATGAGACACAAGTTTGCTTGTTCTTTTTCATCTTCTGATTCATTTGTTGATTCTGAATCACTCCATGAAGCAACCATAGCTTTCCTCTTTCGATCATTTTTCTTGAAGTTGGTCCTCTTATTTTGTGGACAATCCTTCACAAGATGATCTGTTTCACCACATTCAAAATAAGTTAGTACTCTCGTTTTCTTATTAGAGTTAGAAAACTTACCTCAGGGTTTTGATGCTCGTGGATATTCTCTATTAGCATATTGTTTCTTAATCTTGAGAATTCTTGCGAGACCCTTAGAGATCATGGCGATTGCATCTTCTTCTTCATCATCATCATCACTCTCCTCTTCGTCAGATGGTAATTCATCTCTTCTTGATTTTAATGCCAAATTCTTGGAGTTGGATGGAAGCTCTCCATCTTTTTTACCAAGAACCATTTCATGTGTGATGAGTTTTCCAAGGAGGTCATCAAGAGGAAGAGTTGTGAGATTCTAAGCTTCTTCAATAGCATTCATCTTTGGTCCCCACTTGGCTTTAGGTAGGCTCCTTAGAACCTTCCTCACTTTCTCTTCATTTGTGAAGATCTTTCCTAGTGAGTTAAGGTTGTTCACGATCTCATTGAATCTGGTGAACATATCTTTGACTAATTCATTTGGATTCATCTTGAATAGCTCGTATTGTCTGAGAAAGATGCTAATCTTTGTTTCCCTGACTTGACTTGTTCCTTCATAAGTGACAACAAGCTTGTCCCATATTTCTTTAGCACTCTTGCATGATGAGATGTGGTTGAATTCATTTGCATCTAATCCATAGTATAGTAGGTTCATAACTTTGTAATTCTTTGACACACTGTCCAGGTCAGCTTGTGTGAAGTCAGCTTCCTTCTTTGGGACTTGGACATCTTCAACCGTTGTCATTGGAACTTTAGGTCCGTTTTGAATGATGCTCCAAAGCTCCATGTCCTGGTCCATAATGAACATACATATGACTGCTCTCCAATGAGCAAAGTTGTTGCCACAAAAGAGTGGTGGTCGGGATGAGGATCTTCCTTGAGCAAATCTACCATCACCTACAAGATTCATGATTAGTCTCACTGATGGTTAAATCAATAAACGTGAGTCTAGCTCTGATACCAATTGAAGATCCGGTAGGTGAAATAAATAAGGTAAAAGATACTCTAGAAGGGGGGGGGGTTGAATAGAGTATGGGAACTTTTCGCAAACCAAGTCCCAAGACCTTGAAACTCCTTTCAAGGGCCTTGATGTCGATCTGTGCTCTTTGTGAAACTTTGATTTCAAGGGTTTTGAAACTACTTTCAAGTGCCTTGACTTCTTGCTCCTGCAAATCAAAGTTAGTCACAGTAAAGTATATATGGTGCGGAATTAAAAAGTTCGACACAAGGATATGTTTACGAAGTTCGGCTCTAAATAGCCTACTGTCCGTCCCAGGGTATAGCCTTAGGATCTAACTATCTATTATCAGCTTTAAATAGTCCTAGATACAAACTAGAAGAAATCCCCTTCTTCTCTAATTGTAACCAATGCTACGATCTAGCTCCAACTCTTAACCTAGCTATAATAGCCTAGTTACTTCGCAGAGTAACACACACTCTAGTATAACACTATTTAGATCTTCCAATGGAGCTCTAATGTTTTCTCTCTCTAAGGGGA
The DNA here is from genome assembly GCA_033239125.1 of Fagopyrum homotropicum. Classification (NCBI taxonomy): domain Eukaryota; kingdom Viridiplantae; phylum Streptophyta; class Magnoliopsida; order Caryophyllales; family Polygonaceae; genus Fagopyrum; species Fagopyrum homotropicum. The sequence continues at coordinate 133,354,133 of BSWB01000004.1, forward strand.
TAAAGTTTTAGTGTGAATGAGAGAAAGAAAAATAACGAATGAAGATGATCAGGTTGCTAGAAGATGTAAAGATGTTTTCCAGTGTAAGCTTGTGTCTTTTTATTCTTCGACCATAATCTTCATTTATACTCTTCTTTGGAGAGGTCTTTTAGCCGTTGTAGAGATGACCTTTTGAAGATGAATCTTCTTCTCTATGAAGATCGTTTCTTATTTCGAGATAAGATAGACGTTGCAAATCTTCAACTCCTGAGAACACGTCGAGTCCTTAACTCCTTGATCTTCTCGTCTTTTGAATCGAGAGAGAGAAGATATTATTCTTGCCGCTTTTTGTTTAGAAAATTATCTGAAAAGATTCTCTAATCTTCGGCTGAGATCTTTCTTCGGTTGATGAGATCTTTTTGTTAAAGAATCTTCCTGGAAAATCTTCAGCTCATTTGAATCCTTATTTCGTGCATCTATAACTCCAAGGTCCTTGAATTCGTCCCTTTGTAAACGCTATCTTCCTTTGTCCTTGAGTTATACTTCAAGGCCCTTGAAATTCATATCAAGGCCCTTGACATTTATATAAAACCTGCACTGAATTCAAACCAACCAAATATCTAGAGAATATAATCAATACATTGTTAGTATATCCAACTACTACATTTGTGTTCAGTCTTCCATCATCAACACCTGTAAAACATTTTAATCAAGGTGGAGTTTTCAAGTGCAACAAGTTTGGATACGCCAAAGCATTTCTAATGATGTTGAGGTCATATACTCTATCTCAGTATTGAACTCTCCACAAGAACTATTGACCGAACGATCTCATATCCTCCAGGATCTTAAAACCATAAAGGTAATTGTAGCGGTCAACTTTATTAACCTTAGTTGGTTGGATTTATAAGTTCAAGACTTATTAATGATGTTGAGGCAACAACCAATCTAGCAAGTGGTGTGGACTTTGAATGTGTAAAAACATTGACAGTCCAACTAGTTCAACACTCTTCCAAACTTGCGCGTCCAAGCAAACTCAATTTCCCTTTCTATTTTAAAAGTCTCTTGCATTAGTAGAAAGGGAAAAGGAGCTTTTGACTTGAAAGAGAGAGTTCGTGAAATGGAACTTTGACAAAGTCAAGTTAGAAACTGAGAACATTGAACTTCAAGACTCCATACTTGAGAAAGAAAACAAAATACATCAACTCCGGGATGGACTTGATCAAGTAGGACATGTCAAAATTGAAGATGTTGAGTTGAAGAAACAACACATTCATATTTTAGTTAATGAAATAAAAGATTTTACTTCCTCTCATTGAACTTTATATTTTAGATAGTTTCAACTTTGTTTGGCTTTGTCGAAAAGATTCTTATTTATTTCATTATCATTAATAAAATTTTGTTTTCTTTTATATTGTTGTTACTAATGCGTTGTATCATACTACCAATGAATTAACAAATGACATGATTCATCCCGCACTAGTGAGCTGACTTAATAACAAAATATTATGTGTTTCATTTTCTTCTAATTAAATAGAATGACATTTGTATTTGTATATCTAAGAGATGGAAAGAAAGAAAAGGTCCCACTAGGCGTGCAAAAAATATGTTGAGTATAAACGTTCACAAATTTACAAATCACATTTTATTTATTATTTTATTTAAGTTCGACCTTCTCTTTTTTACCTTTTGATTCTAAGTGATACAAATACCGATATTTGGTTGGTTTTGGTGATTTGGGTTGCACCTGTTTTTGGACGGGTTGTCTACGTACATCTTTAAAGAGGATCAAGTCTTACGTAGTTCAGTGTAGTGTTTGATGCATCCTAGAATCAAAGTCCAAACCCACATTGTAGGAAGGTTTGTCTAGACGATGATTCAACTATCATTTGCAAGATATTTATATCTCGATCATGCATCAACAGAATAAATTAAACCAACCTTCTAGGAAGGGCTGCTCAATTTATCCCGCTATCATGCGCATGATCAAAAAAAGTGTTAAGTTATTTATTTTATTGTATTTTAAAGCTTGTGACTGAATTCGGTTCGTAATTTACCAAATTTCGTACGTATCCTTTTATTAGGAATCAAGTCGTATGTAGTTCTTAATGGAATATTTGAAATTTAATTTTATGGCTTTCATTCATATAAAAGTCAAATATACATTTGTGATTGAATTTAATACGTGTTTGTTTTGTATCAAATTTCCTACGTATTTGTAAAAGAAAACGGAATCAAATCATACGTAGTTCTTTAATGATTGGATTTTTTGTGGTTAAACTCGAAGAGCATATGATTTATATCGAGTATATAAATATTTGAGAATTTTGGTTTAACTCCAGGATTTATTTTGGAGTTGATTTTATTTAGACGGTGTGACTGAATCCAATATTGAATTTCCTATGTAACTCGAAAAGAGCATCAAGTCATGACGTAGTTCTGGATAAAAGATATTTGGTTTGGATTTTTGTGTGATTAAACTCGATAAGCGGATGCTTCATATCGAGTCCGAAAATTTTGGCATTTTGATTTTAAGTCCAAGATTTGACTTAAATTATTCGTTTACTTGGACGAGGCGACTGGATCCAATTGTACACTAGATTTCCTACCTAGCTCAAATTGAGCATAAGTCATGACGTAGTTTTATATACAAAGATATTTAATTACGATTTTTAACCATAAATTTATGACCATATTTGTCAGACTTTCTCTTAATGGGCCAATTTTGCAAATATTTTCTTTTATGGGTCTATTGTAATAATCACCTCAAATTTAAATTATTAACTTCAACTTGATATGATCCATTGATGAGTACCTCATTTTTTTTTCTTTTGCTTAACTTTAATTTCTTTTTTTTTTCCTACTTCAAATTGAAAGTGGGTTCGGGTCTAGGCTATGTAATGTGTAGTTGTAGTTTCTCAATTTTTTTTAAAATTTTTATTATATTTTTAAACTTCTCCTTTGTTCTTCTTTCTTTCACGGACTCTTTTCTCAACTTTCTGGTTTTTCAAGCGGAAATGAGTAACTTCAAGTCTTCAAACATGGAGGAAGCAAGCACTCATTCTCGACCTAAAAAGAAACGCAAGATTCGATTATAGTTCGATTGATGACCTCGAATATAAGAACCAAAGAAGAAGATCAAGCCACCAGCATCCCCGTGAGTTGGAGATTCAATTTTGTTTTATTTTCCCCCTTTTATGAACCTTGCTCACAAATCCTATTTCTCAAATTCTTCTTTACAGGTTCGATTTCAGTTTCAATTTTAAAATTGAGAACATGGTATGACTTGATTCAGTATTTCATTGTGTTGGCTCAAATTGATTTGATTTGCTCTTTTCTATCAAATATTTTTTTTTTGATACTTTAAGATAAGAAATTAGGAGAATCATCTTCTTCAAGACCATCGTCCTAGAGCATCCTTTCGGATGAGGTCGTCAACTTCCGAGGTGGTCGCGGACGAGATCAAAGGGGAACCATGGCCGAGAGCCGCTAATCTGTCAGCCACCTTGTTGGCTTTCCTGAAGATATGAACAAACCTAATACGTGGGAACCATGAGATCATATTAGCAATATTTGTGATTAATAGATATTTTCTATCAAATATGACTCTCTTAATCTTGTCAACTTTAATTTTCTTTCTCTTAAATTTATTTTAGCTTTTTTATTTCTAAAAGCACCATTGCTTTTCTCTTCACTAATTCAGGAAAGCCTTATGTCTTGTGCATTCTTTTGTATGTTTGACCTTGTGGAAGAAGAACATCCATTTTGCTACCATATTGTGAAACTGAAATTGAACCGAAGTTGTTCTTGATCTATAAGTGATTGTAGAGGTGAAAGAATTCTCTTTCACACCCACTTCGATCCTAGTTGCAATAGTGAAACCATTTGACTTCAAACGAATTTGCCCTTTGAATTTGGAGAGACACAAAAGTGTTCAGAGGAGATAGAATTTAACCCCGATCGAAACCTTCACTTGAGATACTACGTTTCCTTCCTTTTTCTTGTTTAGGGGAATTTTCAAGTTGGTGAAAAGTTGAAAAGAAGTTGTTGCTCTCCTTTGTGCTCTTCCCATTTGTGTTATAGTTGATTGTAAGAGATATACGACTCTTGTTCTGTCTTTTTTGTGTGGAATTGAACTTAGAATCCTCCCTCTTTTGTGTTGTATTCTCCGGAATTTTTAGGAACAACTTCGTCCATCAAACAAAGTAGAAATTCAAAGAATTTTAAAAGAAGTTTAGATGAGTTATTTTGCTAATTTTCTCTTGACCTACTAATCCACTTTCTGTATTACTTATTTGCTTTTAATCTTCTCTACTTAAATTTATTTTAAAACTATCATTTAGAGAAATGGATGTCTGTTGTTATTTGGTTAATAACATGAAATAATTCTAACTTTCAACTCATGACTTGATTAAACTAATTAATTAATCCATTAATGAAAATATAATTTTTTTTAACTTAATTAACTACAAAATTCCATTAACTTAAAAGTTAAACTTTGGGCAAAAACTCAAGAAATTAATTATTTTCTTGATTTTCTATAAGCAATATCATAAAATTTATATTTATAAATATTACCCCTCAAATATGTGGTTGTTTACAAAAGGTTGAGTTATACAAACTCAAACGAGTTGCACAAACCCAAAAGTCCGTCATTTACACAAGGTCGAGTTACATAAGTCCAAGCCCATCGAGTTACACAAGTCCAACCCCATCGAGTTACACAAGTCCTAACCCATCGAGTTACACAAGCTCATTTATAATTATAAAAAATTATCCCGTATTTATAAAGTTGGGTGAAATTCTATAATTAATCAAATTGGGCAATTTGTGAACTTTCAAAACTCTGAATCATAAAACTTGGGTCAAAATTTGTAACTAACTTTGCAAGGGCATATTTGTAGATTTACAAAAACTAGGTCATAAACACAAATATGAAATATGGATAGTTATTTGTAATTTACCCTAATTTCATCTTAACTCGTTAGGGTTTCATGTGCTTCTTGGCGAGACGATTCTCCGTAGATAAGGCCATAAGAGGCGGAGGTGGCTTCTCCCGGCAGACAAGGCGACGACTCTCATGGCGACGACTCCATTGGTGGCCGAAGTGAGGATTGGTGAGGACAGCAAGCAGACCGGCGTATCTGTTGCTGCAAATCTACATATATGCACAACGTTAAGGATTACGTTGATACTGGAGGTAGCGTGCAACGAGGTGGTTGCTCCCTTTTGCAAGCGACGGTGGTGGCTCTTTGACGGTGGCAGATGCATCTGAGCGGCGAGATCTCCTCGTTTTTTCCATCGTCCTCCGTCAACAACCTCTACAGCAACTTCGCAATTGAGAATCGCCGAAGTAGAGAAACCACCGCCGCAGGATCTGGAACTGCTTCGTCATATCTGAAAAACCTAATTCGTGGCAGACAACTCACAACCGATTGTAATTTTGTAGGTTTTTGTTTTTAATTTATATTTGTGCCATTTTGATTAATTAATTTTAAAATTAAAATTATTAAATAAATAGAAGACCTAATTTGTATCAAGACAACTCAAAACCATATTTTTTCGGTTTAGAAGACAAGCTCATCGTTTTAGAGGTTGAGCAAGGTGGCAAAATTGTAGGCTTATGTAAGTTACCAAGACAACTCAATACCTTATTTGTGTGATGTGTTTGCACATTTTTCCGGTCATTATTTGCGTAACCACCAAATTGTTATCTGCAGATTTGCAGTGATTGCGATTCTCTTGGTAATTAAATACATTGTGCTTGCCGTTGTTTGCAACGGTCCATTGTTGCCTTCATGTATATGACACCATTGCTGTCTAAATTGCACAAAGAATTTCATTTGTTGTACAACTCACATATGCTTCCTCTAGGTTTATTGTCGATCTGTTCTCTTTTCTCGGCCACTCAATTTAATAGGTGATTTAGCCTAACATTTTTAAATATCTTAACCATTATTAGCTACCATAATCATGGCAGTGTAATCATATAATAATGAGTTTGATATGACGTTAAGAATCTCAACCGGGTCTTGTTGAACCGCATAAGAGAAACCCTAAAACAAAGAAATGATGATTTGCCACTCAGTGAGCCCCGCCGCAGTCCCCGCTAGAGCCGCACGCTTCCTCCCCAGACGCCTCTTCGCTGCCGCCTCCCGTGTCAAGATGTCCTCGTCTTCTCAGAAGTATGTGGAGCACGTGGTTCTATTCAATGTGAAGCCCGGCACCGAGGCTTCCCAGTTGGAAACAATGACCAACTCGCTCTCCTCCCTCCGTTCCCTTGACGTCGTCCTCCACCTCACCGCCGGTCCCATCCAGCGCTACCGATCTTCTCCACCGCCGATCTTCACCCACCTCCTCCATAGCCGCTACCGTACCAAGGAAGACCTCGCCACTTACTCCGCCCACCCCGATCATCTCTCATGCGTCCGTCAAAATGTCCTTCCTATCTGCGACGACATCATGGCCGTCGATTGGATCTCCCCTGACCTCTCTGGTGATGTGTCGCCTTCATCGGGGTCCGCGTTCAGGCTCCAGCTCGTGAAGCTCAAGGAGGGGGCTGGTGAGAGTGAGAAAGAGCAAGTGGTGAGCGTTATTGGTGGATTAAAGGATAAGATTGGAGCAGGGATTGATGAGATCACGTTTGGGGAAAACTTCTCCCCTGCAAGAGCCAAAGGGTTTTCGATTTGCTCGATTGGGTTTTTCCCCAATTTGGCTGAATTGGAGAAGCTGGAAGGGAATGAGGAGATTGAAAAGGAAAAGGCCAAGGTTAAGGATTACGTTGATGGCCTGATTGTGGCTGACTATGTACTTCCCCCTCTTCAATCTGCTAGTCTCTGAATTTTCTGTCTCCAATCTTCCTACCTGCCCGTGTTGAGTCTTTTGTCAAGTTTCTATGAATAAATGTTAAGAGTTCGGTATGAAATGCAATTTGCTGCTAAATTTTTTACTTGAATGCCAGATTTCATTCTTGTCTGCTGATTCATTGCTTTGACTGTGAAATGACTGGCAACGCACCTTACTGTGTTGTTAGTAAAGGTGTTCTTAAATTTACAGAAAATGTGATTCATCTTGATGCTGCTGATGAGGATGAGAACATTGATATCAAATGTATTACTTCCAAATCTTCTGGTGCTCATCATGAATTTACATCATGCTTTTCATCTTAAGCGTGAGAGGAGGTATGTAATTTTAGCAGTTTGCTGGGTGCCTATTATAGTTGTTTTTGTTTGTGGCATTATGTAATTGATGCCTGTATATCTTGGCGCATACAAGTAGGAGAGCATGCAATGCATTGCTAAAAAGTTTGAGTTGGACCTCCAGTGTGGTACCTCAGAAAGTGCCTTGTGCATTACATTCTGCTGACATTGTTCATCTTGATTCCATCGATATTTACTTTCTTATGATGAATTGATAATATGGAATCATAAAAGAATGCAACACGTATGGATGGTAAATAGAAGATCTTGAAAGCTTAGTGTAAACCTAAATTTTTGTGACTGTGTTGCATTCCAATGAAATTGATATCGACTTGGGTAGAGGGCATTTGTGAAGCGTCCTTGTGAGATAGGCTTTATAGGACTGCAGTTTCTGAAATTGATATCGACTTGTGTAGAGGACCATATAACAACAAAGTTGTCGATATCTTACTTCCATTCCTTGGGGGAGTGGCCCAAAACTCTGGTTACATCTTGACCTATTATTTGTGTTGATTACTACCTATCAGCTTATGAAATATGTCATTTAGTTCGTTTTTTCATATGCAGATACATCCATGGAAGCCTTGCATATGTGAGAAAAATTGTCACATTGTATTAGGATATTATACTAAAACCATGATCTTGGCGAGCTTAGCTCCGGTTCTTATTATTGCTAAGCAGCTGAATACGTGGTTGCCTATATGTATTTTTCTGTCTATTCATATTATTTCTAAGCAGCTGAATACGTCCTTGTGAGATAGGCTCCGGTTCTTATTATTGCCGAGAAAGATACGTTCTTGACTTCTTGAAGTGTATGGGTGAGGTGTTTTCTGGAGGATTATCTATTCATATGTTGTAGTTTGTATGTCAAATATGAAAGTATAAAATTTCTATAAATGTGACAGGCAAACTATGTGTGGTAATCTTCTTCCCTACCTCCTTTCCGTTCAATTTTGTGCAAATATGTTATTCTCTGCATTGTTAGAATTTAGAAAGTAATTGTGATGAAGCAAGGTTGCTTTGGTAGGATGATGCTTAGAGCTGATTATTTGGCTTTAGTTTAGTTATAGAGTAAATTACACAAAACCACCCTTTATATTACTCATTTTTCACAAAACCACCCGTTATATCTCACTTTTCACAAAAACCACTCATTATATATGATTCATTTCAATTAACCACCCACTCCTCATTTTTATACTTAATTGATATAAAAAAAATAGTTTTAACTTTCTTTTCATAAAAATACAACTTAATATAAAACATTAATTAATCTAAAATATAAAACAATTATAATGATAACTTAATATTTTTTAAAATGTATATTAAGTATTAATGATGTGTGGGTGGTTGATTAAAAGATAAGCCTATATAATGGGTGGTTTAATGAAAAGTAAAATATAAGGGGTGATTTTGTGAAAACTAAGGAGGTAGGGAAGAAGATTACCACACATGTTATTCTCTGCATTGTTGGTAGGATGAGGGGTACCAACCAAACTAATACTTAATTTTGTGAAAATATGTTATTCTCTGCATTGTTAGAATTTAAAATGTATATTAAGTTTAATTGGTTTTTTAATGGTTTGATAAATTTCGAAAAAATGTAAAAACTGAGGGGTACCAACCGAACTATGAAAAAGTCATGGGCAAAATCCGGAATACCCATACCACAGGGGTACCAACCGGAATTTCCATAAATAAATACATAACTAAAAAGAAAATTTATGTATTAAAAGTACGGGGTTGCTATTCGATCAGACAAGCGAAACAACACGGTCGCAGTGTGCATTTGGGGCGCAGTCAGCGGATTCAGGATGCGCCCCAGATGCAGATTGTGTCTGCGCCCCAGTTGCAGATTCTGACTGCGCCCGAAACTTTAATGGGAGCGTCGAGTTTAACCTAGCCCGTTGTTGCGACTCTATATATTTCTCTATCAGCGTGAAATCCAAATCAAATTTCACGTCTCAATCAAAAAAACCTCGTACAATATGTCAACATTTTCCGAAGAGATTGAAGTTGAATCCGATGGTGAAAGCATTAATCTTCCGTTCGATGAAAAGAAGTATAGCGATCCAAATGAACTTCTTACACATATGGAAGTAAGTATATTATCCGCCTCTTTTGTCATTTATTTCATTGTTTTAGGCATGGTAGAATTGAGAACTGAAATCGTAGAATTATTTTATGTATTTTTACTCTTGTGTCCATCATCAAGTTTTGACTTTTCCTCTTGATGTCATCATCAAGTTTTGTTTTTTCCTCTTGATATCCACAAATTTTCAAGTTTTCTATTGACATTCTCATAGTTTAATTTGTTTCTCCCTTCTATCCATTCTTTACATTGAAAATTCAATTATAAATATATAAAAAATTAAAAAAATAAATTTAACTATGTTTAGGACCTCATTAAATTTAAACTAATTAATAGTTTAATAAAAATATTATATATTAGATAAATTAAAAAATCTAGAAGAGTAACTTAAATCTACTTTTTTATTTATTGGATAAAAATATATGTTATGATTTATTATTTTCTTTTTATTAGTTTTAGACACATTAGAATAAAGAACCAATATTTTAATAATACTATTTTATTTCGTTTATGATAGGATCTTATGGAATATTCCCGTGTGATCGGTACCGATTTTTCGTCAAAGTTTGAGCTTCATGGATATTTTTTGGATAGAGATAACTTAGTAGGTTGGACTCGGTTTGTGGGGTACTCGATGAATATGGTATTGGTCATAAACAAATCATGGTTGGACAGACGAGGGTTCCGTATCTTTCATTTGGCATGCGATAGACACGGAGCACCTAGAAAGGAGAAAGATGTTGATCCCGATCACGTGCCAAGTACTAGCCGGAAAAAGAACTCAAAGAAGTGTATGTGCATGTTTGAACTTGAGGTGACTCAAATTGAAGAACAAAAATGGACATTGAGAGTTATATGTGGAGTCCACAACCATATAATTCCATCGGTTTTAAGGGGTCATGCATATGCTGGACGTTTGACTCCAGCCCAATATCGAAAGGTGGAGCGTGAATTGGGGTCAGGGTTGAAACCGAGACATATATTGAAAACCGTGCAATTAGACGATCTTGGAAATGTCACAACCATCCGGAAAATTTACAATGCCGGTTTGAAGATGAGGATGGAACAAGCTGAAGGAAGAGGGTCATTACAACAAGCACTTCATACGTTGAAGGAACGCGGATACTATGTGAGTGCAAGAAGATGTACAGACTCCGATGAAGTGGCTGATTTTTTTTATCTCACATCCTGATTCTAGGCATTTGCTCCACATATTCCCTTATGTTATTGTGATGGACTCGACGTATAAGACCAATGAGTAAGTATACTTGTTCTAACTTTGTTTGATATAAGTATATCTTATTGCACAACACTTGTACTTAATCCTTTTTTTGTATTATTTCAAGATATAATATGCCGTTGTTGGAGATTGTCGGCATCACAAGCTCAAAAAAAACTTTTGCAATTGCTTTCGTATTCATGGCACACGAGAACAGAGATCACTATAAATGGGCTTTAAGGAGACTTCGTCATTTGTGCTACGACAAGATACCAGAAGTGATTGCCACCGATCGAGAGTTGGGTCTTATAGGTGCCTTGAGTAAAGTCTTTCCGGAGGTGAAGCATATTTTGTGTATGTTCCATGTAAAGAGCAATATTGGAAATAGAGCTGGTGTCGTTTTGCGTTGTAAGGAAATACAAGTCGTCTTTGCATCACAATGTCATGCCCTATTCGAGTCGAGATCGAGTGAAAGCTACGAACGGCGTTTGACGGAAATGAGGGTTCATTGGGCACCTTATCCGAGGTTAATGAACTATCTCGAGACGACGTGGCTCACCCCATACAAGGAGGCAATCATTCGATCATGGTGTGACTTATATCATCATTTTGGCACAAGAACGACAAATGCGTAAGAAAATTTATTTAAATCTATTTGCTTCTCATATGTTCAAAGTTTGTTCTTGTGGATAATTTATCTTTCTATTTTTGTAGGTGTGAGTCCGCACACAAATTACTCAAACAAACTCTAGATTCAAGTGTTGGAGGATTTCAGTTGGTGTGTGACAACATACATTTGATGGTCACAGATCAAGTCCAGAAGATACAAGCTTCGTTAGAGATGTCACGGGTGAGGATTCCTCGGGAGGTGCGTATACCGATATTTGACTTGCTTTGAGACTACGTCACCAGTGAGTGTTTCACGCTCTTGTGGGATAACTACACCAAAGCTAGAAGGACAAGAGATGATGTTGTGTGTCAGGATAGTTATTGGAGGGAAGCTCATGGAGTGCCATGTGTGCATGATTTTATCATAGCAATCCGTGCAAGAAGAGCTATAACATTGAATCAGATTCACCCATTTTGGAAGCAAGTTCATTGGATTCCAGTTACATTTCCAAATGGTGACATGGGTGATGATAATGATGATGATGATCCCATCAACCCGAGCCTAGTTTCGTTGAACAGATTCAGAGAAAGAATGGAGTCAAACACGCTCACCCCCGATGAGATGGAGAAAATGGCATCTTGCTTCGAGGACATCGAGAACCCGGGAAGTACTACGATGAAAGAGCCGACACAAAAGGCTCGGGCCAAAGGAAGACCGCCAACCATGAGATCAACAAGAAGAGAGCCGAGCTCGTTTGAGCATTCGGCTAGACGTGGTCCTAGACGTCCCCGTTCTGAGAGAGTGGTGGATCCGGATGATGGAGAGGCTATACCCGAGGCTTCACCTAGACGTGGTCCTGGACGTCCTCGAGGTTCACAGGGGAAAAAAGCAAAGCATGCAGAGGCTACACCTGAAGAGTTAGTTTTCTTTACTCTTATTTTTATGTGTTACATATTTATCCCGATTAGCTCATTGTTCATTCTATTGTTTACCGTGTTCTTCATCTTTTATGTGAATTTTCTTAAATTTTTTTCTCCACTCCATCTAGTCGGCTACGTCGTAAAGGAAAGGAACCAATTGATGTAGATGCTACACCTGAGGTTACACATGATGGTGTAAAATATCCTTGGGAAGAAGGGGAATTCCGAAAATTCATGGAGCCATATGTGAATGGAGCCATGAATGTGTTAGGTGACGGTAATTGCGGATACAGATCCATTGCTTTGGTTTTGGGTTTTTCAGATGAAGATTTCTTAGTAATAAGGAGAGAGATACTTATGGAGTTGAACTTGAGAAGAACAATATATTCAAAGGTCAGTATTTTATTTTATAAAGTTTAATAATAAATTGTGATATCATATATATATGTACATATAACATGATTATACATGTGAATCTATGCAGTGCACCCTATTCAACAAATTTATAAATGTGCTTAAGAATGTTAACTGGACTAGAAATGCTCCATGCCCAAGTAGATGCTGGATGGAGTTGCCTATCGTTGGGTGTGCTGCAGCCACATACTACAAGATAGCCCTAGTTGTCCTTGGTAATAACGCGTCAACATTCCTTCCTATGATAGCCAGCACACCTAACCAAGGCCCACCTACGGTGATCCGTACAATAGCGTTTGTCTCAGACAGCACACACTTTGTAGGGGTTAGTGGAAGTTTTACATTATCTCATTTTTTTTAACATAATTAATAATCATGAATAACCCTTTTCAATTTTTTTGTAGGTTTGGCTCAAGGAGAATGCCCCATTACCCGAGGTGGATATTATGTGGACTAACCATCACGATCCGAGCGTTGATGGATGGGATGCGCCGTTCATTGAAAGGATATTTCGTTACACAGAGCTTCGTCGTAAGGAGTGTCCTCCAGTACCCGGGCCAAGGATAGACGTTCCGGATAAGTAGTTTAGATTCACTACATTTGAAATCGTTGATTAATAGGATGTGTCGTTCATTGAAAGTATATTTTTCTTATAGGTTTAATTATACGACATTAAAGTTTTAATTAATTTATATAGTATCCACAAAATAAAACTCAATATACATAAAATCCAAACTATCCATAAAATAGAACTCAATATCCATACATACGAAAATATCCAAAAAATAGAACTCAATATCCATGCAAAATAACTAAATCATAAAATATGCTCAATGATGTTGTGATGCCCGGACTTGAGAAGGAGCAACCGGTATCTGGTGTCCAACTGCCTCCTCAAGCATGAAGACTAGCTCCTCTGTAGTGTATGGTGGACCATGAGCTAGAATATCTCGTACACGACCGATCATGATACGAAGACGCTGTAATAAATATAACATGTTGTTAGAAACTCAAACTACAATTCAACAAAAGGTGCATAGTATGAAAAGATAGCTAGTAGAAAAACACTTACTCTGGTATATCTGAAACTGGAATAGGTGGGGGACGGTCAATGGGTGGGATCAATGTGGCCGACGACGCCAAGACATACGGATGTCCTCGAGCAATGTACCATGTCATGTACGCATCATCGACAAGCCATGGGGATGATGCCTGAACTAACCTATCAAATGACACTCTGGTCTCCTCTAGATGACGGGAGGTCCAACGATCATGCACACTGTGATAAATAAGTCTGTAAGGACGTGCATTCGCTGGACGAGACTCCTGAATGAGAGGGATAGGGTGTGATGGCACGGTCTGTACGTATCCAAACTGGCGTAAAAAACGATCTGGCATATAGGGCTCCTCGATGTCAGATATCCGTATAATGCCCCTATACCGTGATATCGCATGCTCGCCTGCAAAGTCGAGGACCCGATCATCATATGGCATGAACTTCACGTCCTCAGCCCTCATCTGGTCAAGCTGTGCTCGTAATGCCCGAACCCTCCATAGACTAGGAGGTGGTGTCTTCGGGACGGAAAGTCTCGATGACCAACGCACGTGTCCATGCATGCCTGCATCCTCTACGGCCGCACACCCCAAGGAAGGGAAGTGTGCATATATCCAGAACTGTATCAATAAATATAAATTAGTTTGTAATCAACATCCTAGACGCTTCCCTTAAATTAGTTTGTAATTAACATTCAGAACTACATACCTGTAGTAAGGTCGTGCATCCTCCCATCGTCGCCACACCCGACCTAGATGCCTCTCCTAGCTGCCTGTACAGAAATGCAAGTGTCCCAGTGCCCCATGCATAACTAGACGTCCTGTCATGATCCCTCACCAAGTCGATAATCCACGATCTGAGTCTGTTGGTAGTTTTGTCGACTACCAACGCTGATGATATGGAAAACAACAGATACGCGGATGCAATGGTGCTCTGAGGGGTATCTGGCTGACCCAACATGCCATCGACAATACTCCTCAATGGGTCGATGTAAACCTGTGTGCGGTGCTGCTCGACGCTCTCCGAGGACAATCCAAAAGTGTCGATGAGCCACTCCAATCTAGAACGCTGGTCGCCTGGAGTAAGTAGCGCATCTCCATCGACTGCGAGTCCCATAATAATCTGGACATCATGAAGCGCAATGCCCATCTCTCCCCATGGCATATGAAATGTGTTCGTCTCGGGATGCCACCTCTCTACGAACGCCGTAATCAACGAATGATCGACACCAAAAAAATCAACATCCTCCAAATCTGTAAGGCCGCTACGTCTTGCCATACTAAACCACGAATTAGGGTCATCCAAATCACGACGCCAAGCACGTATCTTCTTTATCTCAACAAATCTCTTCACAACTTTGATTGTCTTGTCCCAATGCTATGTTTATGTAAAGTATTTTCAAAAAAAATTAAAAAAATATTTTTAATAATTTTATACCAAAATTTTGTAAAACAAGAAAATCATACCTCGTCGTCCCATATCGCTCTAGCTCTGTGGGTAACGTAACATGTCAACAACTCCGGATGTATGGGCTCCGTCGGTATCTGATCCTCCTCCGGTAGCTGACTCTCCTCATCTGGTATCTGCTCATCTGGATGTATATGCTCCTCAGGTATCTGGTCATGCTCACCAACTACCTGCTCATCATGTCTAATGTCCTCTAGATGTCCATCATCATCTGACCCCTCTGTATGATAATCTACATCATAGTGTGATGATGATAATGATGCAGCATCGACATCTACCTCAACGCGTACAGGAGACGACCTGCTCCTCGATGGGTACATCTGCGTCAGTACGAGGAGCTGCTTGCTCCTCCATAGGTACATCAACATCGGCAGGGGGTGCATGCTCCTCGATATGTACCACTCCATCTCTCCCAGCTCGACGTGCGGATGCTGTCACTAATCTCATCTTCCGTCTTTTATTTTTTCGAACATTTCTATACGCAATCTGTAATTTTAGAAATATGAGATTAATTTATAAAAAGCTACAAATATGCAAAATTTATTTTATCTAACTTTATTAGCTTTTTTTAAAGTTCGAAATATGCAATTTTTATATTTATTATTTATTTTAATTTTTAAAGTTGTTGTATATGCATTTTTTATATTTACAATATGTTTCAATTTTTATATTTATTATTTATTTTAATTTTTAAAGTTACAAATATGCAATTTTTATATTTACAATATGTTTCAATTTTTATATTTATTATTTATTTTAATTTTTAAAGTTAAAAATATGCATTTTTTATATTTATTATTTATTTTAATTTTAAAGTTATATTTTTATATTTTAAATTTATTTCAAATTTTAAAGTTACAACTATGAGATTTATTTCACACCATCAACAATGGCGGTTCGGAAAACATACAAAAAAATCTAATCTATCGCTAAATTCCGCAACTTCCAATTACGAATCTTCTTAATCTAACCAATTCCTAATCTAAGAAATTTGGTAAATCAATTACAAAACGAGAAAAAATCACCTCGATTGCCGATAATTGACGTTTCCGGCTAGGGTTTCCATCTGATCGTTGTGGATCTTCAATATTTGAGTCCCGATCTCGATCCATGTCTTCTTGGCAATAATCAACACACTTTTCCGGTTAACAAAGAAGTTGAGAAAATCAACCACAAATCAAGTTAAACTCAATTTGATATTAAAAAAATCAATTACCGCAAAATCAATAATCAACACTACATTTAAAGTAAAAGCAAACCTGCATCAAATCATATGCCAAAATTAACCACAAATCAACACATTGATCAAAACAAATCAATAATCAACTCACTGTTGGAATTAGATCAAGAACAAGAGGTTGAAAAATCAACCACAAATCAATGAAGAGCTATGTTGGGTGAACAAGAGGTTGAAAAATCACAAACCTCCATTAACGCTAATAAGGTGCAGTGGGTATTTGTGATTGACTAAACCTCCATTAACGCTATAGGCAGCGGGTATTTGTGATTGACTAAACCTCCATTAACGCTATAGGCAATAATTTAGGGTGTGAACAAGAGGTTGAAAAATCAACCACAAATCAACTCACTATTGGAGTTAGATCAAACCCGCATCAAACACGATGTACACATGATTTGCAAAATCAAATGAGTAAGTATACTTGGGATGAATCAACTCACTGGCAGAAGAGACGAAGTAGGGAAGCAATTACCTGGGACGAAGAAGACCGGCGAAGCCTGGGCCGGAATAGAACGAAGAAGACCTGGAGCGAGGCGGATTGGAGCGAGGCGAGAAGGACTGGGGCTGGAACGAAGACCGGCGGACTGGAGCGAGGCAGATCGAGGTGGACTGGAGCGAGGCAGATCGAGGTGGACTGGAGCGAGGCGAGAAGGACGAAGAAGATCGAGGCGGACTGGAACGATTGAACGAAGACGGCGGAATGGACGCGAGGCGAGGTTATAAACCCTCGCCTGGGGCGGAACCGTAATGCGCGGGTGGCGGAGTCGGAATGTGTAATAACCGAAAAATTTAATTCCGATTAATTCCGAGTCAAACCGAGTTTTAGAGACCTTGACCTCTTTAAGATACCTAACTTTATGACTAGAATTAATTTTATCATTTTATGTAAGTATTACAACCACATAAAATTATGAAAAATACACCAAACCCTAGTTATATATATATATCTAGGTCTTTTGACGAGTTTTGACGAAGTCATGACGAGATCCAGACGAAGTCATGACAACTTTTCACAAAGTCAGGACATGAGTTTGACAAGCCCAATTTCAGCCATGAACCTTACCATCCGGGCCCGTTTCGAGTAAGGCAACTGGCCCGTTAAGGCTCCTATCTCCCATCCCCTCTTCTGCGTTGCTTGCCCTAGCCGCGCCTCACAGCAACAGGCCTCGCTCTGCACGTCTCTCCCCCTCACGCAGCAGCCAGCGGCGCCGGAACCCTAGCAGCCTCCCCTCTTCCCCCTGTTGACTCCAGCCGGCGCCATCTCCCTCTCCAACACAGCCCCACGTCTTTCTGCTTCCCCAGTTCGCCAGCCAAGGACACGAGGATCTGCAAACCGCCTCTCTTCTCGCCTCTGTCGAGCCAGCACTTGCAACCAGCGAGGGAATTGGGCGATTGCCGACCATTCTAGACAACCTTCGTTAGCGCCGAGCCCTGCACCATCTTCATAGACCGTGTGAGTCTCGACCTTCTGCTGCACCATAGTGTTTTCTTCAGCCAGGTAAGGACATGTCTTCGTTCCTCTCTCCACCTTCTTAATGTCAAGACCATACTAACTCACTCACCCTCCTTCTCTATACCCGGACGAACCTCCAGCCTAGGCCTAATCGGATGTCAACAGTGAGACAAGGGTGAGCTTTCCAACCACTGCAGTGGTGAAACCGAGCCGAGCCCCTCAACCTCCGAGTCTGTGGTACCGATCGACACCAGTAGCCTCCCGTACAGCAGTCCGAACTTCCATAGAAGAAACTGTGAAGATAGATGCGTTTCTGAGTTTTTGGAAGGGACGAGCAGTGAACTTCGGGTCCAATTTTGGGTAAGCTATACTCTTCCTTTTTGGCTAGTTTTTGGATATGTTATAGATGGTATTTCAAAGTAAATCATACTAAAATTTCAGAGGAATCCATGTTACGGTTTGAGAGATATGAGGTTTCAAAGTACAGTTTTATAAATGTGCTGAGTTGAGAAAAACAGCATGGGATGCTGTTTTGTGAGATAGCTTAGAATAGGCTTTTGATCTCTGTTAGGCTTGAATTTTTGATATGATATAGTTGACATCTTGTTGTAGATCATATTAAAATTTGGGAAGAATCGGAGTTACGGTTTGAGAGTTATTGTGTTTCAAAGTTGACGTTTTTACATGTGCTGAGTGTTGGGGAAAACAGCAAGTGATGCTGTTTTGTGAGATGATTTTGAATAAGCTCTTGATATCCGTTGGACTTGAATTTTGGATATGATATAGTTTACATATTGTTGTAGAACATATTAAAATTTGAGAGGCATCCAGCGAGTGGTTTGGGATTTACGATTTTTACAAGATTGAGTCGTAAGCAGTTTTTCTGTTGTGCTGAAATTCGGTTTTGGGAGATAGTTTTAATATAGGATTTTGACCTCCTTTGCAGCTAAATTTTGGATATATTATAGGTGAGATTTTATAGTAGAACATATCAAAATTTGGGATAATTCCAGTGAGTGGTTTAGGAGTTATGATTTTTCAAAGTGTACTCAGATTTTGGCTAAGTATAGAATTTGTAAAGGGAGTAGTCAACTTTAGGAATTTTTATAAAACTGTTGAATGAACAGTTTGGAGAAATTCTTTCTCCTAAAGTTAGATAGGACATCATAGATAATCTAGGGTTTTAAGTCGGAATTTTTATAAGCGGTTACGAATTTTATATTTGGAACCGAAGTAAGACCTTTACAATTCTTCCGGAAAATAGAAACATAGAAAAAAATGTCAGTTTGGAACCAAATAAAATTTTAGGAGTTAGAAAATAAATTTAGAACCTCAAATAGGAGATTAGACATGAATTCTAGATTTTTCGAGAATTTCGGGACCAAGGGTAAAATGGTCATTTTACCCTAAATTAACACTGTAACTAGTTATGTCTTAATACATCATTCGATCTTAGAAGTTTTAGACTTCTAACTACGTGAGAGTGTGCTAATACACTTATCGCCTTTGACAGGCAACTGAGTTGCTACAGTTTACAGAACGAGTGGTTTACAAAGAGTCGAGCTGTATATCAGGTAAGTCCTTTGGGCTTACTTAGCTGACTTCTAAATATGAGTATAAATGATGATGGTGGTGTGTGATTGAAATGTTTATGGAGATAGGTTGTGATATATAATTACCGACCTATATTTTGGCCTAAGAGTAACGGGCGGTGGCATTCTGCTCAGTAGCTCGCGGGGCGCTGGGGGTTTCTTTCGGGACTAGTCCATACGTGGTTTGTAGTGATGCTACCAGTGGAAGTCAGCTAGACCTACACCAGTTGGATAAGGAACGGAGGCGAGAACTAATAATAATTCTCGTGCCACAACTTAAATTGAATAATGTGAATCACTTAAATAATAGATAATAAACGGTTGAGTGCCAGCATGATGTTTGTTTTTTTTTTGTTTCTGCTTGTGTTTGTGCTGTTATCATTTTTGCTTATATTTGGATAGTTAGCTAACGGTTTATCCGTGTTGTAGACCTGTAGAGATAGACAGTTGCAGAGAGATCCGGAACAGATGGTCAACCGGGTCCACGTACTCATTAGATGGGGACGGGGAAGTCTTCCATACGTCATGCACGTTATGTATCTGTATATATGTTTGTAAGGCTGTCACATGTGTACTTTCATACCATTAAAATTATTATGTTTTTGAAATTGTTTTAAATACATTTGTGCCTTGTTGTAAGATCCTAGTAAAGTTGTTGTTAAACCAAGGTCGGGACCCATTGTGAGGTCCTAACCAGTAGCTCCCCGAGTTCCGAGGATTTGGGGTGTTACAACATGGTATCAGAGCTCTGGGTTGGCAACAATGGCACTTGAAATCTTCTAAAAGACCGAATGTATAAAATAACTAGAACCCGAAAGGGGTCTAAGATTTTCAAAACGGATTTCTGTTTTTACACACGTGCATAGTCGGGTTGTTGGGTTAGTAGTACGTCGGACCACCATCGTTCTCCGTGGATCTCTGCAGCTTAGTAGATGAGAAATAGTTTGTGGACTTATAGTATTGTATGTTTATGTAAGTTATATGTATATCTATACGCATGTAACTTTTTAGTACTTTAAAGGATAGGAAATATACTTTAGTTGAGTTAATATCATGCGATCATCGCCTTATGATAAAATTTTAGTAGATCGTAAAGATTATCTCTATAGGAAAATAATGGACTCCGACCTCGGAGTAAAGTAATGTGTCCTGACGTACATTCTGGCGATTCCTACAATCATTTGAAGAACGAGTTGACATAAAGTGAAGATTAAAAGATGGTTCTTAACCACGAGAATAATTAGATAAGAAAGAATATCAAATAAACTCAGATAGAAGTGATAGAAGTCCATACAAGGAATTTAGCGGTGGGAAGACGACAGATGAAACTCAAGAATATACGTAAGGACTGATAAGAAGCGCAAATTGAAGCGGACAAAATCGGAATACAAATTAAGTGGTGTCGAGTACAACTACACTTGGCGGGTTAAATGACAGTGCAACAAAGGTGGACGGCGCCATAGGCAAGTATGGGCATGAGAGTGCAAAGAGGATAGGGTGTTGACCCAGATGTGAGAGATTAAAGGTTACAAAGATAGAGAGTGAGTTTAATGACGATAAATAGACTGTGTAACCATGGAAGCAAGTGGAGTCCTCCAAGATACGGGAATTTTGAAAGAAACTTCGACATCATAAGTATCAAAGAAACTAGAAGACTAAAACTGTGACAACGAATTTCCATAAGGGTATCATGGTCAAAACAAAACCAATTAAGAGGAAGAATGTGGGAAAGATAATTTAGTGGATTAGAGAGTCCATAATAACTTCTCATTCACATAAAGATCTAAGTTACCAACATTAACGGTCATATCAGGGAAACACGAACAAACGATGAACAAAGTAGGAAGAATTGTGAAGACACGCTTACAAGTTATCGTGGAAGACATGACAAACTCATCGACGGCAAATGAATGTTGGGACTAGACTCAAAAGAGTATAGTGATCTCATAAGAGAACCAGAGAGGTGTAGATTGTGGAAGGAGCTAAAGAGTTTTAACAAAGAAGCTGGAGAAAATAGATTTCACCAACTGTATCAAACGTCGAAAGAGATAGAAGAACAATAAGTCCGTGGTCTTATTGAAGGTCAACTACCGACTAGTTGGTAATAACTGAGACATAACACGTGCGGGTCAACTAGTGGTAACTGGTTAGCAGATAAGGAGGATAACCCTAGACTTATGAAAGAATTTCATAGATATTTGGAGGACCCTCCAAGAGATCAACGACGACAGATGTGAAGCTAAATTGATACGCGTGCTAGTACCCTTAATAATAACATGGAGTGAGTTCGAGCCAAGAACCCTAATTAAGAACTTAAGAAGAAAGACGAGACGGCCCGGAATAACCCCCTTATGTCATGTGAGACCAAGGTAATTGTGTGAGTGATGTACTACCTATTGGCTAGGAAAAAGGTACATGTCACAGCTAGTATCGATGGCTGGTACAAGAAGAACTAGAGGAGTAAGAAGTATACACTTTTGATTAGGTTCTATGTCAGTCAAGACACAATGTGCGTAGCATTCCATACAAGGGAGAACGATGATTCTATTCCGATATTTACGGAAGAAACCCTTGTGACTAAGAGGTGCAAGGAATGAAGACCTGCAATTGAGTGTAAGAGCGAAGATAGACCTCCCAAGTGTAGAGAAGTTTTGATCTCGTCAGAGGTATAAAAAGTTGAAAGGAATCACGACGCCAATATTAAAAAGAGTAAAGGGCCGGTAGTAGAGTCAATGGAGTTCAACAAAGCGATAGTATAAACAACGGTACGGAAGGAGCAGGTGAGAATGACCTAGGGGACTCGAGAAAGAGAGTTGGCCCTAAGGGTAAGGAAGTGGGGAAGATAGAACGAACTAAAGAAGGGAAAAAGGGATTAACCGAGTAGTTGTTACTTAAGAGAAATTTTATGCCAATGGAGGTACGAGAAGAGCGAGTACGAGATATCGAGGTAAGTCAACTATAGACTAACCAATATCCATGGAGGATGTGCAAATGTTGCTGGTAATGATGAGTTATGTGCCGCCAAGAAGAGATATTTGTGAATGTGGATTTCGAAGTAGCTTTACCGATGCCTTGGAAGATTTCTTCCAATAGGCAACGACAACCTTCTTGGATGAACTAAAGGTATAAAGAGAACCATGTTAGAGATTTCGTATTGGTTGGTTAGATCAAACTCGGTCGAATCAAAGAGTTTGAATCCGTGTTAGAAGAATTCCACAAAATGAACGGGAGAGGTTGTCTTCTAACCGTTATCTTATATCCTTTAAGCAAGTAAGGAAAGTTCTTGATACTTCATCCGTATAGGACTTGTGGTCGAATCGGGAGGAAGAGTTTTGGGGTCAATCATTTTAGACTCAAGGAAAATGTCCTTATGGTTAACGGGTGACAACATAATTATCAAAGTAACACAGCGGAAGCGTGATGGGTCCTAACCCACATAACAAGAAATTCGAGAGTACAGAAAATGACGTGTCGAGTGTAAGACGGTGATAATTGGTAAAATGCATCTCGTTTAGAAAGAACGTGAAATAGGCTACGTGGAATGACAGGAAATTTTGTAGAGGAACTGTATCACCATCTAGATAGATGAGAAAGTATGTGCACATAGAAGTATAGAAAGAGAGTGGTACCCCATTATAGATACAAGTGAAGCATGCCGACCTCGTCACATGTCGGCATACAAGTAAATTGGGAACTTAATACCTAGCAGGGTACTTTAGAATGACTTTCTTGATGGAATGAAAAAGGAAGCTACGGGAGTGTACTTACAGACCAGTACTCGTACATATAGAAAACATAATCTCAAGAGTAGAATATAAGAAGAATTTTATACCAGAACAGATCCGAGTTGCGTTGCATGTCAGAGAAATATTATCGGTCTGATAGACGTGAGGGATATAAGAGTAGAATGTTGATGGTGTGTTAGCAGTTATCAAGCAATTATGATCAAACGATGGTGAGGTAAGATTACCTTGTGCCTAGTGTCGTCATCATGAATACATTCTATATCACCTAAGATTTCGATACTGCGTAAGAAGCTTGAGTGGAACTAGAGATCTATAAAATAATATGATGACGTCGATAGAATACAAAGATCGTGAATACATTCTTTAATGGAGGAACCATATGACGGAGTCATATTGACATAAGACCAAGTGAGTTATGATACAACTAGCCTTAAACACTTAGTAAAGTACCGGGAGATGTATAAGGGGGATATCCTAGATCGGATACCCGGAACCTTCAGAAGATCATAAATAAAATAATTGGAATAAAATTACCTCAGGAAGGTCATCAAAAGATTTAGAGGCGAGCTAGGTAAGACAACCTTGTGAGACCTTACAAGCGGAGTTGAAAGTGAGTGAAGGACTACTATTCCCCACCCTATTGAGGAGAACAACCCCATTGATCAACATATTTAGTTAGAAGGAATACCTACTAGACACGAGTTAGGTCCTCAGAATAGAGGATCGGACAGTTGGGCCGAATGATACCGGTGAGATATTCGATAACCAATCTAGAACGTGGTAGCAAGCGCTTATGATGTATTTACATGAAAAGATTTGCGGAGAAATGGGTTTTATGAAAAGCCGACGAGGCTACTTGAGATATTGTGGATAGTATGAGACGTCATAACCTTTCAGAGATCTATACAAAGATAGTGGTAACCTTGAAAACAACTAGTTAGGGCTTGAACCTGCATGTGTGTGCTATTGTTTGACTACTTGTTTATTTCATGCTTGAGTGTTTAGTCCTGTGTGTTATATTGATGACCTTTGGTGTCTGAGTACTTAGATGTGGAAATGTTGAGGCTTTTGTGTAGTGATTAGATACACCCGACTGGTGCCTTAAAGACCAGTCATGATTATCTAACCCTAAGTTTCGGGACGAAACTTATTTTTAGGGGGTACTGATGTAATAACCGAAAAATTTAATTCCGATTAATTCCGAGTCAAACCGAGTTTTAGAGACCTTGACCTCTTTAAGATACCTAACTTTATGACTAGAATTAATTTTATCATTTTATGTAAGTATTACAACCACATAAAATTATGAAAAATACACCAAACCCTAGTTATATATATATATCTAGGTCTTTTGACGAGTTTTGACGAAGTCATGACGAGATCTAGACGAAGTCATGACAACTTTTCACAAAGTCAGGACATGAGTTTGACAAGCCCAATTTCAGCCATGAACCTTACCATCCGGGCCCGTTTCGAGTAAGGCAACTGGCCCGTTAAGGCTCCTATCTCCCATCCCCTCTTCTGCGTTGCTTGCCCTAGCCGCGCCTCACAGCAACAGGCCTCGCTCTGCACGTCTCTCCCCCTCACGCAGCAGCCAGCGGCGCCGGAACCCTAGCAGCCTCCCCTCTTCCCCCTGTTGACTCCAGCCGGCGCCATCTCCCTCTCCAACACAGCCCCACGTCTTTCTGCTTCCCCAGTTCGCCAGCCAAGGACACGAGGATCTGCAAACCGCCTCTCTTCTCGCCTCTGTCGAGCCAGCACTTGCAACCAGCGAGGGAATTGGGCGATTGCCGACCATTCTAGACAACCTTCGTTAGCGCCGAGCCCTGCACCATCTTCATAGACCGTGTGAGTCTCGACCTTCTGCTGCACCATAGTGTTTTCTTCAGCCAGGTAAGGACATGTCTTCGTTCCTCTCTCCACCTTCTTAATGTCAAGACCATACTAACTCACTCACCCTCCTTCTCTATACCCGGACGAACCTCCAGCCTAGGCCTAATCGGATGTCAACAGTGAGACAAGGGTGAGCTTTCCAACCACTGCAGTGGTGAAACCGAGCCGAGCCCCTCAACCTCCGAGTCTGTGGTACCGATCGACACCAGTAGCCTCCCGTACAGCAGTCCGAACTTCCATAGAAGAAACTGTGAAGATAGATGCGTTTCTGAGTTTTTGGAAGGGACGAGCAGTGAACTTCGGGTCCAATTTTGGGTAAGCTATACTCTTCCTTTTTGGCTAGTTTTCGGATATGTTATATATGGTATTTCAAAGTAAATCATACTAAAATTTCAGAGGAATCCATGTTACGGTTTGAGAGATATGAGGTTTCAAAGTTCAGTTTTATAAATGTGCTGAGTTGAGAAAAACAGCATGGGATGCTGTTTTGTGAGATAGCTTAGAATAGGCTTTTGATCTCTGTTAGGCTTGAATTTTTGATATGATATAGTTGACATATTGTTGTAGATCATATTAAAATTTGGGAAGAATCGGAGTTACGGTTTGAGAGTTATTGTGTTTCAAAGTTGACGTTTTTACATGTGCTGAGTGTTGGGGAAAACAGCAAGTGATGCTGTTTTGTGAGATGATTTTGAATAAGCTCTTGATATCCGTTGGACTTGAATTTTGGATATGATATAGTTTACATATTGTTGTAGAACATATTAAAATTTGAGAGGCATCCAGCGAGTGGTTTGGGATTTACGATTTTTACAAGATTGAGTCGTAAGCAGTTTTTCTGTTGTGCTGAAATTCGGTTTTGGGAGATAGTTTTAATATAGGATTTTGACCTCCTTTGCAGCTAAATTTTGGATATATTATAGGTGAGATTTTATAGTAGAACATATCAAAATTTGGGATAATTCCAGTGAGTGGTTTAGGAGTTATGATTTTTCAAAGTGTACTCAGATTTTGGCTAAGTATAGAATTTGTAAAGGGAGTAGTCAACTTTAGGAATTTTTATAAAACTGTTGAATGAACAGTTTGGAGAAATTCTTTCTCCTAAAGTTAGATAGGACATCATAGATAATCTAGGGTTTAAGTCGGAATTTTTATAAGCGGTTACGAATTTTATATTTGGAACCGAAGTAAGACCTTTACAATTCTTCCGGAAAATAGAAACATAGAAAAAAATGTCAGTTTGGAACCAAATAAAATTTTAGGAGTTAGAAAATAAATTTAGAACCTCAAATAGGAGATTAGACATGAATTCTAGATTTTTCGAGAATTTCGGGACCAAGGGTAAAATGGTCATTTTACCCTAAATTAACACTGTAACTAGTTATGTCTTAATACATCATTCGATCTTAGAAGTTTTAGACTTCTAACTACGTGAGAGTGTGCTAATACACTTATCGCCTTTGACAGGCAACTGAGTTGCTACAGTTTACAGAACGAGTGGTTTACAAAGAGTCGAGCTGTATATCAGGTAAGTCCTTTGGGCTTACTTAGCTGACTTCTAAATATGAGTATAAATGATGATGGTGGTGTGTGATTGAAATGTTTATGGAGATAGGTTGTGATATATAATTACCGACCTATATTTTGGCCTAAGAGTAACGGGCGGTGGCATTCTGCTCAGTAGCTCGCGGGGCGCTGGGGGTTTCTTTCGGGACTAGTCCATACGTGGTTTGTAGTGATGCTACCAGTGGAAGTCAGCTAGACCTACACCAGTTGGATAAGGAACGGAGGCGAGAACTAATAATAATTCTCGTGCCACAACTTAAATTGAATAATGTGAATCACTTAAATAATAGATAATAAACGGTTGAGTGCCAGCATGATGTTTGTTTTTTTTTGTTTCTGCTTGTGTTTGTGCTGTTATCATTTTTGCTTATATTTGGATAGTTAGCTAACGGTTTATCCGTGTTGTAGACCTGTAGAGATAGACAGTTGCAGAGAGATCCGGAACAGATGGTCAGCCGGGTCCACGTACTCATTAGATGGGGACGGGGAAGTCTTCCATACGTCATGCACGTTATGTATCTGTATATATGTTTGTAAGGCTGTCACATGTGTACTTTCATACCATTAAAATTATTATGTTTTTGAAATTGTTTTAAATACATTTGTGCCTTGTTGTAAGATCCTAGTAAAGTTGTTGTTAAACCAAGGTCGGGACCCATTGGGAGGTCCTAACCAGTAGCTCCCCGAGTTCCGAGGATTTGGGGTGTTACAGAATGCGCCAGCGCTTCGCTGACACAGTTTGAATCCGCCTATGTTGCATACTTTGTCTCCGCCCAAAATGCAAACTTGGACTCCGCTACGTTAACGAAATTGGCACCCGACTCGTAGTCCCGATCCGACTACACTGTCCCGTAGTAATTTTCCGTCTGATCATATAAAATCACTCTAAAAGTATTACAACAAATATCATTGTAGTTTCTCACTCTTGACAATTAAATAAATTGATTCACGTTCAACCAACAGGTCATCGAAGCTAAGAAACTTACTCTTGTTAAATGAGTATAAAAGTGTACACTCCATCATGCTATCCCTTTCCAATGGAGTCTATCAACATAACCTTTGTGACAAAATGACGTAGCAATGATAAGTCACTTATGAAAACAAAAAAAATCATGAATGGAATGAGATTTCAGTAAACAAAAAACAAATCCAACAACGGCCAAATACAAGATTAAAATTAGTACAAAACCACTTCAATCAATGTTTTATTTAGCCCGACACCAAGGTAGGCAACATTTCTACTTCACAGAGGTTCTCAATCATTGACCCTATTATGTGCAAGAAAGGAAGATTCATCTACTGGACCATGTGTATCTTATTATCACATGTATGCGATATGCAATATATATGTTCTTTTCTTGAACAAAGACGACTGCTTTCCGATCTTCATTCCTACAATCAAACAAAACAATTGAGATTAATAAAAGATGGGAAACATGAAAAATGAAAATAGACTAAAGGATAACAATATAAAAAGTATATATATATATATATATATATATATATATATATATATATATATATATATATATATATATATATATATATATATATATATATATATATATATATATCAAAGAATTACAAGAGGTTTGTTTGAAAGGATTCTAATTAAAGAAAATATAAGATTATTGTTTTTCGATTCAATTACATAATTTGAATAATTTTCTTTATATTTTAATATTTTGTTTTTTCAAAATTTTTTAATTAAAATTGTTGAAGAAAACTTTTATATAGTTGGAGGAAAATTTTGCATTATTAGTTTTCGGGCTGAATTAAAATGATTTGCATTAATCTGTTTCTTTTTTTTTTCTTTCTAATTTTAAATAGTTAAACTATAAGTGCTAAGTTTTTAAGAAAATGAGTATAAATTTATGTGTTTTTTTAAATAAAAATATTATTAATCAATATTATAATCATTTTTGTAATTTTATTTTTTTCAATTATAAATATATGATGTGCTTTTCTGGTAAAAACTTACGTGAATTTTTTCTTAATTATAATTAATGTTAGTCACGAGATTAAATGAATTGGG
Source organism: Fagopyrum homotropicum (assembly GCA_033239125.1). Lineage (NCBI taxonomy): Eukaryota > Viridiplantae > Streptophyta > Magnoliopsida > Caryophyllales > Polygonaceae > Fagopyrum > Fagopyrum homotropicum. Next base: position 133,382,609 of record BSWB01000004.1, read on the forward strand.
TTAGCAAACCTTTTTTGTTTAAAATTCGATTTACAAAATAATGAGTTAAATTAAATAAGTAATTTTCGTTGGTCTGACGTTAATTCCAAGAAAGACATATGGCAATAAAGGCCTCTTATATATATATATATACTAGTATAATACCCGCACCTTGTGCGGGTTTTGAAAATTTGGGGTTATGCTTATTATCGTGTTAATATATATATAAATTAAAATTCTGAATTGAAAGAAGGTTTGAGAAAATAATTTTAGTTAGATTTTGATAAAAAATAAAAACAAAATAAAAAGAAAATAAATTAGGATAAAAATAACAAACGTAAAAAAATTAAAAAAATAAAAACGAAATAAATTATATTGAAAAAGTAAAACTAAAAAAATTTGTTATAATATGATTGTTGGTAAAACAAATAAATCTGTAAAAGCTTTAAAATGAATTTATAAAAAATTACTTTCTAATTTATATTAATATTTTAAAAATCACTTTTTAAAATAAATTTTTTGGGCTTCGAGAAACGTGGCATTGACATGTGGCAATAGAGGCTTCTGCTTTAATATATACTAGTGTATTACCCGTGCCTTGCACGGGATTTGTTAAAATATACTTTTAGTTTATTTCTTATTCAATTAGTCTTTTTTATATGATGTATATTTAATCAAATATGATATTCATGTGTATTTACAAACGTATCTCTTAAAAAGTCATGAAAGTTAAGTTATACAATAATTAAAGTTTTGTTATGTAGGTTTTTTTGAAAAAATTTAAGCAAATCAACGTTTTCATAGTAAAGTTAATTATGTCACTTTAAATTTTATTTTTAATTAATTAATATTCTCATATATTTTTATCGACATAGACAGGTTTCATTTTGCGAAGGAATTGAAGAAAAAAAATGTGGATGATATTATTTTCAGATAAACAAAATGTTCAATTATTAAAGGAATTGAAGAAGTAGAAGGATCATGGCAAAATTTCAATTCTAATTAATTTATTTGTCTTATGGTTCAAGTTTTAGTTTTAACAAAAATAAATGGTAATGATTATGTTGTGAGATTTATTTCCTTAACAATTAATTTATGCACGGATACTGAATATTATTTTTTTGATTAATTTACTATGTTTAAGTAGATTTTAATTGAAAAAATAATTTTCATATTTATTGACGGTTAAGGAAGAAGATCTTGTGATTTATTTCCTTAATGGTTAATTTATGCATGGATACCATTTAAGTAGATTTTGTAACGTCCCGTTCTTTTGGGTGCGTTCCGTTTTTATTTCTCCCTATTTTCGATTCGTTCGTAACACGAGATTTCTTTTTATTATTATTCAAAAATAATCTCTCGACATAAAAATATGTTTCCGGGTATTTATTTGTTTTGGTGTACATATACGTATTTTCCGTATTTTCTTTTAGTCGGGAATTTCCGATTCGGGGATCCCGTTCCGAATGTTTAATCGAGTTATTTGTTTTTTTTATATACACTCCTCTATTACTTATCTATTTCTTTTTTTTTTTATTATCCTTTTCCTCCATTTTCCTTCATTTCTTTCTATTTCTGTTTTTTTTTTCCCTCCTGTGTTGGCGTGATGCGCTCAGCAAAGGAAACGCAGACTGCCGACTCCTCGGTTCCCCTCCGTTTGCAGCCTACCGCCTAGCCTCGCAGGCCGACTCCTCGCCCTCCCACACCTGGTGACTACCCAAGCCACCTATCTCACCTCTCTATCTCTCTCCCTCTGTTACTTCCCCTCTGCAGCTCTCTTTTCTCTCCCCATTCTTTACCTATCTGTTGCAAGTGCGGAGATAGATTGGGAGGTTGCACCACGCCGGGCAAAAGCTGCGCCGCTGAAGGAAGGAGAGCCACTCCACAACGCCGCCTCGACCCTGCCGGAGCCACCAGACGCCGGAGGAGCCTCCCAAGGTCTTCTCCCTTGCCTCGCCGTCGGCCAGCTTCTACGCTGTGCTCCTCCCCGCTGCCCTCCTCTGTTTTCTTCCGTCGCAAGGACCCTTGCCGCAGGAGTTTCTGGCCGCCTCCCTGCAGCCTCTCCGCCGCCGATCGAGCCTCCCCAGGATGGCTGTCTTCCCTCACCACTGGACGCCTCATTTGCCTCCTGCTAGCCGCCGCCCTGCTTGCCTTCCCTCAGCAAGCGTGAAACGATTTAAAACCCTTAGGGTTAATTAAATCGGAGCCCCTCTCTTTTGCCATAATTACAGATTGTGCCCCATATGTTTATATTGCAGTTTTGACCCACAGTTTTGGAAGTTTACATTTATGCCATTGCAGGAAGTTAATTACATATATTGGCCATATTTATTAGTATAGTTTGTGACCCAGCTTTTACACTTTATCAATTGAGCCCTTGTTGGATTAATTTCGAGTTATGGCCTCAAACTTTTGATTGCGGATTTTGACCATGTTTTTGAATTGTGTTTTGCCCCGGAAAAACGGTTTAGCGGTTTTGTTATCTTTGGGTTTATGATGTTGTTGGAAATTGCCCGAAAAATATTATTATGGATTTTAAATTGAGATTCGGTTCCAATTGTAATTTCGAGTTATGACCAAGCTTCTAAAAATTGTATAAATTGTACGGAAAGTGTTTTTAAGATTTTAACTTTGATTTTTAGTACGGGGTTTATTCTTATTTTATATATGTTATATACTATGCCCCAAATTTAGCGTTATGCTAAATTTGATTAGTTGTGGTTTTATATATATCGTCTTCAGTCTTTTGACGTCACGTGAGTACCCTCTCTCCCGAGCTTATGATCTTACCTCGATTTAGTTATGTTTAGTGTTGATATCATGCCAGGTTGGATCTAGCATAACTTAGAGTGAATGCCAAGTAGTGGCCTTGAACCTTAGGTGAGTTTTGAGGATTTATGATTGTGCTAAGACTTGAGGTGTTTGGTTGACCTTGTGAGCGTTTTGAGGCTCGAGGTTGGGGTTGTATGATCTTGTGGGATTTGAGAGTTTGAGTTTGGCTTATCCTAGTATGTTGTTATGAGTTACGATCTTGCGAGATCCTTGGGAGGGTAGATGTCCCTATGTGGTTATAGTTTATGATCTTGCGAGATCATTGGTACTAGAAGTCTAAGGACTTCTAACATGTGGGATAAATGTTGATCATGTGCCTTGTTTTGACCAGGCGTTGAGTGCCTTCCTACGGGAAGTTGAGAGCAGTAGTTATCGGGTTTATCTATGGGACGAGGTAAGTCTCTAGACTTACTTAGCTCGTATTCTATGTATTAGATTCGATGCGTGTTTGGTGGTGTGTGTTTTATTGCTTTCATTATAACTTATAAACCGGAATAGGATTACCGACCTTTATGTATTATTTGGGCCAAGTGTATGATAACGGGCGGTGACAACTTGTCTAGCTCTTGCGTAGAGTTAGGAGGTTCTTGGCGACTAGCCTGTGTGGTTAGATGGTCGGAGGCATCCGTACCATTCCATGCGGTAAGTGGGGACCGAGGCGAGTTTCGGGAGATTCTCGTGTCACAAAAGAAGTTGAATTAGAACGGGATATGACTTAATAATAAAAAGATAATAAACCGGCCTTGTGTGATTTTATGTATATGGTGTGTTATGTTATTTACTTGTGTTTGTGCCTTTCCCATTGATTCTAATGCTTCGAATATCAGCTAACGGTTTTATACCGATTGTTGTAGATTGCCTTGCAGGTTAGGAATGCGGCCGAGAGATCCGGAAGAGTGGGCAGCCGGGGTTCCGTACATTTTAGGAGTGGGTTTTGGTTGGAGTCGGGTTGTGTTTTATTATTCGGTATTATGTTTGTATGTCGCGTGTTGGCGTTTAGTCTTGGAGTCGTATTGTCGGCTGAAGTCATTTGTTGTATTCTTTCGGGTTTTCTTTTCATTACATTGCATAAAAATGTATTTCGTTTTTGGCCTTTATTTGTGCCTTGTTGCAAGATCCGGTGAAATTGTTGTCAGGCTAAGGGTCGGGACCCATTGTGAGGTCCCAACCCGTAGCGCCCCGAGTCCCGCGGATTCGGGGTGTTACAGATTTGAATTATAGTTTTTATATTTATTAGTTAACTGATCGTAAAAACCGTTTTTGTATACATCGTATGTATATTTTGCTAACAAATGGTAGTGATATTTTTATTTATCTTCTTAACGGCTTAAGTACGAATAATGAATAATATTTGTCATATTAATTTATCGATATTAAATATATTTTAATTTTAATTTACATTGCTGATTATATATCTCAAAAAATGACAATTACGTTTGTTAATTCAAAAAATATTTATATATTTCATATATATTGTACATTACAAAAGTGTTACCTGATCCAAATTTTAAGAAAAAAAATCTTGTGAATATATGGTATATATATATTGCTAACAAATGGAAGTGATTATCTTGTGATATATCTTCTTAACGATATATGCATGGATAATGAATAATATTTTGTAAATCAATTCAACAATTTTAAAATGTATTCGAATTTTGATTTAAATCTCAACAAATATTTGTTGATATTTATGTTTTGTTTAATTCAAACTTTTTTTTTCATATTTATTAACGGTTAAGGATTTTTTTTATTAGTTGACAAATCCAAATCATATATATATATATATATATATATATATATATATATATATATATATATATATATATATATATATATATATATATATATAACAATTTTGTATTTATTATCTTCTGATTTATTTTGCTTAACTGTGTCATTTTCATGGCCGATCTTTAAATAGATAATTATTCATTTACTATAATAAGTTTTACTTATAAATATTTCGTTTATAAAAGCAATTAGAAATAACAATACTCAAAATTTAAGACTAATTGGAAATTATAAAAATACAAAAATAAAAATAAAAACTAAATTTGATCATAAATTATGTCAAGTGAAAAAAAATAAAGAGAATCGGAGAAGATGACAACCATCGTCCAAGGATGATCATAAATTATCTCAGTCAAAATCATCGGACCTTTCTCTCCGATGCCGCCAATGATGATCATTTACCTCATAACCACCGCAATGTTATTTCTATCTCCTCACACTCTCCATCAATTATAGATCTCTTCGATCAAGTTGGCTTGCTTCATATCTCTTATAATCAGGGTGTGGCTAAGAAAATTTACAAATAATAAAATAGTTGTTGATAATCTGTTTACCAAACACAATAAACAAAACACAAATATATTAGATTTGTAACACCCCGAATCCGCGGGACTCGGAGCGCTACGGGCGGAGACCTCACAATGGGTCCCGACCCTTAGCCTGACAACAATTTCACTGGATCTTACAACAAGACACAAATAAAGGCAAAACCGAAATTCATTTTAATGCAATGATATGAACCCCAAAAGAAAACAACGAAAAACTTCAGCCGAGATACAACGCTAAAGGCAACCGCCATACACACGACATACATAATACCCTAAACAATACATAAAAACAACTCCCAAAACCCATCCTAAAATGTACGGACCCCGGCTGCCCACTCTTCCGGATCTCTCGGTCGCGCCCCTAACCTGCAATGCAACTACAACAATATCGGTATAAAACCGTTAGCTAGCATTCAAGGCATTAGCATCATGGTATTGGCACACACACACATAAGGCATCATAAACACACAACATGTTCCAAACACACAATCCGGTTTATTATCTTTTATTTAAGTTATTCCATTACTAATTTTCATTTAGTTGTGGCACGGAAATCACAAGGATCCCGCCCTTGTCCCCTTTCACCAAACAGGTTTGGGCCAGATGCGAATCAGCATCACCTGTTGGACTGGTCGCAAGGCACCTCCCGGCCATCCCCATTTTGGGCCGGACATAGTGGTCACCGCCCGTTATCATACACTTGGGCCAAATATAAACATATAAAGTCGGTGGTCCTATTACCGGTTTAGATGTTATAACATAAGCAATAAACACACACCACCAAACACGCATTGAAACTAATACAGAGAATACGAGCTAAGTAAGTCCGAAGACTTACCTCGTCCCAAAGATAATCCCGCTAACCACCACTCTCAACTTCCCGTAGGAAGGCACTCAACGCCTGGTCAAAACAAGAAACACAATCAACATCTCTCTCACATGCTTGAAGTCCTTAGACTTCTAGTCTCAATGATCTCGCAAGATCATAAACCATAACCATGATAGGATAACGACTCCTAATCCTCACGATCTCACAAGGTCATAACCAACACAACACATGCTAGGATACTCTCGTCCTAGTCTCCACAATCTCAACAAGATCATAAAACCATAATCTCAATCCTCATAAGCTCACAAGATCAACCCAAACACTCAACGCCCTACAATTCTCACAAGATAACATCAACACCTCAAGCCTTATAACAATCATAAATCCTCAAAACTCACCTAAGGTCCAAAGCCACTACTTGGCATTACCTCTAAGTTATGCTAGATCCATCCTAGCATAATACTAAAACTTAACATAACTAGATCGAGGGGAAAGAATACTCACACAACGTCAAAAGACGGAAGTCGATCTACGGATGTCGAGAATGGAATTGTTGGCCTTTATCGGGGCGCTTCCGGTCCTAACACCAAAGCTAAACAAATTTAGCTTATATGCTAAACTTGAACGGAATATATAACTTATGTAAAATCTAAGGTAAAACTCGTTTTCAAAACCAAGGTTAAAACCGCTTAAATACTTTCTGGGACAATTTATACAATTTTAGAAACTTGGTCATAATCCGCCAATAAACCTTCGGGTCATAAATCCGAAATTAATCCAACAAGGGAATAATATATATGGTAGGTATAAATATAAGAATATCCCGGCAATTAAAATCCAATGTTAAAACCCGCTAACACATTTTCCGGGGCAATTCATACAATTTCATAAATATGGGTTATAAACTGCAATTAAATTTTCTGGGTCAAATATGTAATTAATTCCATAAAGGGTATATCAGCAATTTCCAAAACTCTGGGTCAAAACTGTAAATACAAAGCAGTGGGTCATATTTGTAATTATACCAAAAGTTGAGGGCCCGATTTTAATATCACAAAAGGGTTTCATTAACCCGATACTGCCAATGGATCTCGCGCAGGGCTGGGGAAGGGAAGGAGCAGCGGCGGCCAACATGGAGCTTCTGCAGAGATCCTCTCCGGCAAGGCTCCAATAGCGGCGAGGCAAGGCGGCGGAGCTGCGGGGGTTGTTCGCGGCGGCTGCAGACTCCGGCGCTAGGCCAGGTGAGGAAAATAGCACAGGGCAGGTGCTGGTTGTGCAGGAGGCGGTTGAGGGCTGTGCAGGCGGCGATTGAGGGCTGCGCCGGCAAGGGTAGAGGCTGGAGACGGCGGCTCTGATGGCTTCCTCCGATGGTGCAGAGCATCGAAGACGGAAGTGACTCCCAGCGACCTGTCGCAACCGTTCGAGATGAAGGGAAACAGAGGGGCTCGAGGGGGGTTGTTTTGACAGAGAGAGAGACAGGTGAGCGAGAGTTTGAGGGAGAAGGAAGAGAGAAGAGCGGTTGAGTGTGAGAGACTGAGGGAGAAAGAGAATACAAAAGGTGAGCCAACGTAAAGGGGATGGGGTTAGCTAGGGCTGCAGAAGCTAGGGACAAGTTGGGCGGGGTAAATCACACGGCATCAGTTGCCCAACACAGCAACACGCCATCCATTGGCGCAGGAAAACAAAAAAAAAAAAAAAATATATATATATATATATATATATATATATATATATATAAAAGAAAAGGACTCGATCGAAAACTCGGGTCGGGATTTTCAAACCGGAAAACTTTCCGACACTTTTCCGAAAATTAAAAAGACGGATACACGTAATCGTATCCAAAAAAAATATAAAAATACTTGAAAAATATATTTTACTTCTTAAAATACTTTTAATAAAATATTCAATCTAATAAAATATCGATAGAAGGTAGGATAAAAATAAAAATTGAAATGCACCCAATAAACGGGGCGTTACATTAGATCCCCCTAAAAACAAGTTTCGTCCCGAAACTTGCTATGCGTCGAACTTCTCGGTACCTAAGACCGAGGAACTCTCAAACTAAGAAGGCTGAAACCTTCTAATCTATATACTACAACTACTATAACTACCATCGCAAGATAATGTCAGGTCATATAGCACATTCCCGCACAGGGCACAAAACCACATATAACATCACACATATACACAACTCCGCTAAGTGAAGAACTAGGTCTAACCCATCGATTCTATCGATACTACTAACTCAGCGTAAAAACTCAACTAAAGATACTATCCTCCGTCTTCTAGGTAGCCCCATTGGTTCCTCGTCTGCCACGAGATCCTCATGACTGACAACATGTCTCGAGCCATGTATGTACTCTCTCTATTGATACACATGAAACACCGGGTGAACACCCTCTACTCTTGGTGGCAACGCCAACTTATAAGACACTTCTCCAACTCACGCTAAGATCTCAAAAGGTCCGCCATATCGGAAACTCAACTTCCTACTCAGGTCTTTCACTTCCATTATGTCTCTAACAAAGAAGATCGAACTTCCAATTTACACCGTTGGCTTTAGTTCTTGTCAAACCGAACTTTGATGTTATGTTTCCTCAATTCTTGTTGCAAGTTCCAAGTAATGAAGGAAGTGCTTTACTTCACACTGCTTCTACTAACGAGACACGTATGTTGTTACCTTTACCTCGCTTCTCAATACTCGATAAAGACCTCGTCTTGAAGAATCACTAGTCCACTTCAAACCCATAAAACCTCAAAATAAATAAAAAGAGTTGCACCAATGAATCTCCTCTTAACTCTCCGCAACTCTATTGTCAATTCTTCGTCCCATTCAATACTTCATCGTCATCCGGAGTAGGTTACCATAAAAGGTGTTACACAACTTCTTCCTTCACATATCTGGTAAAGCTCAACACATCTAAGATGATTTGTAACTCTTTCTATATCTCTCGGGGTTTGCCATCCCGAGACAACTTGTCATAGGACTTCTCTCTCTAGTGACTCTGGTTGGTCCAAGATGCCGTATTTGCAATATCTAAGTCTCGAATTCTCAAAGGGTTACAATCAAATCTTAACTTAATTTTAGAAGAGACTACCGAGCCTTGCAACCGATCGAGTAGATCATCCATTCGTTGCAAGGAATACTTGTCTTTCACCATTATCTTGTTCGACTCACAGTAATCGATGTTCAAATGGAGAGAATTGTTTGTCATTTATTTTATTTTATTTTATTTTATTTTATTTTATTTTTTTTTATTTTTCACAACAATTCTGGTGTTTTCATAATAACTTCAATCAAGAATTCAAGATATATTTAAACATGATATTCAAATCAAGAGCTCAAGATAACATTCGGAGTTCCCCATATCATTTCACTAATTTCTTGTGAAATCTTATCAATAAGTTCTTGCACTAGCTCCTTCACTTGTTTTCACAACGCATGTGACTGCACAAGTGTCATTCCATACGGCACCTTAGATATCGGGATTGAATCAAGCTTGACCTTAGTGGAAAAATCCACATTATGACATATTGGAATCCGTGATATCTCGGTTTTTGTCTTTTCCTCTTTCGCCACATAACGTAGAACCTACACAACCTTGTCTTATAATTTGACAGGTGGTCATGATACTAATGGTTTACCCCGATCTGTTGGGGGAACATCCTTAAAACACGTGTATTGTTCCATCTGTAGCTACAATGTTGATCGTCTCCTTCCAAACATTCGTCTTTTCTTGAATTGGAAAGATTTGCTTGCGTCTTCTGACTCTTGTGGTCTTCTTTGAGTTTTCTTTTAACTTAATATCATTTTCCCTCTTTGATGACATGATTGTAAAAATCCTCTAAGGTTTCTCACTTATGTGCAACCATAAGGGTCCAATCTGCAAGACTTAACCGTGTTTCAAAACAATTGACCTTATCTTCTTCACTTTCCGCGACATCCCAACATATGGAAGGAGCTCTTCGCATTCTACATAAGCTCTCACCATAGACATCCTTTCTTCAGGTAGGTGTAGAAATTATACTTCACTTTCCTTATGTAAAGTCAACCCAACGGTAGAGGTTCTAACCTCAATCTTCCAAATACTTTTTGTACATCTCTTGTTGACATCAAAATTCAAAACTTCGATCATCTCTTACTCTTGTTGGTCACCTTATACATCTCTTGGTATTCCAAAAACAACTTCACACCCGTACCGGTATGCCTTGTGAAGAACGCTAGGCTAATATCCCCCTACCAACATCGCTGAACTATCCAACTCATAACTCCACCCAACACTAACATCATAACCCTAAGCTTGCAGCATTGCCCTAATCCAGATTCCTCGTTTCATGTTATAGCCACTATGGCTTCGCCATACGAGTCACAAAAACCTTGACTTAGCTTGGCTCGTGAAAATATGACATCCATAACCTTAGAACAAACATATCATACCTCCCCTTATATATACCCCTTTCCGCACAAACAACTATAGAAGACTCACCTTCCTCTTCGTCCTTCCAAGTTCCCTTTACCCTGAGCCATGTCATTCCTCCATATGAAAATCTCATGACCTAAGAAGGTCACACCAAGTCGTTACATTCCCTCTCAACAAGGTACATTACCATCACTTGTTGGAATCGGTAAATTGTTACTTGATTAAGATATTTGTACTTCCCTTGATATACCTCTTCATTGTTGACATTCAACCACCACGGATATTACAAGTTCTTGTTACTCTTCTTCATGATCCCACATCTTGGATTACTCTCCCCACCTATAGTCCCCAATATACAACCTGAACTTGTGCATTCTCGGTGGTCACCGATTAACTCATTGATGACCCTTTCCAAGATCAACAACTTACCCTCCTACCACACTTCCATATTAATATACTCCTGAAGGATACCCTCTCGGGGTACTCCGCCTAAACTTCACTAGCTCACTTTACTCTACTTCCATCTTCGTTAGCTCCTATTACACTCCCCTCTTCCTTCCGCTTCTGTAAGATAACTATACCTCCCAGCTCTTCCGTGTCATATGATCCACCTTCATAGGCTTGACCGCTTTTTCTAATGTTTTACAAAAGCACTTCTCAAATATTCCGACATTCATTAGCATCCACTCTCACTCCTCTTGGTTGGAAACTTAAGTCCTTCGATCCAAGCTCCTTGTTTCATCTTTCATCTTTTGAAGATCATCATCCGCACACACATCCTCCTTCTTAGCGTTGCTCAGTCTCATCACAATGACGGAAAACGATTGAATCTCCACGGTAATTCCGCTATGTGAACTTTCACCATGTGATCCTCCTCGTAACTCTCAAATTTCTGAATACGTCACCCGTTTAGAATCTCGCAAAGATCGTCACTACATCCTCCGTTACCCTCGTAAGCTTAACTTACGGTTCTCGTCAAGCTTTCACGATTGTCTGACCACTCTTTTCATCTTGACTCCCATACTTAGGAGCGCCTATTGAAAACTCGTCTTACTTAGAACACCACTTCATTCTCGAGCGAAAATGTAGTCCTCTTTACTTGATTCGCATCTTTAGTTCGTCGACACCGCACTTGGAAAATCTTATGTTCGTTGTCTCTAGTTGTTTCATTGATGTTCAATCGTTGCATCCTTTGGAACCCCCACTCATATCTTCTTGCCGCTTCCTTATTTATACGACTTCCTTCTCAATTTTGCTTCAACTAACTCGAGGTTCGTTCCCCCTTGTTTGTCCTTCGTTTGCGCCATCTCTAATCCTCCACTTCGACATCCTCTTAAAGGAGTCGGAGAAACACCAAGGTGTTTGTCCAAAATGTGATACACAACCCGGTACTTGAGCATACTCACCCTCAAATGTAAACTATCATAAGCCAAACGGTGTCGTCCAAGGGGCGATAATAGCTTTCTATCATTTCGACTATAAGGTTTATCATCCCATGTGTCAAAATATATCCTAATATACGTATCTAACTATATAAGTTCTATGTCCACCTGCTATCAACATAACGCATCCAATGAAATCATTCTCATAAAACGAGTTTCAAGAACTAATATAATATTTATCATGCCACATGTACAACTCATATCAATATAAAGGTCATGCCACCATAACAACATAACAAGTCAATCATGCATAACTATAATTAACATATAATAATAGTCAAAAAAATATCCTAGGTCTACGATACATATCTACATATATACACATATCTATATATACTAAAAGTCCATTAAACTATGCTGTCGAGATCCATGGAAGGAGTGGTGATCCGTACATTCTACCCCGACTCATGCATGCGATTTTGAAAACGAAAACTCAGAACCCGCGGGGTTCTGTTTATTCCTTATTCGGCCTTTAGAAGATTGCGAGTGCCATTGTTGTCAACCTAGGGCTCTGATACCACTTTTGTAACACCCCGAATCCGCGGGACTCGGAGCGCTACGGGCGGAGACCTCACAATGGGTCCCGACCCTTAGCCTGACAACAATTTCACTGGATCTTACAACAAGACACAAATAAAGGCAAAACCGAAATTCATTTTAATGCAATGATATGAACCCCAAAAGAAAACAACGAAAAACTTCAGCCGAGATACAACGCTAAAGGCAACCGCCATACACACGACATACATAATACCCTAAACAACACATAAAAACAACTCCCAAAACCCATCCTAAAATGTACGGACCCCGGCTGCCCACTCTTCCGGATCTCTCGGTCGCGCCCCTAACCTGCAATGCAACTACAACAATATCGGTATAAAACCGTTAGCTAGCATTCAAGGCATTAGCATCATGGTATTGGCACACACACATAAGGCATCATAAACACACAACATGTTCCAAACACACAATCCGGTTTATTATCTTTTATTTAAGTTATTCCATTACTAATTTCCATTTAGTTGTGGCACGGAAATCACAAGGATCCCGCCCTTGTCCCCTTTCACCAAACAGGTTTGGGCCAGATGCGAATCAGCATCACCTGTTGGACTGGTCGCAAGGCACCTCCCGGCCATCCCCATTTTGGGCCGGACATAGTGGTCACCGCCCGTTATCATACACTTGGGCCAAATATAAACATATAAAGTCGGTGGTCCTATTACCGGTTTAGATGTTATAACATAAGCAATAAACACACACCACCAAACACGCATTGAAACTAATACAGAGAATACGAGCTAAGTAAGTCCGAAGACTTACCTCGTCCCAAAGATAATCCCGCTAACCACCACTCTCAACTTCCCGTAGGAAGGCACTCAACGCCTGGTCAAAACAAGAAACACAATCAACATCTCTCTCACATGCTTGAAGTCCTTAGACTTCTAGTCCCAATGATCTCGCAAGATCATAAACCATAACCATGATAGGATAACGACTCCTAATCCTCACGATCTCACAAGGTCATAACCAACACAACACATGCTAGGATACTCTCGTCCTAGTCTCCACAATCTCAACAAGATCATAAAACCATAATCTCAATCCTCATAAGCTCACAAGATCAACCCAAACACTCAACGCCCTACAATTCTCACAAGATAACATCAACACCTCAAGCCTTATAACAATCATAAATCCTCAAAACTCACCTAAGGTCCAAAGCCACTACTTGGCATTACCTCTAAGTTATGCTAGATCCATCCTAGCATAATACTAAAACTTAACATAACTAGATCGAGGGGAAAGAATACTCACACAACGTCAAAAGACGGAAGTCGATCTACGGATGTCGAGAATGGAATTGTTGGCCTTTATCGGGGCGCTTCCGGTCCTAACACCAAAGCTAAACAAATTTAGCTTATATGCTAAACTTGAACGGAATATATAACTTATGTAAAATCTAAGGTAAAACTCGTTTTCAAAACCAAGGTTAAAACTGCTTAAATACTTTCTGGGACAATTTATACAATTTTAGAAACTTGGTCATAATCCGCCAATAAACCTTCGGGTCATAAATCCGAAATTAATCCAACAAGGGAATAATATATATGGTAGGTATAAATATAAGAATATCCCGGCAATTAAAATCCAATGTTAAAACCCGCTAACACATTTTCCGGGGCAATTCATACAATTTCATAAATATGGGTTATAAACTGCAATTAAATTTTCTGGGTCAAATATGTAATTAATTCCATAAAGGGTATATCAGCAATTTCCAAAACTCTGGGTCAAAACTGTAAATACAAAGCAGTGGGTCATATTTGTAATTATACCAAAAGTTGAGGGCCCGATTTTAATATCACAAAAGGGTTTCATTAACCCGATACTGCCAATGGATCTCGCGCAGGGCTGGGGAAGGGAAGGAGCAGCGGCGGCCAACATGGAGCTTCTGCAGAGATCCTCTCCGGCAAGGCTCCAATAGCGGCGAGGCAAGGCGGCGGAGCTGCGGGGGTTGTTCGCGGCGGCTGCAGACTCCGGCGCTAGGCCAGGTGAGGAAAATAGCACAGGGCAGGTGCTGGTTGGGCAGGAGGCGGTTGAGGGCTGTGCAGGCGGCGATTGAGGGCTGCGCCGGCAAGGGTAGAGGCTGGAGACGGCGGCTCTGATGGCTTCCTCCGATGGTGCAGAGCATCGAAGACGGAAGTGACTCCCGGCGACCTGTCGCAACCGTTCGAGATGAAGGGAAACAGAGGGGCTCGAGGGGGGTTGTTTTGACAGAGAGAGAGACAGGTGAGCGAGAGTTTGAGGGAGAAGGAAGAGAGAAGAGCGGTTGAGTGTGAGAGACTGAGGGAGAAAGAGAATACAAAAGGTGAGCCAACGTAAAGGGGATGGGGTTAGCTAGGGCTGCAGAAGCTAGGGACAAGTTGGGCGGGGTAAATCACACGGCATCAGTTGCCCAACACAGCAACACGCCATCCATTGGCGCAGGAAAACAAAAAAAAAAAAAAATATATATATATATATATATATATATATATATATATATATATATATAAAAGAAAAGGACTCGATCGAAAACTCGGGTCGGGATTTTCAAACCGGAAAACTTTCCGACACTTTTCCGAAAATTAAAAAGACGGATACACGTAATCGTATCCAAAAAAAATATAAAAATACTTGAAAAATATATTTTACTTCTTAAAATACTTTTAATAAAATATTCAATCTAATAAAATATCGATAGAAGGTAGGATAAAAATAAAAATTGAAATGCACCCAATAAACGGGGCGTTACATTAGATCCCCCTAAAAACAAGTTTCGTCCCGAAACTTGCTATGCGTCGAACTTCTCGGTACCTAAGACCGAGGAACTCTCAAACTAAGAAGGCTGAAACCTTCTAATCTATATACTACAACTACTATAACTACCATCGCAAGATAATGTCAGGTCATATAGCACATTCCCGCACAGGGCACAAAACCACATATAACATCACACATATACACAACTCCGCTAAGTGAAGAACTAGGTCTAACCCATCGATTCTATCGATACTACTAACTCAGCGTAAAAACTCAACTAAAGATACTATCCTCCGTCTTCTAGGTAGCCCCATTGGTTCCTCGTCTGCCACGAGATCCTCATGACTGACAACATGTCTCGAGCCATGTATGTACTCTCTCTATTGATACACATGAAACACCGGGTGAACACCCTCTACTCTTGGTGGCAACGCCAACTTATAAGACACTTCTCCAACTCACGCTAAGATCTCAAAAGGTCCGCCATATCGGAAACTCAACTTCCTACTCAGGTCTTTCACTTCCATTATGTCTCTAACAAAGAAGATCGAACTTCCAATTTACACCGTTGGCTTTAGTTCTTGTCAAACCGAACTTTGATGTTATGTTTCCTCAATTCTTGTTGCAAGTTCCAAGTAATGAAGGAAGTGCTTTACTTCACACTGCTTCTACTAACGAGACACGTATGTTGTTACCTTTACCTCGCTTCTCAATACTCGATAAAGACCTCGTCTTGAAGAATCACTAGTCCACTTCAAACCCATAAAACCTCAAAATAAATAAAAAGAGTTGCACCAATGAATCTCCTCTTAACTCTCCGCAACTCTATTGTCAATTCTTCGTCCCATTCAATACTTCATCGTCATCCGGAGTAGGTTACCATAAAAGGTGTTACACAACTTCTTCCTTCACATATCTGGTAAAGCTCAACACATCTAAGATGATTTGTAACTCTTTCTATATCTCTCGGGGTTTGCCATCCCGAGACAACTTGTCATAGGACTTCTCTCTCTAGTGACTCTGGTTGGTCCAAGATGCCGTATTTGCAATATCTAAGTCTCGAATTCTCAAAGGGTTACAATCAAATCTTAACTTAATTTTAGAAGAGACTACCGAGCCTTGCAACCGATCGAGTAGATCATCCATTCGTTGCAAGGAATACTTGTCTTTCACCATTATCTTGTTCGACTCACAGTAATCGATGTTCAAATGGAGAGAATTGTTTGTCATTTATTTTATTTTATTTTATTTTATTTTATTTTATTTTTTTTTTATTTTTCACAACAATTCTGGTGTTTTCATAATAACTTCAATCAAGAATTCAAGATATATTTAAACATGATATTCAAATCAAGAGCTCAAGATAACATTCGGAGTTCCCCATATCATTTCACTAATTTCTTGTGAAATCTTATCAATAAGTTCTTGCACTAGCTCCTTCACTTGTTTTCACAACGCATGTGACTGCACAAGTGTCATTCCATACGGCACCTTAGATATCGGGATTGAATCAAGCTTGACCTTAGTGGAAAAATCCACATTATGACATATTGGAATCCGTGATATCTCGGTTTTTGTCTTTTCCTCTTTCGCCACATAACGTAGGACCTACACAACCTTGTCTTATAATTTGACAGGTGGTCATGATACTAATGGTTTACCCCGATCTGTTGGGGGAACATCCTTAAAACACGTGTATTGTTCCATCTGTAGCTACAATGTTGATCGTCTCCTTCCAAACATTCGTCTTTTCTTGAATTGGAAAGATTTGCTTGCGTCTTCTGACTCTTGTGGTCTTCTTTGAGTTTTCTTTTAACTTAATATCATTTTCCCTCTTTGATGACATGATTGTAAAAATCCTCTAAGGTTTCTCACTTATGTGCAACCATAAGGGTCCAATCTGCAAGACTTAACCGTGTTTCAAAACAATTGACCTTATCTTCTTCACTTTCCGCGACATCCCAACATATGGAAGGAGCTCTTCGCATTCTACATAAGCTCTCACCATAGACATCCTTTCTTCAGGTAGGTGTAGAAATTATACTTCACTTTCCTTATGTAAAGTCAACCCAACGGTAGAGGTTCTAACCTCAATCTTCCAAATACTTTTTGTACATCTCTTGTTGACATCAAAATTCAAAACTTCGATCATCTCTTACTCTTGGTGGTCACCTTATACATCTCTTGGTATTCCAAAAACAACTTCACACCCGTACCGGTATGCCTTGTGAAGAACGCTAGGCTAATATCCCCCTACCAACATCGCTGAACTATCCAACTCATAACTCCACCCAACACTAACATCATAACCCTAAGCTTGCAGCATTGCCCTAATCCAGATTCCTCGTTTCATGTTATAGCCACTATGGCTTCGCCATACGAGTCACAAAAACCTTGACTTAGCTTGGCTCGTGAAAATATGACATCCATAACCTTAGAACAAACATATCATACCTCCCCTTATATATACCCCTTTCCGCACAAACAACTATAGAAGACTCACCTTCCTCTTCGTCCTTCCAAGTTCCCTTTACCCTGAGCCATGTCATTCCTCCATATGAAAATCTCATGACCTAAGAAGGTCACACCAAGTCGTTACATTCCCTCTCAACAAGGTACATTACCATCACTTGTTGGAATCGGTAAATTGTTACTTGATTAAGATATTTGTACTTCCCTTGATATACCTCTTCATTGTTGACATTCAACCACCACGGATATTACAAGTTCTTGTTACTCTTCTTCATGATCCCACATCTTGGATTACTCTCCCCACCTATAGTCCCCAATATACAACCTGAACTTGTGCATTCTCGGTGGTCACCGATTAACTCATTGATGACCCTTTCCAAGATCAACAACTTACCCTCCTACCACACTTCCATATTAATATACTCCTGAAGGATACCCTCTCGGGGTACTCCGCCTAAACTTCACTAGCTCACTTTACTCTACTTCCATCTTCGTTAGCTCCTATTACACTCCCCTCTTCCTTCCGCTTCTGTAAGATAACTATACCTCCCAGCTCTTCCGTGTCATATGATCCACCTTCATAGGCTTGACCGCTTTTTCTAATGTTTTACAAAAGCACTTCTCAAATATTCCGACATTCATTAGCATCCACTCTCACTCCTCTTGGTTGGAAACTTAAGTCCTTCGATCCAAGCTCCTTGTTTCATCTTTCATCTTTTGAAGATCATCATCCGCACACACATCCTCCTTCTTAGCGTTGCTCAGTCTCATCACAATGACGGAAAACGATTGAATCTCCACGGTAATTCCGCTATGTGAACTTTCACCATGTGATCCTCCTCGTAACTCTCAAATTTCTGAATACGTCACCCGTTTAGAATCTCGCAAAGATCGTCACTACATCCTCCGTTACCCTCGTAAGCTTAACTTACGGTTCTCGTCAAGCTTTCACGATTGTCTGACCACTCTTTTCATCTTGACTCCCATACTTAGGAGCGCCTATTGAAAACTCGTCTTACTTAGAACACCACTTCATTCTCGAGCGAAAATGTAGTCCTCTTTACTTGATTCGCATCTTTAGTTCGTCGACACCGCACTTGGAAAATCTTATGTTCGTTGTCTCTAGTTGTTTCATTGATGTTCAATCGTTGCATCCTTTGGAACCCCCACTCATATCTTCTTGCCGCTTCCTTATTTATACGACTTCCTTCTCAATTTTGCTTCAACTAACTCGAGGTTCGTTCCCCCTTGTTTGTCCTTCGTTTGCGCCATCTCTAATCCTCCACTTCGACATCCTCTTAAAGGAGTCGGAGAAACACCAAGGTGTTTGTCCAAAATGTGATACACAACCCGGTACTTGAGCATACTCACCCTCAAATGTAAACTATCATAAGCCAAACGGTGTCGTCCAAGGGGCGATAATAGCTTTCTATCATTTCGACTATAAGGTTTATCATCCCATGTGTCAAAATATATCCTAATATACGTATCTAACTATATAAGTTCTATGTCCACCTGCTATCAACATAACGCATCCAATGAAATCATTCTCATAAAACGAGTTTCAAGAACTAATATAATATTTATCATGCCACATGTACAACTCATATCAATATAAAGGTCATGCCACCATAACAACATAACAAGTCAATCATGCATAACTATAATTAACATATAATAATAGTCAAAAAAATATCCTAGGTCTACGATACATATCTACATATATACACATATCTATATATACTAAAAGTCCATTAAACTATGCTGTCGAGATCCATGGAAGGAGTGGTGATCCGTACATTCTACCCCGACTCATGCATGCGATTTTGAAAACGAAAACTCAGAACCCGCGGGGTTCTGTTTATTCCTTATTCGGCCTTTAGAAGATTGCGAGTGCCATTGTTGTCAACCTAGGGCTCTGATACCACTTTTGTAACACCCCGAATCCGCGGGACTCGGAGCGCTACGGGCGGAGACCTCACAATGGGTCCCGACCCTTAGCCTGACAACAATTTCACTGGATCTTACAACAAGACACAAATAAAGGCAAAACCGAAATTCATTTTAATGCAATGATATGAACCCCAAAAGAAAACAACGAAAAACTTCAGCCGAGATACAACGCTAAAGGCAACCGCCATACACACGACATACATAATACCCTAAACAACACATAAAAACAACTCCCAAAACCCATCCTAAAATGTACGGACCCCGGCTGCCCACTCTTCCGGATCTCTCGGTCGCGCCCCTAACCTGCAATGCAACTACAACAATATCGGTATAAAACCGTTAGCTAGCATTCAAGGCATTAGCATCATGGTATTGGCACACACACATAAGGCATCATAAACACACAACATGTTCCAAACACACAATCCGGTTTATTATCTTTTATTTAAGTTATTCCATTACTAATTTCCATTTAGTTGTGGCACGGAAATCACAAGGATCCCGCCCTTGTCCCCTTTCACCAAACAGGTTTGGGCCAGATGCGAATCAGCATCACCTGTTGGACTGGTCGCAAGGCACCTCCCGGCCATCCCCATTTTGGGCCGGACATAGTGGTCACCGCCCGTTATCATACACTTGGGCCAAATATAAACATATAAAGTCGGTGGTCCTATTACCGGTTTAGATGTTATAACATAAGCAATAAACACACACCACCAAACACGCATTGAAACTAATACAGAGAATACGAGCTAAGTAAGTCCGAAGACTTACATCGTCCCAAAGATAATCCCGCTAACCACCACTCTCAACTTCCCGTAGGAAGGCACTCAACGCCTGGTCAAAACAAGAAACACAATCAACATCTCTCTCACATGCTTGAAGTCCTTAGACTTCTAGTCCCAATGATCTCGCAAGATCATAAACCATAACCATGATAGGATAACGACTCCTAATCCTCACGATCTCACAAGGTCATAACCAACACAACACATGCTAGGATACTCTCGTCCTAGTCTCCACAATCTCAACAAGATCATAAAACCATAATCTCAATCCTCATAAGCTCACAAGATCAACCCAAACACTCAACGCCCTACAATTCTCACAAGATAACATCAACACCTCAAGCCTTATAACAATCATAAATCCTCAAAACTCACCTAAGGTCCAAAGCCACTACTTGGCATTACCTCTAAGTTATGCTAGATCCATCCTAGCATAATACTAAAACTTAACATAACTAGATCGAGGGGAAAGAATACTCACACAACGTCAAAAGACGGAAGTCGATCTACGGATGTCGAGAATGGAATTGTTGGCCTTTATCGGGGCGCTTCCGGTCCTAACACCAAAGCTAAACAAATTTAGCTTATATGCTAAACTTGAACGGAATATATAACTTATGTAAAATCTAAGGTAAAACTCGTTTTCAAAACCAAGGTTAAAACCGCTTAAATACTTTCTGGGACAATTTATACAATTTTAGAAACTTGGTCATAATCCGCCAATAAACCTTCGGGTCATAAATCCGAAATTAATCCAACAAGGGAATAATATATATGGTAGGTATAAATATAAGAATATCCCGGCAATTAAAATCCAATGTTAAAACCCGCTAACACATTTTCCGGGGCAATTCATACAATTTCATAAATATGGGTTATAAACTGCAATTAAATTTTCTGGGTCAAATATGTAATTAATTCCATAAAGGGTATATCAGCAATTTCCAAAACTCTGGGTCAAAACTGTAAATACAAAGCAGTGGGTCATATTTGTAATTATACCAAAAGTTGAGGGCCCGATTTTAATATCACAAAAGGGTTTCATTAACCCGATACTGCCAATGGATCTCGCGCAGGGCTGGGGAAGGGAAGGAGCAGCGGCGGCCAACATGGAGCTTCTGCAGAGATCCTCTCCGGCAAGGCTCCAATAGCGGCGAGGCAAGGCGGCGGAGCTGCGGGGGTTGTTCGCGGCGGCTGCAGACTCCGGCGCTAGGCCAGGTGAGGAAAATAGCACAGGGCAGGTGCTGGTTGTGCAGGAGGCGGTTGAGGGCTGTGCAGGCGGCGATTGAGGGCTGCGCCGGCAAGGGTAGAGGCTGGAGACGGCGGCTCTGATGGCTTCCTCCGATGGTGCAGAGCATCGAAGACGGAAGTGACTCCCGGCGACCTGTCGCAACCGTTCGAGATGAAGGGAAACAGAGGGGCTCGAGGGGGGTTGTTTTGACAGAGAGAGAGACAGGTGAGCGAGAGTTTGAGGGAGAAGGAAGAGAGAAGAGCGGTTGAGTGTGAGAGACTGAGGGAGAAAGAGAATACAAAAGGTGAGCCAACGTAAAGGGGATGGGGTTAGCTAGGGCTGCAGAAGCTAGGGACAAGTTGGGCGGGGTAAATCACACGGCATCAGTTGCCCAACACAGCAACACGCCATCCATTGGCGCAGGAAAACAAAAATAAATATATATATATATATATATATATATATATATATATATATATATATATATATATATATATATAAAAGAAAAGGACTCGATCGAAAACTCGGGTCGGGATTTTCAAACCGGAAAACTTTCCGACACTTTTCCGAAAATTAAAAAGACGGATACACGTAATCGTATCCAAAAAAAAATATAAAAATACTTGAAAAATATATTTTACTTCTTAAAATACTTTTAATAAAATATTCAATCTAATAAAATATCGATAGAAGGTAGGATAAAAATAAAAATTGAAATGCACCCAATAAACGGGGCGTTACAAGATTAGTATAGTGTAAGGATTGAAACGAATAATAGCACGATGAGCAAAATTACTATTGATGCATGAAAGTAAGGAGGAGGAGGAGAAAGGGTTAACTCATTTGGATGAGGTATAATATCCCTTTATATAGGCCATTGAGGTTGACAATTTATTATAGGAGGAGAAGTTTCAGAATCCCGTATTTGGATGAACTAAGCTGATTTTTTTCTAAAAAGATTTTCTGTTTCAAATCGGTTTTTTAAAATTAAAATTTTTAAAATTAGTTTAGAAAATAATCCACAAAAAAATTTAAAATAAATTAATTAGCGTAACAAATTGCAGAATAAAAAATTTAGAAAGGATGAAGAATGTTGTTCAAATTTGAATTTTTAAAACTATGATTTTGAAATTTTTAGACGATTAAAAAATTTGATAAAATAAAAATTTTAAATTTTAAATGTATATTTAAATTACATTTCGATTAAATGATTTGCCTTTTTTATTCAAAAAATAACCTAAATAACCTAAAAATATATATTTTGGGATAGTTTTTGAAAATTTATTCCCTTGTTGATTTAAGTAGGCCAGATTTTTACCAAAAAAATATATAATTATTTATAATGTGAGGATAATAACAATCAACAAATCTAACAACATTGACAGTAATCTACAAATGACTTGATTTGGGTTTACGGTTTTTAAAACAATTTATTTACGAAAAAGATCTTGATTTTACATACGAAATTTTAAATTTGTTTTTTAAAAAATATAATAATAGATAATATCAAATGGTTAAATTTATAAATTATTTGGATGAGATCAAAAACTTTCAAAATACAAAATACGAAAATTACAGGATAAGGTTCTTTTTTTTAAAAAAAATACCTTTCTAATGTTTATTAACATTACTTTTTTTTAAAAAAAATTGTTTATTTAGTAAAGTAAGGTTCTTTATGTAAAAATGGAATCAAACAATTTTAATAAAATTCAAAATACAAAAAATATTGCTAAAAATTAGTAATAATTTGTAAATTTCCATTGAAATAGGCAACAAAACAAAATTTTTAAATGTGTACGGCAGGTTTCATTTTCAAGATTTTTTAGATAATAATTACCGAACCAATATAAATAAATTAAAAAAATTTCAAAATTTCAAAATTTTTTAAGATGATACATATTTCAAAATGTTAACAAAATTTTCAAAATGGAAGATATGCATTATTGGATCGGTAGAAAATCAAGGGATAAGGTTCTATTTTTTTTAAAAAAAAATTGTAAATCTAAACTGAACCGCTATAAATAAATTAAAAAAGCTGAATATAAAAAAAGTTGGCTTAAATGAAAACTTCAAACATTATCTACCGATTCTAAATTTTCTCTTAAAAACAAAATTTGTTAAAGAACTTTTCTTATAAAAACAAAATTGGGGGATAATATCAATTTCTATTTTTTATAATATAAATGAAAACAAATTTAACTAACAACTTTTTTTAATATTTTTTTTAGATTGACGTTAATTCTAAGGGCGACACGTGGCAATAAAATTTCGCTATGCTGAGGCTAATCGTGGGGACGACACGTGGCAATAGAGGCTTCTGCTTTAATATATATAAGATAAGATATATAAAAGATTATAGATTCTTAATTTGATTGGTCAAGATATATTTTTGTTTAAACTCTAGTTATTGTATAAAAAGTAAAAAATATGAAGGATTTTTTTAATTAATTTATGGAAAATAATTATAATATATGGTTTGTTAAAACTTTCAAAATTAGGTCGGTTATCAATATCTTATAATTTTTTATTTTTAAGATTTGATTTATAAGATCATAGTAAATCTGTAAATTTGTCCAAAAATATCATTTACGTGGCATGTTTTGAACGATGTGGCATTGCTAAAGTTAATTAATGCTTATAGAAATTATTTTATAAAATAAAATTGATAAATCTGAAAATATCTTGTAATCAAATATTTTAATTTTCTATTATAGTTAACTCGCTTTTAAAATCTTTATAAAGATTCTGATTTGTTATAGACTAGTTTAGTGCCCGCAACTTGAGCGGATATTATCTAAAATAAAAATATATTATTATTATGTTTGTAACACCCAAAGTTCTGGAAACTCGAAGCACTACGGGCTAGGACCGCACAATGGGTCCCGACCCTCAGAGTAGCAACAACAAACGGATCTTACAACAAGGCACAGACGAATGAAAACAAAACTCAATATAAGACCAAATGTTTAAACCAAAAGAAAACACAAACTCCACAGCCGGGTTCAAAATAAAAGGGAAACAACAAAAGAAATATAAACCCGATCCCGTCCTATAATGTACGGAAACCCCGGCTGACCACACCATCCGGATCACTCAGCAGCATCCTGAACCTGCGGAACATCTACAACGATGGTATAAACCGTTAGCTAACATTCTAGGTATAAGCAAGAGTGTAAAGGCACAAACACACATAAGGTAAAGAAAACACATAACATGCTTACACATCAACCAATTATTTATCTTTCATTAAGGTCATCCATTACTAATTCAACTTCTTTTGTCACACGAGAATCTCCCGAAACTCGATCTTGACCTGCTGATAGGTCGCACACTGAGCTACATATCTCGTGACGTCTGGCTTCAGACCTCCCCACCAGTAAGAGCGTCTGATATCCTGATACATCTTACTTGCACCAAGGTGTACTGAGTAAGGTGAAGAGTGAGCCTCCTGAAGGATCCTCTGTCTCAACTCTCGATCCGACGGTACACAAACACGCTCCCGGCGTCTCAAAACTCCGTCAGCACCAACTGTAAACTGTGGTGCCTCTCCTCGAGACATCCGGTCTCGGATCTGTGTCAAAGCTGGACAAATTTCTTGTTTCTGTCGGATTTCGGCCAATAGATCAGGTACTATCTCCAAGGTGGACAACTGACTGTCAAAATCTGGGAAATATATATCCATCTCTAGCCATGCAAGGTCTCGCTGTAACTGTGGCTGAGCTGTCAGCCTAGCGATTGCTATCTCCCGGGAAGTCTTCCTACTAAGAGCATCTGCTACCACATTAGCCTTTCCCGGGTGGTATAAGATCTCAAGATCAAAGTCCTTGATCAACTCTAACCATCTGCGTTGGCGGTTATTCAACTCCCGCTGAGTGAATATGTACTTCAGACTCTTATGGTCTGTGAAAATCTGACACGTGGCTCCGTACAAATAGTGTCTCCAAATCTTCAAAGCATGAACAACATCAGCTAACTCAAGATCGTGGGTAGGGTAATTCTCCTCGTATGTCTTCAATTGTCGAGACGCATAAGCGATCACTTTTCCCCTCTGCATCAGAACACATCCCAAGCCCAGCTTGGATGCATCGTTGTAAACCACAAAATCCTCAATGTCCTCTAGCTGAGCTAAGATAGGAGCAGAGGTCAATCTCTTCTTCAGCTCCTCGAAGCTCTGCAGGCAAGACTCGGACCATACGAACCTCGTAGACTTCCGCAGCAAGGAAGTGAGCGGTCGGGCGATAACTGAAAAGCCCTCAACAAAACGCATGTAGTAGCCTGTCAATCCTAAGAAGCTGCGAACCTCCTTAACGTTCTTAGGTGGCGGCCAAGAAGCTACTGACTCAATCTTTGTCGGATCTACCTTGATCCCTTCAGGTGAAACTATGTGACCAAGGAATGCTACCTCGGACATCCAAAACTCGCACTTAGAGAGCTTAGCGTAGAGCTCTCTATCTTGTAAGACCTGAAGAACGATCCTCAAGTGTCCAACATGTTCCTCTCTACTGCGGGAGTAAACCAGAATGTCGTCGATGAAGACAACTACAAACTGGTCTAGAAAGTCGATGAAGATGTTATTCATCAACTCCATGAAGACTGCGGGTGCATTTGTAAGCCCAAATGACATCACTACAAACTCATAGTGTCCATATCTGGTCCGAAATGCCGTCTTGGCTATGTCCTGCTCTCTCACCCTCAACTGGTGATATCTAGATCTCAAATCAATCCTCGAAAACACTGAAGCTCCATGCAATTGATCCAAAAGATCATCGATACGGGGGAATGGGTACTTGTTCTTGATCGTCACCTCTTTCAGCTCTCGGTAGTCGATACATAACCTCATAGACCCATCTTTCTTCCCGACGAAGAGAACTGGTGCGTCCCAAGGAGATACACTAGGACGGATGAAGCCCTTCTCTACTAACTCCTCGAGCCGCTTCTTCAACTCAAGCATCTCGATAGGCGCCATACGATAAGGAGCCTTAGAGATCGGTCTTGTACCGGGCTTTAGATCAATGCCAAAATCTACACTCCTTTGTGGAGGTAAACTTGATGGCTCTCCAAAGATGTCAGCAAACTCGCAAGCTACTGGAATCTCCTCCAAAGCTGGACTAGTACTATCCTTCACGACATAGCACCAAAAAGCCTCGTATCCCTGATTGATAAGTCTCGTAGCTCGTACTACACTGATGACTGTACCAGTCTTCCCGAGATCCCATCCTCAGAAGATCTCAACATGGCCTGCATCTGTAGTTATTGTCACTGTCCTCTTGCCGATGTCCAAAACTGCTCGATGTTGATCCATCCAATCCATGCCCAAAATAACTTCTTCATGTACTAAGTACATGACGAAGAAGTTAGCTGGCCAATCGCGACCTCTCAACCGGATAGGGCAATCGCGAACCTCTCGAGTACCTCGAATCTTACCCCCATCGGGTAATCCTATAAAGAAGGGTCTACCTTCTACCGTAACTAAGGCCAATCTATCTACGCAAGCATCAGATATAAAAGAATGCGTAGCACCAGTATCAAAAAGAACTCTAATAGGAAAACCATTAATGTGAATGGTACCTGTAGCTGCTGGCACTGTCGGCTCTACAACACTCCTCAACTCATAAACTCTGGCTGGTGCATCTCTGGTGTCTGCAGATCCACCAACACGTCCTCTACCTCTCCCCTGTCCCGGAGTAGAACCTTGAGGAGTGGCAGAACCTAAAACTCTCTGCTGCTACTGGTACTGAGATCTCTGTCCTCCTCCAACAACACTGGCAGGGGAAGAACCCTGTTGAGATAGCGCCTTGCCTTGACAGCAAAACGCAGCTCTATGTCTGGGCTTGCCGCAAGTAAAGCAAGTCACTGTTGGCTTCTTGCAATCAGCTTGGATGTGTCCAGGTACTCCGCATTTATGACATTGTCGTACTCTGTTAGAACTCTGCTGAAACCCAAAACATCCAGGCGTCTGACTACGCCCAAAACCAGCTGCTCCAGCTCCAGCACTGGCTGATCCAGTCCTGATAGTCTCCTCAACCCTCTGCACATAGTCGCAAAATGCAGAAGCTCCGATAGACACTCGTGCGGACTCTATTGATGGCGCTCTCTGTGCTCCAGACCTAGCAACGGTCCCATTTCCAGCTTCAGGAACAATGCTCTCAGCAACCTCTTCAGCAAACGCCTCAACGATAGGCGGATCAGCAACTGGGGCTTGGCCCCGACCTCTAGATAGTGGAGGTCTTCCTGCACGTCCTCGTCCACGGACGGCAGGTGGAAGTGGTGGTCGACCCCTTCCTCGCCCTATAGCAGCGGTAGCCCTAGTGCGTGTCATCTGCTATAAGGATAGATATATAAGACTATATATAGATATAAGGTCACGCTACAGCTAAAGCACAAATCCAAGAAAAAGCACATGTAAAGGCCAACAAAAGAAACTACACTGCTGAGATCCGCGGAGGTAGTGGTGGTCGCCCGTACATCTATCCCACACCAACGGTTTAAAAACAAAACTCCCCTTTTGAAAACGTTAGACCCCTTGCGGGTTCTATTTTATTTATCCATCCGACCTGTAGAAGATTTCGAGTGCCATTGTTACCAACTTCCGCTTTGATACCATATTGTAACACCCCAAGTTTTGGGAACTCGAAGAGCTACGGGCTTGGACCGCACAATGGGTCCCGACCCTCAGAGTAGCAACAAAAAACGGATCTTACAACAAGGAACAAACAAATGAAAACAAAACTCAATATAAAACCAAAGGTTTAAACCAAAAGAAAACACAAACTCCACAACCGGGTTCTAAACAAAAGGGAAATAACAAAAGAAACATAAACCCGATCCCGTCCTATAATGTACGGGAACCCCGGCTGACCACACCATCCGGATCACTCAGCAGCACCCTGAACCTGCGGAACATCTACAACGACGGTATAAACTGTTAGCTAACATTCAAGGTATAAGCAAGAGTGTAAAGGCACAAACACACATTAGGTAAAGAAAACACATAGCATGCTTACACATCAACCGGTTATTTATCTTTCATTAAGGTCATCCATTACTAATTC
Organism: Fagopyrum homotropicum; assembly: GCA_033239125.1. Classification (NCBI taxonomy): domain Eukaryota; kingdom Viridiplantae; phylum Streptophyta; class Magnoliopsida; order Caryophyllales; family Polygonaceae; genus Fagopyrum; species Fagopyrum homotropicum. Next base: position 133,411,254 of record BSWB01000004.1, read on the forward strand.
AACTTCTTTTGTCACACGAGAATCTCCCGAAACTCGCCTCCGCTTCCGTCTGCCAACAGGAATAGATCAGTACTGTCCGTTACCTACGGGTCTGGGTCGCAAGAGCACATTCTAGTTTCCTGGAGAACTAGACAAATGGTCACCGCCCGGTTATAATACACTTGGGTCAATTAAGGTTAACAAAGGGTGAATCCTATTTCCAATTATCCGTTATAATCGTGATAAATAGCACAAACAAGCCAATACAATCCAACTAATACGCGGAATGAAGCTAAGTAAGTCCAAGGGACTTACCTCACACGAAGGTAACACAAGAGATCAACGAACAACTCAGAAAACACTCAAGGAAGCTCAGTTTCCCTCAGAAAAGGAGCAAGGAAAGCCTGTATGAACAAGCAACACGGATCAGGAACGAAACGGTTACTAGAAGTCTATGACTTCTAGTCTCAACGATCTCTAAGAGATCAACACATGCTAAGGGCTCAACCTTAGTCTTACAACAACTCAGGGGAACAAGGAACAACCATAAGCAACCAAGGAAGGAACGAGGAAAGGAAGGAAGGAAGCAACTCACCAAAGACGGGAGCTACTGCAGAGAAACCGTAGGGGTGGCTAGACGGATGCGCATGGGCGGCTGAACAGAGGTGCAGGGCCGGCTCTGTGCAGGGACAGGGGCGGCGGCGTGACAGAAAGCGTTGTCGGCTTTCTTCTTCGACAGAACTCACAACAGGGGCAACCAAAGCTCGAACCTTTGGCTCCAACACGTCAAGACTCAACTCCAAGAGCCTGAGAACAACGAAGGGTCAACAACGGAACACTCCACAAAAATCAAGGCTCATGCTTGATCCTTGGAGAAAAAGAAAAGAGAAGAACGAAAGGAAGAAACCAAAACAGAAGGAGAAGGCATACAGCGCTAAAGGAACGTGAGGAAGAACCATAAAAGGTGCACTTACACATTCAGCGAAGTCGCGGGAAGCAAAGGACGGCTGCAGCTCTCTAGGGTTGAAGACGATAGCAAGGAATAGGAAAAAGGGGAGAAAGAAGAGAATATATAGGGACAGGCTGAAAATAATAGAAGGAAGGGCGTCTAGGGTTTAGAAAGAAGATAAGGAAACCGGCCCATAAGATAAAATATCGGATATTCTATCTATGGAAGGGAGATAAAAGAACGGAAGAAAAGATCGGCATGATCTGTCGTAAATCTGCAGGGGCGGATCTCACAGCCGCAGGGGCGGCTGGCCGCGGGGGCGGCCCTCTTCACCGCAGGGGCGGTGAAGGCAAAAACCTAGGATCTTACAATGTTAAAAGGGCAGACGAAGGAAGGGTGGAAGACTATGTTGTTACAAGTTCTAAACATCCCAAAATATGTAGAATTCCCCTTTCTCCTTCTTCTACCAATTAGTAAGCGAGCAAAGGACTGATACGTCTTAATAGATGTTTTGGTAAGCGGTCCGAGGTAGAGCCCTCAATGGTCTACCGTGACCCCCATTTCGCCTTACCAACTCCAGGAAAACTCTGAATACATGCCTAGAGTAACTATAAAAGTTAATTAAGTGAATCGTTTGTGTATTTTTTTTAAAAATTTACATTAAATTAATTAGGTAAACTATGATATATTGTTACCTTAAATTATGGGTGTTTTAAAAATAATTATATATTTATAAAAGCTATTAAGTAGATCATGAGTGTTTTTAAAAAAAATGTAATTGTAAAAGTAATTAGGTAAAATGAATTAAGTAAAATATGATATATTGTTACGTTAATTAGGTAACAAACTTTGTACCCTTGGAAACGGCGTGCTAACAAGCTCACCGGGATGAACAAGGCGAACCACAATCTAAATCTACCGAGATGAAAATGCTGACTTTTCGTTGTCCTCCTCATCTTCTTATCTCCGACAGCGGTGCCACCTTCCTTGGGGAGTTTCTTGCCGCCCTTAGGGTTCTTCTCTTCCAGAGTCTTTTTGATATTCTTCTCCTCAACGGATACGCTTCATCTCTACCGGTTTCTTCTCTATTGGGAGCGCCATGGAAAAGGGTTGTTTTGTAAATAAATAACATATATTTTTGTATAGCAAAAGAAAACACCGTAGTTGAAATCTGCTTTTTTTAAATAGATGTGTAATGAAACTCGCCGTTTGAAATTGTATTTTATGTAGGATAAATTGCAGTTTTAAACCACGAGCCTTTCCAAACTTAAGCTCCTTCATATTTGGGAAACTAATTTAGTGTCGGCATGTGCACCTTGTGCGGGTTTGTCTGAATAATTTTTTTTTACTTTTACACATTGTATTGGATATTAATTTATAAAAAAGATCATTTAATAATGAAAACCCATTTTTTATCTTAACTTAGTCATTGTTATTAACTAATATGATTAACATATATGAGGATTAAATTATATTTTTTTAGAAACAAAAGAACATGATTAAAAATTTATTGTTGGAGTATTATATTTATAACTTAATATATTATCACTTTTACTGGAAGAAATAAAAAAAAATGAAAGTGATGAGAGTGGACTTTGATTCTCAATGACATCGATTACTTATATTAAGTTAGATGAGCAAAGTTTTTTTTTTAGTTTTAAATTATAAAAAATGTGTAAATCTAGTTAGAAGATTTGCGTGAGATTTTCTCAACAAAATCGAATTGTAGTAGATCAATTTGATAATTTTGATTAGTAGATAAGTTGATTTGATCTTTTTGTTTTTATTCTTATAAAATAATTAATGACAAATCTGTAAATATATTGTGACAAATCTTTAAATAGATCGAAAAAATACTGATGTGGATTACTCTAGAAGTTGACACGTTGACAAAATGAGAGTTGTTTTAGTAATATATAGATTAAGTTTCAACCGTATCTAGTTTCAAAATTATTTTAAATTTCTTTATTGTTTAGGGAAAAAAGCAAACTAAATGAGGTACTAAAAAAATAATGTTGGATACTTATTCGAAGAACCACCCTGATCACTAGATATTGCTCTAGTATATTTATTATGACTCTGTCCGTATTGAAGATCACGTCATAAATGTTAGGATTGATATCGACTCAAGTTGAGCAGTTTGAACTGGTCCCCAATTTTGGTTGAGACCCAAACCCGAACAACCCATTGAAGTAAAGAGAAGGGCGGGAAAAGATTTTACAACGACATCTGTTCTTTAGAACAATTAAGAGCATCTTGAAATTATATACTAATTTGAAGTTTTTTATTGACTCTTTTTTTTCATTTTGTTAACCATTAATAAATGTATAAACTTATTTTAGTCCGACCCAAAATCTTTTCTATGATTTTGAAACGATATTGACTCTTTTTTTTAACTTATAACCTCTCGTACCGAGAGGGAAACTCAATCCACTAGATCAAATTGCGCCTTGCTTGTCCATATTTTTAATTTTCAACAAAGCCACAATTTTAAACTACGGTTTTCCAATGAAAACCGTAGTTAAAAATTGTGGGTCTACTCCAACACTAGTTGTCTTCCTATTTTGGAAAATAGTTTTCCCCCCGATCCTACTGTGATAAATAATTCTCTCTTTTTTTTATAATTATTTTGGAAAAAAGAAAATAAAAATTGGACAATCTTATGATGTATTTCTTTCTTGAGAATCTTCTTTATCTAACGGTGGAGCAATTTGAACTGGTCCGCAATTTTGGTTGAGACCCAAACCCGAACAACCCATTGAAGTAAAGAGAAGGGTGGGAAAAGATTTTACAACGACATCTGTTCTTTAGAACAATTAAGAGCATCTTGAAATTATATACTAATTTGTAGTTTTTTATTGACTCTTTTTTTTTCATTTTATTAACTATTAATAAATGTATAAACTTATTTTAGTCCGACCCAAAATCTTTTCTATGATTTTGAAACGATATTGACTCTTTTTTTTGAACTTATAACCTCTCGCACCGAGAGGGAAACTCAAACCACTAGATCAAATTGCGCCTTGCTTGCTCATATTTTTAATTTTCAACAAAGCCGCAATTTTAAACTACGGTTTTTCAATGAAAACCGTAGGTAAAAATTGTGGGTCTACTCCAACACTAGTTGTCTTCCTATTTTTGAAAATAGTTTTCCTCCGATCCTACTGTGATAAATAATTCTCTCTTTTTTTTTATAATTTTTTTGGAAAAAAAAATAAAAAATTGGACAATCTTGTAATGTATTTCTTTCTTGAGAATCTCCTTTATCTAACGGTGGAGCTTTTGTCCACGTCACATGATTGATGAATTGGTTAGATTCAATTAATAGGAGCGGTTTGAGTGGTGAAAGTGTTTGACCAAATGGACTCAACATAGTTACTCCCTCCGTTTCTCAATATATGTCATTAGGGTAAAAAACACACATATTAAGAAATCTAAAAGTAGAAATTATAATATTTAATGATGCTTAATAATTTTAAAAAATTGTATAAAAATAATGATAAAATGTAGAAAGTTGTATGGGAAAAGATGAATATTGTTTTGAAAATACAAATAATAAAGGAAAAGGTAGTTAGAATTATATTTATAGAAAGTTTGAGTATTAATAAGACTTATAATGTCAAATATTATGAAACAAAATCTTATAGTTCAAATGACAAGTATTGAGAAACGGAGGGAGTATTTTCTATTTTTTAAAATTTATTTTTCTGAAGTAGGTAAAGAAACTAACATTGTTGAGATGAAGATGCTCTAAGCATAATTATAAACCAATACAATGAATGAGAGCGTGTTGATCTAACGGTGGAGATTTGTCCACGTCACATGATTGATAAATTGGTTAGATTTAGGAGCTTCTGAACGGTGGAAGTGCTTGACTAGGTGACTCAGCACAGTTATCCAAAAATTATCACTAGTTTTGACTCTTCCCATTTTAAAATTTTTATTTTTCTGAAGTGGGTAGAGAAACTCACAGTATTTCGATGAAGATGCTCTAAACATAATCATAAACCAACCAATTCAATGAATGGGAGCGTGTCGATCTAACGGTGGAGATTTGTCCACGTCAGAAGATTGATAAATTGGTTAGATTCAATTAATCGGAGCGTATGACCGGTGGAAGTACTTGACCATGTGAACTCAACACATTTATCTAGATAGATAGATAATTATCAGGTACACACAACAAATTGGTAGTTAGTCTAGAATCTTGTGACATTAACAATTAGACTATAATTTGCATTACTTACCAAATTTAAAACTCATTATAAATAACTCATAGACCCAATTGCAACTTACAAAGCAATCAAAAATCAACAACCAAGTTACATATACTTTACTTAAATTTGCAATTAGCAGTCAAAAATGGCGAGGAGATTCAGTGCTTTTTTCATCCTAATGGTATTTATCCTTGCAACAGGTAAGCAAAACTACTACTCTACTATCTTCTCTCGTATCATTGTCGTCGTTTTTTTTTAGGGCCCGTTTGGAAGGGGTAGAAATCATTCCCGGTAACGGAATGATTCCGAATGAATCAAAATTTTTGTTTGGTTAAAGGCTTTTTAACACATGAAAGTAATCATATCATTTCATTTTCTTTCCTTACCTTTATCCGATTCCATTCCGTTTTCATTCCACCGCTCCAACCAAACGGGCACTTAGATTTATACGTTTAAGGTGCGAGACTTCAACTAGTACTAAATGCAATATTTTATATGTAGTTGGACCGATGATACCCATGACAGAAGCCGTGATATGTTCAGAGCAATTGGGCGAGTGTGACAGTGGATGCCAAACAAGGTGTGTTCAGCAACACTCGGGTGGAAGGTCCCTATGCGTTTATTGGAAATGTGCTTGCTATTATGAGTCTCAAACTCCTTGTCCGTAGTAGGTTCAATGGCTGCTTCCTAATTGTTGCATTTTTACTTAAGAAATCATGAGTTTGGAATATATCCAACCTGGTTTCATTTAATCGCGAATAAAAAAAATATATTATTGTGCTCTTCTTATTCTCTAAACCTAGTTTTCTGCATGACCGATTCTGTCTAAAATAAAGCATAACCGGTGAGATTGATTGGATTCATTGTCCATCATTTTACTTTTTTGTTAGGTTTCAATCAATACTTAATCGATTTAAATTTATTTATATTTATAATATGTGAAATGATATAAAAAAAAGTAAGTTCAGTAAAAAATAAGTGTGAATGTTATTACATATTGGTTATTTTTAAAATATTTTGCACTTATAATGAAATTGAGATGAACCGAGTTTTGATAATTTTGTTCCCTAAGAAGAGGGGTCACTCAATCAACAAAGAGTGTTGACAAAAACTAGGGATGACAATGGGTTGGGTGATGAGTGGATGTGTCATTTCCGTCACCGGTCCCGTCACCCAACATCTGCACCCGATCCGTAGCTTTTATCACCCGTATCCGTATTCGCCGGGTGAACGGGTGAATCGGGTTTTTTCCAGGTTAACCTGATTTTTAAAACTTAATACTCAACCAAAAACTCAAACAAAGTAAAATGGTGCAGGCTAGAATAAATATAAGATTCAATCTAGTTTAAGCCTTAAGTCCTAAAATGGTTGTAATGAAAATATAAATTAAAAATATCTAGTTTTAAAAGATAAAATGAACCAAAATTTTCGGAACTTGGCTTAAACTAGATATTTTGAATATATAATATATCTTTTAAAACTAGATATTTTGGAGGGGGTGTTACAACGGTTATACCGTTAATTTTATCTTTTATCCACCAGTTACGGAGTTATTTTTAGAACTCGGCTTAAACTATATATCTTAGATTGTCAAGATAAATATGAGGATGCCAAGAGACTAAGCGCAACTCCAGATGCAACTCCAAACGGATAAATATTTGGAGGGGGCTTTACAAAAGTTATACCGTCATTTTATATCATATCTTGAATTTATAATTATCTTGACATTGAGCATGTACATGTAAGAATTTCTATTCAACAGACACTTGATGTGTTAGAGCAAAAGTTATATTATTGGACTGATAAATTTATTGTGGATTAAGCGCAACTCCAATCGGATGGATTAATTACTGGAGAGGAAACACCAGGTATCAAGAAGTTATGTAACAACCAAAATTTTCATTTTGGATATCCTAGGCATGAAGTTTGGAAACACACCGAGGAGCCATGAAGAGGCCGCCGCGACTGTAACACCCCAAATCCGAGGGACTCGGGATACCACATTGGGCTAGGATCTCACAATGGATCCTGACCCTATCTTGATAACAAATTCACTGGACCTTACAACATGACACTGACAGATATAAAACAAATACATAAAACTGTATAAAACTGTGCAACCAAAAGGTATACAAGATCATAGTTGAGTATAAAGCAACACCCTCACACAAGAGGTATACAAAATATCATCCTCACGCAAGGAGGGAAACATAAACATCCCCAAAACCATAACCCCTAATATACGAGAGTATTCGGTCTGTCACTCTGCCAGATCACTCAGCAGCTCTCCTATCCTGCAAAACATCTACAAACACGGTATGAAACCGTTAGTTATCCATACATATTAAGGTACTGCATAAGCACAAGCACAAGTCATAAAGGATAAACACATAAACATGCTGTCACACATTTACCCATTTTATTATCTTCATATAATGGTCATTCACTCAAATCATATATATATATATATATATATATATATAGAGAGAGAGAGAGAGAGAGAGAGAGTATAGATCATATGAGAACAGACTTATCGTGCAATCATAAAAACATGCCTTATTGTTTAATATATTATTCGTAGTTATTGTTGGTTGAATGAATTATTCGTAGTTATTATTATTCGTAGTTATTTTAAATTATGATATCTACTATAAATCTTGACCCTTAATACTCACCATCCGACAGTCTAAGATTGTTTTTATGATTACACAATAAGCTTGTTCTCATGGGAACCGCACCCTATATATATATGTGAAAATATGTGACACGGGGAACGTATCATCCCCGCCTCCGAGTGCTATAGCCAGCTGGAGTAGTATCGGTCACACAACCCGTGTACCCTATGGGAGTGGATTGCGCCCTTCCCGTAAACCAGGTCTAGCCTGACTGCAGAGAACCTCCCAGACTCCACGGCGGGATGAAAGGAAAAGGTTATCATGACCACTACAATGACCGGTCACTAAAACATAGATTGGTAATAATCAACTATCACATGCTATCAAGCATATATCACACACCACTCATACAAGCACCCAATATAAGGATGATAGCTAAGTAAGTCCTACGGACTTACCTCAACCTCGTACAAATACAACCACGATCAACCTCCAATCATGAGAGGGACACTGCCTAATAACAAGGCATAGAGATATATCAATCTCCTATCAATCAAAGGGGTCATACCTAGACCCAAGGGATCCATAGGATTATCCTTAACCTAAACCTCACAACCTATTAATTCTCAAAGCCATACAAGGCACATCATGATCATAACATCATCAACACACTCTCAACTATACCTAGCATGATACTACACACTCATACTAGGGAAGGAAGGGACAATTCCATCCATAGGCAAGCCCAAAAGCAAGACACACCTACGGAACCAAGAGCAAGACAAGGCTGGTGTAGGTGGGCGCACGGGCGGCTGCAAGGTGGCGCAGGGGCGGCGACTGGCCGGCGCTGCGGCGGCTCCAAGGTGGCGCAGGGGTGGCTGGTGTGCAAAATGTACACTTTCAGCTCCTTTTCACTTCTTCACTCGAAGCTCTTCACTTCTTCTTCAGTCAGCAGCCAAACACACACATATACATACATATATACATCAAATGAAACCTATGAAGGATGCCACAAGATCAATCTTGTGGAATCCTAATCTAGGAAGGGAGAAAAGAAGAAAGAATGAAGAAGGAAGAAAGAAAGGAGAAGAAGATGAAGATCTTACCAAGCTGTAACCTAATCAGGGGAAGAACCACACCACAACCTTAAGGCTGGTTAAAACAAGCACAAAAACGTCCTCAATCATCAACCACAATCAAAGCCACACAAAAACTCTTCAAAACTCTCACAAGATCAAAGAGGAACAAGATGGAGATCTAAAGAAGGAAGGAGAAGAAGATGGACGTGAGGGAGAAGATGAAGCGGTAAGAAGATGAAGCAAACCCTCATCAATTAGCAAATGAGGCTTATATAGGAAGCTAGCCCAAAAGCACGAGTCAAGAGTCAACAAAGTCGGTTGCAACACACCATAAACCGCAGGGGTAGCTCAGGGAGGCGCAGGTGCGGTCCAAGCAAACTGCAGGGGCGGTTCAGGCTATTTCTGTACCCTCATCACTCACTCTCAGCTCCTCCAGACTAAGGCTCTTACAGCGACCGCATCCGATATTCACCGTGGTTGTGGGTCAATCAGACCGCGGTCTGTAACACCCCGAATTCTCAGAACTCGGGGCATTACTGGTTAGGACCTCATAATGGGTCCCGACCTCAGTTTGACAATAATTTTACTAGGATCTTGCAACAAGACACAAATAAGAAAAACCGAAATTCATAAAAATGTATTTTTAACAGGATGAATGCAACAAAGTCTAACAGCCTATAATACTTAAACGACGGAAAAGACTAACTGTCTTAACAAGAGGAAAAGAACAACAAAGCAACAACCCAAACCCCCACTCTAAGGAGTACGGAGACCCGGCTGACCACTACTTCCGGATCACTCAGCTGCCGTTCTAACCTGCGGTAAATCTAAAAACACAACAAAACAACCATTAGCTTGTTATCTAAACATTAGGAGAATAATAATAACACACACACACACATAAAAATAATAAACACACATCATGCTTACAAACAATCCATTTATTATCTTCATTTAAGTCATTCACTCTTACTAATGATACTTATTTTGTAACACGAGGGATTCCCAAACCTCGCCTCCGCCCCCGTGTACCCATCAGGAGTGGATCCGATGCATCTCACCGAGTACCTGTATGGTCTGGGTATAGAGAACCTCCTAGTCTCCTGGCAGAGTTGGGCAGTGATGTCACGGCCCGTTATACATACACTTGGGCCTTAACACATAATAACGACGGTCGTCCTAACAAGTTGTTATTATAACACACATGGTACACACACCACTGTTATCACTCAACTAATATCCAGAAACCAGCTAAGTAAGTCGCAAGGACTTACCTGAATCAATTCACAACTCTCAATTTCTCAACTCGGTCTGCAACCGTAGAAACTCAAACGCCTGTCACACAAGACACGTGGATCAAAAACACATCCCTAAACCCTTAGAAGTTATAAACTTCTGAGTTGTATGTTCTCATGAAGAGCAATTACGAAAAAGTCTCTCGAAATGTGAAAAGACTATTTTACCCCTGGTTCCGAAAATCCTAAGATTTTCCTATACTTATTTCCAACTCTCTTTTGGAGCCTATTTCCATACTCTAGTGCTTACAGAAAAGTTTAGTACAGAAATATAGGAGTTATACAAAATTCTAGATTTTCATTAAACGGTCATTAAGGTCCGATTTGAGTTAAAATCCAAGACTTAGGTTAAAGGATAAGAATTCCGGAATCGCTCTCTAGATCCTCTAAAATATGTATACTAAACATTGGGCAAAGGTCTCTCAAAAACTCAACCAAAACTCCTATATAAAATCTAAGGTTAGACTAGAAGCTAAAATTCCAAACTCAGTCAAATATTTTCCTGCTTCAAAAACAGCCCAAGTGCTCTACTTCGGAACCTTATAAAATCTAATCCGACCGTTAACTTTCTCCCAAATTTTAACACATTAAACTATATGTATCCATCTACAACATATCAAAAATTCAACGGTGGATTCTCGATTTAAGTTATAGAAATTAGGTCCTAAAGTCAGCAAGTCAAAGCTGAACTATACGGTGTGCACAAGGTCCTAACTTCGATTCTCCTTGACAGCATATGCTTACTTTATTTCTACCTAGAGGTCTCCGGTTTGAAACTCGCAACACCCGAACATGCAAGATTTTATCGAGCCATTTTATAAACGATATTTCTCATCTTAGGTACTGCTTTAGCTTCATCCAATTCCAGCCCATACAACTTCTAAAATGCTTTAAAAAAAACACTCAATACTACAACACATTCTAACCTACACTACTCTCAGCAGCACACAACACAAACGAAACTTAAACCGTACCGTACAGAAGAGAGGTTGATACTCGTTGTAGGTAGGCACGAAGGAAGGCCCGACGTTGGCTTCCGAGTAGTTACAGGATCGGTTTCTTCTGTCCCGGATGGCTGCACCGGAGCGAGGGAGGGGTTAAAACGTATCAATCTCAGAAGTAAGGTCGACAGCGAAACGTAGCTTATCGGAGGCGCAATCTGCAGTGGGCTGAGCAACCGTCTGTTCCGTCTCGTTCCCACTGGATGAGTACAACAGTTGGAGCACCGGGCAACTATCGCGGCGTTGATGTAGAAGGTCGAACGGAGTCCCGACGCTGGCTGTGCAGAAGAGGGTTGTCAACAAGGTTCACTAGCTCAGGGGAGAAGAAGAGGTAAACCGGTACTCACCTGACCGACGAAGATGTGCACGGTCCGGCGCAGAGGAAGAGTGGTTGGGTGGTCGCTGGTCGGTGTATGCAGCCCAGATCCGGCGCAGGATTGTTGTTGTTATGCCAATCTCACAGAAGAACGTGGAGAGGTTGCGGTACTGTTGCCGATTAGTTTAGGATTAAGGATGCAGATTAGGTTAGAGGTTAATTAGGTTTGGGGTTAGGGTAGCTAATGGGCTGGGATGTAATTGTTTTTGGGCCGGATCCATTGGGCCAGCTCGTTAAATAAAACCCAAGGGCTGAAAGAATACTCGTTATTCGCCCGGAACCGTTAAAGTACGGAATTATTTACGGAAATATTTACGGAATTATATAAGTTATCATTTTATGTGAATTAACGTCACATAAAATGATAGAATTTAATATCATTTTCTTTTATTTAAAGGAATAAAAGTTGGCGGATCGGAATCCGGTTGAATTCGGTATTAAACAGAGTTAAAATTTTTCGGGTATTACACGGTCGTTGGGAGATTGCAGATCGTCACCCTTATCTTTTGTAACTGTTTTTATTCTTTCCTTTCTTAAGAGATATGATCAATTCCCCTCTTTTCTTATACACGTAACATTATCCTTTTCGCCTCTTACATAAACCCTAGCAACCGTCCTCTCTTTCACGTAATTTCTTTTCTCTTCTCTTCTCCTTCCTTTCATCCTCTTCCTTTGATATCAACAAAAACATCAATCCTTCGTTCTTCGTAGATCAAGCAACAACCACCGATCGGAAGCAGCGTGTCGTTTTCCTTCATCTCTTGCACGTAGAGAAGTCAAGTCTTGATTCTCTTTGGTTGGATGTTGTAAGAGGGGTAAGATCCGATCTTGTTCCTCTACCATTACTCCATAATCACGTATTTGGGTGATTTATATTGTCTGTGATTTCTTACCACAATAACAAGCAACGTGCACGGTCCTAGGGTTTTCTACACGAAGACAACAACGTGATAACAACCCCAGTCTTCGTACCAGCGGTCGCGCCTGTTCTCTTCAGCCGTGGTTGCACCTCATTCTATCCGTGGTCACGTCCTCCCATTTAGCGGTCGCACCTCCCTTTTTCCCGTCGTCGCGTGATTCTTCCAAAGGGTTCTAAGTTTCGAGCTTTCAACTTAAAAGTTGGATCTAGGTATAAGACTTCTTCCTCTTAGATTTATAATTGGTGAGTTATAACTATATAGAGGAGTTCTTCATGACATATTTTAGAATTGATCCAATGGTTGGATTCTAGACTTATTTGAGCTAGAAGTTGGAGACTTCTAGATGTCGGATAGATTTTTATCCGAGTTCCTTTTTAATTAAGTTGTTGAGTTCTTTTACGGGATCAAGAGTTGTGGTTAGTTGGACTTGTCTTGATACAAGTAAGTCATTTGGGTTTACTTAACTGGCTTTTTGTGTATTGGTGTGAATTAAGATAGTGGTGTGTGTTTTGTGTGTTTCGTAATTATAACCTAAGTAGGATGACATTGTTGTTAATATTTGGCCCAAGTTTATGCATAACGGGCGGTGGCATCACTGCCCAACTCTAACATGAGACTGGGAGGTTCTCCGCGACTAGCCTGTAACTATAATACCCGAAAATTTAATTTCCGGTAAATCCCGAGTCAACATAAACCTTGTCACCTTATGTGAAGAGTTAAGCACATAAAATGCTTTTATCAACTTCTATAATTTTATGTGAAGCTTCAATCTTCTTACATAATCCTTAGTTTTATAAAATAACACATTTTATTATTTTATGTGGAAATTTATTTTCACACATAAAATATATCTATCTTCCTTAGAGTTTAATTCGTGCAAGACTAATTTAAATCACATTCTTAACAAGCATGACAAGCCATTGGACAAGGCTAAGAAAAGGCCTTGACGAGGCCCAGACAAGGCCCGAGCCAAAGGGGTTGGCCGGCCAATCTGCTCATGTACAAGGCTGTTGTGTTGTTTGCAGTTTGGGCCAGCTGTGAAGAAGCCCATCCTCACCAGCCTTCTTTGGACTGCTCCTGATCACGTACGACAGCTGCAACACCTTTAGGGTTTTGTTCCTTCTACCCACAGCGGATCGTGGGCAGCCGCTAGTAACAACCGGCGCTAGTACCACTGCCCTAGCCTCGTCGTCAACACAGCACCGTTCCGCCTTCTCATCATCGAGCCCAGCAAGCTTCCATGGGTCCGGTGCGGCTAGTCCATCGGTTGAGCCTCACAGACAGCAAAACAGCCAGCCGGAGACTCAAGCCTCACTGTCGCACGACTGCAAGCGCAACACAGGTCCGTAGAGGTGCATGACCCTAGCCGCTGGGATGGCCGTGAACCTTGACTGCGGGAGCGCCTTGGCCTGGACGCGGGGGTGTGTTATCCTTGCAGCAGAAGCACCCATAGACAACAAGCAGCAACAACCTTCGGGTCCTCGTCCTTCATGCCTTCGAGTCTCGGAATAGAGTAAGCTTATAACCCTTGATCCATTGCACTTCCGCCCATGTAATTCATGCTTAATGAGTGCCTTTTATGTCTCCTAAAGCTACCCAGAACAGCCATAGAGGAGCAGTGAAGAGTCATGCTGTTTCCGAGTTTTCATGAAGTGACAAGCAGGCATTTTCGAGTCCAAATTTGGGTATTTTAGACACCTTCTTTCTTGCTGATTTTCGGGTATGTTGTAGTCAGTGTTGCATAGTATATCATACTAAAATTTGGGAACAATCGGAGTTACGGTGTGAGAGTTATAGTATCCCGAAGTTGGCTATTCATGTAGTTTTTCTTTTAGTGTGCTGAGTTTGAGGAAATTTGCTTGAGATGCAGTTTTGTGGAATAAATTTGGAGGGGTTATTGACTTCTGTTAGACTTGAATTTCTGACAAGTTATAGTTGATATAGTATAGTAGATCATACTAAAATTTTAGAGGAATCCATGCTACGGTTTGAGAGTTATGGTGTCTCAAAGTTGACTCCTCACACAGTTTTTATAACTGTGCTGAGTGTTGGGAAAAACAACATGTGATGCTGTTGTGAGAGATAGTTTTGAATAAGAGTTTGATCTCTGTTTGACTTGAATTTTGGATATGATATAGTTGGCATATTGTGGTGGAACATATTAAAAATTAGGATGAATCCAACAAGTGGTTTAGGAGTTATGAATTTTTTAAGTTGGGACCTTACACAGTTTTCTGCATGTTGCTGAAATTATTGAGTGCTGGAATTATCTGGGTTGTGCAGTCATGTTTGAGCTTAAGTTGGGATACCTTAGAAACATAATCCACCGTTCAGTTTTTGATATGTGATAGAGTGTCATGCATAGTGTGGTGTATCAAAAGTTAGGGTTGATCCAACAGTTGAATTTAGATCTATGAAGGTCCAAAGTGGACTGGCTGAGCAGTTAAGAAATACTCAGTTTTTGGCTAAGTATGAATTTCTGGTTTAGGAACTGACTTTGAGAATTTGTGTAGAAGTGACTATTATGTATTTTTGGGAAATCCTGGATACTATGGATAGAGTGCATAGCATAAAAGACTTAGAGATTTTTGTTAGACTTTTTATATTTTTTTTATTCGGTTCTCATATCTTAAGTCAAAGTCGGACCTTGACGACTTTTTATGAAAGTCAAGAATGTAGTTAACTCTTCTAAATCTTTAGCAAACTTTCCTTTGAGAGTTTGAGTGTGGTTTTGAGTTCCAAAGAATAGTTTGGAACTTTGTTATGGAATTTTATAAAGTTTCGGGACTAGGGGTAAAACAGTCATTTATCCGTATAAGGGTATTTTGGTAATTTAGCTGATGATCGAGTTAAATATCTTAGAAGTCAGAGACTTCTAATTAAGTGGGATATATTATTGATCCACTTGCCTTTTATAACAGGCGGTTGAGTTCCTGCGGTTACAGACCGAGTCGAGATAACGAGATTATGTTTGAATTCAGGTAAGTCCTTTGGGTTTACTTAGCTGACTTCTAGATATGAGTATGAATAATGGTAGTGGTGTCTGAATGAGATGCTTATAGTTATATTTTAGTAATATTTATATACCGACCTATACCTTGGCCTAAGAGTAACGGGCGGTGGCATTCTGCTCAGTTAGCTTGAGGGCACTGGGGGTTCCTTTAGGGACTAGTCCACACTTAGTTTGTAGTGATGCTACCGGCGGAGGTAAGCTATACCTACACCCAGTTGGATAAGGAACGGAGGCGAGAACTCTTAAGATTCTCGTGCCACAACTGTAAAATGGAATAAGGTGAATCACTTAACTACTAGATAATAACCGGTTTGTGTGCCAGCATGATGATTGTGTATGTTACCTTGTTTGTGTTTGTGCTATCCTTATTCTGCTTATATTTGGTTTGTTAGATAACGGTTTATCCGTGTTGTAGATCTGTAAAGATAAATAGTTGCAGAGAGATTCGGGACGGATGGTCAGCCGGGTCCACGTACTCATTAGATGGGGACGGGGGAGTCTTCCATACGTCATGCATGTTATGTATCTTTATATATGTTTGTAAGGCTGTCACATGTGTACTTTCATACCATGAAAAATATTATGTTTTGGAAATTGTTTTAAATACATTTGTGCTTTTTGTAAGATCCTAGTAAAGTTGTTGTTAAACCAAGGTCGGGACCCATTGTGAGGTCCTAACCAGTAGCTCCCCGAGTTCCAAGAACTTGGGGTGTTACAACATGGTATCAGAGTCAGGTTGGCAACAATGGTACTTGGAATCTACTGAAAGACCGAATGTAGAAAATAATTGGAACCCGAAAGGGGTCTGAAAATTTCAAAATGAATTTCTACTTCAAAATCATGTGCATAGTCGGGTTGTTGGGATAGTAGTACGTCGGACCACCATCACTCTCCATAGATCTCTGCAACTTATTATGATGGTAAATAATATATGGACTTATATAATATTGTATGTTTAGGTATGTTGTATAAATATGTGTATATATAGATATATGTAGCATGTTTATACCCTAACGGATATGATATCCTTTAGTTGAAGTATCATAATGTGAGTATCGCCGCATGAAAAAAAAAACGTTAGTAGATCTTATAGAATACCTTTGTGAAGATAGTGTACACCAACCCGGATTTGAACAGTACGTTCTCGAGGGTACCTTGGTGATTCCTACAATTTTTTTTTTTGAAGAACGAGTGGACAGAAGGTGAAGACCATGAGATGATTCTTAAGAAACAAGAACAATCGGATGTGGAAGAATTTATCAAATCCACTTAGATAGAAGTAATAGAAAGTCATACAAGGAATGTAGCAGTATGAAGACGAGAGATGAAACTCAAGGATGCATGTAAGGACTAATAAGAACATAGATTAAAGAGGACCATATCAGAAAACAAATCGAGCAGGGTAAAATACAATTACACTTGGCGGGTTAAATGACACTACAACCAAGGTGCAGGCCGTCATAGACAAGTACGAGCATGAGATTCCAAAAAAGATAAGGTGTTGACCCAAATATGAAGGACTAAAGGAGTAAAAAGACAGACATTTAGCATCAAATTTAAGAATAAAAAGTAAATCTAATAACCACAGAGACATGTGGACTTCTTCCTAGATATGATAATTTTGAAAGAAAGCAAGACGCAAGTAGCAAATAGAGTAGAAGTCTGTAATTGTGACAACGGATTTCCATAAGCGCAATGTTACAAAACAACGCTAATGATGGAAGAAGAATGAATGAGTATGACCTAGTTAGCCTTAAGTGTCCACCATGACCTCTCACCCAACCGGATTTTAAAGTTACCAACCCTAATTGTTCATACCAAAGAACTGCAAACAAACCATGACTAGGGTAAAAATAATCACAAAGACGCACCCACAAGCTATCGTGGAAGGTTTGATAAGCCTATTGATGGGAGAGAAATGAGCTCAAGGAGTACAAACGGAGAAAATGGAGGTGATAGATTTTCACAATGTATATCAAGGATAGAAGTAACTCCATGATCTTGTAGAAGGTCAACTACTGACTAATTGATAACCACTAAGACTTTACACATGCGGGTTAACTAGTGGTGACTGGGTGGTATATAAGAAGAATAACCACAGATTTATAAAAGAAGGGTATTGACATCCGAAGAAATCCTTTAAGAGATTAACGACGACAATTGTGAAGTAAATCGATACAAGTACTAGCACCCTTGAAAGTAACATGGAATGAGTTCAAATCAGTAACTCTGACTAAGAATTTAACGACAAGATTTTGACGGCCAGACATGACCCCCTTAGGCC
Organism: Fagopyrum homotropicum; assembly: GCA_033239125.1. NCBI lineage: Eukaryota > Viridiplantae > Streptophyta > Magnoliopsida > Caryophyllales > Polygonaceae > Fagopyrum > Fagopyrum homotropicum. Next base: position 133,428,982 of record BSWB01000004.1, read on the forward strand.
ATTGAAGAGATGTAAGAAATGGTTGTGAGTGGTTACATACCTACTGGCTAAGGAAATTTTTACAGATCACAGTTAATACAGATGGATACATATAAGAAGAACTAGAGAAGTAAGAAGAAGCAGATGATTTCGAATAGATCCTACATCAGTCCAGACAGAGGGTACTTAGCATTCCACACAAATGAGAATGATGGTGCTCTTCCGAAAAAAAAAAAAAAGTTGGGGTCAATTTTCTAGATTGACAAAGGCAACCCTTGTAGATAAAGACGTGACACAAAATAATTGGAATTATAAAGGCGGCACAAACATAGAAAGTATGATTTAATGCCTTGGTGAAATGCATTTTCGAGTTGTGAGATGATTGTAGAGAGAAACTACATCTTTTAGGAACAGACATGAGGAAGAGTAAAGTGGAATGATTGGAAGTTGTTATATGGATCCTGTATAACCCCAATAAGATGATTACCGAAAAGTGTTTATATAAGAGTTTAATGAGAAATGGTGGTACTCCAATGAAAATTCAAGCTAACCCTGATAACTAATAATATGAAGATGGTTGAGTAGTTGTGGTGACCGCATGCAAAAGGAGTAACCTGACATCCCTCCTCGACTAATGACAACAAAATTATGGAAAGTAATCAACATTGATATTATTTAACACATTTTTTATTTTATTTTATATGAGTTGTGAAATATTGTTGGACTTGGGCAATGATGTCCCCGTTTGAGTATCTTTCGATTCTTAAGTATCGTCTTATGATTTCTCTATACCCGGTTGATGAGATTTGTCATATGCCCAATTGTCGAAGAATTCTGGATACTTTTGGGGAGCATGTGGTTTATTGTAAAGAGCTTCATGGCTTTAAATATATGCAGGATCAGGTTCGTGATGTGTTGTGTGATGTGTTTAGGAGAGCATAGGTCTCGGTTAAGAAGGAGGTGCATGTGTCCTTCTATACTGAACCTCGTGAGGGGAGGTCCACCTTGAGGCCGGCGAATGTCTTGGTGTTTGGATGGGCGGTGGAAAACATGCTTGCATCGATTTGACTAGAGTTTCCCCACTTGTTTGTTTGGGTAGTGGGCCTTTTGTGGTGGGTAAGGCGGCGCTTAATGCGGCTTCTACTAAGGTGGCAAAACATGAGAGAGCTTGTATTGAAAACTAACAAGTGTTTAATCCGTTTGCTTTCGACGCTTTTGATTTCCTTGCGCCCGATGCTATTGAAATTTCCAAGAGGGTGCAACGGGTCTTGCATGACAACGTTATATCTCCTATGTCTTCCGATGTTGTTTTTAGGAGGATCGGATTCGCTAATCAGAAAGGATTGGCGGCACAACTTGTGATCCGTGTTCCTTCTGGGTCGATGTGAATTATGCTATTATATATTTTGGATAATTATCCTCAAAATTATCCATTAGTATTTTATAACCAACTAAATATATGCTATTTTTTAAAGAAAGAATTTAGACAAATAGGTTTTTTTTTTAATTTTCTTTTGTTTTGTATACCCCTGATGACATGAATTATGACATATTTTTAGGCATGTATTTATATAGATTTTCCCTTTATTTTGCATGCATAGACATACATTCATGACATTTATGGTTATATTCACCTACTTTGCAAGAATAGAGGTCTACACAGAGTTTTATTGCATTTGTAGGTAAATTGGCGAATTATAGAGCATAAATGACATATTTAAAGATCAAGCCTTGAAGATGGACAAAAAGGAGCATAAAAGGAAGCTAGGACGCGCCAAAGTATTTTCTGATACCATCTGACGCGGCCCGGAGTATTTTCTGATACCAGTGGGCTCGACTTCTTTTCAGCCAAAATATTTAGGCTTTTGTCTTTAAACCCTAGATTTTATCCCTACAAATATCGGATAGCCTTAAACATTGGAGGGCGGATTTAGAGCCCCGACATTAGGGAGAAGTTGAGAACGGCTTGCATAGGGAGAATTACGAGAAGGGCGCATATTGAGATTGCGTATTTGGAGTTGGAAGATCTTAGGGTTTTCATCTTAAAGGCGGATTGACATCCTGTCCTTCATTTGTCCCTAGAAATTTCGTGAGGTTTTTTTATTCCTTTGGTTCTACATTCTTTGAACACAAGAACGGATTTGTTATTTTGATATTTTGAGGATTGAGATATTTGACATTATTGAGTTTTCTAAGTTCCATTCTTTTTATTCTCTTCTTAATTGGAATGTTGATTTGATGACTATGATTGTTGGCTAAAACCCTTAAGCGATTCTAAGGTGAAGGGTTGATAGTTGTGGCTTAGATAATGATAGATCGATCGTAACTTGATTGGACCCTGAGAGTGTGAGAAACATCGTCGACACCCTAAATCACGGTCTGTTCTTGAGTTCCACGGCCGTGAAATCTCAAGATCTAGCCGTGATTTTCCCTGTTTTACGACTTTTGCTTTTGCTTCAATCCAAAGTTAATGATTTACTTTAACGTAGCCTTGGCTTGCCTTTTCTAGGTAGTAGTGAGACTCAACATCCTCTATTTCGGTTTCGAGTGTCACAACCTTAACCGTTTTAGTTTATCTTTGATTCCTTGGTTTGGGCATGGGTATTTGAGATTAATTCTTACCTTTAGATCCTTTCTATACTGCAGCCTCAACAACCTTTATAGAGAGAGTCTTTGGGTTAGATATATAGGGTTTTGGAACTTCACCGTACATTACCTTACTTTAGTTATACCTTTGCAATCTCAACTCTGTCCTTATATATATAGTATATCTTGAATCGATTGCCACAATTGGATACCTGTATCTTTAGGGTTGCTGTTTTCCCCAATATTTGCAAAGCTTTTATATTTTTACTTGCTCGATATTATCGAAACTGAATTTGACTCCCCAAATTCCTGAGTTTAATACTCTTGAATACTTGCTTATCTACGCCGATCCGTACATTGCGGGTTCGCTTGCTTTTGTTTCAGTTTTATAATTAAAACTTATTTGCACGCACGCTTTGAGGCGAACAACCCCTCAATTTTTTTTACCACTTTCATTAATGTTAAGAAAAGTAAATAACCCCCACTATTAAAAAAAAGAAACAGCAAAAGGGAATTTGGCGAAATATGCGATTTTTTATTATTTGCGTTTTTTTACTAACTTTATTGAAAGAAGTCTGGTATGGTTTCTGGTTGAGTTTTTTGTATGAGTTTCTAGTATGAATTTCTAGTATGTTTTCTGGTTAAGCTTTTGGTATGGTTTTTGGTTGAGTTTTTGGTATGGTTTCTAGTTGAGTTTGTGGTATGAGTTTTTAGTAAGGTTTCTGGTTGAGTTTCTAGTATGAGTTTTTGGTATAAATTTCTGGTATGGTTTCTGGTTGAGTTTCTTGTATGAGTTTCTGATATGGTTTCTGGTTGAGTTTCTGATATGGTTTCTAGTTGAGTTTCCGGTATGAATTTTTGGTATGGTTTTTGGTTGAGTTTCTAATATGAGTTTCTGGTATGAATTTCTAGTATGATTTCTGGTATGGTTTTTGGTATGGTTCTAGTTGAGTTTCTAGTATGAGATTCTCGTATGAATTTCTGGTATGGTTTTTGTTTGAGTTTCTAGTATGAGTTTCTGGTATGGTTTTTGGTATGAATTCTTGTTGTTCGTCTCCCCATAAGATAAACCCTCAATTTCTCTCTCATCTTCCTATAATTCATTCATTGTCTCTGCAGATTCATCCATGGCGTTCCACTAATCTATTATATTCGACATACACGGCACAAATTCGACACAAACAACACAAGGGGATTTGGGAAGAATGAAACTGAATCACCACAAATAGTCCCTCACCTGTGTTGAATGAGCGCAACATAAAAAATACGAGTTAGGGTTTCAAATCAGGATTAATGAAGTTGGATTAAAAGAGATAACATCGTGAGAAAATTGAAATCAAAATGATTTTGGGAAGAAGAGAATCGAAATAGTAAACGAAGTTAAATCGAATGATAGAACCGAAATCGAATGATTTTGGGGAAGAAGAACATCGAGATAAAATCGAATGAAATTGGAATAGCTCTTTTGTGTTGTAGACTTTGGGGAAGAAGATGGATTAGAAGTCCCGATAGTTGTTTAACTAAGAAGAAGAGGAGAGGAGAAGAAGAATCCCTAAATTGAGAAGGTTGGTAGCTATTTGGGTTCAAAACCCTAGGTTTGAACGATATAGGGGTACATTTACTAAATGTGTTTATGCTATAAGTCTAGTTAGTAGAGCAAAATCTAAAAAACATACTTAGCAAATTTGGCCTTTTTTAAACTACATTTAAAAAAATGACGACTATCTAATAACTTAAAAATAAACATTGAACAATTGTCAACCCGAATAAATAGGTATATAATTTCTTCTATAAAATATATTTTTTCCTTATTGAACCAATTATATTGTTTTTGAACATTTTCCGGTTACATTACATATTGAATGATATATTCGTATTATAGTTTGAACATTTTTTTTTGACAAAATCATGTTTTTCTACAAACTAATAATATAATTTAAATTAATTGATGGACAATAAATTTTTTATAAAAAATTATTATTTTTATTTTGTCAAACTAAATAAGCAAGTGTATATATATATATATATATATATATATATATATAATGAAAATATGTACATGTAATTTTAAATTTGAATGAGTTTATGTTGAAATGGATGATACTTACCTTTAAATTATGGAATCAACTCCTTCTCTAAAATTTGAATGAGTCATTCCATGGAATCATTCTCATTCTGATTCCAAGCCTTACCAAACACGAGGTATTGATATGACTCATTCGGATTTCGATTCTTGATTCCATGAGAATCGTACCAAATGAGCCCTAAGTGTATTGGCTTAGTAAATTACAATTTTAGCAATCCTTCAATTCTACCTAGCGCTCTTTAAGGAATGAAAGTCTTGTTAAAGAAAATTATCTTTTAAGTATTATCTAATTCTTTGGTGAGTATCATTTGGGTAAGTACCATGTTTGTAAATATCAAAGTCATGTGATTCCAATGAAGTAATATTTTATAGGTCCCGAGTTTAACTGATCTAGGAATTTGTCATTAGAACGACCCCTTTTTTGGTTGTATTAAGATAGTGAGTCGTAAGACAATAACATTATTATTACTATTGTTGTTTGTGCATATAAAATAGAGTGCTAGTATTATTGACCTTGTGTTGGGTTGTTTATATGTATTCAACAAATACAAGTTCGAAGTATTACAACTTCTCAAGGTGGTGTTCGGTTGTAGTAGTTCAAGGGAGTTTGTTCTGAGTTAGAAAATGAGGATAATGTATAAGTATTGTACTAAAAATTTTGCTTTTTAAGTACACGTACCCTATTTTATGAATGATTTATCTTGTAATTCCCTAAATGAATCCTTTTTAGAAGAATTGTGGCATGTAACGCCACAAATTTTTAGGGTGCTATATTAGTCTTTCTTTACAACGGCTCTTTCCTAATCATAACCACTTTGCATTCTATTCCACCAACTTCTTCCACGACTTCATAACCATTGTTCATTTGTTTTCTCCAACTTTCCTATTTACAAGATTTCATACGCGATCATTCATTTAAAAGGGGTGCATTAATTAGAGTAAGTGACAAGGTACAAAATTAGGTCCAACACCCCTATCCAAAAGATTTGAAACTATTGTTGGAGTATTATTGCTTTCAAGCTCCATTCGATTCAACATTACCTTAGGAACTATAATTGTTTAGTATCTCCATTAGAGAAATAGTTTCTAACACCTAATGCTTAATCTTACCCACACCTAATGTATCACCCTAATCTCTAAACCCGGGATGTAACGTGCTAGGACCTCACAATGAGTCTCAACCATAACTTGACAACAATCTCACTAGATCTTATAACAAGGCACAAATGTAAATAAAACAAATGGAAAACATATAAAAATAATAATGTCATGAATGCATAACATGAGACGGTCTTGTACGAGATAACTATTAACATCCTAAAAAAATGTAAGACCTTTTATATGAATGTAATATCTAAAAGGTCACCCAATCTATATGAATACGTGGGCATGACTGTCCATCCGCTTCAATCACCTTGTAACTTTCTTACCCTACAAGGATTCTAACAACGTAACGGTAAAACCATTAGCTAACAATCCTAGGCATCAGTTAAGTACTATAATAGCACAATCACACATCAATGTGGAAAGTAAACAAAACAATATGCTTGTACATAAAACCTCGTTATTATCTTTATTAAGTTATTCACTTCTAAGTTCAACTTATTGTGTGGCACGAGGATCCCCGACCCTCGCCTATATCCCCGTATACCAGTAGGAGTGGTTCAATGCATCTCGTTGTATACCTGAATGAGCTAGTCGTAGAACCTCTCATTCTCATATCAGAGTTGGGTAGTGATACCACATCCTACAAAAATGTAAGACCTTTTATATGAATGTAATATCTAAAAGGTCACCCAATCTGTATGAATACGTGGACATGACTGACCATCCGCTCCAATCACCTTGTAACTTTCTTACCCTACAAGAATTCTAACAACGTAACGGTAAAACCATTAGCTAACAATCATAGGCACCAACTAAGTACTATAATATCACAATCACACGTCGATGCAGAAAGTAAACACAACAATATGCTTGTACATAAAACCTCGTTATTATCTTTATTAGGTTATTCACTTCTAAGTTCAACTTATTGTGTGGCACGAGGATCTCCCGATCCTCGCCTATATCCCCGTATACCAGTAGGAGTGGTTCAATGCATCTCGTTGTATACCTGAATGAGCTAGTCGTAGAACCTCTCATTCTCATGTCAGAGTTGAGTAGTGATACCACGACCTGTTATACATACACTTGATCCTCAAAATATAGTAACATCGTCCTATTCAAGTAATTATTATAATTCACATAACACACACCACTATGATAGCACACACCAATGCGATGAAAGCTATCTAAGTAAGTGCGTGAGACTTACCTGAATCTGTTAAAAGCTCAACTACCGTTACATCACGGTCTCGTACGTATATGACCTCAAATACCTAGTCAATTCGGCAAACACGTCTCATTAACAACTTTTCATGTATGTGGAAGTCCTAACAAGACTTATATACCAAGAATGGACTAATTGAAACTTATTTAAAAGACTAGTCTGGACTTTTAGGTAATTTATGCATATGCCCCTCATTTTCGCAAAAATACAAAAATGGTCCAAAATGCTTTAGATAACAAAATATAGTATATTAACATGATATAAACGATAATCAAACTATCAAGAGTTTTGAAAAGCTTCTTTATTTTTAAAAATATACCAAGAAGGAAGAGGCCACTTTGTCACAATGCAAAACTAATCAAACACCTTAGTTTAACTTTCCGTTTCTACCCTTGATCATCTCGTAAAAATCGTGGAAAACTTCCCATAAATACTTTAGTATTCTCTTTCTTGTCTAGTCAAAACAGAACATCCAAAATCATTCCCAACCATTCTACATAAATCCTTAAAGTTTCCTTCGCAACCAACATATCCTATACGTAGCATAACCATCAAAAACTCCGGGCATAAGATTGGATATGTAACCCTAACTAACAGCGTAAATCTTGAAATCCAACCATTAGTTCTCAATGATTCCAACTCTAAACCAAACTAGCATATATCTGTTTTGTCATATCCAAAATGTAACCGTTAAAGTCGAGTGTAACCTATCTAAAATATGTCCCCAAATTGATAACAGTGTTAGCCTAGGAAAATCTAGAAATTGAACCCAACTTACTCAATTTATAGCTTATAATCTAACCATTGGATCTAATCCCAAATTTGATATGTTCAACCTAGATATAATAACTGCAACATATCTGAAAATCAACCGCAAATGATGAGTTAAACTAACCAAAATGGAACCTAAACTCCACTGTCCAACATTCTCTCAAACTTCAAGATGTTACACAGCAACTTTACAAGCATATACCTTTTAATCTGACCGTCATATATCTTTGGTTCTTTCTCCATAACAAATCAAAATTTTATCCAAAATTGAAACCGTTAAAGATCAGACTAATTGCTCGCTCCAAAAGGTGTGCGCAAAGGCTTATAATCTAACCATTGGATCTAATCCCAAATTTGATATGTTCAACCTAGATATAATAACTACAACATATATGAAAATCAACCGCAAATGATGAGTTAAACTAACCAAAATGGAACCTAAACTCCACTGTCCAATATTCTCTCAAACTTCAAGATGTTACACAACAACTTTACAAGCATATACCTTTTAATTTGACCGTCAGATATCTTCGGTTCTTTCTCCGTAACAAATCAAAATTTTATCCAAAATTGAACCGTTAAAGATCAGACTAACTGTTCGCTCCAAAAGGTGTGCGCAAAACCTTAAATTTATACCAAGAATAAAAACAAATAATCGAACCCCTAGTGTACGGATCAATCACAATAATAACAAGAATTCCAAGGGTCGAACTCAGAGATTTGGTGAAATCAAATTCAGAATAAGCAATCTAGCAAGAAAATATGCAACTATTAAAAATAAAGACAGACTTGTGTAATAGTTGGGAAAAAGGATTCTAGAGATCAAGATATCCGATTGTGGTTTTCGATTCAAGACTTCTAAAGATTATGGACAAAGTTGGGATTGCAAGGTATGTGTTCTAAAACGGAATGATGTACGGTGAAGTCTCCACCACCCATGTCCAAACCCAAAGGCTCTAAATAAAGGATGTTGAGTTTCGATAAGATAGATGATCTAAAGGAAGGATAATACCCTCAAACCAAACACAAAACCCAAGGGAATCAGGTTAACTCACAAAGATAAGGGTCTTGGCACACTCAACCTTATTAGAGGGTTTTGAATCCTCTATTACCTAGATCTTGTAATCGTTGGCAACCAAGGACGGGAATCACCGGGTAAGTCTCTTCCCACACTCGGAGATAGATTAGGAAGGTTCAACAAGGCTAGGGTTTGAGCAATCTTTAACCAAAGATTAAGGATAAAGCAAGGTAGGTACGACAAAAGGAAAATCGGGATGTTCATCAAAGGAAATCGTCCGATTTTGACCAAGAACACTCCGATTTGTCTCTGATGCGATGGTTAAACTCAACTCTCAGGGTCCACTTTCAATGTGATGTTCATTCTATCATCATCTTAACCACAATCTTCAACCAATCACCCTAGAATCACCAGGGTTTTAGCCAAGAATACACATTATGAAAATCAAAGAAGATATTAAATCAAGAAAATAAAGAACTTCAGAAAATTTTGAATCTTGAATTAAATAAAACAAAAAACGTTTGAACAATGATTCAATCCTTCAAAACTCAAATAAAAACTCAAAAACAAACTCGCATTCACAATGACATAATATAAATCAAAACTCACAAACTCCAAGAACTTCGATCTTGGACTTCAAACTTCCAAACTTCCTTCAATCACTTGTAACCGAATGCTCCTTGATAACTTTGGATGGTATTGGATCTGAATCTGAATTGTAGTATGTTGGATGCTTTGAATGGTGGTAAGATGTCCTCCTTTTACAGGGTACGAGACTTGATCTTATGGTTACAATCCTACAACCAATCGGACGATCAAAGATAGAAATCGACCCGATTATGAAGGAAATAAGTCGATCTCAATAACTAATGAACCGATTTTTGTGTTCTGCATGTGTTTATCTTTTAGTTCCGTCTTCTATCTTCTATTGTGATCTTTTCTCATATCTTCTTCGATCTTTTAGCTCCCTTCCTGATCCTTTATGATGTCATGCTCCATATTGCTCCATTTCCGCACCAAATTTCCACCGATTTACCTACAATTTCACAAATAACGTGTGTAGACCTCTATTCTCAAAATATATATGAATATGGACAAAAAGGCTCATAATCCTCATCAAATGTATGTAAAATTGAGGCGATAGACTTGTAATATGCATGAATATGATGGTATATAATTCATTTCATCACTAACCTACAAAAATGAACTCACAACCTATGTTCCACAACTTGACAACAAAAAAATAGATTTATGAGACAAACTTATAAAATCATATCTAAAGATCTAACCGTTGGATTGACATGAAATTAATACAGAATGAACTATACATGTGCGGGAACAACATATTAAAATTGCAGCCAGATCATATGTCGTATTCATACCTAAGTGAAGTGTAACGGATTGTAGTGTCCTGTTTCCAGAGTGAGATGCTTGTTGCCCTGATCTAAAACAATAGAGAAGAAGGATAAAAGGCTTGTGGCGGCCAAGGAGAAGTAAGGGTGAGAGGAGAGGAGTGAGGCCAAACTGTGTTTCTTTTACAAGGTGAAAAGAAATGGCAAGATAGGTTAAATAGGGTATAGACAAAGCTAAGAAAGGTAGGGAATAAATAAGGCGTAAAGATAATCTTAGGTTTTTCAAAATGTAAATTCTAATGTTGGAAAGGTGAATGGATAAGGACAACTTATCTATGAAATGTTTGTCCAATTAAGATAAATTTATTCACATGAAATAATCACAAAAGAAAATAAGGGTTTAAAGTTGTTAAAAGAAAATATCTTGAACTGGTTTGAGTCCGATTCGATAAAAAATTGAATAATTCGGGTTGAGATCCGAGATTATACTTCCCTGTTGTGAAGTTTTTGGGCATTACACCTAAACTACCCGACAAATGCTTTATCTCACCTAAACTACATGCTCTCATACTCAAGACCTTGATGTAATGACATTAATTCACGATACATATGCACAAAGAATAGGTGATGTGATCAGAGTTGATAAACTTGGCATTACAACTAAGAGGTGGTACTTGGAAGTAGAAGGTGAAGAAAATCAACTTAATACAGTTCAACCAACAGTGAAAGATCAACCAGTTTAGTCTGTTGAGCTAGCAGAGAATGTTCAGTCAAACATTTTTGTACAAACAAAGGTGAATTGTCAGAATCAGATAGTTTTGGCTCAGTTAAGCACATAACAAATTCTTTAGCAGAAAGAAAGTGATGAGCAGTTCTAGGTTGTTAAGAGTAAGAGTAAAAATAAGTGTGAAGGACAGAATTTGCAAGCAGTTCACGGACTGGTAAGACAGGGGCAGAATATGGATAAAGATGTTGTGAATGTTCAAAACAGATTGGAGGTCTTAGTTGTACAAGAAGGGCCTAAAGCTACTACGGAGGCTCATAATGGTCTTAGTGGTGGTGCGCAAGGCCAAATTAAGAAACCTCCACATAAGGGATCAGACCATGTGACAGTCCATAGCAAAATGACTCCCAATGGTGATACAGGACAAGGGACAGTGATCTGCTTACATGTCCCACGCAGAAATGACTCAGATAAGGTGCCTTCGAGTCTGAACAATACATATAAGCCACCTCCCAAGGCTGATATGATTTGACAAATTCAGACTAGAAATAGTCTAACCAAAGTAATGGCTAACAAAGAAGATAGTAGAGGTGCAAAAGGAGGTAAATACCCATGAGTATAATCTCTTGGAATGTGAAGGGATATGCTACTCCCCCAAAACAGAAATGTGTCCGGAAACTTGTTGAAGAATATTGTTCGCCTCAAAGTGTGCGTGCAAATAAGCTTTAAATTTATAAAACTGAAATTAAAGCAAGCGAACCCGCAGTGTACGGATCGGCGTAGTAAAGCAAGAATTCTAGAGTATCGAATTCAGGGATTTAGGGATCACATTCAGTTCACAAATTATCGAGCAAGTAAAGTATAGAAGCTTTGCAAATATTGGAAAAACAGCAATCCTAAAGATCCAAGTATCAAATTGTGGCAATCGATTCAAGATATTCTATAGATATAAGGACAGAGTCGGGATTGCAAAGGTATATCTAATGTAAGGTTATGTACGGCGAAGTTCCAAAACCCTATATGTCTCACCCAAGGAAACTCTCTATAAAGGTTGTTAAGGCTGCAGTATAGAAAGGATCAAAGGATAAGAATTACTCTCAAATACCCATGCCCAAACCCAAGGTATCAAAGATAAGCCAAAACGGTTAAGATTGTGACACTCGAAACCAAAGTAGAGGATGTTGAGTCTCACTGCTACCTAGAAAAGGCAAGACAAGGCTAGGTTAAAACAAATCTTTAACTTTGGATCAAAGCAAAAGCAAAGGACGTACAACAGAGGAAACCACGGCTAGATCTTGAAAAACCACGGCCGTGGAACTCAAGAACAGACCGTGGAAAAGGCTGTCGACGAGGTTTCTCGCAACTCTCACGGTCCAATCTGTTTACGCTTAATCTATCATCATCTATGCTACAACTATCAACCCTTCACCTTAGAATTGCTAAAGGGTTTTAGCCAATAACCATCATCATTGAATCAAATATCAAGTTTAAAAAGAAAAAGGTAAAATCCTCGAAAACTCAATAAAAACTAAACAATCAATCTCAAATCCAAACAACCAATGTGTGTGTTTAATGAATGCGGAATAGGGAACAAAAATCCTCACAACAATCTTAAGAAACAATGAAGAACGGGATGTCAATCCGTCTTCAAATGTAAACCCTAAGATAATCTCGAAGTACACAATCTCCAAATCGCGTCCTTCTCGGGATCTTCCCTAAGCAATGATCCAAAATCTCTCTCTTCGGGTATAAACCGCCGTAAATGCAAGCGTATGCAACCGTATGCGAGATCCCTCTTTTCTCCCTCCTTCAGCCTTCTTATAGGGAAAAAATAGGGTTACGAGAAAGCCCAATAACTATCGCTGATGTGACCAATATGACATGTGGCATCGTCATGGAAATCACGGTCTAGTGTAATAAACCACGGTTGTGGTTTAGGGCGTGGAACTTTCTGTTGCTCTTCGAAATCACCTTCCACGAACTCAATGCATAACCACGATCGTGGTTTAGGTCGTAGAACTCAAAAGCCTTTGTTTCGTGAAGATCTCTAATTATGCTCCTTCCTTAGCTTCTCCAAAGCATCTAGCATGATCCAATACTCGCATCCCTTTGGATATATGCTCTAATTCAAGCCTTTATTCACCTATAAACATAACAAAGCTTGTGTAGATCTCTATATCGACAAAATAGGTGAATGTGCTCATAAATGCTTCAAACTCATATCCATGTACACATCTAAAAGGGAAAAACAATCAAAACAAGTGCCTAAAATATAGTCATATTTCATGTTATCAAATATAAAGCTAGTTTAATAGCTATAATAGAAACTAGAATGCTTAGTGCAATAGTAAATATCAAACAGATTATCCAGAGGGAATTCAATAATTGGCATATGGAGTCTAATTTTGACTTGCATCACCGTGGAAGGATGGTTGTTGCATGGAATCCGCAAATTTATGAGATTTAGATTGTCAAAAGAACAGGGCAAGTTATTGACTGCTTGGTGACATGTAAGACAAGTGGATTACAATTTGGAGTTACTTTTGTGTATGGGCTGCATAACATCGGTGCAAGAAGGGCCTTATGGAGTGATCTAATAAATATGATCCCTACTTTGCATTTCCCATGGATTGTGATGGGGGATTTCAACAATGTTATGGGAGCAAATGAAAGAGTTAATGGTGAGCCAATCACCATGTATGAATGTGCAAATATGATTGATTGTTGTCAGTAGCTGGGCCTTATTGACATCCTATATACAAACTCAAGTACATTCAATTGGACTGATGGGAATATTTAGAGCAGAATAGATCGAGCCATGGGTGACACAAGGTGGCTAAATTCTGTTTATGTGTGCTCAGCCCAATTTCTTGATAGAGAAGAGTCATCATCAAATCATAAGCCTATCATTGTCAATTTTAATCAGTAGCAAAATTTGGACAAAAGAAACTTCAAGTTTTACAATATATGAACTAATCACCCACAATTTAAGGAGGTAGTTCAGAAAGTTTGGCAATACCACGCACATGGAAACAAACAGTTCAGACTATCCTGCCATTTGAAGTAGCTGAAGCACCCTTTGAGAGCTCTTAACCATTTGCATTTCTCCCATATATCTCAAAGAGCGCAGCAAGTGACCGAGCTTTTTAATAAAACTCAGTTGGCTTTGTTAGAGGACCCTCATTCTCTTTCACTTAGAGTTGCTTATGAGGAGGCCAAACGTACAGCTAAAAATTTGAATAAATGTGAATTTCAATTTTATGTACAGCAGGCAAAAGCCGAGTATATCCTAAACAGTGACAAATTCACTAAGTACTTCCATGGACTTATGAAACAACACCTGAAGAGAGATTATATTGTTGTTGTTAATAAAGTTGATCAGACACGGACTACAAGTCAAGAGGAAGTAATTATTGAGTTCTTGGATTTTTACTAGCTGCTTTTAGGAACCTTAGCACCTATTTCTGATATTGCTGTCTATTTTACTGAACATGGATGCCAGTTAACTAAGGATGACAGATGCAGGTTGCTGGTACCTATTTCTAATGAGGAAATTAAGAAATCCTTATGAAGCATTGGGGATGATAAATCCCCTGGACCAAATAGATATACAACCAAAATTTTTAAGCACACCTGAAGTTACACATAAGAGGATGTATGTTTGGTATTTAAAGAATTTTTTTAATTCGGAAAACTGTTGAAGCAATGGAATCACACCATGATATCTTTGATTGCTAAAACAGAATGTGTTTTATAAAATCATATCCAAACTCATGGTTAATAAGATGAATGGCTTCTCAACAAAATCATAGATTCAGCTCAAACTGGGTTTATCGAGGGTAGACATTTGGCTACTCAAGTTATGCTAGTACAGGAAATTGTGCGAACATATGAAGTAAAGAGAGGACCACCTCGTTGTCTGTTGAACATAGATATTGCCAAAGCATATGACTAAGTTCCTTGGGCTTTCTGCAGTTTGTGTTGACTGAACTGGGTTTCCTGGATAGGTTTATCAACTGCATCATGATATGTGTTCGATCTGCTTCTTATTCACTCAGAATTAATGGCGGCATTCATGGGTTCTTTAAGGGCAAATGTGGGCTTCGACATGGAGATCCTTTATCCCCGCTTTTGTTCGTCATTTGTATGTAGATGTTGTCCAAAATGTTAAAGAAAGCCACTATTTTCTCAGATTTTAATTATCATAAGAAATGTGACAAATTGATGATAACCCACCTTGCTTATGCAGATGATGTTATTCTATTTAGTAGAGGGGATAGAATGTCGGTGTAGATCTTATTAGATTGTTTGAATAAGTTTTAGCAAATATTTGGGCTTTGTGTAAGCCAACATAAGTCGAGTTATTTTGTAGCGTCTATGAGTCATCAAGAACCAGTAGGGCTGCAACAATTAACTAGTTTTGCTGTGGGGAAGTTTCCTATATCTCATGCACAATTAAAAGTTACCCAATATATCCCGTTAAGAAAAAAGATTGCCTGTAGAATTAACAGCTGAAATATGAATCAGCTTCATATGCAAGAAGAGTGGAGCTTATTAGAGTTGTTTTGCAGGGGATCCAATCTTTTTGGATATCTATTTTGCCTGTTCCAGCCACTGTGTTTGAAGAACTGACTATCCTTTGTCGGAATTTCTTATGGAAAATCCGAAGATTGCTTGGTCAAAGTTGTGTCATCCTAAAGATGAAGGAGGGATTGGGCTATTCCAGCTCAAAATTTACAACTTATCGTTTATGTTTAGAATTTTCTAGGATATCCACGCTAAAAAGGATATACTTTGGGTAAGATGGGTACACCACACTTACTTGGAAGTGCAGAAGGCTGACACACGGGCTCCAAAACGCCGGAATTCTGGTTTGATAAAATAGATCCTACAAGCTCAAGACAAAGTGTTTGGCTGTTTTGACAGCCATGAATCCGCTTTAGAAGAGATTGAGACATGGGTTTCAGGGCATAAAAACGCAGCTTAAAAATGTCTACAATTGTATCCAGGACCGCAGAGATAAGGTAAGTTGGAGCAAACTTGTATGGAATCCTATACAAATACCCAAACATAACTTTATTGCTTGGTTGGCTATTAATGAAAGATTGTGTACTCGAGATCGTCTCTATTTCATTGATGAAGAGCCTATAAGCCAATGGTGTCAAATGAAGGATGAAAGTCATAATCATGTCTTCTTTAAGTGTGAATATGCCAAGGTTGTGTTAGAGCAGGTTCGTGGTTGGCTAGGAACTCGAGTTAAATTTCGATCTATGTAGCAAGTTGTAAGCTGGATGGTAAACTATGTACGTGGAAAAACATATGAGACAACTCTAGAATATGAGTTTTGTGAGTACCATTCACTATTTGTGGAGGGCTAGAAATGCTACTGTTTTTTTATAACCAACGCATGGAAGAAAAGCACAACTTGTGCAGTTGGTAAAAATCCATGTTTATCGATTATTGCTACAAGTTTTCCTTCATCAAACACACTGACATGAGGTTTGGTAGGCGGTTTTTGTATGCAATTTTGCATCAAGGCCTAGATGATTTGATTATGGCTGTTGGTTGCGGTTTCAACTTTCAAGCATGGTATATAGTTAGGAAAATCCACATCATATGATCGGGCTTTTGTCACATTATATGATCGGGATTAGTAAGTACTCAATTTACTATATGCTTTGACTTCTATTTTTGGAGATCAGTAGCAATGAAAAAGATGACAGCTTGTGCGGTTGGTAAAAATCCACGTTTATCAGTTATTGCTACAAGCTTTCCCTCATCAAACACTCTGGCATGAGGTTTGATAGGCGGTTCTTGTGTGCTATTTTGCACCAGGGCCTAAATGATTTGATTATGGCTGCTGGTTGTAGTTTCAAGCATTGTATATGGTTCGGAAAATCCACATCATATGATTGGGATTTTGTCACATTATACGATAGGGATTAGTAAGTACTCAATTTACTATATGCTTTGACTTCTATGTCTGAAGATCAGTAGCAATGAACAAAGATGCCAAGGCCAAGGTGATGACGTTCCTCTGATGGTATAAAAATGATGGCCTCATGATGACGCTGGCATGGCTGCTGATTGGGCAATGACATGACTGTTGGCTAAAGATGACGTGACTGTTGATTGGGCAATGATGTAGCTACTGATTAGGAGATGACGCGGCTGCTGACTGAGCGGTGACGTGGTTGTTAACTAGGCGATAATATGGCTGCTTAGTGAACGATGACATGGCTGTTGAGGTGGTCTGATTCTAATTTGTTTCTTCAATTGCTTGTTCTTTTGTCCAGGGTATACCCTGCGTACTTGTAAAATTCGGGGTATACCCCATAAGGCTTTGTAGTCTAGTCGGGGAATGTCCCTTTTGGTTTTGTATTGTTTCCCCCATACGAGGTAGTATGGGGTTATGTTCCCCAGGGTTATAGGCTTTTCGGTACTTGTTTAGGTGTGACGTCTAGACGATCGAAGCATGTTTTGTGGTTGATCGTTGGTGTAGCTAACCCGGAGGCTAGGGTTATGATTACTTTCATGTCTATATATGTATCGATTAGCCTCGAAAACAATTCTAATTAGGATGGATCTATACAAGAAAATTTTATCAATTCATTTAGGTAGAATTTCCTTTTACAGTAGTTCTTAGATTTATATCCTATCTTCAAGTGGTGTCGACTTCCCTTGTTTCCGTGTATATGGACTTACCTTATATACTTTACTTTCCTTCTTGGAAGTGCCAAATCCATGTATGAAGACTTGTCTCATGTGTTAAAACCTATTTTTTAATCTCCGGATTAGTGATAACTCATGCATTAAGCTTGGTTTGTCCGAGTTATAAATATTTTCAACAACATAATTAATTGGCTGAATTTGCAATGTAGGCCTTTTACAATGTAGAGTTTGGATTTTGGGCCTCTCATAATTTAATTTAAAAAATGAGCTCCTATTGTAGAAAAAAATCAGAAAAGTAAGGGATATAGGTATGTAGACTGATTTGATGGGTGACATGTAGAAAAAATCAAAAAATAGTCCAATCAATTCAGTCAGCTCATCTTCTTCCCTCCATTATCCCTTCTTCTTCCCTCCTTTCAAACGTAAATTTATATATGGGTATCCATTTTTTCTTCTTCCCATTGAAACGCAGGAATGTGGACTGCTTGTTGAGCTTCTTCTTCACCGGAATCTGGACTGCTTACATATCCCTATTCTATTTCTGGGTAAGTAGTGTTTGGTCCTATTTCTGGGTAATCTCAAACTTCCTGGGTAATGTATTTGTGGGTAATCTGAAACTTCTCATCTCTTATTTTTGTGAATCTAAAACACTGAAACTTCCTATTCTATTTGTGGGTAAGCAGTGTTTGTTTCCATCCATGGATAATCTCAAACTTCCCTGTTCTATTTGTGGGTAATGTATTTCTGGGTAATGTCAAACTTCCTGGGTAATCTATTTCTAGGTAAGCAACGGTAAGAGTTGTGTTTCTATTTCCCTTTCTATTCGTGGGTAAGTAGTGTTTGTTTCTATCCATGAGTAATATCAAACTTCCTGGGTAATGTATTTTTGGGTAATCTGAAACTTCTCATCTCTTGTTTTTGTGAATCTAAAACACTCAAACTTCCTGTTCTATTTGTGGGTAAGCAGTGTTTGTTTACATTTCCCTATTCTATTTGTGGGTAAGCAGTGTTTGTTTCTATTTATGGGTTATCTCAAACTTTCTGTGTAATGTATTTCTAGATAATGTATTCCTGGGTAATGTGTTTGTTTACATTTCCTGTTATATTTGTGGGTAAGCAGTATTTGTGGGTAAAGAGTGTTTATTTCTATTTTTTGGTAATTTCAAAAAGTGAACATCAAATCATCTGAAAAAAGCCTACATCACCATTATTTCAATTCTTTCAAACAGTGTCTTACTTTATATTTTACAGATCTATTTTATCTAGTTAGCTTAATAGAGGCCCATTTCACAAAATGCAAATTTTTAGGGTCCTCTTTCTCTAATTATTTCTAATTAATTCCTAGAGTACACCATGGAGTTCTATTTGACTTTGGCAAATCCGACACTATATTTTTTTGCTCTAGAGTTATGTAATATGAATGGTTGACATGACTCTTACTAACAAATCGGAATTATTCCAACGCATTTCGTGCTCGTATGAGTTCCATACAAACTTGTACTCGATGAAGGTACATGTATGCAAATATGTGTTGATAACACGCTACCCGAAATCAGCCATAAAAATTCGTAACTAGTGTTATACTTAGTTAGATGATTTAGTTTACGTGTAACTATATAAACGGAAAGTTTCATTAGATTAAACATGATCTCACTAAGTTTCATTGACGTAATAGGTTGCATATTATTAACCTAGGCATAAAGCAAGAGAACTCAATTGCCATTTCATTCAATACTCCATTACCCATTACCTTCATCTCTTTTAAACAAAACTCTCATTTATTTTATAAAACATCTCCCTCCATTAAAACTTCATTGAATCTCAACCTTAAATAAATTCCTTGGCATGAATTCAAGGTATGATTTTTGTGTTTGTTAGATTATGATAACACTTGAGTTTTAGATGAGATTCAAAGACCGAGTTGTCTTTTTATGTTTTGTTATTTTTAGTTTACCTTTGTAAAAATGGATAATTTAGTGTTATGCATCTTCCATGTGATGTTTGCCATCTCCCCTCTCTCGTTAGTTAATAAACTTGCATTTGCCAATTTTAGTAAGTTTTTCGCATTTTATCTCCATTTGATTTGAGTTTAATTTTTAAAACTAAAAATATGATGATTGATATAAATCAAAATCTTGGTTTTGAGTCTTTTGACTTCGTATTTTGATAAATTTGAGACTTGCATTTTATACAAGTGAGTGGTGGTGTAGGATGAGTGTCTTAAATTGATGGTGGCGAAAAACTAGGCAACGTTGGACAATGAAATGACTACAAATCTTGATTCGCTTTCAAAAGTGGAATTTGATCACGTTATGGATGGAGTTTGGGAAACATAAAAAGAATGTCTTTTGAAGCATTATCACACCATATATTGTTGTGTTTATCAATTGATAACTAAGGGTGTGTTTGAGTTATATTAGATTATGTTATGTTAGAATTATATTCTTTTATATTTATTTCTTTGCGATGAATGGGAGTTTGGTTCACACTACTTCAAATGCACTTTTGACCCTTTTATAACTAAATTTTTATGACACCAAGTGAAACAATCATCATCCATTTGAGTTGATAAAAAACACCCACACACCAAATGCACAACCAATATCTTTCCTTCCTCCACAACATCATAACTTTATCTTTAACATAACTTTCATCACAACGACCATTGTCATCTTTTCCCTCCACCCCATCGAGTGCGAGATACAATTTGCTTCTCAAAAGTACAAATCTACCAAGTGAATACAATCCGAACAATAAATAACATGAATTGAGTACATATCTCACCAAAGTCTAAATGAAATCTAAAATCACATGTTAAGATTTTACGTATATTCATAATGGGCGGAGCTTTCAATAAATTTGTACAATTCAGATTGTCGCCTTGTTGCTGAAACATCTCACTATCGAATTATTTATCCTCTTTGACATTTTTAATTTTCCCACACTTTTTTATCACTCGTTCTCTTTCGGGGTAAAGCAATAGCAAAAAAAGACATTAATTCTTCCAAAAAGAAGAAAAACAATATTACGTGGGATGAACCAAAAACTGGTTTCCACAAACTTAACTTTGATGGATATAAACTCGATTCGGGAATAACATCCATCGGCTTTGTGATTCGAAATCACAAGGGTGAGTTTGTTAGCCTTGATGCGACAAAAATAACTTTAACTCGGTAATAAAAGATGAAGCTTATGCCCTTAAATCGGGTCTACAAGAGGCTATCAGACTAAAGATCAGAAAGATCGAAATCGAGGGTGATAATCTTTGTGTTATCAAGGCACTCCAAGGATTGTGGAGTTGCCCGTGGGAGGTCGATTTTGATTATTTCCGACTCCAGACTAGATCTCCGTTTCTTTATTTGACGAAGTCCAGATCATACATATATTCAGAGAAACCAACTGTGTTGCTGACCGACTTACCCATCTGGGAATATTGAACCCCAACACCTGCTTTTCTAACAACCGAACTTCGTGTTCTCATCCAATAGAATGTTTTAGGGTGGAATATCTTTAGAAAATAGATCAATTTATCCTATCCGCTCTCTCTTTTTCAAAAAAAAAAAAGCAAAAAAAAGACAATTTTTTTTTGTGAACAATAAAGTTTAGCTTTCGGCCATCCAAAGAGGCTTTAAAAGCTGTGAAAATGTTGTATAACTTATAATGCATTAGAATTGTAATATATTATAAATTTATTAAATTTAATGTGTTGAATAGTGTAATATTAGTACACGCACCTTAACAGTGAGCAAGGGGCACTTATTTAGGCGCATAGTGTGACGAAATCAAGAGTTTCCTCTCGTTCTCTCTCTCCCTCTCCATCCAGTCTTTGAAGTCGCGAAGAAAGACCCCAACGAGACCTGTCACTCTCCCTTTCTCTCTCCTCCTCTTCTCCACTGTTGTGCAGCTTCACCTACCCAAGCTTTGTATGTGTATGTACAGAAGACGCAGAAGAAGTTTGTACAGCTGATCGAGCATCTCATCTCAAACATGGTGTTTAAAGGTAGGTTTTTCTCCTCCAAGAAGTCTGAGTCCTCCGATGGGTCCTCCAACAGCCCTCGTTCCTTCGGCTCCAACTCCCCCATCAGATCAGACAAGAAGAAGTCTAAATCTCACAAAGAAGATGATACCCGCCACCAGATCAGCGCCCTTAGCTCTAACTCTACTCCTTCCAAGCCCAATCCCAAACCCAAACCCAAGAACCACCTTGATTCCAAGGATCCCCCAATTGAGTCCACTTCCAAGCCTACTTTGGCTTCTGGATCTTCTGTTTCTCCGATTCTTGCTTCTTCTTTGGGGCTCAATAAGATCAAGACGAGATCTGGTCCGCTGCCCCAGGAGAGCTTTTTTGGATTCAGGCCGGAGAAAGGCGTCGGCGCCAGCAACCTCTCCCGCCCTGCTGCCTCCCGTGGCAAGGGGACCGGAAATAAGGATACTTCTTGCTTAGAAAATGCGCCCGAAAGTGGGAGCAATTCCGATAGTATGTCGCCTGGAAGCGGCCCCTCTACCGCCCGTAGTCCAAGTTCCGGTAACGTGGTGCAACCTCGATCTCGTTTGTCTTCTGAAGCAGGTAATTGCTTCTCCAACCTTTTCTGATTCTGTTGACAGTTCAATACAGAATTATGGATGTATGTTTAGCACTCTGATTTGTATTGTGGAATCTGAGTGCTGAAAGTGTCATATGTTTTCATGGTGTTTTTTGTTTAGTAATTATTCTGTCTGACCGAGTAGTCACCTGTTTAGAGTGTTAGGCTTGTCAATTATTTGATTACACGGTTTAGGAATTAGGATTTCTGTGAATTAGTTTGATTGAGAGAATGAGAGTGCAAAATTGTATAGAACATGCCCGCCAATTAGTAATTGTCTTCTTATGGTAGTTTAGAGGTTAATCATGCCGGATATAAAATTTATGTGACTGTATCATAAACTTGCATTTGGTTCCCTAGTGGATGCTAGTTCGTAGCAAGACGATTTTTGATAACCATCTCTTTGAATAAATTGATCAAATGCTTGAAGTAGCAACGGCGTGGTGATTGAAGCATATTAATGGGTAGATTTAGAATAAGTTTGTGTGATATGAAGGTAGCATTCTGTGTGTTATTATTAGAAGTTAGAGGTCAAATTTTGAAGATGTTTTAATGGAGTAAACTGATATTTTATTTTTTTTTGTTTATTAATGTTATAGATTCTTGTACATCTTGTTTGGGGTTGGGACAATTAATCTCTTATCTCTTTCCTTGGGTTTCTAGACTAATGCACAGAAGATTAATATTTTCTAGAGTCTAGTCCCCTTTATTTTAAAACTAAATATTTGAGAGGTTGAATAGATGGTAAGATAGGATAGTACTTGCTTTGGGAAACTGAATAACTCATATAAGATAACAGTGACAATTATTTCTTGCAAATGACAACTAGAAAAGATGTTTGAATAGAGGACTAGAGACCCTTTAAATGAGAAGTTACATGCTTATATAGTTCATTCACATCTAGGGAAGGCCAAGCGCTCAATAGACACAAAATGAACCCACATATGCTAGAGTTATAATTAAATCCTACAACATGTACTTAGTTTTGTTTATCTGGTCTTAGGTTCATTTGCAAGCATCAGGTACATTTCCTTTACTACTTTCATGGTGGACTTTTTGTAGCATATCGTCACGAAACTTGGTTACTTAAAGTTAAAAGTATAGCAAGGACTGTAACTTGATGTACAGTTGTGTGTATATTTCTCAGGCTGCTGGCATTTCCCTTCATGCTTCCTGAGTTGTATTTGAATTGGTTTCATTATTAAGATTCGATATAAATTCATTGTTGTGTTTCTTTTGATCCTTGTCTTGTTCTGTAACTAGCCTATTGGCCATCTGAGGTTTATTTTTATTTCTTTTCAAGGTTAGGAACCATATTTGCTTGTTTGCGCTTATGCTAGTTCTTGACCAGGCTTTTGTTCCCATTCAAATTTTATTTTTAAATTGTCTAATTATGCAGGACAGTTTAGTTCTTTGCATGGGGAGACTGAAAGTTTAAGAAATCAGGATGCTTGTACGCCAGAGAGCCAGGTTAGATGGAATCTCATGTCAATTATTTTGTTGCATCATTACTGCAAAAGTTTTTTCATATTTATTTCAGTTTATGGAAGTATGGTGCTTCTCTCTTTCAGATTCCATTTGATTGTGAAACTCCAAAGGAGTCAGAATCTCCCCGTTTTCAAGCTATCATGCGTGTTACAAGTGGGCCAAAAAAGAGATTCCCTGCTGATATAAAAAGTTTTTCCCATGAGCTGAATTCCAAAGGAGTACGGCCTTTTCCGTTTTGGAAGCGTCGGGGTTTAAATAATGTCGAGGTGTGTTTTCTTTCAAATATGCTTTTCCTTGTTTTGTTCGTTTCTATTTGAGTGGATGTGGTCATTTATTAATTCCCATTGCAAAATGGTAATGCGTAGGAGGTTCTGGTTATGATTCGGGGTAAATTTGACAAAGCCAAGGAAGAAGTGGACACTGACTTAGCGGTTTTTGCGGCTGATCTAGTTAGTAATTTAGAGAAGAATGCAGAAACACATCCTGAATGGCAGGAAACTATTGAGGACTTGCTGATCCTTGCAAGGAGCTGTGCTATGACATCACCTAATGAGTTTTGGCTTCAATGTGAAGGCATAGTTCAAGAATTGGATGACAGACGCCAAGAGCTGCCACCTGGTATGCTCAAGCAGCTGCATACCCGAATGCTTTTCATCCTTACAAGGTGTACAAGGTTGTTGCAGTTCCACAAAGAAAGTTTGTTTCCTCCGGATGAGCCTGTCCTTGAGTTTCGTAAATTCAGGGTTTCAGAATCTGCAGATAAGAGAATTCCTCCTGGTATTGCTCCTGGGAAAGTGGGTCCTGCTTCTTCAAAACCTGTAAAGCCAGCATCTGCAGCAAAATCTTATAGTCAGGAACAGCGTTCCTATGGTGGGCAGAATATGTTGTCTTCTGGAAGTGTTTCATCGAAGAATTTGGAATCACCTACGGGCAGAGAGCGAATGACTTCTTGGAAAAAGTTCCCGTCTCCTGGTGCTAAGATCAAAATAGACGCCCCATTGGTGAGAGATCATATTGATAGTAAATTTGATCAGGAAAAGATGCTGAAAGATCCTATCGGGGAGCTGGTTCAGACCAAAGCTAAGGCACCTGAGGTTCCACTGTCGAAAGATTCCCTCGTACCTTCTTCTGCTCCGCCTAAGCACCAGCACAAACCGTCTTGGGGCTATTGGGGGGATCAGCCAAGTACTTCAGATGAAAGTTCCATAATTTGTCGAATCTGTGAGGAAGAAGTTCCAACTTTGCATGTAGAAGATCATTCTAGAGTATGCGCGGTAGCTGATAGATGTGATCAGAAGGGTTTGAGTGTTGATGAACGTCTGTTGAGGATCGCTGATACGTTAGAAAAGATGATCGAACCCCAGAAGGACTTTCAACCTGTTGTAGGAAGCCCTGATGCTGCTAAAGTATCTAATTCAAGTGTTACAGAAGAATCTGATATGTTCTCCCCAAAACTCAGTGATTGGTCCAGAAGAGGGTCAGAGGACATGCTTGATTGTTTCCCTGAAGCAGAGAATTCCACATATATTGATGACCTAAAAGGTTTGCCTTCCATGTCCTGCAAGACACGTTTTGGACCTAAATCTGATCAAGGAATGACAACATCTTCTGCTGGAAGCATGACTCCTAGGTCTCCTTTGATGACGCCGAGAACCAGCCAGATAGACTTACTACTCTCCAGCAAAGGCACTTACTCTGAGCAAGAAGATTATCCTCAGGTATCTTTAAGGATCCATGTATTCCTCAGTATTTGGTGTTTGAAAACAAAATTTGGGTAAACAATAAGTTTATTTTGCTTACATGTGTGTCAGATAGAATTTAGTCTGCAGAAAAAAAGTTAGTAACTGATTGGCACAGATTATATTGAAAAATCCCACCAAAAAAAAAAGATTATATTGAAATGTTCCAAATTGTAATTTTGATATCATATGAAATTAAGAGAGTTTCTTGTATGATGCAGATGGTTGAACTTGCAGATATCGCTCGATGCGCAGCAAGTACACTAATGGATGATGATCGCTCTACGAACAATTTAATTAATTGTCTAGAAGATTTGAGAGTTATTACTGGCCGCCGTAAATTTGATGCACTTACTGTGGAGACATTCGGAGCACGAATAGAAAAGCTAATTCGGTCAGATCAGTTTGCTTAGATTCTTTTTTACTCTGTACTTGTTTTTGCTGATGCTTTTCTATGAGAAGACCCTTCTATTAAGGGTAATCTAGTGACACATAATTTAATCCTCCCATATAAAGAATCCATGTGGTCCATTAATTTGCAGTTGTTATTTGTTGGAAGTAGTTTTGAACATTTCTTTCCTGAATCATCGTGATGTTCATGTCTAATAAACAATTCTTTTGCTGTTCTCAGGGAGAAGTTCCTGCAGCTCTGTGAGTTGGTTGATAACGAGAAGATAGATATTACAAGTACAGTGATTGATGAAGATGCTCCTTTGGAAGATGATGTACTCCGGAGTTTAAGGACCAGCCCTATCCATTCTTCTAAAGATCGCACATCCATAGATGACTTTGAGATAATTAAGCCCATCAGCCGTGGAGCATTCGGTCGTGTTTTCCTTGCCAAAAAAAGAACAACAGGGGATCTTTTTGCTATAAAGGTACTCAATTTTCACTTTTTCTTTGGTCATGTATCTCTTTTTTCTGTTTAGTTAATTGAATGCGTTTTGTCTGAATTTTGATGGCTTGTTATCAACGTCTAAAATGATTCTCATTTGACTCCCCTCTCTTTCTTTTCTATGTTCATTCTTTGATGTTTTGCGGACCTTAATGTGTGTGTAAAATGTGTTTCTGTGATACACTAAAATGTGATGCAAACTTGTTGGTGTTGCTAAAAATGAAAGTAAATTTTGGGGTTGTTTTTTCCAAGGAAGTTAACTTTCTGTAGACTGAGGAGTTTGACTGGAACTTAGCAAATAGAGCCAACAGATCAGCACGGAGTTTGAATGGAACTAAGTTAAACATCAGAACAAAATAACAGAAATCTTCTCAGGTTGATCTCATACAATCACCCCACTTTCTTATAGACCTAATCAAAATGAAAGCAAGTTATGATAGTACATGACGGGTCCATCTCCCACATTAGGCTAATTGACATTGAGGATGTGGTTTTGTCCCCTTGTACTGGTTGAACTTTCTTCCCCCATCTCTCTTGTAAACTATCCAACGCTCAGGACCACTGCCCTTGACTGGGGCTCCCTTGTTTTGATCTATGGACTACTCCTCGTTTCTAGGTTGCCTATCTTCATTGTTTCGAGTCTTAAATTGGTCACTGCTATCAGTTTATTATTCTTAAACTGTGATAGTTATTAATTTTTTTCCTCTAAAATAGTTCTGTGATACATGAAGTGCTTTGAGAGGATCTCTAATGCTGTATTGCTGCCTTGTTGGTTTTCTAGTTTTTAATCCCACACCCAAATGTTCCATCTCTCTGTAACAATGATTTCTGTTTTTTTTCTTCTCCATTTCCTATCCTTTTGCCTGCTAGAATGATCTTTTGTTTACTAGGGGTATATGCGTCATCCCCAAATGTTTGACCAATCCCATTTTATACCGTTAGGGCTCATTTGGGATTGATTCTAGGGAATCAGGAATGGGGATGTGAGATTGTGAGAGTGGCTCATTTTGATACTCGTGTTTGGTGACAAGGAGTGAGAATCAAAATGATTTTAGGCATGAGTAATTTCAAGTTCATGAACAAATCTGCTTCCCAAATAAAAAGGAAGGCTCAAGTCATTCCAAGACACAAGGTTTTCAACAATGTACCAAACATCTTCAATAAAAACGGGTTGTGTCAATCTTAATTCTAACTCGAGTTTGGATTCCAACTCGACCTCTGGGACATACCAAACAAGCCTATAACAGGTTGCAGTATCAATTGCAGTTTGTTCATTAAGCTGGTCACTTTGCATTGAGATGTGCAGGTCTTAAAAAAGGCCGATATGATCCGTAAAAATGCTGTTGAGAGCATTTTGGCAGAACGTGACATCTTGATTTCTGTTCGCAATCCGTTTGTGGTAAGAAGAGTTGTCTATTCAACTGTTCACTGTGCATATCGAATATGGTGCTCACCTCTGACCGTAAATTGTACTTTTCTCAGGTTCGCTTCTTTTATTCATTTACATGTCGTGAAAACTTGTACTTGGTCATGGAGTATTTGAATGGAGGAGACCTCTATTCATTGTTGAGGAATTTGGGTTGTTTAGATGAGGATGTTGCTCGTGTGTACATTGCAGAAGTGGTGAGTGTAATTTTTCTTCAGTTGTAATTCTTCAGGCTGTAATTTATTGGTGGGCTTCCTAAATTGTAATTAGTATAGAACACAACAGGTTGTGTCCACACTAATATGTTTAAGACGTCCACAGGTGCTTGCTTTGGAGTATCTGCATTCTTTGCATGTGGTTCACCGTGATTTGAAACCAGATAATCTTTTAATTGCCCATGATGGTCATATAAAGGTAATGCAATATTACCTTTTTTTCTTCTAAAACATAAGTGGTATGTTTCCTTCTTTCTTTTCAATTTTAGGCTTCTAGCAAACAGAGAACTGAAGGGGCCAGAATTTTTACGCTTGTGTCATAAAACAAAAATTTCTGTTGTATAAGCATGCAAATGAAAGTGACAGTTGTGCAAGAATGATGCTTTGCCCTCAATTTTATTGTTACTGTTAGAAACAAAGAGAAGCTTTATAAACTTTGTGATGTAGGTGTCTGCTATTCATTTTCATATGATACTTCTTGAGAAAATAATTTGAACAGACTTTTGGAAACCTTACAAATTTAAAAAGCTATATTAGATGTTGGCTGAGTGACTATGCATCTCATATATATGTAATCCATGTAGCATGGACACGTGGCATGTGTGCGATACTGGCATAAGATAACAAAGAGAGCTCACTGGCATAAGATAGGGATAGAGTGGGGACTGGGGGGGAGGGGGAAGAGAACAAGTTTGAAATTTCTGGTGTTTTTTGGTAATGAAGAGATGGTGTTAGGTGCACCTGTCGTTGGAGATTCTGAGTATATTCTTTGAGACTTCAAGTCTTCAAGAGAGTGACACAAAGAGAGGCTGCGGATATAGGGTGTGGGGACTGTTGATGCTGCTGCTTTTTCTACTGTGAGTTCTATGGGTTGGTAGAAAGTTTTTTTTTTTTGAATTTATAATTTGGGTGGGTGGGATTAAAAGAAGGTATAGAATAAGGGACTAATTACTTCATTTCTATTTTTTTTTTATCAACTTTTATTATGACTATTATACTTATACTAGTTTATTAAGTATTCACCACTATACTAGTCTACGAGTAGTAATTAGTCTAGCTACTTGCTATTATTATTCTTTCGTTTTTGGGCTATATATTTCTTTTAGTATAATACTAGCATAAACCTGTGTATCTTTATGGTAATTAATGAAATTTGAGAAAGATAATTTAAATTATATATGATGTCTTACAAAATTTACAGTAATATTGTTATTGATAAA
The DNA here is from genome assembly GCA_033239125.1 of Fagopyrum homotropicum. Taxonomy (NCBI): domain Eukaryota; kingdom Viridiplantae; phylum Streptophyta; class Magnoliopsida; order Caryophyllales; family Polygonaceae; genus Fagopyrum; species Fagopyrum homotropicum. Next base: position 133,458,068 of record BSWB01000004.1, read on the forward strand.
GAAAAAAAAAATATTTATAGAGAAGAAACTAATAATTAAAAAGATATTTTGTAATTAGAAATACAAAAACAATGCATATTTCATCTGTTAAATTAGGAGAGTTAGAAAATAAGTATGTTTTCAATTATTGAAGCACGAGGTTATCTGGTGTCTTAGGGTTGTCACTCTAGTATGTGATGACCAAGCTACCCATAAAAATCCCCTCCCTCTTTTGAACTGACCTGGGAATCTTTCTCATGCATTATATTTATTTACCATTGTTGCTGGATAAAGAATGCTGATTTTGAAATGTTAGACTTTAGGCTGACTGCTTCATTATTGAACCAGTTGACTGACTTCGGGCTCTCTAAAGTTGGTCTCATCAATAGCACCGATGACTTATCTGGTCCGGGTGTTAGTGGGACATCACCCTACGAAGAAGACGAACCTCAATTATCTACATCCGAGCTGCAGCAAGAAAGAAGGAAAAAGCGTTCTGCTGTTGGTACACCTGACTATTTGGCCCCTGAGATCCTCTTGGGAACGGGACATGGTTTGTATTTTCTCTTATTAATTGCTGGATTGTTATTTTTATCTTGGCTTGATTTGCCTTTGGGGGTCCTGTCTTCAGAACTGGTGGGTCTTAAGATTGTATATGCTTTTCTTTTTTACTCTATTATAACATGTTAGGGTCTTGAAAATTATATCTAATTATCATGTGGGAGAAATATATTATAGACACACTGTAACTCTACATATATAACATGATTGCTTCATGCAGAGCCCTTGCCTTTTGCGCATCCTTTTTAATCTGAAATAATAAGATCTTGGTTCACAGGTTGTAAATATAATCCTTCTGGGATTGGGGGTAGAGGGATGGGATTTGTTTGGTTATACTAGCTCTAGTGAGAACTGTAATTGCCATATTTGTTAGTATTCCACTATTTCTACATCTCTTTGAGACATTATCTTTTGGAATTTTGTTTTTATGTAAGAGAGGTCCTTAAATGGATATCGACATAAGTTAAGCTTTGGATTGCAACCATTCGGATAAATGCAATATGAAAATAGATGGTGGCTCCCCTCCGTCGAACATATCTATGGTTTCTTGTGTATAGTGCAAAGTTTAAATATATGCTAGACCAATGAAGTTCTAAATATTTGACCACAGATGTGACACATCTACCTTTTTCTGTTGATTTATCTTTACTTTATACTTTGGTGATGAATTTAATTAGAGATTGATTGGTTTTGAAGGATCTCAACCTTTTCTTATAAAAAAAGTCTAGTAAAGATTGTCATTCTACTCTGTTGAATGTTCCTTGATATTTTTCAGTCCTTGTTTGGCTTATCTCACTTTTTGGTGTTTGATCTCACTTTTTTCAGGTGCAACTGCTGATTGGTGGTCTGTTGGTGTTATTTTATTTGAACTTATTGTTGGGATTCCGCCGTTTAATGCAGAACATCCTCAGGTAAGTCTATGCACCATTTATCCGTCTTTTTGGCAAGGGAGTTTCCCGACTGCATCTGCATTTTTTTTTTGTCATATCAGCTACCTAAATAGCAGTGCCTTCTAAGCTTGTTTTGTCTGATTTTCACTGCCGAAGCTCGACTCATATGTGCTGATTGCACTGTAGTTGTTACCTTCTAGTTTCTTGTTCCTTTTGAGTTGTTAAGAGGCTGTATACTGCTTATTTCGTTACAACCAATACCTTTATCAAAATTGAATTGAGTCAAGTTGAGTGGTATGGTATATACAAGGCCCTCTTGAAGATATTAAAGCTGCTTGTTATCATCCACCAGAACTAGGTAAATTTCACATAAACAATTGTTGGTTTTCCAGTTCTAACTCCACTGTCACAAGCTTATCACAAAAAACCCGACAAGTCCATTTTTAATGTAGCATACGCAATCCAAACAAGCGGAATTCCACAATATTTTGCGACGATTTGATCCGAAAGTTAATAAAAGATCTGATTTCAATTTGAATATGTGCGAATCAAAATTTATCTGAATTGATAATGACCCAGTTGAATTTTTAACAAACTTGGATCCAAAGTCAGCAGTCAACAAGAGTTGAACCTGAAATGATACGACAAAATATATTTTTCTCTCATTTGAACTTATGTTTTGAGGTTTCCATTTAGGTTGCATTTTCTCTTTGCAGGATAAGATGATCTAAACAACTTCTGTATAGGCTACAGTTGATTTTAAGAAATACAAAGAGAAAAATTAAATCTATCAGTGAACTCCATTTATGCTGAAGGGGATCCTTGAAAACATCATCTAAATGAAAAGAGAGTAGCTATTATTCACACTTGATCTGATACTAACCCAATTCAAGATCTACGTGACTTGAAATTGGCACAAACACATGTTGACTTGTAAAACCTCCATAACCCGATCCAAAAGTTTAAGGGAAAAAATTATTTTGATCAAACCAAAATATGACCCAATTATTTCAGCAGACTAGTATGTCCTTTCATCTGAAATTAATCTAAACTGAATTCAGAAGTATGGAAAATAATCTAATTATCTGAAAGTCCTAGTCTAGTGCTGATCTGTCACATCCAATGATATTGTGGAGATTAGCAGCTATGATTTTTTCCAGCTTAAAATCACATTGCAGTATTGCACGCATTCTCAAAAGAGTGCTCTATTGGTCTCCAAATGTGCAATAAATCAGTAGTATTGCTACTATTTGATTTGTTGATACCTCTGTTGGATAAGAAGTAATTACCAGTTGTGTGAACATTTATAGGTGGCAGCATTATATTCCAGTTAACGTTAAGATATTCAGCGTTTCCACTTATACCATTAACAATTTATCTTGTCTTCTGTAAACTGGATCTTTTATTTTTTTAATGGTTTGGTATAGTATCTTATTCATTTTTTTGTAGATAATATTTGACAATATCCTGAACCGAAATATTCCCTGGCCTCATGTACCAGAAGAAATGAGCCCTGAAGCAGAAGATCTAATCGACAAGTATGTATATAATTTGGCTACTTTGCTAGAATGATCTCTTCTTTGGTAGATTAGGTCATATTTTAAGATTCCAATGCATGGGAATTTTTTATTTCATTCTTGGGGTTTTAATATGATATGGATACTTTCATTTATGATCTCATGTTTTCTAAGATTTTGTAACAATAAATAGCAAATATGTATATAATTTGGCTACTTCTGTTAGAATGATTTATTCTTTGGTAGATGAGGCCAATATTTTTATAGATTCCAAGGAATTTTTTATTTCACACTTAGGTTTAATGTGATACGGAGACTTTCATTTATGATCTCATGTTTTCTATGATTTCTGTAACAGTAAATTAGCAAATACTGATGCCATTGTAATGCTATACATCCTATACTTCTGAACTCTTGCATAAGCGTATGATGAGTTCTTTCTTCTTTTTCTAGGCGTTCCTTCTGTAATTCTAGTTTTCTTTTCACATTGTTGTAGCATCATTACCCACGTAGCCCACAAGTATTTTTTTTTTTTTGGCTCTTTGCTTTGAAGGCAAGCTTCTCCTTCTCTTTATGCCTTTAGGGTTAAAGATGTGGTATGCTTGACCCATGTATATTTGTCTTTCTGATGCACAGTACTTTGATTTTATGATATGATTCTAGGATGTTTGTACTAAATTCTATTTCTCTAGGTTGTTGACTGAAGATCCCCATCAAAGACTTGGAGCTAAAGGAGCATCAGAGGTGAGCCTATTTCCTTCTTTCTTTTCAATATATATGTTCTGTTTGGTAAGACGTGACAAAATGTGACTTCTGAAACCGATATAAAATGTGGGTTCACGCAAAACTTTGTGATTTCAATACTACATGGTAATTTGGTATCTGCAGTTTACTTTTCTTCTCTCTTTTGGCAAGATTTAAGGCAAATTTGGATGAAAAAGGCCTTTTATTATGTAGGTAGATAAGTAGGCCCTACATTTTAGGTATGCGTTGGGTGTTAAAACTTAGTTATTGAGTTTGAGGTATTAAATTTCGGGTATATGTTTGGGTATTAGGTTTTGTGCATTGAAATTCAAGTATTAAAAAAGCACTTAAAATTCCTTTTCAGGCCAAAGCTCTCATTTCAGCTTGCTGTCAACGAAGCCTAAATATTCTCTTTTCTCATATAAACAGTACAATCTATTATAAAGATAAAGAGTAATTAGAATGCACTTCCCAATGAGAGTATTGGGTTGGGGTCAATCAATGTTTATCCTATAATCTAAATTTACATGATTTTGACATGACTCAAAAGTTAAATTACCTAACCTAAATTCTACTTGACATTAAGTTCATTGTTTTTTGATACAGGTCAAGCGACATCCTTTCTTCCGGGATATTAATTGGGATACGCTGGCTAGGCAGAAGGTACGAATGATTGTTCAGACATTACGTTTTAGTGTGGCCGTCTTGTTGTATAACTCTGAAAGGACTTTGGTTTGTTAAATGCCTATGCTCTTATGCTTGAATATATGATTCAGGCTGCCTTTATCCCTGCTTCCGAGAGTGCCTTTGACACCAGCTACTTCACTAGTCGCTATTCTTGGAACAACTCAGATGGCCCCATTAGTGCAGCTTCGGACTTTGAGAACTCTAGCGACGATGACACTGCTAGTGGTAGCAGCAGTTGTCGAAGTAATCGGCAAGAGGAGCTGGTATATTGAACAACTTCCGACTTCTCTCTTCTCAAGTTTTTCATTTTGGTTTGCTTTCGTCTTTTTATCTAGATAACTAAAATGCGATTCTCCTTTGCTGCTCTGTTTTTGTCAATCATGATACACAGGGTGATGAATTTGGTGGTCTAGCTGAGTTTGAGTCTGGATCATCGGTTAATTACTCATTCAGTAACTTTTCTTTCAAGGTATTTCTTTATCCAACACCTGGCAAACAACCATTTATTTTTCCCAGCGACTGCAAAAGACGAACTTTCAACTATCTAACTAAGAGTCATTTAATGATATCAGTTGGTAACAAGACGGCAGCTGTTATTGAAAAGTGGGAAACCCTCATAAGTAATTAGCATTAGGCCCTGTCCTTGAGGTCATAAACTTGTTTACAGTTTACATCTTACAGGGTCGGTATTATATTGGGAACATTATTCAAAGCCACCTGTAAAGTTGGAGTTCTTCACAGAATCACTCGTTAAGTGGGAATTAATCTTACTCATAAAAAAATTAAACCCTCGGACCACCTATCTTATAAAATATAATTTAATTGTTATAATTATTATTAAAATGTTAAATAACTTATAAATAGGATATTGAAAAAGAAATAATGTAGTGTCCAATTATATTATCTTTATACACATTAATATCTAGTGTTACATTTTTTTTGTAGAAGTATACTACTACCTCCATTTCATTATAATTGTCCATCTAGTCTGAAAGACATTTTTCAAAATAATTGTCCAGGAAAATTCATTTAATGTCAAAAACTTTCTACAAACAAAAATTATACATTTACTATTCTTGAAAAAATGAAACTTATATATATTACTTCATTTGTTTCTTATATAATTTATCGTAATATGTGTGAAGAATAATGATCATCTCCTTTTTCTTTCCTTTTTAGGGCCCGTTTGTTTCCAACTCCGGAAACGGAAACGGAATGGAAACGAATTTAGTCCAAATCTATATCCTTATTCATGAAATTGTATGGAATCATTCCTTGTGGTTTAAGGCAAAATGCACTTGATTCCCCACATTTTGTTACCCTATAGGTATCAAAAGTAATCAAACTCTACTCCAATTACATCAAACCATAAGTAATGATTCCAAAAACTTTCATGAACAAGGTTATACGTATGGACTAGATTCGTTTCCATTCCGTTTCCGATTCCGGAGTTTAGACCAAACGGGCCCTTAGTTTCTATGTTAATGCTTCTTAATATGTGTGAAAAGTCATATATGGACATATATTGTGAGACGGAGTAATACTTGACAGTAGACCCTCTATATTTTCATTAAATCGTTAAGATACAATTATATAAAACAAAGTAATAATGGACAGTAGACCCTCTATATTTTTATTTAATCGTTAAGATTTTAAATTAGTAATGAATAAGATACAGTTAAGTAAAACTAAATAGGGTTTTTCGATTTATCAAAAAAAGAAAAAAAAAAACTTTTTTTTTTAAAAAAACACCTTTTAAATATTTTTAAAGAAAAAACCACCTTCTTTAATATGTTTCAGTAAATTTAAGCAACAATGACCATTTTACAAATAAAAATTATATTAGATGACTATAATGACCTTTGTTAGTTGATTACTTGATTTATTGACTTCGATTATATGTGTAAAAATTTTAATTAGTGAATTAAATCATTTTTCAAAATACACCTATTATTATAAAGATTTTAAATATGGTTACAAAATATATTTTTAATTTGTTTAATAAAGTTGCTAAATTTCATTTAAAGTATCTTTATAAGTAATTCTTCCATAATAAAACAAAAAAAAAATTCATTATATTTATAGAAAAATCAAAATTTAAAATAAGGTGTTCATATAAACAAAATTTTTAAAAACTATTCACTAAAGAAATATCATCATAAAGAGGTATTTTGAAAATAATAACTAAAGTAATCATTTTTGCTTGATTAGTTAGGGGTATTTTGGTCAAATAATATAATATTTTATTAGATAATGATTATGGGGGGTTCAATTTCATAATTTATATTATATATGGTAGTTTTACTTAAAAATAGTTATAAAAGATGGTTTGTTAAAAAAAACCTTTTTAAAAGGTGTCTTTTTCTAGAAACTCAATAAAATAATAATAATTTTTAATCTTATTAATGTAAATAATAAAAATATAAATAATAAAAATAATAAAAATAATAATGATGATGATAATAATAATAATTAAAATAATAACAACAATAATAACAATATCAATAATAATAGGATAGAATCATATGAATTAATATGGTTAATATTATTATGATTAATTAGATAAAAAACATAATTATGTAAGATGTATAATGATAAAAAATGATAAATTATCTGAATAAATTTTTTTAATCATTGGTTAATCCGGAGAGAGTTAAGAGAGAATGACATGTAGAATAAGTATATTCATCTTTATTTTCTCTGTAAAAATAAGGAAGCATCTTACTTTGATGGGTGCTCTTGTGAAAAGAAGGCCATATTTAGTGGATGGTAAAGTTGGATACTTTCAAGTTAGCATTATTATTTAAGAAGTCAATCAAGCAATTAATGATCATGTCCTTGAAGGACTGTGGTTTCCTTTGCTTGCAGGATTTGCTGTGTAAATAAATGGCTTAGAAAGTTGACATGAAGCAGGATTTGTGTGGCTCTGAAATTTTTACTATGAAATGAACAACCTTTGTTTCATCTTTTCCTGCAGAATCTTTCCCAGCTCGCTTCTATAAACTATGATTTATTCATCAAGGGATTGAAAGATGACCCTCCACCAAATTCGAGTACATAGCAAATCCGATTTTGAGTACTGTGTTGAGTTTGTTTATTCGGCCTGTTTTTGTGTACCTTCTAAATGTAGGTTCCTTCACCCTACTCTTTCCATTTAGTTTTTCGGGTTTGTTATATGCATGCTAATGCCAAGGTTGTGATGCTGCAGAACTAAAAGCTGGTTGTATCAACGTTGGGCGATGAGTTCTTTGGTACAGGAAGCTCTTCAGATGGCCAGTTTTTTCTTACAAGTGAGAGTTTTGTATTTGGTTTTACCATATCCATGTATCGGGTTCAACGTAACGTGCCCAAATGTAATACGGCATGTATGCTCAAGTCCCCTGGTATAGCTGGACTTTTTTTGGCATGTCTTTATAGGGAATGAACATGTTTGTCAAAATTTACACTCAAGAAATTCACTTCCATTTACTAAACCGTTGTTACAGTAAAGTCGTATTTACTGCCTTATCCTTATTAATACTTCAGGTACTAAAAATCGTCAAACTTGTCTCGAGGAAAAAAAACTGTACAGAATTTCCTGAGGTTAGAGATTTTTTGGAGCTGTAAAAGCAGATACCATAGTGGTTTATAATGTCATGCCTTGGATATAGATGAATCTGTATTTTTATCCCATTAATCTCATGCCTTGTATAGCTGTACAAGAGCAAGGTCAGGACTCAGGAGGATGATATCATATGTACTTATCCAAAAGGCTACAACATCGATCACAGATTCAGCAAAGAGATTCAACTCAAGCTGCATTTGAAATCCTCGGGCTTTCAAGAGATTCAACTCAAGCTCAACTTGTGACAAGACAACTCTAATACCACATTTCGGTTCTTTGGCCATATCTTGGTGGATTGAACTCCGATTTAGGTGAACTACATAATTTACTCTAGACCAAAAATAGAGAGACCTGATAAAACTTGACGCCAGACTTGACAAAGCTAAAGAGGAAGCTAAGGAGTGCATTATGTACCTTCCAAAAGAAGCATCAAGATGATGTTCCTAGATTTAGAATAGATAACATTCAATTTTTTTATTTCATTTAAATTTGGACAATCCTTTCTTAATTTGATCCAATAAAAGGTACAAAGTCCTTGCATATTTGCTCTTATTCTCTACTAGATAAAGATCCCATTCAATATATGAGACAAACACAAGTAAAATCAAGGGTTGTACCCTTGATTCACATCACTATACCTACCTTGATATATTATTCTTTTGTATGTAGCTTGAAGTAAAGAGCTAAATTTTGTAGGAGAGAACTCATACAAAATTGGTTGTTGGATAGTGAGGTTTCTTCACATCGAATGGAATGAATCTCGACCATTAAATGATAATTCAATGATTAGATTAAGTTCATCCTCTCTTCAAGTCTTCTTTTATTTTCAATTACTTTTTCTTGAGTTTAATTTTTTTTTCTATAGAATTTTGGAACTTCACGTAGAGTATTCTAGGGGAACAAGAACCGGAATAGTGTTAGGTCCCACTCAAACTTGGTTTGTTCTTGGGTGAGTTATATCCCCGGATACCACCAAATTAACAAGGTTAGAATCTAATCATTGTTTGTATATTTTGTTTGCAAATTTGTTTGTCTTGTTCAATTTGGGTTGTTGAATCTCAAGTTTTGCATAACAAGAAAAAGTTCGGCCCATCAAAAACGAAATTCACACCTCATAAAATTAAAAAAAAATACAATATGTTCTCATGTTGGTTTCCACATGATTTAATATGAGAAAACTATTTAGCTTTTATCGAAGCGGGGTATAATGTTTATTATCCCAAACACCAAATAGCCCATTGACATGAATTCCGATACGATCAAATATATAAACCTTAAAACAATGTGAAATACTATAAATTTCATACAAAACATCAACAAGACGTCACCGACATTCTATATTTTGTTATTTATGTCATCCAAACTCAATTCTTTAGACGAGATCCGTAGCATTCCTCTAGAGGTACTTTAGAGTTCAATTAATTTTCATGTAAAATTATAAAATATTTCCGAATTATACATATTCCAACTTTGCAATGGAATTAGACGTTATGAATGTCGAGGGCTGAAACATGAGCCTCGGTTCTCGCAAATACTTACATGACTCGACTATAGAAATAGGATTAAGATAAAACTCACGGAAAATAGTGAAATGATTTGACAAAATAATAATGAAATCAAACTATAAAATAAACAACAAGTCAAGATGTAAGCTGACCGATGGAGATTGGTGGGCCGATCGAGAACCGAAAGAGAGAAAGAAATAAAAAAATAATGCGAGAAAAACAAATTGGTCGGCCGATTGGTATATTAAATTCGAGACAAATATCATAGAAATAAGAGAGGGAAGAATTGTTCGTTACGTGGTCCAAAATCAATAACTTTGTAAGTAACCATGTCTAAAAGTATCAAGGATTAAATTAATGTTGGATCCCGGCTATCCGAAAAATGCAGACTAAAGCAGAAGATCACAAAATAAAACACAACAAGGCAAGCGCTTATCGCTTGTGAAAGTAAAATAAAATAGTTTCACGATAAAAATCACCGTAATATATATAGCAAATCTCGGTTGATAATAACATATCCATAATAAATTGTAAATCATGTTATGCGGGGGACAATTCTGCTTGGCTCTCACATTTTACAAAATATGAAAGGTATGAGTGACTCGACTCTCATATTTTGGCATCAACACTTGAGAGAAAAAACAATAAAGCGGTCCAAGTTTGACTCTCGCATTTTGTATTGAGCAACCCAAAACTATCATAACTCTTAATCGAAACTCAAAGCTTAGATAATCAAAGCAAAAAGGACAAGTCGTCCGATTGGTGTAGGCTGGTCGTCCAATCAACACTACAAACATCAAACTTGCGTATGAAACTTTCGAATGAAAACTGGACAAAAGAACTAATTATTGAATAACCTTATTTATAGGAGGGCATCTAACCTAACATTTTTTAAAATTTTGCATATGTTATCTTTTCTAAATCTATAAAACCCTAACTTATAAGTAAAAGATAAAAATGTCCAATTGAATAGACTAAAAAAATAACCTAAAATAAAAAGGATAAAAGATAGAAGATAAAAGTTGAAGGGTGAATCTAGTGGGACCATTAGGCTAATTAGTGGGGACTAGTCCGCCGATCATGCCGATCACTCAGAAATGAACCGAATGAATTTGTCAGGAGAAATGGTCACATGCTCGGAAAGTGTGTCGGTGGTCTACCGATCCGTGGATGGTAGTCGGCTGATCGCTCCCAAACTTTGAGGAATTCTCCGTTCTTCACTCTCGGATCTAAACCAATTTCGTCCTGACCCCAACTTCCTTAAACTCAGGGACAATCTTAGTGTGTCGAGGTCATTCTTTCATAAATAACTCTATTTTAACTCTATAATTGCTTATATTGCTTGCAATGGCATTAACATACCAAAATATTTCCAAAACATAAAATTGAATGAAATTTGCCAATAAGCAATGCAATTATACCCAAAAAACTTAAGAGATGGATCAATATGGTGATGGAAAAGATGCTAAAATGGATCCTTTAAGTGAACATGCACGAAATAATACGTTCCCTTATATGACATGGATTACAATTACATGATTCACATTGCGAGGGCGTGCTATTCGTACCCACATATTCATTCTATTCGTACCCAATACACGACTACGCTTCTCGTAACCGTAGTAGAGACACAAATTCATTCGCAAAAATGAAAGAGGATATACTACGCTTACGAAGCGTATTCGTAATAGTCCACATAACAAAATTGTGGAAGAGACTAATACGAGTACAATTTTCGTAGGTGTAGCATTTCCTTGCACAATTTTGTTATGTGGACAACTACGGCTACGAGAAGCGTAGTTGAAGTTATCCCAAAGTAGTCGTTGAGAAATTTACGTATACGCAAGTCGTAGACGTAGTATTGAGAAGTAGCCGTTACCCAATGGTAATGTACCCAAACATTAGTATAAATATTATGCATTCGACCGAACTCGTACATAATCTATCCATAAAACCTCATTGTCAAACGTTTTCTCGCAAGAAAATCTCATTCGAAGATGAATTCCGACGATGGAGAAGCGAGCTATCATTCCGGAGATGGAGAAGAGGAGTTTTGCGCCAACGATGGAGATGACGGTGTTGATCTCGGTGGTGGTGAAGATGATGTGGTGGGGGCTTGTTCAATCCCGCGATGCTTAGTAGTTACGATCCGTATTCGGTTGTTGATGTTAGTATTTTAATTCGTTTGTTTTGACGTAGTTTAGTGTTATATGTTTTAGTTAGTTTTATGTTATATGCTTTAGTCGTTAATTAATGAATTAGTAGACACTTAGTCAATAAGTAATGTTATTTGTAGTTAAATGAAGAAATTACTCTTTAATTAGTTATAAATTAGTCGTTAATTGAAGACATTAGTCGTTAATTAGTGAATTAGTAGACAATTATAATGTAATTAGTCGTTAATTATTTTGAACAATGTTAGAACATATGATATAGCCGTATTGAATGAAATTTTCGGAATAATTATTGTAGCCTGCCGATATTCCCGATGATTATGACTATACTAGTTTGTTCGTGGACCATCGGATATGGACGGATATAGACTCGTTAGTTGCGTGGGTTCTTGAGAGAGCCGGAAGTAGAAATATGGTTCTCATCAAACTAAAGTCCTACAAGTCGGATGATCGTCGTTTTGGGAAGATGATATTTGTGTGTGAGAATTACGGAGTCCACAAGAGTAAGGCGAAGTGCTTGAGGAAACTATGCAAAATGAAGAAGTCCGATTGTAATTTTTGCTTACACATTGATGAGGTGCAAAAGGGTCTTTGGGGTGTGAGGAATATGACGGAATTCACAATAATTCTCTTCCGAAGAAGTTGGTAGGTCATGCTTTTGCTGGACGGTTGACGAAGGCACAAATCAAACGAGTCTAAATCTATACCGAAGCGGGAATGCCTCCGGGGGAATTGGTCGTTTGTTAAAGAGTGATTTTGAAGATCCCGATAAGATGGTCACTTCTAGGAAGCAAGTTTCAAACGCTCGGAATAAAATTAGGTTCGAAGCGATGAGAGATCGAACGGTAATTCAAGAAGCGTTGAAATTCTTGAAAGAGAAGGATTATATGTGGGATATTAGGATGGAAACCATTGAAGGAGGAGAGGAAGTGAGCGACTTATTCCTAGCCCATCCCGAGTCGAAGCGTTGGGTTGCCATGTTTCCATACGTCCTAATCATGGATGCTACATACAAGACGAACAAGTTAGTATGTAAATCATTTAGTTTGTTTATAGTAAAATTTTTTTAATTACAAAGTCTCATACATTATATTTTGAAGATATGACATGCCGTTATCGGAGATCGTCGGATTGACTAACACACAACAGACTTTTCCCGTTGCGTTTGTGTTAATGAAACGGGAGACGACGATTCATTACGAGTGGGCTTTGGAACGCATTGCCTTATTATTCAATGGAAAGAAGCCGGAAGTGATAGTGACGAACCGTGATTTAGGTCTCATAAAAGCAATGCCGAGAGTCTTCGTAGATGCCAAACATATTTTGTGTGAATGACATGTGTTCAGAAACATCGAATCAAATAGTTGGTGGAAGTCACATTCGCCATCAATCCAAGCAAAATTCATGAGAGATTGTCATGAGTTGTTTGAATCGACTACTATTGCGGCTTATGAGACGAGACTCTTGCATATGAGGGATAGTTGGATGGACAAGTATCATTTGATGGAGTACCTCGAAAAGACATGGTTGGACAAATACAAGGAAGTTATTGTTCGTTGTTGGACCAATCACTATCTCCATCTCGGATCAAGGACGACAAGAAGGTTAGACAAACACTCATTGCATATTTTATTATTTAGTTTACTAATAACGATCTATTTTATAATTTTAAATTATGTTTTAGGGCCGAGGGTGCTCATTCGGTATCGAAGAGAACTCTTAAGTCTACTCGTTGTGGATTTGATACTCTCATCAAGGCCATCCATAGAATGATTGAAGATCAGGTTGATGAGATTCAGGGTAGCATAGAAAAGTCGCGTACTCATACTATCGTAGGCATCCAAGAAGACCCTATGTTTACATTTCTTATCAGAAAGGTGTCGAACAACTGCATGAAGTACTTGATCGAGAATTGCAAATTGGCGCGGCAAGGGACATTTGATGCTACATGTGACAACTGGTATTAGAGGCAATCGTACAAGATCCCGTGCGTTCATGAGTTTGCAGTGGCCCTCCGGGAAAACATGCCTATGTTTTTTTAATGCAATACATCCTTTCTGGAGGCAGGTTATGTGGCATGAAGTCACCGAAGAAGTGGAAGAACCCAAGGCTATTCCTCTGTCGATGGGGGATATTACTTTGACATCTTTTATGACCATGCACAAGGAGGGTAGGTTGAGCCAAGACGTTGTGAACAAGTTTAGGGTTTATATTGCAACCATGTTGAACCCGACGGAGTCAGTTGCTCGGGAGCCGAGAATTTCACATCCTACAGACAAGGGAAGCAAATACGGTCAAGTGCCATCTAGATTTGAGCATGCTCGAGCTAATAAGGAGTCACAAATGAGGAAGTCTTCACAATGTTCTAGAGGAAGAGTTCGAGGACGAGGCCGAGGACGTGGTCGAGGACGAGCTGACACCACAGGCGAGGCTAGTACCATCCCGGAGTCTCACACGACTGTTCCAACTCAACCGTTTGGACTTGTGGTCCGAGGATTCAACTGGGGTTATCGGAATATCCCAGCCTTTATGCTATCTTACGTTGATCGTGTGATAGATGTTCTGGGCGATAGACATTGCGGATATCGATCACTTGATGCATTATTGGGTTACCATCCAGATGAGTACATTCGTGTCCGGAGAGAGCTTGCTTGGGAGTTGAGTAGACACATGCATGTATACTCCGGAATACATAGCGATGATGAGATTGCAGAACTGATTGACAATGTCAACTACCTTAACCCCGCACCTTGCGCATCACAGTTCTGGATGGAGGTTGCTACTTGTGCTCTCGCATACGCCAGTTTGTTTTGGGTGTCCATTTTCAATTGTGATTTTGAATTATGATTTTCAATTTTCGTTATGAACAAAGGATTCAAAAAACAAATCACACATAATAAGTAACAAAAGGATCAATATCATGTCATAAAACATGTTCATATATAAAAAGTAACAAAATGTTTAAAAACAAATGCTCGAGTGATGCAATCTAATCCTGCCGCTGAGATGCCCTAACAGGAGGTGGCGCCTCTAGTGCCTCGTCTCTAACTAGAACAATTAATAGTCGCTGAGCAAACTCAAACGGCAGCGGAGGACCACGAGCCACCGCCTCTCGTGTCATGCCTGCAACTATCTGTAATCGCCGTTGAACAAAAAAAACTTTAATTAGTCAACTAAATTTTTGAAGATATTGAACTTCAAAGTAATAAACATTAGTATGTGTACCCGCTCTAGAAGGACAACAAGTGCAATAGGAGGCGGTGGTTGATGCACCATCTGGCGGTGGCTGCAAGTATGGGTGAGTACGTGGTAAGAACCAATCTAAAAAGTACTCATCCATCTGCCATGGGTCGAGAACCGCTGGGACACTGTGTATGTCATATAAATGCTAGTCTTGCGTCGCCCAGAGATGCCACACCTCAAGAGAGAATAACAACTCATACTTTCCTATCCTCGACGGCCTCTTCAACACGAAGGGACGGATGATCCATCCTGGAGGAATTGTATGAAGCTGCGGAGGGACAATCTGAACATGCCCAAACTGGTGTAGCAGAAACTGGGGCTGATATGGCTCCTCCACCCAACAGAAGTGAATCACCCCCAAATATGTCGATATGCGCATCTGTCTAGTGTGGAATCCGTCGAGAGTACCCCACGGCATCCACGTCACCTGATACAAACTTATAGAGTCAATTCACAAGTAAATGTCTTTGATTATCATTTAATAAAGGTAATTGAAAGTACCTCCTCCATCCTACACATCGATAGCTATGCCCTAAATCCTAAGAATGCCGATCTCTCAAACTGCCTTGTTGTCCCTCTCTCCGACCTCATTGCATGTCGGGCATCTCTCTGTCTATGAGGGTCTGCATGCCCTCTAGGTCTGAAGTGGGGGAAATTATGGTGAATCCATGACTGCACAACACAATAACGATTTAATGTTAGTTCATATACTATAAGATTGAAAAGAAATAAGTCATAGTTGATTGCATACCTCCAAAAGAAGGGAGCAACCAGCTAATGTATGAACCTCTCTCCCGAAGGACTCGCCTAGTTGTCGGTACAGATATGCTAACGTAGCTGTCCCCCAAGCACGAGATGCCATCGTGGTGGGGTAGTGATAGACGCTCAATAAATGAGACTTCATCCTGTTCGTGGACTTGTCAATGAATAGGGTAGAGCCAATCAGAAGAGCTAAGAATCCGCTGACGATGTCCTCCTGCCTCACCTCCGGGGACTCTGCCATAGTCCTTATCGTAGAGAGGAGATCAGATGTCGGTCACCCACCCGTCTTCACGGCGGCCTTTACCTCCATCGGCGGAAAGCCTAACATGGAGGTGAAAAGTGTATCATCTCGGACGCCCATAACCTCGTCCCCGTCGATGCGAAGTCCTAACAGCTGATATACGTCATGGAGGGTGATCGAGATTTGGCCCCATGGGAAGTGAAATCCTGAGGTCTCCGGATACCACCGCTCCACGAAGGCAGATGCAAGCACATGATCCACCCCAACCCACTGCATCTCCAATAGGCCGTGCAGGGCACTCTCCCTGACAAGTGCCATCCACTCCGAGTCAGGAAATCGATGAGCAAGGCTACGCAAGCCAATGACAGTGGTCCTAGCCGATAGACCCGTAACACAGCTCTATCCTGTAATGCAAATAACATTTAAACGTCAATAACACATTCGAATGTAATAAAAAATAAAATACCAATTTAAATATAAATTTGTACCTCTCCGACCCAAATATCGCGAGCAACGTGGGTCTCGTAGCTCACGAGTAGGTCCCGTATAGCGGGACCTCCAGGAAACCCATCGGCAACATCTATAGCAATAGGCTGAGGCGGAGGTGGAGGTGGAGGTGGAGAAGGAGGCGGTGGAGGTCCACCCTCCAGTGCAGAATGACCAGCACTCCTAGCACCGGCAGCAGAGCTCTCTGAACGAGCGGGGGCAGGGGAACGGCGCTCCATGGACTCATGCAACTCCAACACAAAAGCGTCCACGTCCGCCTCGGGTAGGATTTGGCCGCCCGAAACGTCGGAGGAACCGAATAGCTTGTCCATCCGCTCATCTACATGCACATCGGTCTCCTATAGTCTCTCCTCCTCCTCTTGAGGATCCTCCTGGACGTCAACGGGATCCGCTAATCCTATCTCTATCATCCGCCGCTTACGGTTAGAAACCGTAGCGACCCATCCCCGGGTACTAGGCCCAACAACCTATATAATTTACATAATTAACCATTAATTATATTTATAATTGACTAATAAACAGCTTATTGTTAATTAATTTCATTAATTAACGACTAATTACATTATCTATTGCCTAATAATCCACTAATTGTTAACTAATTTCATTACTTAACCACTAATTATATTAATTATTGACGAATAATTCAATAATTGTTAACTAATTTACATAATTACACACTAATTATATTATTTATTGACTAACAAACGGCTAATTGTTAACTAATTCATTAATTAACGACTAATTATATTAATTATTGACTATTAATTCACTAATTGTTAACTAGTTTGCATAATTAGTTAACGACTAATTACATTAATTATTGTCTAATAGTTCACTAATTGTTAACTAATTTGCAAAATTTAGCACTAATTACATTAAAGTTTTGACTAATATTTCAACAATTGTTAACTAATTTGCATACTTAACGACTAATTACATTAATTATTGCCTAATAATTTACTAGTTGTTAGCTAATTTCATTAATTAACGACTAATTACATTAGTTATTGACTAATAATTTAATAATTGTTACTTAATTTATATAATTAACGACTAATTATATTAATTATTGACTAACAAACAACTAATTGTTAACTAATTTTCATTATTAACGACTAATTATATTAACTATTGACTAATAAACGGCTAATTGTTAACTAATTTCATTAATTAACGACTAATTATATTAATTATTGACTATTAATTTACTAATTGTTAACTAATTTGCATAATTAATTAATGACTAATTATATTAATTATTGACTAATAATTCATTAATTGTTAACGACTTATTATCGACTTATTGTTTACTAATTGTCTAATAATTAAACACAAATTTTTATTAATTATTGACTAAGTTGAACAAATTCATTATTTAACAAATAATTTTATTTATTATTGAGGAATTTCACGACTAAATATAGACTAATTTTCTAACTAACTAATAACTCCATTAATTAATTATCTATTTAAGAACTAATTTTTTCATTTAACACTAATTGTGTACAAATTTACTACTTTATTATCTAATTAACAAATAATTCACTTTGATAAATAATTTATTCAATTAATATTTAATTATTCAATAAACGACTAATTGTCTACATATTTACTAACATTTAATTAGATCAAAATAAAATAAATATTAATTGATAAATAATTTACTAACATTTAATTAGATAAAAATAAAAATAAATAAAATAAGAAAAACGTACCCCACTAACGACGCGGGATGTGCGACATCCCCGAACAACGCCTCGTCCTCGTCCGGCGTCCAAATCGGAAACAACTCGTCGCCGGCCTCGCTGCCGGAAGAATCACCTCCTCCGCTGCCGGAGCGGC
This sequence comes from Fagopyrum homotropicum, assembly GCA_033239125.1. Taxonomy (NCBI): domain Eukaryota; kingdom Viridiplantae; phylum Streptophyta; class Magnoliopsida; order Caryophyllales; family Polygonaceae; genus Fagopyrum; species Fagopyrum homotropicum. The sequence goes on from BSWB01000004.1 coordinate 133,476,324, forward strand.
TGCGGTCTGGACAATCCCGCCATCTCTCCCTCTAGTCCTCACCATCTTCCTGGATCGCCGGTGGTTGTTGCTGGTTGCTGGTGGTGTTTGCTGCTGGTGGTTGCAAAGAAGACGAAGATCGCCGGTGGTTGCAAAGAAAGCGAAGGAGATCGCCGGCGATGGAAGAGAAAGAGAGAAGAGGAAGAAGACGAAGAATGCGGCTACACCGAAATTTGTATACTTAATGATGCACGCCAACGCTTCTCGCAAGCGAAGTTACTTTCCGTACATGAAAAGACACTACGCTTGCGAGAGGCGTAGGCGTTTCTGCTTTCCTCTTTTTTTGAATCGGAAAGCACTAACGTCTACACCTCTCGCAAGCATAGTGTCTTTCCTCTTTTTTTTTTAAACCGATGACTACCCATTTACTACGCTTGTGAGAGGCGTAGGCGAGATTTGAGTACATTTAGCATGAAGATGGTGGTACGAATAGCAATCTCGACATTGAGGGATGGTGTGGAGCTGTTATTTCCATGTGGACGTCTAGCGTTGAAACATGTTTTGCGACATCATTGTGGCTTGTCTATTTTATATAGTACTACGACATCAGATTTTTATCTACACATTGTGTTTGAGGGTACAATCTTTGATATTGTTTTTTTTGCTTTTGTAATAACGTTCATGTGTTATTGTAGACTAATCAGCATCAATATTTAAATGATATCAATTTGAATGATATGATAAATTACGATATTGAATTTACTCACACCGAGAGTGAGGAAGAATTCGAGCAACCAACATAATATATGTTAGAAGATTTGTTTACATATATTATTAAGAATGTTTCAAACATGCATTTGAAGGTTGAGTGACTTAGGGTGAGTACGAGATGGTACAATACCTAATTTCTTTTGAAGTGAAGCCCAAAAATATCCTTAGTTATAATATAGAAGCAAATGATCCAAGAAGTTGCACTACATTGAGTATAATTTATACCTCTTGACAAAAGGTGAAGAATGAGGGTCTTCAAGAAAGAACAATTATCCAACATTTCATGAAACAACTTCAACTACTTTGAGGAGCATCAATTGTTTATAGACGGATGTATTTGTAAGTTGTTTTTTGCATAAATAGACACACTTAAAATATTGAGAGTAATTCCTAACCGTTGAAATTGTATGTGATAGCACCCAAATTAACGTATTTTACCATCATCATTTTATCTCATTATCTATCCTTTTGATTTTATAAACATACCTTATTGATCTATTTTCCTTAATTATATTCCTATCTCGAAGATCTACTCATTGATTTATATAGTTGCGGGCATTTTAGGCATTTGTAGAGCAGAAATGACACATCTACTACTTAATTATATGATATACACGAGCTTCCATGTGGTCATCAAAGTCAAAAATCAATGAAAAAATGATTGAATTCCGAGAGTGAAGAGAAGAACATCGGGAGAAGATCCGAGAGTGGTCGACCAGGCCCACATTGCACGACGAGTTGCCCCCCTCTCTTGGATTCGATCCCGAAATGATCACCTGTTGTTGCTAAGATGATCGTGGAGAAATTCTAGACCAGGCCTGAGATTTTGGCCAAGAGGTTGCACAACGGTTCAGTGCTCAATCAACCCGCATCGACATTTTATCTTTACTTCTTGTTTATATCTTATATTTAGTCCGATCTTATCTTAATAGGAGATAAGATCGAGTAGATTTGATTCTATCTTAATAGAAGATAGAATCGTTGGAGATCTATGGTTTATGGGTTATTTCCGGGACCTATAAATAAGGCTCTTCACCCATTAAGTTAGATATCTATATTTCCATCATTTTACAAAGCTTTCGTCGATACTTACTGTAGCCGTTTGTGCGACCCCAGTACCGGTTGGGCGGCATCCCTTACTTTATTTCAATAAAATAAACCCCCTTCTCGAAATGAAAATGGAGTTCTCATACCTCAATGATCCGTTTGATGTGATATATCGGCGACTATCTTGCGTACGGGGTGAAAATCATGGTGACAACATCGATGTACCACAAGCGATGAACTAACCACAAAATGACAATCAAAGGAGTTGATTTTACATAAGTCTTGCATACTTGTGATTTTATGGAATTGTTTTTTGAGATCTATTACATGAATGTTGTGGTGATCTGGGTTTTGGAATGATTTACCTCTGTTACTATCTATTAGTTAGCCTTTATCATCCTCAAATCTGATTCAGAACATTATAAAGATCCAACATCTACCCATCTTCTATGTCTTTACTTATAAATTGTTTTACGAGCTGGTCGGAAAATTTTCAAAAGATTTGTCAGAGGATTAACCTTATCTAAGTCTGGGGTTTTTCTCCGATTCGCTCTCTAGTCATTCCCTTATTGTCATCCAGTGTTTTAACTAAATTTTGACTAGACCGACTTCCCCGAGTCGTGCGACCTCCTCCCAATGTTTTTGCTTTCTGGTTTCCTTTGGTGTTTTGTCATATATACACATTAGATGTTTACATATTTGCTTGATTTGGGTTTATTAATTAATCCGTCAAGGCGGTACATCGTCTTCTATGTGTTCGACCACGACTCACTATACTACAACAAGTCTTGCAAGTATTTGCATGGCATGATGTTCACACTTCAACCCTCATCAAGTTGGTGTCGTTGCCAGGGAAGGCTTTGAACCGTTTTGATTTATTAATTTTGAAACATTTCTATTGTTATAATCCTTTTTTCTTTTCTGTTTTTGGGTTTGTCTAATTTCAAGAATTTTTTAGCCATAGTTAGAACTAGATTAATTGCTCGGAAGTCAAGCATACCACTTTGTACCAAGCCTATTGAGTTTTTTAGTCTTCCTAAAGAGGATACGACAACTAACAACTTGAAAGTTCCTATTCAAAGTCTTATTTAGGTTTTTGAATACTCAGATAGCTTCTCGGTAGATATTGTCAAAGATAGCAATGCTACACTGAAAAAGTAGTACAATCATCTCCATCAACTTACAAACTACAACATGATTCTTCCGGCGAAACCGTACTAAAGATTACAATTTCGAGTCACCGAAGAAGGACAAGTCTTGAATCAACTTTACCAATAGCTGACAAAGCTTTAGGCCGAGACGGCCGCCCGAGAGAGAAGAAGTTCCTCTCTGAACTATATAGTTCATAAGGTTGACAAAACAAGAGACATAATAGAGCACACAAAGGTTGTTATCCCTAGATACGGAACAAAGGGACTAAAGCCAATGAGATAAGGTTTGAATTACAAAGAAGAATATATGCCTTCAAGTAGGAAATCTTCAACATTGGAATGAGATAAATGGAGGCTTACGATGTCGTTGTTATTTCCCAAAGGCATATGGTGAAAAACCTTAATGAGCTAATCGACGACATCATAGACTCTTTTAGAGGAGACTCATCCATCTATGATGCTACCTTCCGAAGAAATTTCAAGACACTCAAAAGAGCATGGAGGAGATGTGCTAGTGCTTTACCAGATACGGTAACCATCAGCGACCCACCATCACACTGACACGAACCTAAAAAAACACTTATAGGGAGACAACCCTACACCATTTTGTAAACTTTCTCTACACGTTTATCTTATATATAATATTTACATTGAGGACAATGCAAGATCTGAAGTATGGAGTAGTGAGCAAAATGATCTTCAAATGTTTCAAAATCGTTTCTTCTTTTTTCAAAACTCCATTTTCTATTTTTTAAAAACTTTTTCTCACTTTTTAGATAACATGTATTTTGGTTACCCTAGTAGTCGTCCAACCCGTGCACCCTAAAATTTCCTTAGCATTCACATTTATGTTTTTGCACCATTCTCTTTGTCTATATGGAGCAAATCGTCTGAAGGGAGGTTGGTAGGTCGTACGGTCGGTCTGCTCGACTTTGCTTGATCTTGATCCTCTTTTGTCAACATGCATATTCTGTTTTGTGCTTTCTTTTTTTCCAAAAATATGATTTTTTTCCCTTTGATTTCATACCAGTTGAGGATGCTCGATATCTCGCTCTCCAACCACCTTGCTTATGCCACTAAGTATTTGGTTTAATGATAAGCAAATTTTTTTTTATGACATAACCTTGTAAGGTTTTCTTTAGCCTTATGCAATATTGTTTGTGTATTATTTTGTTTGTATGAGTGTTCTCCTATATGTCTTACGATCGACTCTCTTTTGCATGTTTGTTTACAATCTTACATCTTATGAAAATGATTGAGATATTTCTTTATCAAGCCTTTTATTCATTTTGACTAACCTTCACATAATTTTCCATCTTAGTATCCCTTTTGGCATGTGTTGACCTTTCTTCGTCTCTCCACAAAATTATCCATATCCACTTTTAGCTTCATTTGACCTATCCGGGGATTAGGAGGTAACACCATGCATGGAAGAAGAAAGCAAGATGCAAGTATGGGGTTGTGTGTAGTGAATACCAATAATATATAAATATCTTGGTGGTGTAAGTGCGTAAAGTGAAAGAGAGCAAAAGTCAGATATACAATTGTGCACCGCTTGGTAGTTGAAAAGAGAAGAAAAGGAGGAATGAGTTTTACAAAGTATGAAGTGCTGAAATGAAAAATGTAACAAGTATATTGAGCTGACAGTGAATAAATCCGGCTTGTAAGAAGATGATTTGAGCTATTAAACATGGTATTCAAATCAACCGTGAGCTTCGAGAAGTCCTAGTTCCCGGATCTTATTGAATCACACAACCAAACAGAACTCCTCATTTCATTACTTGGCCAAGTTACAAGCCATAAAAGTCTTCTTGATCGATTCATAATTGTACTAGTAGGAACAACTATGCGGTGGAGATTGAGAACGCCTTGGTAAGCATATGGTTAATGATCATTGCATAATAGTTGAGTTTAAGCGTTATATTTTGTACTCCTAAACACATGTGAGAGAGTTATACACATTCCCCTTAGTGGTGATGAAACTTATAAGCTTCTAGTTTTATATTATACAATGATTTGTATGATGATGATGAGGCTTGAAGTTCTTGATTTTGTAGCATCTAAGACATATACTGGAATTTGAGTGCAATATGTCAACGGATTTTACTTGAGGACAAGTAAGGTTCAAGTATGTTGTATTTGATAGCACTAATATTAGCGTCTTTTACCACAATCATTCTATCCCATTCTCTATAATTTTGAGCTTAATAAACATACCTTATTGGTCTACTTCTTTATATTCCTATTTCGGAGATCTAGCCATTGATTTATGTAGTTGTACGCATTCTACACATTTGTAGTGCATAAATGACACATCTAATGTTGAATGTCTTGATACACACTAAAGGCTTCCCTACGGTCATCAAAGTCAAATATGATATGTAGAAATGACTAAAGTCCAAGAGTGAAGAGAAGTGCATCGGGAGAAGATCTGAGAGTGGTCGACCGGGCCCATGTCGCATGACGGGTTGTCCCCGCTCTCGAATTCGATCTTGAAATGATCGTCTGTTGTTGCTGAGATGATCCTGTAGCAATTATGGACCATACCCAAGTTTTTCACCCAATAAGTCGCACAAAGGACCAATGTTGATTAGTCTGCATCGACGTTTTATCTCTACTACTTGTTTCTATCTTATCTTTAGTCCGATCTTATCTTAATAGGAGATAAGATCGAGTAGATTTGATTCTATCTTAAAAGAAGATAGAGTACTTGGATAATTGGGATTTTTGGGCTGTTTCTAGACCCTATAAATACGGCTCTTCAACCATTAGGTTAGATATCTCTTTTTTCAACATTTTACGAAGATTTTAGTGAGACTTATTGTAACTGGTCGTGTGACCCAATACCCGTCGGGCGATGACCCTTATCTTCTTTCTTTCAATAAAATACATTATTTGCTTGTTCTAAGGTATGCATGAGTAATGTCCCTTTGTTCTAGAGTTTGGTGAGCCCAACATGCTTGATCTATGATATTGGATTGATTCTATGTATTACTTGAATGCATACGAATTATGGTAGTATCAATTATATTATGTGTTCTACAAAGGGTGGCCTTAACTAAAAGTGACAATGGAGTTCTCACACTTCAGTGCCCCCTTTGATGTGATGTATTGGCGAATGTCTTGGGTACGGGGTGACAATCAGGGTCCTACATCGATGTACTACAAGCGACAATGTAACTATGAAGTGACAATCAAATGAGTCGTCTTTACATAACTCTTGCATACTTGTGATATTGTGGAATTGCCTTTTGAGATCTATTAAATGCATGTTGTGGTGATCCGGGTTGTGGAATGTTTTACATGTGTTACTATCTATCAATTGACGTTTATCATTCTCGAACCTAATTCCGAACATTATATAGATACAACCTTTACACATCTTCTCTTCTTTACTTATAAACTATTTCACGAGCCACTCGGGATAACTCCTAAAGACCCATCGGACGGATGAGCCTATTTGAGTCTAGGGTTTTGATCCGATTCACTCTTTTTTCATTCCATTAATTCCCTTTAGTGTTTTAACTGCATTATGACTCGATTGACTTCCCTAGGTCGTGCAACCTTCTCCCACTGTTTTTGCCTTTTTGGTTTTCTTTTGTGTTCAGTCAAATCTATACACTAGTTGCTTACTTATTTACTTGGTTTTGGTTTCTTAATTAATTCTTCAAGGTGAGACATCGTCTTCCTTGTGTTCGATATTGATTCACTGTACTACAACAGATGGTTCACACTTTTAATCATCATCGGTATGTTACATACATATTGAATAGTGATTTGATAACATCAATGTTATAGTCTTTTTCCGACATCATTCTTATCCATCCTTTGATCATTTAGTATAAATTTAAATGGTATATTGATAGATTTTCTTCCCTTTTGTGTTTTGGAGATCTACTCGTGCTTTGTTGATAATGCATGCATTCTAGACCTTCTCGGAGCAAAAATAAGTTATTTTCGGAAGAATGCTTGTTACACACTAAAGATCATCATTCAATAAAGGAAGTCAATGCCAAGTTTGAAATAATTGAGATTCAAGAGTAAAAAAAAAATGAAGACCGCTTGATGAAGACTTATCAAGTCAACCGATTGATCCCTAGAAGTCGGCCAATTTAGCTTAGAAAGTCGGCCGATTCGGACTTTCATGTCAACTAGCTTCAAATTACTTTTTAAAGTAGTACTCGTGAGTTTTCTAGTTCCAACCACAACAACGAGAAATCCAGTTTTATTGAAGTGTCGCAATGTTATGAGATGCTAGTTTTATGAGGAGGTCGGCTGACCAGGACCCAATGATCGACCGAACAAGACCCAATGATCGGCCGACTATCCTCGCTTCAATACTATTGACCTACTCTTCAAGACGATGTGACCATTTTCTTGTGATCGGCCGATCAGTCATCAATGATCGGCCGACTGGTTCCACTTGTAACAGATTTAGAGGATCTTTTATTTCCTTGTGCAAATTCTATATTTCCTCGAAATATATTGTTTGTCGAAAGATAGGATTAAGAATTTTTATCTTTTAGCTATCAGATATGGTTTTGTAGATTAGATACGATATGCAAACCTTAGAAGCATTTTTATCTCCTTATGGAAATCCTCAACCATTAGTTCAATTATTCAATTTCAGATCCAGTTTTATATTCAAGAAAGGAGCACACTAGTGACATATAAGAAGCTTAGACTGATCGATTCGATCTTTGTAGGAGATCGGCCAACTTGTTCGTGGTTGCTCCGACTTGTCTTGTTTTGTCGAATAATTAATAAAGAAATATACTTTTGTAAGTATGTCTTACCCAATTCTCGTGATATTAGGGTCTGGAGAGTCCGACTTGCATTAATAATTATGTGATGTGTGTGTTTGTTATAATCCTTTGTCTTAATGCATTATGATACTTTAGGTTTTTCTATGCAAGATGCAAGAGTTGAGCATGAAATCGTTTTATTACTATTTTCTTCCAAATATTGATGACAAAATGTGAGAGTTGAGTCACTCATACCTTTCATCTTCTACAAAATACGAGAGTCGAGCATAATTGTCTCCCTCATAACATGACTATGGAATGATAAATTATAAATTGAGTGTTTATTATGTATTATTGTGGTAACTCAAACATGAAATGCCTTTATAAATTGATACCTCTCAAGTTCTAATTTGTGTGGATGACCTGATCATCACGGGTAATAACCTCGTTACAATTAAGAGATTCAAAGTTTGTATGCGTTCCCGTTTTCACATATGAAGGATCTTTGGTTCTTCTTGGACATCGAAATGCTTAGACACTCTATAAAACTAGTACAAAATCAAAGTAAATATAGGATGAATATTATGAATGAAGCAAACTTTATAGTATGCAAGCCAACTTCCTATCTGCTCAAACCAAATTACAAGCTATCCATTTACATTGTAGACTCCTTTCAAACTTGAAAATATCGCAAGTTAGTAGGTCATCTCATCTATTTGACAATTATATGCCTTGATCTATATTACACAATTCATATACTTTTCCGTTTCATGCAATTCCCACGTCAAGTCCATTAACAAACTGTTATCCAAGTATTAAGGGCTCGTTTGGTACGATTCCAAGGGAATCATGAATTGGTTTTGGAATGGGCTATACCCATACCTCATGTTTGGTAAGGCATGGAATTGGAATTAAAATGATTCCCAGGAATAGCCCATTTCAATCCTAAGAAGGCCCATGATTCCCCCCAAAAAAGGAGGGTATAACTCATTTCAGGTTTTTTTTTTAATTATTTTACGTCTCCCCTAACTTCATCTACGCTTGTATCGTTGCCGCGGCCTCCACGTTCCACGCCTGCTGTCCAACCACCATACTAACACCAAGGTAATTCTCTTCCCCCATTCTTTGAATCACTTCATCTTCATTCCACTCCTGCAAGCCTAGAGTTGACTTCGGCCAACTCTTCGATACATGAATCACTTCATCTGTGTATTAGGTGTATGTTTACAATATTGTTAATGTTTCAATGCTTCCTGTAATTCTTCATCTTCAAATAAGCCACTCTAATGGACTTGCTAATGATGTTATATGTGTAATATAATGTGTATTTGTAACTAAATTTCCACAAATTCTGATGTTCAGCAAGAATGACAATTCATTTACAAAACCAATAAAAACACAAAACTCAGAGACAATTGAGATCAAATTATGAAATATGAAAAGTAGCAGAATACGTAGGGCATAAATGACGCTACTGATTCTATGCTTCCTGATTCTATGAAATATGGAAATCCCACTAGTGAATTCAACACTCTGTAATTGAAAATTCATCTTGTACTTTTTATTAATCTATGTTTACAATTTTGCTAATGATTCTATGCTTCCTGTAATTTTTTTTATTTTCAAATAAGCCACTCTAATGGACTTGCTAATGATTTTATATGTGTAATATAATGTGTATTTGTAACTGTTTACTTTCAATTGTACTAGACAATTATTAACTTGTAATTGGTTATGAAACATAAAATGTAGATATGGATTTGTTTGAGCACGATTTCAAGAGGAGGAAGGAAAGACGAAAGCATATTCAACTAGTTATTATGGTCATTGTGAGATTTATTGTCATGACAACTATGATGTTGCATGATCGTAATAATCAAATTCGAGAGATTTCGTATGAAAAAAGAATAAGATGAGTCATAGGTTACAAAATTTGAATAAAATTATTAGAGAAAGTGATGTTACATGTAAGAACGAGCTTCTTGTCAATAGATACACCTTTGATGTACTTTGTGAGATGACTCGAGATATTGGAGGATTGCGTAAAACCAAAAACATGGAATTGGAAGAAATTGTTGCCATCTTTTTGTTTACTTTGGCTCATCACAAGAAAAATAGGTCAATAGGCAACTACTTTCTAAGAAGTGGGGAGAGTGTAAGCCGTCAATTCAATATTTGTCTTCTTGCGGTTCTAAAACTACATCGACACTTGCTTATAAAGCCTACATCGATACCTGAAGATTGTGAAGATGGTAGATGGAAAATTTTCAAGGTATCACAATAAGTTTTTTTGATCAAATTAATAAATATTATTATATTAACCTTCTCTTAATTCTCACAATTAATCTTACATTTGTAGAACTGTCTAGGAGCGTTAGATGGTACATACATTAGTGTTCATGTATCGAACGCTGCTAGACCAAGATACCGAACTAGAAAAGGTGATCTTGCTATGAATGTATTAGATGTATGTACACCTAAGATGGAATTCACACACACACACACACACACACACACACACACACACATATATATATATATATATATATATATATTGTCCAGGTGGGAAGGTTCAGCTCATGATGGGCGTGTCCTTCGCGATGCTCTTTCAAGACCTAGAGGTTTGGAAGTGCCTAAAGGTAAATATTATTAGGACTAAAATTTATAAACGTAAAAAAATGTTGGACGAAGTCTTACTCTTTCTTTTTTCTTATGTCAAGGCTATTACTACTTGACTAATGCTGGCTATACTAATTGTGAGGGATTTTTAACTCCTTATAGAGGTTACCCGTACCATTTGAAGGAGTTGGGAGATCGACAACCCGAGAGTGCGGAGCAATACTTCAACATGAAACATTCCAAAGCTAGAAATGTAATAGAAAGATGTTTTGGTCTCTTAAAAGGAAGATGGACAATTCTTCGTAGTCCCTCCTTTTTTCCCATACGAACTCAAGGTCGAATTGTTCATGCTTGTGCTTTATTGCATAACCTCATTCGTAAACACATGTCAACTGAGGAAGAGGAGAATGTAGAAGAGGGTGTTGAAGAGCAAGAAGTGGGAGATAACGAGGAAGCTAGGGATAATCGTGAATATATCACTCAAGTTGTAGCATCAAATACGTGGGCCTCATTCCGTGACTCCTTAGCACAAACATCATTTAATAATTGGAGATCAGGATAAACTTTAACTTGATATTATACTTTTAGCTATATGACTTTGATGGTATTTCTTTTTCCTGAATTTTTTGGAACTTGGAATTTCTGTGTTGTTTTTCAGTTATTCTAGTTGCTGAATTTTTGTATTTAAAATTTCTTTTTAATGATTTAAGTACTTGAATTTGTTTACTTTCTGGTTAAGTTGTTGTGGTTGACTATATTCGATATGAAATTGTATTTTTATTATTAGCATGGAAAAATCAAGTCAAGTTGCATCAGGTCGAGGCAAGAACAAGAGATTTTGGAGCAGAGAAGAGATACTTATCTTGTTGGATTTCATGATGGACCTTAAAGATGATCCTCGTTGGAAGGGTGAAGGAGGGTTTAAGAATGAATTTACATCTACTTTAGAACGGATGATGTATGATAGGTTTCCTACAGCAGGCATTAAGGCTACTCCTCACATTGACTCCAAAATCAAGTGGTTGAAGGAAAAATAAGCTATTATTACTGATATGCTACGCCTATCCGGATTCAAGTGGAATGATGAAAAAAATACCATTGAATGCGAGAGACAAGCCTATGATGAATTTGTCCAGGTATTAGCCTATAACTCTTTATCTAGTATTTTTTTAATTGAGGTTGATCACATCTTCTAATATAATTCATATGGTTATCATTGTTAGGCACATCCGAAGGCTAGTGGTTTATGGAGGACCGAATTTCACTATATGAAACAACTTGATGGTATTTTTTGTGTAGATCGGGCTAATGGAGAAGAGGTAGAGGGATTTGATGATGCTGTTGAAAACCTAGAGAGCAATTTTGTAAATTTTGAAAATGATATTGAAGATTTGGAGAATGTGGATGATTTATCTACCGGACCACCTTTGAAGAGGCCAAGGACGCGAAGAGGAAGCTCAAGTAAGAGTAACTCGATGGATATATGGGTAATTTCATGTGATGACTTGAATGGGCATCTCAAAAATATTGCAAGTTCGATGGTTGCCGCAGAGGAGCGTGAGAAAGCTGCTCAAAATCGTGTGATTGAAGTAACGACACAAAAGAAATTATTACTATCTGAGATTTCCATGCTATCTGGTATCTCCCAGGATGATGCCATTGATGTTGCTCGTATTCTAGGCAACAATCCAAATGAGTTGGATATATTTTATAGTTTTCCAAATGACGATTGGAGGACTCGTTATGTCTTAAAGCTTCTTCACTCCCGATCAAGAGGTTCTGAATAGAGGTTTCCACGAGCGCTACTTTTTATGCTGGTTGCAACATTTCTTTGATATTATTACACGCAAAATATTATGGTATGCGTTGTTGCATTTATTTTTAGGGGACAAATATGTTGTGATGTTGGGAGTCACTTGTAAAACACTATGAAACTATATATAATTATAAATTTAGGTTAATGATTGGTTTAAACTTTTGATGGTTGATTTTTACGAATTTTTACTAGAAAAATATAGCAACTTGGGTCTTCAATTTATATATATACATACTAGTCGAGAAGTTATATATGTTTTTTTTAAAAAAACTATGTAAATATTATGAAAATACACTTTTATAATCAAAAGAAGATATAATTCTTCATTCCATATTTTAGATAATCTAAACACCAGGTTTCAGGAATCATTCATTCCAACAACATACCAAACACCAGGTTTCAAGAATGGTTTATTCAAATTCTTTATTTCATTCTCATTCCTGATTCCAACCCCATTCCCGGAGTCATACCAAACGAGCCCTAAGATATTTAAAAGGCACTTCAAAGAATCTTATGTGATTCTGGCTATGTTTCATGTCCTATCACTTGAAGCTCTACCACATACTTTTTCGTATTACTAAGCAACTAATGTGTATAGTGGAAGACTAAAAAATAAGTTAAGATGTCATGATCATCTACATAAGTTGAATATATAGACATGGGCACTTCCACCTAAAAAATTATATTGTGAAAACTAGGCAACAATACATATCACATGAAATCCGGTAAAGCACCAAACAAAATATCTTATTTATGAATGAACCTCTAACATCCAACATCCATTAGATTAAATAATATGAACCTCTAACTTCTATTATATTAAATACTGAACGTCCATGAAAGAAGAACCATAATATACGTTAATAGGAAAGTTTTATCATATTATTCATATAATATTCACCAATATTTAGTATATTTTTATATTAGGAAATAAAATATCTTATTTATTGATGAATAATTCTTCCAATATGAATAAATTAATTCTCGACATTTAAATATAGATCGGTATACATACTTAACGACCATTAAGTATGTTTTATGCTCTTTAAGGATGTGTTACGCTCGTTGATCAACAATTAACGATTAGGAAGAAAAAACATAACGATCACGATTAACGATCATTATAAGGAGGGAGTTTTTTTTTAATAACTATCGTTAGTTGTTAATTAATGATCGCTATTCATGATTAACGATCTCTAATCACGATCTACGATTGTTAATTGTTAATTAACAGTTGTAAATCGTAATTATCGATCGTTATAAAAAATATATGCTTTAAAAAGGTATTTGTTACCTTAAAAACATTTAGTCTATATCGTACATCATATCAAATCATGTGTTTGTGAGAGGTTCGCACTCCCACTATAATTTTGGTTCCTTCATGATCCTATCCCTCTATATACATGGTCAATTCAAGTGAGAACCTATCTTATGGTAGGGAGTATGAACCTATGACAACAATCAAATTATTTCATTATTAAATGAACGTTAATGATATTATACTACTCGTGCTTTGTTGATATTTAATAGGCACTCCAAGGTCTTCATCCATGTATTTTGAAAGATTATCCTAATGATCATTATTTCAACCAACTCAATTTATTATTATTTTGAACGTTAATTGTTCAAAAACTTAAAAAAAATTTTCCGAACGTTAATTTTTTTGAACGTTTATTAGCGATAAATTTTGTTTTGAACGTTATTTTTTTAACGATCGTGATTTGTATATTCTAAAATTTTGTTTTATGATATCTTTGAAAGGATTACTAAATTGAGATCTTTATTTTTTCAACGATCGTTATACGTATATTCTAACGTCTTGTAAACGATTATTACTAGTCATTAATATATAAACTACACATATCAAGATCGAATACTCAACCTTTATTATTAGTAAAGCTTGTTAAAAATGGAAACACAATATTCACTATAAAATTAGTTAATATCTATCATATAGATAATATAATCTTGAACATTTATTTGTCTAGATCACGTGGCTGGTATAAGTTCCTATTCACTACTATAAATTATATATATATATATATATATATATATATATATATATATATATATATATATATATATATATATATATATATTTTGGATCTAGTGAGGGGCTCTTTTGACAAAGGATGTAGAAAGAAATTTTGTTAATTTTTCTACTTCATTATAAATCATTGATTTTGTGCAAGTTATTATTCTATGATACGTTATTATAAACCCTAATCATTGATTTTGTGCAAGTTTTTATATTTAACGGTAGTATTATAAATATTTATTTATGGAATAAAAAAGAAGTAATTTGAAATGCCACAAGCAAAGAGTTTCCCTTATTGTATATAGAAGAGTTGAGATATAAGAATTAGGGTGAAAAGACGAGACAATGAGAGAGCAAAGGGGACATTTAATAAGTATACAAAGAGAGGTTGACAGCTGCATGCTATTGCTATAATACAAATATAACAAATGCTTTTACTTTTTTTTTTTACATTTTCCATTTCTGGTATGTTATGTCACTGTTATGTAATTTACAAATATTAATTTTTATATACTAAATTTCTAATATTTTGAATGTTTTATATATACTATCATATTTCAAAATTATATTATAAACAAGTGTACAATATAATATGAATCTAACTATTTATAGATAATTTAATTTATTGGTGAAATACTGTAATCAAATATCAATAAAATTAATATGGGGTTTGTGTTTTCTAGAGTTTAATAATGAATAAATTTATTAGAAGATACCTTTATTATAGATTAAAAGATACAAAGAATTAACTAAAAATTAATATATATTTGAGAAATTAGTCTAATTGTTGGATTTATTTGTAGTTTTAAAAGGCCCACAAAATAGGTTGAATAATAAAATATAAAGACATGAAAATATGTTTGATTTATATCATTTATGCAATTTTACAATATATCTTATATTTGTCATTTTTATATAATACAACACGTTAGGTTAATATTAATTAATCTCTCTGTAAAAATGATAAATTAAAAAATACTAAACTTAGACGGGAAATAAAAATATGATTGAATAATTGAAATTTGTAAATTTCCCAAAAAGATGGGATATTTATATTATTAATTTAGTATGCATTTAATAATATATATGTTAAAATGTTAATAGAAATTTGTAAATTAATTAATGATTTTTTTTAAAAAAAAATATCAATAAAATATTGGATAAATATATTGTTTATATAAGTATATGAGTAAGTTTTGATTGATTAATATGTAATGAAAGTAGCATAGATGATTCAGAAAGGCTGGAGGTAGAAGAAGGTCACGTCGTTATTGAAACGCATATCCCAAAAAGTGTGTTGTTGTTCGTCCCCAGAATTCCACGCCCAATTCTCTTTTTCTTACTTTTGTCTCTCTTCTCTCTGTAGCTCATTCAGTCAACTTATTGCCTTTGTGTTTCACTCTCCTCATCAGTTCTACCCAATCCATGCATCAATTATCAATGAATCATACCATTTTCCATTAATTACCATTTTCTAACCCTTTCTCCCCCTCATATATCCCTTTCATTCCACGCCTTCTTTCATTTTTTCATCTCAATCAACTACTTTCTCTCAACTACCTTTCACATTTTCAATTTTCAAATTTTAAACCAAACCTTAATATGTATAACAGTAACATGGATCGAATTCACCCTACAAAAAAAATATTCAAAATGCTATTATAAATCAAATATCGTTGGATATTATAAATTCACACACCGGACAATCCAAGCCTAACATATAAGGTCGGTGGATTACTCATCCTACAATCAATTAGTATATAAGTATATGAGTAGCTTCTTCTTACTTTCCGATCGAAGGTTAGATACTTATCCCATTGGGCTTGGTGCTTGAGGATATTAAGAAAGGTCAATAGTAGCTCATTATGTTGCCCATATGCAAACCTCTTGATGGGGAGGAACATGTTTTTACTTTGGATACATGTTACCAATTAAGTTGATTCTCACATACATCAAATCTTGACCTAAATAATTAATTGTCTTTATCAGTTGTTCTAGATGACATCCATAAAACATTGAGTAGCCAACTCACATATAGTTGGCGCCGGCATCATTTTTTTTAATGTGCGTCCGTCTCAACCGGCGTCCAAATTTTTGACGAATAATTTTTTTTTAATAAGGGCGCCGGCAGCCACTGAGCGCTGTAGGATTACGATTAATTTTAACGTTAGCAAATAAAAGTCGGTGTATTTAGCTTTTTTTTCGTTTCGAAATGAGTTTATTTTTGTATAGGTTTCCCCCCACCTGGTAGCCTAATAGTTCTGATAAGTGTGATGATGTTACGATTATGATGAAGTATCAATTTTATGCCATAAATACTGAAGAAAACCCTTTCTCCCATCTCCATCAACCTTTCTTCTGCTTCTCCCCTTTTGCCCCCCTCTCTCACTCATCATTTATTGCATCACTTGTCTTTATACGAGTTAGGGTTTCTCCCTAGCTACCATATTATCATTGATTCATTATTCAATAACCCATATCTCCCTCCTGTCTCACTACTTACATATGCTACACTGCACCTCCCAGATCTAGATACCACCTACTTCATCACTGTCCATATCTGCCTTCTTTTTTTGTGCATCAATTATAAACTTCAGGTTTTCACACTCTCCATCACACTTATAAAAATCATTTCAGATAACCAAGAAGATTACCACAGTACACAAATATGTGGATGGTTGGAGGCTACAATGATTCATCTCATCATCATAACCATCATCATCAAGCTGTCAACTTGGATGGCCGGAAATTAAGACCTCTCATCCCCCGGCCACCGCTCATTCTCTCCTCAGCTAACTGTGCTTCTTCTTCTGCAACCACTCACTCCTGCAATTTCGGACTTTATACTTCTTCTGATCTCTTCTCCCTCAATCATCACCCCGGTATGCATATATAGATATTCACTGTTTTCTCCATCTGAAACTTCATTCTTAGGGTTTGCTTGAATTCACCATTTTAATGAACTGTCTATGAATATAATTTTGATTTTGAAAAGGTGTTGGAAGCGAGCAAGGAATTAGGGAGAAGAACATCAATAAAGAAGACAATGGAGGAACAAATCAAGCGGTAGTGAACACATCAAGGTGGAATCCAACGCAGGAGCAACTTAGAACCCTAGAAGATTTATACAGGCGTGGGACCCGCACCCCATCCACCGAACAGATTCAGCGTATAACCGCCGAGCTCCGGAGATACGGCAAGATCGAGGGCAAGAACGTCTTTTACTGGTTCCAGAACCACAAGGCTAGGGAAAGGCAGAAACGACGTCGTGAGCTCGAAATCTTATCCCATCATCAACCTCATGAACCCGTGATTGCAAGCAAGGAAAGAGGTATATACACTTTTAATTTCTGTTAATTTTAATTTTCTGAACTATTTATATTTATAATTAATGGAACAGGACCTGCAAATGGGAAGCATGGCTATGAAACTGAACAGACAAGGAGGCCTTACAGTATTATTGCAGAGGTCTCTTATTACTTTCTCTCTTCCCTCGTTTTCAAATGCATTATTTTAATTCACTTAATAAAAAAAAATATAAAACTACACATACCATGCGCAGGAAAATATTATATAAAGCTGAAAAGGAATGTTATGGATTTAGGTTGTAATTATAAGGTCATGATTGGAGAATGGAAATGATAGAGTACTTATAGTAGTATAATTTACATTTTATTTTGGCTTGTTGGTAAATGAAAACACAAGTAAAAACAAAAGTAAAAGCAATATATATTGGGAAATGCAAAGAGAATTCATATAAAAACTAAAGCTGCAATCTTTCCTTTCTGTCGGGGCTTAATCTTTCAAGAGATTTGGATTATACATTGACTTATCTGTGGTGATTAATGGAGGAGTTAATTAATTATCAGGAATGTGGGGCAACGTCAATGCAAAGAGCAGCAGCAGCAACAAAAGCTGGTAGAAGAGCAGCAGCCGTCTCAGACGATAGACACAATACTATTAATACTAGTACTACTGTTACTACAGCATCTGCATGCCTATTTCAGCTTGACGATGAAAGGAATGCCACGTGGCATACTCTATCTCCATCGTCATCTCCTTCCGTAGTTACTTGTGTCCGTACCAGTTCTCCTCCTACACACAAGACGCGTCGTTTTATTGGTTCTCTTAAACATCCAGCCACTAATACGATTAGTTTGGGAGGAGAAGAAGAGGGTGGAGGTGAAGATTCTCCGACTCTTCAACTGTTTCCCTTGAGAAGCCAGCAAGAAGAAGATGATGAAGACAAATCGACTGAGAAAGATGTTCATTTCTTTGAATTTCTTCCTCCCAAGACTTGACTTTTGCTTGGGAATTAATCTTTGATTAATTAGATGGATTAATTATAATATTCCGCGTACTTACCCGCTGTTTTGCTGGAAGGTTATTACTTATTAGCAGTCTGAACTTTGTACTCCATGGGTGCTATACAATATTATATCAATTATAATATATATAAATGCTGGTATTAAATTATAAAAAAGATGTTACCTTTGTCCAACTCGCGTGGTGGCGATTCTAGGGTTCCGGACAACACTCAGGGCGGTGGTTTATTTCCGTTTCCCCTGGTCTCGTCTTCCTTATAGGCTAGTCTTCATTCTGGTTTTGATATCCTGTGTTTTGTGGGATCGGCCTTGTAATGGGAAGCGGGTCGAAGGGTAAACAAGGTGTGATAAGATTGAGATCGTGATAATATCGAGAGTGTAACAATAAGATCATATTTCTTTGTTATTTACTTTCCTATTTATTCCAAATTATTCTCTTTAAATCATATATAAAAGTTTATTGTAATATCAGTAGAAATGTGGTATTCTCCCCAAAACCTGTCATGGTACTCAGAGAAAAACGTTCCCAAACCTTCAAGCCCTACTACCGATCAAGCTATCGGCGTCTAAATCAAGTAAGTTGGCCACCCGATCTATTGGTGGTCCTATCAATCTATATTTGGCACCATACTGTTAGTGGTTTCCATCGATCTACATGTGGTGTTACCAATTTAATCACATTTGCTTATTGTTGATGAAGGTGTTTCCTTGCTCATTGTCAATGGAGATATTTCAGTCTTGAGCGTTGGTTTGTATTTTCACGCTTAGACTGCGGGGAGCATTGAAAGATATATGTGATCGAATATTTAGATATGTGTTGCTTAGAATAATAAACATATTATCTATTTATTTTAGGCTAGTTTATATTATTTTATCCTTGTAATCCCTATATTAAGGGTCGTAATTACATTAATACGTTTGTGATTCTATTTTCACCATAAACTATCATGGTATCAAAGCAACGATCCTAAACCTATCGGTATCCTAGGACGTCAACCTACTAGCGATCTAGGGCCGCCAACTAGCCAATCCTGATGTTGCCAAACAAACCAAATCGGCGTCTTATTGTCATCACCGACCACTTTTGCTCAATACTCATCGTCTCAAATTGAATAATAATATATTCAAATAACGTTGGTTGAGATGAATCCAAAGTAAATGAAGGCTCTCCAAGGCTCCTTGAAGCTTGATCAACAACAAGGGCTGCTTCTGGGGAAACCACGGGCAAATCCACGGATTCTGGCACATCCACAGCCGTGGACTTTGCAAAGCTTGCTCTTCGGAGCATTCTAGAGAGTTCCATGGCCGTGGAAGTCTCTTCACGACCGTGATTCCTACAGGAATTCAGCATACTCTCGTGGACTTCAAATTCAGCTCTTGTCTCCTTTTCTAATGCTTCCAAGGCCTTGATCTCTTCATTGCAAGCCTCCTCATCACTTTCCTCCATCAAACTTAAGCTAAGAACCTTCTCCAAGCTAGGGATCCTTGATCAAGATCGAGCTAACAACTTCTCTAGACTCCTCTTGCTCGACAATGTTGAATACATCTTCATCAAGGGTTGGCCCTTTCATCATTGTGGACAGCTTGAACTTGATATTCTCCTCTCTAATGTTGAAGGAGAGAATTCCATTTTTACAATCCACCAAGCATCCGGAAGTGGCTAGGAAAGGTCTCCCTAAGATGATGGGAACCGGATAGTCCGCCGGGATGTCCAAGACAACAAAATCAATCGGCACATAGAACTTCCCTAGTTGCACCGGAATGTCCTCCAAGATTCCAACCGGATGAGTAATAGAGCGGTCCGCCATGTAAAGGGTCATCTTGACCGGTTTTGGCTCTCCTAGCCCAACTTTGTTACAAAGTGCAAGCGGTATGATGCTTACACTTGCCCCAAGATCGCATAGGGCTTCATACTTCACATCTTGACCGGTTTTGGCTCTCTTAGCTTAGGAGGCATCTCCTCCTTCATAGTTTGAATCAATTCCGAGGACCTCTTGGTCATTCTTACTTCTCCATACTCTTCCAACTTCCTCTTGTTGGAGAGTATTTATTTCAAAAACTTGCCATATGCCGGCATACCTAAGATAGCATCCATGAACGGAATGTTAATATGCAATTTAGACATAAGTTCAAGGAATTTACCAAAGTGTTTGTCCAAGCGAGCTCTTGCTCGTGATTGAAGGAATGGTAGTGGTGGCTTGTATGGAGGTGGCGCCACATATGTTGGCTCATCATCCTTGCTCTTTCCTCCATCTTCTTGCAATGACTCTTCCTCTACCACTACTTGCTTTCCCCTAGCATTCTCCTTGGGCAAGGGATCCTTCATGCTCAGCCCACTCCTTGTAGTGATGGCCAACACTTGGCCTCTTGGGTTGTCCTCGGTTCTTCCGGGAAGCTTTCCCGCGCCTCTATGCGCTTCACCCGCCTTTTGGAACACTTGTGCTTCCAACACCTTTTGAGCTTTAGAAATAGAAGTCATCGTGCTCTCAAGACCACTCAACCTTCCAAGCAATTGCTCAAACATCATTTCGGTCCTATCCTTTAGAGGTTGAGTAAATCCGGGTGGAGATTCTTGTGAAGCCTTTGGTGGTGGAGTTGTGCTTGTGGAAGCGGAAGGGTTCAAGGCTCCATCCGGATTAGAATAGGAAAACCCGGGATGGTTGTGGTTAGGCCGGTAATTGTTGAATTGCCGGTTGTTGTTGAAGTTCCTTGGGCCTTGATAATTGTTGTAGTTGCCCCTTCCCATGTAGTTCACATCTTCCTCCTTGGAAGACAAGTTTGCTTGTACTTGCACTTGAGGGGTTGCTTGGTTCTTCAAAGTTGTAGCACACAACTCCCTCAAAGACTTTAGCTCGTTGTTGATGGCGTCAAGCTTGAAATTGCTCATGGTGACTTCACTTAACTCATATGCTCCCGCTTTTCTCCCATCACTCTTCCTATGGGAGTACTTCTCAATCACCAAAGCTTGTTTCTCTATAAACTCCCAAGCTTCATCCACATTCTTCTCCATGAAAGTCCCACCATAAAGAGATTGGAGCTTGAATTGGCTATCCTCATTAAGTCCTTTGAAGTAGATCTCCAATAGCTCAATTTTCGGTATACTATGGTGTGGACAATCTAGGAGAAGGTCTTTGAACCTCTCCCAAGACTTGAATAGACTCTCTCTATCCTTCATCACGAAGGCATTGATCTTCCCTCTTAACTCGGTAGTCTTGGAAGGTGGGAAGAACTTAGTCAAAAACTCGGTTGTCATCTCCTCCCAAGTACTCACTCGCCCTTGTGGAATAGATTGATACCAAGCCAAGGCTTTATCCTTAAGTGAGAAGGAGAAAGCCCTAAGCTTATGGTTGTTGCTCTCCAATCTAGGCGGTCTAAGAGTCTCCATCAAGATCTCATAGTTCATCAAGTGTTGATGAGGAGACTCTCCTTCCATCCCTCCAAATTGATTATGCCGGATCATTTGTAGAACTTGAGGGCGGAGCACGTAATTATGGGTTGCAGGTTCTCCTAAGTTCACACCCGGACGGTGTGCTCTTTGAGCCGGATCCATACGTCTCCCTAATGTTTGTGGCTCCTCAATAGCAATGGGCACAACCCGAATATTCACCGCCGGTTGCGGTTGTGGTGGAGGAGGTGGAGGTTGTTGACGATTAAGCTCTCCTTGCACAAGAGCTTGCCTAATCTCTTCAATCTCCCTCCTAGTTGCTTCTTGCCTCTCATTGGCAAGTCTCCTTTCTTCCTCCAAGAGCTCATCTCTTAGCCTAATTTGCTCTAAAACCTCATCCAACTCATCTTGGAGATCTCTTCCGGCCATCTCTTTTCCCTTTCTAATGCTCTTGGATCTAGATCTAAGGGTTTTCTCCGATTCGGGATCGAATGGAGCTAAATCCTTGCCACGAGATCTTCGCATACACCTAAAGAGTGAGAGATGTCCTGAAAAGCAAAGACACAAACCAAAAGAGATCAAAAGCAACAAGAAAGATCTACACTATAAACAATCACACAAATGACTCAATCTAGACCTAGTCCCCGGCAACGGCGCCAAAAACTTGTCACGTCTAGGAATAGATGCGCAAAAAGCCTTAAATTTATACTCGATATATTTCTCCTAACTCCTAGCGAACCCGCAGTGTACGGGACGTTTTGTAGTAGGGATAGTATTCCGAGGTCGAACATGAAGACTAAGGTGAAATGAAGTCAATCAAATGGTCATAGATAGTGTAAATCTAGTCTAAGAAAAGAGAAAGAAATAAAGAAACGAAAATCTTGATATTTTTTGTTTGGTTTTTGTGGTGATCAAGCAAAGATCACGAATCAAGCAAGATAATAATCAAACTAAAAACTCAAGTTAGCAAACAAACAAGCAACACAAGCACAAAATATATGATCAAGAGAGAAAAGTGGATTCTAGAGGTCAAGATTTCCGGTTATGGCATTGGACTCAAGCTTCTAAAGATTCTAAGGACAACGTTGCGGTGTTGGGAAAGGGTGTTTCTCTAATGGAAGCAATTACCGGGTAAGTCTCTCACTTCACTAATCTCGCGTCCAACTCCTATTACCGGGTAGGTCTCAAGGGGTTAAAATAGGGAATTCTACACAAACCGGACTCTACTAAAGGGGCAACCCTCTCCTTACCGGGTAAGTCTCGAAAAAGGGGAGTCTAAAGCAATAGTCCTAGCACACTCAATCCAATAGCGGCTTATGAGACTCACTACTACCTAGAGTTCATCATCTTCGGTATCTAAGGTCGGAAATCACCGGGTTGGTCTCTTCCCTCGCTTAGGTTGTTAGCATTAGGTGATCCTAAGCTAAATTATGCTTAATAAACACTAGGATTCTAACAACCTAACACCCTAACATACAGATTCATCAATTAAAGAGCAACAAAGAGAAAAATCGGGTGGATCATACCTAAATCGGCCTATCTGCCTGAAGAACAGACCGATTTTTCTTCCTAGGTTAAGTTTCGTGCATACAAATCATCCTAAACTAACATATAAGTCCATCCTATCATCACCCAAGCCATAACCATCAATCCATCAATCTAGAATCACAATAAACTAGCCAATAGTATGCATATCAAGATCCAAAATCATCACACAAGCATACATGGTTTTCATAGATGGATGATGAAAGATAAGCAAGTAAAAACAATAAATCTCAGCTGAATCTAAGTTTTAGCAAGACTTACAACCCTTCAAATGAAGTTCCAAAACGTTCCTAACAATCCTTCCAATAGTTCTTCAATCAAGGACTCCAAAAATCACTCAAAATCACTCAAAAACTCCCTATCACTCTAAGTTTGGTGTTCTTCTTCTTCCTCCAAATTGAGAGAGTTTTTCTTCTTCTCCAAGTCTATCTCCAATAGAATGAGCTGTGAATGAGAGAATGTGGGAGGGGGAGATGCTCAGCAACAGCTTACAGGCCCACTTATATTCTCCACCAAGAGCAAGGCCGGACAAAGAGATCGTGGGACACGTGGCTTAAGCTGTCAAAGGCCAAAAATCGACCCAGTCAAGAAAATCGGCCGATTTTCCTGAGTGATGGTCCGATTTTCTTCAACAGAGACTTGTTATGATCTCTAGCCATGAGTTGCTCCATTGCTTGCACCAACAAGGGTCCTTGTGTCCTTCATTGCTCCAATTATGTTCCTTCAAAGCCTTGGATGTGTACCACCATAAGGCTTGACCCTCGAATGTATCTATTAATGTCTAAAAGATCCCCGAAATACCTACAAAATCGACAAAAGCTCGTGTAGACGTCTTTTCTAGAAATATGCATGAATTAAGCGAAAACGTCATGAACTAATGTCAAACCGTGCATGAATAACGGGAAAAACTATCTAATGAGTGCCTAAACTAACATCATAAATCACGTTATCAACTACCTATACTTGTTTAGGTTTCACCTAAGTCCCTGAGATCGACACCCCGGAATTTCTTGCTTTTACTACGATTGACCCGTACACTGCGGGTTCGCATCCTTGTTTTAGGCATACATCTAGGGTTATAAATTTAAAGCTTGCACACACCATTTGGAGCGAACAAGTTTTTAGCGCCGTTGCCGGGGACTTGGTCTAGACCAAGCCGGTTACGGTGATCTTTCGGGGCGCTTGTCCCTATTTCTACTAACCACTCTACTTGAGTGACTTTCGCAGGTTCTTTTTCTTAGGTTTATGCGAAGAACCCACGTTGGGAAGGAAATCATTCCTTACGATCCTGAACCAGAAAAGACATACAAAAGACGCTTGAAAGAAGCTAAGATGGCCAATCAAGAGAATCGCGATCTTGAGGCCAAATTGAAGGAGGCATTGGAACAACTACGCCTCAGCAAAGAAGAATTACGACTGGAAAAGGAAGAAACTCGCGCAAGAACGGAAGCAATCGAAGCAGATATGGCGACCTTACGGGACCAATATCTACCTCGACCAGCTCCAGTGCCTCGACCGAGGTAGGACCCAGCTCCAGCTGCCCCAGCCGAGATACTTCCACCTCGTATACTAGTCCGAGATGCTCTTTTTGCAGGTATTCCACATACCCTAGGACAGAGGATGGACCCCAACCAGCAACTGAGGCGTCTAGGAGTCAACCTAGGTGATCCAGCGGACCATGATTATGAGCTTCGGCCGCAAGTTCTTTCCATGATTCGCCAATACCAGTTTGGAGGGCTAGAGAGGGAATCTCCACATCAACATCTACAAAACCATGAGATCTTGATGGAGACCTTGAGATCTTCAAGGCTGGAAAACAACAATTACAAGCTAAGGCCTTTCTACTTCTCTTTGAAAGATGGAGAGCTTACTTGGTATCAATCTCTTCCTCCAGGAAAAATCAATACTTGGGAGGAGATGACGACGGAGTTCTTAACTAAATTCTTTCCCCCCTCTAAAACCGTTGAAATGAGAGAGAAGATTAATGCATTCATCATGAAGGACAAGGAGAGCTTGTCCAAGTCATGGGAGAGATTTAAAGACATTCTTTTGGATTGCCCACATCATGGCAAAGATAGAGTTGTTGGAGATATACTTCAAGGGACTGGACGGAAACACCCAGTTCAACCTTCAACTACTATCCGCCGGCACGTTCATGGACATGCTGTTCGCTCAAAAAGGTGTGCGTCAAAGTCTTAAATTTATATCTAGAACTCAAAGCAAAGCGAACCCGCAGTGTACGGATCAGCTGTAATAAGGTAAGAATTCCAGAGTCGAACTCAGGGATTTTGTGAGAATAATTCCGATTTCAATTATCTAGCGAAAAGTGTGAAAAGCTTTTGTGATCAAATAAGGGTGAAATGATTCCAAGGATTCAAGTATCCGATTTCGGCTTTCGATTCAAGACACTTCTATAGATATAGGACAGAGTTTATATTGCCAAGATTTAAATGTTCAAAGGTAGGATTCGTACGGTGAAGTTCCGAAACCTATATGACTAATGTAAAGGTTCTTTCTATAAGGGTTGTTGAGGCTGCAATATAGAAAGATCTAGAGACAAGAATTATGATCAAACTAACTATCTAAAACTCCAGGATATGACTCTCCAAAGTGAAGAATAGCAAGCACAAT
Source organism: Fagopyrum homotropicum (assembly GCA_033239125.1). Lineage (NCBI taxonomy): Eukaryota > Viridiplantae > Streptophyta > Magnoliopsida > Caryophyllales > Polygonaceae > Fagopyrum > Fagopyrum homotropicum. The sequence goes on from BSWB01000004.1 coordinate 133,502,376, forward strand.
TAAAATCTTAATAAAGGATGTTGAGTCTCTTTATTACCCAAATCTTGAAATCTTAATATATTAAATGTAGAATCAGGTTTGAAGTGTCTTCATACATTCAGTTAGAGGGTAAAAAGGTTAATCAAGGTTGGGATTTAGGCAAGGATTAGTTTTGGTTAAGGATTGATTCAATTAAGGTTCGTCAGAGGAATAAATCGGGCTGTTCATAAGAAAATCAGCCGATTTACTCAAGAACAGTCCGATTTTCCTGTTGTCGCAAAACTAAAATCTAAACTCTCAGGGTCCTAATGTTTGAATGAGTTCAGTCTATCATCATCTAAGCCTTAATCATCAACTATTCTCCCCAGAATCACAAAGGTTTTAGCCAACCATTTTCAAAATCGAATCAAATTAAAGATTGAGTGAAATATCGCAAAGAAACCGAATCTTGAATAAAAATTCAATAACCTTCAAATCTTTAAACAATCGTCAAAACTGATCAATGTATCTCTTTAGTAACTCAATTACGTGTTCAAAAAGTACAATTGCTTCAATGGATAAAGAAATCTGACAAACAAGAATCAAGATTGGCTTCCCGGCAAAAGTCCTTCAATCCTCCTCCAAGAATCTCCAATCTCTCTCAACGTGTAAAGATTTCCCGCTGCCGCCTCCTCCGATCTCGCTTTGGAGAATTTGACTCCAAGTCCCGGGGCTGTCACCGTCCTCCCCTCAATGTTGAAGGTTGTCGAATATATGTAGGGATAAATCTAGGGTTTTACGATGAAACCCTAAATATTTGGGCTGAAAAGAAGTCGAGCCGCTGGTATCAGAAAATACTCTGGGTCGCGTCAGACGGTATCAGAGAATACTTTGGCACGTCAAACGGTATCAGAAGATACTTTGGGCCGCGTCAGATGGTATCAGATACTTTGGGCCGCGTCAGACGGTATCAGAAGATACTTTGGCGCGTCCTAACTTCCTTTTATTGCTCCTTTTTGTCCCGCTTCAAGGCTTAATCCTTAAATATGCTATTTCGCTTCATAATTCGCCAAATTACCTACAAATGCAATAAAACTCTGTGTAGACCTCTATTCTTGCAAAGTAGGTGAATATAACCATAAATGCCATGAATGTATGTCTATGCATGCAAAATAAAGGGAAAATCTATATAAATACATGCCTAAAAATAGGTCATAATTCATGTCATCAAAATACCCCATACTTGCCTCTTGCTTGTCTCCAAGCAAGGTTCAAACTTAAAATAAAAGATGATATGAATTAGGAATATGCAAAAATAAAGAAAAACCACAATATTTTGGTTGTGCTTCTATTCATAGATCACTCTCAAATGGTTGCTTCATAGATAATGAAAATCATCATATGATCAAAAGGAATTATATCATGGAAAGGATAATCACACTTTGAAAGAAAATCATAACATGCATCATAACTTGCAATATATCAAAATCAATCATGAGAAATCTAGTTTAGACCACAAAGCCAAACAACATACTCAAAGATCTTAAGGTCTTTCAAGCAAAGGTCAAGAAATGTGAATAGGTGGGAAACTTATAAAGGAATGTGGTGTATGAATCCGGGAAAAAGGAACAACACAAACTCTTTTTCTTTTTACTATTTGAACTAACCACCATTGAGAGCTTTGCTCTCCCTTTTCAACACAAAATTCTTTTTTTCGACTTTACTTTTTGGAAATATGGACAGCGGTGCACAAAAACCGAAGCCTAGGAGATCGGCGTTTCTCAATTTTGAGATGCCTCAAACCCTTGATGCACATACCATAATCCGTTAGGAATATCGCTCAATCCGACTTTGGCAAGACACAAACACCCGGCTATGTGAATGGTGCCGAGCTACTCATCATCAAGATTGACTTCCCCAAACCTACAATTTTCTATACTTGTGAATGCAAGCATTTGCTTTCATGGCCCTCCCACATCAAACATGCCAAAACTCAACTCTTCCTAGTTCCCGGATAGGTAAGGGAGACAAACATTTTCATTGAGGGGCTAAATGAATAAGGAAAGAAGCAAGGAAAATCGAGGTGCCTTAATCATATCAATAAGAAGTGTAAGAACTTATCATGCGGTTTCAACCTTCAACTCAACATGATTTAGAATGAAAGCAAATTATAAAACATGCATGAAATTCTAACAAAGTATTCAAATCCCACATATGTCATAAATTAATTCAAGTATATCAAAATCATCATAGCTATTCCACAAAACAAATGTTATCACAGAGATCATATTCATCCTAGAAGCATAAAAATTTTTAAAATTTTTCAAAATTTTCCAAAATTTTCAAATCATATGATGCAAGACATAAAACATGCAAATGGTATTGCAAATACCTCCACCCCATACTTAAAACTCACATTGTCCCCAATGTGAAGAAAAGAAAAGGAAAAAAAGGATACTCACAATGTAAGATGGCGAATCAGGCATGACGAATCATTCATTGAGTGGTGATGGTAGGAGTCTATATAAGCTCAATAGGGAACTCCGGATATTCCAATCGGTGTCGAAGAATGAAGAAGGGGAACGTCTTTTGGCCGAACAAAAATTTTCCGAAAAAAAAAAAAAATTTTTTTTTTTTTTTTTGAAAAAAATCGACCTATTTTTCAAAAAAATCGGCCGAGTTTTCTGTCCGATTTTTTCGTCGGCCCGATTTTTCCTGAGGGGGTCGATCTCTGGGTCGATTTTTCTTTCTGTTGTCAAAAATCGACCTGCTCTGAATCCTAAATCGACCGATCTTCTTTTGGTAAGTCGATTTCTTGCCTTTTGTTCCTTGAAAACGTCCTTAGGCACATTTGTATTGTCTTCTTCCATCAATTCCTCAAGATTATACCTAGTTCCTGCGATCCATGACACAAACAAACCGAGAGAGCATCGAGAAAAACAAAAGCAAAGCAAACTACACTAAACTATCCTAAGAAAAAGAAAGAAAAACATGAATGCATTACCTTGGGTTGCCTCCCAAGAAGCGCTTTGTTTAAGGTCGTTAGCTGGACCTATCTCCATAGATGATTCAATGCACCTTGAACATCTTGGATTGCTGATCAAACTCATCATAAAATTCCTCAAAAAAGATTCCGGTTCCTAATTTCACCGGCAAATGGTAAGATCTCCCACGTACAAGCTTGTACGATTTGATTCTCACCGGGATTCTCCTAGCATTCCTATGCTCTAATGGGACATAATTCAGCCTTGCGTCCCATCCTTTCCTGGATCGAGAAATCAATTTCTCGAGAATCCTCCTAGCTTCCCCATCTCCAGATTGGGGATGATGTATGGTGTTCGTCATGTCAATGACCCCATACTTGAATAAGAAATACTTATTGGCATAAGCGTTGAAGTGGTTGCCAAATTTACTCCTTGTAGTCCAAGGAGCATCTACCTCTAGCAAAGTCAATGGAGGTTTCATCTTCACCTTAGGAGGTTCTTTTGGAAGAGACCTCCAACTCTCCGGTGCATTCCTGAAAAAATCAGAAATTTTAATAGGAATTTCAAAGGAAGTAAGAGAATGTACCTTGTAAAGTTCTTCAAGGCTTGGGACAAGTTTCATGTTGGGATGATGATCCACACATGAAATATCTCCCAACTCAGCTGGATCCTCTTCAACCTTGGCCACAATTTCAGTAATTTGGTCAAGGTTCTCCACTTCTTCCTCTTCTTCAATGAGAGCTTCTAGAGAAGCTTCAGATTCGAGCGGAGGAACGCTCAAAACTTGTAATTCTTCCTTGCTAGATGAATGATTTTCCAAGGCTTTTTCAACCTTAGAAATATTCTTTGTTGCGTCTTCTATCACTTTTAGATTATATTCATCATAGGCTTTGAATCTTTCTTCGAGCATCTCAAATTTCTTCATCAATTCTTCAAATTTCGAGTCCTCCGCATCTTTGGGAGGTTTCTTCTTAACCTTCTTTGGGTAGTGCAGCTTTTCCCATTTTGCAAATTCAGATTCAATGGTTTGTTCACGTTCTCTCTCGCTGTCAAACCAATAGAAGGCGTATTTCTCTTCCAAATATTCATAATGGTCCACCCTAGCACCTTGCCATGCAAACCAAGCTGGATCAAATGCAGGTTCATAGCTACATGAAGCCATTGGTGAACCTGAAAACTCAAAAACTCATACCGAAAAGATTAAAAGCAAAAACAAAAGCTTCCAAGCCAGACAACCGAAAACCAAAATTGGTCTAGACCAAATCCCCGGCAACGGCGCCAAAAACTTGTTCGCTCAAAAAGGTGTGCGTCAAAGTCTTAAATTTATATCTAGAACTCAAAGCAAAGTGAACCCGCAGTGTACGGATCAGCTGTAGTAAGGTAAGAATTCCAGAGTCGAACTCAGGGATTTGGTGAGAATAATTCCGATTTCAATTATCTAGCGAAAAGTGTGAAAAGCTTTTGTGATCAAATAAGGGTGAAATGATTCCAAGGATTCAAGTATCCGATTTCGGCTTTCGATTCAAGACACTTCTATAGATATAGGACAGAGTTTATATTGCCAAGATTTAAATGTTCAAAGGTAGGATTCGTACGGTGAAGTTCTGAAACCTATATGACTAATCTAAAGGTTCTCTCTATAAGGGTTGTTGAGGCTGCAATATAGAAAGATCTAGAGACAAGAATTATGATCAAACTAACTATCTAAAACTCCAGGATATGACTCTCCAAAGTGAAGAATAGCAAGCACAATTAAAATCTTAATAAAGGATGTTGAGTCTCTTTATTACCCAAATCTTGAAATCTTAATATATTAAATGTAGAATCAGGTTTGAAGTGTCTTCATACATTCAATTAGAGGGTAAAAAGGTTAATCAAGGTTGGGATTTAGGCAAGGATTAGTTTTGGTTAAGGATTGATTCAATTAAGGTTCGTCAGAGGAATAAATCGGGCTGTTCATAAGAAAATCAGCCGATTTACTCAAGAACAGTCCGATTTTCCTGTTGTCGCAAAACTAAAATCTAAACTCTCAGGGTCCTAATGTTTGAATGAGTTCAGTCTATCATCATCTAAGCCTTAATCATCAACTATTCTCCCCAAAATCACAAAGGTTTTAGCCAACCATTTTCAAAATCGAATCAAATTAAAGATTGAGTGAAATATCACAAAGAAACCGAATCTTGAATAAAAATTCAATAACCTTCAAATCTGTAAACAATCGTCAAAACTGATCAATGTATCTCTTTAGTAACTCAATTACGTGTTCAAAAAGCACAATTGCTTCAATGGATAAAGAAATCTGACAAACAAGAATCAAGATTGGCTTCCCGGCAAAAGTCCTTCAATCCTCCTCCAAGAATCTCCAATCTCTCTCAAACGTGTAAAGATTTCCCGCTGCCGCCTCCTCCGATCTCCCTTTGGAGAATTTGACTCCAAGTCCCGGGGCTGTCACCGTCCTCCCCTCAATGTTGAAGGCTGTCGAATATATGTAGGGATAAATCTAGGGTTTTACGATGAAATCCTAAATATTTGGGCTGAAAAGAAGTCGAGCCGCTGGTATCAGAAAATACTCTGGGTCGCGTCAGACGGTATCAGAGAATACTTTGGCACGTCAAACGGTATCAGAAGATACTTTGGGCCGCGTCAGATGGTATCAGATACTTTGGGCCGCGTCAGACGGTATCAGAAGATACTTTGGCGCGTCCTAACTTCCTTTTATTGCTCCTTTTTGTCCCGCTTCAAGGCTTAATCCTTAAATATGCTATTTCGCTTCATAATTCGCCAAATTACCTACAAATGCAATAAAACTCTGTGTAGACCTCTATTCTTGCAAAGTAGGTGAATATAACCATAAATGCCATGAATGTATGTCTATGCATGCAAAATAAAGGGAAAATCTATATAAATACATGCCTAAAAATAGGTCATAATTCATGTCATCACATGCCGATTAACAAAGCTTGGGAATTTATAGAGAAGCAAGCTTTGTACATGGAGAAATACTCCCACCAAGGAGCTGAAAGTGGAGTTAAAAGAGTCAACTTTCAAGAAGCTCCACAAAACAATGATCAACTCACTTCTTTGAAGAATGATGTGAAGAAATTGAAAGATCTTTTGGTTGCTCAAACCAAGAAAGAAGATGGAGGATATCAAGGCTCGAGGAACAACAATGGGTACCGGAACAACAACGGTTCCCGGAACAACAACTACAACAACAATAGATGATCCAACAACAATAATTGGAGGGCAAACAACCAAAATTCGGGTAACCCTTACTCTAACTCCAATTCGAATGACTCCTCTAATCCTTTACTCTCTTCCTCTTCTTCTTCTACTCCATTGAAGAGCCAGGAGCAAGGATCGAGTTTGTCCCAGTCGGAAAAGAAAGATGCGGTGCTGAAGGCCATCTTGATCAAGTTTAACTCTATGGAGACATCCATGACTTCATTTTCAAAGGCACAAAAAGCCTTAGAACAACAATTCTTTAACAAGGCGAATGAAGCGCCAAGAGATCCAGGGAAGCTTCCAGCAAGGACGGAAAGCAACCCCAAGGGACAGATCATGGCAATAATGACGAGAAGTGGACTGAAGACTGCAGATCTAGTGCCTCGGTCGAGGCCAGTACAGACGAAGACCACCTCGGTCCTGGTACAGTCGAAGAACACTTCGGCCGAGATGCCAACCGAGGTCGAGCCACAGAAAGCGGAGGAGAAATCTGAACTTTATGTTCCGCCTCCTGCATATAAACCACCACTTCCATTCCCCCAGTCAAGGGCCAGAGCACATCTAGACAAGCATTTTGGTAAGTTTCTTGATTTGATGAATAAACTACATATTAATATCCCTTTCCTTGATGCTGTTCTAGGGATGCCCGCCTATGGGAAGTTCTTGAAAGAAATTCTATCAAGGAAGAGGAAGTTGGAAGACTTTGGTGAAGTAAGGATGACATCTAAATCCTCGGAGCTCATTCAAATCATGAAGGAGAAGATGTCACCCAAGTTGAGAGATCCCGACTCGTTTTGCATTCCCATTCAAGTTGGGGATGTCACTTGTGAAGCCTTGTGTGATCTAGGAGCCAGCGTGAGCATCATCCTGCTGGAGCTATGTGTTAGGATCGGACTTGGAGAGCCCAAGCCGGTGAAGATACGGTTATACATGGCGGACCGCTCCATTATCCATCCCGTGGGCATTTTGGAAGACGTTCCGGTTAAGTTAGGTAACTTCTATTTACCTATAGACTTTGTTGTACTTGACATCCCCGCAGATTATCCAGTTCCTATCATTGTCGGGAGGCTATTTCTAGCAACTTCGGGTTGCAATGTGGATTGTAAGAACGCCAAGTTAAAATTCAACATTGGCGGAATGAAGTGGAATTCGCATTGCTTGCGGCAATGAAGGGAGAGCAGCTAGGAGATGATATCTTCAACATCTATGATGAAGAAGAATCAAGAGAATTGGTGATCTCTATCCTTATTAAAGATCCACTTGAAAAAGTTATTAGTTTTAGCTTAATGGAGGAAGGTATAGATGCTTCTTGTGATGCAGATATACGGAGCTTAAAGGCGCTGGAAGAAGATCCAAGAGCTAAAATTGAGAAACTAATCTAGGAGAAGAAGATCTCCAGTTTCGGTCCCAGTTGCAGCACCTCGACCGAGGCACTCTCTGGACCAAGCGAGGTGTTCTTGACTGAAGAACATCTCGTTCACCCTCTTTGGACCTCGACCGAGGTCGAAAGCGAGATAATGTCAACTGAGAATAACAAACTTCTTACTCCCTTTTCTGACATTCATCCTCAGTTGGTGGAACACTCTCTCCACCAAATTTCTGATAATAAAGGACCTTGGTATGCTGACATTGTTAATTATCTTGGTTGCCAGGAAATACCACCCGGATTGACGTACGCTCAAAGGAAGAAATTCTTTAAAGACGTACGCTATTACTACTGGGATGAACCGCTGCTATTTAAGAGAGGACCGGATGGGATGCTTCGAAGATGCATCCCAAAAGATGAAGTTACTAGTGTCATACGGCATTGTCATTCACTTCCTTGTGGAGGGCATGCTAGCGCTCACAAAACGTGTGCAAAGGTATTACGTTCCGGTTTCTTTTGACCTACATTATTTAAGGATGTGCAATCGTTTGTTGTCTCTAGTGATGCATGCCAAAGAACAGGGAACTTATCTAGGAGGAATGAGATGCCACTCAACAACATACAAGAGGTTGAAATCTTTGATGTGTGGGAGTAGACTTCATGGGACCTTTCCCATCATCCGGAGAAAACCTCTACATTCTCCTAGCTGTCGACTACGTCTCTAGATGGGTTGAAGCCATTGCCTCTCCCACTAATGACGCCATGGTGGTTGTGAAGTTCTTTAATAGGACTATCTTTCCACGTTTTGGGAGTCCACACATCATCATCAGCGATGGAGGGACACATTTCATCAACCGGAAGTTCAAAGCACTTCTATCGAAGTATGGGGTAACCCACAAGGTAGCAACCCCTTATCACCCTCAAACTAGTGGACAGGTTGAAATCTCAAATAGAGAAATTAAAGCGATCTTGGAGAAGACCATCTCTAGGACAATGGGGATTGGTCCATGAAGTTGGACGACGCTCTTTGGGCTTACAGGACCGCATTCAAGACTCCCATTGCTACCACCCCTTATAATTTGGTATATGGGAAGTCTTGTCATTTGCCCGTTGAGTTAGAACACAAGGCATATTGGGCGATCAAATGGTTGAACTTCGACATCAAGGAAGCCGGTGAGAAGCGGCTATTGGATATCAATGAGTTGGAGGAGCTGCGTTTGAACGCTTATGAGAATGCCAAGATCTATAAAGAAAGGACGAAGAAATGGCATGACAAGCGTATCATCCCTAAGGAGCTCAAAGAAGGAGACTTAGTTCTACTCTTCAACTCCCGCCTCCGCCTCTTTCCAAGTAAGTTGAAATCTAGATGGACAGGACCTTATGTTGTGAAACATGTTTTCCCTTATGGTGCAGTTGAGATTTGGGGAGAAACAAGTGGAAGCTTCAAGGTCAATGGTCATAGACTTAAGAAATACAAACCGGAAGTCCCGGTTGAGGAGGTTGCACCACTATACCTTATTTAGGGATGCCGTACGGTCCAGCTAGCGACCTTAAATCAAGCGCTTCTTGGGAGGCAACCCAAGGTATTGCTTTCTTTTCCCTTTTTCTAGTCTAACTTTAGATAGTTTGCTTTTGCTTTGCTTTGCTTTGTTTTTGGCGTCCTAGACAGACAACAGGTGACATCTAAGGAAGGAATACAACCCAGGAGCAACACTGGATGGACAAAAGTTCGAGAATATGAGAAGACGGAGTTTGACTGAGACACATCTTGGTTGTTGTCACAGCACCTCGACCGAGATGATTCTTGAGTAACCGAGGTGACTAGGGTTACTGAAGATCCACCTCGGTGCGTACCACCTCGGTCCAGTCGAGACCATCTCGACCGAGGTGACAGCGGTTCTAGAAAAGGGTATAAAAGGAATATTGATTTCTCCCTCTTCCCTCTATCTCCCTCTCGACCGAAACGCCCAATTCGCCTCGCTCTTCGATCTTTGCTCGTTTTCGACGATTCTCGCTTCCAAAATGCAAGGAAAGGATAGAGGATCGATTTGCAAGCAACAATCTACAGTAAAAACGCACCGAATCGACCAAATCTGGGGTAAATTCGAAAAAAACCCTAACTCCCTCTTCTTCCACTGATTTCATTCGATTTGGGTTTTGGTTGCCCCTGCATTGTGCTGGAAAAGGATTAAGTACCCCATAGGAACAATTGGTAGTGATATTGGGGGAAAAGAACTGGATTTTTGAGAGAAAAGATCGCACAGCACTTCGCCTCGATCCAGTCGGCCTGTGCCTCGGCCGAGGTGTTCTTGAGATTTGTCAAAGTGACCGAGGTGGTCTGACAGAAAGAGAAAAAGATGAGTTCTGACAGGCAGCTGGTTTTGAGAGATAGATCTTCTCCTTCTCCTTCTTCTTCTTCTTCACGCCGCTCTATACCGGTGATCCATGAGCGTCACCAGGTAGACTATGACCGCATAGCGGCACGTCCAGTGGTTGCACCACGGTTTTTGGACATTTCTGCATTTGACTGCCTCCATGTGGATGATGATCTGAGGCGGATGATATCTATGGTAGGGCTAGAGCAGTTCACTGAGATTAGAGCTCCAGCCTATCTTGAGCCTACCTTGGAGTTTGTTAGCTCCGTCACTTATCTGCCTACTGAGCACGCCATCAAGTACCGGTTGATGAACCGGAACTATCTAGTTCCTATGGACCACTAGAGGGATATCTTTGGCTTCCCGGCCCCCACTGTTGTTGATTTTCCTTCTCGAGCTGTAGCTCGAGAGTTCTGGGGCCAGATAGCTCATGTAGTTGTGCACGCTGACAGGTGGAGACCTGGAGATTCCAGGGAGCGTATTATCTTCCACTTGGCCTTTGGACTTGCTCACCGGATTTTTAGCGAGACTCTTCTGGCGCGTACTGAGACGCCCTAGAAGATTAGACAGGGTGAGCTGTTGAGTCTTTACTGTATGGTGACCGGAGGAGTTCCGGATTTTGGAGTTATGCTGGCGGAGGATTTGCACAGGATCAAGGCGAAGGCGTAGGGTACGCAGATAAAGGGATCCTGTCGCTCACCGCCGGATCGATGATCTGACGGACCAGGTGATAGATTCCTACGCCGCCTTATCCCTGGACATTAGAGAGATGCAGGAGAGACTGCACTACCAGCACACGATGGCTGAGATTCAGTTTCAGCATATCATGGGCTACCCATTCGACCCATCTCAGTACCCGTACGTGTCACCACCACCACCACCGGATCGGGACTAGAGGATTAGAGCTTGCAGGATTTTCTTTTCTTTATTTATTATACAGCTCAGCTTTATCCGGTGAGTACTCTGTTTCTTTAGACTTATTTTGACCCATTGGGACAATGTGTCCCAAGCATAGGGTATGCGGATGTATTTACTTGACATTATGTGTATGCTTGTATGACTCTAGTTGGATATTTATCGTTTTATCGTTTTATCTTGCTCTATGTGTTTATGTGAGATTACATGCATGCATACAGGTTATTTGATTGAGAAAAACGTCAAAAACTGGTTTGAAAAAAAATTTTATTGACCTCGACCGATGTGATTCTGACCAGTCGAGGTGCAGTACCTCGGTTGAATTAGAACATCTTGACCGAGGTGATTTAACCGAGACAGTTTTCGAAACGAATTTTGTGCTTCTTATCTGGATATGACCTCAGTGATGATTTTGTTTGCTGACTGGTTTTGAAATCTTTATATGATTGAAAGGTTTTATGATATGTTTAAGTTGCTAAATGCTTTGTTTGAAATTTTGACATGTTTAATACTTTGTTTTTATCCAAATTATGTTGAATTTGAAGGTTGACATTACATGATGAGTTCTCTCACTTTCTTCCTGGAAAGACCAAGGCAATTCGTTCTCTTCTCTTCTTCTTCTTAATCATGCTTAGCCCCTCATATACATATTTGCCTCCCTTTACCTATCCGGGAATTTGGAAGCAACCAAAATGAAAAGCAAGTGAAAGAAAAGTTGAGATGTTGGCTGAAAGTTAGAAAGAAACAAATAGGTTTGGGGAAGTCAATCATGATGATGAGTAACTCGGCACCATTCACATAGCCGGGTGTTCGTGTCTTGCCAAAGTCGGATTGAGCGATATTCCTAACGGGTCATGGTATGTGCATCAAGGGTTTGAGGCATCTCGAGAAATTGATGATTGCTGATTTCCTAGGCTTCGGTTATTGTGCACCTCTGTCCATGCATCCCAAAAAGTAAAGTAAAAAGTCATTTTAGTGTTATACTCAAGTGTGTTACTCTACAAAGTAACTAGGCTATTATTGCTAGAATAGGAGTTGACTAGATCGTAGCATTGAGGCTACATTGAGGGAAGAAGGGAAGTTCTTCTAGGATGTATCTAGGACTCAAAAGAAGCAGATAATTGATAGTTAGATCCTAGGGTCGAGAAACCCTAGGATGGAGACGTAGGTTGTTAGGGCTAAACTTCGTAAATATATCGTGTGTCGATCTTTTAATTTTCGCACCTTATATCGCTTATATTGTGACTAACAACTTTTTGCAGGTTTCGAAGTCAAGGCCTTGAGATTACTTCAAAGTCTTGAGAAACAGTTTTGTCACTAAGCACAAAGATCGACTTCAAGGCCTTGAGATTCATTCCAAAGCCTTGATATCCGATATTGCGAAAAGTTCTCATACTCTAATCCACCACACCCCCCCCCCTTCTAAAGTATTTATATCCTTATTAATCCTCTACTCGGTTCTTCAAAATGTATATATGTACCTTCAACTTTGATAAGCATATACATGGCCATATTTGATCGATCTCGGTGCATTCATCCTAGAACCATCAATCTTTATGCAGTTCAACTCGTAAGTGATTTTATACAAGGAACCCGAGCCCCTTCAATCTTATTTTGTACGTTTATCATTTAAAGATCAAAGGTTAAACTCGTCTATATGTTGATGCAATGTTAATTTTTTTTATTTTACATGAAAAGTAGCTCGGGACACTATGCAAGTAAGCGAGTAGCCCGAGAGGATATCTTTGAAAAAGACGACAAGACGTCAAGGGTTAATCCTCAGAACCGGCCGCTGAAGGGCATCATTATAGATGAACTATTCGATCACTAGAGGAATATCAACATTGGTAGTACGGTGTAATTGACCTAGAGCAATAAGGGCATTGGACACTGTTGACTTCTTTGAAAACATGTTTGATCTAGACTTCCTCATAAACTACACATGAAACATAATGTCACCAATAAAAATTTTTGCTTGCCCATGGTGGTTTTCAAATACTCATGACCCAATTAATCAAACTATGTTGGTCTCCCTCAATTTCAATTTTCCTTAAGCCAGGATCTTATAACTTTATAAGCCCTTTTAAAGGGCATGCGATTCTATTTTAAAGACCGATAATTCTGAAAATGTTTCATAATTTAGTGAAATGATATTTGCATTGTGGTCTCATATGATGGAACCGAAGGTGGTTGAACCATTCATAGTTCTAGACCCATCGAAATTGAGTTTTACAAGTTATTTGATGGTTTCCAATATTTTTCTTTTTTTCACATGTTATAATTTCCTACTTGAGACATCGTTGTCGTCGTCTATCTTGCATTTCATCCATGTTTTACGTGTAGCACTAAGGTTTTCTACTTCAATATAAGTATATAGATATATAAGTTCTTTTTTCATTCTTTATTTCATTTGTTATTTCAATTTGGGCAAGTAGTTCGAAACATCATGGGATATATTGCGATAGAGATATATAGGCGGAAAGAATTAGGTAGGATAATCAATCTAAAGTAGTTAATTGAGAAACTAACCACCAACTTTTCATATTTTCTTTTCTAACCACTTAATTAAAAAAAATCTTGTAAAAAAAATTCAAAACAATTTTTGAATTTTTTTTACTATAAATACTTGCAGGCTGGAGAATGTCAACACTTGTTCATGGTCCAAATATTGTTAGTAAGGCTTTTTGACATTTTTTGAACTGTCGACAAATGATGTCAACAAGCCTTCTTGATTGTCCAGAAATTGTGAATAAGACTTTTTAACAAATTCTGGAATCTAGGCTTTTTAACACTGCATATATTATCAACAAATGAATTTGCTCCAATTTTACTTTATAATGAAATCATAACTTTAGTTGAATATTTTTTTTAATGTCAACACGCTACAATACTCACCATCAAACAAATCACAGTAAACAATCAAACTAACCACAAGTTGTCAACACATCAAAAAACATCATCATAACTTGGTCATTCCTGTAGAAATATAATCTTCGTTAAACGTACATTTCTTGATCCTAAATTGAAATTTTGGAGTCTAAACTATATTGATTATACTTCTTGGAAAATTGAATCTTTTTAATACACTTTCATTGGGTAGAAACTCTTATCATGGCACTTAGGGCCCGTTTGGAAGCACCGGGAATCATTTTCGGTAACGGAATGATTCCGAATCAATCAAAAGCTACGTTTGGTTAGAGGTCTTTTAACACATAAAAGGAACCCGAGCCCCTTCAATCTTATTTTGTACGTTTATCATTTAAAGATCAAAGGTTAAACTCGTCTATATGTTGATGCAATGTTAATTTTTTTTTATTTTACATGAAAAGTAGCTCGGGACACTATGCAAGTAAGCGAGTGGCCCGAGAGGATATCTTTGAAAAAGACGACAAGAAGTCAAGGGTTAATCCTCAGAACCGGCCGCTGAAGGGCATCATTATAGATGAACTATTCGATCACTAGAGGAATATCAACATTGGTAGTACGGTGTAATTGACCTAGAGCAATAAGGGCATTGGACACTGTTGACTTCTTTGAAAACATGCTTGATCTAGACTTCCTCATAAACTACACATGAAACATAATGTCACCAATAAAAATTTTTGCTTGCCCATGGTGGTTTTCAGATACTCATGACCCAATTAATCAAACTATGTTGGTCTCCCTCAATTTCAATTTTCCTTAAGCCAGGATCTTATAACTTTATAAGCCCTTTTAAAGGGCATGCGATTCTATTTTAAAGACCGATAATTCTGAAAATGTTTCATAATTTAGTGAAATGATATTTGCATTGTGGTCTCATATGATGGAACCGAAGGTGGTTGAACCATTCATAGTTCTAGACCCATCGAAATTGAGTTTTACAAGTTATTTGATGGTTTCCAATATTTTTCTTTTTTTCACATGTTATAATTTCCTACTTGAGACATCGTTGTCGTCGTCTATCTTGCATTTCATCCATGTTTTACGTGTAGCACTAAGGTTTTCTACTTCAATATAAGCATATAGATATATAAGTTCTTTTTTCATTCTTTATTTCATTTGTTATTTCAATTTGGGCAAGTAGTTCGAAACATCATGGGATATATTGCGATAGAGATATATAGGCGGAAAGAATTAGGTAGGATAATCAATCTAAAGTAGTTAATTGAGAAACTAACCACCAACTTTTCATATTTTGATTTCTAACCACTTAATTAAAAAAAATCTTGTAAAAAATATTCAAAACAATTTTTGAATTTTTTTACTATAAATACTTGCAGGCTGGAGAATGTCAACACTTGTTCACGGTCCAAATATTGTTAGTAAGGCTTTTTGACATTTTTTGGATTGTCGACAAATGATGTCAACAAGCCTTCTTGATTGTCCAGAAATTGTGAATAAGACTTTTTAACAAATTCTGGAATCTAGGCTTTTTAACACTGCATATATTATCAACAAATGAATTTGCTCCAATTTTACTTTATAATGAAATCATAACTTCAGTTGAATATTTTTTTTAATTTTAATGTCAACACGCTACAATACTCACCATCAAACAAATCACAGTAAACAATCAAACTAACCACAAGTTGTCAACACATCAAAAAACATCATCATAACTTGGTCATTCCTGTAGAAATATAATCTTCGTTAAACGTACATTTCTTGATCCTAAATTGAAATTTTGGAGTCTAAACTATATTGATTATACTTCTTGGAAAATTGAATCTTTTTAATACACTTTCATTGGGTAGAAACTCTTATCATGGCACTTAGGGCCCGTTTGGAAGCACCGGGAATCATTTCCAGTAACGGAATGATTCCGAATCAATCAAAAGCTACGTTTGGTTAGAGGTCTTTTAACACATAAAAGTAATCTCATCTATTCCATTTCCTTTCTCTACCCTTATTCAATTTCATTCCACCGCTCCAACCAAACGGACACTAAAACTTTCTATCTAGGTGAATATCACAATATTAACATAGGCAAGTAGAAGATATGTTGGCTGATCCATAGTGATTACAAGTTACAACTAAGCTTCTTTAGAAGCTGAATATGGGTAGAGAGTAGAAATCAAACATTTCAGCTTTCCATTTGTTGTAACTAATTGGTAATGCATAAACCAAACATTATAAGCTACAAACCACTCAATTGCAACTACCATGGGCAACAATTAGCCTCCAAATCATACAAATCCAAAAGATTGTGTAACGAAACGAACCAAAGAGGGAGACGACATCATCGGAAACGACCTCGCATCTAGGGACGACATTGTGGCCACAATTCTCGGGGAAGATAGAAAATCTATGTGTATATACCGGTTATTTTGCAAAACTGAAACTGTAATGATTAGTTTTGCAATTTCATGGTTTTTGAAAATACCCGTAAATTTATTATTTATTTTTTTTGTTAAAAAGGTGTAGGTTTATTATTTGTTATTATTCTCTTGTTGTTATATGTGTTATGAATATTGCACTTGATCATTGGGCATGTGGATAGTATATGTTTTTGTATCCCAGCAGTTTGGGCTCATTCGAATCAACGATTGGTCCTTTTACGTCTTCGGGCAACAAACATGTGCATATATCCAAAGCCCCCATAAAGGGCCATAATCAAGTACGCTAGATTAAAATTCCAAATACCAGCCCAATAGTCAAAAAATTACATTTTCTACTCAAATTTCAAACCACTTTATTTTTTTATCATTCACAAAAATTTACTTGTCAATAGACTTTGCTATCTTGTTTATAGTTTGCTAATGTTTATTTAAATGAATGAACAAGTGATGTAGATGATCGATCAAGAATGCAAAATTATAGTGCACGATCGTGCACCCCTTCTCAATTACAAGGCGTATGATTGTGTATCTATTGCCCACGTGTAGGACAATTGTCGAAATCAAGACTTTTGTACATTTAAATCAAACGTCTCATAGAAACTCTCACTCTTTACCATAAAAATGTTTTCACACACTGACACACATAGGGTACATTCTAAGCGAGAACCTAATTTACAGTAAGAAGGAAGAAATCTAAGAGTCGTCCATATAAAAAATGAATGGTTGAGATTAAAAAAACACAATAAGTGTCATGGGGACTAACCCGTTAATTGTTCTAAAAGTGAATAAACAAAAAAAAAAAAAAAAAGATTGCCTAGGGAGATGAAATCAACAAAATTTTATATATGAAATTTGACTACATTTAATTGAAAGTCATTTAATTACTCATTTTATTGGCCTCTTGCTAACAAACTATGTGACATCAATGTCCATCCTTATCTTAATTATTATCATATGGGCTTAAACCTTTGTTCCATGGGGAAAAAAAAATCTCCTTCAAAGCGATCCTCCAAAAGAGCCCTTCAAAGTTTTCCTTATCTATCATATGGGGCTTAGACCCTTGATTGATGAAAAATAAAAAAATTCCTTCAAATCATGATCCTCCAAAAGAGCTCTCGCAATGTTAGCAAACCCCTTTCTTTAACCAATGTCTTTCCTATTGGCTATAGGGAATCAATTGGCTAATAAAAATCCAAAAATCTCATATTGATCCCCACAAGTGCCTACAAAACTCAAAGCTACCTATTCAAAGAGGCATTACCATTTCAAAAACAAAAATCTCACCATGAAAAACTTTATTTGTAAAAGTATGGCCTACTTCAAAGTCATCTTTTCCTTAATATTTTAAAACCAAATGCATAAAAAGCCCAAAACAATTACTCCCAAAATTTAAGATTACCACTTTGTTATCCAACCTTCGTTTAAAGTTAAAATTCTCGTTGCCTCTTGCTTGCTAATTTTAATAGTTTATGCTCGTTGCCTCTTCCTTGCTGGATTGAAGACTTTTTTTTTCTTTTGATGTTCCATTTTAGTGTTTTTTTTATTTCTTTTCTTTTTTTATTTGTGATCCTTCTTAACGGTTTGACCGTCTGCCGATTTTTTCGATCTTTCGACCCACTAGACGGCGCGTCATCTAATGGTTTCGAACCGCTTTTCATTTTTCAAAAAAAAAAATGGTTATTTCTACCGGGTTTTTCTGGCATAAAGTGGGGCTCCATCCCAACTTGACTCCATTTTCGGGCAGAGATGTAATTTTTCCTCATTCTTGTCCCATTCTTGCTTAAAGTTAAAATTGTCGTGGCAAATAATCTCGGTAAATAATAGAGATTTCCAAGCCGATTGACATCCCTACCACTAACAGATTTCACATGGGAGAAATAAGAAAGAGATGAAAAAAATGTGAAATCTTATCAACGACTGTTCAAATTCTCTATGGAAAATTGATGAATTTTACTTTATTAGTAGGACCTCGATTGAATATTAAAACTAGAGGTTTGAAAATGCATTGGATAATCGAAACAACACGAATTACAATAATTCCATGGCGAGCTGCTACATAATCAATCAACTTAAAGGCATCTTCAAATGCCACCTTATTTGTGAATTCAAGCAAACTACAACATAACACCACAACATAGCATAAACCGTAGTTGTCTACTATCATCAACGGCAGAATCTCACTTCTTGACAGCAATGAAGAGACCCCAACGCTGCTCGCCAGACGACGTTCTCACCAGCTTCGAGCTCCACCCATTGACGATGTCGTTGTAATCCTCCTGATAACTCATTGCATTTAAGACTCACTAGTGATGAGTTTAATTACGTCCTTTAGACACAAAAGAAAAGTGCAAACCTCCGAGAAGTCATTGATGAATTCCTCCTTGTCCTTCTCCACGGCAGCAAGTTCCCTCCGGAGAACTTGCATAAACTGCAAACCAAACCTCAAACTTCAGATCCTAAACATCAATGTAAAAGATAGTCTAAACATTTATGCAGACCTGCTCTGTCCGATCCTCGGCAACAACGTCAACAAAGCCAGCATCTTTAAGCATCTGCAAGCACCGTTTCCACAGTTGAGATAAATGGAGCAGGACTCATTCGTAGTAATCAGACCCGTCCAAGGGGTGTCATTAGACCCAATAGCAAAAGTCCATTGTCATAATGATTAGACCTCAATATTAGATGCAAATGATCAGGTAGCAATGGCGTACCTGTCCATATGCTTCGACATCATGCAGATCGTATCCTCTCTGTTTAATGTAAGCAGAAAACTCAGGAGATGGAGGGTTGGGGCTCTTACAGTAGTCACTTATAAGAACTTTACCCCCGGGTTTCAGCCATCTGTAAAATGATTTGAAAAGTGCAGGCTTGTCCTGAAGTACAAAGCAATAGGAGAATCAGCTTCCATTTATAATTTCATACGGATCAAAAGAGAGTTTCAGCAGAAAGTCTCTTACTTGAATGTGCAAAATTGTGTCACGGCTATAGATGACATCAAATGAGTTATCAGGGTATGATTTCTTGGTGCAATCAGCAACTTCAAACTCGACGGCACATTGGAGACCAATAGCACGCTCAATGGCAAAAGAAATCATGTTCACAGACAGATCAATTCCAAAGACCTCGACATCATATGTTTCTGCCATGTAGAAGTCACCTCCGCCTATGCCGCATCCCACATCCAGAACCTTCTGTCCAGGCTTAAGATCAAGCATTGGCACAAACTCCTTTGTAGTTTCTGTTCAAGAGTGCACTTATCAGTAAGTAGTGATTATATCTGCCAACAAGATACTCAAGTTTATAATATCCTCAGCCACTGCTTACCAAGCCCTCCTGTACTCACAAAGCCCTGTCCAAAAGCCCGCTCGTAGCGTAGAATACCACTGCATTTGTATTGTACATTATCCAGGAACTTTTGGAATCCCTTGTCATCTTCAGAGTGAACCTTTTGCCAGATCCAGCAAATCTGCAATCATAATTCATAACAACAGTTGTCAGATATTTTGATTTTGAATTTTGAAATAATGGAGATCAAAACAAGTCCAGCAATCTTCAATACCTGGTTCTGGTTCTTCTTGTTTCGAACATAAGCTCCAATACATTTGCACCCAACAAGCTCAAGTTCATAACAATCCCCGGAAGCATCACGAATGTGACTGTCTTTAAAAACCTGTATTCAAACTGCATCTTGTTAATAAGCATGTAATGATCTGATAGAGAAGTATTTAGACTATGATGAGTCCAAACAAATTTTCATTGCCAAAACTGAATAGCAACTGATCAACCAATTTGGTACTTATTAAACCTGGGGGTTCATTCAGTCATTAATATAAGGTCCGGTCATTTAAAAAGGAAAAAATGTCCAAAAGCCAAAACCCATTACAATAAAATCAGTCCAAAAAAGGTCCAGAGGTCAAAACAGGTTATCAACTGAAAATCAAGTTGTCCCGTCCGAGACCGAGCCAGACCAGGCTTGTCAATCTGTCCAGGTCTGCAAAAATATGTTGTTTCGGTTCGGATCTGCATCGGTTCACAGTCCTGGTTAAAGCTCATCAGGAGAGGCGATTGAATTTAAGTTAGGAGTCTTTCACGAGTACAGCTTAAGGGAACAGAGACCAAGAATGTTAACTAGTTGCTTTAGCTGATAAAATCACAAATTTTTATATGCCATAGTTTGTTGATGTAATTAAGAACATTTTATCTTGCAGTCCTTCAGTTCATAGACGGGATTCTTTTCTTGTCCAAATTGTATTTGCATAATGCTCGAAATAATGATAAATTTGGATGGATCAAATAAGGCGGATCGCACCTTTGTGTAGAATCTGGGTTCACGATAATGGGTAGGATTAGACTTTCTCTTGTGATCTCCGGACTGATGGAAACATGATTCCCTGAAAAAGATGTGTCCCCCAACCTTGACCCATTTCATCATTTTCTCCACTAAATCCTCTACCTGCAACCCAAAGGACAATATCGTGAATAATACTCGTAATTAGACAAAGATCAAACTTGGCAATTCTAACATACAGTATCCAAAACCCTGATTTGCAACAGTAAACACAAAACTCTAATTTGACAAAGTAGCAATATACATGCTACCTCTTTGTCAGAGAGATACATGAGCAACCAGTTGGAGAAAATCAAATCAACTGAATCTGGGGCCAGGTTGAGGTCCGGAGATGTGACATCAGCACACATGAACTTCACATTCTTGAAATGACCATTTATGCTCTCATTCTGCAAGGAAATAGAGATGTCTGTATTGCTCAAATACGAGACGGAAACAAAGTTTGGATGAACACTTGTGTAGTTGGCCGTTATTCGTTTGGGTGATCAATCAGGTCCTTTCCATGTTTGATTAAAAGTTATGAACATCCTTAATTACATTTATTTTTTGTTATAATGGTCGCATTACCCGTCCATCACCCAGTTTTTCGAGTGGAATGATTCAGATATCCTGCTGGTGAAATTGTCATCCGTAAAAGAAGCGACTAAAGAGACTCGACGTATACCTTCTTAATGACATTCTCGATGAAATCTAAGGCCAGAACCTCCCCAGCTTTCTTTGCTAACTCACCAGTAAAACGACCGATACCAGCTCCAAGTTCCAGAACAACCTTCCCCTCATATGATGGGAGAAGAGAAAGAACCTACCAAACATTTAAAAGTTAAACAATCTGAATTCATCATACAAGTCTAGCTTGAAATAACACAAAATGTATATATATACCTCAGGTCGCTCTTCCTTGTCAAGATCGGAAGCTTGGGAATCGAGCATCATAGCCTCGACAGTCAAGTCAGCAGAGTGCTCCATCCAGTACTTCTTTTGAACCTCACGCTCTTCCACTCCTCTCCCTTCACCGATTCATCCAGATATAAGAATGCAATCATTTCCACTTTCTCAATTATTTTATTATTATACCATTCTTTATTGAGTACTACAATCAGATTCAACTTATTATAATCAAAAGTAATGATCGAATCAAATAATAGAGTATCCGCTACCGGATTCTGAAATCTCATGTGCAGAAAGTAACAGTTGATGAAATCGTTAGTTAGTGGTGGACGCACCTTGAGCGGCCATTGTTGGATATCAAGTAAGTTAAAAGTGAGACGGTAAACAGAAAGCGGTAAACGAGATCTGATGAAATGTGGGAGAAATGAGGAAGGCGAAGAATTTTAAATGGTTCAACAGCCCTCAACAGCGAGGCGGGATCTAGAGAAAGATCTGGATCTACGGTTATTAGATCGACCCTTCTGATACATCAGAGTATGAGATAACAAGCTAATCGAAGGAAAGCAACCTCTCAAATTGCTTGATTTCTGCACCGCTCCTCAACGGCTTTTATAGAGTTTTTCTGCATAGCCCAGTGGTGAGAGTGGAGTGAGACTGTGTGAGCGTGGGGCCCTTTATTATCTTATTTATTTTATTTTAATAAATAATTACATTAGGTAGGTCACATTCTGTTGACATCTAGTGCTAAATGTTCCCGGTTGATCAATTTATGTTGTTAATTTTATTGAATATATACTTAATTTGTACTTGGATACATTTCTGAAGTGGGGATTATATAAAATTATGTGGATCCCCAATGGCATCTCCAAAGAAATTTGGGTCTCAGTGATATAAAATTGTCAACTTCAATGTAATTGTGATGTATGTATTTCAATATTTGATAAATTTGGAGGCTTTTAACGATATCTTCACCCCTTCAAACCACTTATTGTTGATTTTCTAAAATATTTATTATCTTGTTAAATAACTACCAAATTTTCAACATTATAAAACTAATCATTTATATAACTTAAAATTGTAATTTCTCTCTACAAACATAAAAATAAACATATTTCTAACCCTAAAGCGTCATTCCTTCTATCTTTTCAGCCCTTCTCTTTATATTCCCGCCTTTTCCTTCTTTTTCCCGTTTATTGCATTCGTCTTCAACCCTGAGAGCTGCAGCCGTTCTCTTGCTTCCCTGTTATCTTGCTGAACGTGTAAGTTCATCATTCTATGTTCTTCCTTACGTTCATGTACTGCAGCATGTTTCCTTCTTTCCGTTCGTTTTCTCCTTCTTTCTCTCCTTTTCTTCTTCTCCAAGAATCAAGTTTGAACCTTGATTCCTGTTGACTTCTCGTTTTTTATGTATCGTTGTTCTCAGGCTCTTTGGAGTTGAGTCTTGACGTGTGTGAGCCAAAGGTTCACGCTTTGGGTTCCCTTGCTGTGAGTTCTGTCGAAGAGAAAGCCGATAGCGCTTTCTGTCACGCAGCCGCCCCCACGCCTGCACATCCCCACCCCCGCGGCCATCCGCCCCTACGGTTTCTTCTGCAGTAACTCCCGTTCTTGTGAGTTGCTTCCTTCCTTGCTTTCCTCGTTCATTTCCTTGATCCTTATGGATGTTCCTTGTTTCCTGAGTATGTTGTAAGACTAAGGTTGAACCCTTAGCTTGTGGAGATCTTGTAGAGATCACTGAGACTAGAAGTTATAGACTTCTAGCAACCGTTTCGTTCCTGATTCGTGAAGTTTGTGTGAACAGGCTTTCCTTGCTCCTTCCTTGAGAGAATCTGAGTCTTCTCTGAGTTGTTTGCTGAGTTGTAGACGACCTTCGAGTGAGGTAAGTCCATTGGACTTACTTAGCTTCATTCCGCGTATTAGTTGGATTGTATTGACTTGTTTGTATTGTTTATTATTGTTATAACGGATAACCGGAATAGGATTCACCCTTTATAACCTTAACTGACCCAAGTGTATTATAACCGGGCGGTGACCACTTGTCTAGTTCTATAGGAGACTAGAATGTGCTCTTGCAACCTAGACCCGTAGGTAACGGATAGTACTGATCTATTCCTATTGGTAGACTGAAGCGGAGGCGAGTTTCGGGAGATTCTCGTGTGACAAAAGAAGTTGAATTAATAATGGATAACCTTAAGAAAGATAATAACCTGTTGTGTGCGAGCATGCTATATGTTTATTTTTACCCTTATGTGTGTTTCTGCCTTTACGCTCTTGCTAGTATCTAGAATGTTAGCTAACGGTTTATACCGTCTTTGTAGATGTTCCGCAGGTTCCGGATGCTGCTGAGTGGTCCGGATGGTGTGGTCAGTCGGGGTTCCCGTACATTATAGAATGTTAGCTAACGGTTTATAGTGTCGTTGTAGATGTTCCACAGGTTCCGGATGCTGCTGAGTGATCCGGATGGTGTGGTCAGTCGGGATTCCCGTACATTATAGGACGAGATTGGGTTTATGTTTATGTCGTTGTGTTTCCCTTTTGTTTTGAACCCGGTTGCGAGTCTTTTACGCTTTCCTTTGTTAAACCTTTGATTTTATATTGATTTTTTGTTTTCATTCATTTGTGTCTTGTTGTAAGATCCGTTGTGTTGTTGCTACTCTGAGGCTCGGGACCCATTTACGGTCCTAGCCCGTAGCGCTTCGAGTTCCAGAACTTGGGGTGTTACACACTTTACGTCTCAAAATCGGAAAAAATCTATTTTACCTTAATCACACCCTAAACAATAATGTCTTCTTTCAGGTTAGGTTGTGTGCCCACAAGTATTCACATTACATAGGTTTAAAATGCTTCAGATATTTGAATTGTTTCGGGTCAGCAAAATTGAGTGTTATGTTAAACTAATTCATTTTGTTATCATCCAGCTTGATTTTATCATCATGTTTGAGGCCAAGCAAGTTCACCCGTTGTGACGGATGTTAAAATGTCAAAATTCAGTAGTTTAAAAATAATGATAAAAGTACTCATTTTAAATTATTAAGTAGTGATATTTTTTTAAAGTTTAAAGTTTTTTTTAAAAAATATATATATATATAATGAAACGAGGTCACGTATATGAATATAATATTGTTAATATCCATTTAAGAAATGTCGCAACAAATGTCAAAATTCTAACATCTAAAATTTTTAATGTCATCAAATGTCAAATGAAAACCGATTAAAACAAATGGGTGGACTTCGTTTTTTCAACATTGATGTCGTCTCATCTCTTTATCTATGTGATGACCGGTTAAAACCGAATTTGTAAACTTGTCGAATTGTTTTGTACGGGTCTTTATTTTTTTAGGGGAAGGGTATAGGGGCGTGTTATATACACGACGCTCAATTTCGCAAGGATCAACAAAATTCGCAAGAAGATGACAGATGGCGCTGGATGCTAATTTTGTTTTTTCCAACCTGGATGTTGGCGCCACTAACCGGCGCCAAAATTTTTTTTTTAAAAGCCCATGAAAATAAACAATCAATTTTTACCCTTTTTTTTTTTCAATTTGGCGCCTGTGCGTCCAATATTTTTATTATTTAATTTTTAAAAATAAATTAAATAAAAATAATAGGTGGTTAATAGTGCTGTCGGATTACGGTTAATTTTAATGTTAGTAAATCAATGCCGGTATATTTAGCGCGATATGAGATTGCACGGCGGATGTTGTTGGCGAGCAATTACGTTTTTTTTCTTTTTCTTTTTAGAGGAATAAAATATTGCAATGTATGTGTGGGGCGAGGGAGTAAAAAACGGGTAATATAGCGTAATCATTCAATTGTCCAACAAAATAGTTTAAAAAGGAGGGACAGCCCCAGATTCCGCCAAAAGTCGAGATGCCATGAATATACAACACGAATAATTGAGTGACACGTGTCGACTAATGGGTGGATATGCCCACATGCCTGATTCTTTTGATATACGGACATATGGCCTAGGCCACTACAATAAATGACGACGGGTCTTCATATTTTGGCCATACCATCAATCTAATAATTCATCTTCTCAATATATTAACAAAAAAAATATGGCAAGGGTATGCTTGGAGAGTTTTTTTTTCCTTCTAATTATTAGACTCTACCCTCAAGTTCAAGTAGATGAAAATATATAATATATTAAACAAGTTAATATATATTTTTATAAGTTTAATGAACATATTACGTCTCTTAAGTCCCTTACAATCTAGCATATAATTTTTTTCTTAATCTTCGTAAATTTGATACTCTCTCATAAAACTTACATAAATTGCTTCTTGAATAGATCGTAAGATTGTCTCCATTATATAAATTTATTTACAACGTAACTTTTTTTTTTTTACTTCTATCGCTCTTATATTATACAATAACTATTGCATTGTAATTTTATAAGAAGAATTTACCAATTATTAATAAAAATAGCATACAAATTTTATCCACACAATTTTCAACGATGATTTTCTGAATTCTATTACAATTAATCACATCCTTCAAAATCATGAATCTCATTAATATCTAATTGTCTAAAAAAGATATCTTAAGCTTCTTTTCTTTTCTTTTTTTTTTACCAAATTACTTTCAAGTTGCTATGAGTAACTAAAAAAATTGTCGGTAAAGGTGTACCGTCAAATAGCACTTTCTTACAACTAGTAAAACAATAGCTTATTAAAAAAAACTGTGAAAAAAGAATACCCTAAAAAAGATACGCGTCTCCAATCTCCTTTCAATCTCAAAATCCAGCACTATCATCTCCTTTCAACCTCAGATATTTTAACAATCGTGAATCCCAGTTCTATTGAAGATCTTAAATCCTTGATCTATTGGCCTTCCATCGAACCCATTTGAATTTGTATACTTCCCTAAAAAACCCTAAACCGAGCTTTTCTATTCTCTTTAAACCTCTAAAATCTTTCTCCTCGTTTGTTTCTTGCCTAATCTCACAAGAATGAAAGTTTTCATCTTTATGTGATGAATCTTCATACGTGAAAATGAAAAATATCAAATCTGTTTTCTCTTTCGTATGAAGGAAAATTTGAACAATTTGTTATTTCTTCAACAAGATCAAAAAATATACCACGAAGAACCTTTCCTTGGAGGTACCTAACTTATTACCTTTGATTGAATATACTTCCGTTAGATTGTATCCACTTCTTGCCAAAGAATAAATCTTATAATTGAGTGATATAATGTAATAAATGAAAATAAACTGACCAAATTTCTAGGACAAAAGTCACGATGGTTATTTGGTTTACCGATACGGCTACCAATTACGATTTGTGAGGCTTTGCAAGATCTACCGCTTTGTTTCAAAATCAAAAGTCAAGAACTCCATATTTTTCAAGAAAAAGATGGAATTTTTTGACCCGTTGCCACAATGAGACAAGAGTCAATACTCCGTACTTCCCAAAAATCAAGAAGAAAACTATCAATTTGTTGACTCAAAACATACAAATGTCGTCATGAAACCATTTTTTCATTCTCGGACGAACTAAGCAATCAGTAACAACCCTTTTCGATAGGGCTTACCCGCACCGTCACATTTTCCCCGAATCACACGAGCTTAGGAATCAAGAACAAATCACTAATATCTCCATGAAAAGCATCTATGTTTGGGAGGGAAGGTAGCTAATGTCTATAATTACGGAGGATCGCTCGTTGGCATTGCCAACCTAAGAAACTATTGAACTTGTCTAACCTATTGCATCTTGATCATCATATATTATAAAATCAACATTGAACTTCAAGAAGGAATCCTTATTTTTTTAAACTTGCACCAAAACTATAAACACAACTATCTCTCAAAAAGCAATGGAAAAGGGAGTATTGGTTGCTCTTGTGTAAAATCAACTTCAATTGTTGATGTTATACAACCATCATATGAAGCATTCCATACTTTTGATATCAAGAGTTAAATTTTATACTCTTGACCTTCATGAAAATTAAAACTACAAATTATGCATTTAGGAGTATAGATACAAAACATATCGATCAAAAATACAAAAAATGTGCGATGATTGGCTTAAGACTTTGTTCATTGATGAACAATGGGTCTTAAGACCTGCCGCTAGAAGTTCCGGTCCTATTTGTGTGCCCATATGTTGTGTTGGCGTTGATTTCCACCTGGAGGGTGTCGTAGTTCTCTAGGGATTTGTTGTTGAAGTTGTTTGGAGGCAATGTGGATTTGTAATCGACTCTTGAAGGCACTCGCGAAGCCCAAATATGAGGTGTCCATATTTGTTCTCCAAGTACTCGCTGTGTTCTTTATCTAGTAACTCCTTTCCTTAATTATATTCATAAAGTACGGTTCTCCTTCTTTCCCTTGGTGGTTCTCATGCCTCGGTGTCTGCCTTGGGTTCGTTTCGGTTTGATGTTTCTTGTACTTGTTTGCATCATCGTCTTGGTCTGGCCGTCTACCGCTTAACGAGGCCTTTCGAGACATTTGTTTAGTCTAATGCCTTGATTCCATTTCCGCTTAAATTTTTTTTTTATCGGTTACGAATTGTCAAATTATATGACGTTTATTATTGTTAATTACATGGTGTCCGATAAACTAACGCATACCTGATGTGTATTGCGACTGCGCGCCAGACTCGCATTAGTCAATTTCGATTCAACTTCTATTTTAGTTATATAAGGTGAAAATGTTATATTTAAATTTAATAATAATTAATTTGATAATGCTAAGTTTACCTTAATTATATGTAACGTGAAAATGTAACTTTTTAAATTTAATTATTCATATTGTTAAATTTTAATTTTATTAAATAAATATGGTCAAATTGTTATATTTTATGCTTAATTATACATAACATCATATTGTTAAATTCTATATATAATTACTAAAATCGTCAAGTTGTTATATTTTATATTTACTAATAATTGTTAAATTTTATATTTACGTAAAAATAGTATCAATTTGTAAAATGAATACACAAGCAAAATACATGCTAGTTTTAGAAACATACGTAATGTTATACAAAACACACAATCAAAGTACATAATGTTAAACAAAACACATAACGTGAAAATGTCAATGAAAGTACACAATTAAAATTCTAACATAAAAGAAAACCTGAACTTGTGAAGGAGCGACATGTACATGATAGTGCTACATCCTCATCAATGGGCTCATGTAACTCCGATATAACCAGAGATGGCTCACTATGGATATGATATCACAAATGCGACCGTGAAGAATGTGGAGGCGTTGTGACAAAATGAATCAAGGTTAGAAATTTCAATTTGACATTTAAGGCATAAAAGATAACGAATACATACTTGAATATCTCATATATGTGTTGAAGAAGGGCGGTCAACCGGTGGACTTTGGATGGAAAAACCCTGCAAAACAAATGGGTGACCCTATCAATGAACCATGGCATGTGGTCATCCGATACATGTCCCAAACAACAAACGAGATCAACCCTGCCAATGAAATCATGCTCGTGTCTTGGTGCCTTGTCCTCCATCTATCATCGTTGTGATGAAACCAGATCTTGTAACTCCAACCGCCAATAGATGAATGTGTGTATAAGTATGGGGCCATCCGTGGTTGAGGGATAGACTACACGAATCAAAACTATCGAAGAACCCTATTTGTCATGTAGGGATCAACAATATCAAATATCTTGATCGACCTCTAGATATGGACACTTTGAACTCGCCCTCAAAGTCCAAATACCGGTCCTCATACCGCACAAACCTGATGTCCTCAACTCTCATCTCGTTGATTTGCACACTGAGGAACCTCAACATCTCAAGGATCAACGACGGGGTCTTCGTGACAACTAGTCTCGAAGCCAAAGAATAGATCCATTTAAGCCGAGATCTTCCATGGTTGCACACCCAAGTGATGAAAAATAAGCGTTGATCTAATACTATATTTACAAAGAAGGATACACGACGTAAGTTGTAAATACAAATAATGACCTTAGAGCTTATATACACCAACTAGCTAGAGCCGTGCAACATCCAATAGTCTTCACACTATGTCGTGAAGCGTCTTCGAGCATCTTATACAAATACGTTAAAGTTTATTAGTGTAATTCATATTGAAACATTAAAAAAATTTATAGAGTTTTAGAAACCAACCTGTAAAAAGCCAATACTCCCGTGCCCAATGCGTAGGACCCTCTCCTCTTATGATTAGAATTGAAAAAGGAGTATGCATTTGTACTCGAATCCGTGAAATGATTAGAATTGAAGAACTCGAGCAAGAATTGATAGATCAAAGAAGAATTTTTTTAGTGAGCCTTTCGTCATAATCACCGTGTATTTCCTTAATGATTATCCACGAAACACTAAGAATATGTTTTCTAGGAAAATGAGAAACACTAGTGTGTGTTTATAGTGTTTTTATGAGCGTTTTGTGTTTTTTTAAGTGTTTTGTGTTTTAAAAAAATTAGAGTTTACTAAAGAGTGTTTGCTTGACAAACACTAGTGTTTATTACTAAAGAGTGTTCACTCCCTTTTTTGAAGTCTTTGATTATTGATTTGCATTTTTGTGAAATGTTCTACATTGTTCACTTCTTGGCTTCCAATACAAGCTCTATTACCATGCTCCTATCTTGTCATCTTCATTACAACATTTGTTCCAATCAACTTAAAAAGAAAATTGAGAAAAACAATAACCCATTGGCCATTGCCTATGTCCCAAATGCACTACTCAACGATAAGTTTAGTTGTTGTTATGTAATCCTGTAGAACTTCAAATTCTGGATGAACCACATTGATCTTTGTTGCTAGCAAAGGACAATTATTACGCCAGTTCTTCCATATGTCAACAAAAAGACAATAAAATGAAAAAAAGTATGTGCTCCAAAACTTTGATTAAGCCTTCATCACGAATGAGGTAACTTAGGAGCTTGTAAAGGAAATCCATTGTTGTGTTGGAGATCTACATACTACAAAAGAGAGATAAGTTGATGTGCTTCTCAATCGATGAAATCTCATTACTAGCTATAGGTTATTTCCAAGGTAACCATAACAGAGTACCAACTACTCATCGGACACAAGAAGTTAGCCATGACTTATAATCAATGTGTTTACTAACCTCTCAACCTTGACAAATGCATCCACAACCTTCTTCCCTGCTCCGTTTTAATTATAGGGTTTGAAGAAGGGAATCGAAAAACAGTTTGAGTCTAGGTTTTGAGAAGGATGAAAAGAGAAAAAGGATAGAAGAGTGAAAAGCCGGCGTGAGCATCGAGCACTAGGTCTCAAAAGCCGGCGTGAGCACTAAGCAAATAATTCGACCGTCTTCCCTTTCTTTGACGCAATCTTGATCACTGTGTCGGAGAACTAGGCTCCGCACAATCCTTCCTCATCCATGAAGACCTCAATCTTGTCCCCGATATTGAAAAGAGGATCCACCATTGTTGATTACTTGGGATTTTTCTACAGGTATTTCTAGGGTTTTAAGAAAAGATAATGGTGGACCATTGAATCTTGTTTTTGACACCCAAAATTCGAAAAGAGAGGGAAAAGGAAGGAATTCACGGCCAGAATTCGGCCGCTTGGAAGAGAAGGTGATGAAAGAGAGATTTTATACTTGGTTTACAGTTCAAAAACAAAAATAATGTAGGTGTAATACTATATTTTCGGACCAAAAACACTCCTCCAAAACCAAAACCCTTGTTCTAAGGAGTGATTTTAAAACATTAGCATAAACACTTAACACTAGTGTTTTTTTGCCTACTAACACTAGTTAAATATTTCAAACACAAAACACTAGTGTTTTTGTCCCTACAAAAACAACCTAAGTCTCAGTTTTGAACTAAGAAACAAGTATCTCCTCCTACAACACGTTTGGAAACTCAAGTTTCTAGGATCTTAATTATAAGAGTCGATTATTTCTAAAAGAAAATGAAGTAAAGGAAGGTGATGCGTAGATAGACAAGTGACCAAAAATTGTATCTTTAGACTGAGAAAAGTTTAGAAACCTAAATTTTGTGGTGTATAAGAAAAGTTTAAAAACAACTAACTATCTAAAGTATAGTTGGATAATCAAGATATGTATGCTACAAACATAGATCCGGATCTAAGAAAGGGAAAATTAAACTTATTGGAGACACATAACAAGTTTTAGAAACAAAATAAGATAAATAATTAGATCTAACAGAAAAGACGAGAAAGAAAATGTTAGAACTCGAAGATTTCTAAGGAAATTGGCTATCCTTTAGCCAAAAACCCTAGATCTCAAGAGTCAAAATCATTTCTAAACTACCCTGGTTATTAAACCGATAAAATACTAGAATAAAGGCAAAAAGATGCAGCAATACTAATTTAAACTGTAAAATCAGTTTTTTCACATAAAATCAAAAGAGAAAAGGTTTTTCTTTGTAGAATCTAAAATAAAGGAATAAATGATGCTTTGATACAAATTTGTAAAACTGATGGTAAAAGATCCGACACAAGTTCACATACAAATATCGATTCCAAGAGAACAAAGAACAATATAGTTTGTTTATGAGGTTTAGATTAAATCTTACGTCGCCGAGATCTCTAGTTGATTCAATCCACTATATGAATTCAAAACCAGAATACAAGAAAGAAATACAAAGGAGAAATGAAAACAATAAAACCAAAGTATGAAAGCAAGGAGTAGAAAGTAAAGAAGAAGAATAAAAGTCACATGGGACTGGAAATTCGAGATTCCCCTTTGTGGCCACACAAATGGTGGTTCAAGCATTCTTTCTACCTAACAATCCTTAAAGATCAAAACATTCTATCTCTTTTTTTTGGTTTAAAAAGACTCTCAGGAGTACGTTAAGAAATCTCTCTCAAGAAAAAGTGATCTCATATGAACACAAAGAAGAAGAAAAAAAAGAAGAAAACCATATATTAGGATAGGCCTTAGGGTTTCGAAAAACCCTAGCCTACCTTTATACCCCTCTCCTCATAAGTGAGCGACGTCGTTTGGATTAATGAATAACTCGGCTCAGATAGATCGGTTTGCCTCAAAAGCGAAGAGTGTAAATAAATCCGGATCAATTCTTCTTTGGATCCGATATAAAACAACGAGGTTGAGCTCGTTAGTTTGTTAGGCGGTTGGGCCTGAGATTGTGAGCAACCTGGTATTTCTAAGCCCAAATTACTTGGCTTGATAATATACACAGACTCACAGGTTACAAAAATTATGTCTAACAAGAAGAACTAGCTAGTATAGAGCCTTATGTTGAGATCATATGGGAAAGCTAACTTTATTCATGTCATTTCTTGATCCACGTACAATTCACCAGCAAACTACCTGAAATTACATAAACCTCGGGTGTAGACACCGAAATGGAATGTAGCAGCACTATCTAAAATGCAAACAAAACCTAATGAATCGAACTAACTATCTATAATAGTAAATGTATGTCATGAAATGTATTAAATGAGCGTTATCATTTTATATTTTGTAATAATTGGAGTCGAGACCTTAAATTACTTGGTGGTTACGACTGGAGATTCACTAATTGACGCACAATAATAATATTAATAAATGTAAATTAAAATAAATAAATAAAATAATCTTTACTGCAGTACCATCCTAAGCAAGAAGAAAAGTCAGAAAGGTACAAATATTATTACATGTGCGTTCTTATATTCTACAGTATGTTATATTGGCCTCGTATCTCGCTCCTTTGTCGTCCTCAGTCCTCACACTAATTTATCTTTTGAGATATTGGATGTATTTGGTAGAAATTCAACATTATTTTAAGAGTATAGTCTCTAAATAATATTTTATATATGTATCGATCGAACCAGGATATCCAGCCGCTCATTAAATTACAGCTGGAAATTGATTGAAGCTCTTACAAGTCAGATCGCTGAATCATATGTTGTCTAAAACTTTTTATAACTGGTTACTCTTGTTATTGTCAATTAATTTTAGGGTTGAACTCTATGTATTTGTGTAGGTAATTTTATTTGTACGTGTGTTCTTTACGTCTTTGACCCGAGACGGAGATAAGAAAAAGTTAATATGATATCATAACAGGTCCTATTCAAATCCGTTTTTCTGACTTTGGGGATTAGTTAAAAGTGATTAAGAGGCGGAACCCGTCGAAAAAGAACAAAACTTGTAGACGAGCTATAAGGAGATTAAGATACTCGATGTGAGAAAGAAAAAAACGTGGCAAGTGTTAATTAGTTCAAGTAGCTAACACTCGAGGGAGTGTTGAGATGTAAGGAAGAAAAGAAAAATGTCTCACATCGATACCATATAATTAGTTTAGACTACCATATAAGCTTACAGTACGTTACTCTTTTTATTGACAATTAATTTTAGGATGAAACTACATGTGCTTGTGTAAATAAGCTCATTTGATCGCGTGTCCTTCACGTCTTTGACCCAAGACGGAGATAAGAAACCTTAACAATTATTTTCTAAGTCAATCAAATATAAATATATTTTAGATAAAATAGGAGAGTGATCTATTATTGCCTATAGGTATACAAATAGGTATATGATACAAACTAGACCCCTTATTTAAAAATTAATTAATGATAATTAATGATAATAAGGGCTTTAAAATTATAGTTGAATCTCAATTGTAATACCTACAATTTGTTTTGTTAACTTATGCTTAAATTGTAAATGTAATACTCAATATTAACACCCAATATTAATTGTATAACCGATATTCATATTTCAATACTCAATTTTAATACCCGGTTTTTATACTCACTTTTAATACCTGATTTTTACACCTAATTTTAATATCCAACTTTAAAGCATATTCTGTAATTTTCTCAAAATAATGGGTCGATTTCATAAATTAACCAAAACAAATATGAAAATCCTAATTTGCAAGTCTAAAGGTTTTTTCCGATGATAAGGAGTGAAAATCTCTCCGCAATAAGAGCGTTTTTATTATACAAAAAAAGAACTACAAACGAGTTAATTGTGGGTAAGCAACCCCTCTAACGTCATCTAACAAAAAAGTTATAACACACAAGGGAGACTCCAAACATATTTAAACCTGAAATCAAAGGAAAAAACAAGAATGTCAATCGAGTCCGCGACCCTATTATCTTCTCTTAAAACATGACCAAAACTGATATTTTGCTTTCGAGTGAGGAAGTCTTGACAATGAGTCACTAGGTTGGAAGAGGGTGAACTTGGATGACCTCTTTCTTTATAAAACCTATCATTAGTAACAATTCCATTTCTACGTGCACACAGGCGAGATCAAGCCCATGTACGGTGCCCCAGAATTCCGCTACCGGCGCAGAAGTGGCACCCAATTTTACCGCAATTTCATTAATCGAGTCTCCCTGCTCGTCCCTTATAACCGCCCCATCCGCCTCTAGGCTATGCTTTCCTCTTGAAGATCCAACCGAATTGACCTTAACCCATCCTTGACTTGGCCTCCTTCATTGGACTAAACTTTCTTCCTTATTACCCAGCTCAGTCCCCATGTTATGATAACAACCTCCACATTCTCCTAATATCGGACATGAAGGAAACCTAACTTGTCTCTAGCATCTGACCTTCATTGAAGACCCAACGTTCCACCATTTCCATAGCAACCAAACCATTATAGCAAACAACATCTTCCAACACAATTTTAACAAAGGTACCGTACCAATATTAACACTTCCATACAACCACTCTTCCGAGTTCAACTCAACAAGGTATTATAGAATTTGTCCGTATTCCGAGATACCAAACAAGAAGGAGTTTCAGTCATATGTCTTCGATCCCGCTCCAGGTTCGTAAGTGGCACTCACAGGCGAACTGCCAGATAAAATAATGCACTTTTTCCTACGTCTTGAGCTTCCACACCTCCTGAAATAAACTATCACGCACCTCCACCCGAAGACGAGATTTCATAATCTTTTGGTAAGCCGAAGCTATGGTGAATGAACCATTATTTGTAGGTAGCCATCTAACCGAGTCTTCCCTCCCGCCTTTATTAAGAAGACCCATAGCAATGACTTGGAGAAAGTTCCAATCCCAATCTCCTT
This sequence comes from Fagopyrum homotropicum, assembly GCA_033239125.1. Classification (NCBI taxonomy): domain Eukaryota; kingdom Viridiplantae; phylum Streptophyta; class Magnoliopsida; order Caryophyllales; family Polygonaceae; genus Fagopyrum; species Fagopyrum homotropicum. The sequence continues at coordinate 133,537,718 of BSWB01000004.1, forward strand.
CTTCCCTCTAAACATCTTTAACTTTCAGTTGAAGCTCCGTATGGGCTATTGGGAGCTAGAAGGTGTTCAGCAGAGGGTCCTGCAAGACCCAAGAATCACTTTGATGTGGGACCATCTTCAACACCAGGTCCAATTACACGCTCAAAGGCTAATGCATTGAAAGATAAATCAACAACACCGTCACCTTCTTCGGACTCAATGGATGGAGCAGGCACAAGGTCAAGAGCGAAGGCAATTCAAGACAAAGTTACGAACATACTAATGACTTGTACACTCAAGGAAATTCTCCTCATTCTCAATAGTTCCTTGATAACATTATTGATTTTTATAGAAGAGCCAAACTACGATAAGATGATCCACCAAGCAAGGAAGAAGGATAAGAGCAAGGAGGAGTTTCAGAGGAAGAAAATCGACCGATTTTTAAATAAATCGACCGATTTTTCTGTAGGAAATATCGATCGATTTATGTTGTCCGATTTCCTTCATTGGAACAAGTAAGCTAAAGATCCAGCCATGATCTTCTATATTTTGACGATTCTATCTTGTTTTAATTCCTTAAAGCTCTCAGATTATCTTAAGGGATTATTAGTTTCTATCTTTTAGATTTTATATCTTATATACTTTAAAGATATCTTTGCAAGATTTTCTTTAAATATATTTTTTTAGTTTTAGTAGGTTTAATCTCCTTATAAATATAGCTTAGTGGGGGAGATTGTTTGGTAGATTAGATTTGATAATTTTCACAGAATTGTGAGACTCACAGCTTCACTTACGGAGTTTTTGTTTTTCATTAATCATTCAATCAATAAAGAGAGCTTTTGGTTTATTTGTTTGTGAAGCCCTTGCTAGATTGTGCTTGTGTGTGTTAATATTATTGCAGGTTGGTGCTCCTGGTCAATACTAGTCCCTCCTTGCGCTTGTCTTAATTAGAAGATTTGTGTAAGGTTAAAGAAGTGCGGATTAAGATAATCTTCTCGTTTAAGGGTTTTGACACATCATTGGTTAAGGTTCTTTTTGAGCTATCTTAGTTCATATCTTCCTATATTTCTTTCATTTATCATTCCATATTCATCTTCTTATTTTTCCATATCATTCACTAATCCGTATTATGAGTTTTTCGAAAAATCGACCTGTTCTTGAGGAAAATCGGCCGATTTTCTCTATAGAACAACCCGATTTTTATCCCAATTAAGGACTTTCAATCTAGATCGGGAACTACGGCTTATCCCCTCATCACACTCCAAAATCGAGCTTTCCTCCCATCACTAATGCTCTAACCTAGATTGGGTGTAATAACCAAATTATAGCCGTTAACGATTCCTTTTCACACATAGGAGATACCTCCCCTACATGTCAGCATGTTAGGCCGACTTTCCATACCAACAAGGCAACAACATATTTACGGGGTAAGCGACGAGCACACATTTGGTCTTTGTTCTCAAACTATTTCCACCCAAGCTTGCTAATAGTAGCTAGATTCGTGATGCGGGGTTGATTCCGCAGTTTCTCAATATAGATTGAAGTCCATGGAATCGATGACATAAGGATTTTCGGTGGCAAATCTCGGGTGAGATTTGTATGATAAGGTCGAGATTCTTGAAAATTCAAAGAACGAGAACGTGAATGTTATGGATGAAAATAGAAAGATAATAGAAGATGATAATGGATGAAATTGAAGGAAAATATAGGAAGATAGAACCAAGATATAAACTTGCAAAGAACCTTGACCAATTGAATTAAAACCCTCAACAAAGAATCACCTTAACCGTTCCTTCTTCAGCCTTACACAAGCCTTCTAATTAAGACAAACACAAGGAGAGACAAGTTTGAGTAGTAGCATCAATCTATAATAAGATTAACACACACAAAAACAGTCTAGCAATGACTCACAACTATTCAATCAAAGACTCTCTTTTTTATTGAATTGGAATGAATAAAACGCACACTTTGTAAATGAAGTAACGAGTATCTCACACTGTATGTGAAAAATTATTAAATAACAACTCCCTATGAATCTCGGCCTCATAGGGTTTAAATAGGCAAGATTCCTCTAAAAGATAAGAATACCAAGTTACAAACCCACTAAACAAGTGTCATCCATCCCGCTAAACTCAAAGAGTGAGCTTTCGAACCCACTAAACGAGTATACACTTTGTCTAACATTGGGAGGAAAGTTTCTTTCGTAACAATATCATGTAGGACAAGAATACCAAGTTACAAACCTAAATTACTAGTCGAAGGAAAACCGTAAATCTCACTTAGTTGGCATTCTAAGTCTCCTCTAACATTTTGAGACACAAAGAGGCATGATTTAGAAGAGTTAACCTTTTGGCCAGAAGCCCCGCAAAATTCATCAAAAATTTTCTTCACCACACGGAGTTGCTTGATAGAGGCCTCAACAAATAATTATATATCTCTAAATGTAAGGAATTATCATTCATGATGTAATATCCGAAATTTTTATTCGGGTTAATCCCGTAGCAAATCGGATTTTTATCCGTTGATCTTTTCTCGTTCTACCTAGTCGTACACACTATCTCAAATTCTATCATTTTATGTGAAGTGAAGCTACATAAAATGATAAAATTTCTACATCAAACCCTAGATTTATTCCGCTTCTAACTTATGCCATTTGACAAGCACATGACGAGACCATGACAACGTCACCGACAAATTTTGACAAGAAAATGATGAGACCATGGCAAGAATTGACGAGATCGTGACAAACGTTTGACAAGGTCATGCATGGGCTTGACAAAGCCATGACAAGTTATGACAACCTCAGCCCACGCCTCTTGACCAATTCAGCAACCTAGTTTTGCCTTGCTTCAGCCCATCTCTCTCTTGCTTCAGCCCACTCCTCTTCCTTGCCTTTTGCTTGCTGAAGACAACCGCAACCCATTTGCTCCTCCCTCGGCCCAGCACGTCCAGTAGCAGCCCACGAGAGATCTGTACGTGACAGCAGCAGCTCCCTTCCGGCAGGCCTTGCAGCTCCCCTCTGTAGCCCAAGAACAATCAGTCCGGGCCCAACTGGAAGAGCAGCAACGTCAACAGCAATGGACGCTTCAAGTCCCGTAACTCCTCCTGAAATCACGCTACATCTGCTGCCAAGGATGTCCAAATTCATCTTCTGTCAACTGCTGCTCCTTCCTTGCGCTATAGAATCCCCATCACACGCTGCACACCTTCCGCCAAGGATTTAAAACAGCCATCGTCACAAATAGGAGGACATGGGACTGCCAACGCCTTCAGATCTCCCTCTTGCAGACATACACCATTGCAACAGACGCTGAATTTAATCAGAAGAAGCCCAGGTCGTAGCTATGGATCTGTAGCCAGACATCTCCCTTTTGCATACGCACAAATCGCTTGGTGCCTAGGTGGGTTCCGGTTACTCTCTTCCCTTACCTTCCCTTGCTTCTGTTTTTGATCGACCACTTGGTTGCACGCTGCAGCGCCCTAGACCACCTCCCAGGTGGATAGATCCTCTCCCGCTGGCTGTGTTAACACTCACTAGGGACCTCTTTGTCGCCTCAAATCCACACCACACTGCTTGCCTCGCCTCTCTCGAACTTTTATCCTCCCAGACGTAACATCCCTAGGAGTCTTCTGGCATCATTTCTGAGTAAGTTACCCACCCTTACTAGCTTGTTGTTATGTTATGTAGAAGAGATGGTATTACTTAGTTTAGACCTTTGATTTTATGGATGATGAGTTAGGATGTAGCAACTGTTGATGTTTATGAGGGTGGAGTCATGAGGTGTGTAGGTAGAGAGTATCTGCTGAGTTGTGCTGTCAAAAATAGTAGAAACAAATCTGCTGTAAATAAATGGTGTTCTCTTCAGTTTTGGGAAGTTGGAAACTCTTAATATTGTAGACCAATGTTAAGGAGTTACATTGAAGATCCACCGTTGAAGTTTTGATAGATCATAGATGGATATATATAGTTTACTGTGTTAAAATTTGAGAATAAATGAGCGGTCGGATTAAAAGGTATAAGGTCCCAAAGTAGAGTAGTTGAGCTGTTTTTCCAGCAGTGAAATTTGGCTAAGTATAGAAATTTTTTAAGTGTTGTAACCAACCTTAGAGATTTTTGTAGAAGTGATGGTTGCACAGATTTAAGAAATTTTTGCTCCTATGAGTAGATTGGATATCATAGATGATCTAGAGAATTATTTCGGAATTTTTATAAGTTTATTCGAATTTCATATTTGAAGCCAATGTTGGACCTTAGTGACTTTTCGGAGAATAGGAAAAAAAATGTAGTTTCTCTAGTTTTACCCAAACTCATCCTTGAGAGTTAGGAAATGTCTTTTTAGTCTCAAATAAGAGTTTAAGTATTAATTATGAGTTTTTGGGAGTTTCGGGATCAAGGGTAAAATAGTCATTTTACCTTAAATGAGCAATGTAATAATTTTTGTTCTAATAAGGTCTCCTATCTTAGAAGTCTTAGACTTCTAATTACCTTGGAAGTGTGCTGATCCACTTATCTCCTTTGACAGGCAACTGAGTTGCTACGGTTACAGATCGAGTAGTGTTTACTAAGAGTCGAGACTTGAATCAGTTAAGTCCTTTGGGCTTACTTAGCTAGCTGTCAGATATGAGTGTGAATGATGATAGTGGTTTTTGAATGATGTGTGTACTAGGGTATTTCATAGTAATCATCGACCGACTTACTTATCTGACCTAAGAGTAACAGGCGGTAGCATTCTGCTCAGTTAGCCCGAGGGCGCTAGGGGCTTCTTTCGGGACTAGTCCATACCTGGTTTGCGGGGACGCCACCGGCAGAGGTGTGCCAAACCATCACCAGTTGGATAATGAACGGAGGCGAGAAATCTGAAGATTTCTCGTGCTACAACTTTTAAAATGGATGAAGTGAATAACCTAAGTTATCAGATAACAACCGGATTGTGTGCCAGCATGTTGAGTGTTTACATTCTCCTTTTGTGTGCTTGTGCTATTTATCTTTCTACTTATATATGATTAGTTAGCTAACTATTTATCGTTGTTTAGATTTGCCACAGGTTAGAGCAGATGCCGAGTGATTCGGATGGTAGTGGACAACCGAGGTGTCGTACTCCTTAGGACGGGTTACAATTCCTTTTGTAGTCTTTCAGACATGACTGTTCTTTTTCTCAGATTATGAGACCTTGTTATTTCTGGCTGTCAGTTTCCTGGTCATATTCATTACTTTGTGAAAACATACTTTATGATTTATGAGTTTTTCTTATATGTGCCTTGTTGTAAGATCTAGTTTAGTTGTTGTCAAACTAAGGTCAGGACCCACTGTGAGGTCCTAACCAGTAGCTCCCCGAGTTTTGAAATCTTGGGGTGTTACACATGAGCGAATTAAATTCATCATTATTACCACAAGATTCAAATGATAATTCAATTGGATCCTTCTACTCTTAGGTTGAGTAAGTATCCTGGGATCCAAGTGTAATCTCATCATCTTCATGTGATGAAGTACTCAGATGGCTTTCTTCTTCCATTGCTAAAATTTTAGCACTCCTATCCATAAGATCCAAAGGTAGTAGAAGAGGTATTATCAATAGATTCGGTCTCCTTATCCCTTCTTATAAGCAAACATGTTTCATTATCAAAATCAAACTTGTCAACACATAAAATCTTTTAAAAAAGAAAGCATAGGATATGTGATGTTACTCAGACATCTTTTCATTATGTGCCTTTTTTGGCACTTGAAGCATCTTCGATCAACATGTTTATAAAAGGAATATTAGGTTGAGGTGTAGTTTTAAGAGCTCGAACCTTATGATCTAATTTTGAGATCGGAGAGGGTCGACGATACCAAAAGTCACAAGGGTCGGAGTGGGTTGTTCGAGATGAAGTCACGTCTTTGTCGTGTCCATGGCCTTGGATTCCATAGTTGTATCTACTTCCCTTTCTCTGCCTCTATTGTCCTCCCCTTGGTAGGAGTTTCTAGATATGCTCCTGCATTCATAGGTGATCCTAGACATGCTCTTGCATTTATGGGGGATCATGGACATGCTCTTGCATCCATAGGTGATCCTAGACATGCTGCTATATTCATGAGTGATCCTGCACATGCTCCTACATTCAGGTATGATCCTGGATGTACTCTTGCGTTCATGGGTGATCTTGGATGTGCTCTTGCATCCATGGGTGATCCTTCATATGCTCCTATATTAGGTTGTGTATATAGAAAAACAAGTTTAGTTCTAGTGTGACTTAGTTCTAGTGTGGCACATACACAAGGATCATCGGGTCAACTATCTTTGCAGTTCCTCATTTAGGAAAATTAAAATCCATTACAAGAATTCAGTTTAGGTGTCTTGTTCATGGAAGTGGGAGTTCGACACAAATGAAAGATGTTTTGATTTAGCTGGATGACGGAAGACACTATTTTTTAATTTCTTTTGGATTTTAATTTCAAATTTTTTTGGGGGAAAATAGAAGATTATGAGTGTTATTCATTTTAACGAATTTAGGAAAAATTCGATAAATAATGAAAACTTAAGGGCACCATCCGAACTGTAAAAAGTTGATGGTCAAATTCCGGAAAAACCCAAACCACAGGGCACCATCCGGAATTTTTCTTTTTTTAACCCGTGACAATTTTTTTTATAATAATTAGTTTGTGAGGGGATTAGTTTGTATATCAAATACAAAAAAGGTCATATTGCACCAACTTTATCATTTAAAACCCACTTTTTAAATATCCAATTTTCGAAATATCCAACTTTTTTAATTACCCTAACTAGTTTTATTCCGGATCTAGGGTTTCAAAAGACATTTGGCTATGGCGGCATCAACTAGTCTTCTTTCCGGCAAAGGAAGTGGCGGCAAGGCTTGAACAGGCGACAATGGAGGCATAATCTGGGTCCGTTCGGTTGAATCAGGTACTAGTTCTTTGTTTGAATATGTCAAAGAGACTCAAAACGCCATTAATGATTTCATTGAATACGGTAGTTTCATTGAATCTTTTGAAGTGGTTACCCAATTTGAAACGCCGCAGGATTAGGGTATGCCACCTTCGCCTTGGAGGAGATACTCTCGGAGAAGTAGTAGGGTCTTCCGCCACCACCTTGGAGGAGACACAAACGCCATTTTGATGGTCATTTCTTCTTCGCCATAACCTTGGAAACCGTTTCTACTTTGCCATATCAAAGCTTGGCCGCGTACGAGCAAGAACTTCGTGTGAAGTAGTAGTGTAGAAAGACAATTGATGTTGATGACGGTGGATCGAGAATGGTGCTTGCGGATTGTATAAATTTCACATCACCATTGCATAAATTTCACATTCTGAAATAAACTACCATATGAGTTTAAATTTCACATTCGGATTGTATAAATTTCACATCACCATTGCAGATCCTATACCCTACCCCCCCCCCCCCCCCCCCCCCCAGGTTTCACTCTCCTATTTTCTTAATTAAAAATTATCATAAATGAATAGGGCCTAGTTGATATCCCAAATTAAAAAAAAGCTTCTATTAGACCAATTTTTTCACATACTTTTAACTTAGTTCAAATTTAGACTTGACTCGAATCAACTCATTTATCAAAGAGTCGTACATGTGTTGTCAACTCTCAATTCAATCAATTAAAGTAACGTTATATGATTGTCATCATGATAAAGCTAAACAGAACAAAGGGGATCATCATCCCCGGTAAAATTTATCCATTAGACTAATAATTGAAATTGGATAAAAGAAATTCAAGTAGCTCAGTTGGCAATCTTTTGAAAAATTCAAGTAGCTCATTACCATCATCCCCATCAACTTTTTTTAAAAAAGGATGCCCGATTGGAAGTCCTACGAGACGTTGTCCAGCCTAAAGAATTCAAACAACTAAGGGACATAAGCTCCAAAGGAAGAACCACATTAGTAGCATGAAAGAAATGTTCAAACTCGGTAAGCTTGTCTACGACACAGTTAACTTCCTTGAAAATATGAACCGATTGTCAAAAAATAAATTGTTAGAGTTACGAATATCAGAATTAATCAAATCAAATTTTCATGAAATTTTCCATAAATTGTTGATAACATTTATAACTGACAAAGTATTCCCATCAATGATAATATTATTAGAACCAAGAGAAATTGCCTTAACAACCCAAATTTAATAGTCAAAGTTCCCACTTAGAGAACCGACGTATACAGAAGTTTACCAATACTCCAACACTAGTATATTACCCGTACATTGTGCGAATTTTTTTAGATTTAATTTTATAATAAGTATTATAATATGTTACATATAAGGTTCAAAATATTACAATAAAAATATTTAAGTTTGTAATCTAGTAGTTCAATTATTTTATTTATAATTAGTAAATTTATTATAAATGTTATTCATTGAAGATTATTTCAAATAAATACTTGCACAATTTAGATTTTAAGATAAGATAAGATTAAAATTTTGTATTAAAAATAGGTTTGGTAAAATAATTTTAGTTAGATTTTGATCAAATATAAAAAAAATAGAAAATGAATTAGGATATCTATTTGACCAAAATAAAAGACAAAATAAATTACACCATACAAATAAAGCTCAAATGATTTGTTAAGATATGATCTATATATACAACTAATGCAATACCCATTTTGTCCACGTGTCAACCTCCATGACCGTCCTCATCAACATTTTTTCAATTTATTTACAGATTTGCCACAACGTGTTTACAGATTTGCCATTAATTATTTTATAAGAAAATTGTTTATTAGAATTTGTAAACAATGATCATGCCACGTCAATTTATTAAAATAAATATAATACTCAAATAATAATCTTTGTAATAGAATTTTAATTATGTTCTTTTATTTATTAAAAAAAATTAATCCTCATATGTTAGTCTTATTAAGTAATAAAAATAATTTTTACTATAGTTGATATCAAATATATGATGTATGAAAGTAAAAATATTATATTTTTTATTTAGACAATTCCGCACAAGGTGCGGGCACTAAACTAGTTGTGGGTAAAATCGATGAAAAAAAAATCCGTAAAAGTTTAAAAACTATTTTTTGTAAAACTATTTATTTAAATATTTTTAAATTAAATAATAATTACTTTTTAATTTATATTAACATGTAGAAATCACATTTTCAAATAAATTTTTGAGCTTAAAAAAACGTGAGGTTGACACGTGAAAAAAAAACTTCTACTTTAATAGATATAAGATTGAAAGCCAACATCATTATTCATAATAATGAAGTCATAAAAACACAACCCGCTTGAAAGCCGAGAAGCATCAACCTTGAGTTTAATAAAACATGGAGGAGGTCTAGACCATTTGATTTTTTTTCCTTTCGTTTTCTTTGGTATTTGTTTTAGAAACCCATCTAAATCAAGCTTAAAAGAAAGTTTTCGCTTCATGATTTATCAATTCTTTATTATAAATTTATTTTATTTGTATTTAATTTTATTTAAACATACCTTTATTTATATATATATATATATATATATATATATATATATATATATATATATATATATATAAATAAAAGTTTAAAGTAAATGTTATCTAAAAATGCGTCTAGTTATTACACAAAACAAAATATATAATGAATAAGTTATAAAATTTACTTCTAAACAAATTCTCATGTCTTTCTCGGTTGGACCAACCCAACCGGGAATTTCAGTGTTCCTGAATTGGTACTCAGCCCCCTACGAACGGTGGTTGTTTAACATTTTCACAATAAAATTCATAGAATTTTCAAAAATATATTTTTTTGTTTTTCAGATTTTGCCCAAATTTATTAAACTTTTTCAAGTTCCATTAAAAGTATACAAAAGAAAATAAACTAAAATCTACAAAACAAATTAAAATAGAAAGAATGATTTATTTATTTTATAAAACTAGAGAAAACAATAACTTTTTTTTTAAAAAAATTGTTTGTATTAATTAAAAAATTATTTAATTAGATAATTTTGAAAAAATCAAAAAAAATTATTTTTTTTTATTTTATTTTAAAAATAAATAAATTGGATTAGCATTTTTTAACAAAATCTAAAAACATAGGTGTTATACTTTATTTAAAAAATAAATAAAATAATAATTCTTTTAAAATTTTTTTAAAAAAATCACTATTTTAATTTATTATTAAAATAAATATAAATTGAAAATAAAACAGCAAGTACAAAAATGAGTAATAACCCCAATAGAGATTATAACTAGATTCATTTTTTTGATTTCCACTGGAGATTGGGAATAGACGGGCTTTCTATAGGACCCATTTTATTGACAGGATTCATTACGACTTTAGCCACCTTAGCGGCTTGGCCCGTTACTCGGGATTCCCGATTATTCCATTTCAGTCGAAAAATAAAAAAATTAGAAATAATGATTTATTTATTTAATAAAAAATTAATATAGTGATTTTTTTTTATTTTTTAAATAAAGTATAACACTTATGTTTTTAGATTTTGTTAAAAAATGCTAATCCAATTTATTTATTTTTGAAATAAAATAAAACATTGATTTGTTTGAATTTTTTTAAAATTATCTAATTGATTTATTCTTAAATTAATATAAAAAATTATTTTTTTATAAAAAGTTACTGTTTTAATTTTGTTTTAAAATAAATAAATTATTCTTTCCATTTTAATTTATTTTTTTTATTTTAGTTTATTTTCTTTTGTATGTTTTTAATGGAATTTGAAAAAGTTTAATGAATTTGGACAAAATTCGGAAAACAACAAAAGCTTAAGGGTACCATCCGAATTGGAAAAAACTGTTGGGCAAAATTCGAAAAATCCCAAACCACGAGGGTACCATCCGAAATTTTCCTTATAATTATAAACAAACAACTTTATCATAGTTAACTCTAATTTACAGTAGGATATTCTTTTTAATGCCGATTTCAAGCTAATAGTTGGAATATAGTAGTTAATAGTTGGAATATAGTAGTTAATTTCAACCGAATATAGAAAATGACGTGTAGAAAATTCCCCCCAAATAAATCGGTTGTTTAAGAAAATTTCTTGGCTCCGTCAACGATTTTGAAAAGGTTTTGACTCATATGTTCGTTTACTTTCTAAATAGTTGAATTTGAACACATTATATAACCGGTTTTTTAAACTGAGATTGCTCTCAAGTCGGTTATGAATAAAGTATGCTCGAACATGTCAAAACTTAGGTCCTATTTCTCAAATAAAATCGAAACAGTTAGGTAGGATAATCAGTCTAATATAGCTAATTGAGAAACTAACCATCAACTTTTTAAATTTTGGTTTCTACCCACTTAACTAAAATAATTATAAATTTTTATTCTTTTTTTTGTTTCCGAATGTTCACCCCCCCCCCCCAACTTTCAACAAGTTGTCAACACTTGTTGACAATCAACAAGCTGCCAACAAATGCTTGTTGACAAAAAATTGAAAATTTTATTACCGTTAACAAGTTCTAAAAAATGTTTGTTGACAATCAAAAAGTGCTTGTAGACAATCAATAAGTTGTCAACACATGTTTGTTAACAAAAAATTGAATTTTTTTGTACCGTCAACAATCACTTTTTTTTTTATACAAAGGTTAGCGAAATAACCAAATCAGTTCCTAGAAACCGATCGACCTATAGCATCCCTAAGAATGAGGTCTTCAACATCATTTGGAATGGAACCGATGTCGATGAGTGAGTTGAATCCGTGCATCGCGATTCTATCTGTAACTGTGTTGATTTCCCTGAAGATTTGGTGAGTGGAGGAGTTCTTGAATCCCGAGATCATGCTAGAAATATCAGATATGATCATATCCATTTCTCATGGAGGTTTCCATGTCCGTTTAATCGCGTTAATGAGCATCAAATTGTCTCCTTCAATCTCGATGGATGTAACACCTAACTCTTTGGCCTTTTTCAGACCCTCACGTAGAGTATAAGCTTATGCCTCTATTACTCAATCAACATTACGTTTTCCATTTCCTATAGCGATAGGAACGACCAGATGGTTCCTAATGACAAAGCCAAATGTAAAATGGTTTGGCGAGTTTCTAGTGGCATCACAATTTAGCTTAGCATATCCCTCTTTTGGTCTCTTCCATTTTATGTTTTTTAATTTCCTTCTTTGATTTGGTTGCTTTATGTTGTTCACGGGAAGTTTTGCATTTGCCTTCTCTCATTCGGTAATTTGATTTAGAGCTATTATGTTCAAATTAAGGGGTACATTTCTCTTGTGAAAGATGATTTGGTTTCTAGCCATCCATATGTTCCACCATATGACACTAAGGTGTCTTAGTTCAGCCGCGCTGATTTTTTCTTTTATTTCTGAAAGAATATCACTAATGCTCAAATTGTTAATATCGCAGTTGTTAAGTAAAGAGGATATCTTTTGGCTATCAATGGTCTTTAGGCTATATTGGCACTCGAAGAAATGGTGTTTAATACTTTCTGTGGTGATTACAAAATTCATAGTTCATAACCACGGGTATTTTTTGTTTATCGAGATTTTGTTTAGTTGGTAATCCGTCCAAAGCTAATTTCCATAGAAAATTTTTAATTTTGGGCATTATGTTGATTTTCCAAATCCATATTTTGTCATGGGTGACCCCCACCTTTCGTTTTTGTATCATTTCCATTGCCAATTTGGTCGAGTACCATCCCTCATCGTTAGCGGCCCAGTATAGTTTATCTCTTATATCTTTTAAGGGGAGGTTATAGTTGTTTATTTGATCTATAATGTTGTTGGGTAGAATTGTTCGTATTTGGTTTATACTCTGTTGGTTCCATCTTTTGTCTATCATATATGAGGAAGTGAGTTCGTTCGGGTTTATTAGTGTTTTGTTCTTTACAAGGTCTAAAAGTGGTTTGTCAATAATCCACATGTCTTTCCAAAATTTCACAGTTTGTCCATCTCCCACCCGCCATCGGAGACCTTTATCGAATTCTTTTGTCAATTTTATTAGTTTCTTCCATTTCCATGATGTGTTTTTTCCACATTCATAATTCCAAAGGCATGTCCCCTTGAGATATTTTTCTTCTACTATTTTAACCCAAATGTTGTCCGGGTCGGCCATAATTTTCCATAGTAGTTTCATCTGCAGTGCTTTATTCATGTCTTCTACTTTTCTAATTCCAATTCCGCCTAGGTTTCTTGGCTTGCAAATTTTATCCCATCTAATCAACGGGTAGAAAGAGGGTCCTTTATTCCAGAAATTTCTATTAATTTGATCAAGTTCGTGGTGAATGCTAGAGGGTAGCAAAAATGCTTGCATAAGGTAGCTTGGTTTGACATTTAGGTTTGCCTTAATAAGATTAATTCTGCCTTCTGGGGATAGAGATGATGCTTTCCACTTTGTGAGTTGTTGTTTTGACTTCAGGATGACAGAGTTAAAGATGTCCTTATTAACTTTACCATTAATAATGGGACAACCGAGATATTGCTCTAAGTTTGTGTTTCGTTGATGCCAATGTGTGTTTGAATTCTTCTTTTGTTGACATGGTCAACAGTCGCGGTAGTTTGGAAAGATGATTTGTGATAGTTTATGACTTGTCCCGAAATCTCACAATAGTCATTTAGTGTAAATAGTATTTTGTTACTTGCTTCTGTTGTTGCCTTTGAGAAGATTATTATATCATCGGCGAAGGCTAAGAACGGTATTCTTGAACCATTTTTTTGTAATGGGGGAAGCCTATAACTTTACGATTCTTATTAGTCAATTTTTGTAGGATTCTTGCTAATACTTCCACACACAGGTTAAAAGCAGTGGGGAAAGGGGGTCACCTTGGCGCAACCCTCGTTGCGGAGAAAAAAATCGTAGTAGGTGAGTCGTTTATTAGTATGGAGTAGGAGACTGTTGAGATGCATTCAAAGATCCATTCTCAAAATTTTCCATCAAATCCAAATTTTTCTAGCACTGCTTTAAGAAATTTCCATTTAACTTTGTCGTAAGCTTTTTCCATATCTAGTTTGATTGCCATAAACCCATCTTTCCTTTCTTTGATTTGAAGTTGTGAAAAATTTCGTGAGCGATAAGTACATTATCATGAATTGCTCTATTTTTAGTGAATGCACTTTGTTGTGGGTGAATTAGCCTTGGTAGGACGACACTTAGTCTTTTGGCCAAAATTTTGGCAATTATTTTATAGATTGTGGAGTAAAGACTAATTGGTCTATAGTGGTTAGTTGCTGACGGATTTTCAATTTTTGGGAGAAGTGCAATGAATGTATGGTTAATTTGTTTGAGTATTCTACCGGTTATGAAGAAACTCTTAACTGCCCTAACAACTTTTGTCCAATGATATGCCAGTACATTTGATAGAATCCAACTGTCATTCCATCATGACTAGGTGATTTATCACTGTCAATGCCAAAGAGGGCCTCTTTAATTTCTATTGTTGTGAAAGGTGTTAATAGGCTCCTATTTTCATTCTCAGAAATTACTGGATGGATAACTTCTAGTTGTTTTTGGAGCATGTTGTGGTCGATTGTTGAGGATTGGAATCGATGTTTGTAGTCTTGAAGGAATTCCTCATTTATTTCTTCCTCTTTGGACATAATTGTACCATCATTTGTGGTAATCGTTGTAATGATTTTTTTATTCCTATTGCCTGTTGCTTTGCTATGGTGGAATTTGGTATTCTTGTCTCCTAGCCGTAAGTTATTCGTCTTAGCTCTTTGTACCCAGTACTTATGTTGATAGTCTAAAAGACATTCTCTCTTTCTCACAAGTCTATTTAATTTATCGTTCATACTTTGGTAAAAAAATGCGAAGTTTTGTTTTTGGAGAAGTTCGATCTCACCATCCACATTTTGAAGTTGTTTATTGATATTCCCGAATTTATCACGAATCCATTGTTTTAGCGTTTTTTACTAGGATGAACATGTCGGTGCCAGGGAATTGCGTTCTCCACACTTGTTTAACAAGATCTCCACAATCTTGTCTTTGCATCCACATTGTTTCAAATCTGAAAGGTTTGTTCTTAAATTTCATATGAGTATTTTCGAGTATGGATCCCAAGTATTCCTGAATGATCTTTATTGATGTCATTATTCTGTCAAGTTTTTCGAACGTGTTGTCGTCACCATCTTTTTTATTCAACGTGAAATCATTCCCTTTAGTTGGGAGATCAAATAAACTATGTTGTTGCAAAAATTTTTGTAGTCTATCATATTTGTTTTTAGTTAGTGGGCCCCCCTTTTTTATCAGAAGGTTTCAGCAATTCGTTATAGTCACCAATCAACACAATCGGTTTGTTTATAATTGATAACAATGACCAAAATTCATTTTTCATTTGCTCATTTGGAGGAGCATAAATGAAAAAGATCATAGTTTCAAAATTCCTGCTCAATTTGTGTGCTGAATAATCAGAAACTTGTCGTTTGATTTTATAAATTCGATTTTTTCATTATGTAGTTGATATTCCTTCCATAGGAGACACAGTCCTCAACTATATCCCACAGATGGGATAAAAAATATTTTATCAAAGCCAGAGTTTTTCCATAATCTTTCTTCGGGTTCAACACTTATTTTAGTTTCGGCAAGCATAATCATTTGGATGTGTTCGTTTTTGCATGTAAGATTAATGCCAGTCTAGGAATTTTTCTTTCTCATGCCTCTACAATTCCAGAAGGCGATCTTCATTGGTGTACTTTATTTTATGGGAAGGTAGTGATCCCTTTGTTCCTACCCATAGTCTGTGCTTTAGTCGAGTCATCATAGTGGAATAATGGTTTTCCAATTTCATAGGGGTGATCAACGCATATCCCTGGAACTTATTATGGTCCCTTGTCAAACCAACATTTATTCTTTTAATCATATTACTAGCATTGGAGTCGGTCACTATTTTACGGTTTTTTTTAACATAGAAAAAAATATAACTCATCCTCTCTCCCATGTTTAATTTACATATTCTCTTTTCTATAATCAAATAAGTAATTATTATAATTCGGGTTTTTATGTTGTATCGATTCTTGTTAGTCTTAGTTTGGTAACGCTTAGAGAGTGGTAAACTTGTGAGTCCGTTTTTCATTCTCAAGATAAGAAACGCGATCCGACAATTTTTTGGAAATAACCTTCTACCTGTAATACCCGGAAAATTTAATCTCCGTTTAATAACGAATTTAAATCGGACTTCGACCCGCCGACCTTGTTTTCCTTTAAATAAAAGAAACGAAATTAAATTCTATCAATTTAATTGACTTTATTCCACATAAAATAATAACTAGTAACTCGTAAACAATCCCGTAAATAATTCCGTAATGTTAGCGATTCCGGGCGAAGGACGAGCATTTCTTCATCCGTTTGTTTAATAAAAAGAGCAAGCCAGTTGGCCCAAAACCCGGCCCAAAAACAATTAAAAGACCAGCCCATTAAGTTAACCTAACTCTAACCTAACTCTAACTTAATCAGATTACCCTAATCTAATTAACACCTAAACGCTGCCTATTCGTCTCCATACGATACCCGCCGCTTCATCCCCATCTGCAACTTCCGACGCCCGAACCCCAGGCCAACAGAGAGCCGACGGCAACCACGCAACCACCGGGCCTTCCTTCCGCCGAACATACCGACCACCAGGTGAGCTCCGTCCTTGCTACCTCTTCGTCCCCTCTCTGTCGCGAATCTCACAAACCGGATCTTAACTTGTAGCGTCGCACAGCCGCGATACGGAACGCCGGTGAAGGGATGTTGAAGACTGATCGATGCCGCGACAGACGCCTTCCTCCTCCGCTGCAGTGGGAGAGTCTCCGCCTTCCTCCTTTCTCCTTCCCCTTCCGCCTTCTGTGTTCGAGTTGGTAACCAGTGGAAGCCGCCCTTGGAATTTCTGCAGTGGAGACAAAGCGTGTAGTACGCTGTGCGGTGGCGAGCATCATCGAGCCAGCCTACGAGCCCGGTCCAAAACGCCCTGCTACATCTTGCTACGTCACAACAGCCGGAGAGGAGGACCCCATTGCAGCCTGCGGTGAGTAGACTTCTGCTTACTGTTGGTTTCCTAAGCATGCTAGAGTAGAGAGGCACACATGCCCAGTTATGCACCCAACCCATTTTGAAATGAATAACCCTACAAGTAATGTTATATACATTCATAAGTTACAGAAGTGGAAGGGAATTACAAGTGTATAGGTATAAGCTAGTGCAATGCATGTAAGTACCGTATATATATGTTTATAGATTTACGGAATGAGATATATATGAATAAGGAGTGTATATGGGTATACACATGGAGGAAGAGTTGGATAGTGTATGAGTATGTATATATATCTGTGGTTAGAAGTGTTGAGATGTGATAGTGTATGAGTATATATATCGACATAGACAAGGAAGGAGAGAGACTTCGAGTGCTGATTTATATATACATATATAATTAGACATTAGAGTGAGGGTACCGAAGTATATATATACTTATATATATAGATATGTAAATGCACAGTGATACGGGTATATATATATATAGATGTACAAGTTAGTGTATGTGTAAATTATATAGAAGCATAAGATTAGTAGGTATGTAAATTATATATAGGAATATATTTATAGGCATAAGTATAGTGTATATAGATATATGGGTTACGTATATAAGTACGAGTTGAGAGTTATGAAATTATGTAGATATATATAAGTACCGAGTAGTCACGGAATTATACGAGTTGAAGGAAAAAGTTAGAGTATATACATACGTACATATACATGTGGAAGAGTAGATTGTTAATCGGGAAAGAAGAGGAGTATTGTTCGTGGAGGAGTAGTTTCGAGTTTTAACTTATAACTTATAAAAATAAACTATCAGAGAGAAACAATTTATGGAAAACAAGTTCTAAAAGAAATTAGTAGATTCAAGAATAAACTTTCAGAACTTTCGGCACTAAGGGTAAAATGGTCTTTTACCCTAAGAGAGCTTTTTCCGTAATTCCTTCGCATGAGGTTGGACATCTGGATGTGATTTTGATCCACATGCCTTATTTGACAGACGTTTGAGTCACTACGAGTACGGACCGATTTGAGACTTGTTAGAGGGTGATTTGACTCAGGTAAGTCCTTGCGACTTACTTAGCCAGTTTCTGGATATTAGTTGAGTGATAGTGGTTGTGTGTGTGCGATGTGCGTGATTATAATAATAACAACTTGCTAGGACGACCATTATTATTATGTTTAAGGCCCAAGTGTATGTATAACGGGCCGTGACATCACTGCCCAGCTCTGACAAGAGACTGGGAGGTTCTCTATTCCCAGACCAGGCAGGTACAAGGTGAGATGCATCGGATCCATTCCTGATGGTTACACGGGGCGGAGGCAAGGTTTGGGAATCCCTCGTGTCACAAAATAAGTATCATTAGTAAGAGTGAATAACTTAAATGAAGATAATAAACGGACTTGTTTGAAAGCATGATGCGTGTTTATATTTTATGTGTGTGTGCTATTATTACTCTCTTAATATTTAGATAACTAGCTAATGGTTTCTCTTGTTGTGCTTTTAGATTTACCGCAGGTTAGATCAGCAGCTGAGTGATCCGGAAGTAGTGGTCAGCCGGGTCTCCGTACTCCTTAGAGTGGGGGTTGGGGTTGTTGTTTGTCGTCCTTTCTTTTGTTAAGACAGTTGATCGTTTCCTCTTTGTTTAAGTACTATAGGCTGCTAGACCGTGTTGCATTCATTCCTTTAAAAATACTATTTCATGAATTTCGGTTTTTCTTATTTTGTGTCTTGTTTCAAGATCCTAGTAATATTGTTGTCAAACTGAGGTCGGGACCCATTGTGAGGTCCTAACCAGTAACGTTCCGAGTTCTGAGAATTTGGGGTGTTACAACATGGTATCAGAGCGAGGTTGGCAACAATGGCACTTGAAATCTTCTGAAAGACCGAATAAGTATTAAGCAGAACCCGAAAGGGGTCTGAGTTTTAAAAAGAGAACTTTTGTTTTCAAATACATGCATAGTCTGGTTGGGAATAGAAAAGTACGGCTGACCACCACTACTACCGCGGATCTTAGTATGCTTAGTATGGACTTTAGGTTTTTACTGTAGTTGGACTTATTAGCTAGTTTATATTTATAGTTGTTATTCCTCGCGCAGATGGCACGTACTAGAGCTACGCTAGCTACTGGTCGAGGTAGAGGTCGTCCACCTCTCCCTCCAGCTGGACCAGGTAGGGGAGATGGGACCCCTATAGTTAGAGGACGCGGCCGTGGAGGTAGACCTCCACTAGCATGAGGTCGAGGTCGAGCTCCTCGAGAACATCCACCAGCAGTGATCATGCCCGATGCTGGAGTAGAGGAAGTGGCTGAGAGTGTAGGTCCCGAGGTCAGGAATGAGACCGTTGCTAGGTCTGGAGCGCAAAGAGCACGTTCGACGGAGTCAGGACGTGTTTCCATTTGAACAACTGAGTACATAGAGTACCGAGCATACGTCGAGCGTATGGAGGAGGCTGCTAGAACAGAGAGACTTACCCAGGTACCAATAGTACCGGCTAGGTCTGTTCAGGTGACACAGGTAGTGCCTCAGGTGCCGGCTGTACCTGAGAGGAGAGTTGTGGCTGATAGAGCTCCTACTGGGTCTAGAGCACCGAGGCCGGATGAGTGGTTGAAAGCTTTCAACTCTCAGAAGGTCCCCTCATTTAGTGGAGAGATAGGACTGGAGGTAGAGCACTGGATTGGACAGGTAGAGACTGCATTAGAGGCGATACGTTGCCCAGAGGATCGACAGGTGGATTTGGTGCAGACATGTTTCACTGAGGATGCTCATTCCTGGTGGCTGACCATACATAGTCGAGTCACCAGTTGGGAGCAGATGAGGAGCATTGTTAGAGACAGATACTGCCCTGTCTCATTGAGGAGAGAGGTTTCAGGACTTCATTGAGGCAGGATTTGAGGACATTCCGATTGCTGCTGCCATCAAGAAGTTCTAGAAGGAACTGACACTACTTGGACCAGCTGCACCTCCTGAGGAGCAGCATGTGTATCTCTTTTCACGGAGATTGAGGGAGAGCACTCGTTCCTATCTGGCAAGATTTTGCTGTGAGACTCTGTCAGACTATCAGAATAGGGCGTCTGCATATGAGAGAGACAGACCAGTCCAAAGGAGAGCTGCTTAGTCAGACAGGCCGGATAAGCGGCAGAGAACTGGGTATGCTAGTGGTAGTACAGGAGTAGTTGTTTTTGGACAGGGACAGACTCAGGGGTGACATAGCCATACCGCTACTGGTCAGACTTCAGTTGGTGGCTTACAGTGCCACAACTGCAGTGGCTATGGACACATCCGATCGAACTGCACGAAGCCGTCAGTGACCTACTTCCAGTGCGGTAAGGTTGGACATAGGGCTGCATTCTGCCGCCAGGGCAAGGCTCCATCTCATCAGGGTTCTTCCCCTGCAGGTCTATCAGGGAGTGTACAGAGACAACCACAATACCGAGCTCCGAGTCAGCAGCAGCAGTACCGAGCCCCAGGTCAGCAACAGTCTTACAGGGCTCTAGGACACACATCTTCAGAGAGCTCTATGCAGGGATCAGGTCGGGGCAGAGGACGTGACAGTGTAGCGATACTAGAGGAGCCCAGGCACGGGTGTTTGAGCTGAGGAGTGCTGATCAGCCAGAGGCACTGACTGCCACAAGTATGATCCAGATCCATGACTTACCCGTACGAGTTTTATTTGATACGGGTGCTACACACTCCTTCATATCTGATGCATGCGTAGATAGGTTGTCCTTAACTATTGTAGAGGGGATACCTTTTATGATAGGCTTACCTGATGGGAGTAAGGTAAGAGGGACTAGAGAGATCTATGGATGTCCTATTCGCATGGGAGATCGAGACTGGCTAGTAAATTTTCTAGTCATGCCCTTAGCTTATGAGGATGTGATATTAGGGATAGATTGGATGAAGAGACACGGAGCAGTCTTAGACATTGGTAGGAGGACAATGATAGTTTCCACTGAGGAGGGTCATAGAGTGTTATTCCGAGGTTGGGACCTCGGAAAGTCCAGAACAATTATCAGTGCAGTGAGAGCAGCGAGACTGATAGCACAGGGTTGCGAGGCCTTCTGGTGTTATGCCATGAAGAAAAGCAAGAGCCTGACTATAGAGGAGATACCTGTTGCATGCGAGTTTGCAGAGGTATTCAGTGACGACCTGCCAGGACTACCCCCACAGAGGAACGTTGATTTCAGCATTTAGTTAGAGCCGGACACGTGACCGATCTCGAAGGCTCCGTACCGTATGGCACCGATAGAGATGCTTGAGCTAAAGAAGCAGTTAGAGGAGTTAGCAGAGAAGGGCTTCATATGCCCTAGTGTGTCTCCTTGGGGCGCGCCAGTATTATTTGTGAAGAAGAAGGACGGATCGATGAGGCTGTGCATAGACTACAGAGAGTTGAACAAAGTAACCATCAAGAACAAATATCCACTGCCGCGCATAGATGATCTGTTGGACCAGTTGCATGGAGCGTCTGTGTTCTCGAGGATAGACTTGAGGTCAGGTTACCACCAGTTGAGGGTGAGAGATCAGGACATACCTAAGACGACATTCCGGACTAGGTATGGTCATTATGAGTTTGTAGTGATGCCATTTGGGCTCACTAATGCACCAACGGTGTTCATGGAGTTGATGAATGGGATATTCATTGACTTCTTAGACCAGTTTGTAGTGGTCTTCATTGACGGCATCCTAGTTTACTCTAGGAGTCGAGAGGAGCATGCTGGACACTTGAGGATAGTATTGTAGATTCTACAGGATAGCCAATTGTATGCTAAGCTATCCAAGTGTGAGTTTTGGATGTCAGAGGTGGCTTTCCTAGGTCACGTGGTGACTGCTGAGGGTATTAAAGTCGACCCGGCGAAGATAGAGTCAGTATCTTCTTGGCAACCTCCTAAGAATGTTAAGGAGGTTTGCAGCTTTCTAGGTTTGGCAGGTTACTACCGCCGGTTTGTGGAAGGGTTTTCCTTGATTGCCCGACCACTTACTTGTCTTCTGAGGAAGACTACTCGGTTTGTCTAGTCTGAGCCGTGCCAGCAGAGTTTTGAGGAGATGAAGAGGAGATTGTCATCCGCCCCGATTTTGGCACAGCCGGAGGGTACCGATGACTTTGTGGTCTATAGTGACGCATCCAAGCTAGGCTTGGGGTGTGTTTTGATGCAGAGGGGTAAGGTCATAGCCTATGCGTCTCGACAGTTGAAGACATATAAGGAGAACTACCCCACACATGATCTAGAGTTGGCTGCAGTAGTCCATGCTCTTAAGATCTGGCGTCACTATCTCTATGGGGCGACATGTTAGATCTTCACAGACCATAGAAGTCTGAAGTATATAGTCACACATAGAGAGTTGAATAACCGCCAGAGGCGGTGGTTAGAGTTGATCAAGGACTTCGACCTTTAGATTCTTTACCACCCCGGGAAGGCGAATGTGGTAGCTGACGCTTTGAGCCGGAAGACGCCTAGGGAGAAGGCGATAGCCCGGTTGACAGTACAACCACAATTGCAGAGAGACTTGGTTTGGTTAGAGATAGAGATTCAGTTTCCCGATACTGATAGTCAGTTGGCTACCTTGGAGTTACTTCCTGATCTGTTGGACGAGATCCGACAAAAGCAAGAGACTTGCCCGACTTTGACCAGGATCCGAGACAGGATGTCTCGAGATGAGGCACCACAATTCACTATTGGAGCGGATGGAGTGATGAGACGTCAGGACCGCGTTTGTGTGCCGTCAGACAGTGAGTTGAGACAAAGGATACTAGGTGAGGCTCATGCTACCCCATACTCAGTACACCCGGGAGCGAGTAAGATGTACAAGGATGTGAGACAATCTTTCTGGTGGGGTGGTTTGAAGCCCGATGTGACTCGGTATGTAGCTCAGTGTGCGACCTGCTAGCAGGTCTAGATTGCGCATCGTAGGTCCGGAGGAGAGCTCTTCCCACTTCCAATACCACAGTGGAAGTGGGAGGATATATCTATGGATTTTGTCACAGGTTTGAGACTCAGCAGAGGTTTTGATGCTATTTGGGTAGTGGTAGACCGTCTGACGAAGACCGCACGTTTTATTCCGATTAAGGAAACGTGGCCGGTGAGTCGTCTAGCTGAGGAGTTCACGAGACACATTGTGAGACTCCACGGGGTACCGAGGACTATCATCTCTGACAGAGATGGACATTTTACCTCAAGATTTTGACAACAGGTACATACTGCTTTGGGAACGAGTCTCCACTTTACCACTGCCTATCACCCACAGACAGACGGTCAGTCTGAGAGGACCATTCAGACCTTAGAGGACATGCTGCGGACGTGTGTACTAGATTGGGGACAGGTATGGCAAGATCATCTCCCACTGGTAGAGTTTTCATATAATAACAGCTGGCACGCGTCTATTGGGATGGCTTCTTATGAGGCTTTGTACGGGCGGAGATGTCGTACGCCATTATGTTGGGATGAGCCCAGCAGAGCAGATGGAGTAGCTCCAGATCAGATACAGGATGACATCGCTCGGATTGCCCTAGTCCGAGAGCAGATGTTAGCAGCTCAGAGTCGTCAGAAATCCTACGTCGACAAAAGGCGTCGACCTTTGGAGTTTAGAGTGGGTGCTCAGGTGTGGCTGAGAGTGTCACCTACGAGAGGAGTCAGGCGTTTCGGCATTAAAGGGAAGCTGAGTCCCCGATATGTCGGACCTTTTGAGATCTTAGAGAGAGTTGGAGAGGTGGACTACAGATTAACATTACCACCGAGACTAGAGGGTGTTCATCCGGTCTTCCATGTATCTCAGTTGAAAGAGTACATCCCGGATCCGAGACACGTCATCAGCCATGAGGATCTGACAGTTGAGCCCGATCACACTTTTGTAGAGTACCCAGTAGCTGTCTTGGAGCGCAGTACTAGACGTCTGCGGTCCAATGAGATACCTATGTTGCGGATCCAGTGGTCTAGACGAGGAGTTGATGTGGCCACTTGGGATACCGAGGAGAGTATTAGGCGTAACTATCCCGAGTTCTTTGCGGGGTTAGAGGTTACTTCTGTATCGACGAGTTAGTACTCGGATATATGTTATTTGACCATTCAGGTTTTTATATTGGATTGGGTGATCACGTTTATGTGATGCATGTCTGATTTTGATGATTGAGTAGTTGCATGGTAGAAAACAAAAATTGTGAAGAAACTAAAAGATACCAAAGAAACCATGTGACTAAGAAGATTATTTTAAGTTTCGGGACGAAACTTCTTTTAAGGGGGCACTGATGTAATACCCGGAAAATTTAATCTTCGTTTAATAACGAATTTAAATCGGACTTCGACCCGCCGACCTTGTTTTCCTTTAAATAAAAGAAACGAAATTAAATTCTATCAATTTAATTGACTTTATTCCACATAAAATAATAACTGGTAACTCGTAAACAATCTCGTAAATAATTCCGTAATGTTAGCGATTCCGGGCGAAGGACGAGCATTTCTTCAGCCGTTTGTTAAATAAAAAGAGCAAGCCAGTTGGCCCAAAACCCGGCCCAAAAACAATTAAAAGACCAGCCCATTAAGTTAACCTAACTCTAACCTAACTCTAACTTAATCAGATTACCCTAATCTAATTAACACCTAAACGCTGCCTATTCGTCTCCATACGATACCCGCCGCTTCATCCCCATCTGCAACTTCCGACGCCCGAACCCCAGGCCAACAGAGAGCCGACGGCAACCACGCAACCACCGGGCCTTCCTTCCGCCGAACATACCGACCACCAGGTGAGCTCCGTCCTTGCTACCTCTTCGTCCCCTCTCTGTCGCGAATCTCACCAACCTGATCGTAACTTGTAGCGTCGCACAGCCGCGATACGGAACGCCGGTGAAGGGCTGTTGAAGACCGATCGACGCCGCGACAGACGCCTTCCTCCTCCGCTGCAGTGGGAGAGTCTCCGCCTTCCTCCTTTCTCCTTCCCCTTCCGCCTTCTGTGTTCGAGTTGGTAACCAGTGGAAGCCGCCCTTGGAATTTCTGCAGTGGAGACAAAGCGTGTAGTACGCTGTGCGGTGGCGAGCATCATCGAGCCAGCCTACGAGCCCGGTCCAAAATGCCCTGCTACATCTTGCTACGTCACAACAGCCGGAGAGGAGGACCCTATTGCAGCCTGCGGTGAGTAGACTTCTGCTTACTGTTGGTTTCCTAAGCATGCTAGAGTAGAGAGGCACACATGCCCAGTTATGCACCCAACCCATTTTGAAATGAATAACCCTACAAGTAATGTTATATACATTCATAAGTTACAGAAGTGGAAGGGAATTACAAGTGTATAGGTATAAGCTAGTGCAATGCATGTAAGTACCGTATATATATGTTTATAGATTTACGGAATGAGATATATATGAATGAGGAGTGTATATGGGTATACACATGGAGGAAGAGTTGGATAGTGTATGAGTATGTATATATATCTGTGGTTAGAAGTGTTGAGATGTGATAGTGTATGAGTATATATATCGACATAGACGAGGAAGAAGAGAGACTTCGAGTGCTGATTTATATATACATATATAATTAGACATTAGAGTGAGGGTACCGAAGTATATATACTTATATATATAGATATGTAAATGCACAGTGATACGGGTATATATATATATATAGATGTAAAAGTTAGTGTATGTGTAAATTATATAGAAGCATAAGATTAGTAGGTATGTAAATTATATATAGGAATATATTTATAGGCATAAGTATAGTGTATATAGATATATGGGTTACGTATATAAGTACGAGTTGAGAGTTATGAAATTATATAGATATATATAAGTACCGAGTAGTCACGGAATTATACGAGTTGAAGGTAAAAGTTAGAGTATATACATACGTACATATACATGTGGAAGAGTAGATTGTTAATCGGGAAAGAAGAGGAGTATTGTTCGTGGAGGAGTATTGTTCGTGGAGGAGTAGTTTCGAGTTTTAACTTATAACTTATAAAAATAAACTATCAGAGAGAAACAATTTATGGAAAACAAGTTCTAAAAGAAATTAGTAGATTCAAGAATAAACTTTGAGAACTTTCGGCACTAAGGGTAAAATGGTCTTTTACCCTAAGAGAGCTTTTTCCGTAATTCCTTCGCATGAGGTTGGACATCTGGATGTGATTTTGATCCACATGTCTTATTTGACAGACGTTTGAGTCACCACGAGTACGGACCGATTTGAGACTTGTTAGGGGGTGATTTGACTCAAGTAAGTCCTTGCGACTTACTTAGCCAGTTTTTGGATATTAGTTGAGTGATAGTGGTTGTGTGTGTGCGATGTGCGTGATTATAATAATAACAACTTGCTAGGACAACCGTTATTATTATGTTTAAGGCCCAAGTGTATGTATAACGGGCCGTGACATCACTGCCCAGCTCTGACAAGAGACTGGGAGGTTCTCTATACCCAGACCAGGCAGGTACAAAGTGAGATGCATCGGATCCATTCCTGATGGTTACACGGGGCGGAGGCGAGGTTTGGGAATCCCTCGTGTCACAAAATAAGTATCATTAGTAAGAGTGAATAACTTAAATGAAGATAATAAACGGACTTGTTTGAAAGCATGATGGGTGTTTATATTTTATGTGTGTGTGCGCTATTATTACTCTCTTAATATTTAGATAACTAGCTAATGGTTTCTCTTGTTGTGTTTTTAGATATACCGCAGGTTAGATCAGCAGCTGAGTGATCCGGAAGTAGTGGTCAGCCGGGTCTCCGTACTCCTTAGAGTGGGGGTTGGGGTTGTTGTTTGTCGTCCTTTCTTTTGTTAAGACAGTTGATTGTTTCCTCTTTGTTTAAGTACTATAGGCTGCTAGACCGTGTTGCATTCATTCCTTTAAAAATACTATTTCATGAATTTCGGTTTTTTCTTATTTGTGTCTTGTTGCAAGATCCTAGTAATATTGTTGTCAAACTGAGGTCGGGACCCATTGTGAGGTCCTAACCAGTAACGTTCCGAGTTTTGAGAATTCGGGGTGTTACACTACCTTTACTAATTCTTTTTGTGTTGACACTTTGACTAATAGTGAATTTTTTTCTTCTTATGATCATGGTATTTCCAATCAGCTTGTTGCTCCAAATAAAAAAACTAATTCTTATTCTAATATCATATAAGATTCTGAAAAAAGATCTTGTACACTTGTGTTTTTCACGGTTATTCCCCTGTTGAAATACTTGTTTGTTTTCTTTATTGGTCTTGGTTCCTCATACTTCTTGGGCATCCATTCTTGCACAACTCTTGTCCCGAAAGCAGTTGTAGCCTGCACATAGAACCAAAACTGGACAGTAGATGAGAATATGTTCATCAACATTTTATTTCTAGAGATGTAACTAAATTGAAAAACATTATCAAAGCAAGTTATCATTTCTTGGTACTTGCAAGCCTTATATTGTGTTTGGCTCTCCATAAAAAGTCTTTTGTTTATCCATTCTTTATCATTGTTGCTCCAATACGTAGTTGAGCCAGCATAGCACAAAATAACAAGGGACGAAACACACGACAAGCAATTTGAAGCCAGCAGGCACAATAACATGTAATGTACTTTAGGGATAGATTGTTGGTCCCTTATTGCTCATTATTCTCTATCTGGCAAGCATTATCGGGGAGCTTAGCACTGCGAGCCTCAAACAACAACAAATGCCAATTGAAGAAGCACAAGGTTGAGGGGCTTATATTACTAGAAGCAACACAAGCTGAAATGCAATTCAGAAAATGTGATATCAGATATTGGTAGTTGTTCCTATACTTTTGTCTCAATTGTTTAACGTTTCAGTCATTATTGTGGTTGTAGGACATCACCATTGGTCTGTTTTTACTCATTTGTTGGATCTGGAAGGTACAGAGCTGATCAAAATCAAAGTAGTTCATAAATTTTAAGGAAATAAAAACATAATAGAAGTCACACCATGTTCCTTCTTCTCTTAGCTTAAACTGATAGTTGTTCTGGAAATTAATTTGGTATTTGTTTGTATTAACCGCCTTCAAGGAATTCTGGAAAAGACTTAAATCCGAACAAAGAACAGAAAACATGGCAAGAAAGTTGCACATCGAAGCCAAACTAGTGCAAACCCGCAGCATGCTGGTTGTTTTACTTTTTAAAATGGTTCTTAGAAAGGCCCTACAAGTCAACATAGGAAACAACACAAACTATGTTTTTCAAGTAGTAAAAAAAACTTGACAAACTTCGATCAAAGTCCATACCCAGACCAATATACAACTTACTCCCTGAACGCTTTCTATGGTAGTAGGTTTTTTTCCTGAACATATAGTTGTTTAACAATTTCATTTTCTCAACTTTCTGACCAAAATCCATTTGTTCTTTCAAAGGTTCCAATAACCATTTGTTCTTTACTATATGGACTTGACTCCTATAAGGCAAACTATTTCCATCTACAATCTGATTCGTCATAAAAATCACTTCAGTCATTTTTATAGATTCTTTAGTCTTCACAAAACCGTAGAACTCATATAAATTCTTCATAGACCTATGACAATAAGAGGAATTACGAGTCATGGGACCTTGGGGGTAATGGTTAGAAAGGTTACCTGATATTGGATCCCACCAATCTAAAATCAGGGTGCCTGGAGTACTTATTCGGGTTGTGGTTGATGGCCATATGAAAGTAAGGAAACTATCAGAAAGAGCCCCATCATTCCGAGGGGTAAGGCGACGGTCCGGAGAGCCCGCGTAAGAGACGATGGACCTGTGACCCGATACAAAGAAGATTTTGCTTCTTCCTCTTCGCTAATAGATACTTCGTGAACAGAGTTTGTGCCGTCTTTTCTTTTTGACGGGTGTGAGCCAATAGAGCATCCAAAGCTAGCACAAGAGGTAGAGATCACTTAACCTCGATTCTCCATGGAAAAGGTGCACGAACTTGGAAATTATCTTCTCTCTTCTCCATTTCTTCTTGGCCTTCCTCTTAAGATTGGTGCTGTTTGTCGTTGAATGTTGTTTTGCTTCTTTTTTTCTTCTCTCAAGCTTAGCGCCGGTTCTTTGTCTCCCCTCAATTGAAACTATTTTGAATCTTGCTTCATTTTCTCAAAATTTTCAAACAGAGAGGCTTGTTTTTGGATTTGGGGGCTAGGGTTTCCATGAAATCGTGAAGGAGAAGAACCGTATTCCACCGCGAGTAGAAGCGCATACTTCTGTGGGTTGAGGGGTTTCATTTTCCGTCAACAATCACTTTGACTGACTTGTTGACATTCAACAAGTGTTTGTTAACGATTAACGATTTGTCAACAAATGCTTGTTGACCAAAAAACTGGAAAAAAAAGTCGATTATCAACAATCATTTAAAAATACTTGTTGACCGTCAACAAGTGTTTGTTGACAAAAAAAATTGAAAAAAATCAAATGGTATCCGTCCGTCCTGAATCCCGTCTCGGACTTACAAAACCCATGCTCAAATTCCACGCTCGATCCGAGTCCGGTCCGGAAAACGGGTGACCTTTTTTTTCCCAAAAGTTCAGCCCAGGTCCGGGGATGCCCAAGTCCAATGGTGGAGACAGGGGCTGCACCCTTACTTCTAGCAAAACTAGTTCTTCTTTGGTGGATGTAACTCATACTAGTCTGCTAGTTCATCTTGTAGATGGATGGACTGAGGTATTTGGAGTGCAATGTTTGAGTTGTGGAGAAGGAAAAAGAGTCATTCTCTTATAAAAACTTTTATGAACAGATACATATATGAACTAAATTCATTAAAGAAGTTACATTCAAACGGAACTAGTTATAACAGCGGACTTGTTTAAGTATTGAGGAATGGGATGGTGTTGGTGTTTGAATCCAAAGAAATATTTCCACTTTGTTGTAATAGCTACTAATCTGTGATATCTCTTTTGCAGCCACCTAGGGTCGATTCAGTGGTCAGCCAAGCAATGCATCTGCATTGGGAAGAAGTTACAAGTTGCTCATCTTCCATTCCAATTCACATATCTTAACAATCAAATTGTTTTTTTTTTCATAAAAAGTGTTGTTTCTTGTTATTTTGATCCAGGTATTAGAGAGTAGTTTTGGGTTTTCCCACACAGCTTGCCATTTCATCTTTAGACTAAAGTCTTCTACAGTGCATCACAGCTAAATCTATAACATACACAAAACGGTAAGTTGCACTTAACAAACATGTTGCCATAAATTCAACCATTCAGTGGAAAGAAATAATGAGTAAGAAGATCATTGTTAATATAAGAAACTCGAGACTTCATTTTGTCGTTACATGAAAGACTAAAGATTCTGCGGTCCACCAAATTTTATATATATTAATTTGGCTCTAAACGACTCATAAGAGTCAGTTGGCCAATTGCATATCATCATTTCGCATTTCTAATATCTCAACTAAACTCTAAGCCAAGCAGTCTATGGCAACTTCTTAAAACTTGAAGAATTCTATAAAATTCAAAATAACTTATTTGGATATGAATATCTTTTTAAGCCCGTAAGAGTTTACTTAACCGAACTAAGTATGTTCACGGATCGGACCCGCCGGGTCGAGGGTACGAGAAGGGTGACCCGGACCCGTGTAAAAGGCCAACCCGCCGGGTTGGCGACCAGACCCAGCGGGTCGACCCTTTTGTAATAAAACCCGACTTTTTTAAAAAAAAGAAGAAGAAAAGGCATGACCCGGCGGGTCGACCCGCCAGTGGCTATTTTAGCCGTTGGATCCTTTTTTTTTTTATTTTTTTTTTTCAAAATTTACCGGTGGCGGGTTGACCCATCGGGTCACGGGTAAGGATCACCTCAACCCTTACCCATACCCGTGACCCGTGGACATGCTTAAACCGAACAAACTTATCGGAATATCTCAAATATGAAATGTTAAACATTCTTTTTCTTATAACATTATCCATTTTGTCCATTTCAATTTGAATATTAATATCCATTTTTATCTTAACATTTTCCGGACATATTATTGGTTCCGTTTAGTATTTACGGTAAATTATTTTGGGATTATTATTCCAAATAATCTATAATCCAAATAAATTGGATAAAAAATATTATTTATATAGTCCAAAAATAATCTACCTTCAAATAATCCCCTAATAACATCAAATAATCCTTCTAACAAGGGTGTGATTGCTAAAAGATGTAGGGTTTTTTTTAAGAATAATCTAGATGGAGATTATAAGAGATTAATCTCCATTAACTTTGAATAAGAAGGTTATTTTTTGAGATCATACAAATTCATTTTAATAATCCAATATATAATCTCCATTTTTTACCAAACAAATTCTAAAATATAATCGCTTAAATATAATATAAAATAACCCACAATAGTCTCTTACCAAACTACCTCAAAGCACACCTTTGTCATCCTATTTTAATGTGGATTCAGAGTATCATAAGTACAATATATACATACGTACAACTTTAATATGTTTAATTGTTTGATACTTAATGTTTGATAATTTTTATCCTCAAAAGTATTAAAATCAATATATTTCAATAAAATGAACTAATTATATACAATACAAGCATCTATCAATATATAACCATAAACTCTAGATGATGGTATAATTTTTATTTCTAGCTTTCTAAATGAAAAATAGACTAAATTGTGTATTTTATGATGAAAGAGCTTTAGATTAATATATTTTGAAAAAACATATGTTATTTAATTATACACTTTTTAGTAATATATTTTAGATTCAAGATCTTAAAAAGTGAACCCAATAAAGACGGTTTAAGAAGCATGGATTCCAAAGGAACCCAAGTTGTAATTTAATAGTGAATACTCCTTTGGCTCTAAATGACTCCTAGGAGTCAAATTGCAACACATGCATAATATGTCATCATGGCAACTCAACTTGTGCTATGGGGGTCCATGCATATCAATTGCCACAAGTGAGGCTTAATTGTTGACTAAACAAAATCTGGATATGAATCTGAACTAATATAAAATTGTACCAAATATATTTTTGGGTGGTACTATTATTTTGTAACTTGTCAATTTGTCATTTATCTTAGTTAACTAATTGTTTTCATTATATTGTAGGTGGTTTAGGCCTTTTAAGAGAAAATATGACCTATTAATGTAATATTCGGAATTTTTATTCCGTTCAATTCCGTAACAAATCGGATTTCGATCCGTTGATCTTTGCTCGTTCTACCTAGTCGTACACACTATCTTAAATTTTATCATTTTATGTAACTTCACTTCACATAAAATGATAGATATTTTACATCAAACCCTAGATTTATTCCACTTCTAGCTCATGCCATTTGACAAGAACATGACGAGACCATGATAACGTCACTGATGAGTTTTGACAAGAACATGACGAGACCATGACAACGTCACCGATGAGTTTTGACAAGAACATGACGAGACCAAGACAAAAATTGATGAGACCAAGAAGAGATCGTGACAAGCGTTTGACTAGGTCATGCATGAGCTTGACAAAGCCATGACAAGTTTTGACAAAGCCATGACAAGTTTTGACAACCTCAGCCCACTCTTCTTGACCACTTCAGCCCGCCTAGTGTTGCCTTTGCTTCAGCCCATCTCCTTGCTTATGCTGGCCCAGCTACACGTAACTCTCTCAAGCCAACAATCCTTTGCTTCAACCCATCTCCTTGCTCGTGTTGGCCTAGCTACACGTGAAGCCCATGAAGAAGCAAATGTGCAGCCGGTCTTCTGTCCCTCCGTTTCTCACGTAACAACTATTGAATTTGGAATGAGGATCTTCTGTAACGGCTCCTAAAATAACGCAGAAAAGGGAGCAAGTCCAACAGTGCCCACGTTTCCCATCTCCCGTCTACATTCAACGCTCCACTCGTCCTTGTCTTACCTTCTGCAGAAGAACCACCTCCCTCACTTTCCTCTTCGCGTCCCAACCAGTGCAGAAAACTTCATCTTCCGCACCTTTCTCGTCGATTCCCAGCAGGCGTAGCCAGCAACTTCAGCGTCTTCTCTTCAACCTTCGAGCAGGAGTAGCAGTTGACGCCAGCGAGCCTTCCTTGGAGCTTCCAGCCGGAGTGACAGAAGAGACTCTCGTCCCCAAGACATCCGCAGGTAGCCTCAACCCTTTTCCTTCCTTGTTGTATCTGAGTAAGCCAGGCCTAAACTGTGCCTTCTGTCTCTCTATGTCTCGGCCATTCGACACACTTGGGGTTCTCTCGTTGACGACAACCAAGTAGCTCAGTAAAGGGCAGCACACCAGTTTTATTCAGGCTACAGATCGGCCAGAAAAGAAAGGAACTTTGCACCCGGATTTTGCCCAAAATTGAGAGCCTTGAAGGGTGAATCGGTTGCTCACCAAATTGCTAGGAAAGATCGAACATGTGGTGTGTAGTTGGGATTCAGATCACGAGTTTAACCATTGGTAATAATCAAACCTAAGATCAAGTACATCTTGCTGAGTTTTGGTTTCCAGAAATTTATGTGTTTCAGTCAAATTTGAGCCTTTTGTTTGATACCTTAGAAGCATGATCCACCGTTCAATTTTTAATATGTTTTTGAATGATATGCAACTGTAATGTATCAAAATTTGGGACTTATCCAACGGGTAGATTTAGATATGCAAAGGTTGAAAGTAGACTGGTTAGGCTTTTAGTGAAATGACTCAGAAAAATACGAAGTATAGAATTTCTGGTTTTGTGTTCAATTTTGGAGAATTTTGTAGAAGTGATGGTTGGACAGTTATAAGAAATAATTGCTTCTATGAGTAGAATGCATATCATAGATGACCTAGAGAATTATAAATTTATTCGAGCTTCATATTTGGAACCAAAGTTGGATCCTAGTGACTTTTTAGAAAGTAGGAAAATGTGTAGTTCGTTAAGTTCTACCTAAACTCACTCTTAAGAGATAGAAATATGATATTTAGTCCCAAGTAAGAGTTTAAGCATGTATTATGAGATTTTTGGAAGATTCGGGACCAAGGGTAAAATAGTCATTTTACCTTAGATGTGTATTTTTAGTGACTTCTCTTCTGATAGGACCTTACATCTTAGAAGTCATAGACTTCTAAGTATATTTGACATGTGTTGATCCACTTGCCTCCTATGACAGGCAGTTGAGTTGCTACGGTTACAGATCGAGTTGTGTTTAATAGAGAGTCGAGACTTGATTCAGGTAAGTCCTTTGGGCTTACTTAGCTAGCTTCTGGATATGAGTGTGGATAATGATAGAGGTGTTTGAATGATGTGTTTATAGTTGTATTTAGTATAAATTATATACCGACCTATACATTGGCCTAAGAGTAACGGGCGGTGGCATTCTGCTCAGTTAGCCTGAGAGCGCTGGGGGTTTCTTTAGGGACTAGTCCACACTCGGTTTGTAGTGATGCTACCGGAGGAGGTAAGCTAGACCTACACCCAGTTGGATAAGGAACGGTGGCGAGAACTCTTAAGATTTCTCGTGCCACAACTGTAAAATGGAATAAGGTGAATAACTAAACTATAAGATAATAACCAGTTTGTGTGCCAGCATGATGATTGTTTATATTATCTTGGGTGTGTTTGTGCTATTCTTATTCTGCTTATATTTGGATAGTTAGCTAACAGTTGTATTTGTTGTTTAGACGTACCACAAGTTAGAGCAAATGCCGAGTAATTCGGATGGTAGTGGTCAGTCGGGGTGTCGTACTTCATAGAACGGGTTGCAGTTTCTGTTTCTTTATGTTGGTCTTTCAGATATTAAGTTCTCTGTTCTTGGATTGTAAGAGATTCTTTATTGCCGGCTGTTAGTGTTTCTGGTCACATCCATGACATTGTTAAAAATATTTTATAATTTTTGGTTTTCCTTATTTGTGCCTTGTTGTAAGATCTAGTTAAGTTATTGTCAAACTAAGGTTGGGACCCATTGTGAGGTCCTAGCTAGTAGCTCCCCGTATTCCGAGTACTTGGGGTGTTACAACATGGTATTAGAGCCTGGTTGGCATCAATGGCACTTGAAATCTTCTAAAAAGTCAAATAAGTAAATAAGCAGAACCCGAAAGGGGTCTGAGTTTTCCATAGGAATTTTTGGTTTTCAAAATGCATCCATAGTCGGGTTGGGATAGAAAGTACGGACGACCACCACTACCTCCGCGGATCTTGGCATTCTTAGTATGATCACTTTAGACTTTTACTGCTTTTGACCGATTAGCTAAATTATAACTGTAGTTGTTATCACTCGTGCAGATGGCACGTACTAGGGCTACACCAAATGCTGGTCGAGGTAGAGGTCATCCACCTCTTCCTCTAGCTAGACAAGATAGGGGTGATAGGACTTCTGTTGTTAGAGGATGTGACCATAGAGGTAGACCTCCACTGGTGAGAGGTCGAGGTCGAGCTCCTCGAGAGGATCCACGCACAGCGAGCATGCCAAATGTTGTAGTGGAAGAGGTAGCTGAGAGTATAGTTCTCGAGGTCGGGAATGAGACCGCTGCTAGGTTTGGAGCATAGGGGGCACATTCGATTGGGTTAGGAGGCGTCTCTATAGGGGCATTTGAGCACAAAGAGTACAGAGCGTACGTCCAACGTATGGAGGAGGCTGCCAGGACAGATGGACTTGCCCAGGTACCGCCAATACCGGCTAGGTCAGCTCAATTGTCACAGAGAGTGACTCAGGCGCTGACTGTGCCTGAGAGGAGAGTTGAGGTTGACAGAGCTTCTGCTGGGTCTAGAGCCCCGAGACCAGATGAGTGGTTGAAGGCTTTCAACACCTTGAAAGTTCCCTCATTCGATGGAGAGATAGGGTTGGAAGTGGAGCATTTTATAGGGCACGTAGAGACTGCACTAGAGGCGATATGTTACCCAGAGGATCGACAGGTGGAGTTAGTATAAACCTTGTTCACGGAGCAGGCTCATTATTGGTGGCGGACCATTCGTAGCCGAGTCACCAGTTGGGATCAGATGAGGAGCGTTATTAGGGAGAGGTACTGCCCTGCCTCATTGAGGAGAGAGAAGTTTCAGGACTTCATTGAGGCGGGATTTGAGGATATTCCGGTTGCTGAGGCAGTCAAGAAGTTTCAGAAGGAGTTGACCCTACTTGGACCAGCTGCACCTCCTGAAGAGCAGCACGTGTACCTCTTCTCCCGGAGATTGAGAGAGAGCACTTGTTCTTATCTTGTAGGATTCCGCTCCGAGTCTTTGTCAGACTATCAGGATAGGGCTTCTGCATATGAGAGAGATCGGCTAGTTCTGAGGAGAGCAGTTCAGTCTGGTAAGCCGGATAAGTGGAAGAGGACACGGTATGCTAGTAGCAGTACAGTAGTATCTGGTTATAGGCGAGGACAAACTCAGGGAAGACCTAGCTATCACACTACAATTCAGACTTCGGGTAGAGATCGACAGTGTTTTAACTGCGGCGGTCGCGATCATTTTAAGGCAGACTACAAGAGGCCATCTACTAACTGTTTCACTTGTGGCAAGCCGGGACACATGGCTACTTTCTGCCGTCGGGGAAGAGCCCCGTCACAATATGATTCTTTCCCTACATGTGCTGAGAGGAGTGGACAGAGGCCTCCACAGTACCGAGCGCCGAGTCAGCAGTAGCAGCAGTAGCAGCAGTACCAGGCTCCAAGACACCCTGCTTCACATAATACTGCACAAGGATCAGGCCGGGGTAGGGGACGTGGTGGTACTACTGACACCAGAGGATCCCCGTCGAGAGTGTGTGAGTTGAGGAGTGTTGATCAGCCAGCGACACCTGCGACCACAGGTACTATTTGGATTCATGAGTTACCTGTGCGAGTTTTGGTTGATACGGGTGCTACGCACTCCTTTATATCAGAAGCATGCGTAGATAGGTTGTCCTTATCTACGGTAGAGGGTGTACCTTTTGCAGTTAGGTTACCTGATGGGGGTAAGATTAGAGGATCCCGAGATATTTATGACTGCCCTATTTATCTGGGAAATCGGTGTTCGCCCCTAAAGGTGTGTGCAAATAAGCTTTAAATTTATAAAACTAGAATCAAGCAAGCGAACCCGCAGTGTACGGATCGACGTAGTTAAGCAAGAATTCCAGAGTATCGAACACAGGGATTTGGGTGGGAACAAATTCAATTGCAGATTATCAAGCGAGTAAATATGAGAGCCTTGCAAATTATTGGGAAAACAACAATCCTAAAGATCCAAGTATCCAGCTGTGGCTATCGATTCAAGATATACTAATGATATAAAGACAGAGTTGAGATATGCAAAGGTATACTAATGTAAGGTAATCGTACGGTGAAGTTTCAAAAACCTTATATGACTCACCTACAAGAAACTCTCTATACAGGTTGTTGAGTCTTCAATATAGAAAGATTCTAAAGGCAAGAATTAATGTCAAATACCCAAACTTGTAATCCAAGGATCAAGACTAACTTAACCGATTACGGTTGTGACACTCACAATCGAGGTAGAGGTTGTTGAGGCTTCACTACCACCTAGAAAAGGCAAACCTAAACTAAGTTAAAGCAAATCTTTAACTTTGGATTAAAGTAAAAGCAGGTTCGTAAACTTAAGAGAAATTACGGGTAGATCTTGAGACTCCACGGCCGTGGAACTCAAGAACAAACCGTGATTTAGGGTTCGTCGACGATTCTCTCTAACTCTCAGGGTCTAATCTGTTTACGATCGATCTATCATCATCTAAGCCACAACTATCAACCCTTCACCTTAGAATTGTTAAGGGTTTTTAGCCAATAACAGTCATGTTGATATCAAATTCAAGAATTAAAAGATAGAAAGTTGAAAACTTCCGAAAACTTTCAATAAACTTCAAACCAATCTCAAAGTCACAATCAAGAACGAATATTGTCAATAGATTCAGAAGAAAGCAAACAATCACAACCTTAGGAAAGAAAGAAGAACGGGATGTCAATCCGTCTTCTAAGTCAAACCTAAACAAGAAGAGAAATCTTCTAGCAACAATCTTCCAAAAGCTTCGATCTTCCGCCAATCCGGAAATCTCAACAGCAATCTCCACCAAAGGTGCGAGATTAGGGCAAGTCCCAACACGAACTTCAATCTCCAACGAGATGTAAAATGCCGCTAAGCGAAGGCGTAAGCCAAGGTCTAAAGCGAGGTCGCAAAAGTGCGTCTAAGCCGGGATCGCAAAAGTGCGTCTAAGCGGGGATCGCAAAAGTGCGTCTAAGCGGGGATCGCAAAAGTGCGTCTAAGCGGGGATGACGGAATCTTGCTTCGTCCGTCTTTTTATAGGGCAAGATAAAATATCGGCCCGGCCCAATCTTCAAAAGATCGCGGCTTCAAAATGTGGCGAAAAAGATCGCCAAGATCACGGTCGTGGAAGGTTCCACGACCGTAATTTAGAGCGTGGAAAGTGTCACGGTTTGAACCATGGATTCCACGACCGTACTAGTTACTGGAATGCATCACGCCTCTCTTTGCAAGATTCCACGGCCGTGGAACTAAACGTGGTTTGTAGTACGGCCGTATTTTAGAGCGTGGTTTAGGGCAAGAACGTGATTCTTCCCTAGCCTCGTGCACTCCTCAAGTTGAGCTCCATTTTGCTCCTAATAATGCCCTCATTCCATGGGCATACTCAATCAACTCTACTTTGCTCGATTCCGTTCGGAAATGACTCTCAATCACCTATAATCAACATAAAGCTAGTGTAGACATCCATATCGACAATATAGGCAAACTAGCTCACAAATGCAACAATGCTAAATCAAAGACTATCAATATGAATCAAATATACTTAGAAAACGTGCCTAAAACATCACAATATTTCATGCTAACAATCGGGATTTGCTGGTAGATTTCCTAGTCATGCCCTTAGCACATGAGGACGTGATCTTAGGGATATATTGGATGACGAGACATGGAGCGGTCTTAGTCATTGGCAGGAGGACTATGATTGTCGCCACTGAGGAGGGTCACAAAGTGATATTTCGAGGTTGAGACCTCGGAATGTCCGGCACCGTTATCAGCACAGTGAGAGCAGCGAGACTAATAGCACAGGGTTGTGAGCCCTTCTAGTGTTATGCCATGAAGGAACGCAAGAGTCTGACAGTAGAGGAGATACTAGTTGCATGCGAGTTTGCAGAGGTATTTAGTGACGATCTGCCAAGGTTACCCCCACAGAGGAGTGTTGACTTTAGCATTGAGTTAGAGCCGGGCACGAGACCGATCTCGAAAGCCCCGTACCGCATGACACCGATAGAGCTGCTTGAGTTGAAGAAGTAGTTAGAGGAGTTAGCAGAGAAGGACTTCATACGCCCTAGTGTTTCTCCCTGGGGAGCACCGGTATTGTTTGTGAGGAAGAAGGACGGATCGATGAGGCTATGCATCGATTACAGAGAGCTGCACAAGGTCACCATCAAGAACAAGTATCCACTACCTCACATAGATGATCTGTTGGACCAGTTGCATGGAGCGTCGGTGTTTTCGAGGATAGACTTGAGGTCGGGTTATCACCAGCTGAGGGTGAGGGACTAGGACATACCTAAGACGGCATTTTGGACTAGGTATGGCCATTATGAGTTTGTAGTGATGCCATTCGGGCTCACTAATACGCCGGAGGTATTCATGGAGTTGATGGACGGGATATTCATCGATTTCTGAGACCAGTTTGTAATGGTCTTCATTGACGACATCCTAGTTTACTCTAGGAGTCGAGAGGAGCATGCTGGACATTTGAGGACAATGTTACATATTCTGCAGGATAGCGAGCTGCATGCTAAGTTGTGCAAGTGCGAGTTCTGGATGTCAGAGGTAGCCTTTCTAGGCCATGTAGTGACTGCTAAGGGGATTAAGGTCGATCCGGCGAAGATCGAGTCAATGTCTTCTAGGCAACCTCCGAAGAATGTTAAGGAGGTTCGCAACTTTCTAGGTTTGACAGGTTACTACCGCCGGTTCGTGGAAGGGTTCTCCCTGATTGCCCGACCACTTACCTGTCTTCTGAGGAAGACTACTCAGTTCATTTGGTTTGAGCCGTGTCAGCGGAGTTTTGAGGAGCTGAAGAGGAGATTGGCGTCTGCTCCGATTTTAGCACAGCTTGAGGGTACAAATGACTTTGTGGTATACAATGATGCATCCAAGCTAGTCTTTGGGTGTGTCTTGATGCAGAGGGGTAAGGTCATTGCCTATGCGTCTTGATAACTGAAGACGTATAAGGAGAACTACCCCACACACGACCTTGAGTTAGCTGCAGTAGTCCATGCTCTTAAGATCTGGTGTCACTATCTCTATGGGACAACGTGTCAGATCTTCACAGACCATAAGAGTCTGAAATACATATTCACTCAGCGGGAGTTGAATAACCGCCAGAGGCGGTGGCTAGAGTTGATCAAGGATTTCGACCTTGAGATTCTCTACCACCCCGGAAAGGTGAATGCAGTTGCTGACGCGTTAAGTCGGAAGACGCCTCGGGAGAAGGCGATAGCCCGGTTGACAGTACAACCGCAATTACAAAGGGATTTGGCTTGGTTGGAGGTAGAGATTTAGTTTCCAAATACAGTTCATCGGTTGGCTACCTTGGAGTTACTTCCTGATCTGTTGGGTGAGATCTGACAAAAGCAAGAGACATGTCCAACTTTGACTAGGATCCGAGACAAAATGTCTCGAGATGAGGCACCTCATATCACTATTGGTGCTGATGGAGTGATAAGGCGTCAAGATCGTATTTGTGTACCATCAAATAGTGAGTTGAGACAACGGATATTAGGTGAGGCCCATGCTGCCCCATACTCAGTGCATCCAGGAGCGAGCAAGATGTACAAGGACGTGAGACGTTCCTTCTGGTGGGGTGGTTTGAAGCCCGACGTGGCTCGGTTTGTAGCTCAGTGTGCGACCTGTCATCAGGTCAAGATTGAGCATCGTAGGTCCGGAGGAGAGCTCCACCCACTGCCAGTACCATAGTGGAAGTGGGAGGATATTTCTATGGATTTTATCACGAGATTGAGACTCAACAGAGGTTTTGATGCTATTTGGGTGGTGGTAGACCGTCTTATGAAGACCGCATGTTTCATTCCGATTAACAAAATGTGGCTGGTAAGTTGTCTAGATGAGGAGTTCACTAGACACATTGTGAGACTTCATGGAGTACCAAGGACTATCGTCTCCGACAGGGATGGACGTTTCACCTCGAGATTTTGGCAGCAGGTACATATTGCTTTGGGGACGAGCCTCCACTTTACCACTGCTTACCACCCAAAGATTGATGGTCAGTCTGAGAGGACCATCCAGACGTTAGAGGACATGCTGCAGGCCTGTGTAATGGATTGGTGACATGTGTGGCCAGATCACCTTCCCCTTGTAGAGTTTTTCATATAATAACAGTTGGCACGCGTATATTGGGATTGCTCCTTATGAGGCTCTGTACGGGCAGAGATGCCGTACCCCGTTGTGCTGGGATGAACCTAGCAGAGCTGATGGAGTAGCTCCAGACCAGATACAGGACGATATCGCTCGGATTGCTCTAGTCCGAGAGCGGATGTTAGTAGAGCTCAGAGTCGTCAGAAATCTTACGCCGACAAGAGGCGTCGACCTTTGGAGTTTAGAGTAGGTGCACAAGTGTGGTTGAGAGTGTCAACGACGAGAGACGTCCGACGTTTAGGCATTAAGGGGAAGCTGAGTCCCCGATATGTCGGACCTTTTGAGATCTTGGAGAGGGTCGGAGAGGTTGCCAACAAATTAGCACTGCCACCGAGATTGGAGGGGGTCTATCCAGTCTTTCATGTATCTCAGCTGAGAGAGTATATACCGGACCTGAGACACGTCATCAACCATGAGGATATGATAGTTGAGCCTGACCACACTTTTATGGAGTATCTAGTAGCCGTCCTAGAGCGCAGTACTAGACGTCTGCGTTCCAAGGAGATACCAAAGATGAGGATCCAGTGGTCTAGACGAGGAGCCGATAAGGCCACTTGGGAGACAGAGAAGAGCATTAGACGTTGTTATCCCGAGTACTTTGAGGAGTTAGCCGCTACTTCTGTACCGATAGGTCAATACTTAGACGTTGTTTGTGTGACTTCTGTGATTATACATTAGATTGGGTGATTATTTTTTGAAGTGTTGCATGATTTTGATGATTGAGTAGTCTTGCATGTTAAGAAGTAAGAGTGAAGATTTTATAGCTAATGAGTTAAATCCTTTTATTTGTAGAAGACACAGATTAATGCTTGCCCCGAAACTTAATTTAAGGGGGTACTGATGTAATATCCGGAATTTTTTTTATTTAATTCCGTAGCAAACCGGATTTCGATCCGTTGAT
Organism: Fagopyrum homotropicum; assembly: GCA_033239125.1. Classification (NCBI taxonomy): domain Eukaryota; kingdom Viridiplantae; phylum Streptophyta; class Magnoliopsida; order Caryophyllales; family Polygonaceae; genus Fagopyrum; species Fagopyrum homotropicum. Next base: position 133,579,754 of record BSWB01000004.1, read on the forward strand.
CTTTGCTCGTTCTACCTAGTCGTACACACTATCTTAAATTTTATCATTTTATGTAACTTCACCTCACATAAAATGATAGAATTTTTACATCAAACCCTAGATTTATTCCAATTCTAGCTCATGCCATTTGACAAGAACATGACGAGACCATGATAACGTCACTGAAGAGTTTTGACAAGAACATGACGAGACTATGACAACGTCACCGACGAGTTTTGACAAGAACATGACGAGACCAAGACAAGAATTGACGAGACCAAGACGAGATCGTGACAAGCGTTTGACAAGATCATGCATGAGCTTGACAAAGCCATGACAAGTTTTGACAACCTCAGCCCACTCTTCTTGACCACTTCAGCCCGCCTAGTGTTGCCTTTGCTTCAACCCATCTCCTTGATTATGCTGGCCCAGCTACACGTAACTCTCCCAAGCCAACAATCCTTTGCTTCAGCCCATCTCCTTGCTCGTGTTGGCCCAGCCACACGTGAAGCCCATGAAGAAGCATATGTGCAACCGGTCTTCTGTCCCTCCATTTCTCACGTAACAGCTATTGAATTAGGAATGAAGATCTTCTATAACGGCTCCTAAAATCACGTAGAAAAGGGAGCAAGTCCAATAGTGCCCACGTTTCCCATCTCCCATCTACATTCAACGCTCCACTCGTCCTTGTCTTACCTTCTGCAGAAGAACCACCTCCCTCACTTTCCTCTTCGTATCCCAGCCAGTGCAAACAACTTCATCTTCCGCACCTTTCTCGTCGATTCCCAGCAGGCGTAGCCAGCAACTTCAGCGTCTTCCCTTCAACCTTCGAGCAGGAGTAGCAGTTGACGCCAGCGATCCTTCCTTGGAGCTTCCATCCGGAGTGACAGAAGAGACTCTCGTCCCCAAGACATCCGCAGGTAGCCTCAACCGTTTTCCTTCCTTGTTGTATCTGAGTAAGTCAGGCCTAAACTGTGCCTTCTGTCTCTCTATGTCTCGGCCATTCGACACACTTGGGGTTCTCTCATTGACGACAATTAGGTAGCTTAGTAAAGGGCAGCACACCAGTTTTATTCACGCTACAGATCGGCCAGAAAAGAAAGGTACTTTGCAGCCGGATTTTGCCCAAAATTGAGAGCCTTGAAGGGTGAATCGGTTGCTCACCAAATCGCTAGGAAAGATCGAACTTGTGGTGTGTAGTTGGGATTCAGATCACGAGTTTAACCATTGGTAATAATCAAACCTAAGATCAAGTACATCTTGCTGAGTTTTGGTTTCCAGAAATTTATGTGTTTCAGTCAAATTTGAGCCTTTTGTTCGATACCTTTGAAGCATGATCCACCGTTCAATTTTTAATATGTTTTAGAATGATATGCAACTGTAATGTATTAAAATTTGGGATTTATCCAACGGTTAGATTTAGATATGCAAAGATTGAAAGTAGACTGGTTAGGCTTTTAGTGAAATGACTCGGAAAAATACAAAGTATAGAATTTCTGGTTTTTTGTTCAGCTTTGGAGAATTTTGTAGAAGTGATGGTTGAACAATTTTAATAAATTCTTTCTTTCATGAGTAGAATGCATATCATAGACGACCTAGATAATTATTTCGAAATTTTTATAAATTTATTCGAGCTTCATATTTGGAACCAAAGTTGGATCCTAGTGACTTTTTAGAAAGTAGGAAAATGTGTAGTTTGCTAAGTTCTACCTAAACTCACTCTTAAGAGATGGAATCATGATATTTAGTCCCAAGTAAGAGTTTAAGCATGTATTATGAGATTTTTGGAAGATTCGGGACCAAGGGTAAAATAGTCATTTTACCTTAGATGTGTATTTTTAGTGACTTCTCTTCTGATAGGACCTTACATCTTAGAAGTCATAGACTTCTAAGTATATTGGACATGTGTTGATCCACTTGTCTCCTATGACAGGCAGTTGAGTTGCTACGGTTACAGATCGAGTTGTGTTTAAGAGAGTCGAGTCTTGATTCAGGTAAGTCCTTTGGGCTTACTTAGCTAGCTTCAGGATATGAGTGTACGTGGATAATGATAGTGGTGTTTGAATGATGTGTTTATAGTTTAATTTAGTAGAAATTATATACCGACCTATACATTGGCCTAAGAGTAACGGACGGTGGCATTCTGCTCAGTTAGCCTGAGGGCGTTGGTGGTTTCTTTAGGGACTAGTCCACACTCGGTTTGTAGTGATGCTACCAGCGGAGGTAACCTAGACCTACACCCAGTTGGATAAGGAACGGTGGCGAGAACTCTTTAAGATTTCTCGTGCCACAACTGTAATATGGAATAAGGTGAATAACTAAACTATCAAATAATAACCGGTTTGTGTGCCAGCATGATGATTGTTTATGTTATCTTGGATGTGTTTGTGCTATTCTTATTCTGCTTATATCTGGATAGTTAGCTAACTGTTGTATTTGTTGTTTAGACGCAGGGGCGGCCCTTGGGTGGAGCAGCCGCCCCACCCTCGAAAAAAAAATATATTTTTTTTTTGTGAAAAAATCGTTTTAAAATGAGTTGTGGGCCTTGTGGCTTCTTGTTTATAAAAAATTTTTTCTACGATTTATTAATTTTTTAAATATAACTATTCTTGTGTTATATTTAAATGTTGTTTTGGATCTTTCGCCGAAGTAAACGAAACTTCAAAAGAATTTCCCGTTTTAGGCTCGGAGTGAAATAATTAACCAAAATGCACGAGATTTATTTTTGAAGTAGAAGCGCGGTCTTAGACTGCACTATTATTTGTAAAACGCGTTGTTGAGGACAACGTTTTAATATCCGAAATAAAGATAATAAAAACACAAATAGAGGTGCGGTACTAGACCGCGGCTATAGTGTAACGTTTTTGAAAGAAAAAAAAACTAAAGAGGCGCGGTTATAGACGCGCCTATAGGGCAGCTATTTTTTTAAAAAAAATTATAGGCGCGGTCCACGACCGCGCCTTTAAGTGTAATGTTTTTTTTTTTGTATTTTTGTTTATTGTAAGTAGATAACATATTGACTTTGTTTTTATCGCTATTTTATTTTCATAGATATATTTATCGAAAATAAAATTTCGCCCCCCCTTTTAAAATCCTGCGGCCGCCACTGTTTAGACGTACCACAGATTATAGCAGATGCCGAGTGATCCAGATTGTAGTGGTCAGCCAGGGTGTCGTACTTCATAGGACGGGTTGTAGTTTCTGTTTCTTTATGTTGGTCTTTTAGATATTACGTTCTTTGTTCTTGGATTGTAAGAGATTCTTTATTGCCGGTTGTTAGTGTTTCTGGTCACATCCATGACATTGTTAAACATATTTTATGATTTCTGGTATTCCTTATATGTGCCTTGTTGTAAGATCTAGTTAAATTGTTGTCAAATTAAGGTCGGGACCCATTGTTAGGTCCTAGTCAATAGCTCCCCGAGTTCCGAGAACTTGGGGTGTTACAATTAATGGGAGAATGTTTTTTCACAAATCTACTAATGTTCTCTTTGTTGTCAAGGAAGTATTGATTAAAATGGAGTTGATTGATATCCAAGAGCGAAGAAAAATGAATCGCTCAAGGCATCACATCGACCGGCCCGTCTTACACTACTAGCTTGTCAGACCGATCAATCACACTTACTAAGCATTTGACCATATTTTCCAAGACGTTGTGTTTTGCTACATATCAAGTCATTTCACTATAGCAATCGGTTAGACCTTTCTCACATGTCGGCCCGATCGGTCCATGTCAACTGCATCGAAAGATATATCTTTCTTTTTTTTTTCCTTTTTAATTTTAGGATATCTTTTAGTCTTTACATTTGGACATTTTCATATTTTATCTTCTTATAAGGTATGGGTTTAGTAAAATTGTCCTCTAATCCTAAGAGGATTTTGTTAGATTTCATCCTTATAGATTAGGTGGTGCAACCTTTTGTTTTTTGTTTTTGTTTTTTTATATCTAGTTTTCATTTGAGAATTTCTCCGCTTACTATAGCAGCCGGTTGACTTGTCCCACTCGATCAGTTCGATCGAACACTACTCATCATTGATAATAAATGAGAAATTATGTAAGTTTATGTCATGATGACTTCTATTTTTCTAGGGTCTAGAGAGCCCAATTTTGCATAAAATATCTATGATGTTGATGATGATATGTATCTCTTCTAATATATGTATTAAATTATGTGTTATGGTAGTTTAGGGTTTGTCTATTGCAATATGCAAGAATTATGCATATACTTACTTATATTCTATAGGTTCTTCGAAGAGTTAAGTGCAAGATAGGAGAATTGCGTGATTTATACTTTTCATATCCTACAAGATGAGAGAGTTGCCCCAGGTAGATTCCTTTATATCATAATTTATATGACTTGGATGTGGATATTATTGTTATCAATTGAGATTGAAAATGCATTGTTGTGGAGACTTAGATTTTGGAATGCCTTTATTTCTTAACTACAATCATTGCTATTCTCGATTTCGCTAATACTAGATAAAATGATAAAAAAAACCCATTACCCTTACAATTACTGACATACGATTCCTACCTTGTCGGACCGATTAATCGCAACCGAACGGACATACTTTTTTTTATGTTTCCTGGTTTCTTTCATTTTACCACTCAAGTTACACTTTCCTCACCATCGATCGGGTTGACTCCCCCTTTCCATCGGGTCATCCCTACTTCAGGTTTCCTAGTTGTGTTTGTTTTCGGACTTTACAATTAATGAGATAAATCATTGCAATTTTTTTTATCCTAACCCTTTACTACGACTAGGTCTTGTAACTATTTACGAGATTTGGGGCTTGTGTTTCAACCCTCATCATAGTGAGAAAATAAGGGATTTTCAAATTATTTCGAAACCATGTAACAAACAAAAAGACTAAAACACTACTACTAAAAAAATAAGGTTATAATGACGGCCTGATGTGGACAAATGATATGCTCAATTATCAGAAAATACCGCAAGTGCGCGATCATTGTCAATTTAGTATGATACATTCATCAAGATTGAGTTCTACAAGAATTTTATATAGTTTATTGAGATCAAGTTCAAAGCAATTTTACGTGTGTAAAAGAAAATAAAAGTGGGTGATCAATGGATCAAAGATTGGGGGTGAATTAAGTAACCAAGATCAAGTGACAAGCAAGTATCAAACATAAGAGAAAACACTAGGTTTGAGGCTAGTTCTTCCAAACCATAACTAACTAGCATGCTTAAGGAGTAATATTCAATCAATGAAGGGTAATGACATGTAATTTGTGAGTTTATCTAAGCATCATAATTCTCTTTTGAAGCTCATAGGATATCTTATGTTAATCAAGTTATGTTATGGTCAAGCCACTACTCAATTGACTAAGCTTATATAACAACCATGTTACTTTTGGGATCCCGCGACCGCACCTCACCTTGGTTGTTGTTCGCTCCAAACGGTGTGTGCAAGCTTTAAATTTATAACCCTAGACGTAAGCTTAAAACAAGGATGCGAACCCGCAGTGTACGGGTCAATCGTAGTAAAAGCAAGGAATTCCAAGGGTCGATCACAGGGACTTAGTGAAACAAAGTCCAATCACGGTGTGCTTAAGCAATTACTAACCACAAGTAATCAACACAATCAAAGGATGATAAAAGTCAATAAAGGAAACATGCAATTCTAGGGATTAAAGCATCTAGTTGTGGTTCCAACTCAAGATCTATAGATAAGCGGACAAAGCTGAGGTTTTTGTATAGGAAAGGTGTTACTAAAGTGGAATAGATCACCGGGTAAGTCTCACTATTCACTAATCCTAAACCGTAACTCCTATTACCGGGTAAGTCTCAAGGAATCAAGATAAAAAACTATAATCTCAAACTAACAAACCATCTAAGGGAATAGAATCAACCTTTACCGGGTAAGTCTCAGGCTAACTCACAAAGATGGGATGAAAGCACACTCAAACCCTAATAAAGGACAAACCTTTATTACCTACACTTATAATCTTTGGTAAACAAACTAAGGAATTTCCAGGTAAGTCTCATCCTAGGCTTGCATTGAACCAGGAAAGGTGTAATAAGAATAGGATTTGGCAAACTCTAACACTTAACTCTCAGTTTAGGATCAGATAAGTCACCTCGGTTAGCCAAATTCCACCCCGGCCGAGATTTTCATCGACTGAACGAGATGCTTAGGGTTAAGGTTAAAGACTCGAACTTTCAGGATCCTACTGGAATCTAACATTATTCTATCGTTGTTTTTCCCACAACCTTAAGCCAATCACCCTAGAATCACACAAAGAGATTAGCCACTCATCATCATGAAAGTATTAATCAAATATATGGGAAGAAGGTGAATATTTGAACAAGAAGAATTTAATGAAAAGACTTCAACAACTGAATCAAATATCACAACAAAGCGTTCCTTGGATAGAAATCCAACAAGAAAGACAATAAGGAAGGGAATCTAAGATGATCTTACAAAAACCCTTCAAAAGCTATAAAAGCTACAATCTTCCTTCTTAAACCTTCAAAAAGGTTCTTCAAATCTCCCAACTGGAGTATGGCTGCAGCGTGTTTTTCGGTGTAAGCGGGATGTTAGCGGATGTATGCAGCATGTCGGATTTGTGGGAAATCCGACCCTTCTTATAGGAAAATTACTCTCCAAAGATAAGATATCTTAGAAAGATCTCTTCCCATAAAAAATAGGTAAAATATATGATCTAGTATATCTTCTTCCTTCCAAGAGCCAAGCCCAAAAATATAAGATCTCTTTCCAAAGATAAAAGATCTCAGCCAAGAATAAAATATTCTCGCCGCGTCCCAGGTGTTCGCCTCGGTCGAGTCGGCTTCTCTGGATCACCTCGGTCGAGGTGAATTTGTGGTCAACCGAGGTGAATCACAACTGAATGTGAAATCTCTCAAATCTGGTCCAAAGTGAATCACTAATCCATGGCTATGCTTCCTAGATGGTTCCTTATGTTCCTGAATGTAGCTCCAATGATTCCATAGCTCCTTTTGCTCCTTTTTGATGCAAAACGTGCCATTTTACCTACGATTACAACAAAACTAGGTGTAGACCTCGATTCTCGCAAAGGTAGATGAAATGGTAATAAAATCACATATTATACATACAAACATGGAGATTATGAAAGATAAAACGTCCAAACAAACCCCAAAATATAGACTATAATTCATGCTATCAAAATACCCCATACTTAGCCCTTGCTTGTCCCCAAGCAAGTTCCGTATATAAAAGACAAGATAGAATGGATTATAAGTCAATAAGATCAATGAAAAGTCTTTCAAAAACATTTATGGTGTGCTACAATCATAGATCACTCTATGAGAATACTTCATGGAATTTAAAATCCAAATATGATTAAAACATTTTATAAATATAGGAAAGTTGTTCATCTTTGCATAAAATCATAGAATGCATAATAAGTCATAATTATCGAAATTAATCATGCATAATCCAGTTTAAACCACTAAGTCAATCAACAAACTCGAGGTTTCAAGGGCTTCCGAAAAGAAAGGTCAAGAAACGTGTAGGGTAGGGATGTATGTAAGGTAATGTGGTGCTAGAATCCGGGAAAAGGATATACTTCACTTTCACTTTGACTTTCAACATCTTCCACCCGTAAGCTTTGCTTATTTCACACTTTTTCTTTTTACTTTACTTTTTGGGATGCATGGACAGAGGTGCACAATAACCGAAGCCTAGGAAATCAGCAATCATCAATTTCTTGAGATGCATCAAACCCTTGATGCACATACCATGACCCGTTAGGAATATCGCTCAATCCGACTTTGACAAGACACAAACACCCGGCTATGTGAATGGTGCCGAGTTACTCATCATCATGATTGACTTCCCCAAATCTATTTCTTTCTTTCTAACACTTTCACTTCCAGCCCACTTCTCAACTTTTACTTGCTTTCACCACTTCGCTTGCTTCCAAATTCCCGGATAACTAAAGGGAGGCAAAATGTATATGAGGGGCTAAGCATGATCAAGAAGAAGAAGAGAGAAGAATGAATTGCCTTGGTCTTTCCAGGAAGAAAGTGAGAGAACATCATAATGTGGTGTCAACCTTCAAATTCAACATAATTTAGACAAAAACAAAGTATTAAACATGCCAATAATTTCAAACAAAGCATTTAGCAACTTAAACATATTATAAAACCTTTCAAACACATAAACAATTTTAAAACCAGTCAGTAAACAAAATCTTCACTGAGATCATATCCAGATAAGAAGCACAAAAATCGTTTTCGAAAACTCTCAGTTAACCCACCTCGGTCGAGGTGTTCTTAGGTCAACCGAGGTGAAACGCCTCGTTCGGCCAAAACTACCCCGGTCGAGGTCCAAAAAAGTTTTTTTTAAAACCAGTTTTCTTTCAGTTTCGACGTTTTTTCTCAATCAAATAACTTGTAAGTATGCATGTAGTCTCAGATAAACACATAGATGCAAAAGTGAAGCATAAATATGAATAAATATCCGGTCAAATAGAGTCATACATCACATAAATGTCAAGTAATACATAAATACCCCATACTTGGGACACACTGTCCCAGTGGGTCAAAATAAGTGTAAGGAATAAAATACTCACCGGATAATAAGCTGAACTGCATAAAAATAAGAAAGAAAATCTTGCAGCTCTTAGTAGTCACGATCCGGTGGTGGTGGTGGTGGCACATATGGATACTGAGACGGGTCAAATGGATAGCCCATGGTGTGCTCAAACTGAATCTGGGCCATCATGTGCTGCTAATGTTGCCGCTCCTGCATCTCGCGGATATCCAGTGACAAAGCGGCATATGAATCAATAACCTGATCCGTCAGATCATCGATCCGACGGTGAGCCTCTAGATCTCTGTGTCGGCGTGTCCTATGCCTAGCAGGTCTCACTGGAGATGTGGCAGGTGCAGGCTCAGTATCCTCATCATCGTCAAGATCAATAACTGGCGCACTCGTCCTTGTAGTATCTGTCCCTGTATCCATCGGGACTCCACCATCCCTGTCATCAGCAGTCTCCTCATCATCTGCCTCCTCCTCAGCTGGGGCAGCTGCTGCCTCTCTGTAATCCTCCATCAGTGGAGCCCAGGCGGTCTGCCAATAATGAGGGTCATAAACAGTAAACTGTGCTGACCACCTGATCCCCTGCGGTGCAGTCAGCTCCCATGGCATAGCCACGTATGGTGTAGTCAGTCCTCGGGGAACCAGAATCCTCCGAGTGATCATCTCTTGCAGCCCAAGCGGCTTGGGAGCCGCCACCATAGTGCAAGCGCTGAGATCCATGTCCTGGTAGCTGGCGATGTGGGTGACAAGTCCTCCACAGCAGATGTCTCCCTTCGCCTTGGCCTTGATCTTGTGCAGATCCTCTGCCAACATCAAGCCAAAGTCTGGGATCCCCCCAGTCAACATGCAATATAAACTGAATAGCTCCCCTTGTCGGACCTTCTGGGGCGTCTCAGTACGCGCCAGAAGCGTCTCACTGAAGATCCGGTGGGCTAACCTAAAGGCTAAGTGGAAGATGACCTTCTCCCTGGAATCTCCAAGGCGCCATCTGTCTGCATGCTCAGCAATATGGGCAATCTGTCCTTAAAACTCCCTAGCTACAGATCGGGACAGGAAGTCAACAACTGTGGGGGCAGGAAAACCAAAAATCTCCCTCCAATACTCTAGTGGCACTATGAAGTTCCGGTTCATCAACCGGTACTTCACAGATCGCTTTGTGGGGAGGTAGGTGAAGGAGCTAATGAACTCTAAGGTGGGCTCCAAATAAGCAGGGGCTCGGATCTCAGTAAACTGATCCAGCCCTACTGTAGATATCATCCGTCTAAGGTCTCCGTCTACCTGGAGACAGTCAAAAGCAGACACGTCCAGGAAGCGGGGTGCAATCACTGGACGGCCGGAAATACACTCATAATCGACCCGGTGTCGCTCGTGGATTACCGGGCGATAGGGTCGGGAAGAAGAGGAAGAAGGGGAAGGGGAGGATCTATCCCTAAGGGCAAGGCGTCTGTCAGAACTCATTTTCAGAAATCCCACTGTCAGGTCACCTCGGTCGACTGACAACTCTCAAGAATCACCTCGGCCGAGGCACAGAACGACTGGACCGAGGCGGAAAACTGGATTCTAATTTCTTCAGAAAATTCAGTTCTTTTCCCCCAAAATCACTACAACTGCTTCCTATGGGGTACTTAATCCTTTTCTCAGCAAATGCAAGGGTAATCTAGGCCCAAATTGAAGCGAAAACAGCGAGTTAGGGTTTCGGTTTTCTTTTACCTCGTTCGGCCGAATCGGTTCGATTTCTTCGTAGATCGACGATGCACTGGGATCCTCTACGCTTTGATTGTAGTTTGGAAGCGAAAATCTTTGAAAATGAGAGAGATTCGAAGGAGCGAGGTGAGGTATAGCGCCGCGGTCGAGGGAGGGTAAAATGGAAGAGAGAGAAAATTAATCCCCCTTTTATACCCTTTTTGGAACTGCTGTCACCTCGGTCGAGGTGGTCTCGTCTGAACCGAGGTGGTTCTTCAAAAACCCTAGTCGCCTCGGTTGCTCAAGAATCATCTCGGTCGAGGTGCTCTGATAGCAACCGAGATGCCTTAGTCAAAACTTCGTCTTCTCAAATTCTCGATCTTCTGTCCTTCCAGTTATGCTCCTTCCTTAGATGTCTCCTGTTATCTGTCTAGGACGCCAAAAACAAAACAAAGCAAAGCAAAAGCAAAAACTATCTAAGCTAGACTAGAAAAAGGGAAAACAAAGCAATACCTTGGGGTGCCTCCCAAGAAGCGCTTGGTTTAAGGTCGCTAGCTGGACCATGATGCGTCTCAAACGAGGTATATTGGTGCAACCTCCTCAACCGGAGTTTCCGGTTTGTACTTCTTAAGTCTATGACCGTTGACCTTGAAGCTTCCGCTCGTTTTGCCCCATATCTCAACTGCACCATGAGGAAAAACATGTTTCACAACATAAGGTCTGGTCCATCTAGATTTTAACTTACCTGGAAAGAGGTGGAGGCGGGAGTTGAAGAGTAGAACTTAGTCTCCTTCGTTAAGCTCCTTTGGAATGATACGCTTGTCATGCCATTTCTTTGTCCTCTCCTTATAGATTTTTGCATTCTCATAAGCGTTCAAACGCAGCTCCTCCGGCTCGTTGATATCCAATAGCCGCTTTTCGCCGGCTTCCATAATGTCGAAGTTTAGCCATTTGATCGCCCAATACGCTTTGTGTTCTAACTCAACGGGCAAATGGCAAGACTTCCCATATACCAAATTATAAGGGGTGGTACCTATGGGAGTCTTAAATGCGGTCCTGTACGCCCAAAGAGCATCGGCCAATTTCATGGACCAATCCTTCCTTGACCTAGAGACGGTCTTCTCCAAAATTGCCTTGATTTCTCTATTCGAGATTTCGACCTGTCCACTAGTTTGAGGGTGATAAGCGGTTGATACCTTGTGGGTTACCCCATACTTCGATAGAAGTGCTTTGAACTTCCGGTTGATGAAATGCGTTCCTCCATCGCTGATGATGATGCGCGGAGTTCCAAAACGTGGAAAGATAGTTCTATTTAAGAACTTCACAACCACCTTGGCGTCGTTAGTGGGAGAAGCGATGGCTTCAACCCATCTAGAGACGTAATCAACTGCAAGAAGAATATAGAGGTTTCCTCCGGAGGATGGGAAAGGTCCCATGAAGTCTATCCCCATACATCAAAGATTTCCACCTCTTGGATGTTATTAAGCGGCATTTCATTCCTCCTTGACAAATTTCCTGTTCTTTGGCATGCATCACAAGAGACAACAAACGATTGTACATCCTTAAATAATGTAGGCCAAAAGAAACCGGAACGTAATACCTTAGCGCACGTCTTATCGGTGCTAGCATGTCCTCCACAAGGAAGTGAATGACAATGCCGTATGACGCTATTAACTTCATCTTCCGGAATGCATCTTCGAAGCATCCCATCCGGTCCGCGTTTGAATAGCAACGGCTCGTCCCAGTAGTAGTGGCGTACCTCCTTGAAGAATCTTTTCTTTTGAGAGTACGTCAATCCGGGCGGTATTTCTTGGCAAACAAGATAATTCACAATATCAGCATACCAAGGTCCTTTATTATCAGAAAGTTGGTGGATAGAATGTTCCACCAACTGAGGATGAATGTCAGAGAGAGGAGTAGGAAGTTTGTTATTTTCAGCAGTCTCAGTTGACATCATATCGCCATCGACCTCGGTCGAGGCGCAGAGGCGTTGACCGAGATGTTCTTCAGTCGCCTCGCTCAGTCCAGAAGGTGCCTCGGTCGAGGTACTGCAACTGGAACCGAAACTGGAGATCTTCGTCTCCTGGATTAGCTTCTCAGTTTTAGCTCCTGGATCCTCTTCTAGTGCTTTTCAGCTCCGTATATCTGCATCACAAGAAGCATCTATACCTTCCTCCATTAAACTGAAGCTAATAACTCTTTCGAGTGGATCGTTAGTAAGGATAGAGCTCACCAATTCTCTTGATTCTTCTTCATCGTAGATGTTGAAGATATCATCGCTTAGTTGCTCTCCTTTCATGGCTGCAAGTAGTGCAAACTCCACCTCATCGCCACCAATGTTGAATTTCAACTTGGCGTTCTTGCAATCCACGTTGCAACCCGAAGTTTCTAGAAATGGCCTCCCGAGAATAATAGGAACAGGATAATCTGCGGGAATGTCAAGTACAACAAAATCGATAGGTAAATAGAAGTTACCTAACTTGACCGGAACGTCTTCCAAAATTCCCACGGGATGGGTGATGGAGCGATCCGCCATATATAGTCGAATCTTGACCGGCTTGGGCTCTCCAAGTCCGATCTTCACACATAGCTCCAGCGGGATGATGCTCACGCTGGCTCCTAGATCACAAAGGGCTTCACAAGTGACATCCCCAACTTGAATGGGAATGCAAAATGAGCCGGGATCTCTCAATTTAGGTGACATCTTCTCCTTCATGATTTGAATGAGCTCCGAGGATTTAGATTTCATCCTGACTTCACCAAAGACTTCCAGTTTCCTCATCCTTGATAGGATCTCCTTCAAGAACTTCCCATAGGTGGGCATCCCTAGAATAGCATCAAGGAAAGGAATGTTAATGTGCAGTTTATTCATCAAGTCAAGGAACTTACCGAAGTGCTTGTCTAGATGTGCTTTGGCCCTTGACTGGGGGAATGGAAGTGGTGGTTTGTATGCAGGAGGTGGAACATAAACTTCAGTTTTCCCCTCCGCTTTCTGTGGATCCACCTCGGTTGGCGTCTCGGTCGAAGTGTTCTTCGACTACACCTGGACCGAGGTGGTCTTCGTCGGTACTGGCACCGACCGAGGCTCTGGATCTGCAGTTTTCAGTCCACTCCTCGTAGTTATGGCCATGATCTGGCCCTTGGGGTTGCTTTCCGTCCTTGCTGGAAGCTTCCCTGGATCTCTTGGCGCTTCATTCGCCCTACTCGCAAGTTGTTGTTCAAAGGCTTTTTGGGCCTTCAAAAATGAAGTCATAGAAGTCTTCATAGCATTAAGCTCGTCTTTCTTTTCTGGCTGAGACGAACTTGATCCTTGCCCCTGGCTCTTTAATGGAGTAGAAGAAGAAGAAGGGGAAGAGAGGAAAGGGTTAGAGGAATCGTTAGAGTTGGAGTTTGAATGATTGTTACCAGAATTTTGGTTGTTCGCCCTCCAATTGTTGCTATTGAACCCTCTATTGTTGTTGTTGTAGTTGTTGTTCCGGGAACCGTTGTTGTTGTTACGGTATCCATTGTTGTTGTTCCTTTGTCCTTGCTCTTCCTTCTTTGTTTGAGCAACCAAGAGTTCCTTCAATTGCTTCACGTCATTCTTCAAAGACGTGAGTTGATTGTCGTTGGGCTGAGTTTCTTGGAAGTTAACTCTTTTAACTCCATCTTCAGCTCCTTGATAGGTGTACTTCTCCATATGCAAAGCTTTCTTTTCGATAAAGTCCCAAGCTTCGTCAATCGCCATATCCATAAAGGTACCGGCGGAGAGTAGTTGGAGGTTGAACTGGGTGCTTCCGTCCAGTCCCTTGAAGTATATCTCCAATAACTCTAACTTTGGAATCCCATGATGTGGGCAATCCAAAAGAATGTCCTTGAACCGCTCCTATGACTTGGACAAGCTCTCCTTGTCCTTCATAATGAAAGCGTTGATCTTCCCTCTCATTTCAGCCGTCTTTGAGGGGGGAAAGAATTTGGTCAAGAATTCCGTAGTCATCTCCTCCCATGTGCTTATTTTTCCTGGAGGAAGAGATTGATACCAAGTAAGAGCTCTATCTTTTAAAGAAAAGTAAAAAGGTCTTAGCTTGTAGTTGTTATTTTCAATCCTTGAAGGTCTCAAGGTCTCCATCAAGATCTCGTAGTTTTGAAGATGTTGATGCGGTGATTCCTTTTCTAGCCCTCCGAACTGGCATTGGCGAATCATGGATAGAACTTGCGGTCGAAGTTCGTAGTCATGGTCCGCTGGATCTCCTAGGTTAACTCCTGGACGCCTCAGTTGTTGATTGGAGTCCATCCTTTGACTTAGAGTTTGTGGGATTCCTGCAAGAGGAACGTCTCGGGCTGGTATCCGAGGTGGAATCACCTCGGCCGGGGCATTAGGTACTGGAACCTGCCTCGGTCGAGGGTCAGCGACTGGGACCTGGATCGGTCGAGGATCTGGAACAGGATCTTCCCTCGGTTGAGGTAGAAACTGGTCTCGTAAAGCTGCCATATCAGCTTTGATCGCTTCAGTCCTGGTGCGAGTCTCTTCTCTTTCTTGTCTTAGCTCTTCCCTGTTGAGGTGTAGCAGCTCTAGCGCCTCTTTCAATTCGGCCTCAAGATCGCGGTTGTCTTGGTGGACCATCTTCGCTTCTCTTAAGCGTCGTTTGTATGTCTTTTCTGGTTCGGGATCGTAAGGAACGATTTCCTTTCTAGTGCGGGTTCTTTGCATATACCTAAGAAAGAACCTGCAAAAGTCACTCAAGTAGAGTGGTTAGAAGACACGGGGGAAAGTGCCCCAAAAGCAAACCGTAACCGGCTCGGTCTAGACCAAGTCCCCGGCAACGGCGCCAAAAACTTGTTCGCTCCAAACGGTGTGTGCAAGCTGAGGTTTTTGCATAGGGAAGGTGTTACTAAAGTGGAATAGATCACCGGGTAAGTCTCACTACTCACTAATCCTAAACCGTAACTCCTATTACCGGGTAAGTCTCAAGGAATTAAGATAAAGAACTATAATCTCAAACTAACAAACCATCTAAGGGAATAGAATCAATCTTTACCGGGTAAGTTTCAGGCTAACTCACAAAGATGGGATGAAAGCACACTCAAACCCCAATAAAGGACAAACCTTTATTACCTACACTTATGATCTTTGGTAAACAAACTAAGGAATTACCGGGTAAGTCTCATCCTAGGCTTGCATTGAACCAGGAAAGGTGTAATAAGAATAGGATTTGGCAAACTCTAACACTTAACTCTCAGTTTAGGATCAGATAAGTCACCTCGGTCAGCCAAATTCCACCCCGGCCGAGATGTTCATCGACTGAACGAGATGCTTAGGGTTAAGTTTAAAGACTCGAACTTTCAGGATCCTACTGGAATCTAAGATTATTATATCATTGTTTTTCCCACAACCTTCAGCCAATCACACTAGAATCACACAAAGAGATTAGCCACTCATCATCATGAAAGTATTAATCAAATATATGGGAAGAAGGTGAATATTTGAACAAGAAGAATTTAACGAAAAGACTTCAATAACTGAATCAAATATCACAACAAAGCGTTCCTTGGATAGAAATCCAACAAGAAAGACAATAAGGAAGGGAATCTAAGATGATCTTACAAAAACCCTTCAAAAGCTATAAAAGATACAATCTTCCTTCTTCAACCTTCAAAAAGGTTCTTCAAATCTCCCAACTGGAGTATGGCTGCAGCGTGTTTTTCGGTGTAAGCGGGATGTTAGCGGATGTATGCAGCATGTCGGATTTGTGGGAAATTCGACCCTTCTTATAGGAAAATTACTCTCCAAAGATAAGATATCTTAGAAAGATCTCTTCCCATAAAAATAGGTAAAATATATGATCTAGTATATCTTCTTCCTTCCAGGAGCCAAGCCCAAAAATATAAGATCTCTTTCCAAAGATAAAAGATCTCAGCCAAGAATAAAATATTCTTGCCGCGTCCCAGGTGTTCGCCTCGGTCGAGTCGGCTTCTCTGGATCACCTCGGTCGAGGTGAATCTGTGGTCAACCGAGGTGAATCACAACTGAATGTGAAATCTCTCAAATCTGGTCCAAAGTGAATCTCTAATCCATGGCTATGCTTCCTGGATGGTTCCTTATGTTCCTGAATGTAGCTCCAATGATTCCATAGCTCCTTTTGCTCCTTTTTGATGCAAAACGTGCCATTTTACCTACGATTACAACAAAACTAGGTGTAGACCTCAATTCTCGCAAAGGTAGATGAAATGGTAATAAAATCACATATTATACATACAAACATGCAGATTATGAAATATAAAACGTCCAAACAAACCCCAAAATATAGACTATAATTCATGCTATCAGTTGTAGTCGCAGCGAGGTTAGCCCGCGGTCGTGTTTTTGCAGGGTAGGCTACCGACATTTTGGCCGCCGTCCTTTCTTCCTTTACCTTTTTCCTTTCCCTTTTTGTTTGTGGGGAAGGTTTATGACCCCTTTCCAGATTGTTCTTCTTCTCCTCTTACGCTCATTCTCTTCTTCTTCCTTCCTTTCCTTCTTTCTTTTCTTTCTTGAATCTTCCTCTAAGATGATGTTGAAGATGTGGATGATGATGCAGGTGGCTATGGATTGAGCTTGTAGCAGCTTGAGTTAGTTTGGTTTTCCAATTGTTCATCTGAGAAAGAGTGGTGAGATCTCCTCCCTTCCTTTCTTCCTCTTCTTCTTGTTTTCTTCCTTATTTTCCTTGTTTTGAATCCAACAAGGAGTATCTTGTTGATTATGTAACCTTTGGACGTTGGTGTGTCGATTTGATGATCGATGAAGATAAGTTGGGCTTGGGATCCTTAGAGGAGAAGTAGAGATCGAGAAGAGAAGCTAACATAAGCAAAGGAGTGAAGTTTTGATGTGAACCCGCACCCACGCCTGTTTGTCGCGGCACCTGCGCCTGGAGCTGAGCCGCCGTACCCGCGCCTCACCTCCTCCGTACCCGCGTCTTCGGGCATTGTCACCTCGCCCGCGCCTCCCTGTAGCCGCTCCCACGCATTTCTCAAGACATACCAAGTCCTTTGGTATGTCTTTCCTTTCCTCTTGAGTTGTGGCTTCCTTGTAGAAGCATGCTAGGTTAGATATATATGATGATGGGTTGATTATGTTGGAATACCTTGAGAGGCTTTGAGAATTTGATGAGTATTGAAGATGGTTATGATATGTATGTTCTTGTGAGAGTTTTGAAGCAAGAAATTAGAATCTTCTAGCATGTGATTCGATGGTTGATACGCGTGCCTTGATTTATGAGACGTGGTGTATATTCTTCTGGGAATCTGAGAGTTGATTGATTAAGGGATTACCTTGTAACAGGTAAGTCCCTCGGGATTACTTAGCTACCTTCCGTGTGTTGGTTTGGATG
The DNA here is from genome assembly GCA_033239125.1 of Fagopyrum homotropicum. Lineage (NCBI taxonomy): Eukaryota > Viridiplantae > Streptophyta > Magnoliopsida > Caryophyllales > Polygonaceae > Fagopyrum > Fagopyrum homotropicum. The sequence continues at coordinate 133,597,309 of BSWB01000004.1, forward strand.
TAATAGTGGTGCGTGTTTATATGTTTATAACTATAACCGGAATAAGATGACCATATGTGTTTAATGGCCCAAGTGTATTATAACCGGACGGTGAAATCACTACGTAGCTCTGCATGTCTAGAGTTGGGACGTTCTCTGCGACCAACTCTGATTGGTAGACAAGGACATATATATATATATATATATATATATCAACCAATTCCTCGCAGGTATACAAGGATAGAGACGAGGGTTGGAGGATCCTCGTGTCACAATCTAAGTTGAATTAGTAATGTAAATCAGTTAATGAAAGATAATAAATGGTTTGTTTGTTAGCATTCTTGTGTGATATCTTGCTTATGTGTTGGGTGTGCTATTACGCTTTTCTAATATATGGATTGATAGCTAACGGTTTATACCGTGTTGTAGATGCTTTGTAGGTTAGAAGAGTGTAGAGTGATCTAACAGGAGTGATCAGTTGAGGGTTCCCATACATGTTAGGATGTTGTGGGTTTTTGTGATGTATGGATATATGTTGTATAATTTTGATACTCGGCTATGTAGCCTGTGTGTTATGTACGTATTTTGGTTTATGATATTTCTATTTTATTGATGTTGGTTTTATATTTATTTGTGCCTTATTGTAAGATCCACTGAACTTGTTGTTAGGCTAGGGTCAGGACCCATTGTGAGGTCCTAACCCATAACATCCCGAGTTCTATGAATTCGGGGTGTTACAACTTAAGTCACATCGTGATTATACTAAACAACATAAGCATCACATGGTGTTTTCTATTTGCATACATTATCTAGTATAATTTAAAATTGGATTAATCATCACTAGTAGATTCAATCATCCTTTCAACCTCATAGGGTAGATTGAACTATCTGCAACACATGAAAGGGTTTAAGGCTCCAGCTCACGTTTTTTGTAAAAACTACCACAATTTTGTCCTTATCAAGTGTATGTTGTGTCATGTAGTTTGGTTTGGACTTTATAATGACAATGTTCTCGTAATATGCAATAGAATGCTACAAAAGATGAATGGACATGTAGGAAGTCTGCAGACCAATCATATGGGTTTGTGTGGTTTGTTGGAAACTGTGAACTTGCACTACGCTTGGTAGCTATCAAGCGCCAAAAGGTAAAAATTAATGCCCTTGAAGTGTGAAACAATGCCTTGATTGATTAGGTTGCAAATGTGGCGACCAAATATTGCATCATCGGCATTGAGAACTTAACTTCAAAGTCCCAAAACAAGCGGTTCAAGGTTGTCATAGTTTCTTTGATCTTGAGTGGATTCATGTACTTGATGTCGGAGTACATATGTAAGGGTTGGAATGAACTTGTAATACTTAGTAGGTATTAACAATTTGATCATTTTGTTGTTGGGATGCTTATAATGCTAGCTAATGTAAAGGTCTGAAGTGTTTTGTAAATCCAGTTATGTAAAGTTTGTTGATGTATGCATAACTGTTTTTGTAAGTCATGGCATGACATGCAACTCAGGGATAAATATTATATTTATGGTATTTATGATCTTTTGAAAGCGTCATTATTCTCAGTTTTATTTATGAAGTGTTATGTAAATCCGGTTATATACCAAATATTGTTTTTGTTGAATGCAAATTCCACATGTTGTTTTGACAATTGGCCTTTTAAGTATCTGATTTGTGTGAATGCAATAGCTTATTTGTGCAGTTATGAATATTGAATCTAGGAGCTAAGTATTTGATTTTGTATGGAATTATAATTGTCCTATTAGGTTGTTGAATGCAATAGCTGATTTGTGCAGTTCGATTTTGGTTTTGACAATTGACCTTTTAAGTATCTAATGAAAATTGCAGGAATTGAGTATTTTACTTAATGTAGATTTGACATGTTGTTTTTTGGTTTTGACAATTGACCTCATAATTTTCCTATTAGGTTATTGAATGCAATAGTTGCTTTATGCAAAATTAACCTTTGTCAAGTTTCAGGTTTAGAAGACTAAACTCATATAATTTGCAAAGATGAAAATTACATTGAAATTGAAAATGGTTTGTTGAACTCAACTCATATTATTTTTCCCTCCTTGCTTCTACTAGATGGGGTAACACAAAAAGCGGAACATGAAACACATTAGAAGAGTTTAATAAGTTCCCTACCTAAAATGTTAAAACCGAAGATAAGCATTTATTTGATTTTTTTTAATCATACAACAAAACAACTCTTAACCACATGATAACCAAGTTACCTATCATGAGCAACTATGTATACTTCAATAAGATCCGGGGTAAGAAGAAAATTCTGGCTAAGTGACTTGTTGGCTAGAATTACAACTTGAATGCTAAATATAACTTACGTGGACTATAGATTCACTTACTTCTAGAAAAAAACAAGAATGATTTAGTGAGTCTAGGATGAAAAACAAGACATCATGCATGAGTCAAATCTCTTTTGAAAGAGTAGTTTGAGAATGTTTTCTATAGAATTGAAATTTTAATATAATAATTCTAGAATATACTTGTGTGTTAATTAAGTATGCTTGGTTCGAGTGGTTGTTGTAAATTGATACCTCAAACTAACAGCATAAGAGATAGATTATAATTGGTCAATATGTTAACAACCTTTAGCATAAGAAATAAATTATAGTTGGTCTCTGAGGTGACGATGAAGGGGCGATAGAAACATGAGTATTATCTTCTCTTCACTAGATAGTGATTCGTATAAAGTGATTCCCATATGAAGTAGAACCTAGAACTAATTGAGCATTAAATTAGGTAGATGATTATCAGGTATTATAATTCGAAAGTAAGATGAAGTTTGTTGAAAACACAACTATGAGAACACAATTATGAGTAACATGTACCGTAACTTGAAAGCAACTTGAAGGTATTCCATAATCTATCTAAATTGTAAGCATAATCATAAGTTTTTCACCTTCAATTGGATCAAGCATTTGACCAACACCTTTGCTCACACCAGGCCAACATTCATTCTCTGAAAGTGTCACCATTCGATTCATGCAAGATCCTAGAAAATCATGCATTCAGATGCTCCTTGATATGATAAGCAACAACATAAATCAGTGCTTGTTTATCGGGAGATGCTCCTTGAGAATCTAGTATTCTTATAGTTGGATCAGTCGAATTTGTCAAGATATGTACAATTGTAGAAAAATACAAGGAGAGTTTGTTTACTTACGCATGAGACATAAACACCATGAATGACACAATGTTACCTATAAAAAAATTAGGATAGATACTCAAATGTGTTAGATTGCACATGACAACAACCATTTTTCTTATTTTCATGAAGTATAGGGATAACTAAAGTAGAATTAGGATAGATTCTAAACATTAAAAGCAAATTCAAATGTGTTACATTACATGATAGTAGCATAAACTTTACAAAATACAATCAAATGCTTCCCATAATAGAGTCACAAAGCTATACAAAATATCACGAAATAGAGGAAGTTATCATAATACTTTCCCATAACTTTGTGAGCGAATTCATATGACAGTTGCATCAAAACATATGATAGAGACCACAACTATGTTCAAAAAAATTCCAGGACCACAAGTGGACATCATTGTCACATAAGAAGTCATTTATTTCTTGCTTCTGCATTTCTTTCCCATATCATCATGGCTATTTGATCTCGTACATGTTTAGTTTCACCTCCAATACTTATGTCTTCCTCTTCCTCATCCCCATCACTTTCTGAACTCGTACCGTTGTCATTTATTAGTTGGTCATATACTTCTTCTTCATATTCAACTTCAAAATTCATGTATTCTGGTCCATCACTTCCTAATGATTCACTTCTAGCTTTTATTACATAGTTATGTAATGTTGAAGCATGCTAGAATTATGTCAATTTGAGTGTCCACCGTGTAACAGGGCATCACTCGTAGAATCTTCCAATGAGCTTTCAAAACTCCAAATGACCTCTCTATGCAACTACACAAAGATGAATGCAACTTGTTGAACACTTTCTTTGAGTTCACTAGATCAACGTTCTCAAATTGTGTCAGATGGTACCGAATCCTGGAATATGGAACCATGTAACCTTCTTTGTTCGGATAAACTTTATCAACCATATATTAACTGCCTATGTCGAACAAATTCGGACAAAGATCTTTTTAGTTATCTTCACTTATAAGATTGTAAATTTCCTAATCTTGGTTGATTTTAGAAATTCATACATGCATGTGGGCGTGGGAAAGCCAAGATGGGGTTGTAATTGCATGCTCAAACACCTTCATATCATGTGTTGATCCCTCCCAACCAACAAACACAAACGTGAAAAGCATATCAAAATCATATACCGACATCACGTTGAATGTGCACATCCCTTTGCGCCCACGATAAGTTGTTTGTTCTGCTTCGACAATACATGTGTTTATGTAAGTACCGTTTATGCAACCAATTGCTCCTATGAAATAAGGATTATACTCACCATCATTACTAATGTGTGTTGGAACTTGGGAGAATGAAGGTTCCTTCGGTTTAATGATGCACTTTTCCATGCCGATGAAACCATCTTCATTGCCAACTAGGACGTGTAACACCTCATGGATGATAGTAGAAATTGTGATAGTCGACTGTTTCAACCTCTCAACAACATTACGATATGATAATCCTTGAGCTACCGTGTACAAGAAGATCCCTACCTTTTCAACCACTTGCATACTAGGGTCCCTTGTAGGCCAATATGATGCAGGGTTAAAGCCGCAGTTTCTAGATCTTGATTGAAAGTCCTTAAATCGAAAAACAGAAGGAAATATCGGATGAATCACAGGAAATCTCGGCCAAGATTTACTCAAGAACATCCCGAGATTTGTTAGAACTTAGAATGCGGAATTACGAATGATATGGATAGATAAGAAGATGATCAATGGAATAAAATATGATAAATATAGGAAGATAAGACTACGTTAAGACTCACAAAGAACCTTGACCAATTATGTGTCAAAACCCTAAATAAAGAATTACCTTTTACCCTTCCTTCTTTAACCTTACACAAACCTTCTAAATACGACAAGCACAAGGAGAGACCAGTTTGACTTGTAGCACCAACCTTCAAAAAGATTAACACACCCAAGAACAACCTAGCAAAGACACAACTTTTTAATCAAAAACTCTCCTTTTGATTGAATAGAAATGATAAAATGCAAACCCCGTGAGCTAAGTCACAAGTATCTCACAATAATGTGGAATTAAATAATCACCACTAAGCTATCTAACAATCTCCCATTTAAGGCTATTTATTAAGGGAGATCTCCTATGTAAACTAGGAAATATATCTCTAAAAGATAATCTAGGAAATATATCTTTAAAAGATAATCTAAAAATAATCCTAAAAGATAGGATCCAAAAACCAACAATTTCCTTAAGATTGTTTGAGAGCTTTAAGGAAATAAAATATAAAAGATAGTTTCCAAAATTAAAAGATATTTGGCCAGATCTTCTAGCTTGCCCCGGAGGCGAAATATCGGATGAAATCTTGGTCGAGATTCTTGAGTGTTGGCCGAGATTTTGTATCTTCCATGCAATCCTCCATTCTCTCGGATCATCTCATGGATGTAACTTGTTAGCAACCCTTCCTTGAGTCTCTCATGCTCTTGGTACAATTATGGTCTATGTAATGTAGGCGCTATCAAGGATGGTCCCACATCATACTCCCCTTCTTGAAAATAATTTAACCTCAAATCATAGTCTTGCTCATCACTAATCACACAATGACTCAAGTATGACAGCTTTTGGATTGGATTAGCTTCATGGGATGAAGTCATCAACTTCTTCTTCTTCTTCCGTTCCTTCTTGATATGTACATTTTCTTCTTTGAACGGATTCAGATGCCTGGATGGTAAAAAATATGAGTTCCATGGCTCTCATGGAAGATCTCTCGTGCTTTGTAATACTCATGGCTTGACAATCCTTACCATAACATGCAACAGTGGTAAATCTCGGGCTTCATCCTCATATCTCGGGCGAGATTTCTGGGTTGGGGCCGTGATTTTCACTATGAATCCACAATTCTTCTTGGATGGTCAAAACTAGATGCATTCTTGACTATTTTTTCTCTCGGATGTAACCAAGCTAGATCTCCTAGTTCAAATGATATTTCCTTGCGAAACTTGTTAGCCAAGGCAAGAGCATGCATTCCTTTCTCCTCGATCCCTTATCGCATCCTATCATGCAATCTCTTTAGAAACTCCTCGTGTTTTCCTGCATTCAAACTTACTCGCTCCTCAATAGGAAACGGTATAAGATCAAAAATTTTCATCGAAAACAACTTAATTACAAAATCAGTATAGTTTAGAGTTGTATATGGATCACAACTCCTAGAGTAAGCACAACTAATAGAAGATAACAATATAACATAAAAAATGTAATGACTCTCTTTCTTAGCTTTAGCTAACCCTTCAAATAAGCTCATGCAAGAATTTTTTCATGGAGCTTTCTTCCTCATGGATAATTATCGATAACCACTTCTAGGAGCGATGTTACTGGATGGAGGCTCCTTGTATAACTCTTCCATAAGGTCATAAAGAAATCTTGAAGAGATGGGGTGAGGTCCTGCAGATTGTAAGCGAAACAATAGACGATAGTAGGTTATCTAGGGTAAGAATATCAGCCGAGATTTTTTGGAAATTAGCCGAGATTTCTTCTCTGGAATGAAATCTTGCTTTCCTATGTCGTGGTTCTGTTCTGATTATGGTAGAACGTCCTTCACCACACTCTTTTGGCATTTTTAGCATATTGACTTTGTGTATATTCTTCTTCTTGACACTCTCATCTTGCAATCCTATAAGTAGCTCACTCCCTTCCTCTTGGATAACGGTGCAAGATTAAGGTTTGAAAGAAGTAATGTATTAACAAAGTCATGACAATGCAAAGTATACAACACTCTATGCTATCTTAAACTTTCATTAGCAATCTCATGCATTGTAATATCCGTAATTTTAATTCCTCTTAATTCCAATTCAAACCGGATTTTGACCCGTGAATCCTTGTTATAATACCTAGCTCACAAATCCTATCATTTTATGCAAGTATAAACTCACATAAAATGATGAGATTATATCACCAAACCCTAATCTTGCAAACCCTAGTATATATATCTTTATATTTATGACAAGTTCATGGCAAGTTTTGACAGCGCTCATGACAATCAATCTCGTTAAAGCCATGGTACCAATTTAACAAGGGCATGATAATGTCATGAAAAGCTTTGACTAACACTTCAGCCATCTCCCCCTTCCTATTTCAGCCCACCTATTTCATTTCAGTTCAGCCCATGCCAAGGCAATTGGTAAGGCCCGAGTGGAAGCTTCAGCCCAGGACAGCCCATGTTGCTGCTTGACGTCAGATTGGCTAGATGAGAAGAAGCTCAAGCCAGGATAGTCTCTTCGGATGCTCCACAGCTCCTTGGAATGCAACGATCATCTCTCTCTCCTATCCTTACTCTTCTGCACGTGCAAGATCTTTTTAAAGCCACAATTTTGGCAAGTGTATATTCGGGGAGTTATTGTTGGAATAAACATATTTCCTAAACCGTAAACGCAAGAATCGATATCATGCTAGGGTTATTAAGGAATCTAGAATTTACATACCTGGTTCCATAGTAGCAATCGGACGAAAACTTTAGTGCGGAATCTACGATCCGAATAAGCGCCGCAGGTATACGGTCTTCCTCAGTCAAACCTCCTTAGGGTTTCTTTAGGTTTTCTCTCTGATGGGTAGAGAATGAAAAACGGCTGATTTTGACGTATTGGGAACCATAACCTAATAACGTTTATATAATGACCCAATAGAATCCCATTAAGCCTATTGGGCCAAAGTCTGGTATCCACCCATTAAGCCCATACCGCTTAATGAAAGTCTACGGGCTTTACTTGATTGAATCACTTTTATTAGCCCGTTAATATATTTAGTCATATAATATAATTGATTACTATAATATGTAAGCCCACTAATAATAATAAGATTGATAAAAATCTTACAATCTCCCACTTGGGCTATATATTAAATAAACAACTATATTATCCAAAATTCTTTATGTGTACACGTAATGACTAATTTTATGTAGACTTATCCTTTAATCAATCTGGTCCACCTCATATATCAATATGAGATCACGACGGCTTTCGTCACATCATCGTGACTAAACCTTCCGTGTTCACCACATTAGTATATTCGATGACATAGATCAAGTATGGATGAGTGGCATGAAAATTACATGAAATGTGATCTCATAAACATGTCTATTTTCAACTGGTTCTTCTTTATTCGGAGATCAATCCAAAACAACCTTTAGTTCAAAATGTAAATGACGGCAACTTTATTATGCATAAACTATAAACATAGAACATCTAATCAAACTCCCACTAAGTCAAGGGATTACAAAACTGTCAAGCCCCATACGAGCAGTGTGCTCATGAAAAACCTTAGGAGGCAACCCCTTAGTTAACGGATCCGCAATCATGGAGTTTGTGCTTATGTGTTCTATACAAATCTGTCCACTTTGAACTTTTTCCTTCAATGACAAGAACTTGATGTCAATGTGCTTCTCCTTTACAGAGCTTATGTTGTTATTGGAGAACAAAACTGCAGCCTTATTGTCACAAAAAAACTTCAATGGCCTTTCAATTCCAGTAATCACACGTAGGCCTGTGACAAAATTACGCAACCATATCCCATGAATGGATGCTCCGAAGCAAGCCATGAACTCTGCAGCCATAGTGGAGGTAGCTACAAGTGTTTGTTTGACACTTTTCCAAGATATAGCTCCTTCAGCCAACATGAAGACATAGCCTGAGGTGGATCGTCTACTGTCAATACAACCGGCAAAATCAGAATCAGAATATCCAACGATCTCCAATCTGTCTGATTTCTTGTAAGTCAGCATGTAGTTCTTCGTTCTTTGCAAATACCGGAGAACCCTTTTTGCTGCTTTCCAATGATCCGATCCAGGATTACTTAAGTATCTGCCCAAAAGTCCCACAATAAATGCTATGTCGGGACGGGTACAAACTTGAGCATACATTAGACTCCCTACCACTGAGGAATAGGGAACCTTTTGCATCTCCTTTATTTCAAGATCTGTTTTGGGGCACTGTTTGAAACTAAACTTGTCTCCTTTAGCTATTGGTGTATCTCCAGCTGAGCAATCTTTCATGTTAAACCTGCTTAGTACCTTTTCGATATAGCCCTTTTGTGATAACCTGAGGATACCTTGAGATCGATCTCTTAGTATCTGAATTCCTAAGACAAAAGAGGCGTCCCCAAGATCTTTCATCTCAAAATTCCTAATGAGAAATTTCTTGGTTTCGTGCAATAAGCCTATATCGTTACAAGCCAATAGTATGTCATCAACATACAATACCAGAAAGATAGATTTGCTCCCACTGAATTTGTGATACACACAATCTTCAACCTTATTCACCTCAATTCCAAAGGAGGTGATCACTTGATGAAATTTATGATTCCATTGCCTTGATGCCTGTTTAAGCCCATAGATGGATTTCTTCAATTTACAAACCATAGATTTTGAATCTTTGGATTCAAAATGTTCTGGTTGAACCATATAAATGGTTTCATCAATGTTTCCATTGAGAAACGCTGTTTTCACATCCATCTGATGTAACTCTAAATCAAAATGAGCTACTAGTGTCATTATTGTTCTAAAAGAGTCCTTAGATGAAACCGGAGAAAAGGTCTCTTTAAAGTCAATACCTTCCTTTTGAGTGAATCCTTTTGCAACTAGACAAGCCTTATATCTTTCGATATTGCCTTTTGCATCCCTTTTGGTTTTAAATATCCATTTACAACCAATGGGTTTTGCACCTTTTGACAACTCGACAAGATCCCATACGTCATTGTCCTTCATGGATTTCATCTCCTCTTGCATGGCTTTAATCCAGTATTGAGAGCTAGAACTTTGAAGGGCCTCAAGAAGATTGATTGGATCATCCTCTGCAATGCCTGCAGAATCTTCTTGTTCCATAAGATACGCGATGTAATCATCTGGTATCTCTCCCACAGGATCTTCTTGTTCTACTAGATATACAATGTAGTCATCCGGAATTGCATATCTTCTTTCTCTACCGGATCTCCTTAAAGGCACTTCTTGAGGTGGTTGAATTTGCTCTATGGAAGGAACTTCATTGTTGTCTAAAACCGGAGTTGTTTCTTGAAGAGTTTTAAGAGTTGTATCTTGATCACTTTCAATAACAATATTGGGAAGAGAGATAAATTCATCTTCCTCAAGGACAACTTCGTCAAAAGTGACGTTCCTTAATCCTTCCCCTCCAAATTCTACATCCTCAAGAAATCTGGCATTTCCCGACTCAAAAAATGATCGGGTAGCGGGATCATAAAATTTAAACCCACGAGAGCGTTCAGCATATCCAACAAAGTAGCAGCTAGTTGTCTTAGAGTCCAACTTTCTTTCGTTAGGCTTGTAAGGCCTTGCTTCAGCTGGACATCCCCAAATGTGTAAGTGCTTTATGCTGGGCTTTTTCCCAGTCCACATTTCATATGGGGTTTTAGCTACCGATTTGCTAGGTACTCTATTAAGGATATATACTGCAGTTTTTAGCGCTTCTCCCCAAAGTGATTCAGGTAAAGAAGAATGATTAATCATACTTCTCACCATATCCAATAGTGTTCTATTCCGCCTCTCAGCAACACCATTCATGCTGGGTTTGCCCGGCATAGTATACTGAGGGACAATTCCACACTCCTTTAGGAAGTTAGCAAAGGGTCCTGGACGTTGTTCTCCTGATCCATCATATCTACCATAGTATTCTCCACCACGGTCAGATTTAACGGCTTTAATCTTCTTACCAAGTTGAAGTTCAACTTCAGCTTTGTAAGCCTTAAAAACATCCAGAGATTGTGATTTCTCACGTATTAAGTAAAGGTACCCATATCTGGAGTAGTCATCTATGAACGTAATAAAGTATTGTTGACCATTCCACGCAACTGTAGGGAATGGACCACAAATATCTGTATGTATTAGTTCTAAGACTTCTGTACTTCTGTTAGCACCTAACTTTCTTACGTTTGTTAATTTTCCCTTGACGCACTCAACACAAACTTGAAAGTTTGTTAAATCAAGGGAATCAAGAATTCCTTCTGACACAAGCCTTTGAATTCTCCGTTTAGAGATGTGGCCTAAGCGCTTATGCCATAAGAATCCAGAATCTTCATTCAATTTTCGCTTTGTACCTCTAGAACCTGTGTGCAGGATTTCATTATGGGAAGCAACCGTTTCTAGCATATAAAGACGATCAATTAAAATACCGGTACCAACAAGATTCGAATTAAAGGAAATACTGAATTTTCCATTTCCAAAACTACAAAGGTATCCACCTTTGTCCAAACAGGAAGTAGAAATCAAATTCCGTTTAAATAACGGAGAAACAAAAGTATCCTTTAAATCCAAATGACATCCAGTACTCAAATTTAATCTAAAATGCCCTATTGCTTCCACAGGAACTTTATTGCCATCGCCAACATAGATGAATCTTTCAGCATCACTTGGTGGTCGACTCCAAAGGCAACCCTGCATTGACACACAAATGTGAGTAGTAGCACCAGAATCTACCCACCACGTGTCAATAGGTACAGAAGCTAAATTAGCCTCAGAACAAACTAGAGTGAGAACTTTACCCTTCTTTTCACGCCAAGCAGCGTACTTAGGACATGCTTTCTTCATATGTCCTTCCCTTTTGCAGAAAAAACAAGTGAGTTCATCACTTTGCTTCTTCGCCTTTTTCTGCACATGTGTACCAGCTGCAGTATCCTTAGCCCTCTTCTTTGATTTGTTTTGAGAGCTTGATGCAAAGTGAGCACTTTCTGTCTTATCTCTTTTTATCCTGTCCTCTTCTTGCACACATTGCGAAATGAGCTCATTAAGAGTCCATTTCTCCTTCTGAGTATTATAACTCACCTTAAAATGACTGAATTGTGTGGGAAGAGACAGGAGAACTAAATGCACGAGTAAATCATCATTTATCTCTAACTTTAGTGCCTTTAGTTTTCCCGCAAGATTTGACATTTCCATAATGTACTCCCTTATGTTTCCTTTTCCTTTGTACCTCATAGAAATCAGAGCAGCCAAATGGTTGCTTGTTTCTGCTTTCTCATTCTTGGCAAAATATTTATGAATTGCCTCAAAGGATTCCTTAGCATCTTTGCTCTCAGAAATAGAGCCCCGAAACGCTTCCGGAATGGAACGTTTCATGATCATAAGACACATGCGGTTAGAGTGATCCCATTTCTCTACTTTCGCTTCATTGGAGTTATCCTCAGCCAAAGTGGGTCGTTCAGTCCTTAGCGCAAGGTCTAGATCCATACATCCGAGAACGATTTCCACATTCTCCTTCCAGACCTTAAAATTTGTCCCATTAAGCATTGGAATGGAACTGACTTGAGCAGAAACATTAGTAGTAGTTGCTGAAACTAAACATAAAAGCAAAGAAAAACACAATTAATCAATTAATTTATAAAACAAGATACCCAACACAACTTGACATTCAGTGTTTGCACAAAATATCAATTGTAAATAGTACTCTCAATGCAACAATCAAATATTGATAATAAATCCGGTCAAACAATAGCCTTTCTTTGGACCGACTATCATTCACATGGATAACCTTTATATTTATCGTTATTTATTGTCACATGCGCTTTCATTATTTGGCCAAACATTGACCTTCCTTTGGGCCGATCAATATCCGCATAATTAATGAAAGCACAATTGATTAATCAATATATTATCCTTAATGTGATTTTATTTGGCCAAATATTAACCTTCCTTTGGGCCGATCAATATTCGCATAAACAAGTATAATCACTAGTGTATTTAATGTTTGGCCAAATATCAACCTTCCTTTGGGCCGATTGATATCCGCATAAACAAACGATACACTAACCTTTATAATTTTAAATTAAAATAAATTTACACAACATAGACTACTTTAGTAGCATATTGTTTCAATCAATTTAATTTAAAATAACTTAAATATATAGATCTCGTGTAAATAAAATCCAAATATTACACTCGATGACCTTCAACTGATACAAGATAAAGTAAACTTAATAACCTTTAAGATATAGTGGAAAAGACCAAAATTTTACGCTCGTAAGAGCAACCACGCTACGTATATTATTTACAAATCTTATATATCAAAGATACATACATATACGTGTAAACAACCGTAACAAAAAGATATATATAAAAACAAAATCATATACGCATGAGTATATATATATTACCCACGTATATGCTGCATATGAAAAAAAAATTGAAAAGCCCACTTTCAATAACAATATTGAAAGCATAGAAAGATTATAAAAGTTGTACTGCATAAACACTTTTCAATGCAGCTTTAATAAAAAAATAGAAAATAAATAAAACAAAGAGCAAACCGCCCACTGCACTGCAGCTTTTATAAATAATTTTATAAAAGTATGGTTTTCAATACACATTACATCAATTAACGATGATTACCGATATGCAAAGAAAGCCGAAAAAAAAATTCGATCGTTACCGATATGCAAAGAAAGCCGAAAAAAAAAAAATCGATCGACCGAAACATGAACATATATATATTTAGATTAAGGCGTGATGTTATTCTATAAAGTAGTAAGCTTTTCAAATAACACCAAAAACGAATATATCCTAACAACTTAACATGATAGCTGCTCTGATACCACTTGTTGGAATAAACATATTTCCTAAACCGTAAACGCAAGAATCGATATCATGCTAGGGTTATTAAGGAATCTAGAATTTACATACCTGGTTCCATAGTAGCAATCGGACGAAAACTTTAGTGCGGAATCTACGATCCGAATGAGCGCCGCAGGTATACGGTCTTCCTCAGTCAAACCTCCTTAGGGTTTCTTTAGGTTTTCTCTCTGATGGGTAGAGAATGGAAAACGGCTGATTAATTTGACGTATTGGGAACCATAACCTAATAACGTTTATATAATGACCCAATAGAATCCCATTAAGCCTATTGGGCCAAAGTCTGGTATCCACCCATTAAGCCCATACCGCTTAATGAAAGTCTACGGGCTTTACTTGATTGAATCACTTTTATTAGCCCGTTAATATATTTAGTCATATAATATAATTGATTACTATAATATGTAAGCCCACTAATAATAATAAGATTGATAAAAATCTTACAGTTATTGCCCTCCTGAACTACAGCAATGAGGGATCGGCTTTCCTCTTCAACATATACACAGATCGGCCATTGTTCCCCTCTCGAATGTCCAAGTCCGGCGCCTATTCCCCTCACAACCCTCGCCAGATTCATCACTATCGTTCCCTCTCTGTCGTGAACGAAAAGCAAACCTTCCTTCATCACAGGAGCTCTTACGCAGAAGACCCTAGCCCGGCCAGCCGCCTCCAGCCAGTCGAGAAACCCTTAGCCACCACTTCTCCCCTCTGCGCTCAGATCCACACACAGAACCGTCCCTGCAAATAGAAGTACAAAGACGACCCTTAACATTTGCAAGCACATACAAGAGCCTTCGTTGATCCAGAACCCTCCTTCCATGTATGTTGCCGTCTCAAGCAGTAAGTGTAGAGCCTTGGCGCAGCCCCAAGCCGTTGACAGTAACGGCAAGCAATCTCGGCCTTCTCCTTAGCGACCAACTGTGGAAGAGCCATGCCTCCTCCCGCTGCAAACGCAGTAGTAGCGCAACAACCATCGCCAAGACACCGAGTTCTCGTCTTCTACAAACAGTAGTCGACAACTCAGAAATCGGTCACCGCCGTCAACAGCAGTGGAGATCGGAACCATCAGTTGCATTGACACATCCTAGGACCGCCGCCCTAACGCCTGCCCAGCCACATAACCGCCACAGACGGGGTCAAGCCCTAGCGTGAGAAGAAGGTCATCCATTCTTAACATCCTCTTTAACAAATATGTGTTGTATAGATGATCTCAGTTGGGATCGAACTTGAGACCTCCAGTTTAATTAGTATAGCAGGAGAGTGCTGGCAGAGGGAATTGGACCTCTTGTATATATCTTGTGTTGTAGATTCCAGAAAACTGTGTCGTATAGCTATCTTGGAGCCTATATTTCGATGCCTTAGAAATATCTTTCACCGTTCAAATTTTGATATGTCATAGAGGGATCTGCATAATGTGAGGTATCAAAAGTTGGAGTCGATCCAACGGTCGGATCTGGATCTATAAGAGTACAAAGTGGGTTGTTTGTGCAGTTCGTGAAATGACTCAAAATTTGACTAAGTATAAAATTTCTGAATTTTGTATCCAACTTTGGAGAATTGTGTAGAAGTTGTTGTTGGGTATTTTTGAGATTTTCTTACTTCTATGAGCATAGTGCATCATGTAGAAGAGCTAGATATTTTTTGGAATTTTTATATTTTTATTCGGTCCTCATATATATCTTAAGTCAAAGTTGGGCCTTAGAGACTTTTCAAGAAAGTCAAGAATATGATTAACACTTTTAAAACTTTAACAAACTTCCTTTTTAGAGTGAGAGTGTGGTTTTGAGTTCCAAACAATAGTTTGGAACTTGGTTATAAAATTTTTATAAAGTTTGGGACTAAGGGTAAAATGGTCATCTATCCATATAAGGGTATTTTGGTAATTTCTTTATGATCGATTATATATCTTAGAAGTAGGAGACTTCTAAGAAAGTGAGATACATTATTGATCCACTTGCCTTGTATAACAGGCGATAGAGTATTCTACGGTTGCTGACTGAATTAAGATTTAGACAGTCAAGATTGATTCAGGTAAGTCCTTTGGGCTTACTTAGCTAGCTTTCAGATATGAGTGTGAATGACGATAGTGATGGTTGAATGATGTGTGTAATAAGGTATTCCATTGTAATCATTGACCGACCTACATGTATGGCCTAAAGAGTAACGGGCGGTGGCATTCTGCTCAGTTAGCCCGAGGGCGCTGGAGTTTCTTTCGGGACTAGTCCATACTTGGTTTGCGGGGACGCCACCGGAGGATGTGTGCCAAACCATCACCAGTTGGATAAGGAACGGAGGCGAGAAATCTTAAGATTTCTCGTGCCACAACTTTAAAACGGATAAAGTGAATCACCTAAGTTATCAGATAACAACCGGTTTGTGTGCCAACATGATGATTGTTTTATTTTTGCTTGAGTTGTGTTTGTGCTATTTTTATTCTACTTATATTTGGATAGTTAGCTAACGGTTTATCCGTGTGTAGATTCTGTAGAGATAGACAGTTGAAGAGAACTCCGGGACGGATGGTCAGTCGGGTGCACGTACTCATTAGATGGGAACGAGGAGTATTCCGTTCAGCATGCATGTTATTAATATATCTATGTTTTGTAAGGCTGTCATGTGTTGAGCATTCATGTAAATACCGTTCGTTATTTTCAAAGAATTTAAATACATTTGTGTCTTGTTGTAAGATCCTAGTAAAGTTGTTGTTAAACCAAGGTCGGGACCCATTGTGAGGTCCTAACCAGTAGCTCCCCGAGTTTCGAGAACTTGGGATGTTACATGAATAACATATTTCCTATGGTAATCTAACAATGCCACAACTTCATGAGACACTACATAAAACTTTGGTTTTGTGTATTGAATTGAAGGCACATTAGAAGATAAATTACTTTGTACTAAAGAACAATCCAAAGATGAATGCAACAACTTAGGGTCATGACATCACATTCAAGAGAGTGTTCTTCCATACTTATATCTATGCCATGCTTATCATCATCATCAATTTTAGTCATCAAATAAGATTCCGATAACTCCACATGATCGTTAATAGGAACTAGAGTTTTAGAATCACTAACCTCTATAGTTTGGATAACCTCCATTGATGACTTCTTCTTTCGGGACTAGAGAATTCGGGATTATAATGCGCTCAACTATTCACGCATTTCTACCCACTCATTTTGGATCTTCTCTACAAGTTCATAAACCTTAATCGAATGATGTCTAGGTGGTTCTGCCCTTGGGTAAAATGCCTCGTTATGTACAAATCTATTATGTGCTGGAGGAGAATTATATGAGTCATAATAGTGTTCCCTCCTGGAATGTTGATCATACCTATGATAACCCCTCTCATCCTCAAGTTCCTGACAATCAACAAATTGTGGAGCATTAGACATATCATAATATTGACTTGAATAACTCATACCTTGCTCATAATGGATTTGTGGATGTGGTTCCGAGGCTGGCGTCCTATACGGGACACACGAACGTCCATCATCTTTATTCACGGATCTCCGATGAGGAACGTAACCATTAAAACCTCAACTGGGGCATATTTCAGTCAAAATCTCAGGCGAGATTTTGCACTAGGGGCCGATATTTGCCACTGGTGCGAGCTCCGTAAGCTTTTAAGCGCAGTTTTACGTTGTCAAGCTTTTGCGTGATTTGTTTTAGCATGGCCTTGAATTCTGGACTCTATCCAAATCACTGCTTTTAGAACTAGCCATCCTGCACTATCACATAAAGTAACAACAAATGCGTGACACAAGTGAAAACGAGGGTTTCTTACTTGTTTTCTCTCGCACTCACACTCTGTTGTGAATCATAAGCTAATAGTTCAAAACTTATTAAGGAATAGTTCATAACTTATAAAAGGATAGTTCATGAATTATAATAGAATAGTTCATAGTGCAAAATTTATAAAGTAGTGAAAGTAATAGTTCAAAACTTATAATGGGATAGTTCATGAATTATAATAGAATAGTTCATGAATTATAATAGAATATTTCAAAGTGCAAAGTTATAAAGGAGTGAAAGTAATAGTTCAAAACTTATTATAGGATAGTTCATGAATTATAATAGAATAGTTCATGAATTATAATAGATTAGTTCAAAGTGCAAAATTTATAAAGGATAGTGCATAACTTATAAAATGATAGTTCATGAATTACAATTAAATAGTTCATAACATATAAACGATTAATTTATAAATAATTAGATATAATATATTAAAAAGTAATAGTTCATGGATTATATGGGAATAGTTCAAACTTTATAGGAGAATAGTGCATAAATTATAACATGTTAGTTCAAACAAATTTTCCTTCGTTTCTGAAAATAAATATAATAAAATAATATAATAAAAAAAAATTTCGGTACACGTGTCGGCCGTACCGCATTAAATGAACCGTACCTCAACAAAAGTATATATATATATATATATATATATATATATATATATATATATATATATATATTTTACTATGTCAAAGACGTTGTATCAAAACAAATCGAGGGATCAAATGTGCTGTTTCTCCATGTAATGGAGCGCGGAAAATTTAGCGATCTGGAGCAACACAATGCTATGTTACGGACCACTAACAGTAAAATCTATTTTGATTATCGGTGATATTATTTGGGGGGATTGAGATTGTTCTGGGAGATTTGTTATCACCAACTTTGTCCAAATTCAGTAACGATCTTTTTCGATTAAGTTCACTCCAAAGCCCTATCAGAACCAAATAATATTTTTTTTTTTTTGGTAGATTATGAAACTATGAAACACGAGAAGCAATTTTCAAATTCAAAAATGTGACCAGCAAAACACATTAAGAGACGTTTTACAAAGTTCATTGCCAATAGAAAACGAATACCAGAAAGTGTCCAACCTTATCGCGAAATCATGCGACAAGAAAAGCTAAATCGAAAGCAAAAGTTTCATAAAATGATTAACGGGCAGAATATAACATTAAGTTGTACGTGACGCCTGCTCACTTCTTCACAGCTATGAAAAGCCCCCAACACTGCTCGCCGGAAGAACTCCTCACCAGCTTTGCATTCCAACCATTGACTATGTCATTGTAATCGTCCTACAGAGTCAATCGGGTTTGTGCATCAGAGGTCGCTCGGCCAAGTACTTAGAACCGAGAATGAAAAAGGCTAAATCAACACAAACCTCAGAGAAATCATTGATGAACTCTTCCTTGTCCTCCTTAACTGCATCTAGTTCCTTTTGGAGAACGTGGATGAACTAAAACAAAATTAAAATATCAGAAATAGGTGATCAAGAAATCAAAACATACAAATCTACACTCAATATTCTACTCCAAGCAAACCTGCATAGTTCGATCCTCAGCAATCACATCGCTAAAGCCAGCCTCTCTAAGCATCTGCAAGCAGATTGTTGTTTTTCAGAATATCTGCTAACTTTGAGCAATTGCCAGATTCAAATGAACATGAGTTTTATAATGTACCTGCCCATATGATTCCACATCGTGAAGATCATATCCCCTCTGCTTGATGTAAGCAGAAAACTCGGGAGATGGCGGCCCAGCACTTCTGCAGTAGTCACTTATGAGAACTTTACCTCCGGGTTTAAGCCATTTGTAAAACGATCTAAACAGCGCGGGTTTGTCCTGTAAGCAAAGCCGGTCACTTTTTGTTAACAAGGAAAGTAATTGCATGAAATGGAATGCATGATAATGCATATGTAATGTGCAAAGAGAAACCGTGAAGTGCTAAAACTCGGCAGAGATGATCACTTACTTGAATGTGCAAAATCGTATCACGGCTATAGATCACATCAAATGAGTTGTCAGGGTAAGTTTTCTTGGTGCAATCAGCAACTTCAAACTCAACCGCACATTTGAGTCCAATTGCATGTTCAAGGGCGAAGGATATCATATTCACGGATAAATCAATTCCATAAACCTCAACATCATACTCCTCAGCCATATAGAAATCACCTCCACCTATGCCACACCCCACATCCAGAACTTTCTGTCCAGCCTTAAGATCAAGCTTTGACACAAATTCCTTTGTAGTTTCTGTTCAAATAAGTCTTTGCTTAGAGCTCCAGTTCACGAAATGCATTAAAAGAGCTCTTTACACACTAAAAGGGGCATGGCATAGCATCAAACAGCCTAACTCAAGTTTAGTCCAAATGCGAAGGATTCGGACAATAGATAATTGAACCAAACAGAATATATTCAGAGCTCGTGATGGAATCTACTAAGAGAGGGCATGTCATACAATTTCAGGTAGGAAACTCAAAAACAAAAAGATAGTAAGCATCAAACAGCCTAACTCAGTTTAGTTCAAATGCAAAGGATTCGGACAATAGATAATTGAACCAAACAGAATATATTCAGAGCTCGTGATGGAATCTACTAAGAGAGGGCATGTCATACAATATCAGGTAGGAAACTCAAAAACAGAAAGATAGGAAACATGATATTCTACAAAACAATCTGATACGCCACGTCTGTTGGAGGGCAGCGGTCACTAAATAAAAAGTTTTTATACAAATTCATCTTTGTTTTTGAAAGTGATAGCAATGGTTCTATGTAAAGTACAATACAGAGAAAATAAATTAATATAGGTACTTACCGATTCCTCCTGTACTCACAAAACCTTTTCCAAATGCACGCTCATAGCGTAAAATCCCGCTACACTTGTACTGGACATTATCCAGGAACCTCTGAAATCCCCTGTCATCCAGAGAGTCAACCTTCTGCCAGGTCCAGCAAATCTACAATCGTAGTATACAGTTAATAAATATCTTAACCATCTTAATGTAAACAGATTTATTTAAAGAGAAAATATAAGAAAGGCCCAATACCTGGTTCTGGTTCTTCTTGTTCCTAACATAAGCACCAATACATTTACAGCCGACAAGCTCAAGTTCATAGGAATTGCCAGCAGCATCATGCGTATGACAATCTTTAAACACCTATATTCAAAGAGCAGTGTTTTTACTAACATTGAAAAAGAAAATATCATAAATCTAATGTTAAACAATCATTATTCTGAGCAAACCTCTTCAAAAAATGAACATCGGTACTAAAAACAACGGCTTCAGGTGAGAGACAAGAGGGTTCATTTTCATACACAATTTTGTACAAATCATTCACAGAAGTGACAGCGGAGTTTTTAGTGTCAACAGTTTGTACAAATCCGTCAAGTTTAATAGAATGCTGAGCAGCTACTCCAACAAACTTCTTAACAATTAAAAGTAGCTAGAATACGGGTTTGAATCCTTAACCTGATTTGAGGAAAAATTTACACTAAACTAAGCATGTTATCGACTTGCAGTTGTTAAATGTTGATAATGACAAAGAATCAAAAAGCCAATAGTTTATACATACAAATGACATCTATCTTTAATCTACAAGCCACAAAGTTCATATGTTTAGTGCAGACTCTAATCAGGTAAACTATTGAGATGACTGACTGAACTTTTGGCCTTATAAAATATCGCTTTTACACATGTTTAGCTTTAATTTTAAAATTTTCATTGTGTATTTCAGAAGTAATTCATTAGTAAGCAAGCAAGTAAATAATTAAGCTCATGAGAATGAAATAAAACCTATAGATGTACAAGCAGTCAAGCACCTTTGTGTAGTATCTAGGTTCACGATAATGAGTAGGATTGCTCTTTCGTTTGTGGTCGCCAGACTGATGGAAACACGACTCCCTGAAAAAGATATGTCCCCCAACCTTTAACCATTTCATCATTCTCTCCACCAAATCCTCAACCTGCCACTCAGAAGATAATATTTTGATCAACGTTTTTAGGAAAGAACATCAAACTTACAAGGTAATTCTAACAAAAAAAATCTGTAAAAAGAAAAACCAAAAGTAGTGATTTTTATTTGTAAATTAAGCAGATAGCCACCATAAGGCATGAATACGTGCACACAGGAACAAAAACCAATTAGAGAATAGGCCAACGCAATATGGTCAACTTTACAAAGAAACGGATTTTTAAAAAGTTAAGAAAAAGTAAAACAACAGATTCCTTCAAAACCCTCACGGTTTAGACCATATACGACATAGCTTGAACAATTTGTATCAAATATAAAGAACAAGCTAACTGATAGAAAGGGCAGAGTCAGTGTAGATTGACTAAAAAGAGCTTGAGGGCAAGAAAATTTTACCTCTTTGTCAGAAAGATACATCAGAAGCCAGTTTGAGAATATCAGATCCACTGAACCTGGTGCTATGTTCAGATCTGGAGATGTCACATCAGCACACATGAATTTTACATTTGGATGATGACCATTTATGCTTTCATTCTGCAGAAACAGAGGCAGACTTAAGTTAATCAGATGGAACTGATACGAATTCATATAAGAGATTGAGTTTCAGCAGATGAACACGTTTGTTTTGTAGAAGAAGGAAAGAGAGCAAGCAACTGAAATAGTATACCTTCTTTATAGCACCCTCAATGAAATCTAGGGCTAGGACTTGGCCAGCCTTCTTTACTAACTCACCAGTAAAGCGACCAATACCTGCTCCAAGTTCCAGAATTGACTTCCCCTCATATGGAGGAAGAAGAGAAAGCACCTACAAGAACAAGAAAACAATATCCTTTAGTCCTTTTTAACTTCTACAAGCTAGCATAACTTTTCAGCACACTACAAACTGATTTGCTGTTTTTTCCCTGCATTGCAAGTGCTTACTACTCTGTATCAGAATTAAGATTCTGTCCAAAAACAAAATTCAGAGATTTTAATAAATGCGAAAGCATAATAGTTGTAATTACCCATGAGAATTGTTCAGTAATAAGAAGAATCCTAGAATGAACTAAATATAACAAAAACTTTTCCAGCAGAACTGGAATTTTAGATAAACTTAGCATTTAAGGTCAATGGCACTTAAACTGTGGGATTGATTTTGCAAGGGAATACAAGTCTCATGTCTGACATATTACATGTTTGAGCACCCACTACTCTCCTTGAGATAAGGTAAATTGTTATTCTTTCAAGCGTTCTAATCAGCCTAGAAGCACTAACTATCTTGATGAGAGCTTAAACTGAAATTTACAATGTGTAATGGCTAAGACTCCTAAAAGGAGTTTTTCCAATGTATTTAAATCGTTATTTACTTATCTCTTGTATCATGTGCAACGTATTGCTTTTCTAGGAGGGAAGTATTTTATTGTCCATATAATCATCAAATCGGTTTGTATCTGCTTTCCTTATAAGTCCTTTTCTCTAAGAATTTTAGACTATTTCACCTCGTATAATTACAAAACACCCGCATATATAGTGATTTCAGTCTAATTAATAGTACTAATATTACTAAGTACATGCAAATAATATATAGGTTCTCAGTGAAAATATGTTTAATAGATATTTTGATAATTTTACAACTTTTGTACAACATAGAGAAGCCGGTTCGACATTCAAAGAAAGAAACCACAAATATATAGTGGGACAAACTAACAAGTATACGTAGGGCAAGAATGAGGTAAGAAAATACAGGATTAATTGTCAGATTGTGAAAAATAAACACTTGATAATCCATGCAAAAAGTCGATATGTAGAAGCACCGCATCAGATCATCACCCTTTTTATTTTACGATCGTGTAATGTTTGTTACGTAACAACTTAGATTAGAACATTAATTTGACGAAATTAATATATTATCTTCTAGTTATACACTCACAACTTGAACAAAAAAATTGATGGTAGTAATTGACAAAGATGAAGAAGTATACCTCAGGACGTTCTTCCTTGTCAAGATCCGCAGCTTGTGAATCGAGCATCATAGCTTCAACGGTCAAATCAATAGAATGCTCTATCCAATACTTCTTCTGTATCTCACGTTCTTCTCCTCCGACTGCACCGTATAATTTATCACAGAGTCAAAATAAATTCAGATTTCAGATCAAACGAAAGTAGCCATCTCCATTACAACGAAATGCAGCGTCACCACCGCAATTACTTTATCAGATAATCGATATATACGATTAATTCCAACCAAATTTTATATTTTATCAAGACATAAGATCTAAAACATACGCCCGCGAGATTCAGGACAACACAAAAAGAGAAAAGAGATGCAAATAGTATGAGATTGCGAAATTGTATACTGAAGCATCATGCATGTACCTTTAGCGGCCATTGTTGGATAGTAGAGGTTGAAATGAGAGTATATCAGATCTGACAAAGGGTGAAAGAAAAAAAGATCGAAGGGATGGATCTGAGGAAATTGTGAGAGGTGAAGTATGAGAGTTCAAGATCCCTCGATGGCAATACGTGATCTGGAGAAGGTCCTGGATCTGCGATTGTTAGATCTACCCTTCTGATACATGAGCAGTCGAAGCTCTCAAAGTCTCAAACAAGATCCTGCTATTGTGTGCTCCTCCTTGGCGGACCGCTCATCTCCAGATATCGGGCATTATATAGGACGAAATTAGGGTCTTGTCACTTTTTCCGTGCTTCCCTCTAGTACGCATAAAAAAGGTAAAACTTAGAAATTGCCACGTGGTATGTTTAAAATTAACCACCTCATATATGTGACGCGGCGTATTACTATTGGATCCTGATTAGTTGATTTTTTTTTATGTTTTAATTAGATGATTAATTAGTGTATATAGATTTGACTTTCATCCTAATAATCTTATGAAATAGAAAAAAACTAATAATTTAATTAATTAGACTCATATATTAATAATCCTAAGAAAAAAAAATAAAGGGAGAATATTTTATTTTGTTACTAAATATCTTAATACTCAAATGTGTTGATCAATATGTTTTTTTAATAAGAAGGTAAGATAATATGCTCGACTACACTAAACATATTTGGCGTATCAAGAAGTGGTAGTCAATATGTTAATACTTAAGTTTGATACCAATATATTAATAATTAACGTATTGGGTACGCAAGTCTCATGTCTAGTATGTTACCTAGTTTTACTTACCCGGTTTTAACTATCTAGGTTCTGTTAGCCGATCTTAGTTAGCCGGTTTTACGTACCAAGTTCGTGTACCCAAATTCATTTATACAATTTCATTAACTCTATTTCGGTACGTTACTCAATTCAGTTGTCAATTTTTAGTTACACAAATTCAGTTACCCAATTTCTGTTGGGTGAGTTGGCTAAGTATGCACTTTTTGCATATTGTAGTATGAAGTAGACACTTTTTGTATCTTATAGACAAACTAGACCCCTCGTATTTATCAATAAAGATTAATTAAAAGGGTTAATTAGTAATTTTAATTAAGTCCAAGGCCAAATTTAGTTAAGGCCCAATAGACCCACACAAGCTAGTCCAGGCTCAATCCAAAATACAAATGTTGTAGCTAGTGAGTATCAGACATACTTGGCGTATCGAGAAGTGGTAGTCAATATGTTAATACTTAAGTTTGATACTCAATATATTAATAATTAACGTATACCAAATATGTTAATACGCAAGTCTCATGCCTAGTATGTTACCCAGTTTTACTTACCCGGTTTTAACTATCTAGTTTCAATTACCCGATCTTAGTTAGCCGGTTTTACGTACCAATTTCGTGTACCCAAATTCATGTACACAATTTCATTTACTCTATTTCAGTGCGTTACTCAATTCAGTTGCCAATTTTTAGTTACACAAATTCAGTTACCCAATTTCTGTTGGGTGAGTTGACTAAGTAAGCACTTTTTGCATATTGTAGTATTAAATAGACACTTTTTGTATCTTGTAGACAAACTAAGCTCTTCTTATTTATTAATAAAGATTAATTGAAAGGGTTAATTAGTAATTTTAATTAAGTCAATGACCAAATTTAGTTAAGGCCCAGTAGGCCCACACAAGTTAGTTCAAGCTCAATCCAAAATACAAAAGTTGTAGATGGTGAGTATCGAACTCTGAACAACAAGCCCATATTTCAATAGGTCCCTCTTATTTATTAATAAAAATTAATTAAAAGGGTTAATTAGTAATTTTAATTAAGTCCAAGCCCAAATTTAGTTAAGGCCCAGTAAACCCACACAAGTTAGTCCATGCTCAATCCAAAATACAAATGTTGTAGCTAGTGAGTATGGAACTCTAAACAACATGTCCTCCCTCCCTACCACCCTTATATCATCTGGGCTAATTAAATTTGTGTATTGTCTAGTCGATAAATAGTATTAATAAATAATTTTCCGTTACACAATATTGATACATAATTTCACTTACACAATGTAAATACACAAATTCCAATTACACAATATTAAGCTAAATTTCGACCCCGTAATTTATGTATTGCGTCCTTGTGAACTTGTGTATTGTCTAGTCGATACATAATATTAATACACAAGAGTTCGTCATTTACACAATTCCGTCATTTTTCCATTCACAAGTCCGGTCCTTTGTTTATATAAGGTTGAGTTACACAAGCTCAAATGAGTTACACATACACAAAAGTTTGTCATTTACACAAGTCTGGTGCGTTGTGTACACAGGGTTGAATTACACAAGCTCAAATGAGTTGCACAAGCCCAAAAATCCTTCATTTACCAAATTACTTCATTTTTTTAATTACACAAGTCCGGTCATTTGTTTACATAAAGTTTATTTACACAAGCTCAAATGAGTTGCACATACCCAAAAAGTCCGTCATTTACACAAATCCGGTCCGTTGTTTACACAAGTTGTTTACACAAGGTTGAGTTACACAAGCTCAAACGAGTTACACAATCATTTACACAAACTCGAGTTCCACGAGTTACACAAACCCAAAAATCCATCGAATGCACAAAATTTGGAAAAATCGATCTAAACTGCGGATAGGACAAGTGTATAAGGTTTCACAATATTATGCCATCCATGATTAACTTAGGACACCAAAACATATCTAGTTTAAAATTTTTTAAGCATACAGACAATGATAAAAGGATATTAAAATACTTCTATGGAGTTGTCTTATCGTGTAGCCAACAAAATCACTGGAAACAAACATCGTCAAACCTAACTTCAAGTTAATTGCTATTCAAAATGAAATCTAGTTTGAGTTACCAGCAAAAATTAACTTACACGAAAACAACGGTTGATGTGGAAGGCGGCCAAGCAGCATGCGGGGGCGTTCCAAACGGCAGCCAGGAAGGCGGTCAAGCAAGGCGCGTGGGCGGCCAAGTAGTAGACGGGGGCGAGGGCGACAAGCAGATCGGCTGTTTACGATGTGGAAGGCGGCCAAGCAGCCGGCGGGGGCGTTCCAGACGGCTAGGCAGGAGGCCGGCCAAATAGGCGGAAGTTCCGGATGTTGGTGTTTCCAAGCGGATCCCTAGGCGGCAGAACCGATGGTTGGCGAGGGCGGCAACAGACCGGCGGATCCGCTTCCTGGCGGTTTACGATGAGGAACCGGCCAAGCAACAGGCAGGTTTGGGTGGCACCGATGGTGGATTTGGGCGGCGATTTTGTTTCCTTCGTTGTAGCGTTTGCAAGCTCACCAACAATGGAGGTTGGGGAAGAACCGGATATGGATTGAGCGAGTTCAGATCTGAGATATGGAACGGCTATAAAAACCCTAACTGAAAATGATTTTATAGGCTTTATATTTTACGTTTACCCTTATACCCCTTTAATTAATTTATTTTAGATTTAAAAATTTATGCCAAAAATAGAGGGGCCTAGTTAGTATGTGAGAAAAAATTCAGCTGCCCAATTTTAATCACCCAATTCAGTAGCCCAATTCTACTTAATTATTCGATTTCAATTACCCAATTTTAATTACTCAACTTTAGTTTTCCCTTTCTTTCCCCTTCTCCCTAGGATTATCATTTTTTTTTCACTCTTTATGAAATAATTAGTTGATAACACAATTATTTATTTCTTTTTTTCTAAGATAATAAGACCCATAAAAATAAAAGTTTTTTTTTCTAATAATTAATTCTACATAATAAAATGTGAAAGAATACTTAGTCTACGTAATAAAAAAGAGCATTGTTAGTTAATTAATTTCTAAAAAAATAGCATTTTTTTCTTTTAATAATTAAAATTTAAAAGTGCATATTTAGTCCAGTAATAAATTTTGAGAACATACTTACTATATATGATAAAAAGGAGCATTATCATATTATTAATTTTAATAAAATTAAAATGTTAAATATTAGAATAAAAATACAAAGCTTTACTCATCATCAAGTCAATAATCTTTTGTTCATTGTTTGATTTCTTAATTAGCAGGCTTTTTCTCTCTCAATATTGACATTTATAGATTGTGATAAGAAAATGATATAAAATCAAACAAAAAAGTTATTTCATAAATGCCTAATAAATTTATTGAATAGTCTATTATTGGATAGGCTAAAAAAAATTGTGTAAAAGAAAGTGTATCTTTTGCTTCATGTAAATCCAAGTTTACCTTTATTAATTTTTCATCTAAACTACCAGGGACGTTGCCATTTTAAGTTGTTGAAAAATAGTTTAAGAAAATGAAATAAGAATCTCAATCCTACGAATTCAAATTTACATCCAACATTTTATCATTGTCGAGGTGTATTGGGTATATAAGGAAGTAAATTTGTAAATTAATTGATAATTAGATTTTATCTCTATTATCACAATATATTTGCATAAAGTTTATACAATGTTTTAACTTGGCAACATCATCTAAGCCCATCAACTTTATGTAATTGTTCATGTATGTACAAAATTGAAGAACCGAGTAGGGGATTAATCAGAATATAAATACTTTAGAAGGAGGGTTGAATAGAGTATGAGAACTTTTCGCAATATCGTATATCAAGGTTTTGAAACAGTCTTGAAGTCGATCTCTACGCTTAGTGACAAAACTGTTTTCTCAAGGCTTGAAGTTGATCTCAAGGCCTTGCCTTCAAAACCTGCAGAAAGTTGTCAGTCACAATAAAATGCGATAATAAGTGCATAATGTAAAAGATCGACGCAACGATATGTTTACGAAGTTCGGTCCTAACAACCTACTCTCCGCCTAGGGTTTTTGACCCTAGGATTCTAACTATCTATTATCTGCTTGTTGTGAGTCCTAGATACAACCTAGAAGAACTTCTCTTCTTCTCTCAATGTAGTCTCAATGCTACGATCTAGTCAACTCTATTCTAGCAATGATAGCCTAGTTACTTCTCAGAGTAACACACTCGAGTAGAACACTATAATAATATGTCAATGGAGCTCTTGTGTTTATCTCACTCTAACAAATAAACTAATGTAAGCTTAAGAGGAAGATAAACTTTTGGATCGATGAAGATGTTCTTGTATGATCGCTTGGAAGGCTTGGTTACTTTCACTTGTAAGCTCTATTTATATCTTCAATCAATGTTCTTCATTTATTGTCTTCTATCGAGATCTTCTTTTAGCCGTTATCCCACACCGTTGTAACGTCTTCCTTCCTCTATAGAATCCGTTGTTAGATTGAGCGAGATCTTCTCATGTTGTTTGAGAAGTAGTTGTTGCAAGATCTTCATCAACATACATCACTTGAAAAATGTTGGAGATATTTAAGCCCGAGATCTTCTCTTCACGGTTCTTCACTTGAAAGCCGTTGGATATCTTCAAGAATCTTCACCGTGGTCTTCTCCTCAAGAAACTTCTTTCAAGCCGTTTGAGATTTCATATCCGTTTTTGAAATCTTCTCTTAGGTTCTTATGTTCAAACGTCTTCAGCCGAGATCTTTTCTCCTAGATATTTGCGTTGGTTTAGATCTTATCTTCAAATGCCTTCATCTGAGATCGTCTTGTTTGGTTTGTTTATTTCTGAAGATATTCTCCTAGATCTCCTTTGGTTGTTGTAGGCGTCCGTGCTTTGTAATAAATCTCTTAATTGAGATCTTCCCTTGTAATGCTATCCAAGACCTACACACTTTAACAAACAAACCAAGACAAGCAATCTAGAAATATAATTGATATTTGTTAGTTTATAAAACCGCATTTATATGCCAAGTCTTCCATCATTTTAAATAAAACAATTCTTATCAAGGGTGGAGTAATTAATATCCCCTTGATAAAAGACACAACAAATATCGTACCTGCATTTAATGTTAGATAGATGTATGGATATAAATATTTCGAAAATAAAATGCAGAATGTAGTAATATCGGATCAAATAATTTATCCCCCTTTGTCTTTCAACAAGGGAGAAAAATAATTAAAGTACGGGAGTTAAGTATTACAGATGCAAGTTTCACAAAACAAAGTTTTAAAAACCAACCCATAAACGCGTTTCAAGGCCTTGAAAGTTAAAACAAAGAAATTTGAAGCGCATGACAAGGCCTTGGCTTCCCTTTTTCATGGCCTTGAAATCAATTTCAAGGCGTTGAAATTTACTCCTTGTACCACTTTGACTCTTGATGCCCTCGACTTTGGATATTATCATAGCAGTTCTGTCTCCATCTAGTATGGGCTTCGTCCATTGTTTTCTTCTTCTTGTACTCATCAACCCTGCGTTCATCCACGACGTTTCTGTATTTCTTCACTACACTAAACTCCTCGACAGTCAGAACGGTTGGCTATTCAGAATGTGGTCGAAGAATCGATCGATTCTAGACATTTTTGTAACACTAGAGCAACACATCAAATGCTTTTTCCGTCATTTTCATAGAATCATCCTCAGTCAGTGGTAGTATGCTCCTTGTGGATGTGAACGTAAGAGCATTCAAATGAAACATTTGATTTACCTTTGAGTGCATGATCGCCAATAGGTCATGAGAACACTACAAAAAATAATTCAATTATCCACGGATGTTGGCGACGACATGAAAGCTAATTGCCGACGTTAATCATCAACAACCACGGCTTGGTGATGGCAGAAGGGGGGCGAAGCCAGAACAGGCGACGCGAATTTTTTCTCCACGGTCTTTGCCGTCCCTAGCATATTTTGCAACGGCTATGCGACGGATTAATCGTCGAAAAAATTTCGCGTCGGAAATAGACGTCGCCGTCCAGTGTGTCGCAGATTGTAAAAAATGGCACGAACTTTTGAATTTTGGCAACGGCAGTAGATGTCGCAAAATTTAAATTTGGTGAAAATTTTGTATTTTTGGCGACAAAAAAGAGCCGTCGCAAATTGTTAAAATGTGTTAAAAATATTAATCCTGGGCAACGGTAACATGTCGTGACAAACTGTAAATTTGGTTGGAAAATTGTAGCACAACTTGTAAAACTATACAACAACCTGTATTATTTGAAAACATCTAAATGACTTTATCAAGCTGCAACAACAATTTTCGTAAACCAAAAGAGTGTGTTTAAAATTCAAAACAATCAAAATAACACGATTCGAAGTGTAAAGAAGTTCACAATCTAAAAGTACAAAAGTGGTAATGAAGTTCACAATCACACACTTCTACACTCTAAACATCCTCATATTCTAGGCTAGAGATATGACCATAAGGAATAGTATCAACAAGTTGTCCCACTTGGAATTGATGTTAGACGAGTATTCATATGAGCTTTGAAGAGCTTGATACCCTGATATTGTCCTTACTTGCCCGACAACAGAGCTAGTTTCTAGATATTCATTTTCCAACAGCCCTTGAAAATCAGCAGATTGTACATCTATAAAACCAGCATAATCATCGTTGCATAATTTGAATGCTTGGTCTATACTTCAACTTTAAAAGTAAGTGAGGATGGTTTCTAAAATCACTTCATTTTCTGCACACGTTCTTCTCTATTTCCTTTTTATTTTGTTAGATATGTCCCAATTATATCCTTGATAATACTTGTCTGAAGGGAGTAAGTGTAGAAAGCAATATAGGATAAAGGATAGGTCCAAATTGGTCCTAGTAGATCACGACGAATTCTGAAATAGCCGGCAAAAAGCATCATCACCACCTACACAAGCACCCAAAGAACCAACCGATGAAAGCACTCACTGGTGATACTTGTGATACTTGTATACCCAAATAATAAATATTAGTATGAACACGTTAGGTATGTTACCTTTCTCCCATCTCTGGACCATCTTGCGCCATATCCTTCAGGCAATCCTATCTCAAACACAACCCCGTGAGGTTTTACAATATGCACATTCTTCTAATGACAATTAACTATGGTATTCCTTACTGTGCCCATAGCAAGCTCATTCTTCATGGTATCTGAGAGTTGATGACATTAACACGTATACAAGTTGATGACACTTTATTCAAAAAATATCAAATATATAAATGTATCCGCACAAGTGCGGGATAAGAACTAGTTTGCTTTAAATTTGATTGCGTTTGATGTGATCATAACATTTTGGCTTTAGGTGAATCTGCCCATCTTATACTTCACCGGCTATGTCCAACTTGTGGATGATATAATCCGACGCTCCCTTCTTTGCTCGATCTAAGACAAACACAAATGAAAACGATTCAATGCTTACCCACAGTAGAGTTCCCAGATTGCTCATATGTTCCTTTTCTTCACTACTAATATTATCCCACTTAATAATATCCGTAAATAAGCTTCATGCTTCATATTCCTTTTTCCTTTCTTTCAATTGCTAACAATATGTCAACTATCAACAACCAAGTAAATGGTGAATGTTTAGATTAATGGGTAATTAAACCCCATTGAAACCTAATAAAGAGGCATCATCAACGTTTTTAACCCTTCTTAATTAGCCAAATTAAATGACTAAACTAAAGCTCAAAACTTGAATAGAAGTCCGAATCAAAATAGAAACTGGAACTTTTTAATTTAGAAGAGCTGGTTAAATTACACTGCTTAAGGTCTGTGATCACACGACTGTTTTGGATCAACCGGTCCAAGACAAATCACCAAACGACAGTTTGATTTTTAGTTATAACCCGTGTGAAAAGTTCAACAGGAGGCCGTGTAAAAACATCAGTCAATAACACTTTATCCTTTGATGATTTCTCCTTTCTTCTCCACCAAACCTCCACACTGGCTCTTGGGTTCTCAATCGATATTAATATCTTCCATGATATACTTGATGTCACGGAAGATTGAAGCTTCGTACCTCAACGTGCAATATGAATATGCACGAAATTTACCATTTTTTACCTCGAACGTATGAAATACAAAATAAAGCTAATTAATATGAATGTTTTTGTACGCCAAATGAAAGCAAAAATACACTTATATGAGCATGTAAAATGAATCGTGAAAATAGTGTATAAATAAGTGGCATCACCGGTCAAGTAGATTCAGTGAAATTTCCTATCAATTGAGGAGTACGTGACCATCTTATCCAAATGATGATGTTTTATAAATGATCAAGTCGATCAATGGTAGTGAACAAATCAATCGTGTACAAAGATTTAGGGGTGTATTCAATTGAGATTTTACAGCAATTTTTTGGAATTTAAAAGTGTATGGGTATTTAATATAGATTTTAAAAGTCCATATAAATCTTTTGGTATTCAATTAGGATTTTAAATTTTCCATAAAATTCCTATGGCATTTAAAAGTTTGTTGATTTTTAAAAAATCTATTATTTCATTGATTTTGTAGGACTTTCTTATTACTTTTATAAAAACCTAAACCCTAAAGAAGTCTTCTCCGAACACATAAGATTTCCACGCAAGACTACAAACTGAAGAACCCTAACGATCAAATCAACGTCTTCGAGCGTTTTGAGTGTTTGGGCTCGGTGCATTGTCGGAGGTTAGTTCTTTCTCGTATTTTCCGACATGTTGATTGTTTTCTTGCAAGTGTGTGCCATGTTGATTTACCTTTCCTCCCCAAATTTCCCACCATTTTCTCCCTCCAACCTTCGATCTCATCAATCTCGAATGTAATCCAAGGTTGTCAAAACATAAAAGAAAGAGATTTTAAATAACTCATAATTAATACGCTCAGAAATTGAACGAGCAGAAGTCGAGCCAACGACGGCGTCTAGCAATGGCCGTCTTTCCCGTTTCTTCGAGATTTTTGCCATGTATTAATCCGACATAATCTGTATTAACTCTAAATAGAATTAAAATATCCCACAAAATCAGCAAATTCTATGAATTATTAAAATCAGTCAAAATCTTTAAAAATTTAGAATGAATACACCCCCTTAGTCAACCCATTCAAACCTACCTTATCTTATTTTCTTTATTTCTTTTTATTTAGGCGATCTTTAATCCTGTATAAATCGGCATTTTTTGGATTTTGTTTGAGATTTAAGGTTAGCCTTCTCCTCTAAACTAAACATTGTTTATTCAGTTTTAGTTTTCCCTCGAATATATCTATATAAGATACGAGCATTGTGTTAGCATGAAATATTGTGATATTTTAGGCACGTTTTCTAAGTGTATTTGATTCATATTGATAGTCATTGATTGAGCATTGATGCATTTGTGAGCTAGTTTGTCTATAATGTCGAGAGATCTACACAAGCTTTATGTTGATTATAGGTGATTGAGAGCTATTTCCGAACGGAATTGAGCAAGGATGAGTTTGATTGAGTATGTCCATGGATTGAGGACATTCCTAGGAGCTAAGGGAGTGCCAACTTTAGGAATGCACGAGGCTAGGGAAGAATCACGTTCTTGCCCTAAACCACGCTCTAAAATACGGCCGTACCACTTTCCACGTTCAAGTCCATGGCCGTGGAATCTTAGCTAGGGAAGCGTGGTTCATTCCAGTAACTTCTACGGCCGTGGAGAAGATGGTTCGAACCGTGTTGATTTCCACGCTCTAAATTACGACCGTGGAACCCTTCCACGACCGTGATCTTGGCGATCTTTTTCGCCATACTTTAAGCCACGATCTCCTACGCAATTGGGCCGGGCCGATATTTTATCTTACACTATAAAAGGACGGACAAAGAGAGATTCCGTCACCTCGCTTTAGACCTTCGCTTACGCATAGACGCATCATACACTTGCCCTTGGAATTGCCCTAATTTCGCATTTGGCGGAGATTTGTTTGAGAGATTTTTGGCGCATTGCTATTGGCGATTTCCGGATTGACGGAAGATCAAAGATTTGGAAGATTTTTCGCAAGGAGATTTCGCTTCTTGCTTAGGTTTGATTTAGAAGACGGATTGACATCCCGTTCTTCCTTCTTATCTAAGATTGTGTTTGTTTGTTATATTCCGAATCTAGTGACGATATTTGTTCTTGATTGTGACTTTGAGATTGGTTTGAAGTTTATTGAAGGTTTTCGGAAGTTTGCATCTTTCAATCTTTCAATTCTTGAATTTGATATCAATATGACTATTGTTGGCTAAAAACCCACCCTTAACAATTCTAAGGTGAAGGGTTGATAGTTGTGGCTTAGATGATGATAGATCATTCGTAAATAGATTGGATCCTGAGAGTTAGAGAGAATCGCCGACGAACCCTAATCCACGGTCTGTTCTTGAGCTTCCACGGCCGTGGAACTCAAGAACTAGCCGTAATTTTGTGTTAAGTTACGAACTTGCTTTTACTTTAATCCAAAGTTAAAGATTTGCTTTAATTTAGTTTTGGCTTGCCTTTTCTAGGTGGTAGTGAAGCCTCAACAACCTCTACCTCGATTGTGAGTGTCACAACCTTAATCGATTTAGTTAGTCTTGATCCTTGGATTACAAGTTTGGGTATTTGACATTAATTCTCATCTTTAGAACCTTTCTATATTGAAGCCTCAACAACCTTTATAGATAGTGTCTTGTAGGTGAGTCATATAAGGTTTTTGGAACTTCACCGTACGATTACCTTACATTAGCATACCTTTGCATATCTTAACTCTGTCCTTATATCATTAGTATATCTTGAATCGATTGCCACAGCTGGATTCCTGGATCTTTAGGATTGTTGTTTTCCCAATAATTCGAAAAGCTCTTACATTTATTTGCTTGATAATTTACAATTGAATTTGTTCCCCCCAAATCCCTGTGTTCGATACTCTGGAATTCTTGCTTAACTACGTCGATCCGTACACTGCGGGTTCGCTTGCTTGATTTCTAGTTTTATAAATTTAAAGCTTATTTGCACGCACGCTAAGTGGCGAACAAGTTTTTGGCGCCGTTGCCGGGGATTTGGTCTAGGCCGAATTCGGTTTTCGGTTGTCAAGCTTGGGAGCTTCTCCCTTGTTATTTGATATATTTTCAAGTGCATTCTTAGGTCTAGGAACACCGGAGACCTCTTGCCTCTTGATCAAGAGCTTGAGAGGACTTTAAGGCAAAAACGTAAGGAAAAGAAGATGGCTGAAGAAAACGAACGTGATCTTCAATCGGAGCTAGCGGAGAAAGAAGCTCAACTCCAATGGAGTGAGAGGACACGTAGAGATGAAATGAATCGTCATCAATCTTAAGTTGATGATCTAAAAGATATGATGTTCCAAATAAGGATAGAACTAAGCAACCTTAAGAATAAGGGGAGCAAGAAATCCTCAAGGAGACCTTTAAGGTCGAATAGGGGTCATTCATCCGCTGATGATAGTGATTCCTCCATGCCACCGCTAGAGGAAATTGATCCCACGATCAATTTGAATCCATTCCATCCACGGGCAGCTGCTAATCACCGTGTTCCACCTAGGAATGCAAGGATCGAATGTGTGGATGTGGAGCCAAGAACTCTTGGCCAAAGGATGGATCCAACGCAGCAACCACGCCGTTTAGGTGTGAACTTTGATGCTGATGATGTACAAGGGTTTAGCTTCAACCCTCAAGTTATCACTCTTGTTTGCCAAAATCAATTTGGCGGGACAAGCGCTGAATCTCCACACCAACACTTACAAAACTTTGAGTGTATGATGGAGACAATGAGGCCGAAGAACGCGACTACCAACAACTATAAGCTCAAGCCTTTCTTCTTCTCCTTGAAGGGGAAAGCATTGTCTTGGTACCAAGCTCTTCCTAATGGGAAACTAGACACATGGGAAGACCTTTCCGCAGAGTTCCTCACTAAGTTCTTTCCGCCATCCAAAACGGCGGAACTTAGAGGTAAGATTAATGCATTTTCCATGAGATCTAACGAAAGTTTGTTTCAATCATGGGAAAGGTTTCAGGATTTGTTATTGGATTGCCCTCATCATGGCATATCCAAGCTTGCATTGCTGGAGATTTACTATAAGGGGCTGGATGTGGAGACACAATTCAAGCTCCAATCCCTCTCATGTGGCACATTCATGGACATGAGGGAAGATGACGCTTGGGACTTCATTGAGAAGCAAGCAAGATTCATAGAGAAGTATTCCCACCGGAAAGTGGAGGGGAATCGTGTGGAGCAAGGAGCAAAGCTCACACATGAAGCTCAAAATCAGATTTTCTCCCTCAACAATGAGATCAAAGAGTTGAAGGAGGCTATCAAGACCAACTTTCCAAAGCAACAAGGAAAGGATGTTGGTTATTTGGGCAACAACAACAATGGCGGTGAGAACACAAACCGCAACAACAACAATAACCGGAATAATAACCGGAACAATTGGAATGACAACAACAACAACCGGAACAACAATTGGAACAACAATAGGGGTTCAAACAACAATAATTGGCGCTCCAATCAACAAAATTCCGGTAACTCTTATCCTTCCAATTCGAATTCACTAACTCCACCTTCCTCTTCTTCTACTCCTTTGAAAAGCCAAGGGCAAACATCTAATGGAGGAAATACTTCGGGGAAGGAGAAGCCCGATCCCATATTGGAAACGATTTTGGGAAAGCTTCAAGGTTTGGAGAACCGCATCATTAAGGTTGACGATCAAATTTCTAAGGTTGATAAAGCCTAAAAGGTTTTAGAAAACCAAATGTTCAGCCATGCGGAGGAAGTTCCTAGGAATCAAGGGAAACTTTCAGGAAAGACGGAGGACAACCCTAAGGGAAGGGTGATGGCAATCACAAATAGGAGCAGAGTGGCTACCACCGATCCGCAGCCTAAGTTTGTTGAAGTCCCTGTTGAGAAAAACAAAGAGAAGGGGAAGGAGAAGGAAGATGTCTACGTTCCTCCTCCGGCTTATAAACCTCCCCTACCATTCCCTCAATCTAGAGCGAGAGCGCGCCTAGATAAACAATTTGGTAAGCTTATAGAACTCATGAGCAAGCTGCATATTAATATATCTTTCATTGATGCTATTGTAGGTATGCCGGCTTATGGCAAGTTCTTAAAGGAGCTCATCTCCAACAAGAGGAAGCTAGAGGATTTTGGAGAGGTCAAGATGAGTTCGGATTCTTCGGATCTCATCAAGACCATGAAGGAGAAAATGCCCCCAAAACTAAAGGATCCGGGGTCATTTTGTATTCCCATAGGAGTGGGAGATGTCACATACGATGCATTATGTGACTTAGGGGCAAGCGTGAGCATCATACCACTTGCATTATGAGGAAGATCGGTTTAGGCGACCCTAAACCGGTGAAGATAACGTTGTACATGGCGGATCGATCCATCACTCGCCCCGTCGGTATTGTAGAAGACGTCCCAGTCAAGCTAGGTAAATTCTTTGTTCCCATTGATTTTGTTGTGCTTGACATTCCTGCAGATAGTCCGGTCCCGATCATACTCGAAAGACCGTTTCTTGCAACTTCTGGCTGCATAGTCGATTGCAAGAATGCTAGACTCGCCTTTGACATAGGAGAAGAGAAGGTAGAGTTCGTTCTTTCCACTCTAATGAAGGAACCAATCTTTGATGAGGATATATTCAATATCCAAGATGAAGAGGGGTTGTCTAGAGAGGAGGTAAGTGCGATTCTCTTCAAAGATCCTTTGCAAAAGGTTATTACTATGAGTCTAACGAATGTAGGTGAAGAAGAGGAGTGCAATGAGGCAATTGAAGCCTTAGAAGCACAAGAAGAGGTGGGTGAAGTGGAATTTGAGAAGCTCCACGACGAGGCAGAAAACGTGAGAATCCACGGCCATACACTATATTCCACGGCCGTGGATTTCACAACCCAAAGCGTGGCTCACTCCAGAGGGTTACACGGTCGTGGAGGAGCCAGAGCAACCGTAACCACTTTCCACGCCTTAAACCACGGCCGTGGAGGGTGTATGGAAACCGTAATTTTGGCCGTGGAGGGTGTATGGAAACCGTAATTTTGGCCGTGGAAGGGGATGATCGCGCCACTTCTTCAACTTCTTTTGATTCTTCTCCCACATTCTCTACACCCTTAGACACTTCTAAGGAGACATCGGATGCTCCTCAAGCGCCATTGGAAGCTCCGAAAGCAATAGAACTGAAACAACTTCCTACACATCTAAGGTACGCTTTTCTAGGATTTAACTCTACTTATCCGGTTATTGTTAGTTCCGATCTAACCACAGATGAACATAGTAAGCTTATGGTTGTCCTTAGGAAACATAGGAAAGCTTTAGGCTATACTATAGAAGACTTAGTAGGAATCAAACTCTCCCTATGCATGCATAAAATATTAATGGAGGAAGACTTTAGAACTTCAAGACAACCTCAAAGGCGGCTGAATCCGACCATGAAGGAGGTTGTCAAGAAGGAAATTCTTAAACTTCTTGATGCAGGTATTATCTATCCTATCTCCGATAGTAAG
The DNA here is from genome assembly GCA_033239125.1 of Fagopyrum homotropicum. Lineage (NCBI taxonomy): Eukaryota > Viridiplantae > Streptophyta > Magnoliopsida > Caryophyllales > Polygonaceae > Fagopyrum > Fagopyrum homotropicum. The sequence goes on from BSWB01000004.1 coordinate 133,636,400, forward strand.
TGGGTGAGTCCGGTTCAAGTAGTTCCGAAGAAGGGAGGAATGACGGTCATCACCAATAAGAACAACGAACTCATTCCTACCCGAACCGTAACGGGATGGCGAATGTGTATTGACTACCGCAAGCTTAACAACACGATGAGGAAGGATCACTTCCCACTACCCTTCATCGATCAAATGCTTGAAAGGTTAGTGCAACATTCACACTTTTGCTATCTTGACGGCTATAGTGGTTTCTTTCAGATTCCGATACACCCGGATGATCAGGAGAAGACCACATTCACGTGCCCATGGGGTACGTTCGCTTATAGGAGAATGCCGTTCGGGCTTTGCAACGCCCTAGCCACCTTTCAAAGGTGCATGATGGCCATCTTCTCCGAATACATTGAGGAAATCATGGAGGTCTTCATGGATGACTTCTCCGTATACGGTTCCTCTTTTGACAATTGCCTTTCTAACCTTGCTCTTGTTTTACAAAGATGTGAAGACACTAATCTAGTTCTTAATTGGGAGAAGTGTCAATTTATGGTAAAGGAAGGAATTGTATTAGGACACCTAATCTCTAGTAGAGGGATAGAGGTGGATAAGGCGAAAATAGAAACAATAGAGAAGCTTCCTCCCCCAACTTCGGTGAAAGGGATAAGAAGTTTCCTAGGACATGCTGGATTCTATAGACGTTTCATTAAAGACTTTTCTAAAATATCAAAACCGCTCACTAATCTATTGATGAAGGATGCAATTTTTGAGTTTTCGCAGGAATGTTTAGCTGCATTCAACACAATTCGGCAAGCTCTAATTTCAGCACCTATTATCCAACCTCCGGATTGGACTCTACCTTTTGAGGTTATGTGCGATGCTAGTGATGTAGCTATAGGAGCTGTTCTTGGACAACGAAAGGAAGAGCGAACCCATGCCATATACTACGCTAGCAAGACGCTAGATGAAGCGCAGCTCAACTACGCCACTACAGAAAAAGAATTTCTAGCCATTGTCTATGCTATTGACAAGTTTCGCTCTTATCTACACGGATCATGCTGCGATCCGGTACCTCCTTGCAAAGAAGGATGCGAAGCCAAGGCTAATTAGATGGATTCTTCTCCTACAAGAATTCGATCTAGAGATCCGTGACAAGAAAGGTTCGGAAAATTCTGTTGCGGATCATTTGAGTCGCCTAACACATCTAGAGGACGACCACTTACCTATAGATGACTCCTTCCCGGACGAACACCTACACATTATTGAGGAGTGCATCGATGTGATCTCCAAAGGTAACGAACCATGGTTTGCTGATTTTGTTAACTATTTGGTTTGCCAGGAGATACCACACGAACTATCCTACGCACAAAGGAAGAAGTTCTTTAAGGATGTCCGGGAATACTTTTAGAATGAACCTCTCCTCTTCAAGAGAGGTCCGGATGGCATCATTCGGCGATGTGTGCCGGAAGATGAAATGCAAAGTGTCATCCGCCATTGTCATTCACTACCTTGTGGAGGACACGCTAGTTCAAACAAGACTAGCGCAAAGGTATTGCAATTTGGATTCTTTTGGCCTACTTTATTTAGAGATGTGCAATCCTTTGTTTCTTGCTGCGATGCTTGTCAAAGAACAGGTAATATCTCTAGGAGGAATGAGATGCCTCTCAATAACATCCAGGAGGTGGAGATTTTCGATGTTTGGGGAGTAGATTTTATGGGACCGTTCCCATCATCTTGCGGAAACCAATACATACTATTGGCGGTGGATTATGTTTCTAGATGGGTGGAAGCTATTGCCTCTCCCACCAATGATGCCATGGTGGTGGTTAAGTTCTTCAACAAGACCATTTTTCCACGATTTGGGACACCAAGGACTATCATTAGTGATGGAGGTTTTCACTTCATTGCCCGGCGCTTTGAAGCTCTTCTAGATAAGTATGGGGTTACTCACAAGATCGCCACCCCTTATCATCCACAAACAAGTGGACAAGTTGAGATCTCAAATTAGGAGATCAAAGGAATCCTAGAGAAGACGGTTTCAAGGACTAGGAAGGATTGGTCTTTGAAGTTTGATGACGCATTGTGGGCATACCGGACTGCGTACAAGACTCCCATAGGAACCACACCATACAACCTTGTGTATGGGAAGTCTTGTCACTTACCGGTAGAGTTGGAGCATAAGGCATTTTGGGCTATCAAATGGTTAAATTTCAGCATGAAGGAAGCGGGAGAGAAGCATCTCTTAGACCTTAATGAGCTGGAAGAACTCCGCTTGAACGCCTACGAAAACGCCAAGATTTATAAGGAGAGAGCAAAGCGTTTGCATGATAAGCATATCATTCCAAAGGACTTCAAAGAAGGAGATCAAGTTCTCCTCTTCAATTCAAGGCTTCGTCTCTTTCCAGGTAAGCTTAAATCTCGTTGGACCGGACCTTTTCTAATTAAGCGTATTTTCCCCCATGGTGCAGTTGAAGTATGGGGTGAAGCAGGCGGAAGCTTTAAGGTGAACGGTCAACGACTCAAGAAGTATACGCCGGAACTCCAAGCTGAAGAGTTCACGCCTACCGCACTCGAATAAGTGCGAGATTGGTCTAGCTACGGACCTTAAACAAAGCGCTTCTTGGGAGGCAACCCAAGGTATTGCATTGACGTTTTTGTTTTCGATTCATAGTTTAGCTTAGTTTAGACGTTTTTTGCTAAGTTTTGCCTTCGATTCCTTCCGGTATGTTCGTGTTTTTGGATGTAGGAACGGTGGAAAAGGAAAGAGGAAGAGTTATTTTGAAGAAAAGTGACGAAACTTGGACTTTGGAGCATTACAGAGAGTTCCACGGCCTAAACCACGGTCGTGACAACTACAGTGACCGTAATTTCCAAAAGCCTTTGAAAATCACCAAAACCACGGTTCCGTACATTTCCACGACCGTGGAACCCCCCGATAGACCGTGGTTTTCAAAAATTTTGCCGGCAACTATATAAACCACGTTCTTCACAAAAACCCAATTCCACGACCCTCTCTCACCGATTCCACGCCCTTCACCTCAAATCTCCGTTCGTTAATCGTTTTCAACGATTCTTCGTTCCAAATTGAAGCAAATTCGACCACCAACGAGATCCAAGCAACGAATCGAGTGGCAAATCACCAAGGAACGCAGAATTCGGATTTTAAAATCCGAAACCTAGGTTTTTTTTCGCTCTTCTCTATCTTCGTCAATTTGGGTTCGTTTTTGCTAGAAATTATAGGAGAACTGATTAAAATTGGAAGGAATTAGACTAGGGCTGCCTGATTGCTGAGTTTGAGTGCTGTTTATGGATTTTTGAGAAAAAGCGAGACGAATCACGGTCTCTGTCAGTTCCACGGCCGTGGAAAATCAAGAACAGACCGTGGTTTTAAACAGTGATGGATTTTGTTAGGAGAGTTTCAGGGAGAATTAAGGAGAAGAAGAATGAGCAGAACAAAAAGAGGAAGGGTAACCCCTCTTCCTCTTCATCCTCTAGAACACCACCACCTTCCTCCCCTTCACCTCCATCATCGCCTTCATCACCCGCACCTCCTAGCCCTAGAGTACCCACCATTCACGAGGATCATCTCGATGCACTCGAGAGGATCCATAAGAGGGCAGTTATCGGACCTAGGTATCTATGGTTGGAGGATCTAGTTCCTCTAAACATAGTAGATGACCTTACTTGGCTCTTGGATAGAGCCGGTCTTATCGTCTTCTCGGCTATCCAAGAGGACGCTTATGAGGAGATAACGAGAGAGGTTGTAACGTCTTTCGAGCACAGCCATGTGGATAGGACCGTTTCTTTCCGTCTTATGGAAAGAAACTATGATTTTACCATCCGTGAGTTTGGAGCCTTCTTTGGGTTCCAAGAGACCTTCAATGGTCGTTTTCCTAGTGGCGTTTACGCCAAAGACTTTTGGGAGGAGGTAGCTATGATTTACGCCAGCGAGGACCGCTGGCAACCTGCTGATACCAAGGCTAAGTTGATGTACCACTTAGCCTTGAAGATTGCTCACCGTGTTCTTTCTGAGTGTCTCTTTCCTAGGACGGAGACACCTCAGAAGATCAAGACGGATGAGCTCTTCCTTCTGTATTCTATGCTGTATGGGCGCCCTGCTGACTGCGCCACCCTCTTAACTGCTACCATGAGCAAGCTTAAGAACAAGAGGGCGGGGAACATTGGATATGGTGGGATAGTTACCCATCTTGCTAGGATGTTGGGGGTTGATTTTTCTGCATGCACACGCATACCAGCTGTACCCCTAGGACTCCAGGCCTTCATGACTAGAGGCCTTATCTTCCCTACCTATAGAGGTCCGCCTTACGCAGCCATGCCTTGGGAGAGCAGGACGGGGAGGAGCATTGAGTGGCTCCCGGAGTACTCCATTATGGCTGGACGCCATAATTGGAAGGCTACGTTCGCAGCTATGCATGCGAACAGGATTGCAGCTCCTCCGTATGTCCCACCACCGCCAGTAGTTGAGGAGGAGGAGATGAGGGATCAGTATGAGGGAGGAGGAGGAGCAGAGCAGGAGTTTGCCACGTTTCCGGATCAGCCGGATATTGCTTCTGATGTGCCTAGACGTTCTCCACGTCCAGCCAAAGCCTCAGGTTAGTCCTCTCGCCGCGCCAGCGTGAGTGAGAGACCCACTTGGATGGATACACCTCCTACATGGTACGGAGCTCCACCTCCATGGTCCTCACAGCAGCCATCAGCACCAGCACCGTCCGACGCTCCAGGGTGGTACAGCCAGGCCCCGGGATGGTATGAGCAGATGCCGGATTGGGCTACTGGCCTTTCTGAGAGAGTAGGAGCATTGGAGATCCGAGCCGATGCTAGAGATGGACGCCTGGACGACCTCAATCATATGATGAGAGACGTCTACCGCCAGCAGTTTGGGCGGCACTATGACCCTACCTTCTCTCCATTCCCGCCTCCACCAGCGCCGTAGTGATGATGATGATGACCGATAGCTTTAGCCGTTCCACCGCCATTTTGTGAGTTTCTTTTTCTTTTCTTCTTTTCTTTCTTTTATTTGAACATTAGGGACAATGTTTGTTCTAAGTATGGGGTGGGGTGTGACTAAAAGTTGTAATAACTCTTACTCACTTTGATTGCTTCTATCGAGACTATCTTGCATGTTCATTATATTGTTACACGTTTCATTATTGCATTGCATAAAAAAGAGTTTGAAAAACCCACAAAAATTGAAAATTTTTTTGAAAAACTTTGTGCTTCTAAGGAATTGAGATGATTTCTATGATAATCGCTACTTGTGAATTGAGTTTGATGACAATTGCATGCTTAAACGAATAGTGAATTGAAAAGAAATTGAATGAGTTGATTATGCCTCTTTTGCAAGTTTCATAATGTGATGAATGTTACCTAAATCATGTTGAGGGATTGAAGTTGAAATCGCACTATAAGTTCTTATGCTTCTTGTTGAGATGATTAAGGCAATTCGATTTTTCTTTCTTCTTTCTTTGATCATTTAGCCCCTCATTGAAATATTGACCTCCTTTACCTATCCGGAAATTTGGAGGAGTTGATTGAAAAAGGCATGTATGATGTGGGAGGGCCATGAAAGCAATACTTTGCATTCAAAGGAATAGAAAGAAATTATAGGTTTGGGGAAGTCAATCATGATGATGAGTAACTCGGCACCATTCACATAGCCGGGTGTTTGTGTCTTGCCAAAGTCGGATTGAGCGATATTCCTAGCGGATTATGGTATGTGCGCTAAGGGTTTGAGGCATCTCATAAAAATTGAGAAACGCCAATCTCCTAGGCTTCGGTTTTTGTGCACCTCTATCCATAACTCCAAAAGTAAAGTCGAAAAATGAAAAGAAGAGAGCGAAGCTCTAAGTTGAAGGTGCTGCGGAAACCGCAAGAGAAGAAGAAAAGAGCAGTTGTCCACTTTCCCGGATTCATGCACCACATTCCTTAAAGTTTCCTTCCCTTTCCACATTCTAGACCAATTTCTTTGAAAGTCCTTAAGATCAAAAGAATGTTATATGACTTGGTGATCTAAATTGAAGTCTCTTATGATTGATTTTGATAATGTTTAAGGGTTATGATGTTTGTATGGAAGTTTGATTGATTCATGAACTTTCTTTACTCTTTACTCTTTGATTAAGTGTATGAAAGTCTTATAAACGATTGAAGCAAGATTTGAGAATGATCTATTCATTAGAGGGCACATTCATCCAAAAGAAGTATTGCTTTGAGAAGGTACACATATTTCATCCTAACTTTTGTTTTAAAGTTTTTGAAAGACCTTGCTTAGGGACAAGCAAGTGGCAAGTATGGGGTTATTTGTTAGCATGAAATATTGTGATATTTTAGGCACATTTTCTAAGTGTATTTGATTCATATTGATAGTCATTGATTGAGCATTGATGCATTTGTGAGCTAGTTTGTCTATAATGTCGATATAGAGATCTACACAAGCTTTATGTTGATTATAGGTGATTGAGAGCTATTTCCGAACGAAATTGAGCTAGGATGAGTTTGATTGAGTATGTCCATGGATTGAGGACATTCCTAGGAGCTAAGGAAGTGCCAACTTTAGGAATGCACGAGGCTAGGGAAGAATCACGTTCTTGCCCTAAACCACGCTCTAAAATACGGCCGTACCACTTTCCACGTTCAAGTCCACGGCCGTGGAATCTTAGCTAGGGAAGCGTGGTTCATTCCAGTAACTTCTACGGCCGTGGAGAAGATGGTTCGAACCGTGTTGATTTCCACGCTCTAAATTACGACCGTGGAACCCTTCCACGACCGTGATCTTGGCGATCTTTTTCGCCATACTTTAAGCCACGATCTCCTACGCAATTGGGCCGGGCCGATATTTTATCTTACACTATAAAAGGACGGACGAAGAGAGATTCCGTCACCTCGCTTTAGACCTTCGCTTACGCATAGACGCATCATACACTTGCGCTTGGAATTGCCCTAATTTCGCATTTGGCGGAGATTTGTTTGAGAGATTTTTGGCGCATTGCTATTGGCGATTTCCGGATTGACGGAAGATCGAAGATTTGGAAGATTGTTCGCAAGGAGATTTCGCTTCTTGCTTAGGTTTGATTTAGAAGACGGATTGACATCCCGTTCTTCCTTCTTATCTAAGATTGTGTTTGTTTGTTATATTCCGAATCTAGTGACGATATTTGTTCTTGATTGTGACTTTGAGATTGGTTTGAAGTTTATTGAAGGTTTTTGGAAGTTTTCATCTTTCAATCTTTCAATTCTTGAATTTGATATCAATATGACTATTGTTGGCTAAAAACCCTTAACAATTGTAAGGTGAAGGGTTGATAGTTGTGGCTGAGATGATGATAGATCGTTCGTAAACAGATTGGATCCTGAGAGTTAGAGAGAATCACCGACGAACCCTAATCCACGGTCTGTTCTTGAGCTTCCACAGCCGTGGAACTCAAGAACTAGCCGTAATTTTGTGTTAAGTTACGAACTTGCTTTTACTTTAATCCAAAGTTAAAGATTTGCTTTAATTTAGTCTTGGCTTGCCTTTTCTAGGTGGTAGTGAAGCCTCAACAACCTCTACCTCGATTGTGAGTGTCACAACCTTAATCGATTTAGTTAGTCTTGATCCTTGGATTACAAGTTTGGGTATTTGACATTAATTCTCATCTTTAGAACCTTTCTATATTGAAGCCTCAACAACCTTTATAGAGAGTGTCTTGTAGGTGAGTCATATAAGGTTTTTGGAACTTCACCGTACGATTACCTTACATTAGCATACCTTTGCATATCTTAACTCTGTCCTTATATCATTAGTATATCTTGAATCGATTGTCACAGCTGGATTCCTGGATCTTTAGGATTGTTGTTTTCCCAATAATTCGAAAAGCTCTTACATTTATTTGCTTGATAATTTACAATTGAATTTGTTCCCCCCAAATCCCTGTGTTCGATACTCTGGAATTCTTGCTTAACTACGTCGATCTGTACACTGCGGGTTCGCTTGCTTGATTTCTAGTTTTATAAATTTCAAGCTTATTTGCACGCACGCTAAGTGGCGAACACATTGTGTTTGGGTGATTATTAGGTTTTCTAACTGCTTAAATGTTATTGCTAGTAAAATGGGAGAGTTGGGTGAATATATGTCTGAATTTTCTACAAGATGTGAGAGTTGTGTAAGTATGTTTTTAGATAGCATGAATACCGATGTATTTTATAAATAATATAATATTCATTATTATGCAACTTGTGGTGATTATTGGGCTTGGAATATTTTCCAAATTGATACATTTGCACTTAATGGTGCAAATTTATTATTGTATGCATGAATGTTCTTTCACACTTTTATGCAAATTTTATTTTGTTTGCTCCTTAAGCGCACTACTATTTCTCAAATCTCATTCATATCTCATTTTGCATCTAGAATTACTATGTATGATCATTTATATGTTTGCTTCTTGAAAGACTTTGGTCAAATAGGCCTTTTCTTAGTTTTGTTTTAGTAAGTGTATTCCATTATTTTTACCACTTTTATTTAGTGGTATGTTCGCCCCTAGAGGTATGTGCAAATAAGTTTTAAATTTATAAAACTAGAATCAAGCAGCGAACCCGCAGTGTACGGATCGATATAGTTAAGCAAGAATTCCAGAGTATCGAACACAGGGATTTGGGGGAAACGAATTCGATTTCAGATTATCAAGCAAGTAAATGTGAGAGTTTTGCAAATTATTGGGAAAACAACAATCCTAAAGATCCAGGTATCTAATTGTGGCAATCGATTCAAGATATACTAAATGATATAAAGACAGAGTTGAGATATGCAAAGGTATACTAATGTAAGGTAATCGTACGGTGAAGTTCCAAAAACCTTATATAACTCACCTACAAGACACTCTCTATACAGGTTGTTGAGGCTCAATATAGAAGGATTCTAGAGGCGAGAATTAGTGTCAAATACCCAAACTTATAATCCAAGGATCAAGACTAACTTAACCGATTGAGGTTGTTGAGGCTCACAATCGAGGTAGAGGTTGTTGAGGCTTCACTACCACCTAGAAAAGACAAGTCTAAACTAAGCTAAAGCAAATCTTTAACTTTAGATTAAAGTAAAAGCAGATTCGTAGACTTAAGGGAAATCACGGTTAGTTCTTGAGGTTCCACGACCGTGGACTCAAGAACAGACCGTAATTTAGGGCTGTCGGCGACAATTCTCTAACTCTCAGGGTCTAATCTATTTGCGATCGATCTATCATCATCTAAGCCACAACTATCAACCCTTCACCTTAGAATTGTTTAGAGCTTTTAGCCAATAACAGTCATATTGATATCAATTCAAGAATTAAAAGATAAAAAGATGAAAACTTTCAAGAACTTTCAATACTCTTCAATTCAATCTCAAAGTCACAAAGAGAATAAGCAATGTCAAAAGATTCACAATAGAACAAATAATCGTAATCCTAGGAAAGAAAAGAAAACGGGATGTCAATCCGTTTTCCAAATCGAACCTAGTCAAGAAGAGAGATCTTCTTGCAAAATCTTCCAAGAACTACGATCTTCCGCAAATCCGGAGATGTCCACAGCAATCTCCACCAAAAGTGCGAGATTAGATGAATTCCAAAAACGAACTTCGATCTCTTCAAAGAGATGTCAATTACTTCCAAGCAAGCTAAGCCAAACGTCTTCGTGTCTAAGCGGCGAAGAATGAGGGCAAACGGGTAGCGAAGGTCGTAAGCGAGGTGACGGAATCTTGCTTCGTCCGTCTTTTTATAGTGTAGGGCAAAATGTCGGCCCGGCCCAATCTTTAAAAGATCGTGGCTTCAAAGTGTGGCGAAAAGATTCGCCAAGATCACGGTCGTGGAAGTGTTCCACGACCGTAATTTAGGGCGTGGAAACAATTACGGTTTGCAACATATATTCCACGGCCGTGTAATCCCCTGGAATGAACATGGATTTCTGACTCCAATTCCACGGCCGTAATTCTGAACGTGGTTTGTGATACGGCCGTATTTTAGGGCGTAATTTAGGGCAAGAACGTGATTCTTCCCTAAACTCGTGCATTCCTCAAGCTAAGACTCCAAATTGCTTCCAAAGAGTGTCCTCAATCTATGGATATATCAACTCAACTCTCCTTTGCTCGTTTTCCGTTCGGAAATAGCTCCAAATCACCTATAATCAACATAGAACTAGTGTAGACATCCATATCGACAATATAGGTAATACTAGCTCTCATATGCACAAAGTTCAATCAAAGACTATCAATATGAATCAAATATGTTTAGAAAACGTGCCTAAAATATCACAATATTTCATGCTAACAAATAACCCCATACTTAACACTTGCTTGTCCCTAAGCAAGGTCTTTCAAAAAGCTTTAAACAAGAGTTAGGATGAAATATGTGTACCTTCTTTTGGATGAATGTGACTTCTAAAGAATAGATCATTCTCAAACCTTGCTTCAATCGTTTTTCAAACTTTCACACACTTAATCAAAGAGTAAAAGGTAAAGAAAATTCATGAATCAACTCAACTTCTAAACAAGCATTATAACCTTCAAACATTAACAAAATCATTCACAAGAAACTTCAATTTAGATCACCAAGTCATATAACATTCTTTTGATCTTAAGGACTTTCAAAGAAGAGGTCTAGAATATGGAAGGGAGGGGAAGACTTTAAGGGAAAGTGGTGCATAAATCCGGGAAAGTGGACAACTACCTTCTTCTTCTTATGCGGTTCCCGCAACACTTCAACTTAGAGCTTCGCTCTCTTCTTTTTTTCGACTTTACTTTTGGAGTTATGGATAGAGGTGCACAAAAACCGAAGCCTAGGAGATCGGCGTTTCTCAAATTTTTTTCTTTCAAGAGATGCCTCAAACCCTTAGCGCACATACCATAATCCGCTAGGAATATCGTTCAATTCAACTTTGGCAAGACACAAACACCCGGCTATGTGAATGGTGCCGAGTTACTCATCGTCATGATTGACTTCCCCAAACCTATAATTTCTTTCTATTCAATTGATTGCAAATAATTGCTCTCATGGCCCTCCCACATCAAACATGCCTTTTTCTCATTCACTTCTCCAAATTCCCGGATAGGTAAGGGAGACTAATATTTCAATGAGGAGCTAGATGATCAAAGAAAGAAGAAAGAAAGTATCGAATTGCCTTAATCATTTCAACAAGAAGTATAGGAACTTATGATGTGATTTCAACTTCAATTTTCTAGCATGATTTAGGTAACATCTTCACATTATAAAACTTGCAAAAGAGGTAAGATTCATTCATTCAAGTTCTTTTCAATTCACAATCCTTTTAAGCATGCAATTGTCATCAAACTCAATTCACAAGTAGTGATTATCATGGAAATCATCTCAATTCATTAGAAACATAAAATTTTTCAAAATTTTTCAATTTTTATGGTTTTTTCAAGTTCTTTTTCATGCAATGCAATAAGGAAACGTGTAACACATAATGAAGATGCAACGATAGTCTCAAATAAAGCAAACATAGAGAGTAGAGTTATTACAAACATTTAGTACATCCCACCCCATACTTAGGACGAACATTGTCCCTAATGTTCAAAAGAAAGAACAAAAGAAAGAAAAGAAAAAGAAACTCACAAGTGGTGGCGGGAATGTCTAAAACAACGATCATGCATCAATCACTGCGGCGCCGGTGGAGGTGGGAATGGAGAGAAACTCGGATCATAGTACCGCCCAAACTGCTGGCGGTAGACGTCCCTCATCATGTGGTCAAGGTCGTCTAAGCGTCCGTCTCTAGCATCCGCCCGGATCTCTAGCGCTCCGACTCTCTCCGAAAGTCCGGTAGCTCAATCCGGCATCTGCTCGTACCATCCCGGGGCGTGACTGTACCATGATGGAGCATCGGATGGTGCTGGTGTTGGTGGCGGTGGTGGTGCTGCTGGCTGCGCTATGGACCAAGGAGGGGGTGTGTCATACCAAGTGGGAGGTGTAGTCATCCACGTGGGCCTCTCACTCACGCTAGCGCGGCGAGATGACGAGCCTGAAGCTCTAGCTGGACGTGGAGAGCGCCTAGGTACATCCGAGGCCGCCTCCGGCTGGTCCGGAAACGTGCCAAACTCGTGCTCCGCTCCTCCACCACTCTCGTACTGACCTCCCATGTCCTCCTCCTCCACAACCGGTGGTGGAACGTAAGGGGGAGCTACTAGCCTGTTCGCATGCATCGCAGCGAACGTCTCCTTCCAATTGTGGCGTCCCGCCACAATGGAATACTCCGGTAGCCACTCAATCCCTCTACCCGTCCTAGTCTCCCAAGGCATGCCCGCATAAGGCGGACCTCTATGTGTGGGGAAGATGAGTCCCCTAACCATAAAAGCATGTAGCCCTAAGGGAACCGCCGGTATACGGGTGCAAGCAGAAAAGTCAACACCGAACGTCCTAGCAATGTGGGTCACTATCCCACCATATCCAATGTTCCCCTTCTTCTTGTTCTTCAGTTTACTCATCGTAGCCGCCAAAAGAGTGGCACAATCTGCACGACGACCATAAAGCATACAATAGAGCAAGAATAGCTCATCCGTCTTGATCTTTTGGGGCGTCTCCGTCCTAGGAAAGAGACACTCCGAAAGAACACGGTGAGCTATCTTCAAGGCTAGATGGTACATCAATCTAGCCTTGGTATCGGCGGGTTGCCAACGGTCCTCGTCGGCGTAAATCATGGCTACTTCCTCCCAAAAATCCTTGGGGTAAACTCCGCTCGGAAATCGACCGTTATAGGTCTCATGGAACCCGAAAATGGTCCCAAACTCGACAATGCTCAAATGATAGTCTCGTTCCATGAGACGGAAGGAGACGGTCCTATCTACGTGGCTGTGCTCGAAGGACGTCACAACCTCCCGGGTGATCTCCTCATAAGCGTCTTCACGAATGTTCGTGAAGACAAGCAACCCGGCTCTATCCAAGAGCCATGTAAGATCGTCAACAATGTTAAGAGGATGTAGATCCTCCAACAACAAATACCTAGGGTCAATCACTGCCCTCTCTGTGATCCTCTCAAACGCAGCAAGGTGGTTCTCATGTATGGTTGGGATGCTAGGGTGAGGAGGTGAAGATGGAGGTGAAGGTGAGGATGGTAGTGAGGGAGATGAGGGTGGTGGTGCCCTAGAGGTGGAGGGATTGCCCTTTCTTTTCTTATTCTGCTCTCCCTTTTTCTCCTTTATCCTTCCTGACACTCTCCTTACGAAATCCATTTTTCACCAAAAATTACGGTCTGTTCTTAGATTCCACGGCCGTGGTTTACCCAGAGACCGTGATTCGTCTCAGAAACTTGCGAATCTCAACAATTTCACCAACAATCACCACAACAAGCAGCCCTAATCTAATTCCTTCCAGTCTTTGTCAGTTATTCCTAAAAATCTATAGCAAAAACGAACCCAATCCGCGAAAATCAAGAAGAAAGAAATAACCTCTTTTTCGGATTGAAAAATCCAAAATGCGTGTTTGTTGATCGATTTCCACTCGATTTGTTGCTTGGATTCTGTTCGTGGTTGGATTTGCTGCAGTTTAGGGCGAAGAATTGTTGAAAACGATTAGAAAACGAGGAATTGAGAGAGATGGAGGGTTTTCGGTTTCTAGGTCGTGGAAATGGGGAAAATTTTGGTTAAGTTTGTGAAGAATGTGGGTTTTATAGTGGCCGGCAAAATTTCCAAAAATTACGGTCTGTCGGGGTGTTCCACGGCCGTGGAAGTGTACGGACCCGTGGTTTTGGTGATTTTTCAAAGGCTTTTGAGAATTACGGCCACTGTAGCTATGACGACCGTAATTTAGACCGTGGAACCTTCTGTAAAGCTTCAAAGTCCGAATTTCGTCACTTTTCTTCGACATTATCTTCCCTTTCTCCTTTTCCATCGATCCTACAACCAAAAACACGAACATACCGGAAGAAATCGAGGCAAAATAAAGCAAAAACGTCTACTCTAAACTAGTCTATGAATTGAAGACAAAAAAATAAAAATGCAATACCTTGGGTTGCCTCCCAAGAAGCGCTTTGTTTAAGGTCCGTAGCTAGACCAAGCTCGCACTTATTCGAGTGCGGTAGGCGCAAACTCCTCAGCTTGGAGTTCCGGCGTGTACTTCTTGAGTCGTTGGCCGTTCACCTTAAAACTTCCGCTAGCTTCACCCCATACTTCAACTGCACCATGGGGGAAAATGCGCTTAATTAGAAAAGGTCCGGTCCAAGGGGATTTAAGCTTACCTGGAAAGAGGCGAAGTCTTGAATTGAAGAGGAGAACTTGATCTCCTTCTTTGAAGTCCTTTGGAATGATATGCTTATCATGCCAACGCTTTGCCCTTTCTTTGTAGATCTTAGCGTTCTCATAGGCGTTCAAGCGAAGTTCATCCAGCTTGTTGATGTCTAGGAGACGTTTCTCTCCCGCTTCTTTCATGCCGAAATTCAGCCACTTGATAGCCCAAAACGCTTTGTGCTCCAGCTCTACCGGCAAATGACAAGACTTCCCATACACAAGATTGTATGGTGTGGTTCCTATGGGAGTCTTGTATGCAGTCCGGTACGCCCATAATGCATCATCTAGCTTCAAGGACCAATCCTTCCTAGTCCTTGAAACCGTCTTCTCTAGAATTCCCTTGATCTCCCTATTTGAGATCTCAACTTGTCCACTCGTTGTTGATGGTAAGGGGTGGCGATCTTGTGAGTAACCCCATACTTAGCTAGAAGAGCTTCAAAGCGACGGGCTATGAAGTGAGAACCTCCATCACTAATGATTGTCCTTGGCGTTCCAAATCGCGGAAAGATGGTCTTGTTGAAGAACTTAACCACCACCATGGCATCATTTGTGGGAGAGGCAATTGCTTCCACCCATCTAGAAACGTAGTCCACCGCCAATAGTATGTATTGGTTTCCACAAGAAGATGGGAATGGTCCCATGAAATCGACTCCCCAAACGTCGAAAATCTCCACCTCTTGGATGTTGTTGAGGGGCATCTCGTTCCTTCTAGAAATATTGCCTGTTCTTTGACAAGCATCACAGCAAGAAACAAAGGATTGCACATCTCTAAATAAAGTAGGCCAATAGAATCCAGATTGCAATACCTTTGCGCTAGTCTTGTTCGAACTAGCGTGTCCTCCACAAGGTAGTGAATGACAATGGCGGATGACACTTTGCATCTCATCTTCCGGCACACATCGCCGAATGATGCCATCCGGACCTCTCTTGAAGAGGAGAGGCTCGTTCCAATAGTATTCCCGGACGTCCTTAAAGAACTTCTTCCTTTGTGCGTAGGATAGTCCGGGCGGTATCTCCTGGCAAACCAAATAGTTAACAAAGTCAGCAAACCATGGTTCGTTACCTTTGGAGATCTCGTTGATGCACTCCTCTATGATGTGTAGATGTTCGTCTGGAAAGGAGTCATCAATGGGTAGATGGTCGTCCTCTAGATGTGTGAGGCGACTCAAATGATCCGCAACAGAATTTTCTGAACCTTTCTTGTCGCGGATCTCAAGATCGAATTCTTGTAGGAGAAGAATCCATCTAATTAGCCTTGGCTTCGCGTCTTTCTTTGCAAGGAGGTACCGGATCGCAGCATGATCCGTGTAGACAATCACCTTTGCACCTACAAGATAAGAGCGAAACTTGTCAATAGCGTAGACAATGACTAGAAACTCTTTTTCTGTAGTGGCGTAGTTGAGCTGAGCTTCGTCTAGCGTCTTGCTAGCGTAGTATATGGCATGGGTTCGCCCTTCCTTTCGTTGCCCAAGAACAGCTCCAATAGCTACGTCACTAGCATCGCACATAATCTCGAAGGGGAGAGTCCAATCCGGGGGTTGGATAATAGGTGCTGAAATTAGAGCTTGCCGAATGGTGTTGAACGCATCTAAACATTCCTGTGAAAACTCAAAAACCGCATCCTTCATCAATAGATTAGTGAGAGGTTTTGATATCTTAGAAAAATCTTTAATGAAACGTCTATAAAATCCAGCATGTCCTAGGAAACTTCTTATCCCTTTCACCGAAATTGGGGGAGGAAGTTTCTCTATGGTCTCTATCTTAGCTTTGTCTACCTCTATCCCTCTACTAGAGACTAAGTGACCTAATACGATTCCTTCCTTAACCATGAATTAACACTTCTCCCAATTAAGAACTAGGTTAGTGTCTTCACAACGTTGTAAAACAAGAGAAAGGTTAGAAAGACAATCGTTAAAAGAGGAACCGTATACGGAGAAGTCGTCCATGAAGACTTCCATAATTTCCTCTACGTACTCGGAGAATATGGCCATCATGCACCGTTGAAAGGTGGCTGGGGCGTTGCAAAGCCCGAACGGCATTCTCCTATAAGCGAATGTACCCCAAGGGCATGTGAATGTGGTCTTCTCCTGATCGTCCGGATGTATCGGAATCTGAAAGAAACCACTATAACCGTCAAGGTAGCAGAAATGTGAATGTTGTGCTAACCTTTCAAGCATTTGATCGATGAATGGCAATGGAAAATGGTCCTTCCGCGCCGCGTTGTTGAGCTTGCGGTAGTCTATACACATTTGCCATCCAGTCACTGTTCGGGTAGGAATGAGTTCGTTGTTCTTGTTGGTGATGACCGTCATTCCTCCCTTCTTCGGAACTACTTGAACTGGACTCACCCATTTGCTATCGGAGATAGGATAGATGATACCTGCATCAAGAAGTTTAAGGATTTCCTTCTTGACAACCTCCTTCATGGTCGGATTCAACCGCCTTTGAGGTTGTCTTGAAGTTCTAAAATCCTCCTCCATTAGTATCTTATGCATACATAGGGAGGGTTTAATTCCTACTAAGTCCTCGATAGTGTAACCTATGGCTTTTCTATGTTTCCTAAGGACTGTCATGAGTTGTTCATGTTCATCTATGCTTAGTTCGGAACTAACAATGACCGGAAAGGTAGAATTAGATTCAAGAAAAGCGTACCTTAGATGAGTAGGAAGTGGTTTGAGATCCATCGCTTTCGGAGCTTCCAATGGTCCTTGAGGAGCATCCGACGTTTCCTTAGAAGTTTCTAAGGTTGTGGAGTGGTTTGGAGAAGAATCAGAAGAAGTTGAAGATGTAAGCCGATCACCCTCTTCCACGGTCAGAATTACGG
This sequence comes from Fagopyrum homotropicum, assembly GCA_033239125.1. Taxonomy (NCBI): domain Eukaryota; kingdom Viridiplantae; phylum Streptophyta; class Magnoliopsida; order Caryophyllales; family Polygonaceae; genus Fagopyrum; species Fagopyrum homotropicum. The sequence continues at coordinate 133,653,463 of BSWB01000004.1, forward strand.
CCTCTCCATGTATTCCACGGCCGTGTAATCCTCTGGAATGGAGGTCGATTTTGGTTGTGAAATCCACGGTCGTGGAATACAGAGTATGACCGTGGATTCTTACATTCTCAGCCTCATCGTGGAGTTTTTCAAATTCCACTTCATGCATCTCTTCTTGTGCTTCTAAGGCTTCAATTTCCTCTTTGCACTCTTCCTCTTCCCCTACATTGGTTAGACTCATAGTGATAACTTTTTGTAAAGGATCGTTGAAGAGAATCGCACTTACCTCCTCCCTAGACAAACCTTCTTCATCTTGGATATCGTAAATATCCTCATCGAAGATTGGCTCCTTTATTAGAGTGGAAAGAACGAACTCTACTTTCTCTTCTCCAATATCAAAAGCGAGTCTCCCATTCTTGCAATCAACCATGCAGCCGGAAGTTGCAAGAAACGGTCTTCCGAGTATGATCGGGACCGGACTATCTGCAGGAATGTCAAGCACGACGAAATCAATAGGGACAAAAAATTTACCTAGCTTGACCGGGACGTCTTCTACAATACCGATGGGGTGAGTGATGGATCGATCCGCCATGTATAACGTCATCTTGACCGGTTTAGGATCGCCTAAACCGATCTTCCTACACAATGCAAGCGGTATGATGCTCACACTTGCTCCCAAGTCACATAAAGCGTCATATGTGACTTCTCCCACTCCAATGGGAATGCAAAATGACCCCGGATCTTTCAACTTTGGGGGCATTTTCTCCTTCATAGTCTTGATGAGATCCGAAGAATCCGAACTCATCTTGACCTCACCGAAATCTTCTAGCTTCCTCTTGTTAGAGAGGAGCTCCTTCAAGAACTTGCCATAAGCCGGCATACCTACAATAGCATCAATGAAGGGTATATTAATATGCAGCTTGCTCATGAGTTCTATGAACTTACCGAATTGTTTATCTAGGCGCGCTCGCGCTCTAGATTGAGGAAATGGTAGGGGAGGTTTGTAAGCTGGAGGAGGAACATAAACATCTTCCTTCTCCTTCCCCTTTCCTTTGTCCTTCTCTACGGGGACTTCAACGAACGTAGGCTGCGGATCGGTGGTGGTCACTCCGCTCCTAGTTGTAATCGCCATTACCCTTCCCTTAGGGTTGTCCTCCGTCTTTCCTGGAAGTTTCCCTTGATTTCTAGGGACTTCCTCCGCGTGGTTGAACAATTGGTTTTCCAAAACTTTTTAGCCTTGTCAACCTTAGAGACTTGATCATCGACCTTAATGAGGCGGTTCTCCAACCCTTGAAGCTTTCCCAAGATTGTCTCCAACATGGGATCGGACTTCTCCTTTCCCGCATTGTTTCCTCCATTTGATGATTGCCCCTGGCTTTTCAAAGGAGTAGAGGAAGAGGAGGGTGGAGTTAGTGAATTAGAATTGGAAGGATAGGAGTTACCGGAATTTTGTTGATTGGAACGCCAATTGTTGTTGTTTGAACTTCGATTGTTGTTCCAATTGTTGTTGTTCCGGTTGTTGTTGTTTCTATTCCAGTTGTTATTCCGGTTATTGTTCCGGTTATTGTTGTTGCGGTTGGAGTTATCACCGCCATTGTTGTTGCCCAAATAGCCAACATCCTTCTCTTGTTGCTTTGGGAAGTTGGTCTTGATAGTCTCCTTCAACTCTTTGATCTCATTGTTGAGGGAGAAAATCTGATTTTGAGCTTCATGTGTGAGCTTCGCTCCTTGCTCCACACGATTTCCCTCCGCTTTCCGGTGGGAATACTTCTCTATGACTCTTGCTTGCTTCTCAATGAAGTCCCAAGCGTCATCTTCTCTCATGTCCATGAACGTTCCGCATGAGAGGGATTGGAGGTTGAATTGCGTTCCCGCATCCAGCCCTTTGTAGTAGATTTCCAACAAGGCAAGTTTGGATATACCATGATGAGGGCAATCCAAGAGTAAATCCTGAAACCTTTCCCAAGATTGAAACAAACTTTCGTTAGGTCTCATAGAAAAAGCATTAATCTTACCTCTAAGTTCCGCCGTTTTGGATGGCGGAAAGAATTTGGTGAGAAACTCCGCGGAAAGGTCTTCCCACGTGTCTAGTTTCCCATTGGGAAGAGCTTGATACCATGACAATGCTTTCCCTTTCAAAGAGAAAAAGAAAGGTTTGAGCTTATAGCTATTGGTAGTAGCGTTCTTCGGTCTCATTGTCTCCATCATACACTCAAAGTTTTGCAAGTGTTGGTGTGGGGATTCGGCACTTGTACCGCCAAATTGGCTTTGGCGAACAAGAGTGATAACTTGAGGGTTAAAGCTGAACCCTTGCACATCTTCAACATCAAATTTCACACCCAAGCGGTGTGGTTGTTGTGTTGGATCCATCCGCTGGCCAAGAGTTCTTGGCTCATTATCCACACGTTCGACTCTCACATTCCTAGGTGGAATGCGGCGATTAGTAGCTCCTTGTAGATGGAAAGGATTCATATTGATCATGGGATCAATCTCTTCTAACGGCGGCATGGAAGAGTCACTATCATCAGCGGATGAGTGGCTTTTTCTTCTAGACCTTGATCTCCTTTTTGAGGACTTCTTGCCTACCTTATTCTCAAGGTCGCTCATCTTTATCCTCATTTGGACGATCATGTCTTGTAGACCGTTAACTTGAGATTGATGACGATCCATCTCATCTTGGCGGATAGTTTCATTCCATCGGAGTTGAGATTCCTTCTCCGCCAACTCCGTTTGAAGGTCACGTTCGTGTTCTTCGGCCATCTTCTTTTCCTTGCGCTTTTGCCTCAAGGTTTTCTCTAGCTCTTGGTCAAGAGGTAAGAGATCTTCGGTGTTCCTAGACCTGCGCATGCACTCAAAGAGATATCAAATAACGAGAGCAAGCTCCCAAGCTTGACAACCGGCTACCGGATTCGGTCTAAACCAAATCCCCGGCAACGGCGCCAAAAACTTGTTCGCCCCTAGAGGTGTGTGCAAATAAGTTTTAAATTTATAAAACTAGAATCAAGCAGCGAACCCGCAGTGTACGGATCGATATAGTTAAGCAAGAATTCCAGAGTATCGAACACAGGGATTTGGGGGAAACGAATTCGATTTCAGATTATCAAGCAAGTAAATGTGAGAGTTTTGCAAATTATTGGGAAAACAACAATCCTAAAGATCCAGGTATCTAATTGTGGCAATCGATTCAAGATATACTAAATGATATAAAGACAGAGTTGAGATATGCAAAGGTATACTAATGTAAGGTAATCGTACGGTGAAGTTCCAAAAACCTTATATAACTCACCTACAAGACACTCTCTATACAGGTTGTTGAGGCTCAATATAGAAGGATTCTAGAGGCGAGAATTAGTGTCAAATACCCAAACTTATAATCCAAGGATCAAGACTAACTTAACCGATTGAGGTTGTTGAGGCTCACAATCGAGGTAGAGGTTGTTGAGGCTTCACTACCACCTAGAAAAGACAAGTCTAAACTAAGCTAAAGCAAATCTTTAACTTTAGATTAAAGTAAAAGCAGATTCGTAGACTTAAGGGAAATCACGGTTAGTTCTTGAGGTTCCACGACCGTGGACTCAAGAACAGACCGTAATTTAGGGCTGTCGGCGACAATTCTCTAACTCTCAGGGTCTAATCTATTTGCGATCGATCTATCATCATCTAAGCCACAACTATCAACCCTTCACCTTAGAATTGTTTAGAGCTTTTAGCCAATTACAGTCATATTGATATCAATTCAAGAATTAAAAGATAAAAAGATGAAAACTTTCAAGAACTTTCAATACTCTTCAATTCAATCTCAAAGTCACAAAGAGAATAAGCAATGTCAAAAGATTCACAATAGAACAAATAATCGTAATCCTAGGAAAGAAAAGAAAACGGGATGTCAATCCGTTTTCCAAATCGAACCTAGTCAAGAAGAGAGATCTTCTTGCAAAATCTTCCAAGAACTACGATCTTCCGCAAATCCGGAGATGTCCACAGCAATCTCCACCAAAAGTGCGAGATTAGATGAATTCCAAAAACGAACTTCGATCTCTTCAAAGAGATGTCAATTACTTCAAAGCAAGCTAAGCCAAACGTCTTCGTGTCTAAGCGGCGAAGAATGAGGGCAAACGGGTAGCGAAGGTCGTAAGCGAGGTGACGGAATCTTGCTTCGTCCGTCTTTTTATAGTGTAGGGCAAAATGTCGGCCCGGCCCAATCTTTAAAAGATCGTGGCTTCAAAGTGTGGCGAAAAGATTCGCCAAGATCACGGTCGTGGAAGTGTTCCACGACCGTAATTTAGGGCGTGGAAACAATTACGGTTTGCAACATATATTCCACGGCCGTGTAATCCCCTGGAATGAACATGGATTTCTGACTCCAATTCCACGGCCGTAATTCTGAACGTGGTTTGTGATACGGCCGTATTTTAGGGCGTAATTTAGGGCAAGAACGTGATTCTTCCCTAAACTCGTGCATTCCTCAAGCTAAGACTCCAAATTGCTTCCAAAGAGTGTCCTCAATCTATGGATATATCAACTCAACTCTCCTTTGCTCGTTTTCCGTTCGGAAATAGCTCCAAATCACCTATAATCAACATAGAACTAGTGTAGACATCCATATCGACAATATAGGTAATACTAGCTCTCATATGCACAAAGTTCAATCAAAGACTATCAATATGAATCAAATACGTTTAGAAAACGTGCCTAAAATATCACAATATTTCATGCTAACATGGTAGGTAAAAGTAATTAACCTCTCTATTTAAAATAAAGAATAATAGATGTTTGTTAGTTGTTTTGTAAATGTAAGTTTTAGTTTTCAATTACTGAATTTGTTTTTTTTTTATTTTATTATTATTTTTTGTCTTTTTTATTTTCTTTATTATTTTCTTGAATGAATTTCTGGTATGAAATTTGTAACACCCCAAGTTCTCGGAACTCGGGAAGCTACTGGTTAAGACCTCTCACAATGGGTCCCAACCTTGGTTTAACAACAACTTTACTAGGATCTTACAACAAGGCACAAATGTAATTAGAACAATTTCAAAACATAATATTGTATTTTATGAATGTGCACATGTTACAGCCTTACAAAACATATATATACATATAACATGCATGCCGTATGGAAGACTCCCCCGTCCCCGTCTAATAAGTACGTGGACCCGGCTGACCATCTTTTTCGGATCTCTCTGCAACTATCTATCTCTACACAAAAACTACAACACGGAATAACCGTTAGCTAACAATCCAAATATAAGTAGAATAAATATAGCACAAGCACGACTCAGGCAAAATAAAACAATCATCATGTTGGCATACAAACCGTTTATTATCTGATAACTTAGGTGATTCACTTTATTCCGATTTTAAAGTTGTGGCACGAGAGATCTTAAGATTTATCGCCTTCGTTCCTTATCCAACTGGTGATGATTTGGCACACCTCAGCCGGTGGCATCCCCGCAAACCAAGTATGGACTAGTCCCTAAAGAAACCCCCAGCGCCCTCGGGCTACTGAGCAGAATGCCACCGCCCGTTACTCTTAGGCCATATATGTAGATCGGTCGATGACTAATATTAAGTACACTAATACACACATCATTCAAACACCACTATCAATATCCACACTCATATCTAGAAGCGAGCTAAGTAAGCCCAAAGGACTTACCTGAATCAAATCATAATCCTGTTATCTCGACTCGGTCCGAACCCGCAGGAACTCAACCGCCTGTTATAAAAGGCAAGTGGATCAATAATGTATCCCACTTTATTAGAAGTCTCTAACTTCTAAGGTATTTAACTCTATCATCAGATAAATTATCAAAATACCCTCGTAATGGCAAATGACTATTTTGCCCCTAGTGTCCGAAACCCTAGAAGTATTCTTAGAATAATTCTAAAACTTCATATGAAGCCCAAAACCATAATCTAACACTCACCGGAAAGATCTAGCTAAGTTGGAAGATATTTTCCAACTTCTTAACTTCCATGAAAATTCACTAACGATCTCACTTTGACCTAACTTAGAACGCTCATACAAGGGGTGGAGGAGGAGTGGATGATTGAAGGTCAAAAGCCTACCCACTGCTGCGACGAAGGCCTTGAGACTGCACGTCGTCTGGGTGGTTACACTTGCAATTGGTGGCGGCGAGCAGCATGACGGTCTTGGCAAGGAGATACCCAATGAATGTAGACCGGAGGGAGGGAGCCGTGTGTATCCGGACATGAACAAGGGGAGGAGGAGAAGTGGATGGTTGAAGCTCCAAGAGATCTTGTAGTTGTGTCTTCCATTGTCTGCATAAGGGCGGAAATCTCTCCCTAGTAATGACAGCAGTTGGAGATCCCGATCGGTTGCAGATGGAAGGAAGGTGGGAGATAGAATCGACGCTAGTTACGGTCTGGATGGGATTCGCTTGCTATGTGAAAGGGAGGAGCGTATAGGGCTAACAGGGGAGGACGCTGGTGTGTTTGGGCTGGCCGGCCAGCACTTGGGATCGGGCCTTGTCTGGGCCTCGTCAAGGATTTGTCTTGACCTTGTCAATTGGTCTCATGGGCTTGTCATGACTTGTCTTGATGACCCAAAAATGATCTATTACTTGTAAGATTAAAATAAAAATGTGGTAACATATATTTTATGTGAATATAATATCACATAAAATAATAAAAGTTGTGTTCGTTCATGATATCAATTATCATCTAGAAAGATTAAATCGGTCGACATTCGGTTTGACTCGGAATTAAACGGAAATAAAATTTTCGGATTTTACAAAATTCATACCATAAATTTTTCATACCAGAAAATTTTCATACCAGAAATTTGTACCAGAAATTCGTACTAGATTTACATACTAGAAATTTACTTACCAGAAATCTACTTACCAGAAATTTACATACCAGAAGTTCGTACCAAATTACATACCAGAAATTCGTACTAGATTTACATACCAGAAATTTACATACCAAAAGTTCATACCAGATTTTTTATACTAGAAGTTCATACCAAAAAAGTACATACTAGAAATTTTCATACCTGAAACTCATACAAAAAATTTGCATACCAGAACACTTATTCACTTACACAACATATAGATTTAACATTTTCATAAAATACATTATCTATGATGTTTGAACATCATGTTCAGCATCAAAAGTTAGAAGCTTATGCCAGTCGTAATACTCACATGGCAACCTTCCCAGTTCTCTCTTAAATAGCCTCTTATTTTATACAGTCAATGTAATTAAATAAAGTCAAGTTGGAACCTAGTAACAAAAATGATCACCATGCAATCGAGTGAATGTGTCACTCACCAGGTTAAACTTCACTCAAAATGTTTTTCAATTACAAAAAGTCAATATAATTAAAGTTAGCAAGTAGAATTGTGAAACTTGTTTACAACATGAAAATTGATAAACATCACAATTTATACCTTTTTATACATAATACCAATCGTTTGCAGCACAGCTTTGGAGAAATGAACAGTTCACAACTGTCAAATGTTCAAGTGTTATGGCCAACGCTTGTGATATAGCCTGTACCTGAAAATAAAATGCACCAATGCTTAATTGTAAATAGAGATGGAAATGTATACAATTGCAATGCCTTCTATTTGCAAACTATTCAGTATCTCTACAACACAAACTGAAGCCTTACTCATTTCCCTCACATTTGGTATTAATTCATGGAATTGAAATATATAAAGCAACAAAATATCAAATAATGCAGCATATGACATAACATAACATAACATAACATAACATAACATCAGCTACACTTTCCTAACAATGTCAACAACCAACTTCAAGTTTCTATAATGTTGCAATTGAGGTGAACCATACCATACTTGCTAACCAATCAACAACAAGTTTGAAAATGAAAGGAACTTGCACATTCAAAACTTGGAAAGAGAAGGCAATATCAGAAGGAAAACTAAAACCTCTAGAACAATCACTTCCCAATCAGATTGATCCTCAAGAAAGTAAATTTAAGAGAGAACAAGAAAAGAGATCTTTGCTTCATTCTTCACGTTAACAACTCCAAAATAAAACAATAGCTTTTACCTACCGGAAGGGAGTTTCTTTCCGGCCTTGGGCTTCTTCAGTTGGTTATTTAGTGTTTTATAGAATGTTTTGAGGCGTGAAAAGATTACTATCTTTAAAGTGATATTTGTCCCCTCTAATTGCTATTAGGGTTGCAAACAAATTCACCTCCCATGATACAACAAAACCATTAAAGAAATCAGACAGCAAATCTGAGTTTCTTTTTTTATTTTTCAAGTGAAGAATCTTTCTCTATTTATAGAGAATTCTCTGAACTGTATGCAACAGTTAATTCAGTTTTACAGTTAGGATTGCTGTTAAGAGAGCTGTTATATATTCCTTCCTGCAAAAGATCACAACCATTGATCTTTTAAATATATTAATGTTTAATCTCAGCCACAAAATTATTTGAAATCTGTCCACTCTCTTTAAATACAGAATCTGTATAAGTCTTATTAATAGACTTTTACCAACAATCCCCACTAAGTCTATAAATCAGACTTTGTGAATAATGTCATACATAATGAAAGTGTTTTCAACTTAAACTTCCAATTAGTACAACTTTATCAAAATGTCAACAGATTCAATGGTGGTTAGTTCCTTAAACCATTTTTCTTTTATCAACATCGGATAAAGCATACATATAACATTTTCAGCTTCTTCACTAAGCTTCTTTTGCTTTGAGTTCACCCAGATTCATAGAAAACTTACAAAACAATTGGTTTTGTTTAAGAGTAACTCCACTCTTATGTGATATATATAGGTAAGATCCTATGGAACCGTAATCATTAAAGAATCTTATTAAGAGTAGCCTTAGTACTCAACCTCCCTTTTATTGCACTAGCGTGCATCCCAAATCACTTATCAACAACTTGTTGTTACCCTTTAAACTTCATATCTAGAATCTCTAGAAAGAGGTTGGGTTCCTGTTGTGGCGATTCATATTAATTTCAACCCCATTGCAGCTGAGATATTTCTTACCATTTCTCTCGAGAGTGCTTTTGTAAATGGGTCAGCCAAGTTCTTACAAGACTTGACATAAATAATGGTAATAACACCTTCTTCAATCAACTGCCTAACATAAGCATGTCTTAAACTGATTGTCTAGACTTTCAATTATAAATTTTATTATAGGCTCTAGACAATGTTGCTGCACTATCACATAACACAGAAACAGATGGCATTGGTTGTGGCCACTACTCTATATCCAGAAGAAAATTTCTCAGCCACTCCGCTTCTTTTCCTACTACATCCAGTGCAATAAACTCTGATTCCATTATAGAATGTGTTATGCAGGTTTGTTTCTTTGAAGCCCAAGATATTGCTCCTCCTGCTAGAGTAAAAACCCAACCACTTGTGGATTTGTTCTCATCTGCACTAGATATCCAACTAGCAACTGTAAATCCTTCCAAAATAGCAGGAAAACTACTGTAAGATAATTTCAATTCTACTATTTTCTTTAAGTATCCTAGAACTCGACTTATAGCCTTCCAATGTTCAATTCCAAGTTTGCTAGTATATCTTGATAACTTGCAAACAGCAAATGCAATATCAGGTCTTGTACAATGCATTGCATACATTAAGCTCCCAATTGCACTTGCATAATCTTTTTGGGATTTAGATCTACCTTCATTTTTGAATAATTTACATGAAGGATCATATGAAGTATTTGCCTCCTTAATCGTAAGATGCTTAAACGTTTCTAACATCTTATGAATGTAATGAGATTGGGTCATAGTAAAATCCCCACTATTTTTAAGTATTTTAATACCTAAAATAGTGTCTACTTTCCTCAAATCTTTCTTCTTGAATTGTGACTTCAAGAAATTCTTAGTTTCAGTAACTCATTCAATATGATTGCTTATAATTAGCATATCATCAACGTAGAGACAAATTATAACACTGTATTTGTCGCTGAACTTTGTGTACACACATCTGTCTGCGCCATTATGCTTAAATCCAAAAGACAGTATGGTAGAATCGAACTTCTCATGCCACTGTTTTGGTGCTTGCTTCAATACATATAGAGATTTTGTTAATTTGCACACTTTATTTTCATTTCCAGGAACCACAAACCCCTCGGGTTATTCGATGTATAATTCTTCATCCAAATCTCCATTCAAAAATGTTGTTTTTACATTCATCTAATGCACCTGCAACTTATACATCGAAGCAACTGCCAAGAGCACTCTTATTGATGTAATCCTTGCTACTGGTGCATATGTTTCGAAATAGTCAATACCTTCCTTTTGTTTAAATCCTTTAGCTACTAATCTTGCCTTCAAGGTTTGGATTGTTCCATCGGTATTATACTTTCTTCTAAATACCCACTTGTTGGAAATTGGTTTAGATCCTTTAGGTAAATCCACTAGAACCCAAGTATTGTTGGACATAATAGAGTCCATTTCATCATTCACGACCTCTTTTCAGAATGCTACATCTCTAGAAGACATTACCTCGTTAAATGTCTTAGGGTCTCTGTAACACCCCAAATTCTCAGAACTCGGGGAGCTACTGGTTAAGACCTCACAATGGGTCCCGACCTTAGTTTGACAACAATTTTACTAGGATCTTACAACAAGGCACCAAAGTATTAAAACATTTGAAAACTTTAAACAATATATACATGAAGGATATGTATCAGCCTTACAAAGCAACTGTACTAAAAAAAACGACGCATATGAAGAACATAAGACAACCTCGTCCCCAACTAAATGAGTACGTGGACCCGACCATTCTCTCCGGATCTCTCTACAAATGTCTTAACCTGCAAGGCATCTGCAAGCGGTATGAAACCGTTAGCTAACATTCTATGCATAAGTATAAAGGTAAAAGCACAAACACACAACATACACAATCAACATGCAACACTCAATCCTTTTATTATCTTTAATTAGGTGATAGGTTATTACTAATGATACTTATTTTGTGACTCGAGGGATTCCCAAACCTCGCCCCTGTCCCCGTTTACCCAACGCAAGACGGTACTAATGCATCTGACCGTCTACCCGACTGGGCTAGTCGCAGGGAACCTCCTAGACTCTCGCAAGAGCTAGGCAGATGATGTCACGACCCGTTATCATACACTTGGGTCAATTACGTAAATAATAAAGTCGGCCTAATCCGGTTTTGTTGTTTATCACAACTAACAAACACCACTCATACACATTACACTCATACAAGAAGCCAGCTAAGTAAGTCCGTGGACTTACCTGAATCAGATCTCGACTCTCTTAATCACTACTCAATCTGTAACTGTATAACTCGGTTGCCTGTCAAAGGAGGCAAGTGTGTCAGCACAATTTCTAGGTAATTAGAAGTCTAAGACTTCTAAGGTAGTAGATCCTATTAGAACAAAATTTAATACAGTACTAATTTATGGTAAAATGACTATTTTACCCTTGGTCCTGAAACTTCCACAAATTCCATAATTCAAGCCTAAACTCTTATTTGAGACTAAAGAGTCATATTCTAACTCCTAAAGATGAGTTTGGTTACAAACTGAAAATTTACCCATTTTCCTATTTTCGGAAAGATCGTTAAGGTCCAACTTCGGCTTCAAATATGAAATTCGAATAATCTTATAAAATTCCGAAATAATTCCCTAGATCATCTATGATATCTCATCTACTCCTAGGAGCAAGAATTTCTTAAAACTGTTCAACCATCACTTCTACAAAAATTTCCAAAGTTGGTTACAACACTTGAAATTTTCTATACTTAGCCAAAATCTGAGTATGTTTTCTAACTGTACAACAAGTCCACTTTGAGCCTTTATAAATCTAAATCCCACCGTTGGATTCATCCCAACGTTTGACATATTAACCTATGCATGGCACTAAACAACATCCCAAAAACTGAACGGTGGATCTTATCTCTAAGACATCAGAAAGTATGCTCAAACTTGACTTATTAACACAGTTTCTGGAAATTCATCAAACACTTAACAAAAGAGCACACTGTCTTAACTTTGAAAAAATCATAACTCCTAAACCAATCGCTGGATTTATTCCAAATGTTGATATGTTCTACTACAATATGCCAAATATATCATATCCAAAATTCAAGTCCAACAGAGATCAAAAGCCTATTCAAAACCATCTCACAAAACAGCATCACATGCTGTTTTTCCCAAAACACTCAGCACAATTATAAAAACTGTGGGAGGAGTAAACTTTGAAACACCATAACTCTCAAACTGTAACATGGATTCCTCTAAAAGTTTGGTATGATTTAATATGCAATACCGTCTATGACATATCCGAAAACCAGCCAAAAAGAAGTAGTCTAGCTTACCCAAAACTGGACCCGAAGTTGATTGCTCCTCACTTCCCAAACTCAAAAAACGCATAAGCTCTTCAAACCATCTTCTAGGGCTGTTATGATCTGTTCTAAGATCCCAACAGAGTTCTAATCAGCATGTATAAAGAGAGGGTAATGCAGCAAGGTGAAGTGAGGTCCTTACTGGCAATCAAGACCCGACACGCTCACGTGCACAAGAACAAAGGAGCGATCGCTGCTGTCGGAGGGGCGCACGTGCGGGATGTGATACACGCACCTGCGGCTCTAGCACCATCGCCCTTGCGGCTCGAGCCCACCGCACCAGCGGTTTTCAGTACCCAGCCACACCTACGGCTAGGGCAAGAAGAGAGGAGGTGAAGGGGCTCGTCTTGGTGCTGTTGTCGCCTGTAGGTCGCGAGGGAGGCGGTCCACGTTGCTGGTCTCGACGGCACATCGAGCAGGAGGTCATGCTCGCCCGACAGATGAACCACTGGCTCCGGCCGACACAACTAGCAGCCGCAACATTGCTTCCTTACTGGCATTGAGAGGGCTTTTCCGGCACCATCCAAGGCTGCGGTTTGAAGGCGGTGGCGGGGTGGAGACACTAGCGTTCCGGCGGCGTGCGAGGGCTGGAGGAGGCTAGTGTTCCGGCGGCGTGCAAGGGCTGGAGGAGGCTAGGGTTCCGCCGGCGTGCGAGGGCTGGAGGAGGCTATGGCTAGAAGAGAGGAGGCGATTTACGTGGGAGAGAGAAAGAAAGGGTTTGCAAGGGTAAGGTTTAACGGCTGCAACGCTTCAGTGCTAGGCTGCTTCTGGCTGGCTTCTTGGGCTGCTCCAATCCGCCAGCAAGGGACAAAGCCGTGGGCTGGACAAGGTAAGCACAAGAGATGGGCTGAAGTTGTAAAAAAAAAGGTGGGCTGAGTTGTGAAAACTCGTCAAGTCTTTGTCAAGCCCATGCTTGGCCTTGTTACGAATTTGTCATGGTCTCGTCATAACTCGTCATGGTCTCGTCTTGACCTCGTCTTGGGCTCGTATTGATCTCATCACTAGGACATCATGACCTTGTCAAAGACAAGTCATGTTATAAACTAGGGTTTGATGGATTTGGGTTTTGAAATTCATCATTTTATGTGACTAAAAGAGTACATAAAATGATAGAATTTGTTTTAGTAAACCTTAAGTATGATTAGGAAAGTCAACCGATCGAAAGAGATCGGTTTGATTCGGACTCATCGGAAATAAAATTTTCCGGATATTACATCAGTGCCCCCCTTAAAAGAAGTTTCGTCCCAAAACTTAGAATAAGGTATTTAATCAAACGACTTCCACAAATAAACTTGTATGTCCTAGTCTCACTAAATTTTAATTCGTTTTCTAAACTCCTCTAACCCTATCAAAGCGTAACGAAAAATCCGGTCGTTACATCAGATCCCCCTCAATATTAGTTTCGTCCCGAAACTTAAGGTAAGACAATCCTGATCCGCCTTTAAGGCACCAAATGGGTGTGTTTGATCACTACACAAAAGTTTCGTCGTTCCCACATCTAAGTATCCCGCACATCAAGGTTACCAAAAGAACATATCACTGACTAAACACTCAATCATGAAATAAACAAGCAGTCAAACAATATCACACATACAAGGTCAAGCCCTAACTCGTCACTCTCGAGGTTACAACTATCACTACATAGGTCTTTGAAAGGTTACGTCTCTTACTATCCCACATATATTAGGTAGCCTTATGAGCTTTTCCTAAAACCACTGAATCTTAAATCTTTTCAGGTACTTAGATCACTAGTGTATGTTACCCCGTTCTAGAGTGGTTACCGGATATCTCACCGGTATCATCCGGCTCAACTGTCTGATCCTCTAATCTGATGACCTGACTCGTGTCTTGTAGGTACCTCTCCAACTGAAATTCTCAAACTCAGTTCCCAAACTTAGTCTCCGTGGAAAACTGAAGATGTACTCTCCAATAGGGTGAGGAATATTAGTCCATCAGTCACTTTTAAACCGCTTTAAAACTTCTAATGATTGCCTTACACAACTCACTTCTAGATCCTTTGATGACCCTACGGAAAATGATCTATTCAACTTTCTTCCCTTCGTTATGACCACTTGCTTCCGGCCTTCTGAAAAGGTTCTGACTACACACTCAGGTCAAAGGTCTTGGACATCCACCAACACTTACCAAGTGCTCAATGCTCTTCGTATTACGACCCACTTGGTCTTGTCCCTTAATATTACTCAGTCATCTTATTCCCAAGGTAAGGAATCGTCACCTTTACCCTTTTCAGGTCTAACACTCGAGACAACTAAAAATTGAATCTAGTGGTCATCCTCTCTATTCACTTGGCATTATTATATTATTTATAGATCTCTAATATTTCGTTAACTCGCACCTAGGCTTCTCACACATTTTCCAAGATCTTAAGTGACATAGAATATGTCCGGAATGATGGTATTAGACACAAAGTGATCTCATATCACCGTTATTTGATCATAACTACTCCATTAATGCTAGCACACTATCAACATTGCACTCTTATATCCTCCCCTTTTATCGGACTAGTAATAGTCCTCTAATTTAAAATGCAATTAGGCTCTGTTCCGACATAACATTACACATAAAATCTACTCCGAGATTATGCTTTCTTTAAGCACGGTTACTAGGTTGCCAGTATGTTCCTGTCGCTTCTCTTTCTTATGTATCATCGACTCAGGATGGTAGTTACTTACTTTGAGCTTTCTAGTGCAGGCCATGCACAATACTTTTATTACATTATTAATTCTTTTCTAATCCATCCAGAAAACTGACTCTAGAGTATTCCATTAGTATAGAATTCCAAAACTACTTGTCTGGAAACATGTAACAAAGTCATCACTCTTTACTCGGATCCATAATACGGTACCAGTCTCCTTCTATTACCTTTACATGCACATAAGTTCCCGTACAACATTTCCAGTCACTCACATAGCCTATCTCACGTTTCTTCCAACTAGAATGCATTTCCCCAACTATCACCATCTTAAACTCGACACGACATCCATCAGTACCCTTGAGCTTCTTGCTTTGTGGGTTAGGACCCACCACGCTTCCGCTGCGCTACTCGGCTTATCCTGTTGTCACTCATTAATCCTACGGACCTTTTCTGTAAGTATAAAATGATTGACCCCAAAACTCTTTCTTCCAACTACACCATGAGTCTTATACGGATGAAGTACCAAGTACCTTCTTTACTTGCCTCAAAAAAATAAAACAACGATTAAAAAAAACAACTCCTTCCGCTTACTTTCTTAATTCTTCTACCACGGATCCATACTTCCTGACTTGACCGGATTTTAATCTTAACTAGCCAAGAAGTAATCCTTAAAACGTTTTGATTTATACCTTTAATTCATCCAAGAGGTTGTCATTGCCTACTTGAGGAAATCCTCTAAGGCGTCGGTAAAGGTACTCCATAGATCCACAATCACAAATATCTCTTCTTAACGGCACATAACTCGTCCATACCAAACAATACTTGCACGTCCTTGGTTGACATCGGTCAGTCTATAATTGACTTATCTCAATTTCATACCTCTACTGGTATATATTAAACTTTTGGTGCACATCACCTACTAGATTAATCCTTTTATCCTTCTTTAGTTCGTCTTATCTTTCACTCTTCTGCTTCCTTTGGGACAACTCTCTTTCTCAAGTCTCACTGTGCCATTCGCCTGACGTCAAAAGTCGTTCCTAACGCTCCACGATAGATGCTAATCGTCTTGTAGTTCCGATGACTTTTAATTACCTCCCAATTGTAGTCCCTTTATAGGGGCCGTCTGTGTTGATGACCTATATTCTGTTATAAATGGGGTTACCCTGGACTCTTGAGTCCACCACATGATTCTCATAAGCACAGGTTCCTTAATCGACGTTGTTTGTAATATTTCCTTCAAAATCTCTGTTGACTATGTTACAGGGCTTCGATTCTTTCGATACTGACGTTGTGATTCCTCTTAGAATTCTTATCTTTAAAAAAGACAAAACATCTCCCAGCTTGTGAAGTCTACCTTTCGCTCTTACATTAAGTTGTAAGTCTCCATTCCGTGTTAATTGTGATCTGTCAAAATTTCCTTAGCTAGTAGGTAAACAGTTGCTCACAACAATCCTTTTATACTTCTTTAATTCGTTCTACCTTCCACCCTTCCGCTTCTTATGGTCTAACTCCATTTCTCTAGTTCGATTGTGTCATTCATCTGACATAAATAGTCGTTTCAAGTTTTTTCACGATAGCTTGCAAGCGTCTTTGAAATTCTTATGGCCGTAATGATCATCCAGTTGCAGTTCCTTTTGCATGAACCATCTGTGTTGATGGCTTAGGTCCCGTGATAATTCGGGTTACTTTGGACTCTCGAGTCTAGCAAGGCCGTTTTCCCATACAGATTTCTTCACTCGTGTTGGTGGTAATATCGCCTTCCTGAAACTCCGTTGACCCTGCTACAGGCTTCCATTCTTTGGATATTGGCGTCCCGGTTTCTTTCAAACTTCTTATATCTCTGAGGAGGTCAAAACCTCCCCATGCTTGTGGGGTCTGCCTTTTCGCTTTTACACTCAATTGTAGGTCTTCATTCCGTGCACCTTAGATTCTCACACCCGGATTGACACTTTGTCTCTTCTGGTTTCGCATGCCCATAATGGTCTATGGGCCATCCACCTCGATTATAATATCCTTGATTCCGCAATCTTGGTTGTACTCAATTCTACTTGTCTCGGTCCAATATTGTTATCTCTACCCCGCACTCTTGTAGTCTCTTGCATGGTTCTTCTAATTACATCTATCGGCCTCGTATGTCGAGTTCCTTGTACGACCTTCTATTCCTTCTAACTGAACCGACTCAGGAATTTCTTCCTCATCTGATTGTGCTTGTGATAAAAATTATCTTCACAACTTTACTTCCTTTCGCACTTCTTCTTTGGATGATTCGTAAGGATCACCAAGCAGCCTACCCGAGTATAGTATTCAATTCAAGGTCCGATTCCATTGCCTCGTGTTGGAGATTCTTCAAATCCGCTGTTGATTTATCATGAGGCGATAATCGTTTCGTGATATCACGACTAAAGGATATAAAATATCCTTTAGGATACTAACAAGCTAAGCATACACATGTATATATCATATTATAATAAACATCATAAAAAGTCTATAGGCTAACTCCTATCGATCCAAGTTCAGAGATCCACGGAGAGCGATGGTGGTCCGACGTACTACTAACCCAACAACCCGACTATGCGTGCGTGTAAAAACATAAACCCGTTTTGAAAATTTAGACCCCTTTCGGGTTCTAGTTATTTTATACATTCGGTCTTTTAGAACATTTGAAGTACCATTATTGCCAACCTAGAACTCTGATACCATATTGTAACACCCCAAATTCTCAGAACTCGGGGAGCTACTGGTTAGGACCTCACAATGGGTCCCGACCTTAGTTTGACAACAATTTTACTAGGATCTTACAACAAGGCACCGAAGTATTAAAACATTTGAAAACTTTAAACAATATATACATGAAGGATATGTATCATCCTTACAAAGCAACAGTACTAAAATGATGCATATGAAGAACATAAGACAACCTCGTCCCCAACTAAATGAGTATGTTGACCCGGCTGACCATTCCCTTCGGATCTCTCTACAACTGTCTTAACCTGCAAGGCATCTACAAGCGGTATGAAACCGTTAGCTAACATTCTATGCATAAGTATAAAGGTAAAAGCACAAACACACAACATACACAATCAACATGCAACACTCAATCCTTTTATTATCTTTAATTAGGTGATAGGTTATTACTAATGATACTTATTTTGTGACACGAGGGATTCCCAAACCTCACCCCTGTCCCCATTTACCAACGCGGAATGGTACTAATGCATATGACCGTCTACCTGACTGGGCTGGTCGCAGGGAACCTCCTAGACTCTCGCAAGAGCTAGGCAAATGATGTCACGACCCGTTATCCTACACTTGGGTCAATTACGTAAATAATAAAGTCGGCCTAATCCGGTTTTGTTGTTTATCATAACTAACTAACACCACTCATACACATTACACTCATACAAGAAGCCAGCTAAGTAAGTCCGTGGACTTACCTGAATCAGATCTCGACTCTCTTAATCATAACTCAATCTGTAACTGTATAACTCGGTTGCCTGTCAAAGGAGGCAAGTGTGTCAGCACACTTTCTAGGTAATTAGAAGTCTAAGACTTCTAAGGTAGTAGATCCTATTAGAACATAATTTAATACAATGCCAATTTATGGTAAAATGACTATTTTACCCTTGGTCCCGAAAATTCCAAAAATTCCATAATTCAAGCCTAAACTCTTATTTGAGACTAAAGAGTCATATTCTAACTCCTAAAGATGAGTTTGGTTACAAACTGACAATTTACCCATTTTTCTATTTTCGGAAGATCATTAAGGTCCAACTTCGGCTTCAAATATGAAGTTCGAATAATCTTATAAAAATTCAGAAATAATTTCCTATATCATCTATGATATCTCATCTACTCCTAGGAGAAATAATTTCTTAAAACTGTTCAATCATCACTTCTACAAAAATTTCCAAAGTTGGTTACAACACTTGAAATTTTCTATACTTGGCCAAAATCTGAGTATGTTTTCTAACTGTACAACAAGTCCACTTTGAGCCTCTATAACTCTAAATCCCACCGTTGGATTCATCCCAACATTTGACATATTAACCTGTGCATGGCAATAAACAACATCCCAAAAACGGAACGGTGGATCTTATCTCTAAGGCATCGAAAAGTATGCTCAAACTTGACTGATCAACACAGTTTCTGAAAATTCAGCAAACACTTAACAAAACAGCACACTGTCTTTACTTTGAAAAAATCATAACTCCTATACCACTCGCTGGATTTATTCCAAATTTTGATATGTTCTACTACAATATGCCAACTATATCATATCCAAAATTAAAGTCCAACATAGATCAAAAGCTTATTCAAAACCATCTCACAAAACAGCATCACATGCTGTTTTTCCCAACACTCAGCACAATTATAAAAACTGTGGGAGGAGTCAACTTTGAAACATCATAACTCTCAAACTGTAACATGGATTCCTCTAAAATTTTGGGGAAATTCCTGATGGTGCCCTTCAGTGTATGACTTTTTCGGAAAATAACCAATGATTTTCTATATTTAGGATGGTACCCTTAAGTTTCAATATTTTCCGGATTATACCCCTACATCACTTACTATGTTAACTATGGTAAGTTATACAGAAAACAAAATAATTAAAAATTAAAAAAAAAACACACAAAACACTTTCCCACTCTTCTTCTTCAAGGAGAAGACTGTGGTAGTTTAAAATGAAAAAAAATAATCAAATTAGTTCAAGGGATGCTCTGATAGCTTGAAATACTAGTTGAAGGTATACAAGTGAAGAAATTACTGTTATTTTGAAGCTGTAGAAACAATAGAATCAATGCCTTGATACACTAAAAAAATTAAGCAAAACAGGGTGATCCAACCCGTACTCATTTTGATTAATTTCTTCATTAAACTATGGTAATGGACATAAGAGTGCTTAACAGGTGAAGAAAAAAATATACACCTAGAAGATATGCGGAATTGAAGTTCCAGCTAAGTTGCCTGGAGAATTTCGGCGATGAATTCACTACGGCAAAATCCGGATATGAAGTCGCCGGTGATGTGTGTATCGGAAAACGGTCGTCTCTAGCTCTATTGGACCAGTCTGATGACGAAGAATGCGGTGGAGGAGCAGTGGCGGAGAATTGGAGATGGAGGCCGGAGTTAAACCTTAATCGATCCTAATTAAACCCCATCTGAACCCAAATAACAATCCCCCAAATTAGAGAATTAGGGTTACAAGTGTTCAAAAAAGTAAGCATAAACTCACCACAAAATCAACAATTTCGACAGAAAGAACAACAATTTCGAGAATAGGTGTAAGGATTATAATGTCGTTGTTCTTGAAGAAGAAGAGTCGACCAAGAAGAAGATCCAGGGGAGTATTTGTGTGTTTTTTTAATATTTTCATTAATTTTTTACTTAATTACTTAACCACGGTTAAAAGAGTAAGTGGTGTAGGGGCATAAATTGGAAAACACTGAAACTTAAGGGTACCATCCGGAATACAGAAAATCCTTGGTTATTTTCCGGAAAAGTCATAAAATGAGGGGTACCAACAGGAATTTCCCAAAATTTTGGTATGATTTACTATCCGAAAACTAGCCAAAAAGAAGTAATCTAGCTTACCCAAAACTGGACCCGAAGTTGATTGCTCCTCACTTCCCAAACTCAGAAACGGCATCAGCTCTTCAAACCGTCTTCTAGGGCTGTTATGAATTGTTCTAAGATCCCAACGGAGTTCTAATCAGCATGTATAAAGAGAGGGTAATGCAGCAAGGTGAAGTGAGGTCCTTACCGGCAATCAAGACCCGACACGCTCACGTGCACAAGAACGAAGGAGGGATCGCTGTTGTCGGAGGGGCGCACGTGTGGGATGTGATACACCCACCTACGACTCTAGCACCACCGCCCTTGCGGCTCGAGCCCACCGCACCAGCGGTTCTGGGTACCCAGCCACACCTACGGATAGGGCAAGAAGAGAGGAGGCGAAGGGGCTCGTCCTGGTACTGTTGTCGCCCATAGGTCGCGAGGGAGGCGGTCCACGTTGCTGGTCTCGACGGCACATCGAGCAGGAGGTCATGCTCGGCCGACAGATGAACCATTATCTCCGGCCGACACAACTAGCAGCCGCAACATTGCTTCCTTGCTGGCATTGAGAGGGCTTTGCCAGCACCATCCAAGGCTGCGGTTTGAAGGTGGCGGCGGGGTGGAGACACTAGGGTTCCGGCGGCGTGCGAGGGCTGGAGGAGGCTAGTGTTCCGGCGGCGTGCAAGGGCTGGAGGAGGCTAGGGCTAGAAGAGAGGAGGCGATTTACGTGGGAGAGAGAAAGAAAGGGTTTGCAAGGGTAAGGTTTAACGGCTGCAACGCTTCACAGTTGGGCTGCTTCTGGCTGGCTTCTTGGGCTGCTCCAATCCGCCAGCAAGGGACAAAGCCGTGGGCTGGACAAGGTAAGCAGAAGAGATGGGCTGAAGTTGTAAAAACAAAGGTGGGCTGAGTTGTCAAAACTCGTCAAGTCTTTGTCAAGCCCATGCATGACCTTGTCACGAATTTGTCATGGTCTCGTCATAACTCATCATGGTCTCGTCTTGACCTCGTCTTGGGCTTGTCTTGATCTCGTCACTAGGACATCATGACCTTGTCAAAGACAAGTCATGTTATAAACTAGGGTTTGATGGATTTGGGTTTTGAAATTCATCATTTTATGTGACTAAAAGAGTACATAAAATGATAGAATTTGTTTTAGTAAACCTTAAGTAGAATTAGGAAAGTCAACCGATCGAAAGAGATCGGTTTGACTCGGACTCATCAGAAATAAAATTTTCCGGATATTACATCAGTGCCCCCTTAAAAGAATTTTCGTCCCGAAACTTAGAACAAGGTATTTAATCTAACGACTTCCACAAATAAACTTGTATATCCTAGTCTTACTAAATTTTAATTCGTTTTCTAAACTCCTCTAACCCTATCAAAGCGTAACGAAAAATCCGGTCATTATAGTCTCCTTCAATATGAAACACAAATGGTATTTTGTTTAACACTTCATTCTTAGTTCCTTCAACTAGGAGTAAAACATCATTTGTTAATGAAAAATCAGATACAAATTGTTGTTGTATTCTGACCCGTTTACGTCTTCTTTGTTCCATTGGTTCATTAACTTGTCTTTTCCTTGATAAAGAAGTCGATGGATCCGTGTAAGTAGTGTTTCCAGCATTTTCACTTATCACATCCCCACTGAATTGTGTCTCAAAAAATTCAGCATCTCTGGATTCAATTATTTGATTTGAATCCACATCCAAAAATCTGTAAGCCTTGGAATTTGTTGTGTACCCCAAGAAAAAGTTTTTCAAGGCTTTAGGACCCAATTTAGTTCTCTTAGGATTTGGAATCCTGTAATATGCTATGCAACCCCATACTTTTAAATAGTTTAAATTGGGTTGTCTTCCATTCCAGACTTCATATGGAGATACTTTAGTCCTTCTTGAAGGAATTCTGTTGTGCAAATAACATGCAGTCAACAAAGCTTCTCCCACAGATTTGAAGGCACTTTTGCATTCATATAGTTCACCATATCACACAATGTTCGATTTTTCCTTTCAGCCAAGCCATTCTGTATTGGCGTGTAAGGGGCTGTTCGCTGATGAATAATTCCACTGTTTTCACAAAATTCATTGAACTCATTAGAAAAATATTCTTCGCCCCCGTCACTTCTCAAAATTTTAATCTTTTTATCCTTCTGATTTTCATCTTCAGCCTTGTATATTTTAAACTTCTCAAAAGCTTCATCCTTTTTCCTCATCAAATATACACGAGTATATCTAGATTTATCGTCCGTGAAAGTAATAAACTACCTATTTTCTATAACACCCCAAGTTCTTGGAACTCGGGGAGCTACTAGTTAGGACCTCACAATGGGTCCCGATCTTGGTTTAACAACAACTTTACTAGGATCTTACAACAAGGCACAAATGTAATTAAAACAATTTCAAACATAATATTTTTATTGTATGAATGTACACATGTGTCAGCCTTACAAAACATATATAAGATACATGACATGCATGCCGTATGGAAGACTCACCCGTCCCCATAATGAATACGTGGATCAGGCTGACCATCTTTTCCGGTTCTCTTTGCAACCGTTTATCTCAACAAAATCTACAACACGGATAAACCGTTTGCTAACAATCTAAAAATAAATAGAATAAAGATAGCACAAACACACCCAAGATAACATAAAACAATCATCATGTTGGCACACAAACCGGTTATTATTTGTTAATTAAGTGATTCACCTTATTCCCTTACAGTTGTGGCACGAGAAATCTTAAGAATTCTCGCCTCCGTTCCTTATCCAACTGGGTGTAGGTCTAGCTTACCTCCGCCGGTAGCATCACTACAAACCGAGTGTGGACTAGTCCTTAAAGAAACCCCCAGCGCCCTTAGGCTAACTGAGCAGAATGCCACCGCCCGTTACTCTTAGGCCAATGTATAGGTCGGCATATAATTACTACTATATACAACTATAATCACATCATTCAAACACCACTATCATTATCCACACTCATAACTAGAAGTTAGCTAAGTAAGCCCAAAGGACTTACCTGAATCAATCTCGACTGTCTAAATCTCAATTCGGTCAGCAACCGTAGAATACTCCATCGCCTGTTATGTAAGGCAAGTGGATCAATAGTGTATCTCACTTTCTTAGAAGTCTCCAACTTCTAAGATATATGATCTACCATAAAGAAATCACCAAAATACCCTTATATGGGTAAATGACCATTTTACCCCTGGTCCCAAAACTCTATAAAATTCTATAACAAAGTTCCAAACTATTCTTTGGAACTCAAAACCATACTCAAAACTCTCAAAGGAAAGTTTTCTAAAGATTTAGAAGAGTTAACTACACATTTGACTTCCGTAAAAAGTCGCTAAGGTCCAACTTTGCCTTAAAATATGAGAACCGAATAAAAATATAAAAATTCCAAATATTTAGGTCTTCTACATGATACACTCTACTCATAGAAGCAAGAAAATTTCAAAAATACCCAACAACAACTTCTACACAATTCTCCAAAGTTGGATACAAAATCCAGGAATTCTCTATTTAGCCAAATCTGAGTCATTTCCCAAACTGCACAAACAGTCGACTTTGAGCTCCTATAGATCCAGATCCGACCGTTGAATTGGTCTCCACCTCTGATACGTCACAGTATACATATCCATCTATGTTATATTAAAAATTGAACGGTGAATTATGTTTCTAATGTATCCAAACTTAAGTTCAAACATGACTACACAACACCAGATATTTCCAGCACTTAGAAAATTTCAGCAACATCCAGAAAATTGTTTAAGGTCCCAACTTAGAAAAATCATAACTCCTAAACCACTTGATGGATTCCTCCCAAATTTTAGTACCTCACAAAACAACATCACATGCTGTTTTTCCCCAACACTCAGAACAATTATAAAAACTGTGTGAGGAGGTAACTTTGAAACACCATAACTCTCAAACCGTAACATGGACTCCTATAAAATTTTAATATGATCTACTATACTATACCAACTATAACATGTCCAAAATTCATGTCCAACACAAGTCAATAACCCCTCCAAATTTATTCCACAAAACTGCATCCCAAGCAATTTTTTTCAAACTCAGCACACTTAGAAAACTACATGAGGAGCCAACTTGAGAAAATCATATCTCCTAAACTATGACTCATAATACGCTCAAATTTCAATATGATATATTATGCAATATCGACTATGACATACTCGAAAATCAGAAGAAAAGGGATAGTCTAACGTACCCAAATCTAGATTGAAACTCGGCTATTCATCACTTCTTGAAACTCTGAAAACGCCTCAGCTCTTCAAGCCATTTTTCGAGGCTGTTAGGGACTGTTCTAAGATCCCGCCAATCGAAACACGACAAGCTCGCGTGCACGAGGAAGAAGGGCGAAGACGATCTTCTGTTATTTCCGCCTCAACGGATCTAGGCTTCTTCTGCTGCTTGTTGTTGATAGCATGTATTATAGTCTATATTTTGGGACTTGTTTAGACGTTTTATCTTCAATAATCTGCATGTTTGAATGTATATTATATGATTATATTGTCATTTCATCTACCTTTACGGGAATCGAGGTCTACACCAAGTTTCGATGTAATCGTAGGTAAAATGGCACGTTTTGCTTCAAAATGGAGCTAAGGAGCAAGGGAGTCATTGGAGCTACATTGAGGAGCTTAAAGAGGAGCTCAGGAAGCATGGAATTAAAAAAGAAGATTTACTTTGGACCAGATTTGAGAGATTTCACCTTCAGCTGAGATTCACCTCGGTTGACCACAGAGTCACCTTGACCGAGGTGATCTAGAGGAGCGGCTCGACCGAGGCGAATACCCTGACGCGGTGAGATATATTTTATTTGGCTGAGATCTTTTATTTTTGGAAGGAGAGATCTTATATTTTTGGGTTGGATTTCTGGAAGGAAGATCATATATTAGGGAGATCTATTTTAGAGATATGAATATATTTTATTAGGATATTATCTTTTTAAGATATTATTATCTTTGGAAGATAATTCTCTTATATAAAGGGTTGGATTTTCCACAAATTCAGTAACCCGCTACCATCGCAGTACTTGGAGATTGAAGAAGCTGCAGTTAGGAAGGATTTTTGGAAGTTTGAAGGAAGATTCAAGGAAGGAAGTTCATAGCTTCTTATAGCTTTTAAGGGTATTTGTAAGACTTTCTTAGATTCCCTTTTGTTTGATTGTCTTGTTGGATTTGTAATCCAAGGAACGCTGATTTGTTTGATATTTGATTCAGTTATTAAAGCCTTGTTCTTAAGGTTTTTGTGTTATATTCATTCTTTTCCCATATATTTGATTATTGCTTTCATGATGATGAGTGACTAATTTCCTTGTGCGATTCTAGGGTGATTGGCTGAAGGTTGTGAGAAAAACAATGATAGAATAATCTTAAATCCCAGTAGGACCCTGAAAGCTCGAGACTTTATCCTTAACCCTAGAACATCTCGTTCAGTCGATGAACATCTCGGCCGGGGTGGAACTTGATTGACCGAGGTGACTTATCTGATCCGTAACTGAGAGTTAAGTGTTAGAATTTGCCAAATCCTATTCTTATTACACCTTTCCTGGTTCAATGCAAGCTTAGGATGAGACTTACCCGATAATTCCTTTGTTTGTTTACCCATGATCATAAGTGTAGGTAATAAAGGTTTATCCTTTATTGGGGTTTGAGTGTGCCTTCATTCCATCTTTGTGAGTTAGCCTGAGACTTACCCGGTAAAGGTTGATTCTATTTCCTTAGTTGGTGTGTTGGTTTGAGACTATAATTCTTTTCCTTAGTACCTTGAGACTTACCCGGTGATAGGTTCTTTGGCTTGGTATTGTGAGTAGTGAGACTTACCCGGTGATCTATTCCACTTTAGTAACACCTTCCCTTTGCAAAACCTCAGCTTTGTCCGCTTACTTTGAGATCTTGAGTTGGAACCACAACTGGATGCTTTAATCCCTAGAATTTGCATATTTCCTTTAAACCTTATTATCATCTCTTTGATTGTTTTAATCGCTTTTGTGGTTATTTGCAATATTGACAACCTATACTTGCTTTGTTTCACCTAAGTCCCTGTGATCGACCCCTGGAATTCTTGCTTTTATTACAATTGATCCGTACACTGCGGGTTCGCATCCTTGTTTTAAGCATACTTCTTGAGTTATAAATTTAAAGCTTGCACACACCATTTGGAGCGAACAAGTTTTTGGCGCCGTTGCTGGGGACTTGGTCTAGACCGATCCAGTTACGGTTGTCTTTCGGGGATATTGCCCCTGTTGCTAATAACCACTCTACTTGAGTGACTTTCGCAGGTTCTTCTATTTAGGTTTATGCGAAGAACCCGTGCTGGGAAGGAAATCGTTCCTTACGATCCCAAACCAGAAAAGACATATAAGAGACGCTTGAAAGAAGCGAAAATGGCCAATCAAGACGATCGCGATCTTGAGGCCGAGTTGAGTGAGGCAATGGAGCAACTGCGCCTCAATAGGGAGGAATTGTAGCGTGAAAGGGAGGAAAATCACACCAGAGCTGTAGAGATTGCAGCTGACATGGCTGAGTTACGAGCTCAAATCTTGCCTCGACCAGACCCTCGACCGAGGCAGGATCCCGCTCCAGCTGCCCCGGCTGAGATACTTCCTCCTCGGATGCCAGTCCGAGATGTTCTTTTTGCAGGTATTCCATAGACCCTAGGGTAGAGGATGGACCCAAACTAGCAAGTGAGGCGCGTAGGAGTCAACCTAGGAGATCCAGCGGAACATGATTATGAACTTCGACCGCAAGTTCTTTCCATGATCCACCAATGCCAGTTTGGAGGTTTAGAAAGGCAGTCTCCGCATCAACAACTACAAAACTATGAGATTTTGATGGAGACCTTGAAACCTTCAAGGGTGGAAAATAATAATTACAAGTTAAGGCCTTTTTACTTTTCTTTGAAAGACATGTCGTTTACTTGGTACCAGTCTCTTCCTCCCGGAAAGATCAACACTTGGGAGGAGATGACGACGGAGTTCTTGACAAAATTCTTTCCCCCCTCCAAAACTGCTGAAATGAGAGGGAAGATCAATGCATTTATCATGAAGGACAAGGAGAGTTTGTCCAAGTCATGGGAAAGATTTAAACATGTTCTTTTGGATTGCCCACATCATGGGATTCCAAATATAGAGTTGTTGGAGATTTACTTCAAGGGATTGGATGGAGCTACCCAATTCAGCCTTCAACTACTATCCGCCGGCACATTCATGGACATTCCGATTGATGAAGCTTGGGAATTCATTGAAAAACAAGTTTTGCACATGGAGAAGTACTCGCACCAAGGAGCTGAAAATGGAGTTAAGAGAGTTAATTTCTAGGAAGCTCTATCAAATGATAATCAACTCATTTCCCTCAAGAATGATGCGAAGCAATTGAAGGATCTTTTGGTTGCTCACACCAAGAAGGAAGAGGAAGGATATCAAGGCTCAAGGAACAACAATGGTTCCCGGAACAACAACAACAACAATGGTTCCCGGAACAACAACAATGGTTCCCGGAACAACAACTACAACAACAATAGAGGCTCCAATAGCAACAATTGGAGGCCCAACAATCAAAATCAAAATCCGGGTAACCCTTACTCTAACTCAAATTCAAATAATTCTTCTAATCTTTTCCTCTCTTCTTCTTCTTCTTCTACTCCATTGAAGAGCCAGGAGCCTGGATCAAGCTCCTCCCAGCCAGAGAAGAAAGACGCAGTGCTGGAGGCTATCTTGATCAAGCTCAATGCTATGGAGACGTCCATGACTTCATTTTCGAAGGCACAAAAAGCTTTAGAACAACAATTCTTTAATAAGGCGAATGAAGCGCCAAGAGACCCAGGGAAGCTCCCAGCAAGGACAAAGAGCAACCCCAAGGGACAGATCATGGCAATAACGATGAGAAGTGGATTGAAAACTGCAGATCCAGTGCCTCGGTCGATGCTAGTGAAGAACACCTCGGTTCAGGTACAGACGAAGAATACTTCGGTCGAGGTACCATCCGAGATGGAGTCACAGAAAGAGTCGGACAAAACTGAAGTTTATGTTCCACCTCCTGCATATAAACCACCACTTCCATTCCCCCAGTCAAGGGCCAGAGCACATCTAGACAAGCACTTTGGTAAGTTCCTTGACTTGATGAATAAATTACATATTAACATCCCTTTCCTTGATGCTATTCTAGGGATGCCGGCCTATGGGAAATTCTTAAAAGAGATTCTATCAAGGAAGAGAAAGCTGGAAGATTTTGGAGAAGTAAGGATGACATCTAAATCCTCGGAGCTCATTCAAATCATGAAGGAGAAGATGCCACCCAAGTTAAGAGATCCCGACTCATTTTGCATTCTCATTCAAGTTGGGGATGTTACTTGTGAAGCATTGTGTGATCTAGGAGCCAGCGTGATGCGCTCTTCGTCAGTTGAATGCAAGGATCCGCCAGTGTTATTCCTCCGACTACTTCTTTTGTGTATTTTCGATTTATATGGGATATGCCAAGCAAGGAATCGTCCAGCCTCGCACCTTGGATCTCCTTGGCTCGAGATCTTCTTTCCTCGGAATCTCACTTCGGAAATTGGATCTCCTTTGTCCTCCTAGCCTCGCACTGTAAGGACACCACTCGGCCTCTCACCTTGTGGGTTTTGAAACTTTGGCCTCTCACCTTAGTCTCTAGGTTTGTTTTCCTCAATAAAAGCATATAAGTAGTTCAAGAGTTGTGATATTGAATAAAGGCAAACCTAGGGTCTTTCAACCAACAACTTCAAGCAATAAATGGCCTAAAAACCGTTAATATGGCCGGCCAATTAGAGCTCCAAGGGTAAAAAACGGGGCTGAAAGAATCCCAACTAAATGTGGTTTTAAACCCTTGAAATAAAAACAAACATGAACACATAAAATAAAAATAAAAAAAAGGTTACATCTAAGGTTTAAAGTGATCCGGCATCCTCAATTGCCTCAAGTATGTTCACTAAGTGATAGTCATGGACGTCCTCAAATGTCGGAGCTCCGAAAGGGTGGTAGGTCAAAGTGGTTTGGCCTAGCATGCGGAATCTAGCTCGAGTGAGATGTGGTGTTGATCTTGGTGCTGTCACATTAGTCTCGTTGCTTAAATCCGGCGGGCTCACATCATCCCCTCCTTCTTGGAAAGGATTCGACCCCGAATCCGCCAACTCGTTCTCCGCGTCCTCGACCTCATCACCTACATAAAAAGGAGACAAATCAGAAACATCAAGCACATTATGGACACCATACTTAGTGGGAAGCTCAATGCGATATGCGTTATCGTTAATCTTCTCGAGGACCCGGAAAGGACCATCCGCTCGTGGGTTGAGCTTAGATTGCCGAATAGAAGGAAAACGATCCTTCCTCAAAAGGACCCACACGAGGTCTCCCTTCATGAAGAGCATTTCCCGGCGCCCTCTGTTGGCTTGGTTGACATATTGCTCGGTACGTTTTTCTAATTGGGTTCGGACCCGCTCATGCAAACCTTTCACAAACTCAGCTCTAGATTGCCCATCCACATCAACGGGTTGCGGAGCCGGTTGAGGAGTCAAATCCAGCGGAGTAAGATGATTCTTGCCATAAACAATTTCAAAAGGGGACTTCTTGGTCGCCGAATGAATAGCCCGGTTATATGCAAACTCCACAAAGGGCAAACAATCTTCCCACCTGCACAAGTTAGTATCCATCATAGTACGAAACAAAGTGCCAAGAGTCCGGTTTACTACCTCAGTTTGTCCATCCGTTTGGGGATGACAAGAAGTCGAAAAACACAACTTCATCCCCATCTTGGCCCAAAGTGTCTTCCAAAAATAACTAAGGAACTTAGAGTCTTGGTCCGACACAATTGACCTAGGTATCCCATGCAGCTTAACAATATGCTCAAAGAAAAGGTTAGCCACATTTGACGCATCATCAGATTTACTACAAGCAATAAAATGCGCCATCTTAGAAAAGCTATCAACAACCACAAAAATGAAATCATGTCCTCTCCTAGAACGAGGTAATCCTAGGACAAAATCCATGGAAATGACTTCCCAAGGAGAGCTAGCAATAGGCAAGGGTAAATATAATCCATGGGGGTTAGCCTTAGACTTAGCCTTACGACAAGGTACACAACTAGCACAACATCTCTCTACATCACTTCTCATCTTAGGCCAATAAAAGTGTTCCCTCAATATGCCTAAAGTCTTAGTAACCCCAAAATGACCCATCAATCCCCCACCATGGGCCTCTAAAACAATCAAAGTTCTCAAAGAACAAGTAGGCAAACATAACCTAGAAGCTCTAAACAAATATCCATCATGAATGTAATAACTACTAGTATGAGAGTCACTACTAGAACGCAAACAAAGCGCAAAAATGTCCCGGAAGTCCACATCAAGAGCATATAAATCACGAATCAGTCCAAAACCCAAAACACATGCATCTAAGGAAGATAGAAGTGAGTACCTACGAGATAACACATCAGCTACGATGTTGTCCTTTCCCTTCTTGTAGCGCACAACATATGGAAAAGCCTCAATATATTCCACCCATCGTGCATGGCGTTTGATCAACTTGGCTTGTCCTCTCAAATACTTCAACGACTCGTGATCAGAATGTATAACGAATTCACGAGGTAGAAGATAGTGCTCCCAAACCTAGAGGACCCGAACCAAGGCATATAACTCCTTGTCGTATGTAGGATAGTTCAAGGCGGCTCCTCCCAGTTTCTCGCTAAAGTATGCCACGGGGCGCCCCTTCTGCATCAAAACTCATCCAATCCCGATTCCTAAAGCGTCACACTTTATCTCGAAAGTTTTCGAGAAGTCCGGTAGCACAAGAACGGGGGCATGGGTCAGCCGCTCTCTAAGTATCATAAAGGACTCCTCTTGAGCGGATCCCCACTCAAATCGCACGCCCTTCTTGGTCAACTCGGTGAGGGGAGCGGCAATGGTGCTAAAGTCCCGAACGAACCTCCTATAAAACCCGGCAAGTCCAAGGAAACCCCGTATGTGAGGGACCGTTGTCGGACGGGGCCATTCTGATATTGCCTTGGTCTTCTCTTTGTCCACTCGCAAGCCTTCCTTTCCTAGCACAAAACCCAAAAAACCACAGATTCCAAGCAAAAATGGCATTTCTTAAAGTTTACAAACAAATGTCGCTCTTTAAGCACAAGAAATACACTTCTCAAATGTTCAACATGCTCATCCAATGTCCGACTATAAACTAAGATGTCATCAAAATACACCACAACAAAATTTACCTAAGAAATCACGTAGGACATGGTTCATTAGGCGCATAAACGTACTAGGTGCATTCGTTAATCCAAAAGGCATTACAAGCCACTCATATAATCCATACTTAGTTTTGAAAGCAGTTTTCCATTCACCCCCCTTATGCATCCTAATCTGATGATATCCACTTCTAAGGTCTATTTTAGAGAAAATAGTAGCACCGTGAAGTTCATCTAACATATCATCAAGACGAGGAATAGGATGTCGGTACCTTACAGTGATTTGGTTGATGGTACGGCAGTCGACGCACATCCTCCAACTCCCATCTTTCTTGGGTACCAATAGCACAGGAACGGCACATGGAATCAAGCTCTCCCGAATGTATCCCTTACTCAAAAGATCCTCCACTTGAGCTTGTAGCTCCTTTGTTTCCACCGGGTTAGCTCGATATGCAGGCCGATTTGGGATGGTGGATCCGGGTATGAAGTCAATCTGATGTTCTATGCCTCGGATAGGGGGTAGTCCCGGGGGAATCTCTTCGGGCATAATCTCCTTGAACTCCTCAAGTAGTCCGGAAATACAAGAAGGCAAAGACAAATCATTAGCTTCCATAGTAGTTAAAGCTGTTACACAAACAAGAAGGAAACAAATATCCCCCCTTTGTAGGGCTCGACGGGCGTCGTGTAGCCGTGCGGTGAGTAGGGTCGTGGGGTCGGATGCTATTTCAAGAACCATATTAGTCTTTCCCTTTGTCCTTGCGGCCTCAACTTTCTACAACCTCTTCCTTTCTCTACACATGTGGTCTTCCATGATCTCGGATGGGCTGAGAGGCATGAGTTTTACTTTCTTCCCGGCCATGACGAAGAAGTATATGTTGGTGTAACCATCATGAAACACCCTTCGGTCAAACTGCCATGGTCTCCCAAGTAAGAGATGGCAACCTGTGATTGGAAGCACGTCACAAACAATGTCGTCTTGGTATGGTCCGATGGCAAAGTGAACAAAACATTGCTCCTTGACTTGTAGGGGAGTGTTGGTGTTGAGCCACTGGAGCAAATAGGTTGTGAGTGCGCCTTCGTTTTGAGTCCTAGGTGTGCAACGACCTCCCGACTAACAATGTGACATCAAGACCCACTATCAATAATAACAGTAAACAATTGTCCCAAAATTAAACAACGAGTGTTAAAGAGATCCTCCCTTTATGAGACATCGGGAACGAGTTCACTTGCTTGTAGGGCCTTTTTTGTGACAAGGCAGAAATCTCCCACAGGAGCACGAGCTACAACTTCAACACCTTCTATGATTGGAGATACTGTTTCATAGTCATCTACGGATTCATGATTCTAGGTGATCTCTTCCCCAAATGCATTCAATAAAACCTTACGGGGATTAGGGCACTCCCGGGCATAATGACCATGCTCATAACACTTGTAGCACTTCACTTCTCTAGTCCGGCTCGTTTCTGGTGTTGGTGGGATACTTGGAAGAGGGGTACTAGGGTTAGGGGCAGAGGTGGCCTTGGGAGTTACTGTTGGGGATGAACCGATTGTGTGGGTAGGACGATTATTTCGAGAGGGTTCAATGGATTCATGACTTGTCCCTCTTCTTGTTGATCCAGATGCCTTACGTTTTTGGATGACATTATAGGCATGGGTAGCATGGTGAAGGGCATCAGTTAGGCTTGTGTGTCGGAGTTGTTCAACTATTTCGGACACATCGGGGTTAAGCCCATATAGGAACTTGGCTAGGATATAGTCGTCGGGCTGTCGGGTTCCCGATCTCTGAAGGAGAGTTCTCAACTCTTTGTGGTACTCGTTTGGAGTTCGGTTACCTTGATGTAGCCTTTCAAGTTTGAGCAACAATTGTTGCTTGTAATCCGAAGGTATGACCGAGCACGCATCCTTCTACGGAGTTCAAACCAGGTGTTGATGCGTGGCTGTTGATGTGCCTCCACATATTCCAATTCTTCCTGCCACCAAGTTAGAGCAAAATCAATAAAATGAATAGTAGCAACTTCAATCTTTTCATACTCGTTAAAATCATAATAACGGAAGACTTGTTCAGCCTTAGTCTCCCACTCAATGTAGGTCTCAGCTTCTGCAGTTCCGGTGAAGTTGGGAACATCCACTTTTGATCCATGGTAACGCCTCCTATTGCAGTGACCACGATTTTCTTCATCGTCCGAGTCATCGTGTCGAGAAGCTTGACTATGGTCCCGGTTTCTGTTCCGGTCTCTATCTCGGCGTCTATCTTGGTTTCTGCTTGCGTAGTTATTCACACTCATACTCCTATCCCGGCCTCTACGAGGTGGTCCCTGGTTACTTCCTCCTTGACTTTGTTCCGGTGGGACGGGAGGTAGTCTCCTTAAAAGTTCAGCTAGTTGGGCTTCAAGGCTGTCAATACGTGGGTCGGCTTGGTTGATCCCATTACCATTGACGGATGTCATCTTGTTTTTTTCGACTACAAAACAAGCAAAGAAACAAACAAAACCACGTGTCCAAAGATATAACAAAACCAAGTGTTCAAAGGCAAACCGAAAGTACTAAAAATGCCGATTTCGTAACCGAACCGGTGTCGGGTGGCTAAAAAAGCCCTTAGGTCACGGCAAAGCCGTGAGTTGGACTCGGAAGCCCGTTTCCCTTCTCGGAAAGATATAACAATTGTAATTCTGAGTTCGGACACCTTTTTTCCGCAAAACCGCAAAACCGGCCGTTTTTCATCTTTTCTAGTCTCTTCGCCTATCACACAAAACAAACTAGAAGGCAAAAGGTTAGCAACAAAAATGTTCTCTTTCTCTCTCTCCTCTCTCAAGTGTATTTCTCTTCACACTCACTCACGTGTTTGATAGTGTTTGGGTTCACACAACTCCCCTTTTTCCTTTGCTTCGAGGCAAAGCTCTCACTCACCTTTTCCAATGCACTAGGCAATGCCCTCCACTCAAATATTTCACTTGGTAACAAAATTCCGCAAGATTTCAAGATAGTTCACAAGATAAGAAAGGTACGCCAAGATTCAATATAACTTCAGAAAAGCAAACACAAAGGGCAACACAAGCAACAACAAATACGAGCCTTCCGGCGAGTATTTACTTAGTCCCTAACAAGTAGTTAGTCAAAGCAATAACAAGCGTTTTCCCCAAAACATGCGGGTTGTGTTTTGGCTAGAACACTCAAGAACAACTTTGATAACAATTTCAAGAACACTCTCAAAGACAATTTTGATCTCAACGAAAACACTCAAACAACTTTTCTTTTCTTTTCTTTTTCTTTTCTTTTATTTTGCTTTTCTTTTCTTTTATTGTTGTTGTTTTTTTTTGACTTTACTGGATGATATAAAATATGCTTTTCGTTTTTTTTTTTTGAATAAAAAAGGTCAACAAGATCTCTCTAAAGACTCACAAGAAGGAAGATTGTAAGCACCAAAATTTTGGGGAACTACTCAAAATTGCAAAAACTAAAAACAAGTTTAGGTAAGCAATTCGTACCCCGAAAGCTTGAGGAACTCACACCGTTGGGCTCTGATACCACTTGATGCGCTCTTCATCAGTTGAACGCAAGGATCCGCCAGTGTTGTTCCTCCGACTACTTCTTTTGTGTATTTTCGATTTATATGGGATATGCCAAGCAAGGAATCGTCCAGCCTCGCACCTTGGATCTCCTTGGCTCGAGATCTTCTTTCCTCGGAATCTCACTTCGGAAATTGGATCTCCTTTGTCCTCCTAGCCTCGCACCGTAAGGACACCACTCGGCCTCTCACCTTGTGGGTTTTCGAAACTTTGGCCTCTCACCTTAGTCTCTAGGTTTGTTTTTCTCAAAGTGAAAATACAACTCTTGATTGACTCAACTTTTTAATCTGATTAAAACGTGTGTGGGAGAAGGCCTTATATGGGCTGAAAATTCAGCACCAACTCCCCAAAATAAAAGCATACAAGTAGTTCAAGAGTTGTGATATTGAATAAAGGCAAACCTAGGGTCTTTCAACCAACAACTTCAAGTAATAAATGGCCAAAAAACCATAAATATGGCCGGCCAATTAGAGCTCCAAGGGTCAAAAACGTGGCTGAAAGAATCCCAACTAAATGTGGTTTTAAAACCTTGAAATAAAAACAAACATGAACACATAAAATAAAAATAAAAAAAGGTTACATCTAAGGTTTAAAGTGATCCGGCATCCTCAATTGCCTCAAGTATGTTCACTAAGTGATAGTCATGGACGTCCTCAAATGTCAAAGCTCCGAAAGGGTGGTAGGTCAAAGTGGTTTGGCCTAGCATGCGGGCTCTAGCTCGAGTGAGAGGTGGTGTTGATCTTGGTGTTGTCACATTAGTCTCGTTGCTTAAATCCGGCGGGCTCACATCAACGGTGTACGGATCATTCCGCTGGAGCTATGTGTGAAGATCGGACTTGGAGAGCCCAATCCGGTGAAGATAAGATTGTACATGGTGGACCACTCTATTACCCATCCCGTGGGCATTTTGGAAGACGTTCCGGTTAAGTTAGGTAACTTCTATTTACCTATAGACTTTGTTTTTCTTGATAGTCCCGTAGATTATCCCGTTCCTATCATTCTCGGGAGACCATTCCTAGCAACTTCAGGCTGCAATGTGGATTGTAAGAACGCCAAGTTGCAATTCAACATTGGCGGTGATCAAGTGGAGTTTGCATTGCTTGCTGAAATTAAAGGGGAGCTGCTGGAGGATGATATCTTCAACATCTATGATGAAGAAGAATCAAGAGAATTGGTGAGCTCTATCCTTATTAATGATGCACTTGAAAGAGTTATTAGTTTTAGCTTAATGGAGGAAGGTATAGATGCTTCTTGTGATGCAGATATACGGAGCTTAAAGGCACTAGAAGAAGATCCTGGAGCTAAGATTGAAAAGCTAATCCAAGAGAAGAGAATCTCCAGTTTCGGTCCCAGTTGCAGTACCTCGACCGAGGCACTCTCTAGACCAAGCGAGGTGTTCTTGAATGAAGAACATCTCGGTCACGCACTTTGGACCTCGACCGAGGTCGAAAGCGAGATACCGTCAACTGAGAATAACAAACTTCTTACTCCCTTTTCTGAAACTCATCCACAGTTGGTGGAACACTTTCTCCACCAAACATCTAATAATAAAGAACCTTGGTATGCTGACATTGTTAATTATCTTGTTTGCCAGGAAATACCACCCGGATTGACGTACGCCCAAAGGAAGAAAATTATTTAAAGACGTACGCCACTACTATTGGGATGAACCTCTATTGTTTAAGAGAGGTCCAGACGGGATGCTTCGGAGATGCATTCCGGAAGATGAAGTTACTAGTGTTATATGGCATTACCACTCGCTTCCTTGTGGAGGACATGCTAGCGCTCACAAAACATGCGCCAAAGTATTACGTTCCGGCTTCTTTTGGCCTACATTATTTAAGGATGTGCAAACGTTTGTTGTTTCTTGTGATGCATTCCAAAGAACAGGGAATTTATCTAGGAGGAACGAGATGCCACTCAATAACATCTAAGAGGTTGAGATTTTTGATGTATGGGGGGTTGATTTCATGGGACCTTTCCCATCATCCGGTGGAAACCTCTACATCCTCCTAGCTATCGACTACATCTCTAGATGGGTGGAAGCCATTGCCTATCCCACTAATGACGCCATGGTGGTTGTGAAGTTCTTTAATAAGACTATCTTTCCACGTTTTGGGACTCCACGCATCATCATCATCAGCGATGGAGGGACACATTTCATCAACCGGAAGTTTAAAGCACTTATATCGAAGTATGGGGTAACCCACAAGGTAGCAATCTCGAATAGAGAAATCAAAGAAATCTTGGAGAAGACCGTCTCTAGGACGTGGAAAGATTGGTCCATGAAGTTGGACGATGCTCTTTGGGCTTACAGGACCGCATTCAAGACTCCCATTGGTACCACCCCTTATAATTTGGTATATGGGAAATCTTGTCATTTGCCCGTTGAGCTAGAACACAAGGCGTATTGGGCGATCAAATGGTTGAACTTCGATATCAAGGAAGCCGGTAAGAAGCGGCTATTGGACGTCAATGAGCTGGAAGAGCTGCATTTGAACGCTTATGAGAATGACAAGATCTACAAGGAAAGGACAAAGAAATGGCATTCAAGCGTATCATTCCTAAGGAGTTCAAAGAAGGAGATTTAGTTCTACTCTTCAACTCCCGCCTTCGCCTCTTTCCAGGTAAGTTGAAATCTAGATGGACAGGCCTTACGTTGTGAAACATATTTTCCCTTATGGTGCAGTTGAGATCTGGGGAAAAACAAGTGGAAGCTTCAAGTTCAATGGTCATAGACTTAAGAAATACCAACCAGAAGTCCAGGTTGAGGAGATTTTACCACTATACCTTGTTTAGGGATGCCGTACGGTCCAACTAGCGACCTTAAACCAAGCGCTTCTTGGGAGGCAACCCAAGGTATTGCTTTCTTTTCCTTTTTCTAGTCTAGCTTTGCTTTGCTTTGTTTTTGGCGTCCTAGACAGAAACCAGGTACTTTCTAAGGAAGGAACACAACTCAGGAGCAACACTGGAAGGACAGAAGTTCGAGACATTGAGAAGATAGAGTATGACTGAGATACATCTCGGTTGCAGTTACAGCACATCGACCGAGATGATTCTTGAGCAACCGAGGCGACTAGGGCTGACAACAATCCACCTCGGTCCAGTCGGGACCACCTCGACCGAGGTGACAGTAGAATCGGCGAGGGGTATAAAAGGGGAAACGGTTTCTCTCTCTTCCCTCCTAACTTATCCCTCGACCGCGGCGCGCCCTAACCTCGCTTTCTTCATTTCTCGATCATTTTCGACGATTCTTTCTCCCATTCTGCGAGGAACGGCTAGGGGAACCAATTGCAAGCAACAATCTGCAACAAGAACGCCTCGAATCGACCGAATCCGGGGTAGAAAAACGAAACTCTAACTCTTTCTTCTCTTTACTGATTTCGGAAGTTAGTGGCTTTGGTTGCCATAGATCTCTGTTGAAAAAGGATTAAGTACTCCTTAGGAACAATCTGTAGTGAAATCGGGGGAAAAGAACTGGAAATCTGAGAATTGAAATCGAACAACGATCTACCTCGGTCCAATCGACCTGCGCCTCGGCCGAGGTGTTCTTGAGTTCTGACAAGCAACCGAGGTGACCTGTCAGACAAAGAAAGAGAGAATGAGTTCCAGGTCCGATCGCCAATTAGTTTTGAGGGACAGATCCTCACCTTCTTCTTCTTCTCGGTCTTCCATACCGGTTATACATGAGCGTCACCGAGCCGATTATGACCGCATCTGTACGCGCCTAGTGATTGCGCCGCGGTTTTTAGATATAGCTGCTTTTGACTGTCTTTACGTTGCTGATGATTTAAGACGGATGGTCTCGATGGTAGGGCTGGAGCAGTTCATGGAGATTAGAGCTCCATCCTACCTCGAGACTACATTGGAGTTTGTGAGTTCTGTGACTCACCTGCCTGAGGAGAGGGCCATCAAGTACCGGTTGTTGAACCGGAACTACTAAGTACCGATGGATCAGTGGAGAGACGTCTTCGGCTTCCCGACCCCCACAGTTCCCGATTTCCCTTCTCGAGCTGTAGCTCGATAGTTGATAGCATGAATTATTGTCTATATTTTGGGGCTTGTTTAGACGTTTTATCTTCAATAATCTGCATTTTTGTATATATATTATGTGATTATATTATCATTTCATCTACCTTTGCGGGAATCGAGGTTTACACCTAGTTTTGTTTTAATCGTAGGTAAAATGGCACGTTTTACATCAAAAAGAAGCAAAAGGAGCTAAGGAGTCAATGGAGCTACATTCAGGAACTTAAGGAAGAATCCAGGAATCATGGAATTGGATTAAAGATTCACTTTGGACCAGATTTGAGAGATTTCACACTCAGTTGTGATTCACCTCGGTTGACTACAGAGTCACCTTGACCGAGGTGATCCAGAGGAGCCGACTCGACCGAGGCGAACACCTTGGACGCGGCAAGGATATTTTATTCTTGGCTGAGATCTTTTATTTTTGGAAGGAGGATCTTATCTTTTTGGGCTGGATTTCTGGAAGGAAGAAGATAATTTAGACCAGATATTTTACCTATTTTTATGGGAAGATATCTTTCTAAGATATCTTATCTTTGGAGAGTAATTTTCCTATAAAAAGGGTTGGATTTTCCATAAATCCAACATCCGCTATCACCCGGAATACCGTTGAGGGCTGCTTATACACCGCTGAGGGTTGGAAGATTTGAAGAACCTTTTTGAAGGTTGAAGAAGGAAGTTTATAACTTTTATAGCTTTGTGAAGGGTTTTGTAAGATTCCCTTAGATTCCCCTCATTGTTGTTTGTCTAGTTGGATTTTAATCCAAGGAACGCTTGTTGTTTGATAATTGATTCAGTTATTGAAACCTTTCTCTTAAGGTTTTCTTGTTCAATTATTCTCTTTCTTCCCATATATTTGATTATTACTTTCATGATGATGAGTGGCTAATCTCTTTGTGTGATTCTAAGGTGATTGGCTGAAGGTTGTGGGAAAAACAATGATGGAATAATCTTAATCACAGTAGGACCCTAAAAGCTCGAGTCTTTACCTTAACCCTAAGCATCTCGCTCAGTCGATGAACATCTCGGCCGGGGTGGAATTTGGTTGACCGAGGTGACTTATCTGATCCGAAACGGAGAGTTAAGTGTTAGAGTTTGTCAAATCCTATTCTTATTACATCTTTCCTGGTTCAATGCAAGCCTAGGATGAGACTTACCCGGTAATTCCTTTGTTTGTTTACCCAAGATCATAAGTGTAGGTAATAAAGGTTTATCCTTTATTGGGGTTTGAGTGTGCTTTCATCCCATCTATGTGAGTTAGCCTGAGACTTACCCGGTAAATTTTGATTCTATTCCCTTAGTTGGTGTGTTAGTTTGAGGTTATAGTTCTTTTTCTTAATTCCTTGAGACTTACCCGGTAATAGGAGTTACTGTTTGGGATTAGTGAGTAGTGAGACTTACCCGGTGATCTATTCCACTTTAGTAACACCTTCCCTATGCAAAAACCTCAGCTTTGTCCGCTTATATTTAGATCTTGAGTTGGAACCACAACTAGATGCTTTAATCCCTAGAATTGCATATTTCCTTTATTGACTTTTTATCATCCTTGATTGTTTTAATTGCTTTTGTGGTTAGTAATTGCTTAAGCTTACCTATTCCGACTTTGTTTCACTAAGTCCCTGTGATCGACCCCTGAAATTCCTTGCTTTTTACTACGATTGACCCGTACACTGCGGGTTCGCATCCTTGTTTTAAGCTTACATCTAGGGTTATAAATTTAAAGCTTGCACACACCGTTTGGAGCAAACAAGTTTTTGGCGCCGTTGCCGGGGACTTGGTCTAGACCGAGCCGGTTGCGGTACGCTTTTGGGGCACTTGCCCCCGTGTCTACTAACCACTCTACTTGAGTGACTTTCACAGGTTCTTTTTCTTAGGTTTATGCGAAGAACCCGCGCTGGGAAGGAAATCGTTCTGTACGATCCCGAACCAGAAAAGACATACAAACGACGATTGAGAGAATCAAAGATGGCCGACCAAGACAATCACGATCTTGAGGCCGAATTAAAGGAGGCGTTAGAACAACTACGCCTCAGCAGGGAAGAACTTAGGCAGGAGAAAGAAGAAACTTGCACCAGGACTGAAGTGATCGAAGCAGTAATGGCAGCCTTACGAGACCAGTATCTACTTCGACCGAGGCAAGACCCAGTTCCAGATCCTCGACCAATGCAGGATCCAGTTCAAGACCCTCGACCGAGGCAGGTCCCAGCACCTGTTGCCCGGCCGATGTACTTCCACCACGGATACCAGTCCGAGGCCCTCTTATTGCAAGTGTTCCACAAACCCTAGGACAGAGGATGGACCCCAATCAGCAACTGAGGCATCCAGGAATCGACCTAGGTGATCCAGTAGACCATGATTATGAGCTTCGACCGCAAGTTCTTTCCATGATTCGCCAATGCCAGTTTGGAGGGCTAGAGAGGGAATCTCCGCATCAACATCTACAAAACTATGAGATCTTGATGGAGACCTTGAGACCTTCAAGGCTGGAAAACAACAACTACAAGCTAAGATCTTTCTACTTTTCCTTAAAAGATAGAGCTCTTACTTGGTACAATCTCTTCCTCTAGGAAAAATTAGTACTTGGGAGGAGATGACGGTGGAATTGTTGAATAAATTCTTTCCCCCCTCTAAAACCGCTAAAATGAGAGGGAAGATTAATGCATTCATTATGAAGGACAAGGAGAGCTTGTCCAAGTCATGGGAGAGGTTTAAAGACATTCTTTTGGATTGCCCACATCATGGGATTCCAAAGATAGAGTCGTTGGAGATATACTTCAAGGGACTGGACGGAAGCACTCAGTTCAACCTTCAACTACTATCTACAGGCACGTTCATGGACATGCCGATTGACGAAGCTTGGGAGTTCATAGAGAAGCAAGCTTTGCACATGGAGAAATACTTCCACCAAGGAGCTGAAGTTGGAGTTAAAAGAGTCAACTTTCAAGATGCTCCGCCTAACAACAATCAACTCACGTCTTTGAAGAATGACGTGGAGCAATTGAAGGAACTCTTAGTTGCTCAAACCAAGAAGGAAGATCAAGGATCAAGGAACAACAACAATGGATACCGTAACAACAACTGTTCCCGGAACAACAACTACAACAACAATAGAGGATCCAACAACAATAATTGGAGGGCGAACAACCAAAATTCGGGTAACAATCATTCTAACTCCATTTCTAACGATTCCTCTAATCCTTTCCTCTCTTCCTCTTCTTCTTCTACTCCATTAAAGAGCCAGGAGCAAGGATCAAGTTCGTCCCAGCCAGAAAAGAAAGACGCAGTGCTGGAGGCCATCTTGATCAAGCTTAGCGCTATGGAGACATCTATGACTTCATTTTTTAAGGCCCAAAAAGCCTTTGAACAACAACTTGCTAGTAGGGCGAATGAAACGCCAAGAGATCCAGGGAAGCTTCCAGCAAGAACGGAAAGCAACCCTAAGGGCCAGATTATGGCCATAACGACGAGGAGTGGACTGAAGACTGCAGATCCACTGCCTCGGTCGGTGCCAGTACCGACGAAGACCACCTCGGTCCAGGTGCAGACGAAGAACACTTCGGCCGAGATGCCAACCGAGGTGGAGCCACAGAAAGCGGAGGAGAAAACTGAAGTTTATATTCCACCTCCTACATATAAACCACCACTTCCATTCCCCCAGTCAAGAGCCAGAGCACATCTAAACAAGCACTTTGGTAAGTTCCTTGACTTGATGAATAAACTACACATTAACATTCCTTTCCTTGATGCTATTTTAGGGATGCCCGCCTATGAGAAGTTCTTGAAAGAGATCCTATCAAGGAAGAGGAAGCTGGAAGACTTCGGTGAAGTAAGGATGACGTCTAAATCCTCGGAGCTTATTCAAATCATGAAGGAGAAGATGCCACCCAAGTTAAGAGATCCCGGCTCATTTTGCATTCCCATTCAAGTTGGGGATGTCACTTGTGAAGCCTTATGTGATCTAGGGGCCAGCGTGAGCATCATCCCGCTGGAGCTATGTGTTAAGATCGGACTTGGAGAGC
This sequence comes from Fagopyrum homotropicum, assembly GCA_033239125.1. NCBI lineage: Eukaryota > Viridiplantae > Streptophyta > Magnoliopsida > Caryophyllales > Polygonaceae > Fagopyrum > Fagopyrum homotropicum. The sequence continues at coordinate 133,696,833 of BSWB01000004.1, forward strand.
CCAAGCCGGTAAAGATTCGATTATACATGGCGGACCGCTCCATTACCCATCCCGTGGGCATTTTGGAAGACGTTCCGGTTAAGTTAGGTAACTTTTATTTACCTATAGACTTTGTTGTGCTTGACATTCCCGCTGATTATCCTGTTCATATTGTTCGCCCCTAAACGTGCGTGCAAATAAGCTTTAAATTTATAAAACTAGAATCAAGCAAGCGAACCCGCAGTGTACGGATCGATATAGTTAAGCAAGGATTCCAGAGTATCGAACACAGGGATTTGGGTGGGAACAAATTCAATTGCAGATTATCAAGCGAGTAAATATGAGAGTTTTTGCAAATATTGGGAAAACAACAATCCTAAAGATCCAAGTATCCAGTTGTGGCAATCGATTCAAGATATTCTTAATGATATAAAGACAGAGTTGAGATATGCAAAGGTATGCTAATGTAAGGTAATCGTACGGTGAAGTTCCAAAAACCTTATATGACTCACCTACAAGACACTCTCTATACAGGTTGTTGAGGCTTCAATATAGAAAGGTTCTAAAGGAAAGAATTAATGTCAAATACCCAAACTTGCAATCCAATGATCAAGACTAACTTAACCGATTACGGTTGTGACACTCACAATCGAGGTAGAGGTTGTTGAGGCTTCACTACCACCTAGAAAAGGCAAGCCTAAACTAAGTTAAAGCAAATCTTTAACTTTAGATTAAAGTAAAAGCAGGTTCGTAAACTTAAGGGAAATTACGGTTGGATCTTGAGATTCCACGGTCGTGGAACTCAAGAACAAACCGTGATATAGGGTTCGTCGACGATTCTCTCAAACTCTCAGGGTCTAATCTGTTTACGATCGATCTATCATCATCTAAGTCACAACTATCAACCCTTCACCTTAGAATTGTTAAGGGTTTTTAGCCAATAACAGTCATGTTGATATCAAATTCGAAGATTAAAAGTTTGAAAGATGAAAACTTCCAAAAACTTTCAATAAACTTCAAACCAATCTCAAAGTCACAATCAAGAACGAATATTGTCTATAGGTTCAGAATAAAGCAAACAAACACAATCTTAGGAAAGAAGGAAGAACGGGATGTCAATCCGTCTTCTAAATCAAACCTAAACAAGAAGAGAAATCTTCTTGCAACAATCTTTCAAAAACTTCGATCTTCCGTCAATCCGGAAATCTCAACAGTAATCTCCACCAAAAGTGTGAGATTAGGGCAAATCCCCACACGAACGTCGATCTCCAACGAGATGTAAATGCTTCTAAGCGAGGGTAATCGAGAATAAGCGGGAATAAGCGTGGATAAGTGCCGCTAAGCGAAGGTGACGGAATCTTCCTTCGTCCGTCTTTTTATAGGGCAAGATAATATATCGGCCCGGCCCAATCTTCAAAAGATCGTGACTTCAAAATGTGGCGAAAAAGATCGCTAAGATCACGGTCGTGGAAGGTTCCACGACCGTAATTTAGAGCGTGGAAATCAACACGGTTTGAACTATGGATTCCACGACCGTAATAGTTACTGGAATGCATCACGCCTCTCCTGTAGGGTTCCACGGCCGTGGAACTGAACGTGGTTTGTAGTACGGCCGTATTTTAGAGCGTGGTTTAGGGCAAGAACGTGATTCTTCCCTAGCCTCGTGCATTCCTGAAGTTGACATCCATTTTGCTCCTAAGAATGCCCTCAATCCATGGACACACTTAATCAACTCATCTTTGCTTGATTCCGTTCGGAAATGGCTCTCAATCACCTATAATCAACATAAAGCTAGTGTAGACATCCATATCGACAATATAGGCAAACTAGCTCACAAATGCAACAATGCTAAATGAAAGACTATCAATATGAATCAAATACACTTAGAATAGACGTTTTTACTTTGTTTTTGCCTTCGATTCCTTCCGGTATGTTCGTGTTTTTGGATGTAGGAACGATGGAAAAGGGAAAGGGAAGGATAATGTTGAAGAAAAGTGACGAAATTTGGACTTTGGAGCATTACAGAGAGTTCCACGGCCTAAACCACGGTCGTGACAGCTACAGTGACCGTAATTTCCAAAAGCCTTTGAAAAATCACCAAAACCACGGTTCCGTACATTTCCACGGCCGTGGAACCCCCCGACAGACCGTGATTTTCAAAAATTTTACTTTGTTTTTGGTGGTTTTAGGCATGTTTTCTAAGTGTATTTGATTCATATTGATAGTCTTTGATTTAGCATTGTTGCATTTGTGAGCTAGTTTGCCTATATTGTCGATATGGATGTCTACACTAGCTTTATGTTGATTATAGGTGATTGAGAGCCATTTCCGAACGGAATCAAGCAAAGATGAGTTGATTAAGTGTGTCCATGGATTGAGGGCATTCTTAGGAGCAAAATGGATGTCAACTTCAGGAATGCACGAGGCTAGGGAAGAATCACGTTCTTGCCCTAAACCACGCTGTAAAATACGGCCGTACTACAAACCACGTTCAGTTCCACGGCCGTGGAACCCTGCAGGAGAGGCGTGATGCATTCCAGTAACTATTACGGTCGTGGAATCCATGGTTCAAACCGTGTTGATTTCCACGCTCTAAATTACGGTCGTGGAACCTTCCACGACCGTGATCTTAGCGATCTTTTTCGCCACATTTTGAAGTCACGATCTTTTGAAGATTGGGCCGGGCCGATATTTTATCTTGCCCTATAAAAAGACGGACGAAGGAAGATTTGGTCACCTTCGCTTAGCGGCACTTATCCACGCTTATTCCCGCTTACGCTCGATTACCCTCGCTTAGAAGCATTTACATCTCGTTGGAGATCGACGTTCGTTGGTGAATTTCCGCTCGATTCGTCGCTTGGATCTTGTTTGTGGTCGAATTTGCTTCAGTTTAGGAAGAAGAATCGTTGAAAACGATTAGGAAACGAGGAATTGAGAGAGGAGGCGTGGATTCGGCTTTTAGGTCGTGGAAGAGGGGTTTTGTGGTGGTTTTTGTGAAGAACGTGGTTTATATAGTCACATGCAAAATTTTTGAAAATCACGGTCTGTCGGGGGGTTCCACGGCCGTGGAAATGTACAGAACCGTCGTTTTGGTGATTTTTCAAAGGCTTTTGGAAATTACGGTCACTGTAGCTGTCACGACCGTGGTTTAGGCCGTGGAACTCTCTGTAATGCTCCAAAGTCCAAATTTCGTCACTTTTCTTCAACATTATCCTTCCCTTTCCCTTTTCCATCGTTCCTACATCCAAAAACAAGAACATACCGGAAGGAATCGAAGGCAAAAACAAAGTAAAAACGTCTATTCTAAGCTAAGCTATGAATCAAAAACAAAAACGAAAATACAATACCTTGGGTTGCCTCCCAAGAAGCGCTTTGTTTAAGGTCCGTAGCTAGACCAATCTCGCACTTATTCCAGTGCGGTAGGCGCGAACTCTTCAGCTTGGAGTTCCGGCGTATACTTCTTGAGTCGTTGGCCGTTCACCTTGAAACTTCCGCTCGCTTCACCCCATACTTCAACTGCACCATGGGGGAAAATACGCTTAATTAGAAAAGGTCCGGTCCAACGAGATTTAAGTTTACCTGGAAAGAGACGAAGCCTTGAATTGAAGAGGAGAACTTGATCTCCTTCTTTGAAGTCCTTTGGCATGATATGCTTATCATGCCAACGTTTCGCCCTCTCCTTATAGATCTTAGCGTTTTCATAAGCATTCAAGCAGAGTTCATCCAGCTCATTGATGTCTAGGAGACGCTTCTCTCCCGCTTCCTTCATGCTGAAGTTCAACCACTTGATAGCCCAAAACGCTTTGTGCTCCAACTCTACCGGCAAGTGACAAGACTTCCCATACACAAGGTTGTATGGTGTGGTTTCTATGGGAGTCTTGTATGCAGTCCGGTATGCTCACAATGCATCGTCAAGCTTCAAGGACCAATCCTTCCTAGTCCTTGAAACCGTCTTCTCTAGAATTCCTTTGATCTCCCTATTTGAGATCTCAACTTGTCCACTTGTTTGTGGATGATAAGGGGTAGCGATCTTGTGAGTAACCCCATACTTAGCTAGAAGAGCTTCAAAGCGCCGAGCAATGAAGTGAGAACCTCCATCACTAATGATAGTCCTTGGCGTCCCAAATCACGGGAATATGGTTTTGTTGAAGAACTTAACCACCACCATAGCATCATTGGTGGGAGAGGCAATTGCTTCCACCCATCTAGAAACGTAATCTACCGCCAATAGTATGTATTGGTTTCCACTAGAGGATGGGAACGGTCCCATAAAATCAACTCCCCAAACGTCGAAAATCTCTACCTCTTGGATGTTGTTGAGGGGCATCTCATTCCTTCTAGAGATATTGCCTGTTCTTTGACAAGCATTGCAGCAAGAAACAAAGGATTGCAGATCTCTAAACAAATTAGGCCAAAAGAATCCAGATTGCAATACATTTGCGCTAGTCTTGTTTGAACTAGCGTGTCCTCCACAAGGTAGTGAATGACAATGGCGGATGACACTTTGCATCTCATCTTCCGGCACACATCACCGAATGATGCCATCCGGACCTCTCTTAAAGAGGAGAGGTTCATTCCAAAATTATTCCCGGACATCCTTAAAGAACTTCTTCCTTTGTGCGTAGGATAATCCGGGTGGTATCTCCTAACAAACCAAATAGTTAACAAAATCAGCAAACCATGGTTCGTTACCTTTGAAGATCACATCGATGCACTCCTCAACAAGGTGTAGGTGTTCGTCCGGGAAGGAGTCGTCGATGGGTAAATGGTCGTCCTCTAGATGTGTTAGGCGACTCAAATGATCCGCAACAGAATTTTCTGAACCTTTCTTGTCGCGGATCTCAAGATCGAATTCTTGTCGGAGAAAAATCCATCTAATTAGCTTTGGCTTCGCATCTTTCTTCGCAAGGAGGTACCGGATCGCAGCATGATCCGTGTAGACAATCACCTTTGCACCTACAAGATAAGAGCGAAACTTGTCAATAGCATAGACAATGGCTAAAAACTCTTTTTCGGTAGTGGCGTAGTTGAGCTGCGCTTCATCTAGCGTCTTGCTAGCATAGTATATGGCATGGGTTCGCCCTTCCTTTCGTTGTCCAAGAACAGCTCCAATAGCTACATCACTAGCATCGCACATAATCTCAAAGGGAAGAGTCCAATCCGGGGGTTGGATAATAGGTGCTGAAATTAGAGCTTGCCGAATGGTGTTAAACGCATCCAAACATTCCTGCGAAAACTCAAAAACCGCCTCCTTCATCAATAGATTAGTGAGAGGTTTTGATATCTTAGAAAATTCCTTAATGAAACGTCTATAAAATCCAGCATGTCCTAAGAAACTTCTTATCCCTTTCACCGAAATTGGGGAAGGAAGCTTCTCTATGGTCTCTATCTTAGCCTTGTCTACTTCTATCCCTCTACTAGAGACTAAGTGGCCTAATACAATTCCTTCCTTAACCATAAATTGACACTTCTCCCAATTAAGAACTAGGTTAGTGTCTTCACAACTTTGCAAAACAAGAGAAAGGTTAGAAAGGCAATCGTTAAAAGAGGAACCGTATACTGAGAAGTCGTCCATGAAGACTTCCATGATTTCCTCTACGTATTCGGAGAAGATGGCCATCATGCACCGTTGGAAGGTGGTTGGGGCGTTGCAAAGCCCGAACGGCATTCTCCTATATGCATACGTACCCCATGGGCACGTGAATGTGGTCTTCTCTTGATCATCCGGGTGTATCGGAATCTGAAAGAAACCACTATAACCGTCAAGGTAGCAAAAATGTGAATGTTGTGCTAACCTTTCAAGCATTTGATCAATGAATGACAATGGAAAATGATCCTTCCGCGTTGCATTGTTGAGCTTGCGGTAGTCTATGCACATCCGCCATCCCGTCACAGTTCGGGTAGGAATGAGTTCGTTGTTTTTGTTGGTGATGACCGTCATTCCTCCCTTCTTCGGAACTACCTGAACCGGACTCACCCACTTACTATCGGAGATAGGGTAGATGATACCTGCATCAAGAAGCTTAAGAATTTCCTTCTTGACAACCTCCTTCATGGTCGGATTCAACCGCCTTTGAAGTTGTCTTGAAGTTCTAAAATCTTCCTCCATTAGTATCTTATGCATGCATAGGGAGGGTTTAATTCCTACTAAGTCCTCAATAGTATAGCCTAAAGCTTTCCTATGTTTCCTTAGGACAATCATGAGCTGATTATGTTCATCTATGCTTAGATCGGAACTAACAATAACCGGAAAGGTAGAATTAGGTCCTAGAAAAGCGTACCTTAGATGAGTAGGAAGTGGTTTGAGTTCCATTGCTTTCGGAGCTTCCAATGATCCTTGAGAAGCATCCGATGTCTCCTTAGAAGTTTCTAAGGGTGATGAGTGTGTGGGAGGAGAATCAGAAGAAGTTGAAGAAGTGTCTCGATCACTCCTTTCCACGCCCAAAATTACGGGTTCCTCATGGCCTCCACGGCCGTGGTTTAGGGCGTGGAAGGGAAATACGGTTGTCACATCTTCTCCACGACCGTATAACTCCCTGGAGTGAGACACGGTTTTGGTTGTGAAATCCACGTCCGTGGAATACAGAGTATGACCGTGGATTCTCACGTTTTCTGCCTCATCATGGATTTTTTCAAACTCCACTTCACCCATCTCTTCTTGTGCTTCTAAGGCTTCAATTTCCTCATTGCACTCTTCTTCTTCCCCTACATTGGTTAGACTCATAGTGATAACCTTTTGTAAAGGATCGTTAAAGAGAATCGCACTTACCTCCTCCCTAGACAAACCCTCTTCATCTTGGATATTGAAAATATCCTCATCAAAGATTGGCTCCTTCACTAGAGTAGAAAGAACGAACTCTACTTTCTCCTCTCCTATATCAAAAGCGAGTCTACTATTCTTGCAATCGACTATGCAGCCGGAAGTTGCAAGAAACGGTCTTTCGAGTATGATCGGGACCGGACTATCTGCAGGAATATCAAGCACGACAAAATCAATGGGAACAAAGAATTTACCTAGCTTGACCGGGACGTCTTCTACAATACCGACGGGGCGAGTGATGGATCGATCCGCCATGTACAACGTCATCTTCACCGGTTTAGGGTCGCCTAAACCGATCTTCCTACACAATGCAAGTGGTATGATGCTCACACTTGCTCCTAAGTCACATAACGCATCGTATGTGACATCTTCCACTCCTATGGGAATGCAAAACGACCCCGGATCCTTTAGCTTTGGGGGCATTTTCTCCTTCATGGTCTTGATGAGATCCGAAGAATCCGAACTCATCTTAACCTCTCCGAAGTCTTCTAGCTTCCTCTTGTTAGAGAGGAGCTCCTTCAAGAACTTGCCATAAGCCGGCATACCTACAATAGCATCAATAAATGGTATATTAATATGCAGCTTGCTCATGAGTTCTATGAACTTACCAAACTGTTTATCTAGGCGCGCTCTCGCTCTAGATTGAGGGAATGGTAGGGGAGGTTTATAAGCTGGAGGAGGAACGTAGACATCTTCCTTCTCCTTCCCCTTCTCTTTGTCTTTCTCTACGGGGACTTCAACGAACTTAGGCTGCGGATCGGTGGTAGTCACTCGGCTCCTAGTTGTGATTGCCATTACCCTTCCTTTGGGGTTGTCCTCCGTCTTTCCTGGAAGTTTCCCTTGATTCCTAGGAACTTCCTCCGCATGGCTGAACATTTGGTTTTCTAAAACCTTTTGAGCTTTATCAACCTTAGAAATTTGATCGTCAACCTTAATGATGCGGTTCTCCAACCCTTGAAGCTTTCCCAAAACCATTTCCAACATGGGATCGGGCTTCTCCTTTCCCGAAGTGTTTCCTCCATTTGATGTTTGCCCCTGGCTTCTCAAAGGAGTAGAGGAAGAGGAAGGTGGAGTTAGTGAATTAGAATTGGAAGGATAAGAGTTACCGGAATTTTGTTGATTGGAGCGCCAATTGTTGTTACTTGAACCCCTATTGTTGTTCCAATTGTTGTTCCGGCCGTTATTATTGTTGTTGTTGCCATTCCAATTGTTGCTCCGGTTATTGTTCCGGTTGTTGTTGTTGTTGCGGTTTGTGTTATCACCGTCATTGTTGTTGCCCAAATAACCAACATCCTTCCCTTGTTGCTTTGGAAAGTTGGTTTTGATAGCCTCCTTCAACTCTTTGATTTCATTGTTGAGGGAGAAAATCTGATTTTGAGCTTCATGTGTGAGCTTTGCTCCTTGCTCCACACGATTTCCCTCCACTTTCTGGTAGGAATACTTCTCTATGACTCTTGCTTGCTTCTCAATGAAGTCCCAAGCGTCATCTTCTCTCATGTCCATGAATGTTCCGCATGAGAGGGATTGGAGGTTGAATTGCATTCCCGCATCTAACCCCTTGTAGTAGATCTCTAGCAATGCAAGCTTGGATATGCCATGATGAGGGCAATCCAATAACAAGTCATGAAACCTTTCCCGTGATTGAAACAAACTTTCGTTAGACCTCATGGAAAATGCATTGATCTTACCTCTAAGTTCCGCCGTTTTGGATGGCGGAAAGAATTTGGTGAGGAACTCCGCGGAAAGGTCTTCCCACGTGTCTAGTTTCCCCCTAGGAAGAGCTTGGTACCAAGACAACGCTTTCCCCTTCAAGGAGAAGAAGAAAGGCTTGAGCTTATAGTTGTTGGTAGTAGCACTCTTCGGTCTCATTGTCTCCATCATACACTCAAAGTTTTGCAAGTGTTGGTGTGGAGATTCAGCGCTTGTCCCGCCAAATTGGTTTTGGCGAACAAGAGTAATAACTTGAGGGTTGAAGCTAAACCCTTGCACATCTTCAGCATCAAAGTTCACGCCCAAACGGCGCAGTTGTTGTGTTGGATCCATCCGCTGGCCAAGAGTTCTTGGCTCTTCATCTACACGTTCGATCCTTGCATTCCTAGGTGGAACACGACGATTAGCAGCTCCACGTGGATGGAAAGGATTCACATTGATCGTGGGATCAATTTCCTCTAACGGTGGCATGGAAGAATCACTATCATCAGCGGATGAGTGACCTTTTCTTCTAGATCTTGATGCTCTTCTTGAGGATTTCTTGCTTCCCTTATTCTTAAGGTCGCTTAGTTCTATCCTCATTTGGAAGATCATGTCCTTTAGATTGTTAACTTGAGATTGATGACGATCCATTTCATCCTGGCGGAGGTTCTCATTCCATTGGAGTTGAGCTTCCTTCTCCGCCAACTCCGCTTGAAGGTCACGTTCGTGTCCTTCAACCATCTTCTTTTCCTTGCGCTTGTGCCTTAAAGTCCTCTCAAGCTCTTGATCAAGAGGTAAAAGGTCTTCGGTGTTCCTAGACCTGCGCATGCACTCAAAGAGATATCAAATAACGAGAGCAAGCTCCTAAGCTTGACAACCGGCTACCGAATTCGGTCTAAACCAAATCCCTGGCAACGGCGCCAAAAACTTGTTCGCCCCTAAACGTGCGTGCAAATAAGCTTTAAATTTATAAAACTAGAATCAAGCAAGCGAACCCACAGTGTACGGATCGATATAGTTAAGCAAGGATTCCAGAGTATCGAAGATAGGGATTTGGGTGGGAACAAATTCAATTGCAGATTATCAAACGAGTAAATATGAGAGTTTTTGCAAATATTGGGAAAACAACAATCCTAAAGATCCAAGTATCCAGCTGTGGCAATCGATTCAATATATTCTTAATGATATAAAGACAGAGTTGAGATATGCAAAGGTATGCTAATGTAAGGTAATCGTACGGTGAAGTTCCAAAAACCTTATATGACTCACCTACAAGACACTCTCTATACAGGTTGTTGAGGCTTCAATATAGAAAGGTTCTAAAGGCAAGAATTAATGTCAAATACCCAAACTTGCAATCCAATGATCAAGACTAACTTAACCGATTACGGTTGTGACACTCACAATCGAGGTAGAGGTTGTTGAGGCTTCACTACCACCTAGAAAAGGCAAGCCTAAGACAGCGGAGAACCCGCGCTGGGAAGGAAATCGTTCCGTACGATCCCGAACCAGAAAAGACATACAAACGACGATTGAGAGAATCAAAGATGGCCGACCAAGACAATCACGATCTTGAGGCCGAATTAAAGGAGGCGTTAGAACAACTACGCCTCAGCAGGGAAGAACTGAGGCAGGAGAAAGAAGAAACTTGCACCAGGACTGAAGTGATCGAAGCAGTAATGGCAGCCTTACGAGACCAGTATCTACTTCGACCGAGGCAAGACCCAGTTCCAGATCCTCGACCGATGCAGGATCCAGTTCAAGACCCTCGACCGAGGCAGGTCCCAGCACCTGTTGCCCGGCCGATGTACTTCCACCTCGGATACCAATCCGAGGCCCTCTTATTGCAAGTGTTCCACAAACCCTAGGACATAGGATGGACCCCAATCAGCAACTGAGGCGTCCAGGAATCAACCTAGGTGATCCAGTAGACCATGATTATGAGCTTCGACCGCAAGTTCTTTCCTTGATTCGCCAATGCCAGTTTGGAGGGCTAGAGAGGGAATCTCCGCATCAACATCTACAAAACTATGAGATCTTGATGGAGACCTTGAGACCTTCAAGGCTGGAAAACAACAACTACAAGCTAAGACCTTTCTACTTTTCCTTAAAAGATAGAGCTCTTACTTGGTACAATCTCTTCCTCCAGGAAAAATTAGTACTTGGGAGGAGATGACGGTGGAATTGTTGACTAAATTCTTTCCCCCCTCTAAAACCGCTGAAATGAGAGGGAAGATTAATGCATTCATTATGAAGGACAAGGAGAGCTTGTCCAAGTCATGGGAGAGGTTTAAAGACATTCTTTTGGATTGCCCACATCATGGGATTCCAAAGATAGAGTCGTTGGAGATATACTTCAAGGGACTGGACGGAAGCACCCAGTTCAACCTTCAACTACTATCTGCAGGCACGTTCATGGACATGCCGATTGACGAAGCTTGGGAGTTCATAGAGAAGCAAGGTTTGCACATGGAGAAATACTTCCACCAAGGAGCTGAAGTTGGAGTTAAAAGAGTCAACTTTCAAGATGCTCCGCCTAACAACAATCAACTCACGTCTTTGAAGAATGACGTGGAGCAATTGAAGGAACTCTTAGTTGCTCAAACCAAGAAGGAAGATCAAGGATCAAGGAACAACAACAATGGATACCGTAACAACAACTGTTCCCGGAACAACAACTACAACAACAATAGAGGATCCAACAACAATAATTGGAGGGCGAACAACCAAAATTCGGGTAACAATCATTCTAACTCCATTTCTAACGATTCCTCTAATCCTTTCCTCTCTTCCTCTTCTTCTTCTACTCCATTAAAGAGCCAGGAGCAAGGATCAAGTTCGTCCCAGCCAGAAAAGAAAGACGCAGTGCTGGAGGCCATCTTGATCAAGCTTAGCGCTATGGAGACATCTATGACTTCATTTTTTAAGGCCCAAAAAGCCTTTGAACAACAACTTGCTAGTAGGGCGAATGAAACGCCAAGAGATCCAGGGAAGCTTCCAGCAAGAACGGAAAGCAACCCTAAGGGCCAGATTATGGCCATAACGACGAGGAGTGGACTGAAGACTGCAGATCCACTGCCTCGGTCGGTGCTAGTACCGACGAAGACCACCTCGGTCCAGGTGCAGACGAAGAACACTTCGGCCGAGATGCCAACCGAGGTGGAGCCACAGAAAGCGGAGGAGAAAACTGAAGTTTATATTCCACCTCCTACATATAAACCACCACTTCCATTCCCCCAGTCAAGAGCCAGAGCACATCTAAACAAGCACTTTGGTAAGTTCCTTGACTTGATGAATAAACTACACATTAACATTCCTTTCCTTGATGCTATTTTAGGGATGCCCGCCTATGGGAAGTTCTTGAAAGAGATCCTATCAAGGAAGAGGAAGCTGGAAGACTTCGGTGAAGTAAGGATGACGTCTAAATCCTCGGAGCTTATTCAAATCATGAAGGAGAAGATGCCACCCAAGTTAAGAGATCCCGGCTCATTTTGCATTCCCATTCAAGTTGGGGATGTCACTTGTGAAGCCTTATGTGATCTAGGGGTCAGCGTGAGCATCATCCCGCTGGAGCTATGTGTTAAGATCGGACTTGGAGAGCCCAAGCCGGTGAAGATTTGATTATACATGGCGGACCGCTCCATTACCCATCCCGTGGGCATTTTGGAAGACGTTCCGGTTAAGTTAGGTAACTTTTATTTACCTATAGACTTTGTTGTGCTTGACATTCCCGCTGATTATCCTGTTCATATTGTTCGCCCCTAAACGTGCGTGCAAATAAGCTTTAAATTTATAAAACTAGAATCAAGCAAGCGAACCCGCAGTGTACGGATCGATATAGTTAAGCAAGGATTCCAGAGTATCGAACACAGGGATTTGGGTGGGAACAAATTCAATTGCAGATTATCAAGCGAGTAAATATGAGAGTTTTTGCAAATATTGGGAAAACAACAATCCTAAAGATCCAAGTATCCAGTTGTGGCAATCGATTCAAGATATTCTTAATGATATAAAGACATAGTTGAGATATGCAAAGGTATGCTAATGTAAGGTAATCGTACGGTGAAGTTCCAAAAACCTTATATGACTCACCTACAGGACACTCTCTATACAGGTTGTTGAGGCTTCAATATAGAAAGGTTCTAAAGGCAAGAATTAATGTCAAATACCCAAACTTGCAATCCAATGATCAAGACTAACTTAACCGATTACGGTTGTGACACTCACAATCGAGGTAGAGGTTGTTGAGGCTTCACTACCACCTAGAAAAGGCAAGCCTAAACTAAGTTAAAGCAAATCTTTAACTTTGGATTAAAGTAAAAGCAAGTTCGTAAACTTAAGGGAAATTACGGTTGGATCTTGAGATTCCACTGTCGTGGAACTCAAGAAGAAACCGTGATTTAGGGTTCGTCGACGATTCTCTCAAACTCTCAGGGTCTAATCTGTTTACGATCGATCTATCATCATCTAAGCCACAACTATCAACCCTTCACCTTAGAATTGTTAAGGGTTTTTAGCCAATAACAGTCATGTTGATATCAAATTCGAAGATTAAAAGTTTGAAAGATGAAAACTTCCGAAAACTTTCAATAAACTTCAAACCAATCTCAAAGTCACAATCAAGAACAAATATTGTCAATAGGTTCAGAATAAAGCAAACAAACACAATCTTAGGAAAGAAGGAAGAACGGGATGTCAATCCGTCTTCTAAATCAAACCTAAACAAGAAGAGAAATCTTCTTGCAACAATCTTCCAAAAACTTCGATCTTCCGTCAATCCGGAAATCTCAACAGTAATCTCCACCAAAAGTGTGAGATTAGGGCAAATCCCCACACGAACGTCGATCTCCAACGAGATGTAAATGCTTCTAAGCGAGGGTAATCGCGCGTAAACGGGAATAAGCGTGGATAAGTGCCGCTAAGCGAAGGTGGCGGAATCTTCCTTCGTACGTCTTTTTATAGGGCAAGATAAAATATCGGCCCGGCCCAATCTTCAAAAGATCGTGACTTCAAAATGTGGCGAAAAAGATCGCTAAGATCACGGTCGTGGAAGGTTCCACGACCGTAATTTAGAGCGTGGAAATCAACACGGTTTGAACCATGGATTCCACGACCGTAATAGTTACTGGAATGCATCACGCCTCTCCTGCAGGGTTCCACGGCCGTGGAACTGAACGTGGTTTGTAGTATGTTAGCATGAAATATTGTGATATTTTAGGCACGTTTTCTAAACGTATTTGATTCATATTGATAGTCTTTGATTGAACTTTGTGCATATGTGAGCTAGTATTACCTATATTGTCGATATGGATGTCTACACTAGTTCTATGTTGATTATAGGTGATTTGGAGCTATTTCCGAACGGAATCGAGCAAAGGAGAGTTGATTTGATATGTCCATAGATTGAGGACATTCTTTGGAAGCAAATTGGAGTTTTAGCTTGAGGAATGCACGAGGCTAAGGAAGAATCACGTTCTTGCCCTAAACACGCTCTAAAATACGGCCGTACTACAAACCACGTTTAGTTCCACGGCCGTGGAACCCTGCAAAGGAAGCGTGATGCATTCCAGTAACTATTACGGCCGTGGAATACATGGTACAAACCGTGACCTAATCCACGCCCTAAATTACGGTCGTGAGAACTTCCACGACCGTGATCTTGGCGGATCTTTTCGCCACACTTTGAAGCCACGATCTTTTGAAGATTGGGCCGGGCCAATATTTTATCTTACCCTATAAAAAGACCTACGAAGCAAGATTTCTTCATCACCGCTTAACCCCTCTTACCCTCATTTATCAACGCTTGGGGGATCGTTCATCTCCGCTTAGAGAATTCCAACGCCGTTTGGCCTTTGCTTGGAAGTATTGATCATCTCATTGGAGATTGAAGTTCGTATCCGGGAATTACCCTAATCTCGCACTTTTGGTGGAGATTGCTGTTGAGATCTCCGGATTGGCGGAAGATCGAAGCTTTTGGAAGATTTTTCAAGGAGATCTCTCTTCTTGTTTAGGTTTGATTTGGAAAACGGATTGACATCCCGTTTTCCCTTCTTTCCTAAGGTTGTGATTGTTTGTTTTACTTTGAATCCTTTGACAATACTTGTTCTCTTTGTGACATTGAGATTGGTTTGAAGATTATTGAAAGTTCTTGAAAGTTTTCATCTTTCTATCTTTTAATTCTTGAATTGATATCAACATGACCGTTATTGGCTAAAAACCCTTAACAATTCTAAGGTGAAGGGTTGATAGTTGTGGCTTAGATGATGATAGATCGATCGCAAACAGATTAGACCCTGAGAGTTAGAGAGAATCGCCGACAACCCTAAATTACGGCCTGTTCTTGAGTCCACGGCCGTGGAACCTCAAGAACTAACCGTAATTTCCCTTAAGTCCTCGAGCCTGCTTTTACTTTAATCCAAAGTTAAAGATTTGCTTTAACTTAGTTTAGACTTGTCTTTTCTAGGTGGTAGTGAAGCCTCAACAACCTCTACCTCGATTGTGAGTGTCATAACCTCAATCGGTTTAGTTAGTCTTGATCCTTGGGTTACAAGTTTGGGTATTTGACATTAATTCTCACCTTTAGAATCTTTCTATATTGAGCCTCAACAACCTGTATAGAGAGTGCCTTGTAGGTGAGTTACATAAGGTTTTTGGAACTTCATCGTACGATTACCTTACATTAGCATACCTTTGCATATCTTAACTCTGTCTTTATATCATTAAGTATATCTTGAATCAATTGCCACAGCTGGATACTTGGATCTTTAGGATTGTTGTTTTCCCAATATTTGCAAAACTCTCATATTTACTCGCTTGATAATCTGCAATCGAATTTGTTCCCACCCAAATCCCTGAGTTCGATACTCTGGAATTCTTGCTAATCTACGTCGATCCGTACACTGCGGGTTCGCTGCTTGATTCTAGTTTTATAAATTTAAAGCTTATTTGCACACACCTTTAGGGGCGAACAAGTTTTTGGCGCCGTTGCCGGGGATTTGGTTTCGGCCGAATCCGGTTGCCGGTTGTCAAGCTTAGGAGCTTGCTCTCGTTATTTGATATTCCTTTGAGTGCATGCGCAGGTCTAGGAACACCGAAGATCTCTTACCTCTTGATCAAGAGCTAGAGAAAACCTTGAGGCAAAATCGCAAGGAAAAGAAGATGGCTGAAGAACACGAACGCGATCTTCAAATGGAATTGGCGGAGAAGGAAGCTCAACTCCGATGGAACGAGACTCTCCGCCAGGATGAGATGGATCGTCATCAATCTCAAGTTAACAGTTTACAAGACATGATCTTCCAGATGAGGGTAGAGATGAGCGACCTTAAGAATAAGGGAAGCAAGAAATCCTCAAGGAAAGCATCAAGGTCTAGAAGAAAAAGTCACTCATCCGCTGATGATAGTGATTCCTCCATGCCTCCGCTGGAGGAGATTGATCCCACGATCAATGTAAATCCTTTCCATCCACAAGGAGCTTCTAATCGCCGCATTCCGCCTAGGAATGTGAGGATCGAACGTGTGGATAATGAGCCAAGAACTCTTGGCCAGCGGATGGATCCAACACAACAACCACGCCGCTTGGGCGTGAATTTTGATGCTGAAGACGTGCAAGGGTTTAGCTTTAACCCTCAAGTTTTTACTCTTGTTCGCCAAAATCAATTTGGCGGGACAAGCGCTGAATCTCCACACCAACACTTGCAAAACTTTGAGTGTATGATGGAGACGATGAGACCGAAGAGTGCTACCACCAACAGCTACAAGCTCAAGCCTTTCTTCTTCTCCTTGAAGGGGAAAGCGTTGTCTTGGTACCAAGCTCTTCCTAATGGGAAACTAGACACGTGGGAAGACCTTTCCGCGGAGTTTCTCACCAAATTCTTCCCGCCTTCAAAAACGGCGGAACTTAGAGGTAAGATTAATGCTTTTTCCATGAGACCTAACGAAAGTTTGTTTCAATCTTGGGAAAGGTTTCAGGATTTACTCTTGGATTGCCCCCATCATGGCATATCCAAGCTTACCTTGCTAGAGATCTATTACAAGGGGCTGGATGCGGGAACACAATTCAACCTCCAATCCCTCTCATGTGGAACGTTCATGGACATGAGAGAAGATGACGCTTGGGACTTCATCGAAAAGCAAGCAAGAGTCATAGAGAAGTATTCCCACCGGAAAGTGGAGGGAAATCGTGTGGAGCAAGGAGCGAAGCTCACACATGAAGCTCAAAATCAGATTTTCTCCCTCAACAATGAGATCAAGGAGTTGAAGGAGGCTATCAAGACCAACTTTCCAAAGCAACAAGATAAGGATGTTGGCTATTTGGGCAACAACAATGGCGGTGATAACACCAACCGCAACAACAACAACAATAACCGGAACAACAACCGGAATAACAATTGGAATGGAAACAACAACAACCGGAACAACAATTGGAACAACAATAGGGGTTCAAATAACAACAATTGGCGCCGAAACCCGAAACAAAATTCCGGTAACTCTTATCCTTCCAACTCTAATTCACTAACTCCACCTTCCTCTTCCTCTACTCCTTTGAAAAGCCAGGGGCAATCATCTAATGGAGGAAACAATACGGGAAAGGAGAAGCCCGATCCCATGTTGGAAACAATTTTGGGAAAGCTTCAAGGGTTGGAGAACCGCCTCATCAAGGTTGATGATCAAGTTTCTAAGGTTGACAAAGCTCAAAAAGTTTTGGAAAACCAAATGTTCAACCACGCGGAGGAAGTTCCTAGAAATCAAGGGAAACTTCCAGGAAAGACGGAGGACAACCCTAAGGGAAGGCTGATGGCGATTACAACTAGGAGCGGAGTAACTACTACCGATCCGCAGCCTACGTTCGTTGAAGTCCCCGTAGAGAAGGACAAAGAAAAGGGGAAGGAGAAGCAAGATGTCTATGTTCCTCCTCCAACTTACAAACCTCCCCTACCATTTCCTCAATCTAGAGCGCGAGCGCGCCTAGACAAACAATTCGGTAAGTTCATAGAACTCATGAGTAAGCTGCATATTAATATACCCTTCATTGATGCTATTGTAGGTATGCCGGCTTATGGCAAGTTCTTGAAGGAGCTTCTCTCCAACAAGAGGAAGCTAGAAGATTTTGGTGAGGTCAATATGAGTTCGGACTCTTCGGATCTCATCAAGACCATGAAGCAGAAAATGCCCCCAAAGTTGAAAGATCCGGGGTCATTTTGCATTCCCATTGGAGTGGGAGATGTCACATATGACGCTTTATGTGACTTAGGAGCAAGTGTGAGCATCATACCACTTGCATTGTGCAGGAAGATCGGTTTAGGCAACCCTAAACCGGTGAAGATGACGTTGTACATGGCGGATCGATCCATCACTCGCCCCGTCGGTATTGTAGAAGACGTCTCGGTCAAGCTGGGTAAATTCTTTGTTCCCATTGATTTTGTCGTGCTTGACATTCCTGCAGATAGTCCGGTCCCGATCATACTCGGAAGACCGTTTCTTGCAACTTCCAGCTGCATGGTCGATTGCAAGAATGGTAGACTCGCTTTTGATATTGGAGAAGAGAAAGTAGAATTCGTTCTTTCCACTCTAGTGAAGGAACCGATCTTCGACAAGGACATTTACGATGTCCAAGATGAAGAAGGTTTATCTAGGGAAGAGGTAAGTGCGATTCTCTTTAACGATCCTTTACAAAAAGTCATTACCATGAGTCTAATAGATGTAGGGGAAGGAGGAGAGTGCAAAGAGGAAATTGAAGCCTTAGAAGCACAAGAAGAGATGCATGAAGTGGAGTTTGAGAAACTCCACAATGAGGCTGAGAATGTTAGAATCCACGGTCATACCCTGTATTCCACGACCGTGGATTTCACAACAAAAATCGACCTCCATTCCAGTGGATTACACGGCCGTGGAACATATGGAGAGGCCGTATTTCTGACCGTGGAAGAAGGTGATCGGCATACCTCTTCAACTTCTTTTGATTCCTCTCCAACTCACTCAACACCCTTAGAAACTTCTAAGGAAACGTCGGATGCTCCTCAAGGATCATTGGAAGCCCCGAAAGTGATGGAACTCAAACCGCTTCCTACTCATCTAAAGTACGCTTTTCTTGGATCTAATTCTACCTTTC
The DNA here is from genome assembly GCA_033239125.1 of Fagopyrum homotropicum. Lineage (NCBI taxonomy): Eukaryota > Viridiplantae > Streptophyta > Magnoliopsida > Caryophyllales > Polygonaceae > Fagopyrum > Fagopyrum homotropicum. Next base: position 133,715,432 of record BSWB01000004.1, read on the forward strand.
CGGTTATTGTTAGCACCGACTTAAGCATAGATGAACATGAACAGCTCATGATTGTCCTTAAGAAACATAGGAAAGCCATAGGCTATACCATTGAGGACTTAGTAGGAATTAAACCCTCCCTATGCATGCATAAGATACTAATGGAGGAGGACTTTAGAACTTCAAGACAACCTCAAAGGCGGTTGAATCCGACCATGAAGGAGGTTGTCAAGAAGGAAATTCTTAAACTTCTTGACGCAGGTATCATCTATCCTATCTCCGATAGCAAGTGGGTGAGTCCAGTTCAAGTAGTTCCGAAGAAGGGAGGAATGACGGTCATCACCAACAAGAACAACGAACTCATTCCTACCCGAATTGTGACTGGATGGCTAATGTGCATAGACTACCACAAGCTCAACAACGCAACGCGGAAGGATCACTTTCCATTGCCATTCATCGATCAAATGCTTGAAAGGTTAGCACAACATTCACATTTTTGCTACCTTGACGGTTATAGTGGTTTCTTTCAGATTCCGATACATCCGGATGATCAAGAGAAGACCATATTCACGTGCCCTTGGGGTACGTTCGCCTATAGAAGAATGCCGTTCGGGCTTTGCAACGCCCCAGCCACCTTTCAACGGCGCATGATGGCCATCTTCTCCGAATACGTAGAGGAAATCATGGAAGTCTTCATGGACGACTTCTCCGTATACGGTTCCTCTTTTAACGATTGTCTTTCTAACCTTTCTCTTGTTTTACAAAGATGTGAAGACACTAACCTCGTTCTTAATTGGGAGAAGTGTCAATTCATGGTTAAGGAAGGAATCGTATTAGGTCACTTAGTCTCTAGTAGAGGGATAGAGGTAGACAAGGCTAAGATAGAGACCATAGAGAAACTTCCTCCCCCAATTTCGGTGAAAGGGATAAGAAGTTTCCTAGGACATGCTGGATTTTATAGACGTTTCATTAAGCACTTTTCTAAGATATCAAAACCTCTCACTAATCTATTGATGAAGGATGCAGTTTTTGAGTTTTCACAGGAATGTTTGGATGCGTTTAACACCATTCGGCAAGCTCTAATTTCAGCACCTATTATCCAACCTCCGGATTGGACTCTCCCCTTCGAGATTATGTGCGATGCTAGTGACGTAGCTATTGGAGCTGTTCTTGGACAACGAAAGGAAGGACGAACCCATGCCATATACTATGCTAGCAAGACGCTAGATGAAGCGCAGCTCAACTACGCCACTACCGAGAAAGAATTTCTAGCCATTGTCTACGCTATTGACAAGTTTCGCTCTTATCTTGTAGGTGCAAAAGTGATTGTCTACACGGATCATGCTGCGATCCGGTACCTCCTTGCGAAGAAAGATGCGAAGCCAAGGCTGATTAGATGGATTCTTCTCCTACAAGAATTCGATCTTGAGATCCGCGACAAGAAAGGTTCAGAAAATTCTGTTGCGGATCATTTGAGTCGCCTAACACATCTAGGGGACGACCATCTACCCATTGATGACTCCTTTCTAGACGAACACTTACACATCATAGAGGAGTGCATCAACGTGATCTCCAAAGGTAACGAACCATGGTTTGCTGATTTTGTTAACTATTTGGTTTGCCAGGAGACACCTCCCGGACTATCCTACGCACAAAGGAAGAAGTTCTTTAAGGACGTCCGGGAATACTATTGGAACGAGCCTCTCCTCTTTAAGAGAGGTCCGGATGGCATCATCCGGCGATGTGTGCCGGAAGATGAGATGCAAAGTGTCATCCGCCATTGTCATTCACTACCTTGTGGAGGACACGCTAGTTCGAACAAGACTAGCGCAAAGGTATTGCAATCCGGATTCTATTGGCCTACTTTATTTAGAGATGTGCAATCCTTTGTTTCTTGCTGCGATGCTTGTCAAAGAACAGGCAATATTTCTAGAAGGAACGAGAAGCCCCTCAACAACATCCAAGAGGTGGAGATTTTCGACATTTGGGGAGTCGATTTCATGGGACCATTCCCATCTTTTTGTGGAAACCAATACATACTATTGGCGGTAGACTACGTTTCTAGATGGGTGGAAGCAATTGCCTCTCCCACAAATGACGCCATGGTGGTGGTTTTGTTCTTCAACAAGACCATCTTTCCGCGATTTGGAACACCAAGTACGATCATTAGTGATGGAGGTTCTCACTTCATAGCCCGTCGCTTTGAAGCTCTTCTAGCTAAGTATGGGGTTACTCACAAAATCGCTACCCCTTATCATCCACAAACTAGTGGACAAGTTGAGATCTCAAATAGGGAGATCAAAGGAATTCTAGAAAAGACGGTTTCAAAGACTAGGAAGGATTGGTCCTTGAAGCTAGATGATGCATTATGGGCGTACCGGACTGCGTACAAGACTCCCATAAGAACCACACCATACAACCTTGTGTATGGGAAGTCTTGTCACTTGCCGGTGGAGCTGGAGCACAAAGCGTTTTGGGCTATCAAGTGGCTGAATTTCGGCATGAAGGAAGCGGAAGAGAAGCGTCTCCTAGACATCAATAAGCTGGACGAACTTCGCTTGAACGCCTATGAAAACGCCAAGATCTACAAGGAAAGAGCAAAGCGTTGGCATGATAAGCATATCATTCCAAAGGACTTCAAAGAAGGAGATCAAGTTCTCCTCTTCAATTCAAGACTTCGCCTCTTTCCAGGTAAGCTTAAATCCCGTTGGACCGGACCTTTTCTAATTAAACGTATTTTCCCCCATGGTGCAGTTGATGTATGGGGTGAAGCTAGCGGAAGTTTTAAGGTGAACGGCCAACGACTCAAGAAGTATACGCCGGAACTCCAAACTGAGGAGTTTGCGCCTACCGCACTCGAATAAGTGCGAGTTTGGTCTAGCTACGGACCTTAAACAAAGCGCTTCTTGGGAGGCAACCCAAGGTATTGCATTTTCGTTTTTGTTTTCGATTCATAGTTTAGCTTAGAATAGACGTTTTTCGCTTTATTTTGCCTCGATTTCTTTCGGTATGTTCGTGTTTTTGGTTGTAAGATCGATGGAAAAGGAAAAGAAGAGAGTAATGTTGAAGAAAAGCGACGAAATTCGGACTTTGGAGCTTTACAGGAGGTTCCACGGTCTAAATTACGGTCGTCATAGCTACAGTGGCCGTAATTCTCAAAAGCCTTTGAAAAATCACCAAAACCACGGTTCCGTACACTTCCACGGCCGTGGAACACCCCGACAGACCGTGATTTTCAAAATTTTGCCTGCAACTATATAAGCCACGTTCTTCACAAAACTCATCCCAAAAACCCCTCTTTCCACGACCTAATTGCCGGAATTCCACGACCTCCTCAAAATCTTCGTTTCTTAATCGTTTCTAACGATTCTTCTTCCCAAACTGCAGCAAATTCAACAACAAACAACATCCAAGCGACGAATCGAGCGGAAATTCATCAACAAACTCGCATTTCGGATTTTTCAATCCGAAAAAGAGGTTTATTCTTTCTTCTTGATTCTCGCCAATTTGGTTCGTTTTTGCTATAGATTTTTAGGAAGAACTGATAGAGACTGGAAGGAATTAGACTAGGACTGCTTGTTGTGGTGATTGCTTGTGAATTTGCTGAGATTCGTGAAATTCTAGGACGAATCACGGTCTCTGGGTAAACCACGGCCGTAATTCCTGAAGAACAGACCGTAATTTTTGGTGCAGAATGGATTTCGTAAGGAGAATGTCGGGAAGGATAAAAGAGAAGAAGGGAGAGCAGAATAAGAAAAGGAAAGGCAATCCCTCCACCTCCTCATCCTCTAGGGCACCACCACCCTCATCTCCCTCACTACCATCCTCACCTTCACCTCCATCTTCACCTCCTCACCCTAGAATCCCGACCATACATGAGAACCATCTTGCTGCATTTGAGAGGATCACGGAGAGGGCAGTGATTGGCCCTAGATACTTGTTGTTAGAGGATCTAGTTCCTCTCAACATTGTTGATGACCTTACATGGCTCTTGGATAGAGCCGGATTACTTGTCTTCACGAACATTCGTGAAGACGCATATGAGGAGATTACCCGGGAGGTTGTGACGTCTTTCGAGCACAGCCACGTAGATAGGACCGTCTCTTTCCGTCTCATGGAAAGAGACTACCATTTGAGTATTGTTGAGTTTGGGACTATTTTTGGATTTCATGAGACCTATAATGGTCGATTTCCGAGCGGAGTTTACCCCAAGGACTTTTGGGAGGAAGTGGCTATGGTTTATGCTGACGAGGACCGTTGGCAACCCGCTGATACCAAGGCTAGATTGATGTACCATCTAGCCTTGAAGATAGCTCACCGTGTTCTTTCGGAGTGTCTCTTTCCTAGGACGGAGATGCCCCAAAAGATCAAGACGGGTGAGCTATTCTTGCTCTATTGTATGCTTTATGGACGCCGTGCAGATTGTGCTACTCTCTTGGCTGCTACGATGAGCAAGCTCAAGAACAAGAAGAAGGGGAACATCGGGTATGGTGGGATAGTTACCCACATTGCTAGGAGCTTTGGTGTGGATTTTTCTGCTTGCACCCGCATACCGGCCGTTCCTTTAGGGCTACATGCATTCATGGTTAGGGGTCTCATTTTTCCGATACATGGAGGTCCGCCTTATGCGGGCATGCCTTGGGAGACTAGGACGGGTAGGGGTATAGAGTGGCTGCCGGAGTATTCCATTATGGCGGGACGCCATAATTGGAAGGAGACGTTCGCTGCGATGCATGCGAACAGGATAGTAGCTCCCCCTTACGTCCCACCACCGGTTGTCGAGGAGGAGGATATGGGAGATCAGTTTGAGAGTGGAGGAGGAGCGGAGCAGGAGTTTGGCACGTTTCCGGACCAACCGGAGGCGGCCACAGATGTACCTAGACGCTCTCCACGTCCAGCTAAAGCCTCAGGCTCGTCATCTCGCCGTGCTAGCGTGAGTGAGAGGCCCACGTGGATGACCACACCTCCCACATGGTATGGCATTCCCCCTCCTTGGTCCACGGAGCAGCCAGCAGCACCACCACCAGCACCAGCACCATCCGATGCCCCAACATGGTACAGTCACGCCCCGGGATGGTACGAGCAGATGCCGGATTGGGCTACCGGACTTTCAGAGAGAGTTGGAGCGTTGGAGATCCGGGCCGACGCTAGAGACGGACGCCTCGACGACCTCGACCACATGATGAGGGACGTCTACCGCCAGCAGTTTGGGCGGCACTACGACTCCAGCTTCTCCCCATTCCCGCCTCCGCCGGCGCTGTTGTGATTCGATGCATGACCGTTCGTTTTAGACATTCCCGCCACCACTTTGTGAGTTTCTTTTTCTTTTCTTTCTTTTCCTTCTTTCTTCTGAACATTAGGGACAATGTTCGTCCTAAGTATGGGGTGGGATGTACTAAAAAGTTTGTAATAACTCTACTTACTATGTTCGCTTTCAATTGAGACTATCGTTGCATGTTCATTATGTATTGCACGTTTCCTTATTGCATTGCATGAAAAGTGACTTGAAAAACCCATAAAAATTGAAAAATTTTGAAAATTTTGAGCTTCTAATGAATTGAGATGATTTCCATGATAATCACTACTTGTGAATTGAGTTTGATGACAGTTGCATGCTTAAAAGGATTGTGAATCGAAAAGAACTTGAATGAATGAATTTTACCTCTTTTGCAAGTTTTATAATGTGAAAATGTTACCTAAATCATGCTAGAAATTGAAGTTGAAATCACATTATAAGTTCCTATACTTCTTGTTGAAATGATTAAGGCAATTCGTTACTTTCTTTCTTCTTTCTTTGATCATCTAGCTCCTCATTGAAATATTAGCCTCCTTTACCTATCCGGGAATTTGGAGAAGTGAATGAGAAAAAGGCATGTTTGATGTGGGAGGGCCATGAGAGCAATTATTTGCAATCAAATGAATAGAAAGAAATTGTAGGTTTGGGGAAGTCAATCATGACGATGAGTAACTCGGCACCATTCACATAGCCGGGTGTTTGTGTCTTGCCAAAGTCGGATTGAGCGATATTCCTAGCGGATTATGGTATGTGCGCTAAGGGTTTGAGGCATCTCTTGGAAAATTGAGAAACGCCGATCTCCTAGGCTTCGGTTTGTGTGCACTGTTAGCATGAAATATTGTGATATTTTAGGCACGTTTTCTAATCGTATTTGATTCATATTGATAGTCTTTGATTGAGCTTTATGCATATGTGAGCTAGTATTGCCTATATTGTCGATATGGATGTCTACACGAGTTCTATGTTCATTATAGGTGATTTGGAGCTATTTCCGAACGGAATCGAGCAAAGGAGAGTTGAGTTGATATGTCCATAGATCGAAGACACTTTTTGGAAGCAATTTGGAGTCTTAGATTGAGGAATGCACGAATGAAGGCCAAAAACCACGCTCTTACCCTAAATTACGGCCGTGGAAACCAAGTCAGAATTCGATGTTCATTCCAGGGGATATTACGGCCGTGGAACTAACCGTAGTAGTTTCCACGCCCTAAATTACGGTCGTGAAAAGATTCCACGACCGTGATTTTGGCGAATCTTTTCGCCATGTTTCGAAGCCACGATCTTTTGAAGATTGGGCCGGGCCGACATTTTGCCCTGCATTATAAAATAGACGGATGAGGCAAGATTCCGTCACCTCGCTTACGACCTTTCAACCCTCGCTTAGCGGCAAAACTTGAAAAACACTCATCTTGGAGGTAATTTGGAGATCTCATTGAAGATCAAAGTTCGTATTGAAGAGTTGTTGCTTGTGATCTTCGTGTTTGTAGAAGATCGAAGTTCTTGGAGGATTTTGCAAGAAGATCTCTCTTCTTGTTTAGGTTTGATTCAGAATCGGATTGACATCCCGTTTCTCTTCTTTCCTAAAGATTGTGATTGCTTGGTCCGTTTTGAATCTTTAGATAAACACTTATTCTTGATTGTGATTCTGAGATTTACTTGAAGATTATTGATAGTTCTTGAAAGTTTTCATCTTTTATCTCTTAATTCTTGAATCAATATCAATATGACAGTTATTGGCTAAAAACCCTTAACAATTCTAAGGTGAAGGGTTGATAGTTGTGGCTTAGATGATGATAGATCGATCGTAAACAGATTAGACCCTGAGAGTTAGAGAATTATCGCCGACAACCCTAAATCACGGGCTGTTCTTGAGTTCCACGACCGTGGAATCCCAAGAACTAACCGTGATTTTCCTTAAGTCTACGAGCCTGCTTTTACTTTAATCCAAAGTTAAAGATTTGCTTTAACTTAGTTTAGACTTGTCTTTTCTAGGTGGTAGTGAAGCCTCAACAACCTCTACCTCGATTGTGAGCCTCAATAACCTCAATCGGATAAGTTAGTCTTGATCTTTAGATTATAAGTTTGGGTATTTGATGCTAATCCTCGTCTTTAGAATCTTTCTATATTGAGTCTCAACAACCTGTATAGGGAGTGTCTTTTAGGTGAGTTACATAAGGTTTTTGGAACCTCAACCGTACGATTACCTTACATTAGTATACCTTTGCATATCTCAACTCTGTCTTTATATCATTAGTATATCTTGAATCAATTGCCACAGCTGGATACTTGGATCTTTAGGATTGTTGTTTTCCCGATAATTTGCAAACTCCCATATTCACTTGCTTGATAATCTGCGATCGAGTTCGTTCCACCCAAATCCCTGTGTTCGATACTCTGGAATTCTTGCTAATCTACGTCGATCCGTACACTGCGGGTTCGCTTGCTTGATTCTAGTTTTATAAATTTAAAGCTTATTTGCACACACCTCTAGGGGCGAACAAGTTTTTGGCGCCGTTGCCGGGGATTTGGCTTCGTCCGAATCCGGTAGCCGGTTGTCAAGCTTGGGAGCTTGCTCTCGTTATTTGATTTTTCTTTGAGTGCATGCGCAGGTCTAGGAACACCAAAGATCTCTTACCTCTTGATCAAGAGCAAGAGAAAACCTTGAGGCAAAAGCGCAAGGAAAGGAAGATGGCTGAAGAGAACGAGCACAATCTTCAAACAAAGTTGGCGGAGAAAGAAGCTCAACTCCGATGGAATGAGACTCTCCTCCAGGATGAGATGGATCGTCATCAAACTCAAGTTAACGGTCTACAAGACATGATCGTCCAAATGAAGATAAAAATGAGCGATCTTGAAGATAAGGTGGGCAAGAAGTCCTCGAGAAGGAGAACAAGGTCTAGAAGAAGAAACCACTCATCCACCGATGATAGTGATTCTTCCATGCCTCCGCTAGAAGAGATTGATCCCACGATCAATATAAATCCTTTCAATCCACAAGGAGCTGCTAACCGCCGCATTCCACCTAGGAACGCGAGGGTCGAACATGTGGATAATGAGCCGAGAACTCTTGGCCAGCGGATGGATCCGACACAACAACCACGCCGCTTAGGTGTGAATTTTGATGCTGAAGATGTACAAGGGTTTAGCTTTAACCCTCAAGTTATCACTCTTGTTCGCCAAAGTCAGTTTGGCGGTACAAGCGCTGAATCTCCACACCAACACTTGCAAAACTTTGAGTGTATGATGGAGACGATGAGACCGAAGAGCGCTACTACCAACAGCTATAAGCTCAAACCTTTCTTTTTCTCCTTGAAAGGGAAAGCGCTATCTTGGTACCAAGCTCTTCCTAGTGGGAAACTAGAAACATGGGAAGACCTCTCCGCAGAGTTTCTCACCAAATTCTTTCCGCCATCCAAAACGGCGGAACTTAGAGGTAAGATTAATGCTTTTTCTATGAGACCTAACGAAAGTTTGTTTCAATCTTGGGAAAGGTTTCAGGATTTGCTCTTGGATTGCCCTCATCATGGCATATCCAAGCTTGCCTTACTGGAGATTTACTACAAAGGGCTGGATGCGGGAACGCAATTCAACCTCCAATCCCTCTCATGTGGAACGTTCATGGACATGAGAGAAGATGACGCTTGGGACTTCATTGAGAAGCAGGCAAGAGTCATAGAGAAGTATTCCCACCGGAAAGTGGAGGGAAATCGTGTGGAGCAAGGAGCAAAGCTCACACATGAAGCTCAAAATCAGATTTTCTCCCTCAACAATGAGATCAAAGAGTTGAAGGAGACTATCAAGACCAACTTCCCAAAGCAACAAGAGAAGGATGTTGGCTATTTGGGCAACAACAACGGCGGTGATAACACCAACCGCAACAACAATAACCGGAATAATAACCGGAATAACAATTGGAATGGAAACAACAACAACCGGAACAACAACAATTGGAACAACAATCGGGGTTCGAACAACAACAATTGGCGCTCCAATCAACAAAATTCCGGTAACTCCTATCCTTCCAATTCCAATTCACTAACTCCACCCTCTTCTTCCTCTACTCCTTTGAAAAGCCAGGGGCAATCATCAAATGGAGGAAACAATACGGGAAAGGAGAAGCCGGATCCTATGTTGGAAACAATCTTGGGAAAGCTTCAAGGGTTGGAGAACCGCATCATCAAGGTTGATGATCAAATTTCTAAGGTTGACAAAGCTCAAAAGGTTTTGGAAAACCAAATGTTCAACCATGCGGAGGAAGTTCCTAGAAATCAAGGGAAACTTCCAGGAAAAACGGAGGACAACCCTAAAGGAAGGGTAATGGCGATTACAACTAGGAGCGGAGTGACTACCACCGATCCGCAGCCTACATTCGTTGAAGTCCCCGTAGAGAAGGGCAAGGAAAAGGGGAAGGAGAAGGAAGACGTCTATGTTCCTCCTCCAGCTTTCAAACCTCCCCTACCGTTCCCTCAATCTAGAGCGCAAACGCGCCTAGATAAACAATTTGGTAAGTTTATAGAACTCATGAGCAAGCTGCATATTAATATACCTTTCATTGATGCCATTGTAGGTATGCCGGCTTATGGCAAGTTCTTGAAGGAGCTCCTCTCTAACAAGAGGAAGCTAGAAGATTTTGGTGAAGTCAAGATGAGTTCGGATTCTTCGGATCTCATCAAGACTATGAAGGAGAAAATGCCCCCAAAGCTGAAAGATCCGGGGTCATTTTGCATTCCCATTGGAGTGGGAGAGGTCACATATGACGCTTTATGTGACTTGGGAGCAAGTGTGAGCATCATACCACTTGCATTGTGCAGGAAGATCGGTTTAGGCGACCCTAAACCGGTGAAGATGACGTTATACATGGCGGATCGATCCATTACTCGCCCCGTCGGCATTGTAGAAGACGTCCCGGTCAAGCTAGGCAAGTTCTTTGTTCCCATTGATTTTGTCGTGCTTGACATTCCTGCGGATAGTCCGGTCCCGATCATACTCGGAAGGCCGTTTCTTGCAACTTCTGGCTGCATGGTCGATTGCAAGAATGGGAGGCTCGCTTTTGATATTGGGGAAGAGAAAGTAGAATTCGTTCTTTCCACTCTAGTGAAGGAGCCAATCTTTGATGAGGATATTTACAATGTCCAAGACGAAGAAGGTTTATCTAGGGAAGAGGTAAGTGCAATTCTCTTTAACGATCCTTTGCAAAAGGTTATTACTATGAGTCTAACCGATGTAGGAGAAGAGGAAGAGTGCAAAGAGGAAATTAAAGCCTTAGGAGCACAAGAAGAGATGTATGAAGTGGAGTTTGAGAAACTCCACGATGAGGCTGAAAATACTCGAATCCACGGTCATACTCTGTATTCCACGACCGTGGATTCCACGACCAAAATCAACCTCCATTCCAGAGGATATTATGGCCGTGGAACTCCAGAGGAGACCGTAATTTTGGCCGTGGAAGATGGTGATCGGCATACTTCTTCAACTTCTTCTAATTCTTCTCCAAACCATCCAACCTCCTTAGAAACTTCTAAGGAAACATCGGAAGCTCCTCAAGGATCATTGGAAGCTCCGAAAGCAATGGAACTCAAACCACTTCCTACTCATCTAAGGTACGCTTTTCTTGGATCTAATTCCACCTTCCCGGTTATCGTTAGTTCCGAATTAAGCATAGATGAACATGAACAGCTCATGATTGTCCTTAGGAAACATAGAAAAGCCATAGGCTATACTATTGAGGACTTAGTAGGAATTAAACCCTCCCTATGCATGCATAAGATACTAATGGAGGAGGACTTTAGAACTTCAAGACAACCTCAAAGGCGGTTGAATCCGACCATGAAGGAGGTTGTCAAGAAGGAAATTCTTAAACTTCTTGATGCAGGTATCATCTATCCTATCTCCGATAGCAAGTGGGTGAGCCCAGTTCAAGTAGTTCCGAAGAAGGGAGGAATGACAGTCATCACCAATAAGAACAACGAACTCATTCCTACCCGAACTGTAACTGGATGGCGAATGTGCATAGACTACCGCAAGCTCAACAATGCAACGCGGAAGGATCACTTTCCATTGCCATTCATCGATCAAATGCTTGAAAGGTTAGCACAACATTCATACTTTTGCTACCTTGACGGCTATAGTGGTTTCTTTCAGATCCCGATACATCCGGATGATCAAGAGAAGACCACATTCACGTGCCCTTGGGGTACGTTCGCTTATAGGAGAATGCCGTTCGGGCTTTGCAACGCCCCAGCCACCTTTCAACGGTGCATGATGGCCATCTTCTCCGAATATGTAGAGGAAATCATGGAAGTCTTCATGGACGACTTCTCCGTTTACGGTTCCTCTTTTAACGATTGTCTTTCTAACCTTTCTCTTGTTTTGCAAAGATGTGAAGACACTAACCTAGTTCTTAATTGGGAGAAGTGTCAATTCATGGTTAAGGAAGGAATCGTGTTAGGTCACTTAGTCTCTAGTAGAGGGATAGAGGTAGACAAAGCTAAAATAGAGACCATAGAGAAACTTCCTCCCCCAATTTCGGTGAAGGGAATAAGAAGTTTCCTAGGACATGCTGGATTTTATAGACGTTTCATTCAGGACTTTTCTAAGATATCAAAACCTCTCACTAATCTATTGATGAAGGATGCGGTTTTTGAGTTTTCACAGGAATGTCTAGACGCGTTCAACACCATTCGGCAAGCTCTAATTTCAGCACCCATTATCCAACCCCCGGATTGGACTCTCCCTTTCGAGATTATGTGTGATGCTAGTGACGTAGCCATTGGAGCTGTTCTTGGGCAACGAAAGGAAGGACGAACCCACGCCATATACTATGCTAGCAAGACGCTAGACGAAGCCCAGCTCAACTACGCCACTACGGAAAAAGAGTTTCTAGCCATTGTCTACGCTATTGACAAGTTTCGCTCTTATCTTGTAGGTGCAAAGGTGATTATCTACACGGATCATGCTGCGATCCGGTACCTCCTTGCAAAGAAAGACGCGAAGCCAAGGCTAATTAGATGGATTATTCTCCTACAAGAATTCGATCTTGAGATCCGCGACAAGAAAGGCTCGGAAAATTCTGTTGCGGATCATTTGAGTCGTCTAACACATCTAGAGGACGACCATTTACCCATTGATGACTCCTTTCCGGACGAACACCTACATATCATAGAGGAGTGCATCAAGGTAATCTCCAAAGGTAACGAACCATGGTTTGCTGACTTCGTTAACTATTTGGTTTGCCAGGAGATACCACCCGGACTGTCATACGCACAAAGGAAGAAGTTCTTCAAGGACGTCCGAGAATACCATTGGAACGAGCCTCTCCTCTTCAAGAGAGGTCCGGATGGCATCATCCGGCGATGTGTGTCGGAAGATGAGATGCAAAGTGTCATCCGTCATTGTCATTCACTACCTTGTGGAGGACACGCTAGTTCGAGCAAAACTAGCGCAAAGGTATTGCAATCTGGATTCTATTGGCCTACTTTATTTAAAGATGTGCAATCCTTTGTTTCTTGTTGCGATGCTTGTCAAAGAACAGGCAATATCTCTAGGAGGAACGAGATGCCCCTCAACAACATCCAGGAGGTGGAGATTTTCGACGTTTGGGGAGTCGATTTCATGGGACCATTCCCTTCTTCTTGTGGAAACCAATACATACTATTGGCGGTAGATTACGTCTCCAGATGGGTCGAAGCAATTGCCTCTCCCACAAATGATGCCATGGTGGTGGTCAAGTTCTTCAACAAGACCATCTTTCCGCGATTCGGGACGCCAAGGACGATCATTAGTGATGGAGGTTCTCACTTCATAGCCCGTCGCTTTGAAGCTCTTCTAACCAAGTATGGGGTTACTCACAAGATCGCCACCCCTTACCATCCACAAACGAGTGGACAAGTTGAGATCTCAAATAGGGAGATCAAGGGAATTCTAGAGAAGACGGTTTCAAAGACTAGGAAGGATTGGTCCTTGAAACTAGATGATGCATTATGGGCATACCGGACTGCATACAAGACTCCCATAGGAACCACACCATACAACCTTGTGTATGGGAAGTCTTGTCATTTGCCGGTAGAGCTAGAGCACAAAGCGTTTTGGGCTATCAAATGGCTGAATTTCGGCATGAAGGAAGCGGGAGAGAAGCGTCTCCTAGACATCAACGAGCTGGATGAACTCCGTTTGAACGCCTATGAAAACGCTAAGATCTACAAGGAAAGAGCAAAGCGTTGGCATGATAAGCATATCATTCCAAAGGACTTCCAAGAAGGAGATCAAGTCCTCCTCTTCAATTCGAGACTTCGCCTCTTTCCAGGTAAGTTAAAATCTCGTTGGACCGGACCTTTTCTAATTAAGCGTATTTTCCCCCATGGTGCAGTTGAAGTATGGGGTGAAGCTAGTGGAAGTTTTAAGGTGAACGGCCAACGACTCAAGAAGTACTCGCCGGAACTCCAAGCTGAGGAGTTTGCACCTACCGCACTCGAATAAGTGCGAGATTGGTCTAGCTACGGACCTTAAACAAAGCGCTTCTTGGGAGGCAACCCAAGGTATTGCATTCTCGTTTTTGTTTTCGATTCATAGATTAGTTTAGAATAGACGTTTTCGCTTTGTTTTGCCTCGATTTCTTCCGGTATGTTCGTGTTTTTGGTTGTAGGAATGATGGAAAAGGAGAAAGGAGGGATAATGTCAAAGAAAAGCGACGAAATTTGGACTTTGAAGCTTTACAGAGGGTTCCACGGTCTAAATCACGGTCGTCATAGCTACAGTGGCCGTAATTCTCAAAAGCCTGTGAAAAATCACCAAAACCACGGGTCCGTACATTTCCACGGCCGTGGAATGCCCCGACAGACCGTGATTTTTGAAATTTTGCCTGCGAGTATAAAAGCCACACTTCGTCACAAAAACACCACAATCCTTCCCCAATTCCACGACCTAGATACCGAAAACACGAACCCTCTCCAAATTCTTCATTTTCTAATCGTTTTCAACGATTCTTCGTCCTAAACTGCAGCAAATCCAACCACGAACAAGATTCAAGCAACAAATCGAGTGGAAAACGATCAACAAACCCGCATTTTGGATTTTTCAATCCGAAAAAAAAGGTTATTTCCTTCTCTTCGATTCTAGTGGATTTGGTTCGTTTTTGCCATAGATTTTTAGGAAGAACTGATAAAGATTGGAAGAAATTAGATTAGGACTGCTTGTTGTGGTGAGATTGGGTGAATTTACTGAGATTCACAAGATTCTGTCTAGAATTACGGTCTCTGGAGGTTCCACGGCCGTGGTTTTCGAAGAACAGACCGTAATTTTGAACAGAAATGGATTTCGTAAGGAGAGTTTCGGGAAGGATAAAGGAGAAGAAAGGGGACCAAAATAAGAAAAGAAAGGGCAACCCCTCCACATCTAGGGCACCGCCACCCTCATCTCCCTCACCACTATCCTCACCTTCACCTCCATCTTCACCACCTCACCCTAGCATCCCAACCATACATGATGACCACCTAGCTGCATTTGAGAAGATAGAGAAGAGGGCAGTGATTGGCCCTAGGTATTTGTTGTTGGAGGATCTACATCCTCTCAACATAGTTGACGATCTTACATGGCTCTTGGATAGAGCCGGATTGACCGTCTTCACGAACATTCGTGAAGATGCCTATGAGGAGATCACCCGAGAGGTTGTGACGTCTTTCGAGCACAGCCATGTTGATAGGACTGTCTCCTTCCGTCTCATGAATCGAGACTACCAGTTGAGTATAGTTGAATTTGGAGCCATTTTCGGATTCCATGAGACCTACAATGGTCGATTCCCTAGCGGTATCTACCCTAAGGATTTCTGGGAGGAGGTAGCCATGATCTACGCCAACGAGGACCGTTGGCAACCCGCTGATACCAAGGCTAGATTGATGTACCATCTAGCCTTGAAGATAGCTCACCGTGTTCTTTCGGAGTGTCTCTTTCCTAGGACGGAGACGCCCCAAAAGATCAAGACGGATGAGCTATTCCTGCTATACTGTATGCTCTACGGTCGCCGCGCAGATTGTGCTACTCTTTTGGCGGCTACAATGAGTAAATTGAAGAACAAGAGGAAGGGGAACATTGGTTATGGAGGGATAGTGACCCACATAGCTAGGACATTCGGAGTGGATTTTTCTGGTTGCACCCGCATACCCGCCGTACCTCTAGGATTACATGCGTTCATGGTTAGGGGACTCATCTTCCCCACACATAGAGGTCCGCCTTATGCGGGCATGCCCTGGGAGAGTAGGACAGGCAGGGGTATTGAGTGGCTGCCGGAGTATTCCATTGTGGCGGGACGCCACAATTGGAAGGAGACGTTCGCTGCGATGCATGCGAACAGGCTAGGAGCTCCCCTTTACGTTCCACCGCCAGTTGTAGATGAGGAGGAGATGGGAGAGCAGTACGAGAGTGGTGGAGGAGCGGAGCAGGAGTTCGGCTCGTTTCCGGATCAGCCGGAAGCGGCCCCGGATGTACCTAGACGCTCTCCACGCCCAGCTAGAGCTTCAGGCTCGTCATCTCGCCGCGCCAGCGTGAGTGAGAGGCCCACGTGGATGACTACACCTCCCACTTGGTACGATACACCCCCTCCTTGGTCCACGACGCAGCCAGCAGCACCACCGCCACCACCAGCACCAGCACCAGCCGATGCCCCCGCATGGTATGGTCACCCCCCGGGATGGTACGAGCAGATGCCGGATTGGGCTACCGGACTTTCAGAGAGAGTCGGAGCACTAGAGATCCGAGCGGATGCTAGAGACGGACGCCTAGACGACCTCGACCACATGATGAGGGACGTCTACCGCCAACAGTTTGGGCGGTTCTATGATCCGAGTTTCTCTCCATTCCCACCACCACCGCCGCCGCAGTGATCGATGCATGACAGTTTGTTTTAGACATTCCCGCCACCACTTGTGAGTTTCTTTTTCTTTTGCTTTCTTTTGTTCTTTCTTGTGAACATTAGGGACAATGTTCGCCCTAAGTATGGGGTGGGATGTACTAAATGTTTGTAATAACTCTACTCTATATGTTGCTTCCATTACGAGACTATCATTGCATGTTCATTATATGTTACACGTTTCATTCTTGCATTGCATGAAAAGTGACTTGAAAAACCCATAAAAATTGAAAAATTTTGAAAATTTTGTGCTTCTAATGAATTGAGATGATTTCCATGATAATCACTACTTGTGAATTGAGTTTGATGACAATTGCATGCTTAAAAGGATTGTAAATTGAAAAGAATTTGAATGAATGAATTTTACCTCTTTTGCAAACTTTATAATGTGAAAACGTTACCTAAATCATGTTGAGAGATTGAAGTTGAAATCACATTATAAGTTCCTATACTTCTTGTTGAAATGATTAAGGCAATTCGATACTTTCTTTCTTCTTTCTTTGATCATCTAGCTCCTCATTGAAATATTAGCCTCCCTTACCTATCCGGGAATTTGGAGAAGTGAATGAGAAAAAGGCATGTTTGATGTGGGAGGGCCATGAGAGCAATTATTTGCAATCAATCGAATAGAAAGAAATTATAAGTTTGGGGAAGTCAATCATGACGATGAGTAACTCGGCACCATTCACATATCCGGGTGTTTGTGTCTTGCCAAAGTCGGATTGAGCGATATTCCTAGCGGATTATGGTATGTGCGCTAAGGGTTTGAGGCATCTCTTGCAATTTTGAGAAACGCCAATCTCCTAGGCTTCGGTTTTTGTGCACCTCTATCCATAACTCCAAAAGTAAAGTCGAAAAAGAAGAGAGCAAAGCTCTAAGTGAAGTGTTGCGGAAACCGCAAAAGAAGAAGAAGGTAGTTGTCCACTTTCCCGGATTTATGCACCACTCTCCCTTAAAGTTTTCCCTTCCCTTCCATACTCTAGACCTTTTCTTTGAAAGTCCTTAAGATCAAAAGAATGTTATATGGCTTGGTGATCTAAATTGAAGTTCTTATGATTGATTTTGATAATATTTGAAGGTTATAATGCTTGTTTGGAAGTTAAATTGATTCATGAGTTTTCTTTGCCTTTTACTCTCTAATCAAGTGTGTGAAAGTTTGAAAAAACGATTGAAGCAAGGTTTGAGAATGATCTACTCTTTAGAAGTCACTTCCATCCAAAAGAAGGTACACATATTTCATCCTAACTCTTGTTTAAAACTTTTTGAAAGACCTTGCTTAGGGACAAGCAAGTGCTAAGTATGGGGTTATTTGTTAGCATGAAATATTGTGATATTTTAGGCACGTTTTCTAATCGTATTTGATTCATATTGATAGTCTTTGATTGAGCTTTATGCATATGTGAGCTAGTATTGCCTATATTGTCGATATGGATGTCTACACGAGTTCTATGTTGATTATAGGTGATTTGGAGCTATTTCCGAACGGAATCGAGCAAAGGAGAGTTGAGTTGATATGTCCATAGATCGAAGACACTTTTTGGAAGCAATTTGGAGTCTTAGATTGAGGAATGCACGAATGAAGGCCAAAAACCACGCTCTTACCCTAAATTACGGCCGTGGAAACCAAGTCAGAATTCGATGTTCATTCCAGGGGATACTACGGCCGTGGAACTAACCGTAGTAGTTTCCACGCCCTAAATTACGGTCGTGAAAAGATTCCACGACCGTGATTTTGGCGAATCTTTTCGCCATGTTTCGAAGCCACGATCTTTTGAAGATTGGGCCGGGCCGACATTTTGCCCTGCATTATAAAATAGACGGATGAGGCAAGATTCCGTCACCTCGCTTACGACCTTTCAACCCTCGCTTAGCGGCAAAACTTGAAAAACACTCATCTTGGAGGTAATTTGGAGATCTCATTGAAGATCAAAGTTCGTATTGAAGAGTTGCTGCTTGTGATCTTCGTGTTTGTAGAAGATCGAAGTTCTTGGAGGATTTTGCAAGAAGATCTCTCTTCTTGTTTAGGTTTGATTCAGAATCGGATTGACATCCCGTTTCTCTTCTTTCCTAAAGATTGTGATTGCTTGGTCCGTTTTGAATCTTTGGATAAACACTTATTCTTGATTGTGATTCTGAGATTTACTTGAAGATTATTGATAGTTCTTGAAAGTTTTCATCTTTTATCTCTTAATTCTTGAATCAATATCAATATGACAGTTATTGGCTAAAAACCCTTAACAATTCTAAGGTGAAGGGTTGATAGTTGTGGCTTAGATGATGATAGATCGATCGTAAACAGATTAGACCCTGAGAGTTAGAGAATTATCGCCGACAACCCTAAATCACGGGCTGTTCTTGAGTTCCACGACCGTGGAATCCCAAGAACTAACCGTGATTTTCCTTAAGTCTACGAGCCTGCTTTTACTTTAATCCAAAGTTAAAGATTTGCTTTAACTTAGTTTAGACTTGTCTTTTCTAGGTGGTAGTGAAGCCTCAACAACCTCTACCTCGATTGTGAGCCTCAATAACCTCAATCGGATAAGTTAGTCTTGATCTTTAGATTATAAGTTTGGGTATTTGATGCTAATCCTCGTCTTTAGAATCTTTCTATATTGAGTCTCAACAACCTGTATAGGAAGTGTCTTTTAGGTGAGTTACATAAGGTTTTTGGAACCTCAACCGTACGATTACCTTACATTAGTATACCTTTGCATATCTCAACTCTGTCTTTATATCATTAGTATATCTTGAATCAATTACCACAGCTGGATACTTGGATCTTTAGGATTGTTGTTTTCCCGATAATTTGCAAACTCCCATATTCACTTGCTTGATAATCTGCGATCGAGTTCGTTCCACCCAAATCCCTGTGTTCGATACTCTGGAATTCTTGCTAATCTACGTCGATCCGTACACTGCGGGTTCGCTTGCTTGATTCTAGTTTTATAAATTTAAAGCTTATTTGCACACACCTCTAGGGGCGAACATGCACCTCTATCCATAACTCCAAAAGTAAAGTTGAAAAATGAAAAGGAGAGAGCAAAGCTCTAAGTCGAAGTGTTGCGGGAACCGCATAAGAAGAAGAAGGTAGTTGTCCACTTTGCCGGATTTATGCACCACTTTCCCTTAAAGTTTTCCCTTCCCTTCCATATTCTAGACCTTTTCTTTGAAAGTCCTTAAGATCAAAAGAATGTTATATGACTTGGTGATCTAAATTGAAGTTTCTTGTGATTGATTTTGATAATGTTTGAAGGTTATAATGCTTGTTTAGAAGTCAAATTGGTTCATGATTTTTCTTTGCTTTTTACTCTTAAATTGAGTGTGTGAAAGTTTAATAAACGATTGAAGCAAGGTTTGAGAATGATCTATTCTTTAGAAGTCATGTTCATCCAAAAAGAAGGTACACATATTTCATCCTAACTCTTGTTTAAAGCTTTTTGAAAGACCTTGCTTAGGGACAAGCAAGTGTTAAGTATGGGGTTATTTGTTAGCATGAAATATTGTGATATTTTAGGCACGTTTTCTAAACGTATTTGATTCATATTGATAGTCTTTGATTGAACTTTGTGCATATGTGAGCTAGTATTACCTATATTGTCGATATGGATGTCTACACTAGTTCTATGTTGATTATAGGTGATTTGGAGCTATTTCCGAACGGAATCGAGCAAAGGAGAGTTGATTTGATATGTCCATAGATTGAGGACATTCTTTGGAAGCAAATTGGAGTTTTAGCTTGAGGAATGCACGAAGCTAGGGAAGAATCACGTTCTTGCCCTAAACCACGCTCTAAAATACGGCCGTACTACGAACCACGTTTAGTTCCACGGCCGTGGAACCCTGCAAAGGAAGCGTGATGCATTCCAGTAACTATTACGGCCGTGGAATACATGGTACAAACCGTGACCTAATCCACGCCCTAAATTACGGTCGTGAGAACTTCCACGACCGTGATCTTGGCGGATCTTCTCGCCACACTTTGAAGCCACGATCTTTTGAAGATTGGGCCGGGCCGATATTTTATCTTACCCTATAAAAAGACGGACGAAGCAAGATTTCGTCATCACCGCTTAACCCCGCTTACCCTCATTTATCAACGCTTGGGGGATCGTTCATCTCCGCTTAGAGAATTCCAACGCCGTTTGGCCTTTGCTTGGAAGTATTGATCATCTCATTGGAGATTGAAGTTCGCATCCGGGAATTACCCTAATCTCGCACTTTTGGTGGAGATTGCTGTTGAGATCTCCGGATTTGCGGAAGATCGAAGCTTTTGGAAGATTTTGCAAGGAGATCTCTCTTCTTGTTTAGGTTTGATTTGAAAACGGATTGACATCCCGTTTTCCCTTCTTTCCTAAGGTTGTGATTGTTTGTTTTACTTTGAATCCTTTGACAATACTTGTTCTCTTTGTGACTTTGAGATTGGTTTGAAGATTATTGAAAGTTCTTGAAAGTTTTCATCTTTCTATCTTTTAATTCTTGAATTGATATCAACATGACCGTTATTGGCTAAAAACCCTTAACAATTCTAAGGTGAAGGGTTGATAGTTGTGGCTTAGATGATGATAGATCGATCGCAAACAGATTAGACCCTGAGAGTTAGAGAGAATCGCCGACAACCCTAAATTACGGCCTGTTCTTGAGTCCACGGCCGTGGAACCTCAAGAACTAACCGTAATTTCCCTTAAGTCCTCGAGCCTGCTTTTACTTTAATCCAAAGTTAAAGATTTGCTTTAACTTAGTTTAGACTTGTCTTTTCTAGGTGGTAGTGAAGCCTCAACAACCTCTACCTCGATTGTGAGTGTCATAACCTCAATCGGTTTAGTTAGTCTTGATCCTTGGGTTACAAGTTTGGGTATTTGATATTAATTCTCACCTTTAGAATCTTTCTATATTGAGCCTCAACAACCTGTATAGAGAGTGCCTTGTAGGTGAGTTACATAAGGTTTTTGGAACTTCATCGTACGATTACCTTACATTAGCATACCTTTGCATATCTTAACTCTGTCTTTATATCATTAAGTATATCTTGAATCAATTGCCACAGCTGGATACTTGGATCTTTAGGATTGTTGTTTTCCCAATATTTGCAAAACTCTCATATTTACTCGCTTGATAATCTGCAATCGAATTTGTTCCCACCCAAATCCCTGAGTTCGATACTCTAGAATTCTTGCTAATCTACGTCGATCCGTACACTGCGGGTTCGCTGCTTGATTCTAGTTTTATAAATTTAAAGCTTATTTGCACACACCTTTAGGGGCGAACATAGTACGGCCGTATTTTAGAGCGTGGATTAGGGCAAGAACGTGATTCTTCCCTAGCCTCGTGCATTCCTGAAGTTGACATCCATTTTGCTCCTAAGAATGCCCTCAATCTATGGACACACTTAATCAACTCATCTTTGCTTGATTCCGTTCGGAAATGGCTCTCAATCACCTATAATCAACATAAAGCTAGTATAGACATCCATATCGACAATATAGGCAAACTAGCTCACAAATGCAACAATGCTAAATCAAAGACTATCAATATGAATCAAATACACTTAGAAAACGTGCCTAAAATATCACAATATTTCATGCTAACACATATCATTCTCGGGAGGCCATTTCTAGCAACTTCGGGTTACAATGTGGATTGTAAGAACGCCAAGTTGAAATTCAACATTGGCGGAGATGAAGTGGAGTTCGCATTACTTGCGGCTATGAAAGGAGAGCAGCTAGGAGATGACATCTTCAACATCTATGATGAAGAAGAATCAAGAGAATTGGTGAGCTCTATCCTTATTAACGATCCACTTGAGAAAGTTATTACTTTTAGTTTAATGGAGGAAGGTATAGATGCCTCTTGTGATGCAGATATACGGAGCCTAAAGGCGCTGGAAGAAGATCCAGGAACTAAAACTGAGAAACTAATCCAGGAGACAAAGATCTCCAGTTTCGGTTCCAGTTGCAGTACCTCGACCGAGGCACTTTCTAGACCAAGCGAGACGACTGAAGAACATCTCGGTCAACGCCTCTGCGCCTCGACCGAGGTCGATGGCGAGATGATGTCAATTGAGACTACTGAAAATAACAAACTTCTTACTCCCTTCTCTGACATTCATCCCCAGTTGGTGGAACATTCTCTCCACCAACTTTCTGATAATAAAGGACCTTGGTATGCTGATATTGTTAATTATCTTGTTTGCCAGAAAATACCACCCGGATTGACATACGCTCAAAGAAAGAAATTCTTCAAGGACGTACGCCATTACTACTGGGATGAACCGCAGCTATTCAAGCGCGGGCCCGATGGGATGCTTCGTAGATGCATTCCGGAAGATGAAGTTAATAGCGTCATACGGCATTGTCACTCACTTCCTTGTGGAGGACATGCTAGCGCCAACAAGACATGCGCTAAGGTATTACGCTCCGGTTTCTTTTGGCCTACATTATTTAAAGATGTGCAATCATTTGTTGTCTCTTGTGATGCGTGCCAAAGAACAGGGAACTTATCTAGGAGGAACGAAATGCCACTTAATAACATTCAAGAGGTGGAAATCTTTGATGTATGGGGGATAGACTTCATGGGACCTTTCCCATCCTCCGGAGGAAACCTCTATATTCTTCTAGCAGTTGATTACGTCTTTAGATGGGTTGAAGCCATGACTTCTCCCACTAATGACGCCAAGGTGGTTGTGAAGTTCCTTAACAGGACTATCTTTCCACGTTTTGGAACTCCACGTATCATCATCAGCGATGGAGGGACGCATTTCATCAACCGGAAGTTTAAGGCACTTCTATCGAAGTATTGGGTGACCCACAAGGTAGCAACCCCTTATCACCCTCAAACTAGTGGATAGGTCGAGATCTCGAATAGAGAAATTAAAGCAATTTTGGAGAAGACCGTCTCTAGGACGAGGAAGGATTGGTCCATGAAATTGGACGACGCTCTTTGGGCCTACAGGACCGCATTTAAGACTCTCATTGGTACCACCCCTTATAATTTGCTATATGGGAAGTCTTGTCACTTGCCCGTTGAATTAGAACACAAGGCATATTGAGCGATCAAATGGTTGAACTTCGACATCAAGGAAGCCGGCGAGAAGCGGCTATTGAATATCAACGAGCTGGAGGAGCTGCGTTTGAACGCTTATGAGAATGCCAAAATATATAAAGAAAGGACGAAGAAATGGCATGACAAGCGCATCATCCCTAAGGAGCTTAAAGAAGGAGACTTAGTTCTACTCTTCAACTCCCGCCTCCGCCTCTTTCCAGGTAAGTTGAAATCTAGATGGACCGGACCTTATGTTGTGAAACATGTTTTCCCTCATGGTGCAGTTGAGATTTGGGGCGAAACAAGTGGAAGCTTCAAGGTCAACGGTCATAGACTTAAGAAATACAAACCGGAAGTTTCGGTTGAGGAGGTTGCACCACTATACCTCGTATGAGAGACACCGTATGGTCCAGCTAGCGACCTTAAACCAAGCGCTTCTTGGGAGGCAACCCAAGGTATTGCTTTCTTTTCCCTTTTTCTAGTCTAGCTTAGATAGTTTGCTTTTGCTTTGCTTTGTTTTGTTTTTGGCATCCTAGATAGACAACAAGTGACATCTAAGGAAGGAATACAACCCATGAGCACAACTAGAAGGACAGAAGTTCGAGAATTTGAGAAGACGGAGTTTGACTGAGACACATCTCGGTTGCTGTCACAACACCTCGACCGAGATGATTCTTGAGCAACCGAGGGGACTAGGATTTTTGAAGATCCACCTCGGTCCGTACCACCTCGGTCTAGTCGAGACCACCTCGACCGAGGTGACAGCAGTTCCAGAAAAGGGTATAAAAGGGGGCTGAGATTTCTCTCTCCTCCTTTACCTTCTCCTCGACCGCGGCACGTCTTTCACCTCGCTTCGCCATTCTTCGCTCGTTTTCGACGATTCTTGCTTCCAAACTACAAAGAAAGGGTAGAGGATCACAGTGCAAGTGCTAATCTGCAAGAAAAACGAGCCAGTCGACCAAATCGGGGTAAATATCGAAAAAACCCTAACCTCGTCTTTCTCCACTGTTTTCCTTCGATTTGGGCTTTGATTGCCCCTGCATTTGCTGAGAAACAGATTAAGTACCCCATAGGAACCTGTTGTAGTGATTTTGGGGGAAAAGAACTAGATTTTTGAGGAAATCAGTCGCGCAGTTTTTCGGCTCGGTCCAATCGGCCTGTGCCTCGGCCGAGGTGTTCTACAGAGTTGTCAGGCCGACCGAGGTGGTCTGACAGGTTACAGAAATATGAGTTCAGATAGACAGCTGGTCCTGAGGGACAGATCCTCTCCTTCCCCTTCTTCTTCTTCCCGCCGCACGAGACCGGTGATCCACCAGAGACACCAGGTTGATTACGACCGCATAGCGGCCCGTCCAGTTATTGCACCTCGGTTCCTGGACATTTCTGCCTTTGACTGCCTCCATGTGGATGGAGATCTGAGACGTATGATTTCTATGGTGGGGCTAGATCAGTTCACTGAGATCCGCGCTCCCGCTTACTTAGAGCCTACCATGGAGTTTGTTATCTCCTTCACTTACCTTCCCACAGAGCGTGCTGTGAAGTACCGGTTGATGAACCGGAACTTCTTAGTTCCTTTAGATTACTGGCGGGACATCTTTGGCTTTCCGGCACCGACTGCTGCTGATTTTCCCTCCCGAGCTGTAGCTAGGGAGTTTTGGGGACAGATTGCTCACGTAGTTGAGCATGCAGATAGATGGCGCCCTGGAGACTCCAGGGAGCGTATTATATTTCATCTTGCCTTCAGACTAGCTCACAGGATATTCAGTGAGACTCTTCTGGCGCGTACTGAGACGCCCTAGAAGGTCAGACAGGGTGAGCTGTTTAGCCTATACTGCATGATGACTGGAGGGATTCCAGATTTTGGACTTATGCTGGCGGAGGATCTGCATAAGATCAAGGCGAAGGGGAAGGGAGACATCTGCTGCGGAGGCATTGTGACTCACATAGCTAGTTACCAGGATATGGACCTCAGCTCTTGTACCATGGTGGCGGCTGCCAAGCGCTTGGACTTCAGGAGATGATCACTCGGAGGATACTGGTTCCCCGAGGACTTACTACGTCATATGTGGCGATGCCATGGGAGCCTACTGCACCACAGGGGATCAGATGGTCACCCCAGTTCTCAGTATATGATCCACACTACTGGCAGACTGCTTGGATCCCATTTATGGAGGATGCTAGAGAGGCAGCAGCTGCACCAGCTAAGGAGGATGAGGTTGAGGAGGCTGCTGCTGATGATGATGATGATAGGGATGGTGGAGTTCCTATGGAAACGGGCATTGATACTGCTGGGACGAGTGCGCCGGTCATCGATTTGGATGATGACGAGACTGAGGCCGAGCCAGCTGCATCACCAGTACGTCCTGCTAGGCGTAGGGTACGCCGACAGAGAGATTCAGATGCTCACCGTCGGATTGATGATCTGACGGATCAGATGATCGATTCTTATGCTGCCCTATCCCTGGATATCCGTGAGATGCAGGAGAGACAGCATTACCAGCACGTGATGGCTGAGATTCAGTTTCAGCATATCATGGGCTACCCTTTCGACCCATCTTAGTATCCGTACGTGCCACCACCACCACCACCGGATCGGGATTATTGAGAGCTTGCAGGATTTTCTTTCTTTATTTATTATGCAGCTCAGCTATGTCCGGTGAGTACTTTATTTCTTTAAACTTATTTTGACCCAATGGGACTGTGTGTCCCAAGTATGGGGTATTGATGTATTATTTAACTTATGTGATGTATGACTCGACTTTATCGGATATTTATGCTTTATTTTGCTCTATGTGTTTATTTGAGACTACATGCATGCATACAGGTTATTTGATTGAACAAGGTTCTTCAGAGGTGGTTTAAGAAAAAAAAATTTATTTGACCTCGACCGGGATGGTTCTGGCCAAACGAGGTACTTCACCTCGGTTGACTTAGAACACCTCGACCGAGGTGGTTTAACTAAAAGTTTTCGAAAACATTTTGTGCTTTTTATCTGGATATGATCTCAGTGAAGACTTTGTTTGCTGACTGTTTTTAAAATCTTTATATGTTTGAAAGGTTTTATGATATGTTTAAGTTACTAAATGCTTTGTTTGAAATTTTGGGCATGTTAAATACTTTGTTTTTATCCAAATTATGTTGAATTTGAAGGTTGACACCACATTATGAGTTCTCTCACTTTCTTCCTGGAAAGACCAAGGCAATTCATTCTTTTCTCTTCTTCTTCTTGATCATGCTTAGCCCCTCATATACATATTTGCCTCCCTTTACCTATCCGGGAATTTGGAAGCAAGAAAGTGAAAAGCAAGTGAAAGAAAAGTTGAGAAGTTGGCTGGAAGTGAAAGTGTTAGAAAGCAATAAATAGGTTTGGGGAAGTCAATCATGATGATGAGTAACTCGGCACCATTCACATAGCTGGGTGTTTGTGTCTTGCCAAAGTCGGATTGAGCGATATTCCTAACGGGTCATGGTATGTGCATCAAGGGTTTGATGCATCTCAAGAAATTGATGATTGCTGATTTCCTAGGCTTCGGTTATTGTGCACCTCTGTCCATGCATCCCAAAAAGTAAAGTAAAAAAAAAGGAAAAGTGTGAAATAAGCAAAGCTTATTGGTGGATGATGTTGAAAGTCAAGTGAAAGTGAAGTGATATCCTTTTCCCGGATTCTTGCACCACATTACCTTCCATACATCCCTACCCTACACGTTTCTTGACCTTTCTTTTGGGAAGCCCTTGAGACCTCGAGCTTGTTGATTGACTTAGTGGTTTAAACTGGATTATACATGATTAATTTTGATGATTATGATCTACTATGCATTCTATAATTTTATGCAAAGATGAACAACTTTCTTATACTTATAAAATGTTTTAAGCATGTTTTGATTTTAAATTCCATGAAGTATTCTCTTAGAGTGATCTATGATTGTAGCACACCACCAAAAATGTTTTGAAATACTTTTCATTGATCTTTATGACTTATAATCCATTCTATCTTGTATTTTATATGCAGAACTTGCTTGGGGACAAGCAAGGGCTAAGTATGGGGTATTTTGATAGCATGAATTATTGTCTATATTTTGGGTCCTGTTTAGAGGTTTTATCTTCAATAATCTGCATATTTGTATATATATTATGTGATTATATTGTCATTTCATCTACCTTTGCGGGAATCGAGGTCTACACCTAGTTTTGTTGTAATCGTAGGTAAAATGACACGTTTTACATCAAAAAGGAGCAAAAGGAGCCAAGGAGTCAATGGAGCTACATTCAGGAACTTAAGAAAGAATCCAGGAATCATGGAATTGGATTAAAGATTCCCTTTGGACTAGATTTGAGAGATTTCACACTCAGTTGTGATTCACCTCGGTTGACTACAGAGTCACCTCGACCGAGGTGATCCAGAGGAGCCGACTCGACCGAGGCGAACACCTTGGACGCGGCAAGGATATTTTATTCTTGGCTGAGATCTTTTATTTTTGGAAGGAGGATCTTATCTTTTTGGGCTGGATTTCTGGAAGGAAGAAGATAATTTAGACCATATATTTTACCTATTTTTATGGGAAGAGATCTTTCTAAGATATCTTATCTTTGGAGAGTAATTTTTCTATAAAAAGGGTTGGATTTTCCACAAATCCAACATTTGCTATCACCCGGAATACCGTTGAGGGCTGCTTGTACACCGCTGAGGGCTGGAAGATTTGAAGAACCTTTTTGAAGGTTGAAGAAGGAAGTTTATAGCTTTTATAGCTTTGTGAAGGGTTTTGTAAGATTCCCTTAGATTCCCCTCATTGTTGTTTGTCTTGTTGGATTTTAATCCAAGGAAGGCTTGTTGTTTGATAATTGATGCAGTTATTGAAACCTTTCTCTTAAGGTTTTCTTGTTAAATTATTCTCTTTCTTCCCATATATTTGATTATTACTTTCATGATGATGAGTGACTAATCTCTTTGTGTGATTCTAGGGTGATTGGCTGAAGGTTGTGGGAAAAACAATGATAGAATAATCTTAATCACAGTAGGACCCTGAAAGCTCGAGTCTTTACCTTAACCCTAAGCATTTCGCTCAGTCGATGAACATCTCGGCCGGGGTGGAATTTGCCTGACCGAGGTGACTTATCTGATCCGAAACTGAGAGTTAAGTGTTAGAGTTTGCCAAATCCTATTCTTATTACACCTTTCCTGGTTCAATGCAAGCCTAGGATGAGACTTACCCGGTAATTCCTTTGTTTGTTTACCCAAGATCATAAGTGTCGGTAATAAAGGTTTATCCTTTATTGGGGTTTGAGTGTGCTTTCATCCCATCTATGTGAGTTAGCCTGAGACTTACCCGGTAAAGGTTGATTCTATTCCCTTAGTTGGTGTGTTAGTTTGAGGTTATAGTTCTTTTTCTTAATTCCTTGAGACTTACCCGGTAATAGGAGTTACGGTTTGGGATTAGTGAGTAGTGAGACTTACCCGGTGATCTATTCCACTTTAGTAACACCTTCCCTATGCAAAAACCTCAGCTTTGTCCGCTTATCTTTAGATCTTGAGTTGGAACCACAACTAGATGCTTTAATCCCTAGAATTGCATATTTCCTTTATTGACTTTTTATCATCCTTGATTGTTTTAATTGCTTTTGTGGTTAGTAATTGCTTAAGCTTACCTATTCCGACTTTATTTCACTAAGTCCCTGTGATCGACCCCTGGAATTCCTTGCTTTTTACTACGATTGACTCGTACACTGCGGGTTCGCATCCTTGTTTTAAGCTTACATCTAGGGTTATAAATTTAAAGCTTGCACACACCGTTTGGAGCGAACAACAGTTCTGGGGACAGATAGCTCATGTAGTTGAGCATGCTAATAGGTGGAGACCTGGAGACTCTAGGGAGAGGATTATTTTCCACCTCGCTTTCAGACTCGCCCACCGGATATTCAGCGAGACACTTTTGACGCGTATTGAGACACCCTAGAAGGTTAGACAGGGGGAGCTTTTGAGTCTGTTTTGTATGGTGACCGGAGGAGTGCCTGATTTTGGTGTGATGCTAGCTGAGGATTTGCACCGGATCAAGGCTAAGGGGAAGGGAGACATTTGTTGTGGCGGCCTAGTGACTCACACATCGACAGTGATGGGGTTGGATTTGAGCGCTTGTACATTAGTGGCGGCTGCCAAGCCGCTAGGTCTGCAGGAGATGATCACCAGGAGGATTCTAGTTCCTCGTGGACTTACTACATCATATGTGGCGATGCCATGGGAGCAGACTGCCCCTCAGGGTAATAGGTGGTCGTCCCAGTTCTCAGTCTACGACTCTCAGTACTGGTCCACTGCATGGATACCATACATTGAGGATGCTAGAGATGCAGCAACTCAGGTGCAGGAGGATGCATATGAGGATGATGATGGTGGTGCTGCCATGGAGACTAGGACAGATACAGCCGGTCCCAGTGTGCCAGTCATCGATCTGGACGACGAGGAGACAGAGGAGGAGGCAGCTACAGCACCATCACGTCCTGCCAGGCACAGAGTCCGTAGACAACGGGATCCCGTAGCTCACCAACGGATAGACGAGCTGACGGATCAGATGATCGACTCTTACGCCACCCTATCCTTGGACATGTTGGAGATGAGGGAGAGCCAGCACTACCAGCGCTGGATGTTGGAGATATAGTTCCAGCATACTATGGGCTACCCTTTTGATCCTTCCCAGCATCTGTACGTGTCATATCCACCACCACCACCAGGAGATCAGGATTAGAGCTTGTAGGGATTTCTTTAATTTATTTATTATGCAGCTCAGCTTATGTCCAGTGAGTACTCTATTTTCAGACTTATCTTGACCCATTGGGACAATGTGTCCCAAGTATAGGGTATTTGGATGTATTTTATATGACTTATGTGTATGCTTCGATGACTCTACCGGATATTATTGTTTTATTTTGCTCTATGTGTTTATCTGAGACTACATGCATGCATACAGGTTATTTGATTGAGAAAAACGTCAAAAACTGGTTAAGAAAAAAAATTTTATGACCTCGACCGAAGTGACTCTGACCAATTGAGATGCAGTACCTCGGTTGACTTAGAACATCTCGACCGAGGTGGTTTAACTGAGACAGTTTTCGAAACGATTTTGTGCTTCTTATCAAGGATATGACCTCAGTGAAGATCTTGTTTGCATACTGGTTTTGAAATCTTTATATGTTTGAAAGGTTTTATGATATGTTTAAGTTGCTAAGTGCTTTGTTTGAAATTTGTGGCATGTTTAATACTTTGTTTTTATCCAAAATTATGTTGAATTTGAAGGTTGACACCACATGATGAGTTCTATCACTTTCTTCCTAGGATGATTAAGGCAATTCATTCTCTTCTCTTCTTCTTCTTGATCATGCTTAGCCCCTCATATACATATTTTCCTTCCTTTACCTATCCAGGAATTTGGAAGTAAGCAAGTGAAAAGCAAGTGAAAGTGAAGTTGAGATATTGACTGGAAGTTAGAAGGAAACAAATAGGTTTGGGGAAGCCAATCATGATGATGAGTAACTCGGCACCATTCACATAGCCGGGTGTTTGTGTCTTGCCAAAGTCGGATTGACAAATATTCCTAACGGGTCATGGTATGTGCATCAAGGGTTTGATGCATCTCAAGAAATTGATGATTGCTAATCTCCCAGGCTTCGGTTATTGTGCACCTCTGTCCATGCATCCCAAAAATTAAAGTGAAAAGAAAAGGAAAAGTGTCAAATAATCAAAGCTTATTGGTGGAAGATGTTGAAGTTCAAAAGGAAGTGAAGTAAAAGATCCTTTTTCCCGGATTCTAGCACCACATTCCCTATATATATCCTACCCTACACATTTCTTGACCTTTCTCTTTGGAAAGCCCTTGAGACCTCGAGCTTGTTGATTGACTTGGTGGTTTAAACTGGATTATACATGATTAATTTCGATAATAATGATTTATTATGCATTCTATGATTTTATGCAAAGATGAACAACTTTCTTATATTTATAAAATGTTTTGAGCATGTTTTGATTTTAAATTCCATGAAGCATTCTCTTAGAGTGATCTATGAGTGGAGCACACCACTAAAAATGTTTTGAAATACTTTTCATTGATCTTTCTGACTTATAATCCGTTATATCCTGTATCTAAGATTTGGAACTTGCTTAGGGACAAGCAATGGACAAGTATGGGGTATTTTTTATAGCATGTATTACAGTCTATATTTTGGGACTTGTTTAGACGTTTTATCTTCAATAATCTGCATGTTTGAATGTATATTATATGATTATGTTGTCATTTCATCTACCTTTACGGGAATCGAGGTCTACACCAAGTTTCGTTGTAATCGTAGGTAAAATGGCACGTTTTGCATCAAAATGGAGCTAAGGAGCAAGGGAGTCATTGAAGCTACATTCAGGAGCTTAAAGAGGAGCTCAGGAAGCATGTAATTAACAAAGAAGATTTACGTTGGACCAGATTTGAGAGATTTCACCTTCAGCTGAGATTCACCTCGGTTGACCACAAAGTCAACTCGACCGAGGTGATCTAGAGGAGCGGCTCGACCGAGGCGAATACCCTGACGCGACGAGATATATTTTATTTGGCTGAGATCTTTTATTTTTGGAAGGAGAGATCTTATATTTTTGAGCTGAATTTCTGGAAGGAAGATCATATATTTGGGAGATCTATTTTAGAGATATGGATATATTATATTAGGATATTATCTTTTTAAGATATTATTATCTTTGGAAGATAATTTTCCTATATAAAGGGTTGGATTTTCCACAAATTTAGTAACCCGCTACCATCGCAGTACTTGGAGAATGAAGAAGCTGCAGTTAGGAAGGATTTTTGGATGTTTGAAGGAAGATTAAAGGAAGGAAGTTCATAGCTTGTTATAGCTTTTAAGGGTATTTGTAAGACTTTCTTAGATTCCCTTTTGTTTGATTGTCTTGTTGGATTTGTAATCCAAGGAACGCTGATTTGTTTTATATTTGATTCAGTTACTGAAGCCTTGTTCTTAAGGTTTTTGTGTTTAAATATTCATTATCTTCCCATATATTTGATTATTGCTTTCATGATGATGAGTGGCTAATTTCCTTGTGCGATTCTAGGGTGATTGGCAGAAGGTTGTGGGAAAAAAAATGATAGAATAATCTTAAATCCCAATAGGACCCTGAAAGCTCGAGTCTTTATCCTTAACCCTAGAACATCTCGTTCAGTCGATGAACATCTCGGCCGGGGTGGAACTTGATTGACCGAGGTGACTTATCTGATCCATAACTAAGAGTTAAGTGTTAGAATTTGCCAAATCCTATTCTTATTACACCTTTCCTGGTTCAATGCAAGCTTAGGATGAGACTTACCCGGTAATTCCTTTGTTTGTTTACCCATGATCATAAGTGTAGGTAATAAAGATTTATCATTTATTGGGGTTTGAGTGTGCCTTCATTCCATCTTTGTGAGTTAGCCTGAGACTTACCCGGTAAAGGTTGATTCTATTCCCTTAGTTGGTGTGTTGGTTTGAGACTATAATTCTTTTTCTTAGTACCTTGAGACTTACCCGGTGATAGGTTCTTTGGCTTGGGATTGTGAGTAGTGAGACTTACCCGGTAATCTATTCCACTTTAGTAACATCTTCCCTTTGCAAAACCTCAGGTTTGTCCGCTTACTTTGAGATCTTGAGTTGGAACTACAACTGGATGCTTTAATCCCTAGAATTTGCATATTTCCTTTAATTGACCTTATTATCATCTCTTTGATTGTTTTAATCGCTTTTGTGGTTATTTGCAATATTGACAACCTATACTTGCTTTGTTTCACCTAAGTCCCTGTGATTGACCCCTGGAATTCTTGCTTTTATTACAATTGATCCGTACACTGCGGGTTCGCATCCTTGTTTTAAGCATACTTCTTGGGTTATAAATTTAAAGCTTGCACACACCATTTGGAGCGAACAGCTGTCACTGGAGGAGGCGTAAGGGGAGCCTCGGCTTGTCGACCTAGTGCAGTCGGAGGGAGAGAGAGGGCCAACTGTGGCTCCAGTGTCGCCGTCGAAGGTTTGTCGACGAGGGTAGACCGATCCCGGACGGAGAAGACGACGGCCAAGGTTGATGCTTGGGTGCTAGAGAGGAGATGAGGGAGGCCGGGTTGTTTCCATCCTGCGAAGCCAAGGAAGCAGTTGCTACTTGCAACACCAGGAGATAAAGGTAGTAGGCGGACGACAAATCGAAGGAGAGATAGGCAACGATGGTCACGTACGCGAGCCAGGGTAACTGCTGGAGGTATGCTGGAGGGTAGGAGGTTGCACGGTGGTTGTGGCTGTGGAAGATTGGTGCCGACTGGGTAACATCGAGGATCGTAGGAGCGACTGGTGTTCCTTGGCGTGCAGCAGTTTACAAGGGAGCTAGGGCAATTGGCGTCTCTCGCAGATGGGTCGGGTAGAAGCACGTATGTGGGCTGGAGCAAGGAGATGCAAGGGAGAGGCCCGGCTGGGCAGGCATCACTGGCGTCTTGGGCTCGTCATTCCCGGGCTGGCTGGGCAGGCATGACAAGGAGCTTGTAACCCTTGTCAAAAGTTGTTATGGGTTTTTGTAAAATATATTTATATATCTATGTATATATATAGCTATATGGATACAAATATTAGGGTTTGTAAACTTTAGGGCAAACTTTAGGGTTTGATTAACATTTCATCATTTTATGTGAGTTTAAGCTTACATAAAATGATACAAATTTGTAGTGGCGTATAGAACTAGGTATATGTAAAAGGTCGACGGATCGAAATCCGGTTTGACTCGAAAATAAACGAAATTAAAATTCCGGATATTACATTTCCACCTCTTGTTAGTATTCCATTTAATTCACATATATAAGAGTGTATAAGTTCTAATATTTCATTAGTCTTATCTACTATAGGAAAAGGTCTTTTGGCCATTTTTGCTTGAACACAAATCTCACAATGTTTATCAAAAACATGACTAGCACAAGTAAGCATTCCATGCTTAGACATAAACTTTATAGATTCAAAATTCATATGAGCAAGTCGCATATGCCATAATGATGGAGATAACTCAACAATATAAGCAGAAGTACTAGTATTATTATTGATAATATTGATACTAAGTTTGAACATTCCATCACAAGAGTATCCCTTTCCTACAAATGCACTACTCTTAGTTAATATTAACTTGTCAGATTCTAGGACAACCTTAACACCGACTTTGCATAAGAAACTTGCAGAAATTAAGTTTTTTTTATTTCTGGAACATGAAGGACATTGGTCAGAATGATCTTTTTTCCCGAAGTGAACTGAACTTCAACACGTCCTTTTCCTAGGACCTTGACTACGTTGCTATTTCTCATAAGAACTCCATCATCCTTGTCGGAGGGTTCATAGTTTGTAAATTGAGAAAAATCATTGCATACATGCACCGTAGCTCCTGAATCGAACCACCAATCCTTAGATTTTGTTCCTGCAGCCATTGAGACTTCAGTAACCATACCAATCTATAATTCAGAAAACATCTCAAATACCATGGCAACGATATATGATTTGTCTTTTTTAGTCACAATGGCTTGATTGCTGGACACCTCTTGTTGTTTTCATTTTCATTTTCTGCATTCTCTCTTAAAATGCCCTGGTATCTTGCAGAAGTGGAATTTTGGCCTATTATCTTTATCATCTTTCTTAGGCTTCTTAGAGTTATTGTAGTTTTTATTCCCATCAGGCTTCTTCCTTTTGTTCTGATTAGAATTCTCACCAACAA
Organism: Fagopyrum homotropicum; assembly: GCA_033239125.1. Classification (NCBI taxonomy): domain Eukaryota; kingdom Viridiplantae; phylum Streptophyta; class Magnoliopsida; order Caryophyllales; family Polygonaceae; genus Fagopyrum; species Fagopyrum homotropicum. The sequence goes on from BSWB01000004.1 coordinate 133,750,394, forward strand.
CATAATTCACCTTATCTTTAAATTGTGAATCCACTTGCTTTTTGTATTGATATCTCGTTTATTCCTCAATACGCAAATGTTTCTGAATCTGTTCCAAGGACAATTCTTCTGTGGTATGTAAGAGGTTCTTCCGATAATCATTCCAAGTCATAGGCAATTTTGCAATGATTGCCCCCACTTGTAATGACTCGGAGATATCAATTTTCAACTCCTTGAGTCAGTTAACAATACTCTGTAGATCATGAACTTGATCCATGACAGGTTTATTACCACTCATAGCAAATTCAAAGTATTTCATGATAAGAAACTTATATGCACCTTGCTTTTCATTGTTGTATCGCGTCTCCAACGTGGTCCAAATCTTCTTTGGCGATCTGATTGTCGTGAACAGATTGTAAAGTCTGTCGGAGATTCGGTTGAGGATATGACCTGTACACAGAACTTCGTCTTCATCTCTTTTCTTCCTTTGGTCCTTGATCTCTTGGTCCTCTTCATCAGTTGGATCTGGAATTGCCTCCAAATTAGCATCCAACACATAGGAAATCTTCAAGGTTGTCAATAGGAACATCATTTGGTCCTTCCAGCAGTTAAAGTTGGTCCCATCGAACCGATCAAGTTTGAAAAAATCTTGATTCATCAGGGTAAGGGTTGTTGCTTGTGATCCCGCCTCCATAACAAATATCACTTTAGTGTTTTATAGAATGTTTTGAGGCGTGAAAAGATCACTATCTTTAAAGTGATATTTGTCCCCTCTAATTGCTGTTAGGGTTGCAGACTCTTCTCTACAAATGGTGTGTGCAAGCTTTAAATTTATATCCCAAGAAATATGCTTAAAACAAGGATGCAAACCCGTAGTGTACGGATCAATTATAGTAAAAATCAAGAATTCCGGGGTGTCGATCTCAGGGAGTTAGGTGAAACTAAGCAAGTATAGGTTGTCAATGCAACTAATAACCACAAAAGCGATTAAAGCAATCAAAAGATGATAATAAGGTCAAATAAGGGGAAATTATAAATTCTAGGGATTAAAGCATCTAGTTATGGTTCCAACTCAAGATCTAAAGATAAAGCGGACAAAGCTGAGATTTTTGGAAAGGGAAGGTGTTTCTAAAGTGGAATAGATTACCGGATAAGTCTCACTACTCACTATCCCAAATCAAAGCTCCTATCACCGGGTAAGTCTCAAGGTACTAAGGAACGGAACTATAATCTCAAACCAACATACCGACTAAGGGAATAGAATCAACATTTACCGGTAAGTCTCATGCTGACTCACAAAGATGGGATGAAGGCACACTCAAACCCTAATAAAGGATAAACCTTTATTACCTACACTTATGATCTTGGTTAAAAAAACAAAGGAATCACCGGGTAATGCTCATCCTAGGCTTACATTGAACCAAGAAAGGTGTAATAAGAATAGGATTTGGCAAACTCTAACACTTAACTCTCAGTTTCGGATCAGAAAAGGTCACCTCGGTCAGTCAAGTTCCACCCCGACCGAGATGTTCGTCGACTGAGCGAGGTACTCTAGAGTTAAGGTTAAAGACTCGAGCTTTCAGGGTCCTACTGGGATTAAGATTATTCTATCTTTCCCACAACTTTCAGTCAGTCACCCTAGAATCGCACAAGGAATTTAGCCACTCATCATCATGATAACAATAATCAAAAATATGAGAAGGAATGAATATTTGAACACACAAATCTTAAGAACAAGGCTTCAATAACTGAATCAAATAATTCACAAATCAGCGTTCCTTAAACCACAAATCACACAAGATAATAAACCAAAAGGAATCTAAGAGAATCTTAGAAACTCCTTCAAAAGCTATCTCCAACTATGTAACTTCCTTCCTTCAATCTTCAAAGCCTCCTTCAAACTTCCAAAAATTCTTCGTAACTGTAGTGTATTCTTGGCTTCCAGTCTGCGGTGATCGGATGGCTGAATTGTGAAAAATCCAACCCCTTTTTATAGGAGAATTATCTTCCAAAGATAATAATATCTTAAAAAGATAATTTCCTATAAAATATATCCATATCTCTAAAATAGATCTCTCAAATATATGATCTTCCTTCCAGAAATCCAGCCCAAAAATATAAGATATCTTCCTTCCAAAAATAAAAGATCTCAGCCAAAAGATATGATCTCGCCGGTGCCAGGGTGTTCGCCTCGGTCGGGAGGCTCCTCAAGATCACCTCGGTCGAGGTGATACTATAGCTGACCGAGGTGAATCTCAGCTGAATGTGAAATCTCTCAAATCTGGTCCAAAGTAAATCTTCTTCATTAATTCCTTGCTTCCTGAGTTCTTCTTTAAGCTCCAGAATGTAGCTCCTATGACTCCTTCTCTCCTTAGCTCCATTTCGATCCAAAAATGTGTCATTTTACCAACGATTACAACGAAACTTGGTGTAGACCTCGATTCCCGTAAAGGTAGATGAAACAACAATATAATCACATAATATACATCCATACATGCAGTTTATTGAAGATAAAAACGTCTAAACAAGTCCTAAAATGTAGACTAGAATACATGCTATCAAAATACCCCATACTTGTCCCTTGCTTGTCCCCAAGCAAGTTCCAAATCTTAAGTACAAGATAGAATGGATTATAAGTCATAAAGATCAATGAAAAGTATTTCAAAACATTTTTAGTGGTGTGCTTCACTCATAGATCACTCTAAGAGAATGCTTCATAGCAAATAAAATCAAGATATGATCAAAACATTTTATAAATATAAGAAAGTTGTTCATCTTTGCATAAAATCATAGAATGCATAAAAATCATAATTATCGAAATTAATCTTGTATAATCCAGTTTAAACCACCAAGTCAATCAACAAGCTCGAGGTCTCAAGGGCTTTCAAAAGAAGGTCAAGATACGTGTGAGGGTGGGATGTATATAGGGAATGTGGTGCTAGAATCCGGGAAAAAGATCTTCACTTCACTTGCTTTGAACTTCAACATCTTCCACCAATAAGCTTTGCTTATTTACTTTTTTACTTTTTGGGATGCATGGACAGAGGTGCACAATAACCGAAGCCTAGGAGATCAGCAATCATCAATTTCTCGTGATACCTCAAACCCTTGATGCACATACCATGACCCGTTAGGAATATCGCTCAATCCGACTTCGGCAAGACACAAACACCCGGCTATGTGAATGGTGCCGAGTTACTTATCATCATGATTGACTTCCCCAAACCTATTTGTTTCTTTCTAAAACTTCCAACAAACATCTCAGCTTTTCTTTTACATGCTTTTCGCTTGCTTGCTTCCAAATTCCCGGATAGGTAAAGGAATGCAAATATGTATATGAAGGGTTAAAGCATGATCAAGAAGGAGAAGATAAGAGAGTGAATTGCCTTAATCATCCCAGGAATAAAGTGAGAGAACTCATCATGTGGTGTCAACCTTCAAATTCAACATAATTTGGATAAAAACAAAGAATTAAACATGCCAAAATTTTAAACAAAGTATTTAGCAACTTAAACATATCATAAAACCTTTCAAACATATAAAGATTTCAAAACCAATCTGCAAACAAAATCATCACTGAGGTCATATCCAGAAAAGAAGCACAAAAATCGTTTTGAAAACTCTCTCAGTTAAACCGCCTCGGTTGAGGTGTTCTAAGCCAACCGAGGTACTTGACCTTGTTTGACCAGAATCATCCCGGTCGAGGTCATAATTTTTTTTTTTTGAAACCAGTTTTTTGACGTTTTTCTCAAACAAAAACCTGTATGCATGCATGTAATCTCATATAAGCACCTAGAGCCAAATAAGATCATAATCAAAGATCAAGAGAGTCATACAAGTACCCCATACTTGGGACACATTGTCCCAATGGGTCAAATATAAGTCAGAAGAACAAAATACTCACCAGACCTAGCTGAACTGCATAAAGAAATAAGAAACAGCTCCCAGATAAGATCATCGTGGTTGGCGAAGAACATCTCGGTCGAGGTCCTGTGACTGCACCCGAGATGTGTCTCAGTCAAGCTTTGTCCTCTAAATTTCTCGAACTTCTGTCCTTCTAGTGTAGCTCCTGAGTTGTAATCCTTCCTTAGAGAGTACCAAGTTTCTATCTAGAGGACGCCAAAAACAAAGAAAAGCAAAGCCAAAGCAAACTATCTAAACTAAACTAGAAAAGGGAAAAGAAAGCAATAACTTGGGTTGCCTCCCAAGAAGCGCTTGATTTAAGGTCGCTAGCTGGACCTTTTCTCATGGATTTACTCAATGTACCTCAAATATCTTGGAGTGCTCATCACATCCATCATAAAATTCTTCCAAGAAGATTCCGGTTCCTAATTTCACCGGCAAATGGTAGGATCTTCCATGTACAAGCTTGTATGGTTTAGTTCTCACCGGAATCCTACCGGTCTTCCTATGCTTCCGTGGGACATAACTCAGTTTTACATCCCATCCTTTCCTGGATCAAGAAATTAGCTTCTCGAGAATCCACTTAGCTCCCCAATCTTCAGCTTGGGGATAGTACAAGGTCTTTGTCACGTGAGTGACCCCATACTTGAACAAATAACACTTTGTTGCCTTAGCGGTGAAGCGCTTATTAACTCCACTCCTTTCAGTCCAAGGAGCATTTACTTTCAGCAAATTCAAGGGAGGTTTCATCTTGATCTTAGGAGGTTCTTTTGGAAGAGACCTCCAACTCTTCGGTGCATCCCTGAAGAAATCTAGAATTTTAAAGGGAATTTCAAAGGGAGTAAGAGAAGGTACCTTATAACGTTCTTCAATACTTGGGATAAGATTCATGTTAGGGTGATAATCCACACATGAAATCTTTCCCAACTCAGCTGGATTTTCTTCAACCTCGGCCGATCTTACTTCAATCTCGGCCGATGTTTCAGCAGTTGGATCGAGATCTTCCACTGCTTCCTCTTCTTCAAGAGCTTCAGGAGAAATTTCCGGTTCGATTGGAGGAATGCTTGAAACTTGCAGCACTTCCTTATGCTCCTCTTTCGGCTTAGCATAGGATAGGGTGCTTTCCTTGAGCTCCTCCAACTTCTTCATCATCTTCTCCCATTTTGATTCAAGCGAATCTTCAAGAGGTTGCTCATAAATCTTTCTAGGGACATTCAGCTCATCCCATATCGCAAGCTCCTCTTCAATTGCCTCTTTTCTTTCCCTTTCATTTTCAAACCAATAGAAAGAGTATTTCTCTTCCAAGTATTCATAATGGTCCGCCCTAGCACTTTGTCTTGCTATCCAGGCTGGATCAAATGTAGCCATCGGAAATCCTGAAAACTACAAAACTCATAGAAAGAGTAGTCAAATGCAACAAGGGCAATAGCCCTGAAAGATAACCGCGACCGGCTTGGTCTAGTGATAGCATGAATTATAGTCTATATTTTAGGGTTTGTTTGGACGTTTTATCTTCAATAATTTGCATGTTTGTATGTATTATATGTGATTATATTACCATTTCATCTACCTTTGCGGGAATCGAGGTCTACACCTAGTTTTGTTGTAATCGTAGGTAAAATGGCACGTTTTGCATCAAAAAGGAGCAAAAGGAGCTATGGAGTCATTGGAGCTACATTCAGGAACATAAGGAACCCTCCAGGAAGCATAGCCATGGATTAAAGATTCACTTTGGATCAGATTTGAGAGATTTCACATTCGGTTGTGACTCACCTCGGTTGACCACAGATTCACCTCGACCGAGGTGATCCAGAGAAGTCGACTCGACCGAGGCGAACACCTGGGACGCGGCGAGAATATTTTATTCTTGGCTGAGATCTTTTATCTTTGGAAAGAGATCTTATATTTTTAGGCTTGGCTCCTGGAAGGAAGAAGATATGCTAGATCATATATTTTACCTATTTTTATGGGAAGAGATCTTTCTAAGATATCTTATCTTTGGAGAGTTATTTTCCTATAAAAAGGGTTGGATTTCCAACAAATCTAGATCACGCTATACACGCTGCATACATCCGCATACAGTTGGAGATCCCACTTACACCGTTGCAGCTATACTCCAGTTGGGAGATTTGAAGAACCTTTTTGAATGTTGAAGAAGGAAGATTGTAGCTTTTATAGCTTTTGAAGGGTTTTAGTAAGATTATCTTAGATTTCCTTCCTTGTTGTCTTGCCTTGTTGGATTTCTATCCAAGGAACGCTTTGTTGTGATATTTGATTCAGTTATTGGAGTCTTTTCATTAAATTCTTCTTGTTCAAATATTCACCTTCTTCCCATATACTTGATTAATACTTTCATGATGATGAGTGGCTAATTTTCTTGTGTGATTCTAGGGTGATTGGCTGAAGGTTGTGGGAAAAACAATGATAGAATGATCTTAATCACAGTAGGACCGTGAAAGTTTGAGTCTTTAACCTTAACCCTAAGCATCTCGCTCAGTCGATGAACATCTCGGCCGGGGTAGAATTTGGCTGACCGAGGTGACTTATCTGATCCTAAACTGAGAGTTAAGTGTTAGAGTTTGCCAAATCCTATTCTTATTACACCTTTCCTGATCCAATGCATGCCTAGGATGAGACTTACCCGGTAATTCCTTTGTTTGTGTACCTAAGACCATAAGTGTAGGTAATAAAGGTTTGTCCTTTATTGGGGTTTGAGTGTGCTTTCGTCCCATCTTTGTGAGTTAGCTTGAGACTTACCCGGTAAAGGTTGATTCTATTCCCTTAGATGGTGTGTTACTTTGAGGTTATAGTTCTTTATCTTAATTCCTTGAGACTTACCCGGTAATAGGAGTTACAGTTTTGGATTAGGGAGTAGTGAGACTTACCCGGTGATCTATTCCACTTTAGTAACACCTTCCCCTCGCAAAAATCTCAGCTTTGTCCGCTTATCTTTAGATCTTGAGTTGGAACCACAACTAGATGCTTTAATCCCTAGAATTGCATATTTCCTTTATTGACTTCTATATCATCTTTGATTGTTTTAATTGCTTTGTGGTTAGTAATTACTGAAGCTTACCGTAACTGGACTTTGTTTCACTAAGTCCTTGTGATCGACCCCTGGAATTCCTTGCTTTTTACTACGATTGACCCGTACACTGCGGGTTCGCATCCTTGTTTTAAGCTTACGTCTAGGGTTATAAATTTAAAGCTTTCACACACCGTTTGGAGCGAACAAGTTTTTGGCGCCGTTGCCGGGGACTTGGTCTAGACCGAGCCGGTTACGGTTTACTCTTGGGGTACTTGCCCCCGTGTCTACTAACCACTCTACTTGAGTGACTTTTGCAGGTTCTTTCTTAGGTTTATGCGAAGAACCCGCACTGGGAAGGAAATCGTTCCTTACGATCCTGAACCAGAAAAGACATATAAGCGACGCTTAAGAGAAGCGAAGATGGCCCACCAAGACAATCGCGATCTTGAGGCCGAGTTGAAAGAGGCGCTAGAGCAGCTACGCCTCAGCAGGGAAGAGCTAAGGCGAGAGAAGGAAGAAACTTGCACCAGGACTGAAGCAATCGAAGCAGATATGGCAGCCATACGAGACCAAATTCTACTTTGACCGAGGGAAGACCCAGTTCCCGATGTTGGACCGATGCAGGTCCCAGTTGTTGACCCTCGACCGAGGCAGGTTCCAGTACCTGACGCCCCGGCCGAGATACTTCCACCTCGGATGCCAGTCCGAGGCGCTCTTCTTGCAGGAATCCCACAAACCCTAGGTCAAAGGATGGACCCTAATCAACAACTGAGGCGTCCAGGAGTTAACCTAGGAGATCCAGCGGACCATGACTATGAACTTCGACCGCAAGTTCTATCCATGATTCACCAATGCCAATTCGGAGGGCTAGAGAAGGAATCACCACATCAACATCTTCAAAACTATGAGATCTTGATGGAGACCTTGAGACCTTCAAGGATTGAAAATAACAACTACAAGCTAAGACCTTTTTACTTTTCTTTAAAAGATAGAGCTCTTACTTGGTATCAATCTCTTCTTCCAGGAAAAATCAGCACGTGGAAGGAGATGACGACGGAATTCTTGACCAAATTCTTTCCCCCCTCAAAGACAGTTGAAATGAGAGGGAAGATCAATGCTTTCATTATGAAGGACAAGGAGAGCTTGTCCAAGTCATGGGAGCGGTTCAAGGACATTCTTTTGGATTGCCCTCATCATGGGATTCAAAAGTTAGAGTTATTGGAGATATACTTCAAGGGACTGGACGGAAGCACCCAGTTCAATCTCCAACTACTCTCCGCCGGTACCTTTATGGACATGGCGATTGACGAAGCTTGGGACTTCATCGAGAAGCAAGCTTTGCATATGGAGAAGTACACCCATCAAGGAGTTGAAGGTGGAGTTAAAAGAGTTAACTTCCAAGAAACTCAGCCCAACAACAATCAACTCACGTCTTTGAAGAATGACGTGAAGCAATTGAAGGAACTCTTGGTTGCTCAAACCAAGAAGGAAGAGCAAGGACAAAGGAACAACAACAATGGATACCGTAACAACAACAACGGTTCCCGGAACAACAACTACAACAAAAACAATAGAGGATCCAATAGCAACAACTAGAGGGCGAACAACCAAAATTCTGGTAACAATCATTCAAACTCCAACTCTAACGATTCCTCTAACCCTTTCCTCTCTTCCCCTTCTTCTTCTTCTACTCCATTAAAGAGTCAGGGGCAAGGATCAAGTTCGTCTCAGCCGGAAAAGAAAGACGTAATTATGGAGGCTATCTTGATCAAGCTTAATGCTATAGAGACTTCTATGACTTCATTTTCGAAGGCCCAAAAAGCCTTTGAACAACAACTTGCAAGTAGGGAGAATGATGCGCCAAGAGATCCAGGGAAGCTTCCAGCAAGGACGGAGAGCAACCCTAAGGGCCAGATCATGGCCATAACTACGAGGAGTGGACTGAAAACTGCAGATCCAGTGCCTCGGTCGGTGCCAGTACCGACGAAGACCACCTCAGTCCAGATGCAGTCGAAGAACACTTCGACCGAGATGCCAACCGAGGTGGAGCCACAGAAAGCAGAGGGGAAAACTGAAGTTTATGTTCCACCTCCTGCATACAAACCACCACTTCCATTCCCCCAGTTAAGGGCCAAAGCACATCTAGACAAGCACTTTGGTAAGTTCCTTGACTTGATGAATAAACTGCACATTAACATTCCTTTCCTTGATGCTATTCTAGGGATGCCCGCCTATGGTAAGTTCTTGAAGGAGATCCTATCAAGGAAGAGGAAACTGGAAGATTTTGGTGAAGTTAGGATGACATCTAAATCCTCGGAGCTTATTCAGATTATGAAGGAGAAGATGCCACCTAAATTGAGAGATCCCGGCTCATTTTGCATTCCCATTCAAGTCGGGGATGTCACTTGTGAAGCCCTTTGTGATCTAGGAGCCAGCGTGAGCATCATCCCGCTGGAGCTATGTGTGAAGATCGGACTTGGAGAGCCCAAGCTGGTCAAGATTCGACTATATATGGCGGATCGCTCCATCACCCATCCCGTGGGAATCTTGGAGGACGTTCCGGTCAAGTTAGGTAACTTCTATTTACCTATAGATTTTGTTGTGCTTGACATTCCCGCAGATTATCATGTCCCTATTATTCTCGAGAGGCCATTTCTAGCAACTTCGGGTTACAACGTGGATTGCAAGAACGCCAAGTTGAAATTCAACATTGGCGGCGATGAGGTGGAGTTCGCATTACTTGCAGCCATGAAAGGGGAGCAGCTAAGCGATGATATCTTCAACATCTACGATGAAGAAGAATCAAGAGAATTGGTGAGCTCTATCCTTATTAACGATCCACTCGAAAGAGTCATTAGTTTCAGTTTAATAGAGGAAGGTATAGATGCTTCTTGTGATGCAGATATACGGAGCTTAAAAGCACTGGAAGAAGATCCAGGAGCTAAAACTAAGAAGCTAATCCAGGAGACGAAGATCTCCAGTTTCGGTTCCAGTTGCAGTACCTCGACCGAGGCACTTTCTGGACTGAGCGAGGCGACTGAAGAACATCTCGGTCAACGCCTCTGCCCCTCGACCGAGGTCGATGGCGAGATGATGTCATCTGAGACTACTGAGAATAATAAACTTCTTACTCCCTTCTCTGACATTCATCCTCAGTTGGTGGAACATTCTATCCACCAACTTTCTGATAATAAAGGACCTTGGTATGCTGATATTGTGAATTATCTTGTTTGCCAGGAAGTACCACCCGGATTGACGTACTCTCAAAAGAAGAGATTCTTCAAGGAAGTACGCCATTACTACTAGGATGAACCGCTGCTATTCAAGCGCGGGCCGGATGGGATGCTTCGAAGATGCATTCCGGAAGATGAAGTTAATAGCGTCATACGGCATTGTCATTCACTTCCTTGTGGAGGACATGCCAGCACCGATAAAACATGCGCTAAGGTATTACGTTCTGGTTTCTTTTAGCCTACATTATTTAAGGATGTGCAATCGTTTGTTGTCTCTTGTAATGCATGCCAAAGAACAGGAAATTTATCAAGGAGGAACGAGATGCCACTTAATAACATTCAAGAGGTGGAAATCTTTGATGTATGAGGATAGACTTCATGGGACCTTTCCCATCCTCCGGAGGAAACCTCTATATTCTTCTTGCAGTTGATTACGTCTCTAGATGGGTTGAAGCCATTGCTTCTCCCACTAACAACGCCAAGGTGGTTGTGAAGTTCTTAAATAGAACTATCTTTCCACGGTTTGGAACTCCACGCATCATCATCAGCGATGGAGGAACGCATTTCATCAACCGGAAGTTCAAGGCACTTCTATCGAAGTATGGGGTAACCCACAAGGTATCAACCCCTTATCACCCTCAAACTAGTGGACAGGTCGAGATCTCGAATAGAGAAATCAAAGCAATTTTGGAGAAGACCGTCTCTAGGACGAGGAAGGATTGGTCCATGAAATTGGACGATGCTCTTTGGGCGTACAGGACCGCATTTAAGACTCCCATAGGTACCACCCCTTATAATTTGGTATATGGGAAGTCTTGCCATTTGCCCGTTGAATTAGAACACAAAGCATATTGGGCGATCAAATGGTTGAACTTCGACATTAAGGAGGCCGGCGAGAAGCGGCTGTTGGAAATCAACGAGCTGGAGGAGCTGCGTTTGAACGCTTATGAGAATGCCAAAATCTATAAGGAGAGGACGAAGAGATGGCATGATAAGCGTATCGCCCTAAAGGAGCTTAACGAAGGAGATTTAGTTCTACTCTTCAACTCCCACCTCCGCCTCTTTCCAGGTAAGTTAAAATCTAGATGGACCGGACCTTATGTTGTAAAACATGTTTTTCCTCATGGTGCAGTTGAGATATGGGGCGAAACGAGCGGAAGCTTCAAGGTCAACGATCATAGACTTAAGAAGTACAAACCAGAAACTCCGGTTGAGGAGGTTGCACCAATATACCTCGTTTGAGACGCATCATGGTCCAGCTAGCGACCTTAAACCAAGCGCTTCTTGGGAGGCAACCCAAGGTATTGCTTTATTTTCCCTTTTTCTAGTCTAGCTTAGATAGTTTTTGCTTTTGCTTTGCTTTGTTTTGTTTTTGGCGTCCTAGACAGATAATAGGTGACATCTAAGGAAGGAGCATAACTGGAAGGACAGAAGATCGAGAATTTAAGAAGACGAAGTTTGACTGAGACACATCTCGGTTGCTATCAGAGCACCTCGACCGAGATGATTCTTGAGCAACCGAGGCGACTAGGGTTTCTGAAGAACCACCTCGGTCCGTACCACCTCGGTCCAGTCGAGACCATCTCGACCGAGGTGACAGCAGTTCCAGAAAGAGTATAAAAGGGGTGTAATTTCTCTCTCCTCACTTTACCCAACCCTCCTCGACCGCGGCAGCCCTTTCACCTCGCCTCTTTGATTCTCGCTCATTTTCGAAGATTTTCGCTTCCAAACTGCGATTAAGGCATAGAGGATCCCAGTGCATCGTCGATCTACGAAGAAATCGAACCGATTCGGCCGAACGAGTGACAGATTTGAATATGAGTTCTGACAGACGCCTTGCCCTCAGGGATAGATCCTCCCCTTCCCCTTCTTCCTCTTCTTCCCGACCCTATCGCCCGGTGATCCACGAGCGACACCAGGTCGACTATGAACGTATTTCCGGCCGTCCAGTGATTGCACCTCGCTTCTTGGACGTGTTTGCTTTTGACTGTCTCCATGTAGATGGAGACCTTAGACGGATGATATCTACAGTAGGGCTAGATCAGTTTACTGAGATCTGAGCCCCAGCCTATTTGGAGCCCACCCTAGAGTTCGTTAACTCCTTCACCTACCTCCCCACAAAGCGTTCTGTGAAGTACCGGTTGATGAACCGAAACTTCTTAGTGCCACTTGAGTATTGGAGGGATATTTTTGGTTTTCCTGCCCCGACAGCTGTTGACTTCCCATCCCGATCTGTAGCTAGGGAGTTTTGAGGACAGATTGCTCACGTGGTTGAGCACACAGATAGATGGCGCCCTGGAGATTCCAGGGAGAAGGTCATCTTCCACTTAGCCTTTAGGTTAGCCCACCGGATCTTCAGTGAGACACTTCTGGCGCGTACTGAGACGCCCCAGAAGATCCGACAAGGGGAGCTTTTTAGTCTGTATTGCATGGTGACCGGAGGTATCCCGGACTTTGGCTTGATGCTGGCAGAGGATCTGCACAGGATCAAGGCCAAGGCAAAGGGGGACATCTATTGCGGAGGGATTGTCACCCACATCGCCAGCTATCAGGACATGGATCTCAGCGCTTGCACTATGGTGGCGGCTGCCAAGCCGCTTGGGCTGCAGGAGATGATCACTCGTCGGATTCTGGTTCCCCGAGGTCTGACTACACCGTACGTGGCTATGCCATGGGAGCTGACTGCACCACATGGGATCAGGTGGTCTGCCTAGTTTACTATTTATGACCCTCATTATTGGCAGACTACTTGGGCCCACTGATGGAGGATTATAGAGAGGCAGCAGCTGCCCTAGCTGAGGAGGAGGTAGATGATGAGGAGACTGCTGATGACAGGGATGATGGAGTCCCGATGGATACAGGGACGGATACTGCTGGACCCAGTGCGCCGGTCATAGATCTGGACGATGACACTGAGGCTGAGCCTACACCTGCTACATCACCATTGAGACCTGCTAGGCGTAGAGCACGCCGACACAAAGATCCAGAGGCTCACCGTCAGATCGATGATCTGACGGATCAGATGATAGACTCTTATGTTGCCCTCATTGTGGACATGCATGAGAGATTTGCTGCCCAGCACCGACAGATTGACAGCTGGACTCATCAGATGCTCAAGGGACAGCACTATCAGCGTAGGATGATGAAGATCCAGTTTCAGCAGGCTATGGGTTATCCATTTGACCCATCCCAGTATCCATATATGCCACCACCACCACCACCGGATCAGGATTATTGAGAGCTGCAGGATTTTCTTTCTTATTTTTATGCAGTTCAGCTTATTATCCGGTGTGTATTTTATTCCTTAGACTTATTTTGACCCACTAGGACAGTGTGTCCTAAGTATGGGGTGTTTATTGATGTATTTGACTTATGTGATGTATAAATTTATTTGACCGGATATTTATTCATATTTATGCTTCACTTTTGCATCTATGTGTTTATCTGAGACTGCATGCATACTTACAGGTTATTTGATTGAGAAAAACGTCGAAACTGAAAGAAAACTGGTTTTAAAAAAAAAAAATTTTGACCTCGACCGGTGGAGTTCTGGCCGAACGAGGTGTTTCACCTCGGTTGACCTAAGAACACCTCGACCGAGGTAGGTTAACTGAGAGTTTTCGAAACGATTTTTGTGCTCCTTATCTGGATATGATCTCAGTGAAGACTTTGCTTACTGACTGGTTTCGAAATCTTATGTGTTTGAAAGGTTTTATAATATGTTTAAGTTGCTAAATGCTTTGTTTGAAATTATTGGCATGTTTAATACTTTGTTTTTATCCAAATTATGTTGAATTTGAAGGTTGACACCACGTTATAAGTTCTCTCACTTTCTTCCTAGAAAGACCAAGGCAATTCATTCTTCTCTCTTCTTCTTCTTAATCATGCTTAGCCCCTCATACACATTTTGCCTCCCTTTACCTATCCGGGAATTTGGAAGCAAGCAAAGTGGTGAAAGCAAGTTTAGTTAAAGTTGAGAAGTTGGCTGGAAGTGAAAGTGTTAGAAAGTAATAATAGGTTTGGGGAAGTCAATCATGATGATGAGTAACTCGGCACCATTCACATAGCCGGGTGTTTGTGTCTTGCCAAAGTCGGATTGAGCGATATTCCTAACGGGTCATGGTATGTGCATCAAGGGTTTGATGCATCTCAAGAAATTGATGATTGCTGATTTCCTAGGCTTCGGTTATTGTGCACCTCTGTCCATGCATCCCAAAAAGTAAAGTAAAAGAAAAAGTGTGAAATAAGCAAAGCTTATTGGTGGAAGATGTTGAAAGTCAAAGTGAAAGTGAAGTATATCCTTTTCCCAGATTCTAGCACCACATTACCTTACATACATCCCTACCCTACACGTTTCTTGACCTTTCTTTTGGGAAGCCCTTGAGACCTCGAACTTGTTGATTGACTAAGCGGTTTAAACTGGATTATGCATGATTAATTTCGATGATTATGACTTATTATGCATTCTATGGTTTTATGCAAAGATGAACAACTTTCTTATACTTATAAAATGTTTTGATCATATTTTGATTTTAAATTCCATGAAGTATTCTCTTAGAGTGATCTATGATTGTTGCACACCATAAAAATGTTTTTTGAAAGACTTTTCATTGATCTTATTGACTTATTAATCCATTCTATCTTGTCTTTTATATGCAGAACTTGCTTGGGGACAAGCAAGGGCTAAGTATGGGGTATTTTGATAGCATAAATTATAGTCTATATTTTAGGGTTTGTTTGGACGTTTTATCTTCAATAATCTGCATGTTTGTATGTATTATATGTGATTATATTACCATTTCATCTACCTTTGCGGGAATCGAGGTCTGCATCTAGTTTTGTTGTAATCGTAGGTAAAATGGCACGTTTTGCATCAAAAAGGAGCAAAAGGAGCTATGGAGTCATTGGAGCTACATTCAGGAACATAAGGAACCCTCCAGGAAGCATAGCCATGGATTAAAGATTCACTTTGGATCAGATTTGAGAGATTTCACATTCGGTTGTGACTCACCTCGGTTGACCACAGATTCACCTCGACCGAGGTGATCCAGAGAAGTCGACTCGACCGAGGCGAACACCTGGGACGCGGCGAGAATATTTTATTCTTGGCTGAGATCTTTTATCTTTGGAAAGAGATCTTATATTTTTGGGCTTGGCTCCTGGAAGGAAGAAGATATGCTAGATCATATATTTTACCTATTTTTATGGGAAGAGATCTTTCTAAGATATCTTATCTTTAGAGAGTTATTTTCCTATAAAAAGGGTTGGATTTCCCACAAATCTAGATCACGCTATACACGCTGCATACATCCGCATACAGTTGGAGATCCCGCTTACACCGCTGCAGCTATACTCCAGTTGGGAGATTTGAAGAACCTTTTTGAAGGTTGAAGAATGAAGATTGTAGCTTTTATAGCTTTTGAAGGGTTTTAGTAAGATTATCTTAGATTCCCTTCCTTGTTGTCTTGCCTTGTTAGATTTCTATCCAAGGAACGCTTTGTTGTGATATTTGATTCAGTTATTGAAGTCTTTTCATTAAATTCTTCTTGTTCAAATATTCACCTTCTTCCCATATACTTGATTAATACTTTCATGATGATGAGTGGCTAATTTTCTTGTGTGATTCTAGGGTGATTGGCTGAAGGTTGTGGGAAAAACATTGATAGAATGATCTTAATCACAGTAGGACCCCGAAAGTTCGAGTCTTTAACCTTAACCCTAAGCATCTCGCTCAGTCGATGAACATCTCGGCCGGGGTGGAATTTGGTTGACCGAGGTGACTTATCTGATCCTAAACTGAGAATTAAGTGTTAGATTTTGCCAAATCCTATTCTTATTACACCTTTCCTGATCCAATGCGTGCCTAGGATGAGACTTACCCGGTAATTCCTTTGTTTGTGTACCTAAGATCATAAGTGTAGGTAATAAAGGTTTGTCCTTTATTGGGGTTTGAGTGTGCTTTCGTCCCATCTTTGTGAGTTAGCCTGAGACTTACCCGGTAAAGGTTGATTCTATTCTCTTAGATGGTGTGTTAGTTTGAGGTTATAGTTCTTTATCTTAATTCCTTGAGACTTACCTGGTAATTGGAGTTACGGTTTTGGATTAGGGAGTAGTGAGACTTACCCGGTGATCTATTCCACTTTAGTAACACCTTCCCCTCGCAAAAATCTCAGCTTTGTCCGCTTATCTTTAGATCTTGAGTTGGAACCACAACTAGATGCTTTAATCCCTAGAATTGCATATTTCCTTTATTGACTTCTATATCATCTTTGATTGTTTTAATTGCTTTGTGGTTAGTAATTACTGAAGCTTACCATAACTGGACTTTGTTTCACTAAGTCCCTGTGATCGACCCCTGGAATTCCTTGCTTTTTACTACGATTGACCCGTACACTGCGGGTTCGCATCCTTGTTTTAAGCTTACGTCTAGGGTTATAAATTTAAAGCTTGCACACACCGTTTGGAGCGAACATCTAGACCAAGTCCCCGGCAACGGCGCCAAAAACTTGTTCGCTCCAAATGGTGTGTGAAAGCTTTAAATTTATATCCCAAGAAATATGCTTAAAACAAGGATGCGAACCCGCAGTGTACGGATCAATTATAGTAAAAAACAAGAATTCCGGGGTGTCGATCTCAAGGACTTAGGTGAAACTAAGCAAGTATAGGTTGTCAATGCAACTAATAACCACAAAAGCGATTAAAGCAATCAAAAGATGATAATAAGGTCAAATAAGGGGAAATTGCAAATTCTAGGGATTAAAGAATCTAGTTGTGGTTCCAACTCAAGATCTAAAGATAAAGCGGACAAAGCTGAGATTTTTGCAAAGGGAAGGTGTTTTTAAAGTGAAATAGATTACCGGGTAAGTATCACTACTCACTATCCCAAACCAAAGCTCCTTCACCGGGTAAGTCTCAAGCTACTAAGGAACGGAACTATAATCTCAAACCAACATACCAACTAAGGGAATAGAATCAACCTTTACCGGGTAAGTCTCAGGCTAACTCACAAAGATGGGATGAAGGCACACTCAAACCCTAATAAAGGATAAACCTTTATTACCTACACTTATGATCTTGGGTAAACAAACAAAGGAATTACCGGGTAAGTCTCATCCTAGGCTTGCATTGAACTAGGAAAGGTGTAATAAGAATAGGATTTGGCAAACTCTAACACTTAACTCTCAGCTTCGGATCAGAAAAGGTCCCGTCGGTCAGTTAAGTTCCACCCCGGCCGAGATGTTCGTCGACTGAGCGAGGTACTCTAGGGTTAAGGTTAAAGACTCGAGCTTTCAGGGTCCTACTGGGATTAAGATTATTCTATCATTGTCTTTCCCACAACTTTTAGCCAATCACCCTAGAATCGCACAAGGAATTTAGCCACTCATCATCATTATAACAATAATCAAAAATATGAGAAGGGAATGAATATTTGAACACAAAAACTTAAGAACAAGGATTCAATAACTGAATCAAATAATTCACAAATCAGCGTTCCTTAAACCACAAATCACACAAGACAATAAACCAAAAGGAATCTAAGAGAATCTTACAAACTCCTTCAAAAGCTATCTCCAATTATGTAAATTCCTTCCTTCAATAATCAAAACTTCCTTCAAACTTCCAAAAATTCTTCCTAACTGCAGTGTATTCTCGGCTTCCAGCCTGCGGTGATCAGATGGCTGAATTGTGGAAAATCCAACCCCTTTTTATAGGAAAATTATCTTCCAAAGATAATAATATCTTAAAAAGATAATTTCCTATAAAATAAATCCATAGCTCTAAAATAGATCTCCCAAATATATGATCTTCCTTCCAGAAATCCAGCCCAAAAATACAAGATATCTTCCTTCCAAAAATAAAAGATCTCAGCCAAAAGATATGATCTCGCCGGTGCCAGGGTGTTCGCCTCGGTCGGGAGGCTCCTCAAGATCACCTCGGTCGAGGTGATACTATAGCTGACCGAGGTGAATCTCAGCTGAATGTGAAATCTCTCAAATTTGGTCCAAAGTAAATCTTCTTCATAAATTCCTTGCTTCCTGAGTTCTTCTTTAAGCTCCAGAATGTAGCTCCTATGACTCCTTCTCTCCTTAGTTCCATTTCGATCCAAAAATGTGCCATTTTACCTACGATTACAACGAAACTTGGTGTAGACCTCGATTCCCATAAAGGTAGATGAAACAACAATATAATCACATAATATACATCCATACATGCAGTTTATTGAAGATAAAACGTCTAAACAAGTCCCAAAATATAGACTATAATACATGCTATCACAGACAAATTCACCTCCCAGGATACAACAAAACCCTTAAAGAAATCAGACAGCAAATCTGAGTTTTTTTTTTCTAGTGAAGAATCTTTCTCTATTTATAGAGAATTCTCTGAATTGTGTGCGACAGTTAATTCAGTTTTACAATTAAGATTGCAGTTAAGAGAGCCGTTATATATTCCTTCTTGCGAAAGATCACAACCATTGATCTTTCAAATATATTAATGTTTAATCTCAGCCACAAAATTATTTGAAATATGTCTGCTCTCTTTAAATACAGAATCCGTATAAGTCTTATTAATAGACTTTTACCAACATCTTCTACACCGGTGCCTTCTCAGAGACCTTCTTCTCCGTTGCGGGCTTCTTCTCTGCTGGCTTCTTTTATGCCTTGGGAGCCCTTGAATTCAACAGGCGAGAAGGAGAACAAAATAGGGTTTGAATTTTCGGGATCAAAAGAGGGGCGAATGAGACTGTGATGAGATTGAAGTGGTCAAGTTCTCTATTTATTGGAAAAGGAACTTTAATTTCATCGGAAGATAAGAAAATGGAAGGATCGAAGAGCGTAGACGGAAGAAGGAGCGATCAAAGAGAAGAGCGGAAGAGGGAAGGAGGGAGTTGGTGGAGTTGGGATAAGTGAAGATTAGGGTTTGAATGGTAAAAATTTAATGGGGTATATTTACTTAATGGAATTATAGTAGGGGTCTAGTTAGTAGAAGGAAAACTAGAAAATGTCTATTTATCAAATTTGGCCTTCTTTTAGGTGGGAGTCTTTGACCATTTTTTACTATTTATCAATATCGCTTTATCGATACATGTATTGATAGCATATATCCAACATCGCGGTCACAATATACTTTACATGGAGATTAAATAAAAATAATTTGACATTGTACTGTTACAATAGCGGAACTCTGGGGAATTATTTCAGGATTGTATTTAGCTTGGGAGAAAGGATACCGAAACGTCATGATTGAAACCGACTCTTCCACGGCAGTTTTGCTTGTTAATCGCAACATTTCTAGGGCTCATCCCCTATATAGTCTGGTATCTAGATGCCAAGACTCCCTTCGTAGGAACTGGCATGTCCAGATCCGACACGTGTTTCGCGAGGCTAATTTTTGTGCGGATCATATGGCTTCTCTTGCCTTTGACTACCCGTTGGGTTTTGTTAGTTTGGAGTACCCACCTACATCTTTACTTTCATTCTTGAACAACGATGCCCGCGGAGTAGCGACACAACGGCTTGTCATTTGTTATCTGTCATTTTGTTCTATAAATAAAACGGTTGGGACGTAGTTTTTCCCGCCGGCATTACCAAAAAAAAAAAAAAAATTTGACAATTAATATTTAGAAAATCTTAGGGTTTAGCATTGATCAGGAACCGAGTTGTACCTAAGAAAACCGAACCAAAAACCAACTTTTGTGAAAACAAGAACTGAAACTGAACATAAAAAGTAGGTTCGGTTTCAGTTTGGATCTAAAACCGAATTCTAATAATATAAGACCCGAAAACCGAACCTACTAGAGTTTATCTAGTTTCGTTTAGGCTTTCTCAATCAAATCTGCCTACTAAACATAAGATATATTTGATTCGTTGAAAATCCTCACTATGGGTGGTCATAGAAAATGAGGAGGTAGTTGGGGTAAAGTAAAGTTTGGAAAAAGTAGTAGACTTGAAATTGAAGACGTAAGGTATAGGGGGACAAGAGATGAAACGAGGATATATGGATTCGCAGAATGAATGATGGGTGACGAGTGAGCCGTGTGCCAACATAAAACGTAGACAAAGCATGCGGAGATGTGACATGAAAAGCACGCCTTGTGCGTCGTTGCCTTCCCACATACCACATTTGAAAGAGACTTTCTCTTACGAGTAGGCAACACTTTGGTGTTATCATTAGCTTTGGAAATATAACTCATGCCTCACTTTTCTACAATCAACCTAACCTGCTCAATTCATTTTTTATTAAGTTTATATTATCTTAATAAAAAAAATACTTTTTGTATGGATTCTGTTATCATTTATTTTATTTTTTTTAATTAATTAAAAAAATATATGGTATTTTCCGTGTTCAATTCTGATTCTGACTCCTTAATCGAGCCTTGTAAATTATTTACAAAAGAGCTTATTTATCCTTGATGATATTACATCATTATAATCGATGTGCTAGTTATAAGGGCACTACAGTCAACTCCAACTACACAATTGTACAATTAAAGCTCCGTCATGAGAGAGTATGTATGGTTGTAACGGACAATAAGATAATAGGAAGTGCTTCATGGTAAGAGGAGACCACCTGCACGAGCCACACATCTAGAAACTTTGCCAAGAGCGAAGGATGTTTAGTCATCGTAGGTGGCGAGCTAGCAAGAATGACACCCTATTCGATGACCATATGCAAAAATATCTCAATCAAAGCCTTTTCATAAGCGATTAATGTATGGTTGTGAAGGACGGTTGACAAAGGTTGGAACATGAGCTTCAAATCTCACAAATAATTATAAGACTCAATCATAGTAAAAAAGGGTCGTGATCGAATCTAGAAAAAAGTGTAATGATTTGACTGATTAATCGTAAAGCAAACACATCAACAAAAGATAAAAGGTAGGGACTTGCCCAATAGAGAAGGGAAGTTGGCCCGATCAAAGGTGAAAAAAGTGTAAATCAAGATGAAATAACAAAAATCATGTAACCGAAGAATACACTCAACTCTTTCGGGAAGTATTCTGGGTTTTAGCTGAACCCTTCAAAGTCTTCTCTCTTCATCGGTGGGCTCTCTCCCCAGGACTACGACCTTCTCTCCAGCTCGTTGGGTCTTCCCCTTGGTACGCTTCCTTTCATCTACCTGGACATCCCTATTGGCAGCAAACATATCAGCAATATGGAGTACCCGCTCCTCATCACCAAGATCACAAACAAAATAAACTTGTGGAGTGCAAGAAACCTTTCTTGTGTGGGCAGAACGCAGATCATATCATCTATCCTCATGGCCGTCAACTACTATTGGAGCTTTGTCCTTCTTATCCATCCGACCATCATCATGAAGATCAAGGGTCTTCTTCGATCTTTTCTTTGGTCAGGTAAGGAGTCTAGCCCTCGCGCTCTGATTTCCTGGAAGACTGTTTGCACTTCAAAAGATGAGATAGGGCTTGGTTTTAAGGAGCTACTGTCATGGAATAAAGCTTGATTCTCAAAGCTTATTTACGAGCTGGATCATGATACCTAGTTTCCTAGCCATTGGTCAGATTGGGTCAATCAATATATCCTCATAGGCCACTATATTTGGTCTTACGCCTCCAATTACAAGCATAGTCATGTGTGGTGCATGATCCTCAAAGTTCGAAATGAGATTGTTGACTCGGGAAATGGTACCCTCTTTCCCAACATCACTACTAAGCCAAATGGCACCTTCTCCACCACGGCTACATACAACTTAATTTGGAAGGCCCTGCCCTCTGACCCTCTCTTCCGTCTTGGCATCATATTAATGTTCCAAAGTGTAGTTTTATCTCATGGATTGCGAGCCATCAACGTCTCCCTTCTCTTATTAAGCTTCTCTCGTGGAACATCGTCCTTGATGACATTTGCAAGCTATGCGGTTTGCATTAGGAAAACGAGGACCATCTCTTTCATCACTTCAACTTCTCCACTGTTGTTCTCGATCTCATCTCTAGATGGTTCCGGCAGCCTGCTCCCTATCCTTTCAGATTTGACATCTGGAACTGGATTAGCTCCCTCAAACCTCACAAACATGACCTGATCACTCACATCCGTATCTCCTCCATCACTAGCTACATTTACTTCGTTTGAAAAGCTAGAAATGATCTCATCTACAACCACAGGTTCACCCATCCTACCTCATGTGCTCATAACGTCATTAGAGCTACAAAGAACTACGCGTCAAGTCGATGGAAGGATAGATCTCCTAATTCGTTCATGTGGACAAAGACCCTTGGCATTCATCTTTTCTAAACCTTTTCTCTTCCCTTATGTATCTTTTCTGAGTCTAGCACATGACCTTCTTGAAAATCCTTCTTTCATATATATATTAACCTTTCACAAAAAAAAAAGAAAGAAATCTGCACAATCGAAGAGATCAGTCGGCCCGCCTGATATGTGAATTGTTCGACAATACTAAGGGAGAGAAAATGGGAGTTTTATCAAATCATCTAATATCAAAGAATCGAGAATAACAAAAACTATAATTCAACAATAAGGAAATTTTAAAATTTGAATCACCACAACAATGTATTTTCATTCTCAATTTATAACAACAATATCCACAAATCATATATACCGTGCTATGAAGGAAACAATCCTATGCAACTCTCGCATCTTGTAGGGTATTAAAAATATAAGTCGTGCACCTCCGCATTTTGCAATTAAAATTTTGAAGAACATATAGACAAAAGTAAGTCTATGTGCAACATACTCTCACATCTTGCAAAAGTCAAGCCCTAAACTATCATAACACATGAATTAAAATATAATCAAAGGGATATAAATTATCATCAACATCATGGATTTTTCATACAAAGTTGGGTTCTCCAGACCCTACAACAATATAAATTAGCAAGAAAAGAACTTATAGAATTTTTCTTTTATTATAAATGGTAAATAGTGTTCTATCAAACCGATCAAAGGGGGCAAGTCGGACGACTTCTATTGTAAGCGGCCAAATTCTCGAATAAGAACTAC
Organism: Fagopyrum homotropicum; assembly: GCA_033239125.1. NCBI lineage: Eukaryota > Viridiplantae > Streptophyta > Magnoliopsida > Caryophyllales > Polygonaceae > Fagopyrum > Fagopyrum homotropicum. The sequence continues at coordinate 133,773,511 of BSWB01000004.1, forward strand.
ATAAAAAGAGTAATATTTTAAGGCCTTATTTATAGGGCGGATATGTAACTTAATCCTTCCATACTTAAAGATAGCCTAAATATATAGGGGGGGGGATGGGAAAGAGATATTCAAAAATTGTGTTGATGTGGACCGATGAAGCCAACATGTTAGAGAAGTTGGGTCAATTGCAACAATGAAATGACTTGCCATGTAGAGAAACACAACGTTTTGGTAGATATGATCAAATACTCAAAAAGTGTGATTGATCTGGCTGATAAGTGTGGTAAGTCGGGCCGATCGATGTGATATTGTACATATTTGTGAACTGAAAAATTGTTTATTTCATTGATCAAGTATTGTTCATGTAGACAAATATAAAGGGGTAAAACAATAAACTAACAAATAAAGGGTTAAACCAAATATACGGCTCGATATACTGTCTAATATACTCTAACCCTCCATCTCAAGTTGGAGGTGTAATTCAACAACTCTAAGCTTCAATAGTAGAAACTTGAAGGTTTTTGGTTTTTGACGTTGCGAAGAGATGCAAGAAGGACTTGATGGACTTCCCTCCCTTCATTGTTCTTTGTTTTGTTGGCATCAATATGGACCCGGTAAGTTAGACCCTAAGACGAAGGTAGTTTAACATCCTGGAGTTGGTAGGGCCCTATGATGTAGGTAGATTACCGTCTAAGGTAGCTTGTTCCCTAGTACACAGGTAGATTAACGTCTTAGGATATGCTGGAGCAAAGAAATGCAATGAGGACTTAATGAACATCCCACCTTTTTTTTCTCTTTGTTTGTTGGAGCAAAGGGATGCAACAAGGACTTGATGGACCTCCCTTTCTTCTTTGCTCTTTGTCTTGTTAGCGATAATAACACACCAATAAGGGTTTGAGCAAAAAGATTTCATGAGGAGTTGATAGACCTTCCTCCCTTCTGTTCTCTTTGTTTTGTTGAAGCGAAGGGATGAAATGAGGATTTGATAAGAGTCTATTTTTGGGTTTAATTTACTTTAAAAGACCCTAAAAAATCGAAGAATAACGTTGTATATCAGGGGATGAACATAGAATGTCGAGATTGAAAAGCACAAGACCAATATCGTTTTATTTAAAAGAAACTCCAGAATATTGGAGTCATTGAACCCATATAACCTTGAATTCATCAACTTATTTTTTTGTGGGTTTTAAACCCAAATAAACCAATACGTAAATAAATCAATCTTCACACAAATTATTCGACTGATAAACCCGAACGGGCCTAACTGAGAACATGTAGATTTCCACAAGTTGATGGGTTGCCTGTTCTACTACATGAAATATATGAGATACTTGAGCACATATATATATACGAAAAATAACATGTTTTCTCATAATCTGATAATACATTTTGTATTAGCATCCAAGTAGGAACTTTATTATAAGTAGCTAGCAAAGATTAGAACATTTATGTGTACCAGTACAATATTCTAACTAAAAACAACTACTATTAAGATGCATTTTCTTCTATTCATAATTAAAAATCGATCACTACAAACATGATTTTACAATCTCACCAACAGAAGACACAAATCCTGAGTACTCTTTCTATAGATCTAAATTCATTCCCCGCTGCGCAACTTCCGTTGATCTTCGGATCTCGGCATGCTGATCATAAGAAGATGCTGGTGCACGCGGGTGAAAATACAAACGAAAGAATCCCCATTCGAGTCGCGGTTTCACAGCCCCAGCAAAATGTAGTAAACTAGGGTTATAGGTAATGCAATAAGCATCCCGAATATAACTCTGCAAGGTAGTAAAAAGACGATTAACAAACAAACAAGGCCAGCGTATTAGATGGAGAGTAATAAAGAGGAGCACGGTACTTACGCTGTGCTTAGTATATCAGGGTGAACACCGTACTCCTTGGCGAACACAAAGGGCACAATTCCTTGTGGGAGAGCCGCCTGATAAATCATAGCCAAATATAAATCAAGTCTAACATATATACATAGAGGAAACTACATATATATAAATATAACCACTCACCTCCATTATCGAAACGCAAGATTACATTAGCTTTCATCTCAACTTTTATCATCTAAAACTAGCTTACTTTATCCATTAACTAGTCATTTTCCTAACCCTACGTAGCTAGATGTCTTTTTATCATAAATAAAAATAGTTTTATTAGTATATATATATAAAGAAAATGGTGAATTTGCTATGTATTATGTCACTAATATTGCTTAACATATATCTCCAAATGGTAAATAAATAAGTATATAATATTTTTTTATTGATGAATGTACTAATTTGCCCTTATTTAATATATCAACTTTCTTAATATGTTACAAGATTTTGTATTTAATTCTTTTATATGAATTTTAGGCATAAGAATAATTAAATTGTTTGTGTAGAAAAAATAATCAAATAATTTTTTTAATTATTTTTTAGTTATTTGTATATGATACATTAATTGTGTACATAATTAAGTATATTTATAATTTAAAAAATTTATGATGTGAAATAGGGATGCATGAGGGGCTGACCTGGACAATGGCGACGTGTAAAAGGACATCACGGAGGCCAACGGCAATGGAGGCAGCAGCCATGACAGCTGGACCGGTGAGGAACCTGACAGCCATGGCGAAAGTTGCTACTGAATTCCCACATGCTATGATTCTTGGTTGCAATGCCATGAACAGACCTGCAAATTCCAAATGATGCCCACATTTTAATATTATTACATATATTCCTTGATACTTTATAGAGTCTCGAGGGTATGTTATTGCAAGAGGACAGCATAATGTATGTCATTATCATACCATGTCATGTGTCATATGACTCCATATCCCCACCACCATATCATGTACCCCATTCACCCATCCATCCATCCCATCATCAACCTTTCTAAACATAAACTCACTTTGCCCATTTGCTTTGATCTCACCTTTTCTCATCTAACAATATCTTACTTTACCCATTAAGTTCTCACGTTCGGAACAGTATAAGGTCGATAGACTACTTCTCCTATTGTCAATTAGTTTTAGGACGGAACTGGACTAACGCACTCTACGGTCAGTATATAGCGAGATTAGCCTCTATTTGCCTCACGGTCCTATCAACCTTTGTAAACATAAACTCGCTTTATAACCACTCACCTCCATTATCGAAACGCAAGATTACATTAGCTTTGATCTCACCTTTTATCATCTAACACTAGCTTACTTTATCAATTAACTAGTCATTTTCCTAACCCTACGTAGCTAGATATCTTTTTATCATAAATAACCAAGTAAATTGCGTATTTAAGTAAACCAATGAAAGCATGCAGTGCACTAGGAGAGTGATGATGATGACGATGACCCAATTAAACCCTAATCGAAATATAAATATTATGTCTGTCAGTCACGCAAGAGAATCTGAGATTTCCCACCAAAAAAAAAAAAAAGAATCTGAGATTGTAAAATAGGGCATAACAAAAGCGGGCCCACCACGGGCCAGGCGTAGTAGTAGTAGTCCATACTGGTTGAGATGATTATGAGATAGTACAAGCAGAAGAAAACCAAACACAGTGACGATGATGATGATGACCAACACTGAGGAAACATATTACAGAGAGAAGAGAGAGAGACACTGACCCAGACTGAACATGGCCATGCCGAGTCCTGCATCCGACAGTATGGAGATCGACTTTGCTATTATGGCAGGCATTTCCAAATTCCACCTAAACCAAACACCCATCATCATTAATTTAATTTAATCCCCCTCTTACCCTAATTATTATAGATTATAGTATTAACTTCTTTTTGAATCACAATGGCCCCCACCTGAAGGAAACGAGTGACCATACTAGACCAATCAAGCTCGAGTATGTGTTGGGGTTCCTGATTAGCTTTCTCCAAACCATGATTAGTATCAGTCTCGTCATCACGCTCGCCGGCGGCAAAGCTGTTTTGCTTGCCTTGCCATCGCCGTTTTCTTCGTTGTCTATTACTCTGTTTCCGAAGCTGAAATCCTCCCTCTCCAAATACCCTCCTTCTTGCCCTTCTCTTTGCCCTTCTACTGCCATTATTTTATTAAATTACATCAAAAGGCTAATCATATAATTATCACTCCCTCATTAATCACTATAAAGTGTATATACTTACTTACCAAAAAAAAATAAAGTGTATATACTTAGTTTATACTTTATGCTATTAAATAGAAATTTCGGAGATACCTTGTGGTTTGAAGTTTTTTTGAATTTTGTCCAACATTTTGCAGCTAGGATGCTGCCCTCAAATTTTCGTTGTTCTTAAATATTGTTCAAATTCGATAAAGTTCCTCAAACTCCGTTATGTTCATAAAAAATTTTTAAAAAAAAGAAAATAAAGTCAAAAAATTTTTTTTAAAAAATATGAATTGTTTCTATTTTGGGTTTAATTCAAAAAAAAAATTAATTAATTAAAAATATATTAAAATAAAAAAAGAAAGAAACTTTCTCAAACACCATGGTGTTTCTTTTAATTTCTTTTTAAAGTAAAAACAAAATCAATTTTTTTACTTTATTTTATAAATAAATAAACAAGTGTTTCTATTTTAATTTCTTTTTCGATTTTACTTTATTTTATTTTGTTTTTAATATTTTGTTGGGCAAATATGTTATGAACGAATTTGATGAAGTATTATGGATTTGGACAAAATCTGAAAATAACGAAAACTTAGAAGGCATCATCCGAACCCAAAATTTTTTGGGTTAAACCAGAAAAATCCTAAACTACGACAATACCATACGGAATTTACCTTTAATTAAATATACACATTTTAGTATGATAATATATGTGGTAAAGAAAAAGAAAAAGGAGAAATAAATGAAGTACCTTTGGCAGGGGAGACAGTCATTTTGACTTCTTTGATAGACTGATCCGAAACCCCATAATCATGATTACCGGCAGCGGCGCCTCCACCAAATACGTCGGAGACGGGAGAAGCGCTGGAGCTCCAAACAAACATATGAAGATCCTTAGGTGTAGCACCACCACCAGGTGCTTCCTTCTTCCCCTTAGTGGGAGAGAACATGCCAGGGTTAGGGGCGGGGTAATGAGCAGCAGGACCGGGTCGGGCCTGTTTGTTAGCAGCAGCAGCGGCCATCTCCTCGTCAAAGTTCGAAGGCCTCGACGGTGGACCAAAGACGTCAGAGGGACCAAAGTTAGACCCACGACCTGCAACAGCACCTGACATGGAGTAGAAATCGGAGTGATTGAAGCTTGACCCACGAGGCGTCGGGTTGCGGGACGACTGGAGAGAATAGATCTCGGCGTTTGTTAGGTTTGACGGACGTGGTGTCGTCGACGAGAATCCACCTTGATGAGACCTTCTTGAGTATATATCGGATCGAGATGCGTTGGATTTACGAACCGTAACGTGGAGCTTTCCGTCTTCTTTCACCTGAGCTTCCGTCTCCAATGGCTGCATACGACCGTCCAGAGACACCACGTCGGAATCCACGTGAATTGACACAATTGACCCTGCCGTGTCCGGGAACTGCTCGGATATCAGTAGCCGCGCCGCCCGGAACTCAAACATGAACAGCATCAACGTGTACCTGAGAAATTAAATACGTAATTTAATTAATTACTTCAGATTCAACCAAAGAGTTAATAATATTAATTAAAAAAAGAAAAATACCAGATAATGCACTGGAGAACGACGATCTGGACCATGAGAGAGCCGGAGAAGTCGCCGTACATTCCCTTGAGGAGAGGGATCCCCATGACGAGCGTGTTCGGGAGAGTCGAGAGAGAAAAGAGAGTAATAGTCCACTCGAGAGTTCCCCGGCGGGAGAGTCTCGACCAAATCCCGAGCACCACCAACATAATCAGCTTCTGCAGGGTATCCGCAGCAATGAACCTCATGTTCATCTGATACGGGTTATTACTGGATATAAAATGGAAAGAAAGCAACGGCACAGCGAACATGGCGACGAACCGGTTAATACCCGAACACTGATCCGGAGTAAAAATCTTCCACCACCGTACAGAACCGTAAGCGAGTATCATGGCGACGTATAACGGCACCATCGCCGTCATGACGTTGTAGAAATCCTTTCCGGTGATCATTTTTCTGTGAGACTTTCTGTTGAGATTTGGTGGTAGCTAAGCGAGGAGCATCGGGGGGTTTTATTTTTGGGTTTAGGGGACGTTGTGGGTGGTGGGTGGGTGGCTACCGAGATCAAGGGGTATATCGGTAAGGGGATAATTATATTTTATTTTAAAAAAATAATTTTGGGGAAATTAAATAAGGGTAATTTTGTTGAGTAGCACAAAGTAGAGGGGTTTGAGAGTGGGAAATTTGGAGTTCCCCAAAGCAGGAGTGTGGGTTTGGGGGAGTGTGGGGGGTTCGTCTTTATATACATCTTTTTGTTTAATTTTCTAGTAAATTGTGTTTCTATTTTTTTTTTGTTAAAATAAAATGTAGAAATTCTGCACTTTGTTTTCAGCTGTTTGGATTTGGAGACATGGGTTGTATAAAAGTGAGTTGAGTTTGGGGACATAAACATGGGTTTTCTAAATAAGTGTATCTATTTAAAAGTATATTTTATATCACTCTTATTGATAATAAAAAGGGTAGTTAGTGGATTAAAATTATAAAAAGTATTTAATATAGTCAATGTATTTTGAAATATTGTTTTAAACGTTTTCTAAAATGTCAATGGGTATTTAACAGATTTAATATAAGTGGTTTTTATAAGTTTGAAATATAGTATCAAATTTACACAGTAAGTACGTATATGTAGTTTTCTTTATAAAGAAAAAGGTAATTGTAAGTTTATAAATTTTATAATTTCCTGTGGTATATAAGTAAAAAAAAAGAGATGAAATAAAATCGGTATGGGGGGTAACGAAAGTGACGAAACCGGGTTTGAAAGAAGAAAACTTGACATGAAGATGTCTTCTTAGGATACTTATGAAAGGCATTATATTTTTTGGTTGGAGAAAGTAGTGCTGGCAAAAACTGACCCGATCTAACAAACCCGAACCCGAATTCGACCTGGCCATGGAAATATTGAAAAATAGAAAATATTCGAAACCGACCCGCTTGAAATCGATTTAACCCGATATACTAAATTATTGGAACGGGCGAATCCGAAAATGACCCGAACCCAATGAAACCCGAGTAGAATAACCCGATAACGACCCGATGGCTTGAAGTAACCCGACCCGAAATGACCTGTTAACCCAAAGTCACTCGATCCTAAATGAACCGATAGCATGAATTAACCCGACCCAAAATGATCTGACAACCCAAAGTAACCCAACCCGAAATAACCCGATAGACTAAAGTAACACAACCAAAAATGAATCGATAGCCCGAAGTAATTTTACCCAAAATTACCCGACTTATAACAAAAAAATTATTATAAAAATTTGTTCATTTAAACAAGACCAACTTATATGAAAAGATTATTATCAATATTTGTTTATTTAAACGAGACCAACTTATAATAATAATAAATTTTTATAAACATTTGTTCATTTATACAAGAGCAACTTATATGAAAAGATTACTATGAACATGTGTTTATTTAAACGAGAGCAACATATAATAACATGTTATTATAAACATTTGTTCATTTAAATGTGACCTACTTATAACAAAAGATTATTATAAACATTTTTTCATTTATATATACTTATTATATGAAAAAATTAGTATAAATATTTGTTTATTTAAACGATATTAACTTATAATTAAAAGGCTATTATAAATATTTGTTCATTTAAACATTTATTCTCTTTCTTAAAAAAAATATCTTACAAAAGATATTGTCTTAATTTGAGGATGTTAAAGTATAAAAATATATTTGTAGTATTATCTTAAAGAGTTAATTTATCTAAAAAAATAAAAATAATGTATTTAAACAAAATAACAACTTATAATCATATTTATAAAAATCAATGTCTTTAACGATGAACAATAATTATCACTTGTTTAAATAATTTCCAACTTTAATATCTAATAGACCTGTCCAAAATTACCTGAATTCCAACCCGAACGTAAGTTGACCCGACTTTCAACCCGATTAACCCGTCCCAATTACATTTCTACCAAAAAGATTAAACACCGAAGTAACCCGATTCAAAATGGCCCAAGAACCGAATTAAGTTGATCCGTTATGAACAAAGAAACGAGACAACTTGAAACAAATTTCAACCCAAAGAATTGGTACCCGACCCAAACCGACCCGAGACATACCGCTTTAAAAACAAGCCTGTTTTGAACCCGACCCGTTATCCCATTTGACACCACCTTTTAGAATCGAAGATACCCGATAACCCGCTTCAACAAGAACAATTGGTACCCGACCCAAACCAACCCGACCCGAGACACCCGCTTTAAAGCCAAGTCTGTTTTGAACCCGACCCAATTTCAACCCGGACTTGTTATGACTTGACCTGAACCCGACCAGTTAGACCCGTTTTACACCTCTAGGAGAAAGTAATTATAATTGAAACAATACTGTAAAAGTAAGATACGAACAAGTTGGGTTTTTAACCTAACATGTAACGACAAAATATGAAATATTATAATTGAAGACATGGGTATAATCTGATTACTTTCCCCTAGTACTTTTTTTTTGATACAGGGGCAAGTAAACAAATAAAAAAATGTAGAAGTTGATCGTCCTACAATATTATTTTAGATGAGTTATATAACGTTCTGTAAAAGGTTTTCGTCACTTGTACCCGAGCAAAGACCAATATATGCGAGCTTATCTATAACGACATTGCTTTCCTTAAAGATATGTTGGATTCTAACTTGTATACACCTTGAAATCAGAATGATGATGTCAGAAATGATCATATCCACTTTTCTTGGAAGATTTGATTGAGTTAATAAGTTTAGGGTTATCCCCTTGATTTCAATGATTTTGAATTCTAAACTTATGACCTTTTGGAGACCCTCTCTTAGAGTATAAGCTTCCACTTTAATGATAGTTTTTTATCCACATCGACCCATTCTTGTAGCAAGTGTTATTGCATTTGTGGTCTCGAATGATAAAGCCAAAGACACATTGATCATTAGAGTTTTTAGAAGCATCAACATTAATTTTGATAGAGTTTAAGCTTGGTCTCTGCCATTTAATGTTTTTTTGTTGCAATTTGTCTTTGTTTTGGAGACCTTGTATTACAATTTGGTGTTTTTGAGGTAGCCTCGTCCTAGTCTTTAATCTGTTTTTGGATTAATTGATTTAAATCCTATGGATTTTTTTTCCTGTTAAAGTTTGTTTGGTTTCCCGTTAGTCAAATGTTCCACCATGTAACCAATATTTGTCTTAATTCTGTTGGTTTACATTTTTCATTTACATCAATGATGATGTCCATAACTTTGTGACATGTTGGGTCACAATTGTATAAGAAAGTTTGAATTTTACCATTTTTGATATTATGTAACGTATACGGGCATTTGAAGAAGAGATGTTTAACACTCTCTATCTGGTGTTGACAAAGTTCGCAATGCATTAAGACCGAAACCTTTTGTTTTCCCAGTTCTCTTTTGTTGGGTGCCATCTAGGGACAGTTTTCACAAAAGGTTTTTAACTTTTGACATTATGTATGGATAGAATATACATATTCGTGTAATAAGGGGTTACATATATAAATAACTATAATAAGAAGGTGGTTTGTTAGAGTAAAGTACACGGATATATATACCCTAGAATGTAACAGAATTCGGTTAAGGCAATATACACAGTTCATTTCATCTCTCTGTACTCTCTCTTCTACCTTCAATTGGTATCAGAGCAATGAAGGTTTTGCCGTAAAATACATTCTTCCACATATATTTTCACAATCGATAGTCCATGGATACTAGTAGTGATGTTCAGGATACAGATCCTAACTTGGATCATCCAGATCTTATACCTAATGTTCAAACTGGAGCTAACTTAGGAGCTGGTCTTTCACCTGGAATCGAACGAATTCTTCCAGGAAATTCTGCCGATCCACTTTACCTTGCGCCATCAGACAATCCTGGTATGCAATTGGTGTCCACATTGTTTGATGGATCCAATTTTTCTTCCTGGAAACGAGGCATTCATATGGCGCTTGGAGCGAAATTGAAGCTTGGCTTCATCAATGGTTCGTGTATCAAAGACAAAGATGATATGGAGAAGGCTGCTCGTTGGATTAGAGCGGACTATATGATACGTTGCTGGCTTATTCATTCCATGAAACGCGAGATTGCTGAGCAATTTGCTTATGTAGAATCTACTAAGGAGGTGTGGGATGAGATTTTGGAATGATATTAGGTATCGAATGCTCCACTGATCTATCAAATTCATAAGAATCTTTCCTCTATGAATCAAGATAATGCTTCAGTTTCGGTTTATTATGGCAAACTTAAGAAGCTTTGGGATGAATTGCAAGCTCATGATGCTTTACTAGTGTGTTGTTGTGCTGGTATTGTTCACTGTAAATGTGAAATACCTAAAATCCTTGCAGAACGAGAGGCTAAGTCACGATTGATTCATTTTTAATGGGATTAAGTGATCAGTATGATCATGTCAGATCTACCATTTTATCTCTTGAGGTTTTGCCTTATCTGAGTCGTGCTTTTCACATGATATGACAAGTTGAAAAGCAACGAGAGATTACTTCTACTTTTTCTATCCATCATGAGGCACTAGCTGTTGATAGGCAAGTTCCTCATCGACAAGTAGGAGGTAGTAGACAAGATTTTTGCAAAGATAAATGGGACAGAAAGTGTGATCACTACAAAGAAAAGGGACATTTGAAAGAAAGTTATTTCAAGTTATATGGCTTTTCTGATTGGTATAAAGGTTCGAAGACTCCTTCTACTAATAGATCTCAAAATCAATCTCGTAATTCTAGTCAACATGTGGCTGCTAATGCCTCTTCAAGTCCACTTCTACATACTCCTTTGGATGATCAGATTCCTAAAGGAGTTGATTCCAACACTGTTTCCTTGGTCTTTCAAGAAATGCTTCGATTGTTAAACAGCAAATCAGGCCATAATGATGCCTCTGGCTCTGTCAACTTTGCAGGTACTACACAATCTTTTATAACCACTACTACATCTCCTCCATATATATGGATTATTGATTCTGGAGCCAGTGACCATATTTGTTATTGTGCCGAGTTATTTTCCAATATGATTGTGTTGACTAAACCAATTCAGATTGGTTTACCTGATGGCTCTTTGAAGATTGTTACACATACAAGATCTGTCTCAGTCTCTCCCACTTTGACATTGTAGAATGTTCTGTTTATGCCTGGATTTAAGAATAATCTCATTTCTGTCCATCGTATTATTACTCAGTCTTCATACACAACAATGTTTAATTCTGAAACTTGCTTATTTCAGGACCCTACTACTGAGACAGTCATAACAACTGGTCATCTTGATGGAGGTTTATACAAACTTGCTAGTCAATATCATTCTCCAGTTTCTAATAATGTAGTGGGTTGTAATGTTGTTGACAAACCTTCATTACATACTTTTCACGCTAGACTTGGTCATTCTTCTTTACCTAAGCTACAACACATTTCTGAATGTCCATCTTCTTCAATCACATCGTTGAATTGTGATATCTGTACTCTAGCTAAACAACACAAATTACCTTTTGCACGAAGTACTTCTTATGCTTCTCATGCATTTGCCTTGTTACATGTGGATATATGGGGCCCTTATCACACTAAATCTATTTGTGGTGCAAGATATTTTCTCACTATCTTGGATGATTTTACTAGATGTACATGAACTTTCCTTATGGGAGATAAGATGCAGGTACTAAGAATTGTCTTTGGATTTCTGACTTATGTGAAGACTCCGTTTAATGCTGTGGTGAAAATATTTCGTTCTGATAATGGTTCTGAGTTCCTTCAGTATTCTTTGCAAGAGCTCTTCATATCACATGGGATTCTTCATCATAAATCATGTCCTTACACTCCTCAACAGAATGGTAGAGTTGAGAGAAAGCATCGTCATCTATTATCCACTGCTCGTGCCATTCGTTTACATGGTAATTTACCATTGAAATTTTGGGGTGAATGCATACTCTTAGCAACTTACTTGATCAATCTCATGCCATCTTCTATTCTTAACTGGAGAGTTCCTTTTGAAGTGTTGCATCAAAAACAAGTTTCTCATGCTCACCTTCGAGTCATTGGATGTTTTTGTTATTGTCTTCTTCCTTTCAAAGACAAATTTGAGGCAGTTTCTAGGCCATGTGTGTTTATTGGCTATCCTCTAGAACAAAAGGGTTACAAAGTCTATGATCTGGAGAATCATAAATTTTTTGTTACCAGGAATGTTTCTTTCAGGGAGGATATTTTCCCTTTTTAGCCTTCTAACAACACCTCTTTGCCTATTTCACCCTCTTCCTTACCCTTGGTATCACCTTCATGTGATATACCAACTGATCTTACTCCTAATTTATTTACCCCTATCATGCCTTCCTCTATTGTGTCCCCATCTTCATCTTCTCATCCTCCTTCATGTCCTTCTCCTTCTACTCTTGATCCTTCCTCTTCATCTCCATCTTTTTCCTCCCCTATCCAGGTTCCATTTCTTTCTCCTTCTCCTCCTATCCCTATTATACCAACACGACCACATTGAACCATTCATAAGCATGCCCACTGACAAGATCTTTTCCTATGGTCATTTTTATCTTATCAAAATATAATCCCGACTTAGCACTAAAACGAGTATAGTGGTTAAGTAAGGGTCGAACCCAAGAGAGTTTTGTTATTCCTATTAAATTCAATTATTGATTATAGATTCAAGTGACAAAGGAGGGGAGGGGGTTTGAGTGAATTTATGCACACAAAACTTATGAAAGAAAGTAAGACAACGAGTAAGACAATAATGGGTGAATCTACACTAGGTTGATTCTTAGCATGCGATTTCTACTTTGGTGAGTTCCTTTTTACAAGTTTTCAAGTAATCTCCCGTCTCGATCATATATATGTGTTGAGCCAACCGGCATCAACACAACTTAATAGGTTAGTGTTCCGTAAACCTACAAGAACAATTAACAAGTTAGCTTTCAAGCAAAGACTAAGGGATATAAAGAAAAGATTAAAACCGTTAAACTTATCTTTATATTTGTGTTCTTTTAAGCAATTACAACCCGTTATTACTTATAGTTTACTACTAGATTAAAGATCCGAACCCGGAATCTATTAATCCTAGTTCTTTGCATGCACTTTAGAACCTAAGGTGATCAATCTTAAGTGATAGTAAAACATGCAATTAGACAATGAAGATCAAGGAAACACAAAGTATTACTGAATGAAAACTTATATTAGAAAGAACTTAAAACCAAAGTAACAATGCGGCTTCAAATCAACCCAATGTAGCAAGGGAGTTAGCAACTCATTACAAAGGTACCAAGATAATTTTAATGGAAAAAGTGGGTTCTAATTGGATTCATTCTAGCAATCAACCCTAGGTCTATTTATACTACAAATGGCACTAAATAGGAGTAAATGACCAGCCCAACACAACCACCATTAATGCCATAAAGGTGGTGTAAACAACCGGAGTAAAGCCTCTGTCGCTGAACCACAGGGGCGGCCTTCAGATCCGCAGGGGCGGTTCAGGCGAAAACGTTTGATATTCTTCGTAGCCGCAGGGGTGGCCTAGAAATTCCGCAGGGGCGAATATTTAATGGTCTTCAAACATCTGACTCTTCAAATTTTTGTCACTTCAGATGCTGAGCCGTAGGGGCGTCCCAGTGACAATGCGGGGATGGTGACACTGACTCTTCATCTTCCAGCTCCCAGGTTGAGGCGCAGGCAAAGGCGCAGGGGCGCTGGTCTTCGCTTCTTTAGGGCAAGTACCACAGGGGCGCCAAGGGTTGACGCAGGTGCGGTGACTGTCTTCGTTCCTGGCGCTGGCAAAGGCGCAGGCTGCGCTCCAGAGTATGGTGTCACCCGCAGGGGCGGTGACACTGCTCCCCGGGGGCGGTGAGGCAACAAAAGCTTTGCTTCGTGAATGATCTTCACTCCTAAGTGCTTATAACTCCTTCTTTATCTTCTTTGAGTCTTCTTCTTCTAGACCAAGGAGTTAGTAGCATAAACCGACACTAATGTAACAAAGAGACTCTAAAAATTAACCTAAATGATAGTGATTCCATCACCTATCAAACTCTCCCATACTTAGACCTTTTACTCGTCCCGAGTAAAACAAATGACATCAGTTTTTTAAACTCAAAGGCCTCAGGAAGCATGGGCAAGCAGAAAAGAAAATGAAAACAAAAGAAAAGCCAAGAAAGAAAGAGGGAAAAGAGAGGAAATGTGAGAAAAAGGTGAGAAAACTACCATCCTTATTGCTCAAAGAGTGACCTACCCGGACAACCTCCTTATGACTCCCCTTCTTATGTCGCCAAACGCCGGAAAGGGAACCTACACTCGGTGCCGCTCATTTTGCCAAGGTGCCCTTTCCGGTTTTCACCTTGACACTCTTCTTCTTTTTCTTTGATGATCTCACTTGGAACTCACATCCCTCAAGTCCAATTTTGCACCAACCTAAGGTTGGTCAGACTACCTTCTTTTTACCTAAACCACCCTTTCGGGTTTTCGATTTATCCAAGGATTTATATGCCTTTTTTCATTTTCTTTGTTTTTTTTTTTTTTGAATTTCAAACTGAATTCAAACTACAAAAACTTACAACAACTCAAATAGACTATACATGCAATGATATATCCCTCCCCCATACTTGAAGTACACTTTGTCCTCAAAGTAGAAAATGAAGCAAAGATAAATGTGGGAAAGGGAGAAATGATGATACCACTAGTGGGATGGTCCGGCTGGACCATCCGGACCCTCCTCCGGTGGGTACGGGAAGTGGCGGAAGAAGTGCTCCTGCCGGCGGTAGATGTCCTCAATGCGGGTCTGCTGAGCCTCCATCCGGTGGCCAAAAGAGGTCTCAAAGCTGGCTTGCCAAGCCAACTGCTGAGCCTCCAGTTGCTGCTGTTGGGTCGCCTACCAAGCATCCTGCCTCTGGTCGAAGTGGGAGGTCATGGAGGTGGCAAAGCTCGTCTGACACCTCTGCTGCTGCTTAAGCATGGTCCGTTGGTACTCGGTCTGCCATGCCTGATGCTGGGTGGTCAGGGCCGCCATCTGAGCCTGTAGGCTCGCAAGAGCCGGATTCTCATCTGGTGCTGCAGTAGGCATCTCCTCGTCGTTGGGGACCGGCATGTGCTCCTCATGATGAGCCGGCTGGAGCTCGCAGCATGCCTCTCCACAATGGCCACCTGAGGCAGCCTCGGCACAAAAGGGTCCGCCGGAATGTAAAGCTCGGAGAGCTCATCTCCAAGTGGCAGTGGCCGTGGGAGATAGGTTATGTGGCTCCCGTCGGCAAAAGAGAGCCAGAAGAGGTTGTCGCCGTCCCTCTTGAGGAGCTTGCACCTCCTCAACATCCCCTCTGTGTAGAGAGGTGCCTCCAACCCATCCTCTAGGCCGGACAGATCCATAACCTGTGAGGCGATCAAGGAGATCACCCCACCACCAACAATGTCCCTCGGCTCGTTCTTCCTAATTCGCTTCAAAGCGGTAAGGAAGAGGGACGACCAATCCATCACCTTCTCGCTCATCGGAAGGCAAGAGTATAGTAGTGGAAGGTCCTTGAGGGCGACCTTGTTCTCCTCTTTGTGTCCACAGAAGACACTCATGAGGATCTTGGAGAGGTGCCTCAAGCAAGGGTGAGTGAGTTTGTTGGAGTACTCACCCCTGCATGAAACTCTAATCCGGTAGCAGCCTGCCAGAACTCACACAGGTCCGAAGTCGGGACTGGATCCCACCAGTTCTCGGAAGGGTTGAGAGCCACCCCGAAGGCCTCTTGTAGCTGGTAGTAATCAAGTGTGTATTTTGTCTTGTTGAACTTGAAGGTGAGTCCAATACACACATGATCCTCCTTCTCCATGGTGAAGGTGGCTATGAACTGTCGACTGAGCTCGGGATACGTTGGAGCACTCTTCTGTAGAAAGTCTCCGAGCCCAGCATTGGCTAGAAAGGACTGCATGCTCTCCAGCATGCCTAGCTTCTCTAATGTAGGAACGTGCAAAAACCGATTTGCTTACACAACCCGATCTTGCACAGTCCTATAACGAGCTTTCTCACCCTCCGACATCTTGTGCTTCCTTTGAGGTTCCATTCTTTTAGATGATTAAGCAAAAGAATTAGCAACCTCCAAAGATAGGGAAAGAAAACGAACCCTCTATTGTGTTTTCCGCAGGGGCAGCTGAAGATGCGTAGGGGCGTTGAGGCGCAGTTGCGGCAGCTTGCAGGCGCAGGGGCGGGAGAAGTGTAGATGGTGATTTTGGATAGCTTACGTAGGTGGTTGCTCTTGGGGGTTCTCCGGTGGCTTTTTGCTGGTGGAGTTGTCGCTGGAGATGCTCAGAGTGGAGGGTAAAGAGTGTGAGAGAGGTAGGAAAGGTTGTGGGTTAAGGTTTGAAGGGGGAAAGGTGTTAGAGGGCGTAGTGCGGCACATGGGCGTTGGAGCTGGTGGTGGTGGAGTTGTAGAGGTGGCGCAGGGGCGTCGGAGCTGTCGGTGTGAGAGGGGAGCGCAGGGCGTGGGCGTGAGGGAGTAAGGTTCGAATGAGAAGTGTGTTTGGTGAAGGACGAGAGTAGGTGGGTGTGGTAGGTGTAGGCAATTTTTTGGGATCCTTATTTTTTTTTCTTTTCTGGGTAAACCCGCAGGGGCGGGGGCTTGTCGCCGCGGGGGCTGGAGCTTGTCGCCGCGGGGCGGTGACAAGGAAGAGGGGGCACGCAGGCTCAGCGCCGGGGGCGGCGCTGAGGATGTGTGTCAAGAATGGCCGCCGCAGGGGCGTAAGGGAGTCAACGCGGGGGCGGTGACCAGTATGTTGCAGACGCAGATCTAGCGCCGGGGGCGGCGCTGGGCAAGGATGTCACCGCGGGGGCGGGACACTGAGCCGTAGGGGCGGTTTTCTTGACAAAGGCTCATCTTCTTATTCTTTCGGGTTGCCTCCCGGGTAGCGCCTTTGTTTTACGTCGTTGGCTCGACGTAAGGGCTCTACTTCTCTGACTGTGCTTCCTCTAGCACCATCTCATCAATTGGATCGTTCTTTACTCCTTCAAGCTAAGACTTTAGCCTTTGTCAGTTTACCTTGAACACCTTGTGCATTTGGGGATCATAAAGATCCACAGCTCCGTGAGAGTATACTTCGGCTACCACGAACGGCCCCGTCCATCTTGAACGCAGCTTACCTGCGAAGAGTTTCAAACATGATTGAAAGAGAAGTACCTTATTACCTACCTTGAAGTCCTTCCGGAGAATGTTTCGGTCATGCCATGCTTTAGTCTTTTCTTTGTATGCAGTGGCATGGTCATATGCATCTAACCTCAATTCCTCCAACTCTTGCAATTGGAGTTTCCAGAATTCTCCCACTTCCTCTATGTTCATATTGCACTTCTTTACCGCCCACCAAGCTTTGTGCTCTAGCTCCACCGGAAGGTGGTAAGCTTTCCCAAACACGAGCCTGAAATGAGACATCCCGATAGGAGTTTTGTAGGCTGTCCGATATGCCCATAGAGCGTCGTTTAGCCTTGCACTCCAATCCTTCCGTCCGGGAGAGACCTTCTTTTCAAGGATGGTCTTTATTTCCCGGTTAGATACCTCAGCTTGGCCATTTGTTTGTGGATGATAAGCTGTTGACACTCGTTGGTGGACGTGATACTTCTTAAGGAGAGCCGTGATCGTCTTGTTGCAAAAATGGGTACCCCTATCGTTGATTAAGGCTTTCAGAATTCCAAATCGTGCAAAAATGTTTTCCATAAGAAAAGCTGCAACCGCTTTTGAATCATCAGTTTTGGTGGCCTTTGCTTCCATCCACTTGGAAACATAGTCCACCGCAACCAAAATATATGTGTGCCCGAATGAAGTAGGAATTGGCCCCATGAAATCAATCCCCCAAACGTCAAATATTTCGCAAAATATAAGAGAGGATTGGGGTATTTCATGTCTTCTTGAAATATTTCCTACCCTTTGGCATCTATAACACACTTTGCAAAACGCAAAAGCGTCTCTAAAAATGTGTGGCCAAAAGAAACCGGCATCCAAAACTTTTCTTGCAGTTTTGTTTGCCCCAAAGTGCCCCCACATGCTTTAGAATGACACAAATTTAGGACGGATTGTACCTCATTATCCGGAATGCAACGGCGGATCACTTGGTCACTACAATGCTTCCAAATGTAAGGATCATCCCAAACGTAGTGTCGAGCTTCAACCTTTACCTTCTCTCGTTGTGCCTTGGTGAAGTCTGGATGATACTCCTTCTTGACAATGAAGTTCACAATGTCAGGAAACCAAGGCTTAAATGACTGGAGCTTAAGACAAACCTCTGTCGACAATTCCGCAGGGGCGCCTAGACTGAGCCGCAGGGGCGGCTGGTGTGAGGCGCGGGGGCGGTTAGAAAACAGAGAGTTGTGTAAAATGTATCGTCTGGAAAACTTCCAGCTATCTCTTTTCCTTTTCCTGGATCCTCCTCTTCTTTTACTAGCCTGCTCAAATGATCGGCCACTAGGTTCTCAGCCCCCTTCTTGTCTCGTATCTCTAGGTTAAACTCACTTAGAAGGAGCACCCATCGAATTAATCGTGGCTTTGCTTCCTTCGTCGTCATGTGGTACCTAAGAGCTGCATGGTCAGTGAAGGTAATTACCTTTACCCCAAGTAGGTACTGTCTGAATTTCTCAAGGGAAACCACCGCTAACATTTCCTTCTCGGTGGTAGAGTAATTCATTTGCGCTCCATTGAGTGTCATAGACGCATAATGGATCACATGTGAAGCCCGTCCGTCTTTCTGTCCTAAGATAGCTCCAACGGCGTAATCGCTGGCGTCACACATGATTTCGAAAGGTTTCTCCCAATCCGGAGAACAGATGATTGGTGCGCTGGTGAGACATGCCTTCAAAGTGTCGAAAGCTTTCTTGCAACTCTCATCCACTATGAAGGTGACGTCTTTCTCGAGAAATTCACATAAGGGTGCCGAGATCTTCGAAAAGTCTTTGATGAAATGTCGGTAGAAACCTGCATGACCAAGAAAAGATCGGATTTCCCGAACATTAGTAGGATAAGGTAAACTTTGAATTACATCAACCTTTTCCCTATCTACCTCTATCCCTTTGGAGGATATTACATGTCCTAGCACAATTCCTTGTTCCACCATAAAATGGCATTTTTCTGAATTAAGGAACTAAATTGGTTTCAACACATTTTTTAAGAACAAGTTTTAAATGTCCTAAACATGCATCAAAATTGTCTCCATGGACGGTAAAATCATCCATGAATACTTCAATGAAATTTTCTATGTATTCGGAGAAAATTCTTATCATGCACCGTTGGAAGGTGCCGCGTGCGTTGCAAAGTCCAAATGGCATTCTGCGGTACGCAAAAGTGCCAAATGGGCAAGTGAACGTCGTCTTTTCTTGATCTTCCGGTGCAATAGCTATTTGGAAGTAGCCCGAATATCCATCAAGAAAGCAGTAGTACGGATGACCTGCAAGACGTTCCAACATTTGGTCAATAAAAGGTAATGGGAAATGGTCTTTACGTGTTACCTTGTTGAGCTTGCGGTAGTCAATGCAAACTCTCCATCCGGTTTGTGTTTTGCTCGGGACCATCTCTCCATGTTGATTTTCCACCATTGTGATGCCTCCTTTATTTGGAACCACTTGGGTTGGACTAACCCAAGTGCTATCCGAAATAGGGAAGATCATATCCGCTTGGAGGAGCTTCAACACTTCCTTCTTGACTACATCCATCATTGGCGGATTCAACCTCCGTTGAGGTTGCCTAGATGGTTTGGCTTCATCCTCAAGTAAGATCCTATGCATGCAAGTTGATGGACTTATCCCTTTGATGTCCGCAATGGTCCATCCAAGGGCCGTCTTGTGTTCTTTCAACACTTTCACCAACTTGTCTTCTTGACCGGTAGTCAACTTGTTAGAGATGATCACCGGCAAGGTACTGTTATCTCCAAGGAAAACGTACTTGAGGTGGGATAGAAGGTCCTTCAATTCTATTTCTGGTGCCTGCACTATAGACGGAAAAAGCTTCTCGCTTGGGGTTAGTAAAGTGGGCCCAATGGCCAAGTTGGAGATATGTAGCCTTTTATGCCCATCTAATTGGGCTAGGACCTCTTTCATGCTGGATGTTAATACATATTGTGATTTGAAACCATCAATGTCATGCTCAATTACATTTTTCAATTCATCAATATTAGAATTATCAAACACATCTTGCACAAAAGGTTCAACAATGTTAATAGCACATAAGGAATGATCATCACTAGGAAATTTCATTGCATCGTAGATGTCAAATTCCACTACTTCACCATCAAACTCCATGGTTAGTTTGCCACTAACATAATCATTTTTAGTCCTAGCCATTTTCAAAAATGGTCTACCTAACAATATCGGTGCAACATGCGAATCATTTTCCATATCCATTACGAAGAAATCCGCAGGAAATATTAGGTTGTCTACCATTACTAATACATCTTCAATTATCCCTTTCGGGTACACATTAGATCTATCAGCAAGTTGTACTACAATCTTAGTTTCCATTAATGACCCAAGGCCCAGTGATTTGTAAATAGAATATGGCAAAAACATTTATAGAAGCACCAAGATCAAGCATTGCTTTGTCAAAACGGGTTTCCCCTATAACACAAGGGATGCTTACCATGCCCGGATCGCTGCACTTCTTGGGCATTCTCCGTTGGAAAATGGCCGACACATGCTCACTTACTTGCACCTTTTATTTTCCCTTCAGGTTCTGATTCCTCTTGATAATGCATAGTTCCTTCAAGAAACGAGCATATTTAGGAATACTCTTCACTAACTTAAGGAGGGGAATGTTTACCTCCCATTTAGAGAAGGTCTCAAAGAGATCTTTGTCCTCAATGATTCTTCTCTTCTTTAGAGCCTCAGGAAAAGGAGCTGGTGGTTTCTCAGAGTACAGTGGCGAGAATTTAGGCCGGATGTAAGAATCCTTCTCAGTAGAACTTTCTGTCGAGTTTTCCACGAGGGCGTCAGTATACAGGCGCAGGGGCGGCTCAGGGGTTGTCACCGCAGGGGCGGAGACATCCAACCGCAAGAGCGGCGTTTGCTCGGTGGTGGGCGCAGTTGCAGCCGCCGGGGCGGCTGTGGGTGCGGTAAACTCGTCAGAGGGTTTGCTTTGTGATTCTTTTGCTGGTTTTTGTTGGATTTGCTCCCCACTCCTTAATGTTAGGGTACTAACATTCTCCTTGTGGCTTATAACCGTCTGAGAAGGAAATCCTCCAGAAAATCTAGCTTCGGTCCTTGTTATGGCTTCCGCCATTTGCCCAACTTGTTTTTCAAGGTTCTTGATGCTGGATTCTGTTGTTTGGACATGAGTAGCAAAATGTTTAGTCAAAACCTGCAACATATCCTCAGTTGTTTGATACTTACCTTGTCGAGGTTGTTGTTGATTTTGTTGATCCCTCTAACGAAAGTTCTGTTGATCACGCCAGTTGGGCATGAAGTTTTGCGTATAGGGATCGTTCCTAGGCCTTTGCTGTTGTGGTTGTCCATAACCCATTGTATTCACCTCAACATCGTCATCCTGGACTTGGGGACACATGTCCGTTGATTGGTATTTGTCAGCACACACTCCACATGCCTTCAACTGTTGTGTGGTTCCCATGAGTATTAATCTCTTCACCATTTCCTTCAGTTCCGCAAGCTCAGTGGAGATCTCACTCTTCCCGGAATCCACATCATGAACACCTCTCTTGGAAGGGGTCCTTCCAAAGTTGCGGGTCCCTTCAGCTAGTTCCTGTATCTTTTCCAAAGCATGGTCAGGGGTAGAGTTAAGAATGTTACCTCCACAAGCCGCATCGACGATACTCCTTTCATTGTCTAGCAAGCCATTGTACAAGTACAAGACTAGATCTTGAGTCGAATATCCGTGGAAAGGACAGCTGGATCGGAGGCGTGCCAATCTTTCAAAGTACTCATAGAGAGTTTCGTCCGCCTCTTGCTCGATGTTGCTTATAGCTTTCTTCAAGCTATTTGCCTTCTTGGCTGGGAAGTATTTCTCCAAAAACGCCTTGTGGAGGTTCTTCCAAGTGTCGATACTCCCGGATGGAAGGTGGTAATACCAATCATACGCTGCATCTTTGAGTGTGAAGCCGAATGCCTTCATCTTGATTTGCTCTTCGGTGATGTTGGCCGGCTTCATACTCATACACACGGTATGGAACTTCCCAAGGTGTTTGATGGGGTCTTCGCCACTTAACCCATCGAAAGATGGGAGCAAGTGAATGAGACCCGGCTTGAGCTCGAAGTTGATTCCTTCCCCTAATGTCGGTATAGTAACCGCAAGGGGGTTTTGAGCCAAAGTGGGCTGAGTGAGTTGACGAAGAGTACGATCAGTCATTTCTTGGTGGAGTTGTTGTTGTGTACGTTGCCGGATGTGCGTCCTCTCAATTTCAGGATCAAAGGAAGCAAAGCCGAAATTAGTAGCACGGGTTTGAACCATAAAAATGGTTCAAACCAATAATCAATAATCACAAAAAAATAAAAATAACCAAACTCCCCGGCAACGGCGCCAAAATTTGACAAGACCTTTCCTATGGTCGTTTTTATCTTATCAAAATATAATCCCGACTTAGCACTAAAATGAGTATAGTGGTTAAGTAAGGGTCGAACCCAAGAGAGTTTTGTTATTCCTATTAAATTCAATTATTGATTATAGATTCAAGTGACAAAGGGGGGGGGGGTTGAGTGAACTTATGCACACAAAACTTATAAAAGAAAGTAAGACAACGAGTAAGACAATAATGGGTGAATCTACACTAGGTTGATTCTTAGCATGCGATTGCTTCTTTGGTGAGTTCCTTTTTACAAGTTTTCAAGTAATCTCCCGTCTCGATCATATATATGTGTTGAGCCAACCGGCATCAATACAACTTAACAGGTTAGTGTTCCGTAAACCTACAGGAACAATTAACAAGTTAGCTTTCAAACAAAGACTAAGGGATATAACGAAAAGTTTAAAACCGTTAAACTTATCTTTATATTTGTGTTCGTTTCCTTTAAGCAATTACAACCCGTTATTACTTAAAGTTTACTACTAGATTAAAGAGCCTAACCCGGAATCTATTAATCCTAGTTCTTTGCATGCACTTTAGAACCTAAGGTGATCAATCTTAAGTGATAGTAAAATATGCAATTAAACAATGAAGATCAAGGAAACACAAAGTATTGTTACGTCTAGGAATAGATGCGCAAAAAGCCTTAAATTTATAACTCGTTATATATCTCCTAACTCCTAGCGAACCCGCAGTGTACGGGACGTTTTGTAGTAGGGATAGTATTCTGAGGTCGAACACAAAGACTGAGGTGAGATTGAATCGATTAATGACTAAGGATAGTGACGATCTAGACTAAGAAAAGAGAAAGGAATAAAGAAATAAAAATCTCAATGTTTTTGGGTTGGTTTTTAGGTGATCAATCAAAGATCACAAATCATGCGAAATCAACAATCAACTAAGCTAACACCACAAGTAGACAAGCAAAATACAAAATATGTAATCAAGGAGAGAAAAGCGGATTCTAGGGGTTGGAAATTCCGGTTATGGCATTGGACTCAAGCTATCTAATCATTCCTTGGATCAACTATAGTATGTTGGGAGTGAGTGTTTCTAGATTGGGATCAATCACCGGGTAGGTCTCATGGTCCACTAGTCCGTTCCTAAGGTCTCATCACCGGGTAAGTCTCAAAGAGCCTAAGGATAGGAATTCTATACAAACCGGATGGTATTCTAGGGGTCTAACCTCTCCTCACCGGGTAAGTCTCGGGAAGGCAAGTCCTAAACACCTATCCTAGCACACTCAGTCCAATAGCGGCTTGTGAGGCTCACTACTACCTAGAGTTCGTCATCTTCGGTATCTAAGAGTAAGAATTACCGGGTAAGGCTCTTCTAACACTTAGTTGCTAACACTAGGTCACCCTAGGATAGATTTAACTCAACAAACACTAGGATTTCAACAATCTAACAACCTAACACTAGGATTTCAACAATCTAACAACCTAACACTTGGATTTATCATTACAAGCAAGTTAATCAAAATCACAGGGTGTTCATCAAGATCCACGGCCGTGGTTTGTCTAGAACAAACCGTGGTTTCTAACAGTGACTAGGTTCAATCAAACGAATCATCCAGCATACATTTAAGTCTATTTTATCATAGTCCAAGCCATAACCATCCTTTCCTTACCCTAGAATCGCATCTATTTAGCCAACAACATACATCATCATAATCGAAATCATCAAGCATAAAATCATGGCATCCATTTGCAAGAAAATAAAGAGAAAGAGATGAACAAGTAGAACAAGGAAAACCAAGCTGAATATGAGATTTAGAAAGACTCTCAACCCTTCAAAAGAAGGTTCAATCGATTCTTACAACCTTAGAAAATGATTCCGATAATCTTCACTCTAAAATCTATCTAAGACTAATAATGGTGTGTTCTTCTCTTCTTCTCCAATGGAATTTTTCTTCTCCTCCAAGAGTAGCTCCAATCCAAGCTTCCAATTGAGAGAATCTTTCTTGTTGAGAGTGTGTGAGAGAATGGGAGTGAGTGTGGATGTGGATACCCCTAACAGCCTTGCAGGACCACCTATTTATCCTACAAATTTGCAAGAGTCGGCCATGAAGATCGTGGGACAGCTGTCACAACCGTCTGGCAAAAACCACGGCCAAAACCACGCCCGTGGAAGTCCCAGTGGCCGTGGTTTTGGTGCCTCAGCTTGTTTTGGATGTATAAGTCACGATTTGGTGCATGGCATGCACCAACAAGGTCCCATGAGTCCTCCTTAGCCCCTAGCTTGCATTCCAATGAGTCCGAAGGTGTGTCATCTCGAGGAACGATCCTCGAGTGTATCGATTAAGCTCCTAAATCTCCCAAAATACCTACAAAGCATGCAAAAGTCCGTGTAGACGTCTATCTCGACAAAATACATGAATTGAGTGCAAACGTCGTGAACTAGTGCTAAACCATGCATGAATGAGCGGAAAATCTATCTAAATGAGTGCCTAAACCTAAGTCATAAATCGTGTTATCAAAAATACCCCATACTTAAGGTTTGCTCGTCCCCGAGCAAGTCCCCAACTATAAACTAAAAGATGACATGATTTATGCATGCAGAAAAATAACAAAATCTTTTGGAGTTGTGCTTCTAATATTGGATCACCTTCATAGTCATGTTTCATGGCAATGGACAAGCAATCATGTATCAAATAGGTGAAGGCACGGAAAGACAATTATACTTAACTCGAAAGCATGCATGAAATGTAAAAATGAAGATGTCAAGATGATCATGAGCATATTCAATCTAGATCACTAAGTCTTACACACATGCAAATAGGTCACAAGGGCGTGTGAAATAAAAGGCCAAGAAACGTTCTGATTAGGTGGGAATTTTTCTAGGCTATGTGATGCTAATCCGGGAATGGAACTAACTTTACAACTTCACATTTTTATCAACTTCCCACAAGTGTATATTTTCTCCATCTTTTCTTTCTTTTTCTTTCACTTATTTTTGAGACAATGGCATTGGTGTACAAAAGCCGAAACCTTGGTGATTAGCCGTCCTCGGGTTTTTTATTTTTCGAGGTGCATCCACACCGGGCACACATACCAAAGCTCATGAGAACTATCGGTTTATTTGACTTTGGCAAGGCACAAACACCCGATCATGTGAATGGTGCCGAGTTACTCGTCATTTAAACCAACGTCCCCAAACCTATATTTTTGTCTACACTTTCATAACTGTTAGCATGAAATATTGTGATATTTTAGGCACGTTTTCTAAACGCATTTGATTCATACTGATAGTCTTTGATTGAGCATCGTTGCATATGTGAGCTAGTATTGCCTATATTGTCGATATGGATATCTACACTAGCTTTATGTTGATTATAGGTGATTGAAAGTCATTTCCGAACGGAATCGAGCAAAGAAGAGTTGATTGAATATGTCCATAGATTGAGGGCATTATTAGGAGCAAATTGGAGTTCAACTTGAGGAATGCACGAGGCTAGGGAAGAATCACGTTCTTGCCCTAAACCACGCTCTAAAATACGGCCGTACTACAAACCACGTTTAGTTCCACGGCCGTGGAACCCTGCAAAGAGAGGCGTGATGCATTCCAGTAACTATTACGGTCGTGGAACATATGGTCCGAACCGTGACACAATCCACGCTCTAAATTACGGTCGTGGAATCTTCCACGACCGTGATCTTGGCGATCTTTTTCGCCACATTTTGAAGCCACGATCTTTTGAAGATTGGGCTGGGCCGATATTTTATCTTGCCCTATAAAAAGACGGACGAAGCAAGATTCCGTCATCTTCGCTTAGGGAATTTTGGCAACCCACGCTTCATCTCCGCTTAGAGAATTTCAACGCCGTTTAAGCCCTTGCTTGGAATCATTGACATCTCATTGGAGATCGAAGTTCGCATGTGGGATTTGCCCTAATCTCGCACTTTTGGTGGAGATTGCTGTTGAGATCTCCGGATTGGCGGAAGATCGAAGCTTTTGGAAGATTGTTGCAAGAAGATCTCTCTTCTTATTTAGGTTTGATTCGGAAAACGGATTGACATCCCGTTCTCCTTTCTTTCCTAAGATTGTGATTGTTTGCTTTATTCTGAATCCATTGACAATATTTGTTCTCGATTGTGACTTTGAGATTGGTTTGAAGATTATTGAAAGTTTTCGGAAGTTTTCATCTTTCTATCTTTTAATCCTTGAATTGATATCAACATGACGGTTATTGGCTAAAAATCCTTAACAATTCTAAGGTGAAGGGTTGATAGTTGTGGCTTAGATGATGATAGATCGATCGTAAACAGATTAGACCCTGAGAGTTAGAGAGAATCGTCGACGAACCCTAAATCACGGTTTGTTCTTGAGTTCCACGACCGTGGAATCTCAAGATCCACCCGTAATTTCCCTTAAGTTTACGAACCTGCTTTTACTTTAGTCCAAAGTTAAAGATTTGCTTTAACTTAGTTTAGACTTGTCTTTTCTAGGTGGTAGTGAAGCCTCAACAACCTCTACCTCGATTGTGAGTGTCATAACCATAATCGGCTAAGTTAGTCTTGATCCTTGGATTACAAGTTTGGGTATTTGACATTAATTCTTGCTTTTAGAACCTTTCTATATTGAGCCTCAACAACCTGTATAGGGAGTGTCTTGTAGGTGAGTCATATAAGGTTTTTGGAACTTCACCGTACGATTACCTTACATTAGCATACCTTTGCATATCTCAACTCTGTCTTTATATCATTAGTATATCTTGAATCGATTGCCACAACTGGATACTTGAATCTTTAGGAATGTTGTTTTCCCAATATTTGCAAAACTCTCATATTTACTCGCTTGATAATCTGCATCTGAATTTGTTCCCACCCAAATCCCTGTGTTCGATACTCTGGAATTCTTGCTTAACTACGTCGATCCGTACACTGCGGGTTCGCTTGCTTGATTCTAGTTTTATAAATTTAAAACTTATTTGCACACACCTCTAGGGGCGAACAATAACAAATTCAACACTTCATTCATAACATTCATCCATCAACAACTTCACCCCACACTTGCTTTTCACACACATCAACACACTAACATGCTCCTATTCCCGGATGGGTCAAAAGAGGTCAAATTTTTCATCAATTGAGGTGCTCAAGCAACATGATCAAGATGAGAAGTAGAGGAATATGAATTGCCTTAATCACTCCTAGATAATGTGCAAGAACTAGCATGTAATTTCGACTTTCAATCCTCAATCCAATCAAGACAAACATCATGATCACAATCCATTCATGGGATTCAAGCTAAGTACTTCAAGTCCACATATGCATTCATCTATTCAACACATAAGGCCATCCATAGCCAATCCACACAACAATCTCATCATAAGGGTCATTCCCAAGCTTAGAAGCACTAAAATTTTTAAAATTTTCTGATTTTTTTGGATTTTTCGAAATGTGTATGTACAATGCAAGACATAATGAAGCATGTGACTAAAAGAAACTACCCTAGATGCTAATCATGCAAAAGATCATGCAAACCCCACCCCATACTTAGAAACGCATTGTCCCCAATGTGTAAATGAAGTAAAGAAGGGTGAAAGAGGGTTCTCACAATGTAAAAATGGCTTGCTTTGGTATTTGAGATCATTCAAGTGGAGTGATAACGGATGATCCTATCAACGATGGTAGAGAGCTCAAAGTGTTCGTTATGGCGTCGGGATCCGCGCTAGGCACCGCTAGCCGTCCAAGTCCCGCGTCCGCTCCACCCACAATTGATGAGGGACTCATCATCATCATCCATATGCCATGCAAGGCTTCCATGCTACCAAGGCTCTAGCACACACACAAAGCACACCAAACACACAAAAACAGAAAAATCAAAACAAAAACAAAAACAAAAACGAAAAGGGAAAAACGATTACCAATGGGTTGCCTCTCAAGCGCTTCTTTAAGGTCATTAGCTTGACCAAACTCGGGGGCGTCTCACTCAAGGTGAAGTGGGGCAATCATATCCACCGGAGCTCCCGGGATATACCTCTTCAACCGGTGCCCATTCACCTTAAAATCTCCACAATGCTCCCCTCCTATCTCAACCGCTCCATGGGGAAAGATCTTCTTCACCACATAAGGACCCATCCATCTTGACTTTAGCTTTCCGGGGAAGAGCCGCAGCCTTGAGTTGAAGAGAAGGACAAGGTCGCCTTCACTCAACTCTTTCGGGATGAGACACTTATCATGCCAACGTTTGGCCCTTTCTTTGTAGATCCAGGCCTTTTCATAGGCATCCAACCGGATCTCCTCAAGAGCGTTCATATCAAGCAACCTCTTCTCACCGGCCTCCTTGAGGTCAAAATTTAGCCACCTTATAGCCTAATATGCTCTATGCTCCATCTCTACCGGAAGATGGCAAGACTTGCCATAGACTAGTTTGTAAGGAGTAGTGCCAATCGGTGTCTTGAAAGCAATTCTATAAGCCCACAAGGCATCATCGAGCTTCATAGCCCAATCCTTTGTCGTCCTAAAAACCGTCTTCTCAAGAATTCCCTTTATCTCCCGGTTGGAGATCTCCACTTGGCCACTAGTTTGGGGATGGTAAGGTGTTGCCACCTTATGAGCCACCCCATACTTAGCCAAAAGTGTCCCGAAGTTCCTATTGGTGAAGTGCTTCCCTCCATCACTTATGATCACCCTTGGTGTTCCAAACCTAGGGAAGATCACTCGGTTGAAGAACCGCACCACAACCTTGGCGTCATTTGTGGGAGGGGCGATTGCCTCCACCCATCTCGAAACATAGTCCACCGCCAATAGGATGTAGAGGTTGCCACATGAAGAGGGGAATGGTCCCATGAAGTCCACACCCCACACATCAAATATCTCCACCTCTTGTATGTTGTTCAAGGGCATCTCATTCCTCCTTGAGATGTTGCCCGTCCTTTGGCAAGCATCACAAGCTACCACAAAATTCTGCACATCCTTGAACAAACTCGGCCAAAAGAAACCTGATTGCAACACCTTAGCACATGTCTTGTGTGAGCTAGCATGGCCTCCACATGGCAAGGAATGGCAATGGCGGATCACACTCTCCACCTCATCCTCCGGTATGCATCTTCTAAAAACTCCATCCGGTCCTCTTTTGAACAAAAGCGGCTCACTCCAATAGTAATGCCTTACATCTTTGAAGAACTTCTTCCTTTGGGCATAAGAAAGACCGGGTGGCACCTCCTCACACACAAGGTAGTTCACAATGTCGGCGTACCATGGCTCATTACCCCTTGACACTTGAAACAAGCATTCCTCCACCATTTGCAATTGCTCATCTCGGAATGAGTCATCAATCGGGATGTCATCTCTCTCAAGCTCCAATGGTGGGAGTCTACTAAGGTGATCCGCCACAGAATTTTCGGACCCCTTCTTATCCCGGATTTCCAAGTCAAATTCTTGAAGAAGAAGGATCCACCGAATCAACCTAGACTTGGCATCCTTCTTTGTAAGGAGATAACGGATCGCAGCATGATCCGTATACACAATGACCTTCGCTCCAACAAGATATGAGCGGAACTTCTCAAATGCATACACCACCGCTAGCAACTCCTTCTCGGTGTTAGCATAATTGAGTTGGGCATCATCTAGTGTCTTGCTAGCATAATAGATGGCATGTGTAATCCCATCCTTCCTTTGTCCCAAAACAGCCCCAACGGCTACATCACTCGCGTCACACATGATCTCAAACGGTAAACTCCAATTCGGAGGTTGCATTATGGGAGCGGTGATCAAAGCATTCTTCAACCTACAAAAAGCCTCAAGGCAATCCTTGGAGAAAACAAAATCAACATCTATCATTAGTAGGTTAGTAAGAGGCTTAGAAATCTTACAGAAATCTTTAATAAATCTCCGGTAAAAACCGACATGCCCTAGAAAACTCCTTACCCCCTTCACCGAGGTAGGTGGTGGCAACTTCTCTATTGTTTCTATCTTAGCCCTATCAACCTCAATGCCTCGGTTGGACACCAAGTGTCCCAACACAATACCTTCACTTACCATGAAGTGGCATTTCTCCCAATTCAAGACTAGGTTAGTCTCCTCACATCTCTTAAGCACTAGAGACAAGTTAGCTAAACAATCATCAAAGGAAGATCCATAAACAGAAAAATTATCCATAAACACTTCCATGATGTTCTCAATATATTCAGAAAATATGGCCATCATACACCTTTGAAAGGTGGCGGGTGCATTACACAACCCAAATGGCATTCTCCTATATGCAAATGTACCCCAAGGACATGTAAATGTGGTTTTCTCTTGATCATCGGGGTGAATAGGGATTTGGAAGAATCCACTATAGCCATCTAAATAGCAAAAATGGGAATGTTGAGCTAATCTCTCTAGCATTTGGTCAATGAAAGGAAGAGGGAAGTGATCTTTCCTAGAGGCCACATTTAGTTTCCTATAGTCAAT
Source organism: Fagopyrum homotropicum (assembly GCA_033239125.1). Taxonomy (NCBI): domain Eukaryota; kingdom Viridiplantae; phylum Streptophyta; class Magnoliopsida; order Caryophyllales; family Polygonaceae; genus Fagopyrum; species Fagopyrum homotropicum. Next base: position 133,804,522 of record BSWB01000004.1, read on the forward strand.
ACACATTCTCCATCCCGTAACCATTCTAGTCGGAATTAGTTCATTATTCTCATTAGTTACTACGTTCATCCCACCCTTCTTAGGAACCACATGCACGGGACTAACCCATTTACTATCCGAAATCGGGAAAATGGTTCCCGCATCTAGCAATTTAAGAATCTTCTTTTTGACTACTTCTTTCATGATTGGGTTTAGTCTTCTTTGAGGTTCAATTGAAAGTTTATGGTTGTCTTCCATTAAGATCTTATGCATGCACATAGAAGGTTTAATGCCAACTAAGTCATCAATGGTATATCCAATGGCTTTCCTATGCAATCTCAACTCATGCAACAATCTAGCAAGTTCATCATCATTCAAGCATGCATTCACAATAACCGGATATGTAGAATTCTCACCAAGAAAAGCATACTTCGAATGAGAGAGAAGGGGTTTAAGTTCAAGTTTAGGAGGACCTTTATCGAGTGGAGACGATCCATATAATGTTGGTTGAGATGAATCCGAAGCCATGGAAGACTCCTCAAGGTTCCTTGAAGTTTGATCATCAACTAAGGCAGTTTTTGGGAAACCACGGGCAGAACCACGGGCTCTGGCACAACCACGGCCATAGTTCTTGCAAAGCTTGCATTTTGGAGCATTCCAGAGAGTTCCACGGGTCTTTCCGCGGGCGTGGTTCTTGGTCCCTGGCAGTGGTTCCTACAGGAATTCAGCACACTCTCGTGGACTTCAAATTCAGCTCTTGTCTCCTTTTCTAATGCTTCCAAAGCCTTGATTTCTTCATTGCAAGCCTCCTCAACACCTTCCTCCATCAAACTCAAGCTAAGAACCTTCTCTAAGGGGTCCTTGATCAAGATCGAGCTCACAACTTCTCTAGACTCCTCTTGCTCGACAATGTTGAATACATCCTCATCAAGGGCTGGCCCCTTCATCATTGTGGATAATTTGAACTTGATATTCTCTTCTCCAATGTTGAAGGAGAGAATTCCATTTTTACAATCCACCAAGCATCCGGAAGTGGCTAGGAAAGGTCTCCCCAAGATGATGGGAACCGGATAGTCCGCCGGGATGTCCAAAATAACGAAGTCTATGGGCACATAGAACTTCCCTAGTTGCACCGGTATGTCTTCGAATATTCCAACCGGGTGAGTGATCGAACGGTCCGCCATGTAAAGGGTCATCTTGACCGGCTTTGGCTCTCCTAGCCCAACCTTGTTGCAAAGTGCAAGCGGTATGATGCTTACACTTGCCCCAAGATCACATAGGGCATCATACTTCACTTCTCCCACTCCAATTGGCACACAAAAAGATCCCGGATCTCTTAGCTTAGGAGGCATCTCCTCCTTCATAGTTTGAATCAATTCCGAGGACCTCTTTGTCATCCTCACTTCCCCATACTCTTCCAACTTCCTTGTGTTGGAGAGTATTTCCTTCAAGAACTTGCCATATGCCGGCATACCTAAGATAGCATCCATGAACGGAATGTTAATATGCAATTTAGACATAAGTTCAAGGAATTTACCAAAGTGTTTCTCCAAGCAAGCTCTTGCTCGTGATTGAGGGAATGGTAGTGGTGGCTTGTATGGAGGTGGTGCCACATATGTTGGCTCATCATCCTTGCTCTTGCCTCCATCTTCTTGCAATGTTTCCTCTTCTATCACCACTTGCTTCCCTTTATCATTTCCCTTAGGCAAGGGATCCTTCATGCTCAACCCGCTCCTTGTTGTAATGGCCAACACTTGGCCTCTTGGGTTGTCTTCGGTTCTTCCGGGAAGCTTTCCCGGATCTCTATGAGCTTCACCCACCTTTTGGAACACTTGTGCTTCCAACACCTTTTGAGCCTTAGAAATGGAAGTCACCGTGCTCTCAAGACCACTCAACCTTCCAAGCAATTGCTCAAACATCATCTTGGTTCTATCCTTTGGAGGTTGAGTGAATCCGGGTGGAGGTTCTTGTGAAGGCTTTGGTGGAGGAGCTGCGCTTGTGGAAGCGGGAGGGTTCAAGGCTCCATCCGGGTTAGAATAGGAAAACCCGGGATGGTTGTGGTTAGGCCGGTAATTGTTGAATTGCCGGTTGTTGTTGAAGTTCCTTGGGCCTTGATAGTTGTTGTAGTTGCCCCTTCCCATGTAGTTCACATCTTCCTCCTTGGAAGACAAGTTTGCTTGCACTTGAGAGGTTGCTTGATTCTTCAAAGTTGTAGTGCACAACTCCCTCAAAGATTTTAGCTCGTTGTTGATTGCATCAAGCTTGAAGTTGCTCATGGTGACTTCACTCACCTCATATGCTCCCGCTTTCCTCCCATCACTCTTCCTATGGGAGTACTTCTCAATCACCAAAGCTTGTTTCTCTACAAACTCCCAAGCTTCATCTATATTCTTTTCCATGAAAGTCCCACCGGAAAGAGATTGGAGCTTGAATTGGCTATCTTCATCAAGTACCTTGAAGTAGATCTCCAATAGCTCAATTTTTGGTATACCATGGTGTGGACAATCTAGGAGAAGGTCCTTGAACCTCTCTCAAGACTTGAATAAACTCTCTCTATCCTTCATCACGAAGGCATTGATCTTCCCTCTTAACTCGGTAGTCTTGGAAGGTGGGAAGAACTTTGTCAAAAACTCGGTTGTCATCTCCTCCCAAGTACTCACTCACCCTTGTGGAATAGATTGATACCAAGCCAAGGTTTTATCCTTAAGTGAGAAGGAGAAAGCCCTAAGCTTATGGTTGTTGCTCTCCAATCTAGGCGGCCTTAGAGTCTCCATCAAGATCTCATAGTTCATCAAGTGTTGATGAGGAGACTCTCCTTCCATCCCTCCAAATTGATTATGCCGGATCATTTGTAGAACTTGAGGGTGGAGCTCGTAATTATGGGTTGCGGGATCTCCTATGTTCACACCCGGACGGTGTGCTCTTTGTGCCGGATCCATACTTCGCCCTAATGTTTGTGGCTCTTCAATAGCAATGGGCACAACCCGAATATTAGCCACCGGCTGCGGTTGTGGTGGTGGAGGTGGAGGTTCTTGAGGGTTAGGTTCTCTTCGCACAAGAGCTTGCGTAATCTCTTCAATCTCCCTCCTAATTGCTTCTTGCCTCTCATTGGCAAGTCTCCTTTCATTCTCCAAAGCTTCATCCCTTATCCTAATTTGCTCTAAAGCCTCATCTAACTCAGCTTGGAGATCTCTTCCGGCCATCTCTTTTCCCTTTCTAATGCTCTTGGATCTAGATCTAAGGGTTTTCTCCGGTTCGGGATCGAATGGAGCTAAATCCTTGCCACGAGATCTTCGCATACACCTAAAGAGAGAGATGCCCTGAAAAGCAAAGACACAAACCAAACGAGATCAAAAGCAACAAGAAAGACCTACACTATAAACAATCACAAACAATGACTCAATCTAGACCTAGTCCCCGGCAACGGCGCCAAAAACTTGTTACGTCTAGGAATAGATGCGCAAAAAGCCTTAAATTTATAACTCGTTATATATCTCCTAACTCCTAGCGAACCCGCAGTGTACGGGACGTTTTGTAGTAGGGATAGTATTCCGAGGTCGAACACAAAGAATGAGGTGAGATTGAATCGATTAATGACTAAGGATAGTGAAGATCTAGACTAAGAAAAGATAAAGGAATAAAGAAATGAAAATCTCAATGTTTTTGGGTTGGTTTTTAGGTGATCAATCAAAGATCACAAATCATGCGAAATCAACAATCAACTAAGCTAACACCACAAGTAGACAAGCAAAATACAAAATATGTAATCAAGGAGAGAAAAGCGGATTCTAGGGGTTGGAAATTCCGGTTATGGCATTGGACTCAAGCTATCTAATCATTCCTTGGATCAACTATAGTATGTTGGGAGTGAGTGTTTCTAGATTGGGATCAATCACCGGGTAGGTCTCATGGTCCACTAGTCCGTTCGTAAGCTCTCATCACCGGGTAAGTCTCAAAGAGCCTAAGGATAGGAATTCTATACAAACCGGATGGTATTCTAGGGGTCTAACCTCTCCTCACCGGGTAAGTCTCGGGAAGGAAAGTCCTAAACACCTATCCTAGCACACTCAGTCCAATAGCGGCTTGTGAGGCTCACTACTACCTAGAGTTCGTCATCTTCGGTATCTAAGAGTAAGAATTACCGGGTAGGTCTCTTTTAACACTTAGTTGCTAACACTAGGTCACCCTAGGATAGATTTAACTCAACAAACACTAGGATTTCAACAATCTAGCAACCTAACACTTGGATTTATCATTACAAGCAAGTTAATCAAAATCACGGGGTGTTCATCAAGATCCACGGCCGTGGTTTGTCTAGAACAAACCGTGGTTTCTAATAGTGACTAGGTTCAATCAAACGAATCATCCAAGCATACATTTAAGTCTATTCTATCATAGTCTAAGCCGTAACCATCATTTTCTTACCCTAGAATCGCATCTATTTAGCCAACAACATACATCATCACAATCAAAATCATCAAGCATAAAATCATGGCATCTGGTAACACGATTTATGGCTTAGGTTTAGGTAATCATTTAGATAGATTTTTCACTCGTTCATGCATGGTTTAGCACTAGTTCACGACGTTTGCACTCAATTCACGTATTTTGTCGAAATAGACTACATGGACTTTTGCGTTGCTTTGTAGGTATTTTGGGAGATTTAGGAGCTTAATCGATACATTTGAGGATCGTTCATCAAGATGACACACCTTCGGACTCATTGGGATGCAAGCTAGAGGCTAAGGAAGACCCATGGGAGCTTGTTGGTGCAAGTCATGCGCCAAATCGTGACTCAATGATCCAAAGCAAGCTGAGGCACCAAAACCACGGTCACTGGCACTTCCACGGGCGTGGAATCCAACCGTGGTTTTTGCCAGACGGTTGTGACAGCTGTGCCACGATCTCATGGCCGACCCTAGCAAAGTTGTAGTATAAAAGTGGTCCTGCAAGGCTGAGAGAAGGATCCAATCCCAATCTTCCATCTCCCATCACTCCACTCTCACTACCATACTCTCAATAAGAAGATTCTCTCAAGGGGAGCTTGGAAGAAGCTACCATTGGAGGAGGAGAAAATCTCCATTGGAGAAGAAGAGTAGAAGACACCATTGTTAGCCTTTGATAGATTTTAGAGTGAAGATTATCGGAATCGTTTTCTAGGGTTGTAAGAATCGATTAAACCTTCTTTTGAAGGGTTGTGAGTCTTTCTAATCTTACTTTCAGTTTGGTTTTACTTGCTTCACTTGTTCATCTCTTTCTCTTTATTATCTTGCAAATGGAAGCCATGATTTTATGTTTGATGATTTCGATTGTGATGATGTATGTTGTAGGCTAGATAGATGTGATTCTAGGGTAAGGAAAAGAGGGTTATGGCTAGGACTATGATAGGATGAACTTAGATTTGCCTTGGGATGATTCGTTCACTTGGACAGAGCCACTGTTGAAGTCCACGGTTTGTTCTTGCCAGTCCACGGCCGTGGAAGTAGATGAACAGCCCGTGGTTTGCCTGGTTCGTTTGATTTGATGAATCTAAGTTCTAGAATGTTAGAATGTTGAAATCCTAGTGTTTGTTGAGTTAAATCTATCCTAGGGTGACCTAGTGTTAGCAAATAAGTGTTAGAAGAGACCTACCCGGTGATTCTTGCTCTTAGATATCAAAGATGACAAACTCTAGGTAGTAGTGAGCCACACAAGCCGCTATTGGATTGAGTATGCTAGGATAGGTGTTTAGGACTTGCCTTTCCGAGACTTACCCGGTAAGGAGAGGTTGGATCCCTAGAATTCCATCCGGTTTGTGTAGAATTCCTATCCTTAGGCTCTTTGAGACTTACCCGGTGATTAGACCTTAGGAACGGACTAGTGGACCATGAGACCTACCCGGTGATTGATCCCAATCTAGAAACACTTACTCCCAACATACTATAGTTAATCCAAGGAATGATTAGATAGCTTGAGTCCAATGCCATAACCGGAATTTCCAACCCCTAGAATCCGCTCTTATCTCCATTAATCTCATATTTCGTGTTTAGCTTGTTTGTTTGTGTCGATTTGTTAGCTTAGTTGATTGCTTATTTTGCATGATTTGTGATCTTTGATTGATCACCATAAAAACCAAACCAAAAACATCGAGATTTTCATTTCTTTATTTCTTTCTCTTTTCTTAACTTAGATCTTCACTAAACTTAGTCACTAATTGAATCAATCTCACCTCAGTCTTTGTGTTCGACCTCGGAATACTATCCCTACTACAAAACGTCCCGTACACTACGGGTTCGCTAGGAGTTAGGAGAAATATAACGAGTTATAAATTTAAGGCTTATTGCGTGCACACGTTCTTAGCGTAACAACATCCATTTGCAAGAAAATAAAGAGAAAGAGATGAACAAGCAGAACAAGGAAAACCAAGCTGAATATGAGATTTAGAAAGACTCACAACCCTTCAAAAGAAGGTTCAATCGATTCTTACAACCCTAGAAAACGATTCCGATAATCTTCACTCTAAAATCTATCTAAGACTAATAATGGTGTGTTCTTCTCTTCTTCTCCAACGGAATTTTTCTTCTCCTCCAAGAGTAGCTCCAATCCAAGCTTCCAATTGAGAGAATCTTTCTTGTTGAGAGTGTGTGAGAGAATGGGAGTGAGTGTGGATGTGGATACCCCTAACAGCCTTGCAGGACCACCTATTTATCCTACAAATTTGCAAGAGTCGGCCATGAAGATCGTGGGACAGTTGTCACAACCGTCTGGCAAAAACCACGGCCAAAACCACGCCCGTGGAAGTCCCAATGGCCGTGGTTTTGGTGCCTCAGCTTGTTTTGGATGTATAAGTCACGATTTGGTGCATGGCATGCACCAACAAGGTCCAATGAGTCCTCCTTAGCCCCTAGCTTGCATTCCAATGAGTCCGAAGGTGTGTCATCTCGAGGAACGATCCTTGAGTGTATCGATTAAGCTCCTAAATCTCCCAAAATACCTACAAAGCATGCAAAAGTCCGTGTAGACGTCTATCTCGACAAAATACATGAATTGAGTGCAAACGTCGTGAACTAGTGCTAAACCATGCATGAATGAGCGGAAAATCTATCTAAATGAGTGCCTAAACCTAAGTCATAAATCGTGTTATCAAGTATTACTGAATGAAAACTTATATTAGAAAGAACTTACAGCCAAAGTAACAATGCAGCTTCAAACCAACCCAATATAGCAAGGGAGTTAGCAACTCATTACAAAGTGTCATCATGAAATATGGCAATATTCTAGGCACTTATTTTGGTTGTTTTTCCTTTATTATTGTGTACATGGATAAGGTTTTGAAGCAAATGTTAGCTTTTTCATCTATATTGTCGATATGGAAGTCGACACTAGCTTTGTGTTGATTATAGGTGAATAGGAGCTGAAATCGGAGCATTTGAGAGAGAAAAGGGAGCAATCGATCATGTTCGAGGATTAGGAGATACATCAAAGAAGCTAAGGAAGGAGCTAGGATGAAGAATGTCACGAAACAAAGGCAACAACAAGCAATATAAACTTCCACGCCCTGAATTACGGCAGTGGAGAAGATGATTTGAAGTCCACGCTCTAAACCACGGCCGTGGACTTGGCATCATGCCCGTGGACTTGAGTTTGGAGCACTCCAGTAACTTACACGGCCTAAATTACGGTCGTGAAAGTCACAAGGCACCGTAATCTATTTCCACTCTCTAAACCATAGTCGTGGAAAGCTATGAGACCGTGATTTAGGCGATCTTTTGACGTGTCATTATTTTCCACGACATTTACATAATGGGCATGGACGGTAACTTTTTCCCATCTTATAAAAAGGCTGGAAAAGAGAGTTTCGAGGACGGCCGCTTACCCTTATTTTCAGCACTCTTGCTTAGGGTTGATTGAAAGTCGCCGAGAGTTGCGGAAACGCCAGATTGTTGGAGATTGGTGATTTCTTACAGCGAAGGTTTAGTCTTTTTCTTAGGTTTTGATATTGAAGACGGATTGACATCCCGTTTTTCGTACCTGCCTTAGATCATTGTGAGGTTTTGTGTTATATATTCTGAATCCATTAACATTGCTTCGTGTGTTTCGGATTTGAAGATTGGTTTTGAAATTTTATTGAGTATTCGAGGGTTTTCATCTTTCATTCTTCTTAAATTGAATATTGATATCTGACAATGGTTATTGGCTAAAACCTTTTAGCAATTTTAAGGTGAAGGGGTGATAGTTGTGGCTTAGATGATGATAGATCGATCGTAATTTGATTGGACCCTGGGAGTTAGAGAAATATCGTCGATACCCTAAATCACTACCTGTTCTAGGGCTTCCACGACCGTGGTTCTCAAGATCTACCCGTGATTTACCTCACTTTACAAACTTTGCTTTTACTTTAATCCAAAGTTAAAGATTAGCTTTAACCTAGTCTTGGCTTGCCTTCCCTAGGAAGTAGTGAGACTCAACATCCTCTATTTCGGTTTCGAGTGTCACAACCTTAACCGTTTGAGTTTATCTTGATCATTGGGTTACAAGTTTGGGTATTTGAGATCAATTCTAGTCCTTAGATCCTTTCTATACTGCAGCCTCAACAACCTTTATAGAGAGTTCTTTTGGTTAGACATATAAGGTTTTGGAACTTCACCATACATTACCTTACCTTAGCATACCTTCGCAATTCTCAACTCTGTCCTTATATCTATAGTATGTCTTGAATCGATTGCCACAATCGGATACCTGGATCTTTAGGGTTGCTGTTTTCCCCAATATTTGCAAAGCTTTACACTTTACTTGCTTGACTACTTGAAACTGATTTTGTTTCACCAACTCCCTGTGATCGATACTCTGGAATATTTTCTAATCTACGCCGATCTGTACACTGCGGGTTCGCTTGCTATTATTCTAGTTTTATAAATTTAAGACTTGATTGCACGCACGTTTTAGGGCGAACAAGTTTTTGGCGCCGTTACCGAGGAGTTGGTCAAGACCAAACTTCGGTTTTCGGTTGTCGAGCTTGGGAGCTTTGCTCTTGTTATTTGATATCTCTTTTGAGTGCTATTTGCAGGTTCTCTTAGGTATATGCGCAGGTCTAGATCCAACAAAGACCTCGTAACTTTTGATCCGGAACTTGAGAAGACTTTGAGGAAGAAACTTAAGGAAAGAAAGATGGCTGAAAATAGAGAAAGGGATCTCCAGGCGGAGTTAGAGGAGTCTCAAGCTCAATTGAGTTTGAGTGAGAAAACTCGTAAGGAAGAAGCGGAGCGTCATCAATTCCAAATTGATGAGCTCAAAGCTATGATGATGGACATGAGGTCGGAGATGAATGACTCCAAGAAAAAGAAGAAAGCTAAGCCAACTAAGTGCATTAGAGTGGAATCATCCGATGAGGAGTATGATGATGATATGCCACCTCTAGAGGAGATTGATCCAACGATCAATCCAATCCGAAATGATCCAAGACCAGACGCCAATCCTCGTATCCCAGCTGGGGGTGCGAGAGCCACTCGTGTAGATGAGGAGCCAAGAACTCTTGGACAAAGGATGGATCCGATTCAGCAACCACGCCGTCTAAGTGTGAACTTCGAAGATGAAGATATTCAAGGGTTTAGCTTTAACCCGCAAGTTATTACCATCGTTCGCCAAAGCCAATTTGGAGGAACGAGTGCTGAATCTCCACACAAACATTTACAAAACTTTGAGATTCTAATGGAGACAATGAAACCAAAGAATGCAACCACCAACAACTACAAGATCAAGCCATTCTTCTTCTCTTTGAAAGGGAAGGCTTTATCTTGGTATCAAGCTCTTCCAAATGGAAGACTCAACACATGGGAGGATCTATCTTCGGAGTTCCTAACCAAATTCTTTCCGCCATCCAAGACAACGGAGTTGAGAGGTAAAATCAATGCTTTTTCTATGAAATCTAATGAAAGTTTGTTTCAATCTTGGAAAAGGTTTCAGGATCTATTATTGGATTGCCCACACCATGACATTTCCAAGTTAGAGTTGTTGGAGATATATTATAAGGGGCTAGATGTGGAAACACAATTCAAGCTCCAATCCCTTTCATGTGGCACATTCATGGACATGAGGGAAGATGATGCTTGGGACTTCATTGAGAAGCAAGCCCGAGTAATTGAGAAGTACTCCCACCGGAAGGCGGAAGCTAACCGAGTAGAGCAAGGAGCGAAGCTAACACAAGCTGTGCAAACTCAAATCTTTTGCCTCAACACCGAAATTAAAGAGTTGAAGGAAGTCATTAGAGTTGGCCTTCAAAAGCCTAAGGAGCAAGATGTTGGATATTTAGGAAACAACAATAACCATCAAGGGAATGAGAACACCAACCGCAATAGCCGGAACAACAACCGGAGCAATAATTGGAAAAACAATCGGAATTCAAACAACAATTGGCGTTCCAACCAACAACAAAATTCCGGTAATTCTTATCCCAATTCAGGAAATTCACTAACACCACCATCTTCTTCTTCCATTCCTTTGAAAAACCAGGGGCAAACATCCAATAGCAGAAGCAACTCGGGGAAAGAGAAGCCCGATCCCATGCTGGAAACGATCTTGGGAAAGCTTCAAGGACTGGAGAATCACATCACTAAGGTTGATAAAGCTCAAAAAGTTTTAGAAAACCAAATGTTCAGCAATGTTGAGGAAGTTCCTAGAAACCAAGGAAAGCTTCCCAGAAAGACAGAGGACAACCCGAAGGGAAGGGTGATGGCTATCACAACTAGGAGCGGAGCAACAACTACCGACTCACAGCCTAAGTTTGTTGAAGTTCCCGTCAAAAAGGAGAAGGAAAAGGGGAAGGAGAAGGAAGACATCTACATTCCACCTCCAGCTTACAAACCTTCCCTACCATTCCCACAATCTTGAGCAAGAGCGCGTCAAGACAAGAAGTTCGGTAAGTTCATTGAACTCATGAGCAAACTGCACATTAACATACCTTTCATTGATGCATTGTAGGTATGCCAACTTACGGGAAGTTCTTGAAGGAGATCCTCTCTAACAAGAGAAAGCTGGAAGACTTTGAAGAAGTCAAGATGAGTTCGGAATCATCAAACCTCATCAAAACGATGAAGGAAAAGATGCCCCCAAAGCTGAAGGATCCGGGGTCATTTTGTATTCCAATTGGAGTGGGAGAAGTCACTTATGATGCATTATGTGACTTGGGAGCAAGCGTTAGCATCATCCCACTTGCCTTATGCAGGAAGATCGGTTTAGGTGAACCTAAACCGGTGAAGATGACGTTATACATGGCGGATCGATCCATAAATCGTCCCGTCGGTATCATTGAGGACGTCCCAGTCAAGCTTGGTAACTTCTATGTTCCTATAGATTTTGTTGTGCTTGACATTCCTGCAAATAGTCCGGTCCCGATCATACTCGGAAGACCATTTCTTGCAACATCCGTTTGTATGATGGATTGCAAGAATGCTAGACTTGCCTTCGACATAGGAGAAGAGAAGGTAGAGTTTGTTCTTTCCACCTTGGTGAAAGAGCCAACTCTTGGAGAAGAAATGTTCAATATCTATGATGAGGAGGCATCTAGAGAGGAAGTAAGCTCGATTTTATTCAAGGATCCGTTACAAAAGGTCATAACCATGAGCATTATGGAGAAAGGAGAAGAATAGGATTGCAATGAGGAAATTGAAGCCTTGGAGGAGCTAAAGGAAGTGCATGAAGAAGAGTTTGAAAAACTCTACGATGGGTCAGAAGACGTGAGGAATCACGGCCAGTCGTGCTATTCCACGGCCGTGGTTTTCACCAACATGACTGTAATCAGCTATTCAGAGGACTCCAGTAAGTTACACGGCCAAAACCACGGCCGTGGAACTACCAGTGGTGCCGTAATTGACTTTCACGCCCTAAACCACGGCCGTGGAAGTAACTGTGACACCGTAATTCTGGGAAAATCCGAGAAAAATTACGTTCTTTCTACCAATGTTCTTGAGTCTTCTTCAACCACTCCTAAACCCTTAGAAACTTCTAAGGAAGCATTGGACACTCCTCAAGAGCCATTAGAGACTCCAATGGTGATGGAATTGAAGCCACTTCCCACATATCTTAGGTACGCATTTCTAGGAACTAATTCTACTTTTCCGGTAATTGTTAGTTCCGATTTAAATGAAGATGAACATAGTAAACTTATGGTTGTTCTAAGGAAACATAAGAAAGCCTTAGGTTACACTATAGAGGATCTTGTAGGAATTAAACCTTCATTATGCATGCACAAGATCCTAATGGAAGAAGATTTTAAGCCTTCGCGGCAACCTCAACGATGGTTAAATCCGATCATGAAGGAGGTTGTCAAGAAGGAGATTCTTAAGCTACTTGATGCAGGTATCATCTATCCTATCTCCGATAGTAAGTGGGTGATCCCCGTACAAGTTGTTCCAAAGAAGGGAGGATTGACGGTTATCACCAACAAGAACAATGAACTCATTCCTACAAGAACCGTGACTGGATGGAGGATGTGCATTGATTGCCGGAAGCTAAACAATGCAACTAGGAAGGATCATTTCCCATTACCTTTCATTGATAAAATGCTTGAAAGGTTAGCACAACATTCTCATTTTTGCTATCTTGACGGTTATAGTGACTTCTTTTAGATTCCGATCCATCCGGATGATCAAGAGAAGACCACATTCACGTGCCCGTGGGGTACGTTCGCTTGTAGGAGAATGCCGTTCGGTCTTTACAACGCCCCAGCCACCTTCCAAAGGTGCATGATGGCTATCTTCTCGGAGTACATAGAGGAGATCATGGAGGTTTTCATGGATGACTTTTCTGTTTATGGTTCCTCTTTTCATAATTGTCCTTCTAACCTTTCTCTTGTGCTACAAAGGTGTGAAGACACTAACCTAGTTCTCAATTGGGAGAAGTGTCAATTCATGGTAAAGAAAGGCATTGTACTCGGACACTTGATCTCTAGTAAAGGGATCGAGGTAGATAAGGATAAGATAGAGACCATAGAAAAGCTCCCTCCTCCATCTTCGGTGAAGGGATAAGAAGCTTTCTAGGACATGCTGGATTTTATAGACGTTTTATCAAGGACTTTTCTAAGATATCAAAACCGCTTACTAATCTATTGATGAAGGATGTAGTTTTTGATTTCTCGCAGGATTGTTTAGACGCATTTCATAAAATCCCGGAAGCTCTAATCTCAGCCCCGATCATCCAACCTCCGGACTGGAATCTCCTGTTCGAGGTTATGTGTGATGCAAGTGACGTAGCTATCGGAGCTGTGCTTGGGCAGAAGAAGGAGGGCCGAACCCATGCTATCTATTACGCTAGCAAGACACTAGATGAAGCACGGCTTAACTACGCCACAACTGAAAAAGAATTCTTAGCTATTGTATATGCCTTTGAAAAGTTTCGTTCTTATCTTGTAGGTGCAAAGGTGATTGTATACACGGACCACTCAACGATCCATTATCTACTTGCCAAGAAGGACGCAAAACCAAGGCTGATTAGATGGATTCTTTTCCTACAAGAATTCGATCTAGAGATCCATGACAAGAAGGGTTCGGAAAATTCTGTTGCGGATCGTTTGAGTCGTCTACCACATCTAGAAGACGAAAACCTACCTATAGATGACTCCTTTCCGGATGAGCATTTACACATAATTGAGGAGTGCATCGACAAGATAACTAAAGGTAACGAATCATGGTTTGCTGATATTGTTAACTATTTGGTTTGTCAGGAAATACCTCCCGGATTATCCTACACACAAAGGAAGAAGTTCTTTAAGGATGTCCGGCAATACTTTTGGAATGAACCTCTACTCTTCAAGAGAGCTCCCGACGTCATCATTCGAAGATGTGTGCCGGAAGATGAAATGCAAAGCGTCATTCGTCATTGTCATTCACTACCTTGTGGAGGACACACTAGTTCCAACAAAACTAGCGCTAAGGTATTGCAGTCCGGTTTTGATAGCATGAATTATAGTCTATATTTTGAGGTCTGTTTGGACGTTTTATCTTTCATAATCTGCATGATTGCATGTATATTATGTGATTATATTACCATTTCATCTACCTTTGCAAGAATCAAGGTCTACACCTAGTTTTGCTGTAATTGTAGGTAAAATGGCACGTTTTGCATCAAAAAGGAACAGAAGGAGCTATGGAGTCATTGGAGCTACATTGTGGAGCATAAGGAACCATCCAGGAAGCATAGCCATGGATTAAGATTCACTTTGGACCAGTCTTGAGAGATTTCACATTCAGTTGTGACTCACCTCGGTTGACCAGAGATTCATCTCGACCGAGGTGATCCAGAGACACCGACTCGACCGAGGCGAACACCTAGGACGCGGCGAGAATATTTTATTCTTGGCTGAGATCTTTTATCTTTGGAAGGTGATCTTATATTTTTGGGCTTGGCTCCTGGAAGGAAGAAGATCTTATATTTTACCTATTTTTATGGGAAGAGATCTTTCTAAGATATTTTATCTTTGGAGGGTTATTTTCCTATAAAAAGGGTTGGATTTCCCACAAATCCGAGATCCTGCATACATCTCGCATAGGAGGCGATACGATCGATCAGGGTTTATAGCACGCAGCAGCCATACTCCAGTTGGGGAGATTTGAAGAACCTTTTTGAAGGTTGAAGGAAGATTGAAGATCATAGCTTTTATAGCTTTTTGGAGGGTTTTGTAAGATTGTCTTTAATTCCCTTCCTTGTTGTCTTGTCTTGTTGGATTGTTATCCAAGGAACGCTTTTGTTGTGATATTTGATTCAGTTATTGAAGTCTTTTTCATTAAATTCTTCTTGTTCAAATATTCACCTTCTTCCCATATATTTAATACTTTCATAATGATGATGAGTGGCTAATTTCCTTGTGTGATTCTAGGGTGATTGGCTGAAGGTTGTGGGAAAAACAATGATAGAATAATCTTAGATTCCAGTAGGATCCTGAAAGTTCGAGTCTTTAACCTTAACCCTAAGCATCTCGCTCAGTCGATGAACATCTCGGCCGGGGTGGAATTTGGCTGACCGAGGTGACTTATCTGATCCGAAACTGAGAGTTAAGTGTTAGAGTTTGCCAAATCCTATTCTTATTACACCTTTCCTGGTTTAATGCAAGCTTAGGATGAGACTTACCCGGTAATTCCTTAGTTTGTGTACCAACGATCATAAGTGTAGGTAATAAAGGTTTATCCTTTATTGGGGTTTGAGTGTGCTTCCATCCCATCTTTGTGAGTTAGCCTGAGACTTACCCGGTAAAGGTTAATTCTATTCCCTTAGATGGTGTGTTAGTTTGAGGTTATAGTTCTTTATCTTGATTCCTTGAGACTTACCCGGTAATAGGAGTTACGGTTTTGGATTAGTGAGTAGTGAGACTTACCCGGTGATCTACTCCACTTTAGTAACACCTTCCCCTTGCAAAAATCTCAGCTTTGTCCGATTATCTTTAGATCTTGAGTTAGAACCACAACTAGACGCTTTAATCCATAGAATTGCATGTTTGCTTTATTGACTTCTTATTCATCTTTGATTGTGTTAATTGATCTTGTGGTTAGTATTCACGAAGCTTACCGTTATTGACTTTGTTTCACCGAGTCCCTGTGATCGACCCCTGGAATTTCTTGCTTTTTACTACGATTGACCCGTACACTGCGGGTTCGCATCCTTGTTTTAAGCTTAAGTCTAGGGTTATAAATTTAAAGCTTGCACACACCGTTTGGAGCGAACAGGTTTCTTTTGGCCTACTTTATTTAAAGATGTACAAACCTTTGTTTCCTGCTGCGATGCTTGTCAAAGAACAGGAAACATATCTAGGAGAAACGAGATGCCTCTTAACAACATTCAGGAGGTAGAGATCTTCGACGTTTGGGGAGTAGACTTCATGGGATCTTTCCCAGCATCTTGTGGAAACCAATACATACTTCTAGCTGTAGATTATGTTTCGAGATGGGTTGAAGCTATAGCCTCTCCAACTAACGATGCCATGGTTGTTGTTAAGTTCTTTAATAGAACTATTTTCCCAAGGTTTGGGACACCACGGACCACCATTAGTGACGGAGGATCTCACTTCATTGTCCGACGATTCGAAGCTCTACTAGCTAAGTATGGGGTGACTCACAAGATCGCCACTCCCTACCATCCACAAACGAGTGGACAAGTGGAGATTTCGAATAGAGAGATCACGGGCATCCTAGAGAAACAGTTTTGAAGACAAGGAAAGATTGGTCTTTGAAACTAGATGATGCATTGTGGGCGTATAGGACTGCATACAAGACTCCCATAGGAACAACACCATACAACCTTGTGTATGGGAAGTCTTGTCACTTACCGGTGGAGCTGGAACATAAAGCGTATTGGGCGGTAAAGTGGTTGAACTTCAACATGAAGGAAGCGGGCGAGAAGCCCTCTTGGACCTTAACGAGCTTGAAGAACTCCGCTTAAACACTTATGAGAATCCAAGATCTATAAGGAAAGAGCGAAGCGTTGGCATGATAAGCATATCATTCCAAAAGACCTTAAAGAAGCAGATCAAGTTCTCCTCTTCAATTTGAAACTTCGCCTCTTCCCAGGTAAGCTTAAATCTCGTTGGACTGGACCTTATCTAATCAAACATGTTTTTTCCCATGGCGCAGTTGAAGTATGGGGTGAAAAGAGCAGAAGTTTCAAGGTGAACGGCCAACGACTTAAGAAATATACACCAGAGCTCCAAGCTGAGGAGTTCGCACCCACCACACTTGAATAGATACAGGTACGGTCTAGCTACGGACCTAAAACAAGCGCTTCTTGGGAGGCAACCTAAGGTATTACAGTTATGTTTTCATTTTCATTCTTAGATTAGTTAGTATAGTCGCTTTATGTTTGTTTTGCCCTTGATACCTCCTGGTGTGTCGTGTTGTTGGATGTAGGAGCAATGGAATAGGCAATGGAAGAAAGAAAAGTTGGAAGGAATTGACAAAACTTGGATTTTGGCACATTACAGAGAGTTCCACGCCCTAAGCCACGGTCGTGGAAGCTACAGTGACCGTAATTCTTCCAAAATTTGAGAAAAACCACCAAAACCACGGTTTCGTACAATTCCACGGCCGTGGAACACCCCGAGTGACCATGATCTTCCAAAATTTTTACGGTCACTATATAAACCACCTTCCTTCACAAAAACACCACAATTCTTCAAATCCACGCCCCATTTCCACGCCCTAATCGCCGAAATCTTTCCCCTTCTCACAAATCTTCGTTCCGAGTCCGATTCGAACGATTCTTGAGCCTAAATTGAAGCATTTTCGATCATCTACAAGATCCAATCAACAATTGAAGTGAACAATCCCTGCAGAAGAAAGAATTTGGATTTTAAAAATCCAAAACCTAGATATTTCTCCTCTTTCTCTACTTTGTCGATTTGGCTCAGTTCTTGCAAGATTTTTTAGGATAACTGATTGGAACTGGATTTGGAATTAGTCTAGGACTGTGCCTGGTGAATTTGGTGTGATTTGGTTGAGATTTGATCAAAACAGAACCGAACCACTGTCCCTGTAGGTTCCATGGCCGTGATTTCCCTAGAACATACCGTGAATTTTCCCTGTAAGGGATTTTGTTTAGGAGAAAGTCAAGTAGGAACAAGAAGAGGAAAGGTGACACTTCCTCTTCCTCCCAAGTCCCCCCTAGTGAACCATCATCACCCCCACCTCCTAGAATTCCAACCATTCATGAGGATTACCTCGATGCCTTAGAAAGGATCGAGAAGAGGGCGGTCATAGGACCGCGATACTTAGTACTTGAGGAGCTTGAACCGCTGAACGTAGTGAATGATTTGACATGGCTTCTAGATAGAGCTGCCTTGATAGTCTTCTCCGCTATTAGAGAAGATGCTTATGACGAGATCACTAGGGAGTTCGTCATTCCTTTGAGCATAACGCCGTCGACAGGACGGTTTCTTTTCGGTTGATGGAGGAGAACTATGAGTTCTCGATCTTGCAGTTTGGAGCCTTCTTTGGGTTCCAAGAGACCTTCAATGGTCGTTTTCCTAGGGGGTATACGCTAAGGAATTTTAGGAGGATATAGCTATGATCTATGCTAGTGAGGACCGTTGGCAACCGGCCGACACCAAGGCTAAGCTCATCTATCACTTAGCCTTGAAGATAGATAATAGGGTTCTTTCCGAGTGCCTTTTCCCTAGGACCGAAACCCCTCAAAAGATCAAGACTGATGAGCTTTTCCTCCTTTATTCTATGCGCCATGGTAGACCCACTGATTGTGCTACCCTCCTAGCCTCCACTATGAGTAAATTGAAGAACAAGAGAGCCGGTAATATAGGATATGGTGGTACGGTTACACACATTGCCACGCAGCTAGGGATAGACTTTTCTGCCTGCACTAGGATAGCGGCGAGACCTTTGGGTCTCAATAGCCTTATGACTAGAGGTATCATCTTTCCTAGACACCGCAGTCCACCTACCGCCGGTATGCCTTGGGAGGAGAGAGGAGGTAGAGGCATCCCTTGGCTCCCCGAGTATTCTATTATGGCTGGACGCCATAACTGGAAGCACAATTTCGCTGCCATGCATACGAATAGGCTAGTAGCACCTCCTTACGTACCCGATGAGGTTCCAGCTGCAGATGTTGAGGAGGTAGGAGAAGGTGATGGTTTTGAGGGAGGAGGTGATGAAGAGCAGGACTTTGGCACTTTTCCGGATCAGACGGCACGCTTCCCCGACCCTCCTAGACGTTCCTCGCGACCTTCTGGAGCCTCTTCCTCTCGTCGTGCTAGCGTGAGTGAGAGGCCGACTTGGATGGACGCTCCTCCCGCTTGGTATGGGGAGCAACCATCATGGATGGGAGCTCCACCTCCGTGGTATGATCAGGCACCTGCAGCACCAGCAGCACCGATTTCACAGGACGCACCGGCATGGTACGGCCAGCCACCATCTTGGTACGAGCAGCTACCAGTATGGGCCACCGACCTTTCTAGGAGAGTTGGAGACTTAGAGATCCACCGGGAGACCCAGGAGACACGGAGCCGGGAGCATGATGAGATGATGAGTGACATCTACCGCCAGCAGTTTGGGCGGTACTATAGCCATGACTTCCGTCCATTTCCACCACCGCCCTCTCCGCAGTGACGAGCTTGATGATCGACAGTTTCAGCCGCCCCGCACCGTCTAGTGAGTTCATTTTGCTTTTTTTTCTTTTCTTTACTTCTTTTCGAACATTGAGAACAATGTATTTTTTAAGTATGGGGTGGGGTGTGACTATTATGTGTAATAACTCTACTACATTTGCTTGCTTCTATCCATGACACTTTGCATGTTTCATTCCATAGTCACACGTTTCGTTATTGCATTGAATGAAAAAGGCTTTGAAAAATCCATAAAAATTTGAAACATTTTGAAAAAGTTTTTGTGCTTCTAAGATTAGAGATGATTTCTATGATAATTGTCACTTGTGGAATGAGTTTTGATGACAATTGCATGCTTAAACGGAATTATGAATTGAAAAGAAATTGAATGTGTTGTTTATCCTTTCTTGCAAGTTTCATAATGTGAAAGTTTTATCTAAATCATATTGAGAAATTAAGGTTGAAATCACACGATGAGTTCTTATACTTCTTTATGAGATGATTAAGGCAACTCGATTTTCTTACTTCTTTCTTTGATCATTTAGCTCCTCAATAAAAGTAATTGCCTCCCTTACCTATCCGGGAATTTAGAGGAGTTGATATTTGGCATGTTTGATGTGGGAGGGCCATGAAAGCAAAATTTTGCATTCAAAGAATAGAACTAATAGGTTTGGGGAAGTCAATCATGACGATGAGTAACTCGGCACCATTCACATAGCCGGGTGTTTGTGTCTTGCCAAAGTCGGATTGAGCTATATTCCTAATGGATTATGGATGTGCATCAAGGGTTTGAGGCATCTCGAAATTGAGAAACGTCAATCTCCTAGGCTTCGGTTTTTGTGCACCTCTATCCATATTTCCAAAAGTAAAGTCGAAAAATAATGTGAAAAAGAAAAGAGCAAAGCTCTAAGTTGATGATGTTGCAAATCAGAATAAAAAGAGTGGGTTATTCCTTTTCCCGGATTCATGCACCACATCCCTTACAAGTTTCCCTCCTTTCCGCATTCTAGACCTTACTTGAAAGTCCTTAAGATCAAAAGAGTGTTATTTGACTTGGTGATCTAAATTAAAATTTCACATGCTTGATTTTGACAATACTTGAAGGTTATGATGTTTGTCTTGAAGTTTAAGCGATTTATTATGTTTCTTTACTTTACATTCTTTGGTTTATGTGTGTGAGCGTTTTCAAGAATGAATGAAGCAAGGTTTGAGGATGATCTATTGACCAGAAGCACGTTTGTCTAAGGATAGTTTTGTTTTTGAATTTTCATGCATATTTCATTCTAACTTATGTTCTAAGCTTTTGAAAACCTTGCTTGGGGACACGCAAGTGACAAGTATGGGGTATTTTGTTAGCATGAAATATGAAGATATTCTAGGCACTTATTTTGGTTGTTTTCCCTTATTATTGTGTACATGGATAAGGTTTTGAAGCAAATGTTAGTTTGTTCATCTATATTGTCGATATGGAAGTCTACACTAGCTTTGTGTTGATTATAGGTGAATAGGAGCTGAAATCGGAGCATTTGAGAGAGAAAAGGGAGCAATCGATCATGTTAGAGGATTAGGAGATACATCAAAGAAGCTAAGGAAGGAGCTAGGATGAAGAATGTCACGAAACAACGGCAACAACAAGCAATATACACTTCCACGCCCTGAATTACGGCCGTGTAGAAGATGATTTGAAGTCCACGCTCTAAACCACGGCCGTGGACTTGGCATCATGCACGTGGACTTGAGTTTGGAGCACTTCAGTAAGTTACACGGCCTAAATTATGGTCGTGGAAGTCACAAGGCACCGTAATCTATTTCCACGCTCTAAACCACGGTCATGAATAGCTATGAGACCGTGATTTAGGCGATCTTTTGACGTGTCATTATTTGCCACGACATTTACATAATGGGCCTGGACGGTAACTTTTTCCTGTCTTATAAAAAGGTTGTAATAGAGAGTTTCGAGGACGGCCGCTTACCCTTATTTTCAGCACTCTTGCTTAGGGTTGATTGAAAGTCGCCGAGAGTTGCGGAAACGCCAGATTGTTAGAGATTGAAGATTGCTTACAACGAAGGTTTAGTCTTTTTCTTAGGTTTTGATATTGAAGACGGATTGACATCCCGTTCTTCGTACTTGCCTTAGATCATTGTGAGGTTTTGTGATATATATTCTGAATCCATTAACATTGCTTCTTGTGTTTCGGATTTGAAGATTGGTTTTGAAGTTTTATTGAGTATTCGAGGGTTTTCATCTTTCATTATTCTTAAATTGAATATTGATATCATGACAATGGTTATTGGCTAAAACCCTTTAGCAATTCTAAGGTGAAGGGGTGATAGTTGTGGCTTAGATGATGATAGATCGATCGTAATTTGATTGGGCCCTGAGAGTTAGAGAAATATCGTCGACACCCTAAATCACTACCTGTTCTAGGGCTTCCACAGCCGTGGTTCTCAAGATCTACCCGTGATTTACCTCAGTTTACGAACTTTGCTTTTACTTTAATCCAAAGTTAAAGATTAGCTTTAACCTAGTCTTGGCTTGTCTTCCCTAGGTAGTAGTGAGACTCAACATCCTCTATTTCGGTTTCGAGTGTCACAACCTTAACCGTTTGAGTTTATCTTGATCCTTTCGTTACAAGTTTGGGTATTTGAGATCAATTCTAGTCCTTAGATCCTTTCTTTACTGCAGCCTCAACAACCTTTATAGAAAGTTCTTTTGGTTAGACATATAAGGTTTTGGAACTTCACCGTACATTACCTTACCTTAGCATACCTTTGCAATTCTCAACTCTGTCCTTATATCTATAGTATGTCTTGAATCGATTGCCACAATTGGATACCTGGATCTTTAGGGTTGCTATTTTCCCCAATGTTTGGAAAGCTTTACACTTTACTTGCTTGATTACTTGAAACTGATTTTGTTTCACCAACTCCCTGTGATCAGTACTCTGGAATATTTGCTAATCTACGCCGATCCGTACACTGCGGGTTCGCTTGCTCTTATTCTAGTTTTATAAATTTAAGACTTGATTGCATGCACGTTTTAGGGCGAACACAAAGGTAGCAAGATAATTTTAATGGAAAAAGTGGATTCTAATTGAATTCATTCTAGCAATCAACCCTAGGTCTATTTATACTACAAATGGCACTAAATAGGAGTAAATGACCAGCCCAAAACAGCCACCTTTAATGCCATAAAGGTGGTGTAAACAACCGGAGTAAAGCCTCTGTCGTTGAACCGCAAGGGCGGCCTTCAGATCCGCAGGGGCGGTTCAGGCAAAAACGTTTGATCTTCTTCGTAGCCGCAGGGGCGGCCTAGCACTTCCGCATGGGCGGATATTTAATGGTCTTCAAACTTCTGACTCTTCAACTTTCTGTCGCTTCAGATGCTGAGCCGCAGGGGCGTCCCAATGTCAACGTGGGGGCGGTGACACTGACTCTTCATCTTCCAACTCCTAGGTTGAGGCGCAAGCAGAGGCGCAGGAGCGCTGGTCTTCGCTTCTTCAGGGCAAGTCACCGCAGGGGCGCCAAGGGTTGACGCAGGTGCGGTGACAGTCTTCGTTCATGGCGCTAGCGAAGGCGCAGGCTGCGCTCCGGAGTATGGTGTCACCCGCAGGGGCGGTGAGGCAACAGAAGCTTTGCTTCGTGAATGATCTTCACTCCTAAGTGCTTATAACTCCTTCTTTATCTTCTTTTAGTCTTCTTCTTCTGGACCAAGGAGTTATTAGCATAAACCGACACTAATGTAACTAAAAGACTTTAAAAACTAACCTAAATGATAGTGATTCCATCACCTATCACCCACCTAAATGACTACATTTGTTCTTCCATCACATCTTCATCTCTAGTTATTTCTCAACTTCACAATCTGGCTCTTGACCCTGCCTACATGCATTCTTTATGCAATGTTATCTCTACTTTTGAACCTGCCCATTATGCTCAAACTTCCAAGGATCCTCGCTGGATTGAGGCTATGTCCAAGGAATTTGTTGCTCTTGATGACAATTCTACTTGGGAGCTCACTGAATTGCCCTCAAGAAAGAAAGCCATTGGCTCTAAATGGGTATACAAAGTGAAGTACAAAAAAGAAGGTACTGTTGAACGTTACAAAGCAAGATTGGTTGCCAAAGGTTACAATCAAGTCAAGGATAAAGATTATAAACACACATTCTCTCCTGTTGCCAAGTTTCCTACTATACGTGTTCTTCTTGCTCTTGCAGCTGCCAAATCATGGCCTCTCCATCAACTTGACATCAACAATGCCTTTTTGCATGGCTTCTTGGATGAGGAAGTTTACATGCAGCCCCCTTAGGGTTATACTAAGGCTTTACCTGGCCAAGTTTGTCGACTTAAACGCTCCCTATATGGACTAAAGCAGGCTAGTCGACAATGGAATGTGGAGCTCACTAAATTGTTGTTACAACTTGGATTCATTCAGTCTCAACATGACTATTCTCTTTTCACCAAGCATGAGCCTCTTGGTATTACAGTTGCCTTAGTGTATGTTGATGACCTTCTTCTCACTGTGGACATTCCATCTATGATCACACGTACTAAAGACGCCTTGCATGCTTTCACTATCAAAGACATAGGATTAGCACACTTCTTCTTAGGCATGGAGATATCCAGGGATTCTACTGGTTTGTTCTTAAACCAGCAAAAATATATCACTGACATCCTTACTTTATCTAATATGCTTACTTGCAAGTCTAGTCCTTTCCCCATGCAAAGGAATCTTAAACTTACCCCTGATTTTGGTGCTTTATATGAGGATTCTGAGAGTTATAGACGTTTAGTTGGTCATCTTTTGTACCTCACCCCCACTCGCCTAGATATATCTTACGCAGTGCATCAACTCGGTCAGTTTTTGGCTTCTCCTCGCCTCCCTCATTGGCATGCTGCCATTCATCTCTTAAGATATCTTCAAGGCACAATGCATCTTGCTTTATTCTACCCTGCTGATTTTGATTTTTCTCTCACTGCTTACAGTGATGCTGATTGAGGTTCGTGTGCCTTTACATGCAAGTCCATCACTGGATATTGCTTATTCTTGGGTTCTTCTATGGTTTCCTGGAAGAGTAAAAAGCAGAAGACTATTTCTAAATCCTCTACAGAAAGTGAATACCGAGCCATGTCTGCTACTGCTTCTGAAATAGTCTGGCTTGAAGGATTATTATCTGATTTCCAGATCAAGTTTCCTCTTCCAATTCCTATGGACTGTGATAACAAAGCTGCCCAGCATCTCACAGTCAATCCAGTTTTTCATGAACGTACCAAACACCTTCGCTTGGATTGTCACTACGTCAGAGATGAGGTTCAACGAGGATTCATTTCTACCTCCCATGTTAGTTCTTCCTTGTAGCTAGCTGATGTGTTTACTAAGGCTTTAGGGGAACAACAACATCGATTTCTTACCACCAAGCTTGGACTCTTGTCTCCTCGTCCAGCTTGAGGGGGGATATGGATAGAATATACATATTCGTGTAATGAGGGGTTACATATATAAATAACTACAATAAGAAGGTGGTTTGCTAGAGTAAAGTAAATGGGTAATAGACTACCAATTTGGTGGAGAATCAACCTTTATGAATGCTTGTAGGAAGCATGAAAATTGTATTGATATCCCAAATCCATGTTTGTCACCTTGTGTACCCACTTGACGTTTTTGGATAAGATTTACTGCCGATTTGGTGGAGAATCAACCTTTTTCACTTGAGGCCCAATACAACCTATCTTGTATATCATTTGAGGTATGTTGCACGTCTTAAAATATTCTAATAATGTAATGTGGTAATAGACTACCAAGTTGAAAATTTTCTTGTTGGTCCCAGTGTCTATTTGTTATAAAGTTACTAGAGCGCTTATACTGATCAATGTTTTGTCATTCACCAAGTTTTCTAAAGGTTGATCGGTTATCCATCGATATTTCCAAAATCTAATGGTTATTCCATCAACGCTCCTTCTAAAACCTTTTTCAAAGTCTTTAAATTTATTAGTTTTTTTCATTGCCATGACGTGTTGTTTTTGGCTTTGTAATTCCATAAGCATGTTCATTTGAGGTATTTCTCTTCCACAATTTTAACCTAAATGTTGTTTGGTTCTACCATTAAATTTCAAAGTAGTTTCATTTGTAAAGCCTTCTTCATTTCTTCCGCTTTCCTGATTCATGTTCCTCCTAGTGTTTTTGGTTTGCATATTTTATCCCGATTAATGAAGTGGTGGAAATTTGGTCAAAAAGAAAATTCTATTTATCTGGCCAAATTCTTTATGAATGCTTGTAGGAAGCATGAAAATTGCATTAAGTAGCTTAATTTTGCATTTAGGTTGGCTTTTATTAACATTATTCAACCTTCTTGAGAGAGGGGTGAGGCTTTTCATTTTGTTAGTTGTTGTTTAGTTTTTAAGATGACACTATTAAAAGTGTCTTTATTTACTCTCCCGTTTATGATCGGACATTCTAAATGTTTTCTAGGTTGTTTGTAACTGCAATACCATATGTGAATGTATTCTTCTCTTGGTTGTTGGGTCGACATTTGTTGTTGTTTGGAATGCTGATTTGTGGTAGTTTTCTACCTAACCGAGTCCGAGCAATAGTAAGTTAATATGGACATAATCATATTGCTTAGCCGGTTTATTAAAAAAAAAAATTGAAAAACTGGACCAAACCGGCGGTTAACCGCCGGTTTTGAGGACCAAACCGGCGGTTAACCGACGGTTTGATCTCCAAACCGGCGGTTTAACCGCCGGTTTGGGGTAAACCGCCGGTTTAGGTTTGGCCAAAGGCCAAACCTAAACCTAAACTGTAAACCCACGGTTTGGCCAAACGCCGGTTTGAGCCGGTTCATAAACCGCCGGTTTGGCGGTTTGGTACAAACCGGACCCATGTAATAACCGAAAATTTTAAATTTCTGGTAAACCGAAATTAACCAAATCCCGATGCGTCAAACTTAAATAAATAAATAAATAAAATAAAACGAGTTTAAATGTTATCATTTTATGTGACTTTAAGTCACATAAAATGATGAAACTATGTAGCCAGAAATAACTTTTACGTACCTTTAGAATACAATAATAATTTATATAATATGTAATATAGTTCCGTATATTATAAATCGAGTAACGAGTTGCGTATCCGTATTTAATGAGAAAGCGGGCCGGATGTAGCCCACTACGAGGCCAAATTATCAGCCCATTCCCTAATCTAATCCTAACCCTAATTCCCTCTTAACCCTAATTCTATCTAATTACTCCCTAACCACAATTGCCGCTTCCGTCGTCTCTCTTCTGGACACAAACGAACAACAGCGTCCTGCTCCTTCGCTCTCGCAAGACGGACGAACAACAACCACCAGCGCCGATACCATGTTGTAACACCCCGAATTCTCAGAACTCGGGACATTACTGGTTAGGACCTCACAATGGGTCCCGACCTCAGTTTGACAACAATATTACTAGGATCTTGCAACAAGACACAAATAAAGAAAACCGAAATTCATAAAATAGCATTTTTAAGGTAATGAATGCAACACTGTCTAGCAGCCTAAAGTACTTAAACAAAAGAAATGAACAACTGTCTTAACCAAAAGAAAGAAAAGACAAACACAACCCCCAACCCCCACTCTAAGGAGTACGGAGACCCGGCTGACCACTACTTCCGGATCACTCAGCTGCTGGTGTTACGTCTAGGAATAGATGTGCACGCAATAAGTCTTAAATTTATACTCGTTATAATTATCCTAACTCCTAGCGAACCCGCAGTGTACGGGACGTTTGTAGAAAGGAAAGTATTCCGAGGTCGAACTCAAAGACTAAGGTGAAATCGAGTCAAGCAATGATCAAAGATAGTGTAAATCTAGGCTAAGACAAGATGAGGAACAAAGAAAATGGAAAACGCAATGATTTTGTTGGTTTTTATGGTGATCAAGCAAAGATCACAAGTCAAGCATGGAAATAAAACAACTAACAAATTTAGCTAGCAAACGAGTAAGTAACACGAAGCACAAGTATATGATCAAGAGAGAAAAGTAGATTTTAGAGGTCAAGATTTCCGGTTATGGCATTGGACTCAAGGTTCTAAGGATCCTAAGGACAAGCTACGGTGTTTGGGAAAGAATGTTCTCTAATGGAAGCGATTACCGGGTAAGTCTCTCACTTCACTAATCCCGCATCAAACTCCTATTACCGGGTAGGTCTCAAGGGGTTAGAGTAAGGAATTCCGCACAAACTAGATGCTACTTAAGGGCAACCCTCTCCTTACCGGGTAAGTCTCGGAATAGGGCAATCTCAAGCAATAATCCTAGCACACTCGATCCAATAGCGGCTTATGAGGCTCACTACTACCTAGCATTCATCATCTTAGGTATCTAAGGTCGGAAATCATCGGGTAGATCTCTTCCCTCACTTAGATTGGTAGCATTAGGTGATCCTAAGCTAAATTAGGCTTAATAAACACTAGGATTTAAACAATCAAACACCCTAGCTTGCAGATTTATCATTTAGAGAGCAACAGAAGAATAAATCGGTCTGTTCTACAGATAAATCGGCCGATTTATCTGATGAACAGGTCGATTTTTCCTTCTGTTGTGAGTTTCGTGCATATAAATCATCCTAAACTGACATTTAAGCCCATCCTATCATCACCCTAGCCATAACCATCAATCCATCACTCTAAAATCACAAGAAACTAGCCAATAATATGCATATCAAGATCCGAAATCATCAAACAAGCAAACATGGTGTTCATAGATGAGTAATGAAAGATGAGTAAGCAAAATCAATAAATCTCAGCCAAAGACTAGTTGTAGCAAGACTTACAAACTCTAGAATGAAGATTCAAAACGTTCTTAACAATCCTTGCAATTAGTTCTTCAATCCAAAGCTACAAAATCACTCAAAATCCCTCTAGACTCTTAGAATGGTGTTCTTCTCCTTCCTTCAATCCTTGAGGGCTTTTCTTCTTCTCCAATCTTCCTCTCCAAATTGATGAGCTGTGAATGAGAGTGTGTGTGTGTAGAGATGCCCAGCAACCACCTGAGGGACCACTTATATTCTCCACCAAGAGCAAGGACGGACAAGAGATCGTGGGACACGTGGCTTAAGCTGTCAAAGCCTCAAAAATCGACCCAGTGGACAAAAATCGGCCGATTTAGCTGCTACTTGGTCCGATTTTCTTCAGCAGAAACTTGTTATGCTCGTTTAGCCATGAGTTGATCCATTGCTTGCACCAATAGTGGTCTTTGTGTCCTTTGTTGCTCCAATTATGCTCCTCCTTAGCCTTGGATGTGTATCATCATGAGGCTTGGCCCTCTAATGTATCGGTTAATGTCCAAAAGACCCCCGAAATACCTACAAAGCAACGCACAAGTCCGTGTAGACGTCTATCTCAACAAAATACGTAAATTGAGTGCAAACGTCGCGAATTTGTGCTAAACCATGCATGAATGAGTGATGAATCTATCTAAATGATCACCTAATCCTAAGTCATAAATCTTGTTATCAAAAATACCCCATACTTAAGGTTTGCTCGTCCCCGAGTAAATTCCCAACTATGGACTAAGAGATGACATGATTTATGTATGCAGAAAAATGGCAAAATCTTTTGGAGTTGTGCTTCTAATATTGGATCACCTTCATAGTCATGTTTCATGGCAATGGACAAGCAATTATGCATCAAATAAATGAAAGCATGGAAAGACAATTACACTTAACTTGATAGCATGCAATGAAATGTAAAGATGAAGAAGTCAAGATGATCATGAGTATATCCAATCTAAATCACTTAGTCTTACACACATGCAAGTAGGTCAAATGGACTTGTAAAATAGAAGGCCAAGAAACGTTGTGATTAGGTGGGAATTTTCTAGGCTATGTGATGCTAATCCGGGAAAGGAACTAAACAACCACAACTTCAAATTTTCTTATCAACTTCCCTCAAGTGTATATTTTTCTTCATTTTCTTTTCTTTCTTTTATTCTTGAGACAATGGCATTGGTGTGCAAAAGCCGAAACCTTGGTGATTAGCCATTCTCGGGCTTTTTCTATTTTTCGAGATGCATCCACACCGGGCACACATACCAAAGCTCGTTAGGACTATTGGTTTATTTGACTTTGGCAAGGCACCAACACCCGATCATGTGAAGTGTACCGAGTTACTTATCATTTAAACCAACGTCCCCAAACCTATGTTTTTGTCTACACTTTCACAACAAATTCAGCATTCTATTCATGGCATTCTTTCATCAACATCTTCACCCCGCACTTGCTTTTCACACACATCAACACACTAGCATGCTCCTATTCCCGGATGGGTCAAAAGAGGTCAATTTGTATCAATTGAGGTGCTCAAGCAACATGATCAAGATGAGAAGTAGAGGAAAATGAATTGCCTTAATCACTCCTAATTGATGTGCAAGAACTAGCATGCAATTTCGACTTTCAATACTCAATTCAATCAAGGCAAACATTCATGATCACAAATCATTCATGGTTTCAAGAGAAGTACTTCAAGTCCACATATACATTCATCAATTTAACACATAAGGCCATCCATAGCCAATCCACAAGACAAGGTTCAATCATTAGGGTCATATCCAAGCCTTAGAAGCACTAAAATTTTTAAAATTTTCTGAATTTTTTTTTTGATTTTTCAAAATATGTATGTTCAATGCAAGACATAATGAAACATGTGACAAAATTAAACTATCCTAGATGCTAATCATGCAGGTGATCATGAAAACCCCACCCCATACTTAGAAACACATTGTCCCCAATGTGTAAACTAAATAAAGAAGTGAAAGAGAGTCCTCACAATGTAAAATTGGTGATGCTTTGGTATTTCGGTTCATATTGAATGATGATGGTGGATGATCGATCAAGGATGGTAGAGAGCTCTTGATGTTCGTTATGAAGTCGGAACCCGCGCTTGGCATCGCAAGCCGTCCAAGTTCCACGTCCGCTCCACCTATGCTTGATTGGAGATCATCACTTTCCCTTGTACAGAGGAAAAATCGCTCCATAGCCCAGGAAAATCGGCCGATTTATTGATGAACAGGCCGATTTTTCTGGGTGCTTTCCTCTTCGTCCATGTGCTTGGATCTTGTTCCTTCAACTGGTCCATGAGGCTTTCACATGACCTCCAACATCCCATAACTCATGACAATCAACAAGATCTAGCACCCAAAAACACAAAAGAAAAACAAAGCACACCAAGAGTGAGATTAAACAAAAGCAAGAAAAACACAAGGACAAATATATACCAATGGGTTGCCTCCCATTAAGCGCTTCTTTAAGGTCATTAGCTTGACCAAATTTAGGAGCGTTTCAATCGAGGTGAAGCGGGGCAATCACTTCCACCGGGGCTTCCGGGATGTACTTCTTCAATCGATGCCCATTCACCTTGAAGTTACCACAATGATCTCCTCCTATCTCCACCGCTCCATGAGGAAAGACCTTCTTCACAACATAGGGCCCGGTCCATCTTGATTTGAGCTTTCCGGGAAAAAGCCGCAGCCTTGAGTTGAAGAGAAGGACAAGGTCTCCTTCACTCAACTCTTTCGGGGTGATCCTCTTGTCATGCCATCGCTTGGTTCTCTCCTTGTAGATCCGAGCATTCTCATATGCATCCAACCGGATCTCCTCAAGGGCGTTCATGTCTAGCAACCGCTTTTCTCCGGCCTCTTTGAGATCAAAATTTAGCCACCTTATAGCCCAATATGCTCGATGCTCCATCTCTACCGGAAGGTGGCAAGACTTTCCATAGACTAACTTGTAAGGAGTGGTGCCAATTGGTGTTTTGAAGGCGGTCCTATATGCCCACAAGGCATCATCGAGCTTCATAGCCCAATCTTTTCTTGTCCTTGATACCGTCTTCTCAAGAATGGCCTTGATCTCCCGGTTGGAGATCTTCACTTGGCCACTAGTTTGGGGATGGTAAGGTGTTGCCACCTTATGAGTCACCCCATACTTGGCCAAAAGTGCTCCAAAGTTCCTATTGGTGAAGTGCTTCCCTCCATCACTTATGATCACCCTTGGTGTTCCAAACCTAGGAAAGATCACTCGGTTGAAGAACCGCACCACAACCTTGGCATCATTTGTAGGAAAGGCGATTGCCTCCACCCATCTTGACACATAATCCACCGCCAATAGGATGTAGAGATTGCCACATGAAGAAGGGAAGGGTCCCATGAAGTCCACACCCCACACATCAAATATCTCTACCTCTTGGATGTTGTTCAAGGGCATCTCATTCCTCCTTGAGATGTTGCCCGTCCTTTGGCAAGCATCACAAGCTACCACAAAGCCTTGCACGTCCTTGAACAAACTTGGCCAAAAGAAGCCCGATTGTAGCACTTTCGCACATGTCTTGTGTGCACTAGCATGCCCTCCACATGGCAAGGAATGACAATGGCGGATCACACTCTCCACCTCATCCTCCGGTATGCATCTTCTAAACATCCCATCCGGCCCTCTTTTGAACAAAAGTGGTTCACTCCAATAGTAATGTCTCACATCCTTGAAGAACTTCTTCCTTTGGGCATATGTCAAACCGGGAGGCACTTCCTCACACACCAAGTAGTTCACAATGTCGGCATACCATGGCTCACTTCCTCTAGACACTTGGAACAAGCACTCCTCCACCATTTGCAATTGCTCATCCCGGAATGAGTCATCAATCGGGATGTCATCTCTCTCAATCACTAAAGGAGGTAATCTACTAAGGTGATCCGCCACGGAGTTCTCGGATCCCTTCTTGTCCCGGATTTCCAAGTCAAACTCTTGAAGAAGGAGGATCCACCGAATCAACCTAGGCTTGGCATCCTTCTTGGTAAGTAGATAACGGATCGCAGCATGATCCATATAAACTATGACCTTCGCTCCAACAAGGTATGACCGAAACTTCTCAAAGGCATACACTACCGCTAGCAACTCCTTCTCGGTTGTGGCATAGTTAAGTTGGGCATCATCTAGCGTCTTGCTAGCATAATAAATGGCATGAGTTTTCCCATCTTTCCTTTGTCCCAAAACAGCCCCAACGGCTACATCGCTTGCATCACACATGATCTCAAACGGTAAACTCCAATCCGGAGGTTGCATTATAGGTGCGGAGATCAAGGCGTTCTTCAACCTACAAAAAGCCTCAAGGCAATCTTTGGAGAAAACAAATTCAACATCTTTCATTAGTAGGTTAGTAAGGGGCTTAGAAATTTTAGAGAAGTCTTGAATAAACCTCCGGTAAAAACCGGCATGCCCTAAGAAACTCCTTACCCCTTTCACCGAGGTAGGTGGTGGCAACTTCTCTATCGTTTCAATCTTGGCCCTATCAACCTCAATGCCACGGTTAGACACCAAGTGTCCTAACACAATACCTTCACTTACCATGAAGTGGCATTTTTCCCAATTTAAGACAAGATTTGTCTCCTCACATCTTTGCAATACTAAGGACAAGTTAGCCAAGCAATTATCAAAGGAAGAACCATAAACAGAGAAATCATCCATAAACACTTCCATGATATTTTCTATGTATTCCGAAAAGATAGCCATCATACACCTTTGGAAGGTGGCGGGTGCATTACACAACCCAAATGGCATTCTCCTATATGCAAAAGTTCCCCATGGACATGTAAAGGTTGTTTTCTCTTGGTCATCGGGGTGGATAGGGATTTGGAAGAATCCGCTATAACCATCTAAGTAGCAAAAATGAGAGTGTTGAGCTAATCTCTCTAGCATTTGGTCGATGAAAGGGAGAGGGAAGTGATCTTTCCTAGAGGCCATGTTCAACTTCCTATAATCAATGCACATCCTCCATCCCGTAACCGTTCTAGTGGGGATTAATTCATTGTTCTCATTGGTTACCACGGTCATCCCACCCTTCTTAGGTACTACATGAACGGGACTAACCCACTTACTATCCGAGATAGGGTAGATAATTCCCGCATCAAGCAACTTAATGATCTCCTTCTTAACTACCTCTTTCATTATAGGATTTAGCCTTCTTTGATGTTCAATAGAGGGTTTATGATTATCTTCCATCATTATCCTATGCATGCACAAAGATGGTTTGATGCCAACAAGATCATCAATGGTGTATCCTATTGCTTTTCTATGCAGTTTCAATTCATTCAACAATCTATTAAGCTCATCATCATTCAAAGATGCATTCACAATCACCGGATAAGTAGAATTTGAACCAAGGAAAGCATACTTTAAATGAGAAGGAAGAGGTTTAAGATCAAGTTGAGGAGGACCTTTTTCGGTTGGAGACGATCCATACAATGTAGGTTGAGATGATTGCAAAGCCATGGAAGCCTCCTTGAAGCCCCTTGATGATTGCTCACACTCAAGTTGTTGATGCTGAAAAGACTCAGGAAAATCGACCCAGGAAGAAAAATCGGTCGATTTTTCTGAAGGGGGGTCGATCTGAGTTTCTGTTTTGGCAAAACTGGCTGAAATTTCAGCACAAGTACAAAAATCGGCCGATTTTTGGCCCCCAGTCCGATTTTTCTGGCAGTTTTCCTCTTCTTCTAGCACTTCAAACCCAACACTTGGTAGCTCGTCCAATGCATTCAAGGCCTTGATCACTTCATTGCTACTCTCCTCAACTCCTTCCTCCATCAAGCTTGAGCTAAGAACTCTCTCAAGTGGATCCTTGAGCAAGATTGAGCTCACAACCTCTCTAGACTCCTCTTCTTCAACTATGTTGAATATATCCTCATCAAGAGTTGGCCCTTTCATCATTGTGGACAGCTTGAACTTGATGTTCTCTTCTCCAATGTTGAAGGAGAGAGTCCCATTCTTGCAATCCACTAGACATCCGGAAGTAGATAGGAAAGGTCTCCCCAAGATGATAGGAACCGGATAGTCCGCCGGGATGTCTAAAACAACGAAGTCTATGGGCACATAGAACTTCCCTAATTGCACCGGGATGTCTTCCAAGATCCCAACCGGATGAGTGATTGAGCGGTCCGCCATGTAAAGGGTCATCTTGACCGGCTTTGGCTCTCCTAGCCCAACCTTGTTGCAAAGTGCAAGCGGGATGATGCTTACACTTGCCCCAAGATCACATAGGGCATCATGCTTCACATCTCCTACTCCGATTGGCACACAAAAGGATCCCGGATCCCTAAGCTTAGGAGGCATCTCCTCTTTCATCGTTTGAATCAACTCCGAGGATCTCTTCGTCATTCTTATCTCCCCATACTCCTCCAACTTCCTCTTGTTGGAGAGTATTTCCTTTAAGAACTTGTCATACGCCGGCATCCCTAAAATAGCATCCATGAACGGAATGTTAATATGCAATTTAGACATAAGTTCAAGGAATTTACCAAAGTGATTGTCCAAGCGAGCTCTTGCTCGTGATTGAGGGAACGGTAGTGGTGGCTTGTATGGAGGCGGTGCCACACATCTTGGCTCTACATCCTTGCTCTTGCCTCCATCTCCTTGCGAAGTCTCTTCTTCATTCACCACTTGCTTCCCTTTAGCATTCTCCTTAGGCAAAGGATCCTTCATGCTTAACCCACTTCTTGTTGTAATGGCCAACACTTGTCCCTTTGGGTTTTCTTCGGTCCTTCCGGGAAGTTTCCCCGGATCTCTATGTGCTTCACCCGCCTTTTGGAACACTTGTGCTTCTAACACTTTTTGAGCTTTGGAAATGGAAGTCACCGTGCTCTCAAGACCGCTCAACCTTCCTAGCAATTGCTCAAACATCATTTCGGTTCTATCCTTTGGAGGTTGAGTGAATCCGGGTGGAGGTTCTTGTGAAGCTCTTGGTGGTGGAGTTGTGCTTGTAGAAGCGGGAGGGTTCAAGGCTCCATCCGGGTTAGAGTAAGAAAACCCGGGATGGTTATGGTTGGGCCGGTAATTGTTGAATTGCCGGTTGTTGTTGAAGTTCCTTGGGCCTTGGTAGTTATTGTAGTTGCCCCTTCCCATATAGTTCACATCCTCCTCTTTGGAAGATAGGTTGGCTTGTGGAGGCACTTGAGGAGTTGCTTGGTTCTTCAAGGTTGTAGCACACAACTCCCTCAAGGATTTCAACTCATTGTTGATGGCGTCGAGCTTGAAGTTGCTCATGGTGACCTCACTCACCTCATATGCTCCCACCTTTCTCCCTTCACTCTTCCTATGGGAGTACTTCTCAATCACTAGAGCTTGCTTCTCCACAAACTCCCAAGCATCATCTACATGCTTCTCCATGAAAGTCCCACCGGAAAGGGATTGAAGCTTGAATTGGCTATCTGCATCAAGTCCTTTGAAGTAGATCTCCAATAGCTCAATTTTCGGTATGCCATGGTGTGGACAATCTAGGAGAAGGTCTTTGAATCTCTCCCAAGACTTGAACAAACTCTCTCTATCCTTCATCACGAAGGCATTGATCTTCCCTCTTAATTCGGTAGTCTTGCAAGGTGGGAAGAACTTAGTCAAAAACTCGGTTGTCATCTCCTCCCAAGTACCAACTCGCCCTTGCGGAATAGATTGATACCAAGCTAAGGCCTTGTCCTTAAGAGAGAAGGAGAAAGCCCTTAGCTTATGGTTGTTTCTCTCCAATCTCGGCGGTCTAAGAGTCTCCATCAAAATCTCGTAGTTCATCAAATGTTGGTGAGGAGACTCTCCTTCCATCCCTCCAAATTGGTTATGCCGGATCATTTGTAGAACTTGAGGGCGGAGCTCGTAATCATGGGCTGCGGGATCTCCTAAGTTCACACCCGGGCGGTGTGCTCTTTGTGCCGGATCCATACGTTGCCCCAACGTTTGTGGCTCATCCATAGCAATGGGCACAACCCTAAAGTTCACCGCCGGCTGCGGTTGTGGTGGAGGTGGAGGAGGTTGTTGACGGTTAAGCTCCCTTTGCACAAGTGCTTGCCTAATCTCCTCAATCTCCCTCCTAGTTGCCTGTTGCCTCTCATTGGCAAGTCTCCTTT
Source organism: Fagopyrum homotropicum (assembly GCA_033239125.1). Lineage (NCBI taxonomy): Eukaryota > Viridiplantae > Streptophyta > Magnoliopsida > Caryophyllales > Polygonaceae > Fagopyrum > Fagopyrum homotropicum. Next base: position 133,840,486 of record BSWB01000004.1, read on the forward strand.
CTTCCTCCAAGAGCTCATCTCTTAGCCTAATTTGCTCTAAGGCTTCATCCAACTCAGCTTGGAGGTTCCTACCGGCCATCTCTTTCTCTTTTCAAATGCTCTTGGATCTAGATCTAAGGGTTTTCTCCGGTTCGGGATCGAATGGAGCTAAATCCTTGCCACGAGATCTTCGCATACACCTAAAGAGTAAGAGATGTCCTGAAAAGCAAAGACACACACCAAAGAGAGATCAAAAGCAACAAGAAAGATCTACACTACCAACAATCACGAAATGACTCAATCTAGACCTAGTCCCCGGCAACGGCGCCAAAAACTTGTTACGTCTAGGAATAGATGTGCACGCAATAAGTCTTAAATTTATACTCGTTATAATTATCCTAACTCCTAGCGAACCCGCAGTGTACGGGACGTTTGTAGAAAGGAAAGTATTCCGAGGTCGAACTCAAAGACTAAGGTGAAATCGAGTCAAGCAATGATCAAAGATAGTGTAAATCTAGGCTAAGACAAGATGAGGAACAAAGAAAATGGAAAACGCAATGATTTTGTTGGTTTTTATGGTGATCAAGCAAAGATCACAAGTCAAGCATGGAAATAAAACAACTAACAAATTTAGCTAGCAAACGAGTAAGTAACACGAAGCACAAGTATATGATCAAGAGAGAAAAGTAGATTTTAGAGGTCAAGATTTCCGGTTATGGCATTGGACTCAAGGTTCTAAGGATCCTAAGGACAAGCTGCGGTGTTTGGGAAAGAATGTTCTCTAATGGAAGCGATTACCGGGTAAGTCTCTCACTTCACTAATCCCGCATCAAACTCCTATTACCGGGTAGGTCTCAAGGGGTTAGAGTAAGGAATTCCGCACAAACTAGATGCTACTTAAGGGCAACCCTCTCCTTACCGGGTAAGTCTCGGAATAGGGCAATCTCAAGCAATAATCCTAGCACACTCGATCCAATAGCGGCTTATGAGGCTCACTACTACCTAGCATTCATCATCTTAGGTATCTAAGGTCGGAAATCATCGGGTAGATCTCTTCCCTCACTTAGATTGGTAGCATTAGGTGATCCTAAGCTAAATTAGGCTTAATAAACACTAGGATTTAAACAATCAAACACCCTAGCTTGCAGATTTATCATTTAGAGAGCAACAGAAGAATAAATCGGTCTGTTCTACAGATAAATCGGCCGATTTATCTGATGAACAGGTCGATTTTTCCTTCTGTTGTGAGTTTCGTGCATATAAATCATCCTAAACTGACATTTAAGCCCATCCTATCATCACCCTAGCCATAACCATCAATCCATCACTCTAAAATCACAAGAAACTAGCCAATAATATGCATATCAAGATCCGAAATCATCAAACAAGCAAACATGGTGTTCATAGATGAGTAATGAAAGATGAGTAAGCAAAATCAATAAATCTCAGCCAAAGACTAGTTGTAGCAAGACTTACAAACTCTAGAATGAAGATTCAAAACGTTCTTAACAATCCTTGCAATTAGTTCTTCAATCCAAAGCTACAAAATCACTCAAAATCCCTCTAGACTCTTAGAATGGTGTTCTTCTCCTTCCTTCAATCCTTGAGGGCTTTTCTTCTTCTCCAATCTTCCTCTCCAAATTGATGAGCTGTGAATGAGAGTGTGTGTGTGTAGAGATGCCCAGCAACCACCTGAGGGACCACTTATATTCTCCACCAAGAGCAAGGACGGACAAGAGATCGTGGGACACGTGGCTTAAGCTGTCAAAGCCTCAAAAATCGACCCAGTGGACAAAAATTGGCCGATTTAGCTGCTACTTGGTCCGATTTTCTTCAGCAGAAACTTGTTATGCTCGTTTAGCCATGAGTTGATCCATTGCTTGCACCAATAGTGGTCTTTGTGTCCTTTGTTGCTCCAATTATGCTCCTCCTTAGCCTTGGATGTGTATCATCATGAGGCTTGGCCCTCTAATGTATCGGTTAATGTCCAAAAGACCCCCGAAATACCTACAAAGCAACGCACAAGTCCGTGTAGACGTCTATCTCGACAAAATACGTAAATTGAGTGCAAACGTCGCGAATTTGTGCTAAACCATGCATGAATGAGTGATGAATCTATCTAAATGATCACCTAATCCTAAGTCATAAATCTTGTTATCAGCTGGTCTAACCTGCGGTAAATCTAAAAACACAACAAGAGGAACCGTTAGCTAGTTATCTAAATATTAGCAGAATAATAGTAGCACACACACATAAAAATATAAACACCCATCATGATTTCAAACAAGTCCGTTTTATTATCTTGAGTTAAGTTACTCTTTCACGCTAATGATACTTATTTTGTGACACGAGGGATTCCCAAACCTCGCCTCCGCCCCGTGTAACCATCAGGAATGGATCCGATGCATCTCACCTTGTACCTGCCTGGTCTGGGTATAGAGAACCTCACAGTCTCCTGTCAGAGCTGGGCAGTGATTTCACGGCCCGTTATACATACACTTGGGCCTTAAACATAATAATAACAGTCGTCCTAGCAAGTTATTATTATTAAAACACGCACAAAACACACACAACCACTATCACTCAACTAATACCCAGAAACTGGCTAAGTAAGTCACAAGGACTTACCTGAGTCAAATACACACTAACACTTCTCAAACAGTCCGTACTCGTGGTAACTCAAACGCCTGTCAATTAAGGCATGTGTATCAAAATCACATCTCGATGTCCAACCTCATGCGAAGGGATTACGGAAAGAAAGATTCTCTTACGGTAAAAGACCATTTTACCCTTAGTGTCGATAATTCTCCGAGTCACTTCTTAACTTCTAATATTTCTTTTTGAACGCTTTTCTAATATCTGATTACTCCAGAACAGTTTACTAAAGGTTATACTATTAATCTCATCCACTCGTCACCTAGAATCACATTACTTCCTTCTCGGGCATTATCCAATCTTATATATATATCTATATATATATATATATACTTACATGCATACTTTAACTTTCCTTCCAATTCTATAAAATCCGTAACTCTTAGGTATTTATATATATATATATATATATATATATATATAGCCACATACTTTATATTTTCACAAACTCACACTCATATGTATACTTTTATTTCATATAATATATATATATACGTATATTTATATACTCGGCATACACAACTCTTATATAAGCTCACACAACCCCCTTACTAACCTACTTTACTGCAATACCGTACCACTTCCAATCTATTGTCTATATACGTACTCAATCTCAGTTATATACGTATTCCATACTCAATTATATACGTATTCCATACTCAAGTATATCCGTATACTATCCCACAAACAAAAGAATTCGCAGGTACAAGAGGGAAGGAGAGCCGGAAGTAGTCTTACCGGGGCTGCAGTCCGGCGGCGAGGGCTGGTGTTTCGGTCTGCTACTGGTGGTCGGGAGCGGTGGTGCGGTGCTGCTGCAGGCCGAAGAGAAGCAGCGCCAATGGTTAGCGTTCCCAAAATCGAGACAGAAGGCGAGAAGAAGGGAGGCACGACTTACCGGATCTGCTGCAGCGGTGGCTGGCGTCGGCGAACGAGGTGCGGTGGCAAGAGCGGCGGCGGTTCAGTGGCGTGTGCCTGGTTGCACAGCAACGATTAGGCTGTTGCGGATCCGGAATTAGAGAGGGAGAGGAGAGATTGGTCGAGAAGACTACTTACCTAGGCGGAGGTTGCCGGCGAGCAGGGAAGGTGGACGAGCGCGGCGCAGGCACGGCGGCGACGTCTCCGGTTGGAGGCAGTAGCGGTGCGGCGCTGGTGGTTGCTGTTCGTCCGTCTTGCGAGAGCGAAGGAGCAGGACGCTGACGTTCGTTTGTGTCCAAAAGAGAGACGACGGAAGCGGCAATTGTGGTTAGGGATTAATTAGATAGAATTAGGGTTAGGATTAGATTAGGGGATGGGCTGATAATTTGGCCTCGTAGTGGGCTACATCCGGCCCGCTTTCTCATTAAATACGGATACGCAACTCGTTACTCGATTTATAATATACGGAACTAAATTACATATTATATAAATTATTATTGTATTCTAAAGGTACGTAAAAGTTTTTTCTGGCTACATAGTTTCATCATTTTATGTGACTTAAAATCACATAAAATGATAACATTTAAAATCGTTTTATTTTATTTATTTATTTATTTAAGATTGACGCATCGGGATTTGGTTAATTTCGGTTTACCGGAAATTTAAAATTTTCGGTTATTACATCAGTGCCCTCTTAAAAGAAGTTTCGTCCCGAAACTTAGAATGTTCCTCTTACTCACACATTTCCTTTGGTATATTTTAGTTTTCTCGACATTTTTATTTTCTACCATGCAACTACTCAACCATCAAAACAGACAAGTATCACATAAAACAGAATCACTCAATCCCATATAGAAACATGAAAGGTCAAACAACACCACATCCGAGTACTAACTCGTCGATACATAAGTAACCTCTAACCTCGCAAAGAACTCGAAATAGTTACGTCTAATACTCTCCTCAGTCTCCCAAGTGGCCTCATCAGCTCCTCTCCGAGACCACTGGATCCGCAACATAGGTATCTCCTTGGACCGCAGACGTCTAGTACTGCGCTCCAAGACAGCTACTGGGTATTCTACAAATGTATGGTCAGGCTCAACTGTCACATCCTCATGGCTGATGACGTGTCTCGGATCCGGGATGTACTCTCTCAACTAAGATACATGAAAGACCGGGTGAACACCCTCTAATCTCGGCGGTAGTGCTAATCTGTAAGCCACCTCTCCCACTCTCTCTAAGATCTCAAAAGGTCCGACATATCGGGGACTCAACTTCCCCTTAATGCCGAAACGCCGAACTCCTCTAGTAGGTGACACTCTTAGCCACACCTGAGCACCCACTCTAAACACCAAAGTTCGACGCCTTTTGTCGGTGTAGGACTTCTGACGACTCTGAGCTGCTAACATCCGCTCTCGAACTAGGGCAATCCGAGCGATGTCATCATGTATCTGATCTGGAGCTACTCCATCCACTCTGCTGGGCTCATCCCAACATAATGGTGTACGACATCTCCGCCCGTACAAAGCCTCATAAGGAGCCATCCCAATAGACGCGTGTCAGCTATTATTATACGAAAAATCTACCAGTGGAAGATGATTTGGCCATACCTGTCCCCAATCTAGTACACACGCCCGAAGCATGTCCTCTAAGGTCTGAATGGTCCTCTCAGATTGTCCGTCTGTCTGTGGGTGGTAGGCGGTAGTAAAGTGGAGACTCGTCCCCAAAGTAGTATGTACCTGCTGCCAAAATCTCGAGGTAAAACGTCCATCTCTGTCAGAGACGATAGTCCTCGGTACCCCATGGAGTCTCACAATGTGTCTGGTGAACTCCTCAGCCAGACGACTCACCAGCCACGTTTCCTTGATCGGAATGAAACGTGCGGTCTTCGTCAGGCGGTCTACCACTACCCAAATAGCATCAAATCCTCTGCTGAGTCTCAAACCTGTGACAAAATCCATAGATATATCCTCCCACTTCCACTGTGGTACTGGAAGTGGGTGAAGCTCTCCTCCAGACCTACGATGCTCAATCTTGACCTGCTGGCAGATCGCGCACTGAGCTACATACCGAGTCACATCGGGCTTCAATCCACCCCACCAGAAGGACCGTCTCACATCCTTGTACATCTTACTCGCTCCAGGATGTACTGAGTATGGGGTAGCATGAGCCTCACCTAGTATCCTCTGTCTCAACTCACTGTCTAACGGCACACAAACGCGGTCCTGACGTCTCATCACTCCATCTGCACTAATAGTGAACTGTGGGGCCTCATCTCGATACATCTTGTCTCGGATCCTGGTCAAAGTCGGGCAAGTCTGCTGCTTCTGTCAGATCTCATCCAACAGATCAGGAAGTAACTCCATGGTAGCCAACTGACCATCAGTATCGGGAAATTGAATCTCTATCTCCAACCAAGCCAAGTCCCTCTACAACTGTGGCTATACCGTCAACCGGGCTATCGCCCTCCCCCTAGGCGTCTTCCGGCTCAAAGCATCAGCTACCACATTCGCCTTCCCGGGGTGGTAAAGAATCTCAAGGTCGAAGTCCTTGATCAACTCTAACCACCGCCTCTGGCGGTTATTCAACTCTCTCTGAGTGAATATGTACTTCAGACTCTTATGGTCTGTGAAGATCTGACATGTCGCCCCATAGAGGTAGTGACGCAAGATCTTAAGAGCATGGACTACTACAGCCAACTCTAGATCATGTGTGGGGTAGTTCTCCTCATACGTCTTCAACTGTCGAGACGCATAGGCTATGACCTTACCCCTCTACATCAAAACACACCCCAAGCCCAGCTTGGATGCATCACTGTATACCACAAAGTCATCAGTACCCTCAGGTTGTGCCAAAATCGGAGCGGACGTCAATCTCCTCTTCAGCTCCTCAAAACTCTGTTGACACGGCTCAGACCAAACAAACCGAGTGGTCTTCCTCAAAAGACAAGTAAGCGGTCGGGCAATCAAAGAGAACCCTTCCACAAACCGGCGATAGTAACCTGCCAAACCTAGAAAGTTGCGAACCTCCTTGACATTCTTAGGAGGTTGCCAAGAAGATACTGACTCGATCTTCGCCGGATCGACCTTAATACCCTCAGCAGTCACCACGTGACCTAAGAAAGCCACCTCTGACATCCAAAACTCACACTTTGATAGCTTAGCATACAGCTGGCTATCCTGCAGAATCTGCAATAATGTCCTCAAGTGTCCGGCATACTCCTCTCGACTCCTAGAGTAGACTAGGATGTCGTCAACGAAGACCACTACAAATTGGTCTAAGAAGTCAATGAATATCCCATTCATCAACTCCATGAATACCGCTGGTGCATTAGTGAGCCCAAATGGCATCACTACGAACTCATAATGACCATACCTAGTCCGGAATGCTGTCTTAGGTATGTCCTGATATCTCACCCTCAACTGGTGGTAACCTGACCTCAAGTCTATCCTCGAGAACACAGACGCTCCATGCAACTGGTCCAACAGATCATCTATGCGCGGCAGTGGGTATTTGTTCTTGATGGTTACCTTGTTCAGCTCTTTGTAGTCTATGCACAACCTCATCGATCCGTCCTTCTTCTTCACAAATAATACTGGCGCACCCCAAGGAGACACACTAGGGCGTATGAAACCCTTCTTTGTTAGCTCCTCTAACTGCTTCTTCAGCTCAAGCAGCTCTGTAGGTGCCATACGGTACGGAGCCTTCGAGATCGGTCTCGTGCCCGGCTCCAAGTCAATGCTGAAATCAACGCTCCTCTGTGGGGGTAGTCCTGGCAGGTCGTCACTGAATACCTCTGCAAACTCGCATGCAACAGGTATCTCCTCTATAGTCAGGCTCTTGCTTTCCTTCATGGCATAACACCAGAAGGCTTCGCAACCTTGTGCTATCAGTCTCGCTGCCCTCACTGCACTGATAACTGTGCCTGACTTTCCGAGGTCCCAACCTCGGAATATTACTCTATGGCCCTCCTCCGTGGCCACGGTCACTGTTCTCCTACCAATGTCTAAGACTGCTCCGTGTTTCCTCATCCAGTCTATCCCTAAAATGACATCCTCATGAGCTAAGGGCATGACTAGAAAATTGACTAGCCAGTCTCGATCTCCCATGCGAATAGGACATCCAAAGATCTCTCTAGTCCCTCTTACCTTACTCCCATTAGGTAAGCCTATCATAAAAGGTATCCCCTCTACAGTAGCTAAGGACAACCTATCTACGCATGCATCAGATATGAAGGAATGTGTAGCACCCGTATCAAATAAAACTCGTAGGTAAGTCATGAATCTGGATCGTACCTGTGGCAGTCGGTGCATCTGGCTGATCAACATCTCTCAACTCAAACACTCGGGCCTGAGCTCCTCTAGTATCAGCTACACTACCACGTCCTCTGCCCTGACCTGATCCCTGCATAGAACTCTATGATGGTGTGTGTCCTGGAGCACTGTAAGACTGCTGCTGACCAGGAGCTCGGTACTGCTGCTGCTGACTCGAAGTTCGGTATTGTGGCGGTCTCTGTACACTCCCTGATAAGCCTGCAGGAGAAGAACCCTGCTGAGATAGAGCCTTGCCCTGGCGGTAGAATGCAGCTCTATGTCCAACCTTGCCGCACTAGAAGCAGGTCACTGCCGGCTTCGTGCATTTCGATCGGATAGAACAAAAAGAAATATTAGAAAAGTGTTGTAATAACAAAAGTTGTATTAAATCTCTTCTTTTAGTATGGAGTGGATGCTTCGGTAGGCACACTCGAAATCTTTCATTTCCTCTAATTATAATTTATTATATTTAAATTGTATAATTAGTGGTATTGAGGTCATGAAGTGGAGATCCTCATTAATAATATATATTGTGTTAGATTCTACATGCATTTGATTGAATCACCAAAAAGAAATATTGACCAGTGTAACCTTTAGTAAACCTTTAGTAAACTGTTCTGGAGTAATCAGGGGTTATACACGAGGGATTCTACATGCAATAGATATATATATATAAGATTAGATAATGCCCGAGAAGAAAGTAATGTGATTCTAGGTGACGAGTGGTTGAGATTAATAGTATAACCTTTAGTAAACTGTTCTGGAGTAATCAGATATTAGAAAAGCGTTCAAAAAGAAATATTAGAAGTTAAGAAGTGACTCGGAGAATTATCGACACTAAGGGTAAAACGGTCTTTTACCGTAAGAGAATCTTTCTTTCCGTAATCCCTTCGCATGAGGTTGGACATCGAGATGTGATTTTGATACACATGCCTTAATTAACAAGCGTTTGAGTTACCACGAGTACGGACTGTTTGAAAAGTGTTATAGTGTATTTGACTCAGGTAAGTCCTTGTGACTTACTTAGCCAGTTTCTGGGTATTAGTTGAGTGATAGTGGTTGTGTGTGCTTTGTGCGTGTTTTAATAATAATAACTTGCTAGGACGACTGTTATTATTATGTTTAAGGCCCAAGTGTATGTATAACGGGCCGTGACATCACTGCCCAGCTCTGACAGGAGACTGGGAGGTTCTCTATACCCAGACCAGGCAGGTACAAGGTGAGATGCATCGGATCCATTCCTGATGGTTACACGGGGGCAGAGGCGAGGTTTGGGAATCCCTCGTGTCACAAAATAAGTATCATTAGCGTGAAAGAGTAACTTAACTCAAGATAATAAAACGGAGTTGTTTAAAAGCATGATGGGTGTTTATATTTTTATGTGTGTGTGTGCTACTATTATTCTGCTAATATTTAGATAACTAGCTAACGGTTCCTCTTGTTGTGTTTTTAGATTTACCACAGGTTAGACCAGCAGCTGAGTGATCCGGAAGTAGTGGTCAGCCGAGTCTCCGTACTCCTTAGAGTGGGGTTGGGGGTTGTGTTTGTCTTTTCTTTTTTTTGGTTAAGACAGTTGTTCGTTTCTTTTGTTTAAGTACTTTAGGCTGCTAGATAATGTTGCATTCATTACCTTAAAAATGCTATTTTATGAATTTCGGTTTTCTTTATTTGTGTCTTGTTGCAAGATCCTAGTAATATTGTTGTCAAACTGAGGTCGGGACCCATTGTGAGGTGCTAACCAGTAATGTCCCGAGTTCTGAGAATTTGGGGTGTTACAACCCACCTCTAATATTGCTTGATGTCATTGTTGTCTTGGTGATAATTATTAACTAAATAGCAAACGCCAAAAAAGGGATAGTGTATACACTTTTTATGATTGGAAAGCCTATTATGTTCCGGTTCTCCTTGCTAGTTTTTTGTATGCTTCTAGCTAGTATCTCAACCCCTAGGTTGAAAATCAAAGCAAATAATGGCTCTCCTTGACGTATGCCTCTTTTTGGGAGGATAATGTCGTTGGGGAGTCGTTTATTAGTATACAATATGAAACCATCGAGATACATTCTTCAATATGACCTCTAAATTTGTCTCCAAAACCAAATTTAGCCAAGATTGCTTTTAGGAACTTCCATTTCACATTGTCAAAAGCCTTTTGCATACCGAGTTTCATTACCATGAATCCTTCTTTGCATTTTTGGATCTAAATCCATGGAAAATTTCGTGAGCCATGAGTACATTATCATGAATTGATCTACTTTGGGTGAACGCAACTTGTAAAGGGTGGATCAGTTTTGGGAGAACCGTGCTTAGTCTTTTAGCTAAGATTTTTACAATGATTTTATAAATGGTTGAACATAGACTAATGGGTCTATAATGATTAGTTGATAATGGATTGTCTACTTTGGAATGAGGGTGATAAATGTATGATTAATTTGTTTTAGGAATTTTCTAGTTCTATAAAACTTTTGACTGCTCTTGTAACTACAGGTCCAATAATATGTCAATATTTTTTTTATAGAAATCAGCCGGCATGCCATCCGGACCAAGTGAATTATCGTTGCCAATGTCGTAAATTTTCATTTTAATTTCTCTTGTAGTAAAAGTTTTGCTAGTATATGTTCTCATTTTCTGTTATCTTCATTTGGATGACTTCAAGTTGTTTTTTTAGTTTATTTTGGTCTATCACCGATGCCTTGAATCTATGTTCATAGTCATCTATAAATTCTTTATTTATATCTTCTTCTTTCGAAAGGATAGATCCATCATTTTTAGTAATTGTTGATATTATCTTATTGTTTCTACGACTAGCTTTTTTATGGTGGAAGCTCGTATTTTTGTCACCTAGTTGTAAGTTGGTTGATTTTTCTCTTTGCAACCAGTATTTATGTTGGTAGTCCAGCAAGTATTCCCTTTTTTATTGAGTCTATTTAGTTATCATACTTTTGATAGTTAAAGCACCTAAATGTTTGTTCCTAGAGATTTTTTTTTATTTTCATCAATATCTTTAAGTTGTTTGATTATGTTACCAAATTTCTCTTGACGCCATTGTTTCAATTTCGTTTTAAGTAAGTTGTTTTTTTTAACTAGACTTAATATATGAGGTCCCGAAAACTGTGTTCTCCATGTTTATTTTATAATGTTTTCGCAATCCTGACGTTGCACCCATATTGATTCAAATCTAAAGGCTTTATTTTTAAAAGCTATTGGCGAGTTTTGTAGATTAAAGAAATAATGAAGTGTTCTGAGAACGTAAACACATGATTTCGAGTGTGAATTTGAGGATATTCCTGTATTACTTCCATCCAAGTCATAATCCGATCTAGTTTTTCATGCGTTATCTTCTCTATCCTTTTTTTTTCTTTTCCAAGTGAATTCATTCCCTTTTGTGTCAAGATCAATTATGTTACATTGTTGCATAATTGTTTTGAATTCTTTCCATCATAATATTAGTTATTGGAGCTCCCTTTTTTTTTTGTCTGAGTGACTTAAGAGTTCATTGTAATCTCCAATAACTAGAACTGGAAGAGTGATAGAAGTTTATTTCGGTGGTTAGTTGGTTCCAAAATTCATTTTGTTTTTTTCCATTTGGTGGAGTGTAAATAAAGAAAATGTTCATCATGAAATTTGTTCGTAACTTTGTGTGCTTGATTATTATGTATCTATTTTCCTTCTTGCTTATTTCAATCTTTTCATCATTTATTTGACATGATTTCCACAAGAGACGTAGTCCCCTACAAAGCCACTGAATAGGAAAATAAATACTGTCAAAACCTGCATTTTTTCATGTTGGTTCAGTAAGCTTAGTGCTTGATTTTGTTTCAACGAGCATAATAATTTAAATATTGTAACACCCGGTTCTTCGGAGGCCCTTAAGGAAGGTCTCGGGAAGAAGAACCGCAGGAGCGGCGTCAGAGAGTCGTAGGAGTGTCGACCCACAGGGGTGGCATGGGTGTTCCGCAGGTGCGCTGACCCGCGGGGCGACAATTGTTTACTGTAGGGGTGGTAGAACAGTGGGCCGCATCGTTTTGATTTGTAACCTTCGACGGTTACGATCTCTACCTTCTTTTTATTCTTCCGAAACCCTACCTATCTTCTTTTCCTCTTCTGAACCATGCCGTCTTGCTGGAGCTCTTCACCTTGGAGATTGAACATAAGTTAGAATCCCTTCTTCTCCTCTTCTCTTTTCCTTCATCTTCTTTTCTTTCTCCTCCCTTCATCTCCTTCTTTTCTCCCAATTTCCGCCTGCAGCCACGCTGTGCTGTTCGTCTTCACCGGAACTGCAGTGAGTAGCTTTGGAGAATCCGTCTGTGTGTTGTTTTCGGAAGGAAGCTTGTTTCTTCGATCCCGGGGATAAGGAAGAGTAAGTCCTTCTTCGTTCCGTTCTTTGAGCATCTAGAGACTACTTATTGGTCTGATTGAGTAGACTCGTACAGATCTATAAAGGGTGGCCGGAAGTGTTGGAGAAAGGAGATCGATCGAAAGAGAGAAGACGGAGTTCGCTATCGCCAGTGCAACCCCCGCGCCTCACCGCCCCTGCGGGCCTCCCCTGTTGCGGTTGCGGCAACCGTGTCTTTGCCGCATCTACGCCTCTTCACCACCGCGGCTGCGATTTTCCTCCAGTGAGACACTTAAGTCGTTCTTCCGACTTAAGTGAGATCTTGTGATATGTCTTCCCTCCTCCCTTTGACCTTTTGAACATGATGTAGTATCATGATAGGTGGCCTAGCATACCGTGAGTAAATCCCATGTAGTGGGCTAGTTGTAGGCTGTATTCTTAATGCGTGGAGTTGGATTTCGATAGGAAACTGCTTAGATGCATTTTCATATGTTTGAGCTGTGGTTGTAACTCATTGCCTTGACCTATATAAGGCCTTGAGGAGTGAGTTCAAACCGAGTTGGGCTGATTGTTGAGAGTGATCGATTCCTGGTAAGTCCGTAGGACTTACTTATTTGTGTGGCATCATTGATTGATTGATGCTTGAGTGGTGATTGATATCGTGATGTGGTTTAGGTAGTATATATATTCATCTACCGACTTATTAGCCCACGGGTAACGGGCGGTGATTGCTTGTCTAGTTCTTCGAGGGAGTCTAGGAGGTGCTTTGTGATTGAGCCAAATTTGGATATACGGGGACGGTACCGGGCCACTCCACATGGTATACGGGTTGGTGCTCTGATCCACTCCAGCTGAATAATGTCCGAAGGTGAGAGTTTGTGACTTATCGTATCACACATATAATTAATAAGGTGAATGACTTAATGAAGATAATAATAACCGGATCTCTGTGATTGCATGATTGATGTTTGCTATGTTTATTTAAGTGTGTTTGTGCTTCAGTATCTTTCCTTTATGTTGTAGTTAGCTAACGGTTTATCCGTATTGTTAGATGTCGTCCAGGATAGGGAAGCTGCCGAGTGATTCGGAGGAGGTGGTTAGCCGGGGTTCTCATACGTTGATAGGACGGGTTGGGTTTTGTTGTCTTTTGTTGTAGACTTTGATATAGTTCGGTTATGGATTCAGTTTTCTTATGTACCTCGGATGAGTGTCGGTACCTTATATGACATTGCATACTTTGATTTGGATTTCTATGTTTTTATCGTCTGTGCCTTGTTGTAAGATCCAGTAATATTACTGTCGAGCTAGGGTCGGGACTCATTGTAGGTCCTACCCCGTAGCGCCCCGAGTATGAGATTCGGGGTGTTACAAATATGTTCATTATTACGTGTAAAGTTGATGTTTGTTAAAAAATTCTTTTTTTTCATGCTTCTACAATTCCAAAAAGGTTTCCTCATTTATAACCAAATTCTATGGTGGGTATAGTATTCCCATTTTCCCTACCCATTTCAAAGTGGTTGTTTTTATGCCTTTATATTTAACTTTTTCTTTTTTCCAAGCTTATGTCTTATTATGATGGGTGGTAGTATTTCCACTTTTCTAGTTATTTGGGTTTGTTTACTTGTTTTGTCTTCTTTAATTAGCTTTCTTGGTCACATTTTCACTTTTATTAGGCACAATCAGTGTTAAAACGAGAATAACAGGCTTACCAATTTTCATGTGTGAGAAAACCCGAGTAAAAAGGAGGTCAAACAATCTTCTCTTTAGCCAGAAAATTTTATCAATCCCTTACTCATCTTCAGTAGACATTCTGAAAATTTTATCAATCCCTTATCTAGTTAAAATTTGATTTTGAGATCTCCCATTGGTTTGGAGATTCAGTTTTATGTTTTGATCCATATATTCTTCCTTGTTATAAGGATATAAGTTATGTTGGGTGGTTGTTTTGCAATGTTTATGCAAATACAACAACCAACAAGGAAATCGAGCAAATTATAGGCTTAAGCTCTTGTTGTTAGCATTTGTATGGTGCTCGGATTTCTTGAATTCTTATTCGTACTTAGTGTTGCATTTTATTTGTTCCTGCAATTAAAGCAGTGTCAAAGAGTGAAACAAAACAAGACTTATCATAAACCATCTATTAAGAAGCACCCATCACTTAGGACACTAGAAAGCAAAGAGGCTTGATAAATCCAAAATTTTTTAGCATATGGAGTTTCACGGTTTATTTTTGAAGTTAAAGCATAGAAGCAATAGTTGGGTATTCTATATCTTCTCATGACAGAAAATCATAGCAGCAAAGCAAACACAAACAAATAATGTTTCATAAATGGGTTAAAGGTTTAATACTAGTTTCCATGTCCTTGTTCAGATAGGGTTAACAAATTCCATATTAAAATTAGCAAGCATAGTTCACATCTAAAATAGGTAGGGTTGATAAATTCAGTTTCATAAATACCCAAATGAAGCCAAATTCATATTTCACAAAGAAGTTAGGTGGAGAATGTCTACAATCTCTTAGAAAATCGAAATTCTTATTTCAAATATCATATTTAGAAGTGAAGTAGGTAAAAACCAATTTCAAAGTACACCTGGGTTTGTTTTCGAAGAGACATACATGTTTTGTGTGGTTGATTTGTGCTGAAGGCATATGATCAAGACAGTCGTCAATGAAAGAAGTCTGGAATGGCGATATGAAAAGGAAGATTTGCAGTATAAAAATCACCCTCACTCTATCTCCTTTCGATATGTTATCACACAGAAAACTCACTCATTTTTTCCTTCGCTTCTTTCTTCTTCTTTTCACCTCATTTCTTTTCCAGCACATTAGACTTCTCTTGGTCCGAAATGATGGACGTTCTTTGAGATTGTGCCTTTTTCCAGGTCTTCGGAGAAGTACGACGCAAAACTAGGGGCTTCGGGGTCGATACCACCTATTAGGGATTTTACAGTTCCGAAATGATGAACGTTCTTTGGGATCTTGCCTTCTTTCAAATCTTTGAAGAAGCACAATGCTAAGGAAGGGGCTCCGATGGAAGGTAACGTCAAGCTATCTTTTGCTTTCCCCGTTTCGAGGAAGAGGCAAGCTTCTCTTTCATCTTCTTGAGGTTGTTCTTTGGAGAGCAGAGCTCCATTTCTCTTTAATATGAGAGTTAGACACTAAAACAGACTGATTTTGAGATTGTTTAATGAAAAGGATGATAAGTATTGAAGTTGGATTCAACCAAGAAGCAAAAGAGATGCCATATCTTGCTACCGGCGATTAGGGTTTTTGTTGGTTCTTGATTTACTTTGGTATTTTGACAGGCAATGAATGAGCATGTATTCGGCGAGTACATGAAGTGAATGAAGTCGTAGTACTTTTCTATAAAACAATAACGATGAGTGGGTTTAAATTATTTATGTTTATTATTATTAATTTAAATGGAGCTTATGAAACTACACACTTTTAGTTGACAAACTATATCAATGAGAATGATCGTTGACTATTAATATGGAATACGATAACTAATCGACATATGTACAATCTAATAAATTTACGAGTCATATTACTTTGCTAAAAATCAATTACGATTAATGGGTTTAAACTAGGGATGTCGATGGGTCGGGTTTGGGGCGGGGAGTACCCTATTCATCCCCATACCCGTTTAGTATAACGCTCCCCGTCCCCATCCCCATACCCATTCGGGTATTGATAATTGTCCTCATCCCCGTCCCCGTCGGATATTCGTCCCCATCGGGGATTCCCCATCCCCGTTAATTTTCCCCATTTTAAAATTATATGGGTTTTCCCCGTAAAATTTTTTTGCCCATCCCCGTTTAACTTTTAGGATTTTGAAAAAAACATTAACTCGAGTAATAAATGTGAAATTAGACCATAAAATAAAATTTTGTTACTTTGTTTTACTATATAAATAAAAAAACACGAGAAAAAAGAAAGAAGAAAACTTTATTTTTTTTTAAAAAAAATAATAAAAACTTGCCAAAGTAAAGTTATACCACATATATATTAGGTTTTTCTCGTTCAAGTAGGATCGAGACTCGTAGTACAAACTAGTGTAAACGATAATAATTATATCTTACTAACATTTTTACGATATCAATATAAAGTATTATATTACTTTATCAATTTTATTTTACGGTTTATGATTTAGGTTGCTCCACCAAAACATTTATTTGATAGACTAATGCACACGTACAAAAAAACATAACATGTAATTTGTCATACATTTGATCATCGTGATTTAACATTTATGCCATATTCAAAGTTTTATGTTATCCTTATATGATCAAAAAAAAATTAATATTGTTTACCATTAATATGTATATAATTTACACATATAATATACATTGTAATTGAAATGTTATCCTCGTATTTTTTTCAAAATATATTTTGTTTAAGTAGGAACGAGTATGATACTATTAAGTCTTAGGTACAAAAGTGTATATAGTTACTAACCCTTAGTTCGTTATTATAAGATAAATGTCAATTTATATTATATTAATATACATTATTAATTGAAATGTTGATGTAGCTTAATTTGTTGCTTAACACATCACCTTATTCAACTTGTCAAAGTATATATATATATATATATATATATATATATATATATATATATATATATATATATATATATATATATATATATTAAGTTTCATTTGTTCAAGTACGATCGAGACTCGTAGTATAAACTAGTGTAAAATAAAATAATTATATCTTTATAACATTTAGATTATGATCTCAATATAAAGTGTTATATTATTTTATCATTTTAATTTTATGGTTTAGAATTTAGGTTGCACATCAAATCATGTAAGCGAAAGAGTAAGACACATTAATAAACACAACATGTAGTGCGATTTGCATTTGATCATCGTGATTAACGGTCACGACGTACTCAAAAATATCACGAAGTGTTATCCTCATATGATCGAAAACCAAATTAATATAGGTTAGTATTCATAACTTACTCATATTATTATCAATTTAATATTTAAAGTAAAAATACATTTTGTGTAAGTAAGAACGAGTAGTTTTAAAGTATAAAAGTTTATATAGTTTTAATTTTAGGAATCATCGGTAATTTTAAATTAAACATGAAACTACAATGAACGTCTAATATAAATACAATATGTTTATTGATGTATCCTAATAGATTCCTCGTTGGAGATCCCATCGGGTTTCCGTCGGGATCCCTATCGGGTTACCCGAGGGGATTCCCATCGAGTTACCCGTCGGGGATTCTCATCGGGTTACCCGTCGGGGATTCCCATCGGGGTTCCCCAACGGGTTCGGGTTCGAATCGGGGGCGGGGCGGATACCCTTATCTTCATCCCCGTCCCCATCCTCAAGCGAGTAATCAAAATTTTCCCCATCCCCGTCCCCGTCCCCATTTAAAATCCCCATCCCCGTCCCCATGGCGGGTAACACCCACGAGTTTCGGGGAATCCCCACCCCGTTTACACCCCTAGTTTAAACGGTTTAAATTCTTGAAAATTGTAAATGGATCTTTAGAAGTCAAAGTTTGAGTTGACGAATTAGATTATCGAGAACCAACACATTTGTTTTTGAATTTTTTAATAGTTTTTTCATAAAAATTTTAACTTCATATGTGCTTATTTTTTGTATCAATATGTGTAATAATTTATACTAATATGTGCACACATTATGTGCTTAGTTGTGTATCAATATGTGCACATATCACTTACACTAAACTACACAAATTCAGTATAAGTTAGTACACACATCACCTACATTATACTACACATGATCTTGAAACAATTTGGTTTACTAGGCTTTTTCTAGTTTTGTATTTAGTAAATGTATCCCTTGAGAGAAGAGTGTGTAGAGTTTGAGAATAAATACAAAAGGTTGGGGTATATTTACTTAATTAAAACATTAAAAAGCTTAGTTACCACTATAGTTTTTCAAAAAGGTCTAGTTATCAAAATTGCCCCATGATCTTTAATACTGACAGGGCATATCACTTGCACTACACTACACAAGTTCAATACAAGGTAGTGTGCATATAACTTACATTATACTACACATATCACTTGTACTACACTATACAAGTTTTGTACAAGTCAGTGCACATGCAACCTATATTATACTACATATGATTTTTAATATTGATTGTCCATATCACTTGCACTACACTATACATATTTAGTACACGTTTGTGCACATATCACCTAGAGTATACTGCATATGATCTTTGATATTAACTACACTGCACATATTCAAAATAAGTCAGTGCACATATTCAGCACAAGTCAATGCACATATCACCTACACTCTACATATGATCTTTAATACTGACTACACATACCGCTTACACTACACTACACATATTCGGTAAAAGTTAGTGCACATATTCAATACAAATTAGTGCACCTATCACCTACACTACACTACAGATGATCTTTAGTATTGACTACATGTATCACTTACACTACACTATAAATATTCAGTAAAGTTAGTGCATATATTCAATACAAGTCGGTGCACATATCACCTACACGACACTACACATGATCTTTAATACTGAATACACATATCACTTACACTACACATATTCAATACAATTTTGTGCACATAATTAGTACAAGTTAGTGTACATATCACCTATATTATGATGAGGGATCAAATGTGAGCCTCAAATCTTGCAAATAATTACAAGACCCGATTATCATTCGATCCATCGATGTCACCGTTAATCAATCTCAAACACAAGACTTAATCAAATACAAAACATAAGCAAAAAAAAGAGAAAAAAGACTAGTCGATCGGCCTCCAAGGTTTTGGTCGGTTGGCCTCAAGCAAAAAATCATGCAAAATAATAGAGATAAGGAAGAGGGAAAGATTGTGTATTTTTGGGACCCAAAAGCAAAAAACTTGAAAACAATCTCGACGGAACAAGTACCAATAATTAATAAACCATTTACATGATCAAGATAACCAAAACATGCATAAAGATCAATGTTCGCTCCAAAACGTGTGTGTATATGAACGAAAATAATATTAAATTTATACCAGAAATAAAAGCATATAAGCGAACCCATAGTGTACGAATCAATCGCAATAAAGGCAAATACTCCAAGGTCGATCATAGGGAGTATGTTGAAATCAAGCAGTATATCAAATCTAGGTAAGAAACTTGCAAATATCAAAGAACAAAGCAACGAAATTGTTCGCCCGAAAACGTGCGTGCAAATAAGCTTTAATTTATAAAAGTAGAATAAAAGCAAGCGAACCCGCAGTGTACGGATCGGCGTAGATTAGCAAAGCAAGTATTCCAGAGTGTCGATCACAGGAAATTGGTGAAACAAAATCAGTTTCAAGTAATCGAGCAAGTAAGAATGTAGAAGCTTTGCAAATATTGGGAAAACAACAACCCTAAAGATCCAGGTATCTAATTGTGGCAATCGATTCAAGATATACTATATATATATATATATATATATATATATATATATATATATATATATATATATATATATATATATATATATATATATATATATAAGGACAGAGTTGAGAATTGCAAAGGTATACTAAAGTAAGGTTGTGTACGATGAAGTTTCAAAACCTATATGTCTCACTCAAGGACACTCTCTATAAAGGTTGTTGAGGCTGCAGTATAGAAAGGATCTAAAGGCAAGAATTAATCTCAAATACCCATTCCCAAACCCAAGGAATCAAAGACAAGCCAAAACGGTTAAGGTTGTGACACTCGAAACCGAAATAGAGGATGTTGAGTCTCACTACTACCTAGAAAGTACAAGCCAAGGCTAGGTTAAAGCTAATCTTTAATTTTGGATCAAAGCAAAAGCAAAGTTCGTAAATCAGGGGAAATCACGGCTAGATCTTGAGAATCACGGCCGTGGAAACCAAGAACAGCCCGTGATTTAGGGCGTCGACAAAGTTTCTCACACTCTCAAGGTCCAATCAAATTACGATCGATCTATCATTATCTAAGCCACAACTATCAACCCTTCACCTTAGAATCGCTAAAAAGTTTTAGCCAATAACCATCATCATCAATTCGATCAATAATCAAATTTAAAGAGAAAATGGATGAAAACCTCAAAAACTCAATGACTATCAAATAACCAATCTCAAATCCAATAACAAATGTTTGTATTCAATGAATGCAGAAAAAAGGAATAGAAATCCTCACAACAATCTTAAGGAACAATGAAGAACGGAGTGTCAATCCGTCTCCAAAGGTAAACCCTAAGATAATCTCGAAGTACACAATCTCCAAAATGCGTCCTTCTCCGAATCTTCCATGTACGCAATAAAATCTTTAAGCCTCCCTATCTTTGGGGATCCAAATCGTGGGGCTGTCACCGTCCGCCCTTCAATGTTGAAGGCTATTGAATATATGTAGGGATAAATCTAGGGTTTAAGGATAAAACCCTAAATATTTGGGCTGAAAAGAAGTCGAGCCGCTGGTATTAGAAAATACTCTGGGCCGCGTCAGAAGGTATCATAAAATATTTTGGCGCGTCAGACGGTATCAGATAATACTTTGGCGCGTCAGACGGTATTAGAGTATACTTTGGGGCGTCAGACGGTATCAGAGTATACTTTGGCGCGTCAGACGGTATAAGAGAATACTTTGGCGCGTCTGACGGTATCAGAAGATACTTTGGACGCGTCCTAACTAACTTTTATTGCTCCTTTTTGTCCCGCTTCAAGGATTAATCCATAAAATATGCTATTTTGCTCCAAAATTTGCCAAATTACCTACAAATGCAATAAAAGTCTGTGTAGACCTCTATTCTTGCAAAGTAGGTGAATATGACCATAAATGCCATGAATGTATGTGTATGCATGCAAAATAAAGGAAAAATCTATATAAATACATGCCTAAAAATAGGTCATAATTCATGTCATCAGAAATCAACGAAGATATAATAATCAAGAAAGAATGTAAATTTGGAGATCATAGCGCCACGTTGTGGTTTTCGATTCAAGATTTCTAAAGATCTATGGACAAGGCTATAGTTTCTTAGGAAAGGTGTTTCTATGGTGAGATAGATTACAGATGAGGTCTCACTATCCGCTAATCTAAAACCAAAGGTCCTATTATCAGGTAAGTCTCAAGAATCTAGAGAAATGAACTAAAATCTCAAACCAACCACTTAACCTAGCTAACGGAATAGAACTAACCTTTACCGGTTAGGTCTCAGGCTATCTCACAAAGGCAAGGTGAAGGCAAACTCAAACCTAATAAAGGATAAACCTTTATTACCTAGAACTCATCATCGTTGGCAACTAAGAAAGGGAATCACCGGGTAAGTCTCTTCTCAAGCTTAGATGTAGGCTTGAAAGGTTCAACAAGGCTAGGATTTGGGCAATCTATAACCTAAGCTTAAAGATATAACATGAACGGGTCAACAAGGATAAATCTTGAATTGTTCTTGCTCAAATCTCGGCCGAGATTCTTAAGAACAATCGAGATTCGGTAACTGCGTAGGTTAAAACCAACATTCAAGATCCAATCTAACTTAAAGGTTCATTCTATCATCATCTACACCATAACCATCAACTAGCCACCCTAGAATCGTAAGAGTTCTAGCTAATAACGGTCATATTCAAATCAATGAAGATATATGAATTCAAACAAGACATAAAACTGAAATAACCAAGAAAAGGGTAAATAATACTTAGCAAATGGTCTTCAAATATCAAAACTGTAACAAAGCAACAATAAAGGTTCGACCTTGTGTTCAAAACAATAAAAACTGCAATTAAGTATCTCCCTTCAAGAATCCTCACAATCTCAACAATCCTTCTATGTGTTGACTAATGATGCGAATCTTCGATCACTTGATGTTGTAATTCTTCCTTCTAACTCTCTATCGCATGCAACGTCTTTCTCTGCGTTCCGACTCCTCTGAATTGTGTATATTGTCTATATATTTCGTTGTAGCGACCTTTCTTTAATAATAAAAACTAGGGTTTATGACGTACGGACCGTGGGCCATATTTAGCGATATCTCGGATGAACCCAAATAAAATCTCGGCCGCGATATATTTTATCCAACCGAGATTTGTGTTCTGTTACGTACTTTCTTCAACTCCTTGCTTGCATTTCTCTTTCATCCTTCTTCTTATGATCCTTAATCTTCTTTTATACTACAATATCCTCCAGTATGCTATCCTTTTGACTCCTTGTACTTCCATGGTTCCTTTTGATCCAAAATGCTCCATATTTCCTACAATTGTAACAAAACTATGTGTAGACCTCCATTCTCACAAAGTAGGCGAATATAAGCACAATTGATATGAATATATGTCCATCAATGCAAAACAAAGAAAAATCTATCTAAATGCATGCCTAAACTAAGGTCATAATTCATGTCATCAAAATACCCCATACTTGCCTCTTGATTGTCCCCAAGCAAGGTTGAAATTAGGATACAAGATGATATGGATTATGAACATGCAAGACAATGAATACTCATAATATTTTTGGTTGTGCTTCTATTCGTAGATCACCCTTAGGGAATGTTTCATAGGTAATAACAATCATCATATGATTCAAAAGAAATATAGGCATGAAAAGGATAATTACACTTTACTCAAAATCATAACATGCATAGCAAAATAGATTTATCAAAATCGATTATAAAAGATCCGATTTAAACCACCAAGTCAAATCACATGTGCTCAAAGGTCTTAAAGGCTTTCAAATAGAGGCCAAGAAATGTGTTAGGGGTAGAATGTATATAGGATATGTGGTGCAAATCCGGGAAAAGGAAAGAACTCCACAACTACAAATACAACTCAACATCCACCAAACATGAACTTTTTCTCTTCTTTTTTTTATTTAATTTTTTACTTTTCACTTGAGAATATGGATAGAGGTGCACAAAAACCAAAGCCTTGGAAATCAACTAGCCTCAATTAACGAGGTGCCTCAAACCGGATGCACATACCATGACTCGTTAGGACTATCAATCAATCAGACTTTGGCAAGACACAAACACCCGGCTATGTGAATGGTGTTGAATTACTCATCATCGTGATTAACGTCCCCAAACCTATTTTTCTAACACATACTCCACTTTCAGTTTCATCTTTCACTTTGCTTTTTCACTAGCATGCTTCATAATTCCCAAATTGGTAAAGGGAGGCAAATATATACGAGGTGTTAAGCATGATCAAGAAGAAAAAAGAAAGAAAATCGAATTGCCTTAATCATCCAAAAAAGATGTGTAAGAACTTATCGGTTTCAACCTTCAAATCTCACACATGATTTAGATAAAAACAAATTAGTATCATGCATGACTTTCAAACAAAGTATTCAAATCCTGCATATGTCATAAATCATTTTAAACACATAATGATTATTATAGCTATTCCACAAATATTTATCATCATTGGGATTAACACAATTTTTATTTTCAATTTTTTTTGTATTTTTGAAAAACATGATGCAATGCATAAAACATAAACGTGTGACATGAAATCCAAATGTGATGCATAGACATAGAAGCAAAGTATCAAATGTATCACCTATTATAGACATTCTCCACCCCATACTTAAATTACACATTGTCCCAAATGTGAATAAAAGAAAAGATAAAGAGAACTCACAATGTCTGACAAAAGCATAATAATAATAATAATAATAATAATAATAATAATAATAACAAGAGGAAGAAGTATGCTGAGGTTTGTAGCTCCATGGGGTATCACTTTCTTCCCTTTTCCTTTTCCACGTTTGGCGACTTGGGGGACGACGCGGTCGAACTTCTTAAAAGGTTGGGCTCGGTTGCTAAAGAGTTGCCCGGATATAGTAGGAGTACTTGTTTTATTCTGACTAGGATTGCGTTTACCATTCAGAAGGGATGTGGAGCCCAACTTGTTAGTCGGCTCCCATCCAACGGCTTGTAATGTGTTTTACCTTCGGTTTTATTATTAATAATAAATAATAATAATAATAATAATAATAATAATAATAATAATAATTAAATAATAATAATAATAATAATAATAATAATAACAACAACAACAACAATAACAATAATAATACTAATAATAATAATAATAACAACAATAATAATAATAGTAATAATAATAAGAAGAAGAAGAAGTCCTAGTGCATCCGATCACATGTCCGGTGGTGGAGGGAACGGACAATAAGTAGGATCAAATGCCCGCCCGAACTGCTGGCGGTACATGTCCTCCAAACAAAGAAATTTTTTTTATTATTTTAATATTATTCACTCTAAACCATAATCCGTCAAAAAAAAACATTAAAGGGTCTCACTTTTTTATTATTTTAATATTATTCACTCTAAACCATGAACCGGTTAAATTAATTGACTATGAATACAGTTATACAGATCCAAACCAGTTTTTTAATAAAAATAAAAATAAACTAAATAAAATAAAATGGAAAAATAAAATCCAAAAAATGGATAACTAAGGAGAAAAAAAAATTTGTTACTCAGAAAAATCCGAGTTTTTTTTTAAAAAATATTGGAATTTTTTTAAAAAATGAATAACTAAGGAATATATTTATTTGAATAACTAAATTTTTTTTAGCTATTCAAAAAGGGATTTAAAAAAATAAATAACGATATTTTTTTAATAAAAACCCTTTTTTGAATTTTGTATAAAAAATCAATTTTGTCCTGATTTATTCGAAAGAAAAAAAAAAAATTTCTTAATTTTGAAAAAAATAATTTTTTAGTTATTTATTTATTTTTTCTGAAAATCAATTTTTTTTATAGAAACAATCGATTTTTGTAAAAAATCCTGGAATCTAGAAAAAACAGATTTTTTGCTATAAGAAATTTCCCTCACTTATCCAAATTTTCAGTTTCTTTTAACATTGTTTGCTTTATAAAAAAGAAAACGGTTAGATTCGGTCTTCATATTCAATTTATTCAACCGGTTCATAGTTTATTTGAATGATAATAACATAATA
Organism: Fagopyrum homotropicum; assembly: GCA_033239125.1. Lineage (NCBI taxonomy): Eukaryota > Viridiplantae > Streptophyta > Magnoliopsida > Caryophyllales > Polygonaceae > Fagopyrum > Fagopyrum homotropicum. Next base: position 133,865,634 of record BSWB01000004.1, read on the forward strand.
AAAAGTGAACCTATAACGTTTATATAGGAATGAGTGCTATTTTATTAACGTAACACATGTTATGAGTGTTTTATTCAATACGTCTTTTAACAAATGATTAGGTGAAGTGACCCTATTTAAAGGGTAATTTTTAATACTTTATTTTTTCTTAAAAAAAATAGTTTTTTCTAAAGCTTTATAAACATGGTTGACTAAATGACTGCACAGTTTCAGTGCACATCAACTATACGTTATTAATTTTGATTTTGTATATTTAACAAACTTTTAAAAAAATAATAATAAACTACTGTTTGTAAAGAAAATATCCTCCCCAATTGCACAAGGAATTGTAGGTGGGTTCAAGTTCAAGAAAAGGACAGGAATATCCTCCGAATTTCCAGACCAATCAGAAAGCATCCATACGTTTATTATTATTATTATTATTTATTAGATGGATAAATAAAATTAGTTTTGTTGGAGAATGGCAGGCTCTATGTCCAAGGCAGAAGGGATGAATGTGGTAGGGAAGCGATGTGGGAACTGGGAAGCATGCTATAACTGCTACTAAAGTATTTTGAAAAAGTAGATTGTTTGGAGGTTGCTGCATGTTGTCCACTCTATGGCTCATTCCGTATCGTACCTTGTCTCTCACAATACAAATATACAACGTCTTTAGCTTTTTTAAGTTTCTTCGATTTAATAAATCCCTTCAAAGTCAATAGTTTCAACAAATTTACTGTATAGTGCACTTCCTCCGAACAATAAGGTTATAGTCTCCGTTCTTTGTCCTCATTTTCTTTAAAGGTCTCGCTGCTTCAGAATCTTGTTGTACTTTTATGTTTTTTTTGATGTTATTTGTTCTTGTTTTTATGAAAATTTGTTTGTTTGTCGATTTTTTTCGCCCTTTAGATCCATTGCATGGTGTATTGGGTAGTGAATCAAACTGCTTTTTTTATTAAAAAAAGAAATAAAGTTTTTTTTTTTTTATAATCTAAGATAAGAAATTAGGATGGTCATCACCTATAGGATAACCAGTCTAGAACATCCTTGAGGATGAGATCGTCTACTTCCAAATTGGTCGCGGATGATTTATGAGGATAGAGTATGAAACTATAGATATACATTCTTTAATCCACCCAATGAATTTTAAGGAGAATCCGAACCTTTGTGGGACATCTATGATAAAAGGTCATCAATTATGTCATATGCATTTTCCATATCGGCTTTAGAGCCATGTACCCTTATTTTTCCTTTCATCTATTTAAGTCGTGAAATAAAATGTGAGTAGTTAAGATACTATTGGATTTGTCTATTTTAAATGAAAGCACCTTGCAGAGGATAAAGTAGTTTTAGGATAATTGTTTTTAATATTGTTATCAGGATTTTTTCTATTATCATATTAATAGACTAGCATAAACTAATAATTATGAAGTGAGTAGTAGCTAACGGGTTATCAAGTTTTGGGATTAGTGAGATGAATGCAAGGTTTCTATGTTTCAATATTTCCCATGTCCTATAGAAGCTTTTAACAACATAAACAACAACTAGCCAAATAATGTGCCTGTAACGCCCGAAAATTTCGGTTCCATTTACGAGAGGCGTTAGAAGCCTTAAGCAAGGGCTACCACCCTTGCGATTTATAAGGCCCACACCCGCGGTCATCCACGACCGCGGTTTGGACGTCCCGCGGGGCGGTGACACGTTAGAGCGAGAGTTATGTTCCTTTTTCCGTCCAACCTTTCGTCTTCTAACTCTTTTATTTCCGTCCTCTTTATGAGAGCAGTAATTCATGGCTGTTGTCTCTTGGCATCCCTCTCTTTTATGTATCCCATCTTCCTCTCCCTCATTCTTTTCACGTTACTTCATTTTCTCTCTTCTTCTTTCTCATGTCCTTCACGTTATTCTACACCTTTTGCTTCCCACTTCTCTTGAGGCTGTCACACGGAGTTCGGACTGCGGAGACGTTCTCCAAGGTCAGTTCCTTCCTCCCCCTTCCTTCTTCGTCCTTCTTCTTCTTGCTACCTTGAATGGTAGAAATCCATGGATCCACCCTAAAGGAGATTCCTCTTGTGTTTGATTATGCTGATGGCATACTTAGACCGTGGAGGAGGGCTATGATCTTTTGTTGGAGGCTAGAAGACGTTCACAACATCAAAGGAGGCAATAGGAAGACTATTGTTCACAGCATCAAAGGAGGCAAAAGGAAGGTTGTTGCACATCAAAGAACTGAAGAACTCGACGTTTCTAGACTGCAGCTGCAGGGGCGGATCTTATGAGCCACGGGGGCGGATCTTGTAAACCGCGGGGGCGGCCTCTGCAACCCGTAGGGGCAGACTCTGGGTCCTGCACACAGCAGGGACGGCGTCTTGACACCACAGGGCCGGTTTTTGCACCAGTAAGCCTCCGATCTCTTGTTCCTTTCTTCCCTTTCCACTTCCTTGATCTTGATCCATCTTAGTAGCATGCTAGGCTGGCTTAACATAGGTGATATGAAATGCCAAGTAGTGGCTTGACCCTTAGGGTTATCTTGTGAGAGTTGAGGGTATGTTGGTTGTGATATTGTGGTATGATCTCTTGAGATCTTTGAGGATATCGTTTTAGGAATGAGTTGTTATGTTGGAAGCCTTTGAGGCAGTGGAATGAGAGTGATCATATATCTTGTGTGTTTATGAGTTGTGAGGATTGTGAGCACTAGAAGTCGAAGGACTTCTAGTTGGCTAGAGTTTGGATCTATCTTGAGTTTATGATCTTGTGAGGATGTTGAGCCTAGAAGTCTAAGGACTCCTAGTTGACTAGAGTGATGTTATTATTGTGAGGATCTTGAGCCTAGAAGTCTAAGGACTTCTAGCTGACTAGAGTGTTGTTTGATCCGTGTGCCTTGTGTTGAACAGGCGTGCGTGTTTTCCCACGAGGTTGAGAGAGTTCGATCGGGTTTCGCTTTGTGTCTGGTAGGTCCACGGACTTACTTAGCTGACTTCTTTGTATTTGCTTATTGTGCTTTGGTGGTGTGTGCTAGTTATGTTAAACAACAATGCCGGAATAGGACGACCTATATATATAACGTAATTGGCCCAAGTGTATGATAACGGGCGGTGACATCACTGTCTAGCTCTTGCGAGATCTAGAAGTTTCTCTACGACTAGCCCAGACAGGTAGACCGTCAGATGCATTACTACCATTCCTTGTTGCTAAACGGGGACAGAGGCGAGGTTTGAGAATCCCTCGTGTCACAAAATAAGTATCATTAGTAAGGAATAACGTAAATGAAGATAATAAATGGACTTGAGTGCTTGCATGTTGTGTGTGTTCATTATGTGTTTATGTGCCTCTGCCTTTATTCTAATACATAGAACGTTTAGCTAACGGGTTAATGCCGCTTGTAGATGCCTTGTAGGTTAGGGAGGCGGTCAAGTGATCCGGCGGTAGTGAGCAACTTGGGTTCCGTACATTGTAGGATGGGACCAGTTTATCTTTAGTATTATATCAGATGTTGTCATGTTGTTGGTTTTGAGATTTCGGCTGGATTTATGTTTTCGGTTGTATTCAGATACTCTTCATGCATTAAAAACTCTTTTCATTTGGCCTTTATTTGTGCCGTGTTGTAAGGTCCGGTGAAGTTGTTGTCAGGCTAAGGGTCGGAACCCATTGTGAGGTCCTAGCCTGTAGCATTCCGAGTCCATCGGATTTGGGGTGTTACAATGTGGTATCAAAGCCCTAGGTTGACATGAACGGCACTCTCAATCTTCTAAAAGGCCAAATAGACAAATATAAACAAAACCCACAAGGGTTCTGAGTTTTTGATAGCATGAATTATAGTCTATATTTTGGGACTTGTTTAGACGTTTTATCTTCAATAATCTGAATGTTTGAATGTATATTATGTGATTATATTGTCGTTTCATCTACTTTTGCGAGAATCGAGGTCTACACCAAGTTTCGTTGTAATCGTAGGTAAAATGGCACGTTTTGCATCAAAATGGAGCTAAAGGAGCGAAGGAGTCATTGGAGCTGCATTCAGGAGCTTAAGGAGGAGCTCAGGAAGCATGGAAATGGATTAAAGATTTACTTTGGACCAGATTTGAGAGATTTCACATTCAATTCAGAGTCACCTCGGTCAGCTACAGTACCATCTCGACCGAGGTTATCTAGAGGAGTGCCCCGACCGAGGCGAACACCTTGGACGCGGCGAGATATATTTTATTTGGTTGAGATCTTTTATTTTTGGAAGGAGAGATCTTATATTTTTGGGCTGAATTTCTGGAAGGAAGATCATATATTTTGGAGATTTATTTTAGGAGATATGGATATATTTTATTAGAAAATTATCTTTTTAAGATATTTTATCTTTGGAAGATAATTCTCCTATATAAAGGGTTGGATTTTCCACAAGTTGAGGCATGCTTAGAGGGCTGGAGCATCCAACAATTAAGGGATTTTTCCGGAGTTTTGAAGGAAGGAAGGAAGATTGAAGATCAATTAAGGAAGGATTGATAGTTCGGATATAGCTTTTGAGGGGATTTGTAAGACTTTCTTAGATTCCCTTTTGTTTGATTGTCTTGTTGGATTTGTGATCCAAGGAACACTTATTTGTTTGATATTTGATTCAGTTATTGAAGCCTTGTTTTTAAGGTTTTTGTGTTCAAATATTCATTCTCTTCCCATATATTTGGTTATTGCTTTCATGATGATGAGTGGCTAATTTCTTTATGCGATTCTAGGGTGATTGACTGAAGGTTGTGGGAAAAACAATGATAGAATAATCTTAAAATCCAGTAGGACCCTGAAAGCTCGAGTCTTTATCCTTAACCCTAGAACATCTCGTTCAGTCAATGAACATCTCGGTCGGGGTAGGATTTGACTGACCGAGTTGACTTTTCTGATCCGAAATTGAGAGTTAAGTGTTAGAGTTTGCCAAATCCTATTCTTATTACACCTTTCCTGGTTCAATGCAAGCCTAGGATGAGACTTACCCGGTAATTCTTTTGTTTGTTTACCAAAGATCATGAGTGTAGGTAATAAAGGTTTATCCTTTATTGGGGTTTGAGTGTGCCTTCATCCCATCTTTGTGAGTTAGCTTGAGACTTACCCGGTGAAGGTTGATTCTATTCCCTTAGTTGGTTTGTTGGTTTGAGATTATAGATCCTTTCCTTAGTACCTTGAGACTTACCCGGTGATAGGTTCTTTGGTTTGGGAATGTGAGTAGTGAGACTTACCCGGTGATCTATTCCACTTTAGTAACACCTTCCCTTTGCAAAATTTCAGCTTTATCCGCTTATCTTGAGATCTTGAGTTGGAACCATAACTAGATGCTTTAATCCCTAGAATTTGCATATTTCCTTAATTGGCCATATTATCACCTTTGATTGTTTTAATTTCTTTTGTGGTTAGTTGCAATATTGATAACCTATACTTGCTTTGTTTCACCTAAGTCCCTGAGATCGACACCCCGAAATTCTTGCTTTTACTATAATTGATCCGTACACTGCGGGTTCACATCCTTGTTTAAGCATATTTCCTCGGTTATAAATTTAAAGCTTGCACACACCGTTTGGAGCGAACAAGTTTTTGGCGCCGTTGCCGGGGACTTGGTCTAGACCGAGCCGGTTGCGGTTATCTTTCGGGGCTATTGCCCCTGTTACTACTAACCACTCTACTTGAGTGACTTTCGCAGGTTCTTTTTCTTAGGTTTATGCGAAGAACCCGTGCTGGAAAGGAAATTGTTCCTTACGATCCCGAACCAGAAAAGACATATAAGAGACGCTTGAAAGAAGCGAAGATGGTCAATCAAGACAATCGCGATCTTGAGGCCGAATTGAAGGAGGCGATGGAAGAGCTGCCCCTCAATAGGGAAGAACTGCAGCGCGAAAGGGGGAAAAATCGCACCCGAGCTGCAGAGATTGAAGCAGATATGGCTGAGTTACGAGCTCAAATTCTGCATCGACCAGACCCTCGACCGAGGCAGGACCCCGCTCCAGTTGCCCCGGCCGAGATACTTCCACCTCGGATGCCAGTCCGAGATGTTCTTTTTTCAAGTATTCCACAAACCCTAGGGCAGAGGATGGACCCAAACCAGAAAGTGAGGCGTCCAGGAGTCAATCTAGGTGATCCAGCTGAGCATGATTATGAACTTCGACCGTAAGTTCTTTCCATGATTCGCCAATGCCAGTTCGGAGGTCTAGAAAGGGAGTCTCCATATCAACATCTACAAAACTACGAGATCTTGATGGAGACCTTGAAACCTTCAAGAGTGGAAAATAATAATTACAAGTTAAGGCCTTTTTACTTTTCTTTGAAGGACAGGGCGCTTACTTGGTACCAGTCTCTTCCTCCCGGAAAGATCAACACTTGGGAGGAGATGACGACGGAGTTCTTGACGAAATTTCCCCCCCCTCCAAAACTGCCGAAATGAGAGGCAAGATCAACGCATTCATCATGAAAGACAAGGAGAGTTTGTCCAAGTCATGAGAGAGATTTAAAGAGGTTCTTTTGGATTGCCCACATTATGGGATTCCAAAGATAGAGTTGTTGGAGATTTACTTCAAGGGATTGGATGGAGCTACCGAATTCAGCCTTCAACTACTATCCGCCAACACATTCATGGACATGCCGATTGATGAAGCTTGGGAATTCATTGAAAAACAAGCTTTGCACATGGAGAAGTACTCACACCAAGGAGCTGAAAATGGAGTTAAGAGAGTTAATTTCCAAGAAGCTCCATCAAATGATTACAAACTCACCTCCCTCAAGAATGATGTGAAGCAATTGAAGGATCTTTTGGTTGCTCACACCAAGAAAGAAGAGGAAGGATATCAAGGCTCAAGGAACAACAATGGTTACCGGAACAACAATAACGGTTCCCGGAACAACAACTACAACAACAATAGAGGATCCAACAACAATAATTGGAGACCAAACAATCAAAATTCGGGTAACTCTTACTCTAACTCCAATTGTAACAACTCATCTAATCCTTTCCTCTCTTCTTCTTCTTCTTCTTCTTCTTCTTCTACTCCATTGAAGAGCCAGAAGCCTGGATCAAGCTCGTCCCAGCCAGAGAAGAAAGATGCAGTGCTGGAAGCTATCTTGATCAAGCTCAATGCTATGGAGACGTCCATGACTTCATTTTCAAAGGCACAAAAAGCCTTAGAACAATAATTCTTTAATAAGGCGAATGAAGCGCCAAGAGACCCAGGGAAACTCCCAGCAAGGATAGAGAGCAACCCCATGGGACAGATCATGGCAATAACGACAAGAAGTGGACTGAAAACTGCAGATCTAGTGCTTCGGTCGATGCCAGTGAATAACACCTCGGTCCAGGTACAGACGAAGAACACTTCGGCCGAGGTACCAACCGAGGTGGAGCCTCAGAGAGCGTCGGAGAAAACTAAAGTTTATGTCCCACCTCCTGCATATAAACCACCACTTCCATTCCCTCAGTCAAGAGCCAAAGCACATCTAGACAAGCATTTTGGTAAGTTCCTTGACTTGATGAATAAAATACATATTAATATCCTTTCCTTGATGCTATTCTAGGGATGCCCGCTTATAGGAAGTTCTTGAAAGAAATTCTCTCAAGGAAGAGGAAGTTGGAAGACTTTGGTGAAGTAAGGATGACATCTAAATCCTCGGAGCTCATTCAAATCATGAAGGAGAAGATGCCACCCAAGTTAAGAGATCCCGGCTCATTTTGCATTCCCATTCAAGTTGGGGATGTCACTTGTGAGGCGTTGTGTGATCTAGGAGCCAGCGTAAGCATCATCCCGCTGGAGCTATGTGTGAGGATCGGACTTGGAGAGCCCAAGCCGGTGAAGATACGGTTGTACATGGCTGACCGTTCCATTACCCATCCCGTGAGCATTTTGGAGGACGTCCCGGTTAAGTTAGGTAACTTCTATTTACCTATAGACTTTGTTGTGGTTGATATTCCCGCAGATTATCCCGTTCCTATCATTCTCAGGAGACCATTTCTAGCAACTTTGGGTTGCAATGTAGATTGTAAGAACGCCAAGTTGCAATTCAACATTGTCGGTGATCAAGTTGAGTTTGCATTGCTTGCGGCAATGAAAGGAGAGCCGCTGGGAGATGATATCTTCAACATCTATGATGAAGAAGAATCAAGAGAATTGGTGAGCTCTATCCTTATTAATGATCCACTTGAGAGAGTTATTAGTTTTAGCTTAATGGAGGAAGGTACAGATGCTTCTTGTGATGCAAATATAGGGAGCTTAAAGGCACTGGAAGAAGATCCAGGAGCTAAGATTGAAAAACTAATCCAGGAGAAGAGAATCTCCAATTTCAGTCCCAGTTGCAGTACCTTGACCGAGACACTTTCTGGACCAAGCAAAGTGTTCTTGACTGAAGAACATCTCGGTCACGCTCTCTGGACCTCGACCGAGGTCAAAAGCGAGATGATGTCCACTGAGACTTCTGAAAGTCCAGTTCTTCGATCTAAGTCTACTCCACTGGAAGAAGAAAGCAAGGATCCCCCTCAGAAAGCACCCCCAGTTGTGGAGCTTAAACAACTCCCGAGTCACTTGAGGTATGTTTTTCTTGGACCAAATTCTACTTATCCCGTCATTGTTAGTGCTTCCCTCTCCGAAACTGAATTATCTAAACTAATGCATGTCCTGAGAAAGCATCAAAAGGCTTTGGGTTATACTATTGATGATCTTATTGGTATTAAGCGCTCTTTCTACATGCATAGAATACTAATGGAGGACGATCATAAGACTTCACGGGAACCTCAAAGACGGTTAAATCCGATCATGAAAGAGGTTGTGAAGAAAGAAATTCTTAAATTGTTGGATACAGGTATCATATTTCCTATCTCGGACAGCAAGTGGGTGAGCCCAGTGCACATAGTTCCGAAGAAAGGAGGGATGACCGTTGTGACAAGTAAGAACAACGAGTTAATCCCAACTAGGATTGTCACGGGCTGGAGGGTGTGCATCGACTAGATGAAGGACCATTTTCCACTTCCCTTCATCGATCAAATGCTCGAACGGTTAGCCCAGCATTCACATTTTTGCTATTTAGATGGCTATAGTGGCTTCTTTCAGATTCCTATCCATCCGGATGATCAAGAGAAGACCACTTTCACTTATCCATGGGGGACAATCGCTTATAGGAGGATGCCATTTGGATTGTGTAATGCACCCGCTACCTTCCAGCGATGCATGATGGCTATCTTTTCCGAATACATAGAGGAGATCATGGAGGGGTTCATGGATGATTTTTCAGTATATGGTTCCTCTTTTGATAATTGCCTATCTAACCTTTCTCTAGTGCTACAAAGATGTGAAGACACTAATCTCGTCTTGAATTGGAAGAAGTGTCACTTTATGGTCAATGAAGGCATCGTACTAGGATACCTCGTTTCCAACCGAGGTATTGAGGTCGATCGAGCTAAGATCGAGACTATTGAGAAACTTCCTCCCCCTTGTTCTGTTAAGGGTGTGCGGAGTTTTTTCGGGCATGCAGGTTTCTATAGGAGATTCATCAAGGACTTCTCGAAGATTTCTAAACCACTAACTAAACTCTTGAATAAGGATGTTGTTTTTGAGTTTTAGCAGGAATGTCTTGATGCATTTTACAGGATTAAGGAAGCGTTAATCTCCGCTCCCATTATCCAGCCTCCGGATTGGACCTTGCCCTTCGAGATCATGTGTGATGCGACTAATGTGGCAGTAGGAGTGATGCTTGGACAAAAGAAAGATGGCCGGACCACCGCCATTTACTATGTTAGCAAGACGCTAGACGAAGCCCATCGTAACTACGCCACCACCGAAAAGGAGCTATTGGCGGTCGTATATGCTTTTAAGAAATTTCGATCTTACTTAGTGGGAGCGAAAGTTATTATTTACACTGACCATGCAGCTATTCGTTACTTACTTGCTAAGAAGGATGCTAAACCACGTCTTATTCGATGGATTCTCTTGTTCCAAGAGTTTGACCTAGAGATTCGCGATAAGAAGGGATCCGAGAACTCTATTGCAGATCACCTTAGCCGGCTACCTCCCTCTTCACGCGAGAAGGATGAACCACCCATAGACGATTCATTCCCCGATGAGCACTTACATTTTTTGGAACGTTTGATATACTTCTTTATCTCACCCCATGATGAAGGTGAAGTATGGGGTGAGGATACCCTCCAGCTTGTTTAGGGATGCCGTACGGTCCAGCTAGTGACCTTAAACCAAGCGCTTCTTGGGAGGCAACCCAAGGTATTGCTTTCTTTTCCCTTTTCTAGTATAGCTTTAGATAGTTTGCTTTTGCTTTGCTTTGCTTTGTTTTTGGTGTCCTATACAGAAAACAGGTACTTTCTAAGGAAGGATTACAGCTCAGGAGCTACACAGGAAGGACAAAAGTTCGAGAAATTGAGAAGACGGGATTTGACTGAGACACATCTCGGTTGCTGTCAAAGCACCTCGACCGAGATGATTCTTGAGCAACCGAGGCGACTAGGGCTTATAGAAGACTCACCTCGGTCCATCTACCTCGGTCCAGTCGTGACCACCTCGACTGAGGTGACAGGAGATTCAGTGAGGGCCCTCACCTTCTCGACCGCGGCGCTAATCTTACCTCGCTTCTTTGATTCTCGCTCGTTTTCGCCGATTTTTGCTTCGGTTCTGAGAGAAAAGGCTAGAGGAACGGATTGCAAGCAAGAAACTGCAACAAAAACGCCTCGAATCGACCGAATCTGGGGTAACAAAACCGAAAACCCTAACTTCTTGTCTTTTACTGATTTAGGAAGAAATTGGCTTTGGTTGGCAATCATTCTTGTTAGAAAAGGCTTAAGTACCCCATAGGAACAATTGGTAGTGATATTGGGGGAAAATAACTGGAATTTTGAGAGTTGAAATCGCCCAGCACCTTACCTCGGTCCAGTCGACCTGTGCCTCAGCCGAGGTGTTCTAGAGAATTGTCAGGGCAACCGAGGTGATCTGACAGAGAGAGAAAATGAGTTCTAGATCTGACAAACAGCTTGTCCTGAGGGATGGATCTTCCCCTTCTTCTTCTTCTTCTCGACCTTCTATACCGGTGATCCACCAACGTCACCAGGCCGACTACGCCCGCATTTGTACACGTCCAGTGATTGCGCCACACTTTTTGGACATTCCTGCTTTTGACTGTTTGGACGTTGTAGATGATCTGAGACGGATGCTCTCGATGGTCGGGCTGGAGCTGTTCATGGAGATCAGAGCTCCAGCCTACCTCAAGCCTACGCTGGAGTTTGTGAGCTCTGTGACTCACCTGCCTGCAAAGCAGGCCATCAAGTACCGGTTTCTGAACCGGAATTATCTAGTACCGATGGATCAGTGGAGAGACATCTTCGACTTCCCGACCCCGACAGTTACTGATTTCCCCTCTCGAACTGTAGCTCGACAGTTCTGGGGACAAATAGCTCACGTAGTTGAGCATGCTGATAGGTGGAGACCTGGAGACTCCAGGGAACGGATCATCTTCCACCTCGCTTTCAAACTCGCCCACAAGATATTCAGCGAGACACTTCTGGCGCGTACTGATACGCCCTAGAAGGTTAGACAGGGGGAGCTCTTGAGTTTATTTTGCATGGTGACTAGGGGCGTGCTTGATTTCGGTACTATGCTCGCTGAGGATCTGCACAAGATCAAGGCCAAGGCGAAGGGGGACATCTGCTGTGGAGGTTTAGTGACTCACTTAGCTACTGAGATGGGGTTGGATCTAAGTGCTTGTACACTAGTGGCGGCTGCCATGCCGCTAGGGCTGTAGGAGATGATCACCAGGAGGATTCTGGTTCCTCGTGGACTTACTACACCATATGTGGCGATGCCTTAGGAGCATGCGCCTCAGGGTATTAGGTGGTCGTCTCAGTTTTCGGTTTACGACCCTCAGTATTGGTCCACTGCATGGACCCCGTACATTGAGGACGCTAGAGATGCAGCAGCACAGGCACATGAGGCGGCTGAGAAGGATGAGGAGGACGATGGCGGTGCTGCTATGGATACAAGGACAGACACGGCCGGTCCCAGCGTACCAGTCGGCGATCTAGACGACGAGGAGACTGAGGAGGAGGCAGCTGCACCACCATCACGTCCTGCCTGGCGCAGAGTCCGCAGACAGCGGGATCCCGTAGCTCACAGACGGATAGACGAGCTGACGGATCAGATGATCGACTCCTACACCGCTCTTACAGTTGATATCGGTGAGCGCCTTGATGACCAGCGCCGAGAGATGGAGAGTCGGACACACCAGATGTTGGAGAGCCAGCACTATCAGCGCCGGATGATGGAGATCCAGTTCCAGCACATGATGGGCTATCCTTTTGACCCATCCCAGCGCCCGTACATGCCATATCCACCACCACCACCAGCAGATCAGGACTAGAGCTTGCAGGGATTTCTTTTATTTATTTATTATGCAGTTCAACTTATGTCCGGTGAGTACACTTCTTTTAGACATATTTTGACCCATTGAGACAATGTGTCCTAAGTATGGGGTATTTGGATGTATTCATATGACTTATGTGTATGTTGGGATGACTCTATCAGATATTACTGTTTTATCTTACTCTATGTATTTATCTGAGACTACATGCATGCATACAGGTTATTTGATTGAGAAAAACGTCAAAAACTGGTTAAGAAATTTTTTTTTATGACCTCGACCGAGGTGATTCTGACCAATCGAGGTGCAGTACCTCGGTTGACTTAGAACATCTCGACCGAGGTGGTTTAACTGGAACAGTTTTCGAAACGATTTTTGTGCTTCTTATCTGGATATGTCCTCAGTGAAGATTTTGTTTGCAGACTGGTTTTGAAATCTTTATATGTTTGAAAGGTTTTATAATATATTTAAGTTGCTAAATGCTTTGTTTGAAATTTTGGCATGTTTAATACTTTGTTTTTATCCAAATTATGTTGAATTTGAAGGTTGACACCACATAATGAGTTCTATCACTTTCTTCCTGGGATGATTAAGGCAATTCATTCTCTTCTCTTCTTCTTCTTGATCATGCTTAGCCCCTCATATACATATTTGCATCCCTTTACCTATCCGGGAATTTGGGAGCAAGCAAAAGTGAAAAGCAAGTAAAAGAAAAGTTGAGATGATGGCTGAAAGTTAGAAAGAAACAAATAGGTTTGGGGAAGTCAATCATGATGATGAGTGACTCGGCACCATTCACATAGTCGGGTGTTTGTGTCTTGCCAAAGTCGGATTGAGCGATATTCCTAACGGGTCATGGTATGTGCATCAAGGGTTTGATGCATCTCAAGAAATTGATGATTGTTAATCTCCTAGGCTTCGGTTATTGTGCACCTCTGTCCATGCATTCCAAAAAGTAAAAAAGTAAAATAAGCAAAGCTTATTGGTGGAAGATGTTGAAATTCAAAGCAAGTGAAGTAAAGATCCTTTTCTAGGATTTTAGCACCACATTCCCTATATACATCCCACCCTCAAGCGTTTCTTGACCTTCTCTTGAAAAGCCCTTGAGACCTCGAGCTTGTTGATTGACTTGGTGGTTTAAACTGGATTATGCATGATTAATTTCGATAATTATGATTTATTATGCATTCTATGATTTTATGCAAAGATGAACAACTTTCTTATATTTATAAAATGTTTTGATCATATTTTGATTTTAATTACCATGATGCATTCTCTTAGAGTGATATATGAGTGGAACACACCACCAAAAATGTTTTGAAATACTTTTCATTGATCTTTATGACCTATAATCAATTCTATCTTGTACTTAAGATTTGGACTTTGCTTGGGGACAAGCAAGGGACAAGTATGGGGTATTTTGATAGCATGAATTATGGTCTATATTTTGGGACTTGTTTAGACGTTTTATCTTCAATAATCTACATGTTTGAATGTATATTATGTGATTATATTGTCGTTTCATCTACTTTTGCGAGAATTGAGGTCTACACCAAGTTTCGTTGTAATCGTAGGTAAAATGACACGTTTTGCATCAAAATGGAGCTAAAGGAGCGAAGGAGTCATTGGAGCTGCATTCAGGAGCTTAAGGAGGAGCTCAGGAAGCATGGAAATGGATTAAAGATTTACTTTGGACCAGATTTGAGAGATTTCACATTCAGTTCAGAGTCACCTCGGTCAGCTACAATACCATCTCGACTAAGGTGATCTAGAGGAGTGCCCCGACCGAGGCAAACACCTTGGACGCGGTGAGATATATTTTGTTTGGCTGAGATCTTTTATTTTTGGAAGGAGAGATCTTATATTTTTGGGCTGGATTTTTGGAAGGAAGATCATATATTTTGGAGATTTATTTAAGGAGATATGGATATATTTTATTAGGAAAATATCTTTTTAAGATATTTTATCTTTGGAAGATAATTCTCCTATACAAAGGGTTGAATTTTCCACAAGTTGAGGCAATTAAGGGTAATTTTCCGGAGTTTTGAAGGAAGGAAGGAAGATTGAAGATCAATCAAAGAATGATTGATAGTTCGGATATAGCTTTTGAGGGGATTTGTAAGACTTTCTTAGATTCCCTTTTGTTTGATTGTCTTGTTGGATTTGTGATCCAAGGAACGCTTATTTGTTTGATATTTGATTCAGTTATTAAAGCCTTGTTTTTAAGGTTTTTGTGTTTAAATATTCATTCTCTTCCCATATATTTGATTATTGCTTTCATGACGATGATTGACTAATTTTTTTATGCGATTCTAGGGTGATTGGCTGAAGGTTGTGGGAAAAACAATGATAGAATACTCTTAAAATCAGTAGGACCCTGAAAGCTCGAGTCTTTATCCGTAACCCTAGAACATCTCGTTCAGTCGATGAACATCTCGGTCGGGGTGGTATTTGACTGACCGAGGTGACTTTTCTTATCCGAAATTGAGAGTTAAGTGTTAGAGTTTGTCAAATCCTATTCTTATTACACCTTTCCTGGTTCAATGCAAGCCTAGGATGAGACTTACCCGGTAATTCCTTTGTTTGTTTACCAAAGATCATGAGTGTAGGTAATAAAGGTTTATCCTTTATTGGGGTTTGAGTGTGCCTTCATCCCATCTTTGTGAGTTAGCCTGAGACTTACCCGGTGAAGGTTGATTCTATTCCCTTAGTTGGTTTGTTGGTTTGAGATTATAGATCCTTTCCTTAGTACCTTGAGACTTACCCGGTGATAGGTTCTTTGGTTTGGGATTATGAGTAGTGAGACTTACCTGGTGATCTATTCCAATTTAGTAACACCTTCCCTTTGTAAAATCTCAACTTTGTTCGCTTATCTTGAGATCTTAAGTTGGAACCACAACTAGATGCTTTAATCCCTAAAATTTGCATATTTCCTTAATTGACCATATTATCATCTTTGATTGTTTTAATTTCTTTTGTGGTTAGTTGCAATATTGATAACCTATACTTGCTTTGTTTCACCTAAGTCCCTGAAATCGACACCCCGGAATTCTTGCTTTTACTATAATTGATCCGTACACTGCGGGTTCGCATCCTTGTTTAAGCATATTTCCTCGGTTATAAATTTAAAGCTTGCACATGCCGTTTGGAGCGAACAGTTTTCAATACCTTTTCATTTTCAAACCATACGCATTGTCGGGCTGGGATAGAATGTACGGAACGACCACTACCTCCGCGGATCTCGATAGCATAGTTTATTGGATTTTAAAATTGTATATGTATTGTAGTTAAATTTTGGACCTTCTAGTAGTATCAACCGTTTGTTAGAATTGTTATACCCTCTTAACGATGGTATAGCCTTACGCAATGATTCCATCTTTACCAGATGGCACGCACGAGAGCGACAACATACGTGGGACGAGGGAGGGGGGGTAGTGATAGCATGTATTATAGTCTATATTTTGGGATTGGTTTGGACGTTTTATCCTCATTAATCTACATGTATGGATGTATATTCTTTGATCATTATGTTGTTTTGTTTATCTTTGCAAGAATCAAGTTCTACACCTAGTTTCGTTGTGATTGTAGGGAAAATAGCATGTTCTGGAATGATATGGAGCTAAGGAAGCTAAGGAGTCATTGTAGCTACATTTTGGAGCATTGAGGAGCTACAAGAAAAGCTCAGGAGCCATGAAAACGAGACATAAGATTGACTTTAGACCAGATTAGAGAGATTTACACGTAACTGAGACACATCTCGGATGACTACAGTACCACCTCGACCGAGGTGATCTTTGTGTTGGGCTAGACCGAGGCGAATAATCCACAGCCACAAGATGTTTTATTATTGGATGAGATCTTTTATTTTTGGCAAGTGAGTTTCCTATATTTTAGGATGGATTTTCTGGATGGAAGCATATCTTTTTGGCTGATTTATTTGGAAGATTGGAAGATATTCTAAGGAAGGAAATGGCCTTTAAATATTTTTATCTTAGGAAGGTGATTCTCCTATATAAAGAGGTGTATTTTCTAGAGAGAAAATATCTTGGAGCTGCAGATCTCTAGATCAGAAGGCAAGTTGAAGGAAGTTTGGAAGGAGTTTGGAAGGTTGAAGATCAAAGGAAGGTTGAAGGAAGTTGTAAGATTTTCTTAGTTTGTTTTGATTTGTTGTCTTTTCTGGTTGTGATTGAGAAACGCAGTTTGATTGTTTGTTTGATTGTTAGATTGAGTTATTGAGACCTTCGTGTTAAGGTTTTTTTGTTTGAATATTGATTCCTTTCTTATAAATTTGATTATTGTTATCATGATGATTGTTGGCTAAGTTCTTTATCCAACTTTAGGGTGACTTGCTGAAGGTTGTGGGAAAGACGATGAAAAAATGAGCCCTTACCCCAGTGGACCCTGAAAGCTCGAGCCTTTACCTTAACCGACGAACACCTCGGTCAATCATAGAACATCTCGACCGAGATGGGATACTAACTGAGCGAGGCGAGACCTTTCCTGATCCTTATCTGAGTTGAGGTTTCAGTTTGCCAAATCTTATCCTTGTTATACCTTTCTTGGTTCAACGCAAGCCTAGGATGAGACTTACCCGGTGATTCCTTTGTTTGTATACCTAAGATTATGAGTGTTAGGTAATAAATGTTTATCCTTTATTAGGGTTTGAGTTAGGGATGTTAAAAAAAAATCCGATCCGTCAATAATCCGACGATCCGATTCGAGACTATCCGACGTTTATTCGATCCGGCGGATATCTATCCATATCCGGTCCGATCCGTCAAAAATATCGGATATACGGATCGTATACGGATCTAGTTTTTTTTACTTGGATATCCGTTATCCGAATATATAGAAAATATTGATGAGAATATATTACTTATGTTGCAATAACTTAGTTGGTGGAAGGGAATGAATGTATTTTCTACCTTCCTCAAAGGTCTCCAATTCGAACCTTCATAGCCCCAGTTTTTTTTACTACTCTTTATAATAAAAGAAACCCTAAAGACTCTCAGTCTGTCTATTTTATCTCACGCCGCTGCTTCTCTCTTGCTCCCTTCCTCAAATACTCTAGACAGAGCCATGTCGCTCAGGCCGCTGCTTTTCTCTTGGGTGGTGTATTGGTTTGAGATTATAGTTCCTTTCCTTAGTACCTTGAGACTTACCCGGTGAGAGGATCTTTGGTTTGGGATAGTGAGTAGTGAGACTTACCCGGTGATCTATTCCCACCTTAGAAACACCTTCCCTTTGCAAACCTCAGCTTTGTCCACGTTATCCATTGAGATCTTGAGTCGGAACCACAACTAGATGATTTAATCTCTAGAATCCGCATTTTCTTTACCTGTTTATTACATCATCTTTGATATCTTTGCTTTGTTGCTTGTTTTTAATTGACAACCTGAATTATCGATCTTTGTTTCACAATAGTCCTTGTGTTCGACCCTGGAGTATTTGCTGTTATTACAATTGATCCGTACATTACGGGTTCACATATTGTTTCAGGCTTATATTTTAGGTTATAAATTTAAAGCTATATCGTTCAACACACACACACACACACGTTTGAGAGCGAACAGGTAGACCTCCCCTTCCTCCAAGAGCTCCAAGATGGGAAAGTGTGGGTAGACCTCCAGGAGCCCGAGGTTGGGGACGTGCCCCCATTCTGGACCAGCCAGCGGCGGATGTCCCTGCTGAAGAGGTGGCTGAGAGCATTATCCCTGAGGTTAGGGATGGGACCACTGCTAGGTCTAGAGCATGGAGGTCAGGGTCAGCGGATTCGGGCCGAGTATCGATCCGAGCATCGGAGTACCGAGAGTATGTCCAGCGAGTGGAGGAGGCATTTCGGACCGGAACACCACCCCCAGCACCGCCAGTACCAGCTAGGTCTGCAGATGTTTCATAAAGGGTGACTTAGGTTGTAGTTCCACTAGTAGTAGTTGCACCAGTGAGAGTGGTCGAGGGCGACAGAGTGAGAGACGAGCTGAGGGTGCCGAGGCTGGATTGTTCATTGCGACTTTCAACCAATAGCGTGTACCCACGTTTGACGGCAATGTGGGATTAGAGGTGGAACATTGGATCAGGCACGCATTATCCACACTAGAGGCGATCCGCTGCCCTAAGGGTTGTCAGGTGGAGTTATTTCAGACCTTATTCAAGGATTAGGCGCAGTTCTGGTGGAGGACTGTTCAGAGTGGTGTCACCAGTTTTGAGCAGTTGTTGAGCCTGGTTCGGGAAACTTTTTGCCCTACCTCATTGAGGAGAGATAGAGTATAAGATTTCTTAGAGTCGGGATTTTAGGATGTCCCGATAGCCGAGCCGATCAGGAGGTTTCGGGAGGAATTGTCACTGCTAGGTCTCGCCGCACCACCAGTGGACCAGCACATGTACTTGTTCTCCTAGAGATTGACGGAGACTACCCGCTCCTATCTGGCAGGGTTTCGCTATGATTCCTTGGCAGATTACCAGGACCGAGCTTCAACATATGAGAGGGACCGACCGGGTCCTAAGAGAGACAATCAGTTTGAAGGTCCGGATAAGATTTAGAGGACGGGACTAGGTAGTGTAGGAGCTGGAGCCTCAGGTCATAGTCGTGGTAATTTTTAGGGACGCCCTAGCTATCTGTTTGCCCCACCGACATCTTCTAGGGGACCTCAGTGTTACAGTTGTGGAGAGTATGACCATATTAAGACCGAGTGTAAGAAGCAGCCAATGACTTGCTTTACTTGCGGCCAACTAGTTCATATAGCTACCTTTTGCCGACAAGGCAAGGTAATGTCGCAGTAGGGGTCTTTGCTTGCTGGCACTTCAGAAGGTGGACAGAGGCCGCCTCGGCATCAAGCTCAGGGTCAACAACAGCGAGCCCCCGACCATGCTTATTCTCAAGGTTATGCCTAGGTTCTAGGTAGACGAGAGGCACCCACACCAAGGTCTTCGAGTTGAGAAGTGCGGTTGAGCCAACAATGCATGTAGCTTGTGAGTTCGAGGATGTCTTTGCTGAGCCACCTAGACTACCCCCGCAGAGGAGCGTAGACTTTGGGATTGAGTTGGAGCCCGACACGAGGCCGATCTCCAAGGCCCCATACCGCATGGCACCTGTTGAGATGCTTGAGCTAAAGAAGCAGCTTGAGGAGCTAGCAGAGAGGGGATTCATCCGCCTCAATATGTCTCTTTGGGGGTACCGGTCCTCTTCATCAAGAAGAAGGACGGTTCGACGAGACTTTGTATCGACTACCGGAAATTGAACAAAGTCACCATCAAGAACAAGTATCCATTACCACGCATTGATGATCTGCTGGATCAGTTACAGGGCAACACTGTGTTTTTACGTATCGACTTGAGGTCAGGGTATCACCAACTGAGGGTGAGAGAGGAGGACGTGCCAAAGACGGCATTCCGGAGCAGATATGGTCATTATGAGTTTGTCGTGATGCCATTCGGCTCACGAATGCTCCCGCCGTCTTCATGGAGTTGATGAACGGCATCTTCATTGACTTCTTGGACCAGTTTGTAGTGGTCTTCATCGACGACATCTTAGTATACTCCTGGAGTAGGGAGAAGCATGCAGAACACTTGAGGACTGTACTGCGAGTATTACAGGACATAGAGCTTTACGCCAAGCTCTCTAAGTGCGAGTTTTGGATGCCAGAGGTTGCCTTTCTTGGTCACATTGTCTCCACTGAGGGTGTCAAGGTAGACCCGGCGAAGATAGAGTTAGTTGTTTCATGGCCGCTCCCCAGGATGGTCAAGGAGGTGCGCGGGTTCGTAGGCCTGGCAGGGTAGTACCGTAGGTTCATGAAGAGTTTTTCCGTGATTGTCAGGCCACTCACTTCCATGCTGAGGAAGTCCATCTGGTTTACATGGCCCGAGCCCTGCCAGTAGAGTTTTGAGAAACTGAAGAGGAGGTTGACTTCCGCTCCTGTGTTAGCATAACCAGAGGGTATTGAGGACTTCGTCGTTTACAGTGATGCATCCAAGCTAGGCTTGAGATACATTTTGATGCAGAGGGGTAGGGTCATTGCGTATGCGTCTCGATAGTTGAAGAAGTACGAAGAGAATAACCCGACCCACGACCTTAAGCCAGCCACAGTGATTCATCCATTGAAGATCTAGCGACATTATCTCTATGGGGCCACTTGTTAGAGTTTGAAGTACATATTCACTCAACGAGAGTTGAATAACCGCCAGAGGAGATGGCTGGAGCTGATTAAGGACTTCGACTTGGAGATCCTGTATCACCTGGGGAAGGCAAACATGGTCGCCGATGCCCTTAGTAGGAGGACACCCCGAGAGGCGGCGATAGCTAGATTGACAGTTCACGCACAACTGCAGAGAGACTTGATCTGATTAGAGGTAGATATCCGTGATAGCATGAATTATAGTCTATATTTTGGGGTTTGTTTTGACGTTTTATCTTTCATAATCTGCATGTTTGTATGTACATTATGTGATTTTACTACCATTTCATCTACCTTTGCGAGAATCGAGGTCTACACCTAGTTTCGTTGTAATTGCAGGTAATTTGGTACGTTTTGCATCAAAAAGGAGCAAAAGGAGTCATGAGTCATTTAGAGCTACATCCAGGAAGCATAGCCATGGATTAAAGATTTACTTTGGACCAGTTTTGAGATATTTCACATTCAGTTGTGACTCACCTCGGTTGATCAGAGGTTCACCTCGACCGAGGTGATCCAGAGACGCCGACTCGACCGAGGCGAACACCTAGGACGCGGCGAGAATATTTTATTCTTGGATGAGATCTTTTAAATTTGGAAAGTGATCTTATATTTTTGGGCTTGGTTCCTGGAAGGAAGGAGATATGCAGAATCATATATTTTACCTATATTTATGGGAAAATATCTTTCTAAGATTTATTATCTTTGGAGGGTTATTTTCCTATAAAAAGGGTTGGATTTCCACAATTCCGACATCACGCTATACCGTCGATCAGGGTTTACAGCACGCAGCAGCAGCAGCCTACTCCAAGTTGGGAGAGTTGAAGAACCTTTTTGAAGGTTGAAGGAAGATTGAAGTCCATAGCTTTTATAGCTTTATTGAAGGGTTTTGTAAGATTGTCTTCAATTCCCTCAATTGTTGTCTTGTCTTTTTGGATTGTTATCCAAGGAACGCTTTGTTGTGATATTTGATTCAGTTATTGAAGTCTTTTCATTAAATTCTTCTTTGTTCAAATATTCACCTTCTTCCCATATATTTTAATACTTTCATTATGATGATGAGTGGCTAATTTCCTTGTGTGATTCTAGGGTGATTGGCTGAAGGTTGTGGGAAAAACGATGATAGAATAATCTTAGATTCCAGTAGGATCCTGAAAGTTCGAGTCTTTAACCTTAACCCTAAGCATCTCGTTCAGTCGATGAACATCTCGGCCGGGGTGGAAACTGGCTGACCGAGGTGACTTATCTGATCCTAAACTGAGAGTTAAGTGTTAGAGTTTGCCAAATCCTATTCTTATTACACCTTTCCTGGTTCAAAGCAAGCTTAGGATGAGACTTACCCGGTAATTCCTTAGTTTGTGTACCAATGATCATAAGTGTAGGTAATAAAGGTTTATCCTTTATTGGGGTTTGAGTGTGCTTCCATCCCATCTTTGTGAGTTAGCCTGAGACTTACCCGGTAAAGGTTGATTCTATTCCCTTAGATGGTGTGTTAGTTTGAGGTTATAGTTCTTTATCTTGATTCCTTGAGACTTACCCGGTAATAGGAGTTACGGTTTAGGATTAATGTGTAGTGAGACTTACCCGGTGATCTACTCCACTTTAGAACACCTTCCCCATGCAAAAATCTCAGCTTTGTCCGCTTATCTATAGATCTTGAGTTGGAACCACAACTAGATGCTTTAATCCCTAGAATTGCATGTTTGCTTTATTGACTTCTTATTCATCTTTGATTGTGTTAAACGCTCTTGTGGTTAGTATTGACATAAGCACACCGTATTGACTCTGTTTCACCGAGTTCCTGTGATCGACCCCTGGAATTTTCTTGCTTTTACTACGATTGACCCGTACACTGCGGGTTCGCATCCTTGTTTTAAGCTTAAGTCTAGGGTTATAAATTTAAAGCTTGCACACACCGTTTGGAGCGAACAATCCGGTTTCCGGATACTGACGTCCACTTGTCAGCTTTAGAGGTTTCACCGGATATGTCCGAGGAGTTTCGGCAGAAACAGGCAGGTTGTCCAACATTGACGAGAATCCGGGATAGGATGTCCCGAGGAGAGGCATCGTAGTTAACCGTGGGTGCTGACGGGATATTGAGGCGCCAAGAGCGCATACGTGTACCATCAGATAGAGAGTTGAGACAGCGGATATTGTAGGAGGCCCATTCTACACCTTACTCCGTATGATCTTATTGGTGGGGTGGGCTTAAGCCCGACGTGGCTAGATACTTAGTCCAGTGCACGACCAGTCAATAGGTCAAGATTGAGCATCACAGGCCCGGAGGAGAGCTCCAACCACTTCTAGTTCCATAGTGGAAGTGGGAGGATATTTCTATGGATTTCGTTACTGGCCTGAGGCCAAGTAGAGGCTTCGATGCGATATGGGTGGTGGTGGATCGGTTGAAGAAGACCGCATGATTTATTCCTATTAAGGAAACGTGGCCGGTGATTCGTTTAGCCGAAGAGTTTACACGACAGATAGTGAGGCTCCATAGGGTGCCGAGGACAATCATCTCAGATAGGGACGGGCGTTTTACCTCGAGATTTTGGAAGCAAGTACACGCCGCCCTAGGTACGAGCCTGCGGTTCACTACATCATATCATCCTCAGATGGATGGCCAGTCAGAGAGGACTATACAAACCCTTGAGGATATGTTGAGAGCTTGTGTAGTTGATTGGGGACAAGTATGACCCGACCACCTTCCTTTGGTGGAATTCTCGTACAACAACAGTTGACATGCGATGATTGGGATGTTTCCTTACGAGGTGTTGTATGGACGTAGATGTCGTACACCCTTGTGATGGGATGAGCCAGGGATAATGAGTGGGGTAGCACTAGAGCAGGTGTAGGATGATATGGCTCGGGTAGCGTTGATCCGAGAGCGGATGCTAGCCGCGCAGAGTCGCCAGAGGTCTTATGGTGATAAGAGGCGCATGCCTCTAGAGTTTAGAGTGGGAGCACAGGTTTGGTTAAAGGTGTTGCGACGCGAGGCGTCCAACGTTTTGACATTAAGGGGAAGTTGAGCCCCCGATATGTCGGACCATTTGAGACCTTGAGTGGAAGAAAGAGGTGGCTTACAGATTGGCGTTGCCACCGCGGTTAAGTGGAGTCCACCCAGTATCCATGTGTCTCAGCTGAGAGAGTATATTCATGACCCGAGACACATAGTATGTCACGACGACCTTGTGGTTGAGCCAGACCACACGTTTGTAGAGCATCATGTAGCTGTTTTGGAGAAGAGTACGAGACGCCTTTGATCGAAGGTAATACCCATAATGAGGGTGCAATGGTCGAGACGAGGACCCGAAGAGGCTATCTGGGAGACAGAGGATAGTTGCAAGCGGAACTAACCAGATTTTTATGCAAGTCTAGGGCCGTCTATAGGACCGTTGGGTTAGCACCAAATTCTTTTCATGTTTGTATTATGTGATTATGTGTTGTGGGATACGATGTATGTTTCATTTGTGTACCTTACGAGGTTTTGATGTGTTAGTTAGGGTAAGCAGGTGTAGAGAGACGATAGTTGATACGGTTTGGTTGCATGATCGATGATCAGCGTTTGGCAAGTTTCGGGACAAAACTTATTTTGAGGGGGATCTTGTGTAACACCCGGAATTTCGGTTCCATTTACGAGAGGCGTTAGAAGGCTTGAGCAAGGGCTACCTCCCTTGCGGTTTAAAAGGCCCGCACCCGCAGCCATCCACGATTGCGGTTTGGACGTCGCGCGGGGGCGGTGACACGTTAGAGCGAGAATTATGTTCCTTATTCTGTAAAACCTTTCGTCTTCTAAATCTTTTAATTTCATGCTCTTTATGGGAGGAGTAATTCATGGTTTTTGTCTCTTGGCATCCCTCTCTTTTATGCATCCCATATTCCTCTCCCTCATTCTTTTCACGTTACTTTATCCTCTCCCTTCTTCTTCCTCGTGTCCTTCACATTATTCTCCACCTTTTGCTTCTCACTTCTCTTGATACTGTCACACGGAGTTCGGACTCCAGAGACATGCTCCAGGGTAAGTTCCTTCCTCTCCCTTCCTTCCTTCTTCGTCCTTCTTCTTATTGCTACCTTGAATGGTAGGCATGGATCCACCTAAAGGAGGTTCCTCTTGTGTTTGATTGTATTGATGGCATACTTAGACCGCGGAGGAGCGCTAGGATCTTATGTTGGAGGTTAGGAGACGTTCACAACATCAAAGGAGGCAATAAGAAGGCTGGTGCACATCAAAGAATCGAAAAAGTCGACGTTTTTGGACTGCAGCCGCGGGGGCAAATCCTGTTAACTGTGGGGCCGGTCTCTGCAACCCGCAGGGGTGGCGTCTTGACACCGTAGGGGCGGTTTCTACACTAATAAGCCTCCGATCTCTTGTTCCTTTCTTCCCTTTCCGCTTCCTTGATCTTGATCCATCTTAGTAGCATGTTAGGCTGGCTTAACATAGGTGATATGGAATGTCAAGTAGTGGCTTGACCCTTAGGGTTATCTTGTGAGAGTTGAGGGTATGTTGGTTGTGATATTGTGGCATGATCTCTTGAGATCTTTGAGGATATCGGTTTGGGACTGAGTTATTATGTTGGAAGCCTTTGAGGCAGTGGACTAAGAGTGATCATTTATCTTGTGTGTTTATGAGTTGTGAGGATTGTGAGCACTAGAAGTCTAAGGACTTCTAGTTGGTTAGAGTGTGGATCTATCTTGAGTTTATGATCTTGTGAGGATGTTGTGCCCAGAAGCCTAAGGACTTCTAGTTGACTAGAGTGATGTTGCTCTTGTGAGGATGTTGAGCGTAGAAGTCTAAGGACTTCTAGTTGACTAGAGTGTTGTTTGATCCGTGTGCCTTGTGTTGAACAGGCGTTGCCTGTTTTCTCACGAGAGGTTGAGAGAGTTCGATCGGGTTTCGCTTTAAGTCTTGTAAGTCCACGGACTTACTCAGTTGACTCCTTTGTATTAGCTTATTGTGTTTTGGTGGTGTGTGTTAGTTATGTTAAACAATGAAACCGGAATAAGACGACCTATATATATATTACGTAATTGCCCCAAGTGTATAATAACGGGCGGTGACATCACTATCTATCTCTTGCGATAGCTAGGAGGTTCTCTACGATTAGCCCATGTAGGTAGACGGATAGATGCATTACTATCATTCCTTGCTGGTAAACGGGGATAGAGGCGAGGTTTGGGAATCCCTCGTGTCACAAAATAAGTATCATTGGTAATGAATAATGTAAATGAAGATAATAATGGACTTGAGTGCTTGCATGTTGTATGTGCTCGTTCTGTGTTTATGTGCCTTTACCTTTATTTTAATGCATAGAATGTTTAGCT
The DNA here is from genome assembly GCA_033239125.1 of Fagopyrum homotropicum. Lineage (NCBI taxonomy): Eukaryota > Viridiplantae > Streptophyta > Magnoliopsida > Caryophyllales > Polygonaceae > Fagopyrum > Fagopyrum homotropicum. The sequence continues at coordinate 133,891,466 of BSWB01000004.1, forward strand.
AACGAGTTTATACCGCTTGGAGATGCCTTGCGGGTTAGGGAGACGGTCGAGTGATCCGGCGATAGTGAGCAGCCGGGGTTCCGTACATTATAGGACGGGATCAGTTTATCTTTTATTATTATTTCAGGCGTTGTCATGTTGTTGGTTTTGAGAACTCGGCTGGAGTTATGTTTTTCGGTTGTATTCAGATACTCTTCATGTATTAAAAACTCTTTTCATTTGGCTTTTATTTGTTCCGTGTTGTAAGGTCCGGTGAAGTTGTTGTTAGGCTAAGGGTCAGAACCCATTGTGAGGTCTTAGCCCGTAGCATTCCGAGTTCATCGGATTTGGGGTGTTAAAGTGCCAACAACTTTGGAAAAATCTAGTTGGCATATCATTTGGACCTAGAGAATGTCACTATCAATGTCAAAAATAGTCTTTTCAAATTCTTAGTTAGTGGATGGTTTTGTGAGCTCTCTATTTTCTACTTCTGAAATCTCGTTTGCTAACACCTCCAGATGGTTATTAAGATCCGACCTATTTGTGGAAGAGGCTTTAAACCGATCAAAGTAGTCATTGAAGAACTTTGTCTTAATATCGTTCTTTGTTCGTAAAGTTACACCATTCTTTTCAATTGTTGTAATTGTTTTCCTATTCCTTCTCCATGTTGCCTTTCGACGATGATACTTAGTATCTTTAATCACCTTGCTCTATTGCGTTAGATTTTTCTTGTTGCATCCAATACTTTTGTTGGAAATAAATAATACGTTCTCTTTTGTTATCATATTATTGAGCTTTGAATTTCTTTGTTGTGTGAAGTTGAGTTTGCATATTTTCCATCTTTAAATCAACCTCACAAAGTCGAATTATTTACCAAATTTTGTTTTGTTCCAAGCTTTTAATTTATTTTTAAGGAGGTGAAGTTTTTTTTACTAAATTAAACATATGTGTTTCAAGGTATTGTTCTTCATGATTGTTTGATATCATGATTACCATCACAATCGTCTCGTTTGGTTCACATTAATTTAAAGAGAAAATTGTCTAAACAGTACCCATCTTTTGGGCTAACTAAACTTTAGTATTTCGTTGTTTGAACTATCAGAATGGTACCTCAACTATTGCCCGACGACCAAAAGATTAGTAACTACGTTACTATTCACCCGTTAAATTCAAAGAACGACGTTAAATCTCAGGGGCAAAATTTTCCACTGAGATTCCCCCATTGTTGAATCTCCAAGATAAGGCAAACGCAAGAATAAAGCTCCAACTGCACCCAAAATGATCAAAGCTTTCACAATTCGTTCACAATTTCACGTCCCAAACCATCCCAATTACAAATCCATAAACACACCTCTAAAATCAACTCATTTGATCCCCAATTCTCGCCCAATTCAACACAGATCAACCCTAATTCCCACAAAACCCAAAACCCTAAGCACCCAAATCGATATTCTCAAAGACATAAAATTCAAATCCAATTAACACAAATGGGGATTTCAGTTCGAAATCAAAGGCCCTAATAACCGGTGCGGTGTCGATTGGGGTTGTTTTGCTTGTGCTAGGGTTGGACGGCGACGGACATGGCGGTCGGTCCTTAGCATTGGGCCCGAAAGGTCCGTTAATGGAGGAATTCTGGGAGAACGTGAGAAGGTACGCTCTCTAAGCACTGACGGTAACCACTGGTGTGCTTTACGCAGTATTCCAGCCGATAGTGGAGCTTTTGAAGAACCCAATCTCTGTAATTCTTGTGATTGTAATTGTAGTTGGAGGCGTTTTCATTGGCTCTCAAGTTCTATCTGCCATGGTTGGTGTCACTGAGTCAGCTTATGAGTATAGCTACTAGCGACTCTTCTCTTATCCATCTCTTAAGTTTTAATTACTCTCTGTTGTGTAATTTAAGCATTTTTTTTTATAATTTCTTGTGTTCATGGTTTGATGAAAACGGATATTCTACAATGAGCTTGACAGGAAGTAATTTAGTAATTGATGCAACTGTGTTATGAAGTATAGCTATCAAATCAAGCTTTGAATCTAACCTCGATTTAAAAGAAAACCTTTGAAACCAAAATATCATACAAAAATTGATCCTTTTCAAGCTTAAATGAGTGAATGAAGTCTTGAGTTAGTTTTTTGAACAGAGAATTTGCTATGAAATCAAAAACATCAAGATATCAAATTTTGGTAGAAATTTAGAGTGGACAATTTTAACCCTGATATTTAACGCCGTTCTTTGAATATAACGGGTGAACAGTAATCTAGGTACTAATCTTTGGTCGGGCTCAATAGTTGAGGTACCGTTCTGATAGTTTAAACGACGGGGTACTAAAATTTAATCAGCCCAAAAGATATGGTATTGTTTAGACAATTTTCTCTAATTTAAATGGGTATGGTTTATTTTTTAATTGTGATATAGAATTTGCTAAATCCACCGTAATCATGCAGTGGTTTGTAGTCGTAAAAGTGTGATTCAATGTATGAATATTGTGATCTGGAATAATAATCTAATAGTGGGCTACTAACTTAATCTTTTTTGAAGGTATTATCATTGCATTCTCTCCCTTCCTCCATGTGAATTCATTACCCTTAGCGATCAGATCAATAACACTACAACTTTGCATAATTTCTTGTATTCTTCGATAGAGGATTTCTTGTATTCTTCGATAGAGGTGAGGGTTTCTATGTGCACCCCTAGTGTTTTGGCAGGCTAAGTATTTCATTGAAATTGCCATTATCAAAGCTGGTAGATTGTAGGAGATAACTGATAGGGTTAAGTGCTTCCAAAATTTGGTCTTTAGGCTTTCATTTTGGGGCCGTAGATAAGGAATATATATATACGAGAACAAGCCTTATCGTGTAATCATGAGAACAGATCAGAACCATCCAATTTAGTAAATCCAACGGCCTAGATTAATAATGGAATTTGTAGAACAAAAAATCAATTAATAAAAAAACTATAATCACTCTAACAAAAGGAGAGTGTACACACCCTCTATTAATTCTTTTTAAAAAATATCCTATAATCTTATATTATAGGATAAAGTTTGTTAGGATAGTTTTAAAGGATAACTCCCTCTCATCTCTCTTATTCGTTCCAACCTCATTCTCCTCTCTACACCATTCGTTCCAACGTCAAACCAACCGGAATTATAGTTACGAAGGTGTCATATCGTTTAATATATTATTCGTAGTTATTATTAGTTTTGATACGAAGGTGCCATATCGTTTAATATATTATTCGTAGTTATTATTGGTTGAATGGATTATTCGTAGTTATTATTAGGGATTTTTTTCCTAAATAATAAGAAAACAAAAACTAATTCTGAGATTAGGTACGGATAAAAAGATTTTACGAGAATAGGAAGGCTTTTAGGGTCGGAGTAGACCCGTAGTTTGAAACTGCGGGTTAATGTGAATAACCCGCAGTTTCAAACTGCGATTTTAATTTTTTTTTTTTTTTATATACATAACCCGCAGTTTGAAACTGCGGGTTTCTATTTTTTATTTTTTTTAATAGAAACCCGCAGTTTAAAACTGCGAGTTTCTTGGTGGCCCATTAAATTGATGCGGCCCAATATCTCTTAGTCAAAACCCGCAGTTTGAAACTGCGGGTTTCTATTAAAAAAAAATAAAAAATAGAAACCCGCAGTTTGAAACTGCGGGTTATGTATATAAAAAAAAATAAAAATAAAAAATAAAATCGCAGTTTGAAACTGCGGGTTATTCACATTAACCCGCAGTTTCAAACTACGGGTCTACTCCGACCCTAAAAGCCTTCCTATTCTCGTAAAATCTTTTTATCCGTACCTAATTTCAGAATTAGTTTTTATTTTCTTATTATTTAGGAAAAAAATCCTATTATTAGTAGATATGAGTTGTTGGTTGAATGAATTATTCGTAGTAATTATTAGTTTTGTTACGAAGGTGCCATATCGTTTAATATATTATTCGTAGTTATTTAAAATGATTGCAATTTGGTCAATACTGTCATTGTACTGAATTGTTCGTAATTAGTAGAATTATAGTTAACGATGGTTTTTATGGTTTGTAATATGTTGATTTTAACAACCACTAGTTACGAATACTATGTTTGTTTTGTACAAATTTCACTATACATTTTCAAAGTAAATGCAAATATTATAGTAGACATTTACAAAATAGGCATAAACATAATAAATTCAACCATATTCCCAAAAAAACATAAACATAACTAAAGTTGAAAATCCAAAATACTAATAGTAGAGACTTATCGGTCAAGGAAGTTTATCTACACACTCATAATCCTCGTCCATATTAGATGTCCACTCGCCAATCTGATGAGCACCCATCACAAACGAACCTTCTTCGTGTATTTTTATCATTCATTTGTCCCTTTAAACTTTCTTTCTTTCTTCCCGATGACTTTCTACAAACTGATCCACTTATCGGATCATGTTTCTTTTTGAATCTGACCTCTATGCCGAGTTGTTCGTCAACAACCTTTTTCCTTGACAGATCAATAAAACACAATATAGATTTCATTATACAACACTATAAGTACCAACAAGCCAACTTAGTATCAAATGTCATTTACCTACATATTGTATTCATACATATAATATGTAAACACAATCATTATTCATATTTAGTACCAGTTTGTCGAATCCAATATGCATCATAAAGTCACATTATTCAAAATTATCTTAAGACCATGAAAAAATATTACTAACTATGAATCATATTTACAAGCTTATCATGTAAATCATAATACTTGTAGCATCAACATAATTCATAATTACAACTATTATTTCATCAACAACTAACACTACCATTAGTTTATGATAACAACGAATTATTCGTAATTATTAACTTAATACCTGTCATTTTCAAACGATTTAAACCAACATTATTCCTAATTACTTCGTCTTTTTCATATCGAATACACATTCTGTCTCACATGCTTATATCACAAATTATTCACAACTATTATTCAAAATTATTAACTTAAAACCTACAAGCAGAATGCAATCGTGGCCGAGCACGTGTCTGTCATCTTCAATGTCTTTGCCAGCGCCGTCCCCGCCGAAACCACCGATAACAGCATGTATGCGAACACCTATTCAAACAAAACGTTTAAGGGGTTGCCGCATAACCAATTCGAATTTTAAAATTTTGCTTTTCTAGGCTTTGAGACGGGAAATTACCTGATCATTGCCGAAGTCAAACCATACTTGGATGAATTCAGGAAGGAGAGTGGTGCCTCTAGTGATCTCCCAAATAGAAGCCACCGTTTCGAACAGAGAGTAGAGAGCAACAATGGCCCTAGCTGCAAGCACGAATCTGTTTCCAAACCGAAGATTTTACTTTTCCTGAACTTGTAACATTGTGCGAAAACTCATCGTGAGAAAATGACCTAAAAGCGTCGAATTCGTACCAGTGGAGGGATTCGGAATCGTAATCGGAGGAGGAGCGGGAGTTTCCTCGACGCCTCGACGACGCTGAACCCGCACCCTAGAAATCGCCGGTCGTTTCTCCACAACCTAGAAATCGCAGTATATCGAAGAAAGAGAGATGGTAGGGTTGCGGTTTGTTTCAGAATATTAGGGCGCGTGAGTGGTGTTTTATTTATCTAATAATTATGATATCTATCCTAAATCTCGACCCTTAATACTCATCATCTCAATGTCTATAATTGTTCTCATGATACACAATAAGACTTGTTCTCATGGGAACCGCACCCTATATATATATATATATATATATATATATATATATATATATATATATATATATATATATTGATAGGGATAGTTTTATCAAGGACCCACACAAGAAACTTTTATTTGATACGTAAAATTCACCCCACATCCTTGTATACTTCTGATTTATTATGTGTAAGGTTGTCTAAAGTGGCTCTATTTCACGACCTACTGGGTTCATTGATTATTGCAATTTTAGCTTATTCGTTTCCATTGATGGATGGATATAATGGAGCATTAAGCACCATCAAGCAAGTAGGAAAATAGATTTGTTCAAGATTTGGTTGGAGATTTAACAAGCCAATCAACTAGCACCCCTGGGTAATCATTCCACAAACACTCCCATGCTAGCCTAATTGCATAAGGGAATTACCATAGGGTTTACAAAAATATTGTGAGCTATTTTTAGTGTGTTGTATACGAGAATTGCAAAACATGTAATAGATCTAGCAGATAGGATAAAAGCTCATACATATCAAATTTAGAGCGAACTAAGTAAAGAGTAGATAGAAAAAGATGTTTGTTTACGAGGTTCGGATCAAAAGTCCTACGTCTTTAGGATTTGAAGAAGATCCAATCCACTATCGTCTAAAAAGCAAAACCAACAACAAGAAATCGCAAGAGTAAACGTTTGAAATAAATCCAACAACAAAGTAAGAGTAGAACAAGAAAAAGATACAAATTACACGAGTTTGAAGATCCAAAGATCTTCTTCGTGCTCACAATTTGTGGTTTGGATCTAGTTCAAGCTTCACAAGCGAAGCGCTCGATTTCACAATCAAAAGTGGAGAACTCTTTGAGAGAAGAGGAGAAGTAAAGACGAAGATAAGAGCGGCAGAATGAGAGTATAGGGTTTGAGGCTCAGCTGAGCTAACCTTTTATATCTCTCCGCTAGACAAACCAGCATCGTTGCTTTTATTGAGTTTGAACCCATAAAATCAAACCTGGCTCATCTATGCATTTCCCCTTCTTGGACCCAATTCATCTTATTCATCATACCCGACTCAGAATGAGAGTATAGGGTTTGAGGTCCATATAAGGATCTTATCTTCCTTAGAATGCCAACATCGATCCCATCTTTTCTTGATATGGAATTGGGCTTCTCCAGTCCATTTGCAATCGGTAATAGCCATATCTTCATTATAGCCCAAGTGTAAACACACACACGAATTGCATTACAATTCACACTCCTAATTGTTGTGAGTTAAGTTTGTAAAATAATTTGTAGTGGATTGGAACTTCATCATCGATGCCAACGCTTGAAGGTTGATCAAGTGATTTCCTTCAGGTGGAGAATGTCCTTGTGAAACACAAACTTACTAGTAGTAACATATTTTTTTTCAAAATCTACAAGATTTACCTCAACATCAATTGTCTTCATAGACAATTATTTCTTTTCTAGTTTTTGTCTAATGTAATGATATATGACATCTATCTGTTTAGTCCTTTCATGATATACAAGATATTTACATAGATACAAAACATACTTATATGTGTATGCATAGTAGCTATATAGGGAGTATTTTCAATTTCTTCAATATCCCTTGTAACCAGGCAACTTCTTTTGCACCTTCAGTAGTTGATATATACTCAACTTCACTGGAGGATAAATCAATAATTGATTATTGATTTGACTTCACAAGACACGGTTCCCACACCAAGTGTATAAGAAACATGTTGTCGATTTCATAGTGTCATTATTATTGGCATAATGTGTATCAACATAGCCCAACAAATCTTTGGATTTACTATGAACACCAGCAAGAGAAAAGTTAGTTGTACCAACTAGATATTTTAATAGGAATTTCGTAGCACACTAGTGTTTCTCAGAAGGACTAGGCATATATCTACTAAGAGCACTAACATCAAAGGCTAAATCTAGCCTTGTATAGATCATGTCATACATAATTGAACCCACACCAACATCATATGGAATAAATTTCATGTGTTTAATTTCAGTAGAAGACACAGTTCCAAACTCAGGGCCCGTTTGATTTAAACTCCGGAATCGGAAATGGAGTGGAAACATATCTAGTCCATACATATATCCTTGTTCTTGAAAGTTTTTGGAATCATTCCTTGTGGTTTGAAGTAATTGGGAAACAAAATGTGGAAAACAAGTGCATTTTGCATGAAACCCTAAGAAATGATTCCATAAAATTTCATGAATAAGGATAAACATATGGACTACATTCGTTTCCATTTTTGAAGTTAGAACCAAACGGGCCCTCAATGAGATCTGAAAGAGTATCAAGAGGAATGCTAGCAAGCTTATCAATATTCACACTGAACCTATCTAACACTTCTAAAATATAAAGAAGAACATATAAAGGAGCATCAATCTTAACATACTTAAGATACAAACAAGGATTATAAGAACATTGTATGAACCCATACAACTGTCAAACTTTTTATTCCATTGTCTAGGTGGTTGCTTTAAACCATAGATGGATTTATTTAACAAACAAGCATGATCAGGATATTTCACAGGAGTAAGACCTTTAGGTTGACACTTGTATATAGTTTCATCAAGATCGCCATGTAAAAATTCAATCTTAACATCCATTTGTTAGATCATAGTCATAAACAACAGAAATGGACATATGCAACCTTCATGTCTTATACTTAACAACAAGAGCAAATATTTCACATTTTATTTCGGTGAAACCCTTAGCAACCAATCTGACTTTAAATCTTGGAGGATCTAAAGCTTTATGAGTTTTCTTGACTTTATAAATCCACTTACAACCTATTAACCTAGCATCTTTAGGCTTAGGAACTAAGGGTCCTCATTCTATTAGCTATCATAAAATCTATTTCCTCTTTCCTAGCAATTATTCATGCATTACCATTAACACATTTAGTAATATGCTCATACAATTCAAGAGTAGAAATATTGATCACCTCAATAATTAGAAAAACATACTTAACAATATATGACAGATTATTCACATCATGATGTTCAACAAGATTTATATACTTAGGGTTAGACTTTCTCTCCCTAGGTTGTCTATCTATATTCAATAATGATCAAATAGAGAAGGTAAGACAGGCATGGGAAGAGGATAGTTATGTATAAATACATCATAAAGTTCATCTTGATATTCAGATGCATTAAAAGCATTTGAAGAAGAAGTAGAGTTACTATGTAGCATTGAGTTGCTTACTTGCCCACCCAAGTGGTGAGGTGTGGTAGCAATATTAGGATTTGGACTGCTGGAGTCAGCCTCACTAGACTTTGTTAATTATGTAGTGGAGGTGGTAGTAGTAGAGGGAGATATTGTCACACCATTCTCCATATCATTCTTAGTGAGCATTTCGCTCGAGATGAGAGTATAGAAAGCTTGCTCAGTACATGTGTACCAATCATCTAGCTTAGTAGAATTATTAGCAACATTTTTAAAATGAAATTCATCTTCTAAAAAGTAACATTTTTACTATTAATAACTTTGTAACCACTAGGTTGAATAACTAGGAGTTTATAACCCTTAACTCCCTCAAGGTATCATAGCATGAGACACTTATGTTCCCTAGCATTTAGTTTAGTATTTAAATGAGGTGAAAGGTTGTGCAACCGAAGGGTTTAAGATGGGTTAGGGTGGGCGGTGTTTGATACCGAAGTTCCTAAGGTGTCTTAAAGACAACGACGCTACAAGGGGACCTATTGATAAGGTAAGCAGTTGTGACGACTACTACACCCAAATAGATTGCTTTAATTTAGAGGATAAAAGCAAGCATTTGGATTTCTCAAGAAGTGTCTTGTTCATCATTTCAGCAATACCATTTGGTTTTGGAATTCTAGGGACAATAAGGTGTCTTTTGACACCTTGTTCTAAAAAAATGAGTTAAACTCATTATTTCATATTTCTAATCCATAATCTGTCCTAATTCACTTGCACTTATAGTTTTTTTTACCATCTAATGCAAGCTTCCAAAGCTTAAGTTGGTACAATACATCATTCTTATTTCTAAGGAGATGCACCCAAACTTTTCTACTATAGTTGTCTATGGAGGTAAGAAAGTATTTCCTTCCTCCTATGCATCTACTTATTGAGGACCCCGGAGATTAGAGTAGATATACTATATGGGAGTGGTTGCCTTAAATTGGGATCTGTTAAAGTTGGTTCTTGGGGCTTTACCTAGGATGTAGGTTTCACAAGCCTTAAGGGTACTAGGTTTTCCAAGAATAATACCCTATCTATATAGGAAGTGTAACCCTTTGTTACCCATAGTGTAACACCCCAAGTTCTGGGAACTCGAAGTGTTACGGGCTAGGACCTCACAATGGGTCCCGACCCTCAGAGTAGCAACAACACAACGAATTTTACAACAAGACAGAAATAAATAAAAACCAAAACTCATAATAAAACCAAAGGTTTAAACAAAGGGAAGCGTAAAAGACTCACAACCAAGTTCAAAACAAAAGGGAAATAACAACAAAACATAAACCCGATCCCATCCTATAATGTACGGGAACCCCGGCTGACCACACCATCCAGATCACTCAGCAACACCTATATCCTACATGGCATCTACAACATCGATATAAACCGTTAGCTAACATTCCAGATATTAAAAAGACTATAAAGGTACAAATACACATAAGGTAACATAAACATATAGCATGCTCGCACTCAGCCAATTATTATCTTTCTTTAAGTTATCCATTACTAATTCAACTTTTTTTGTTACACGAGAATCTCCCGAAACTCGCCTCCGCTTCCGTCTACCAATAGGAATAGATCAGTACTATCCGTTACCTGCGGGCCTGGGTTCTCTTTTAAGCTCCAAAATGTAGCTCCTACGACTCCTTAGTTCTCTTTTAAGCTCCAAAATGTAGCTCCTATGACTCCTTAGCTCCTTAGCTCCATTTTAGTCCAGAACGTGTCATTTTACCTACGATTACAACGAAAATTGGTGTAGACCTCGATTCCCGTAAAGGTAGATGAAACGACAATATAATCACATAATATACATCCAACCATGCAGATTATAGAAGATAAAACGTCTGAATAAGTTCCAAAATATAGACTATAATACATGCTATCAAAATACCCCATACTTGTCCCTGGCTTGTCCCCAAGCAAGTTCCAAATCTTAAGTACAAGATAGAATGGATTATAAGTCATAAAGATCAATGAAAAGTATTTCAAAACATTTTTGGTGGTGTGCTCCACTCATAGATCATTCTAAGAGAATGCTTCATGGCAATTAAAATCAAGATATGAACAAAACATTTTATAAATATAGGAAAGTTGTTCATCTTTGCATAAAATCATAGAATGCATAATAAATCATAATTATCGAAATTAATCATGTATAATCTAGTTTAAACCACCAAGTCAATCAACAAGCTCGAGGTCTCAAGGGCTTTTCAAAAGAGGTCAAGAAACGTGTGAGGGTGGGATGTATATAGAGAATGTGGTGCTAGAATCTGGGAAAAGGATCTTCACTTCATTGCTTTGAACTTCAACATCTTCCACCAATAAGCTTTGCTTATTTTACTTTTGCTTTTTGGGATGCATGGATAGAGGTGCACAATAACCGAAGCCTAGGAGATCAGCAATCATCAATTTTTCGAGATGCCTCAAACCCTTGATGCACATACCATGACCAGTTAGGAATATCGTTCAATCCGACTTTGGCAAGACACAAACACCCGACTATGTGAATGATGCCGAGTTACTCATCATCATGATTGACTTCCCCAAACCTATTTGTTTCTTTCTAACACTTTCAGACAACATCTCAACATCACTTTCACTTGCTTGCTTCCAAATTCCCGGATAGGTAAAGGGAGGCAAATATGTATATGAGGGACTAAAGCATGATCAAGAAGAAGAAGAGAAGAGAATGAATTGCTTTAGTCAGCCCAAGAAGAATGTGATAGAACTCATCATGTGGTGTCAACCTTCAAATTCAACATAATTTTGATAAAAACAAAGTATTAAACATGCCAAAATTTCAAACAAAGCATTTTGCAACTTAAACATATCATAAAACATTTCGAGTCATATAAAGATTTCAAAACCAATCTACAAACAAAAATCATCACTGAGGTCATATCCAGAGAAGAAGCACAAGACGTTTCGAAAAAATCTCAGTTAAAAACCCACCTCAGTCGAGGTATTCTAGGTCATCCGAGGTGTTCAATCTCGTTTGGCCAGAACCATCCCGATCGAGGTCATAATTTTTTTTTTCTTAAATCAGTTTTCGACGTTTTTCTCAAACAAAAACCTGTATGCATGCATGTAATGGCAGATAAACACATAGAACCAAGTAACATAATAAGATCATAAATATCCGATAGAGTCATATAAGCATACACACGAAATGTCAAATAATACATCCAAATACCCCATACTTAGGACAAGATTGTCCCAATGGGTCAAATAAAAGTCTAGGGGAACAGGAAACTCACCAGACCTAGCTGAACTGCATACAGAAATAAGAAACAACTCCCAGATAAGGCCATCTCGGTTGGCGAAGAACATCTCGGTCGAGGCGTTCTGATAGCATCCGAGATGTATCTCGGTCAAGCTCCGTTTTCTCAACTTCTCCAACTTATGTCCTTCCAGTGTAGCTCCTGAGCTGTAATCCTTCCTTAGAAATTACCTGGTTTTTGTCTAGGGGACGCCAAAAACAAAGCAAAGCAAAATATCTAAAACTAAGCTAGAAAAGGGAAAAGAAAGCAATAACTTGGGTTGCCTCCCAAGAAGCGCTTGGTTTAAGGTCGCTAGCTGGATCTTTCCTCATGGATTTACTCAATGTACATCGAATACCTTAGAGTGCTCATCACATCCATCATAAAACTCTTTCAAAAAGGTTCCGGTTCCTAATTTCACCGGCAAATGATAGGATCTTCCACGTATATGCTTGTATGATTTGATTCTCACCGGAATCCTACCAGTCTTCCTATGCTTCCGTGGGACATATCTCAGTTTTACAGCCCATCCTTTCGTGGATCGGGAATTCCTCTTCTCGAGAATCCACTTAGCTCTCCCATCTCCAGCTTGGGGATAATACAAGGTCTTTGTCACGTGAGTGACCCCATACTTGAAAAGATAACACTGCGTTGCCTTAGCGGTGAAATGCTTGTTTACTCCACTCCTTTCAGTCCAAGGAGCATTTACTTTCAGCAAATTTAAGGGAGGTTTCATCTTGATCTTAGGAGGTTCTTTTGGAAGAGACCTCCAATTCTTCGGTGCATCCCTGAAAAAATCTAGAACTTTAAAGGGAATAGGAGCAAGTACCTTATAAAGTTCTTCAAATAGCGGGACAAGTTTCATGTTAGGGTGATAATCCACACATGAAATCTTTCCCAACTCAGCTGATTCTTTTAAAACTCGGCCGATCTCTCTTCCATCTCGGCCGATATCTCTTCAACCTCGGCCGAAGTTTCAGCAGTTGGATCGAGATCGTCCACTTCTTCGTCTTCTTTAAGAGCTTCAGGAGAAATTTCCGGTTCGATTGGAGGAATGCTTGAAACTCGCAGTACTTCCTTATGCTCCTCTTTCGGCTTAGCATAGGATAGGGTGCTTTCCTTGAGCTCCTCCAACTTCTTCATCATCTTCTCCCATTTTGATTCAAGCGCATCTTCAAGAGGTTGCTCATAAATCTTTCTAGGTACATTCAACTCATCCCATATCGCAAGCTCCTACTCAATGACCTCTTTTCTTTCCCTTTTATTGTCAAACCAACAGAAGGAGTATTTATCTTCCAAGTATTCATAATGGTCCACCCTAGCACTTTGTCTTGCTATCCAGGATGGATCAAATGTAGTCATCGGAAATCCTGAAAACTACAAAACTCATAGAAAGAGTAGTCAAATGCAACAAGGGCAATAGCCCCGAAAGACAATCGAAACCGGCTCGGTCTAGACCAAGTCCCCGGCAACAGCGCCAAAAACTTGTTCGCTTCAAATGGTATGTGCAAGCTTTAAATTTATATCACAAGAAATATGCTTAAAACAAGGATACAAACCCACAGTGTACAGATCAATTATAGTAAAAAGCAAGAATTTCAGGGTGTCGATCTCAGGGACTTAGGTGAAACTAAGCAAGTATAGGTTGTCAATACAACTAATAATCACAAAAGTAATCAAAGATGATAATAAGGTCAAATAATGGGAATATGCAAATTCTAGGAATTAAAGCATCTAGTTGTGGTTTTGACTCAAGATCTAAAGATAAAGTGGACAAAGTTGAGATTTTGCAAAGGGAAGATGTTTCGAAAGTGGAATAGATTACCGGGTAAATCTCACTACTCACTATCCCAAACCAAAGCTCCTATTACTGAGTAAGTCTCAAGGTACTAAGGAAAGGAACTAAAATCTCAAACCAACACACCAACTAAGGGAATAGAATCAACCTTTACCGGGTAAGTCTCAGGCTAACTCACAAAGATGGATTGAAGGCACACTCAAACCCCAATAAAGGATAAACATCTGTCACCTACACTTACGATCTTGGGTAAACAAACTAAGGAATCACCGGGTAAGTCTCATCCTAGGCTTGCATTGAACCAGGAAAGGTGTAATAAGAATAGGATTTGGCAAAATCTAACACTTAACTCTCAATTTCGGATCAGGAAAGGTCACCTCGGTCAATCAAGTTCCACCCCGGCCGAGATGTGCATCGCCTGAGCGAGGTACTCTATGGTTAAGGTTAAAGACTCGAGCTTTCAGGGTCCTACTGGGATTAAGATCATTCTATCATTGTCTTTTCCACAACCTTCAGCCGATCACCCTAGAATCGCACAAGGAATTTAGCAACTCATCATCATGATAACAATAATCGAAAATATGAGAAGGGAATGAATATTTGAACACAAAAACCTTAAGAACAAGACTTCAATAACTGAATTAAATAATCACAAATCAACGTTCCTTGAATCACAAATCAAGCAAGACAATGAACCAAAGGGAATCTAAGAAAATCTTACAAAACTCCTTCAAAAGCTAACTCAATGCTATTAATCTTCCTTCCTTCAATCTTCAAAGCTTCATTCAATTCTTCGAGAAAATCTCCTAACTGCAGCTTCCTCAATGATCAAAAAGATGGTTGAATTCTGGAAAATCCAACCCTTTATATAGGAGAATTATCTTCCAAAGATAATAATATCTTAAAAAGATAATTTCCTATAAAATATATCCATATCTCTAAAATAGATCTCCCAAATATATGATCTTCCTTCCAGAAATCCAACCAAAAAATATAAGATATCTTCCTTCCAAAAATAAAAGATCTCAGCCAAAAGATATGATCTCGCCGGCGTCAGGGTGTTCGGCTCGGTCGGGACGCTCCTCAAGATCACCTCGGTCGAGGTGACGCTGTAGCTGACCGAGGTGAATCTCAACTGAATGTGAAATCTCTAAAATCTGGTCCAAAGTAAATCTTCTTTATTAATTCCTTGCTTCCTGAGTTCTCTTTTAAGCTCCAAAATGTAGCTCCTATGACTCCTTAGCTCCTTAGCTCCATTTTAGTCCAAAACGTGCCATTTTACCTACGATTACAACGAAACTTGGTGTAAACCTCGATTCCCGTAAAGGTAGATGAAACGACAAGATAATCACATAATATACATCCAAACATGCAGATTATTGAAGATAAAACGTCTGAACAAGTCCCAAAATATAGACTATAATACATGCTATCAATAATATACGCGATAGGAAATGCGGAATTAAAAGATCGACACGGTGATATGTTTACAAAGTTCAACTCTAACAACCTACGTCTCCGTCCTAGGGTTCTTTACCCTAAGATCTAACTATCTATTATGTGCTCAAAGAGTCCTAGATTCAACCTAGAAGAAATCCCCTTCTTCTCTCACTGTAGTTTCAATGCTATGATCTAGTCAACTCTAACCTAGCAATAATTGTCTAGTTACTTTGCAGAGTAACCCACACTCGAGTATTAAAGTTGACCCGACCCGTGAACCCGACCCGATGAGCCCGAATCTGAACCCGACCTGGCCCCGAAAATTTTGAAAAAAAGAATGCCCGGAACCGACCCACTTGAAACCGATTTAACCCGAAGTAATAAATGACCCGAAGTAACTCGGCCCGAATGACCCGATTACCTAAATAACCCGACCCGAAGTAACCCGATTGCCCAAAGTGGTCCGACCCGAGTAACCTGATAGCCCGAAATAACCCGACCCAAAGTAACCCGACCTAAAGTAACCCGACCTGAATTGACCCGATAGCCCAAAGTAACCCGATAGCCCTAAGTAACCCGGCCCAAAGTAACCTGGCCCGAAGTAAACCGACCCGAAGTAACCCGATAAGTATATTATGGCATAATCTGTACTATAAGTATATATTATAAGTCTACAATGACATATTAAATACATATTACATAATCCATCATATAAGTCGGATATCCAAATTTGGTTAAAGATCATCTCGATCAATAAATCACCCAAATATTTGCAGATAATTATTCAAACCGACTAAAATCGTTTTTACATAAATACATAATCCATACTATAATTTTAAGAATTGGAATTTTAAAGATATTTTTATTCATTATATTGTCTATATATATATAAATACATATTACATATTTCATAATATAACTATAAGTCTATGATGACAATCTGCAACTCCGACACGATAAATGTAAGGTAACATTGTTTTTAACTCATTAAAATAATATATTATATTTTATTGTACACTTTATAACGAACAAAATAGGGAAAAAAGCATATATGGGTCAAATGGATATGTCACATTAGGTATATGGATCAAATGAATTAGTCACATTAGATATATGGATCAAATGGATAAGTCAGATATCCATATCCGGTTAAAGTCATTTTCAATCAAACGGATCACGCTAAAATCATTCCGATCAAACAAATCACCCAAGTAGTCACAGATAATTATCCGATCTGACTAGAATCGTTTTCAAATATAATATTTTATAATGTGGATCAAATAGATCAACCAAATATTTACGGATTATTATCCGATTTCGTGAAAAGTGATAAATAATTACATTCGAATAAAATGTTACTTTCAAATAAAGTATCAGATAATATATATATATATATATATATATATATATATATATATAGTGTTTCCCACTAGTTTAAGAATGTAATAATTGATTAATATAAAATTATATTAACGATATGCCGGTTATTGATCATAATCAAATTAATTGATATACGAACCAAACCGTTATTAACCTAAATTGATACCCGATCTAAACCGACTTGACCTAAAACAAACCGTTAAAAAGAGAGATTGTTTTTACCCGGCCCATTTGAACCCAAACAGTTGATACCCGATCCAAATGACCCGACCCGAAACAAACTACTAATAAGAGAGAGATTGTTTTGACGAGACCCGTTTGAACTCGACCTTGTTGTGACCGACCCGAGTTGACCCGTTGGCCTGCTTGACACCGCTATCAAGAACCGAGCTAAATCGACCCGTTATGACCCGAGAACCGAGGCTACCCGATAACCCGTTATAACCCGAACAATCGATACCCGGCCCAAACCGATCCGACCCGAACCAATCCGGTTATTAACCAAGAATTTTTTTGACCCGACCCGTTTCAACCCGAGCTTGTTGCGACCCGACCCGACCCCGATCCGACCCCGACCCATTGGGCCCGTTTGATACCTCTGAGTATAACACTCTCTAGATATACCAATGAAGCTCTAGTGTTTTTCTTACTCTTGGGATGTAACCGTTTGTAAGCTAAGAGGAAGAAAAACTTTTAGCCGTTGTAAGATAGCCGTTGTAATGTTCTTCTTTCTCCATGAAAAATGGTGCTTGGTTGAGATGAAGTAGCCGTTGTAAGATCTTCTATCTTCTTCATCTACTTCTTCTGTTTGATGCACGTTGAGAATCTTAATCTTCGAGATCTTCTCTTGCTTTGGAAATGCTGTTGAAGATCTTTTGTTGAAGATCCTAGATCTTCTCTCTTGGATAGCCGTTGAAGATTTCCCTTAGATCGAGATCTTCTTGGGCGGAATCCGGTTGGAAGAGCTTCTCTTATCCTCTTGCGTTTTCGGTTAAGATCTTTGTGATATCTTTTTGTTGTGGCCGAGATCTTCTTGTTATAAGATCGTTTGAAGATCTTCTTTGCTGACCGAGATCTTCTCTTCAAATCCGTTTGAAGATCTTCTTGTTATCCTTGGTAGAAATCTTCACTTTGGTCGTTGAGATTTTCGAATCTCATATTGGAAAGCCCTTAGCCAAATCTTCCTTTGGAACTCATTTCAATGCTTCCGTATTTGTCCTTTGAAATGCTTTCCAAGGCCTCCGTGCTTGTCCATTGTAATGTGTTTCAAGGCCTGCGTTCTTCCTTTGAAATGCTTTTCAAGGCCTACACACATTTAACAAACACAAACCAAAACATGCAATCTAGAAATACAATCGCTATTTTTTAGTTTATAAAACCGCTCATCAGTGTTAAGTCTTCCATCATCCACATAGACAATTCATAATCAAGGTGGAGTTATCAGGAGTTAACAAGACAAAATTATCAATAACATTTAACTCAAGTGATCCAACAACATGATATGGTCTAGTTTTCTTTGTACTCTCAACTATGATTCTACCATCTCTAGATATATTTCTAATTCCAGCATGAGTATGAATATCACAATTAAGGTTATCAAAAGCACTTTTGAAAAGCAGATTTCTCCTAAGTTTGGGTATTCATCTGACGTTTTGAATTAATCTAACTTTATTATCATGCAGACTAATAGGAGCATAACACATGAATAATTCAAAGTCATAGCAGACCGTGTGTTCACATAATGTAGAAGTGATATTAGAGTTATTAGCAATTTTTCCATCTTCATTATGTTTTTTTCCTACAGTGAGGTAAAACATGTATCTTTTTACCACAATAATAACAAGTGACAAAATTTTCATTATCATTGTCATTTTTATTATTTTTTTTTATCACACTTACTCATATTCTTATTATTTTTCTTATTGTTATTATTCTTCTCATTATCCTAATTCTTATTTTTCTTAGATATATCTTTACTCTTAACATACGTGAGTTCATTTTTATCTTTAGAGTTAACTTTCACTTTAAAAATTTTCATTGCTTATGTCATGCACATACTTAATAACATTTTTGAAATTACTAAACCAAATCGATAAAGAATTTAAGATAATATCAACTTGATGAGTATCATCTATCTTATCTTTACAACATTCTAAGTCTAATGTCATGCGAAGAAAAACATCTAGATTATCATTCATTGTCACATTCGTATCCCTTTTAATATGAAACAAACGACAAAGGAGATTAATTCTACTAGGCATGCTTTTTGCAAGGTACAAAGAAACTAAAGTATCTCATAGGGATTTATCAGTAACATGTGTTAGAACCAGGCGTACGACCTCACCAGTGAGACGCAATATGTGATTTAGAACCAGTTTAAGCTTCACAAGGGAAGAGAACTCTTAAAGAGAAGAGGAGAAACATAGACAAATAGAGGAGTGGAAAAATGAGAGATTAGGGTTTGAGGCTCAGTGGAGCTAACCTTGTGTATCTCTCAGCTACACAAAATGAAGTAGTTGCTTTTAATGAGTTTGAATATGTAAACAGAGGAGGGCACATGCCTACTATGCCCAAACCGAGTCTCAAGTATTTGTTTTTCATTATTCAATTAGAATTTGATATGAACTTAAACACATTCATCATGCGCTGAAGTTCAGGTTATGGCATGTCCCAATCGATTAAATATGTCCCTGATAAATTGTCGACCTTGCGCTTAAACCCGAGTAAATAAACTAAATGAAGACATTGCATTTAACTTTACTTTACGAGATAGTTATCGGCGACTTAATTTAGTATAATAAATTATGCCAGATGGATTTCCGTTTAAAAATTGAAGAGTTTTTTTTAGAAAAGAAAATTTGTTCGTGGTTTATTAGATTTGTCATTCAGTTTATGTATTGAAGTCATTAATTGAGTATTAGAGCCATTAGTTAATAGTTGAAATTGAGAATTGTGGGGCTGAATTCTCTGTGATTTGCAATGTTGGATGAATATGAATATATAATGGTGTGTGTCCTCAACTAGTTTGTTTTGACACAAAGTTAACTGTTTGTATTTGCCCTTTTCCGCATCTTTCTTCTTGGATTCGCTTTTATGCCCTCTTTGGTTATAAGATGGGCTGTCTATGTTTGTGTCTCCTTCTTTGTACTAATAAAGCAAGAACTTGCAGATCTTCTTTTGCTTTTTAGTTTTTACCACTTTATTTCCATTTCTTTTTACTATTTACACTCCTACTGTCCAACTTTACTTTTGCCCTCCCCTCCTCTTCAAAATGGCTAGACATATATAAACTAGGTTTGGTAAAATAAAAAAAATTTGTCCGAAACGATGAGTTTGACTTGCAATGCCCAGAGCATTCCCAATAACTTCTCCATTTTAGAATATTTGGAGAATTTTTAAGATTATTTGGTTCAACAGATTTTCTATTTCATTCTCCAAAATGGAAAATCATGGGAAAAAGTGGGGACTCTTCCATAAATTTAGGCCTTCAAGAGGGTAAATGACTCAATATTAAAAAGATTAAAATCGAAGGTGATAACCTCGGTGTTATTAAGGCACTCCAAGGTTTGTGGAGTTGGCCTTGGGAGATCAAGATGATTATTTTGACTCCATATTGGACCTTCGCTCATTCAACGAAGTCCAAATTAGACATATCTTTAGGGAGATAAATTGTGTTGTTGGCCGATTAACCCACTTGGGTGTATTGATCCCCAATACCAATTGTTTTGATGATCTTGAACTTTGTGTTCTCATCCACAATGATGATTTAGGGTGCACTACCTCTAGGAGGTAGGTCAGCTTAACCGCTTTCCGTTATAAAAAAAAAATAATAGACAAACAACTTTAAATTAATTAAAATATAATTTTATATTATAACATATTCGTATTGTTCTAGGTTAATGGTTGGGAAAAACATAATAACTAAGTTAGTTCCATTAATCTAAGAATGTGTCAGTCGTGCACATTTCATGTTAAAGTGATTGTTTATACCCATATTTTTCTTCAGACGGATGGATGAGCATATTGAGTAAACTTGATTTTGACATGTCTAGTCTTAACCCGATTTTCTTAAGAACGAAAGGAATTAGGAAGGAATATATCCTAGTCGTAGTCCATCCTAGGCATCCTTACAAATGAGAACGTGAAGTTCATGATCTGCAAAAACGTCAAACGGTGTAGGAAATTGTCCAAGATGGGCAAGCCCATCAGCAACTCTGTTGATTTCTCTAAAAATATGTGCAATGCAAACTAATCTAAATTTGTTCAGTTCAATGAGGAGGTCAACAATCAACATTTTAGTTTTTCAAGGGAAATGCCATGAGTCAATAATGACATTGATGACAACAAGATTGTCTCCCTCAATAATGATGTTTTTGATTATAAGGTTAATTGCTTTTTGGATTCCATTATAGAGACCTAAAGTTTCCGCACCAATAATGGTTTTATTTTTTAATTTTCCTGCTACGAGAAAAATGATAACTCCCAAGTGAGTTCTAAAAACAAAGCCAAAGGACGTGCCTCCAGAATCGAGCTTTGATCCGTCAAAGTGGAGGTTGATAAATGTGGTTGGAGGTTTGTCTCAATTGATATTCTTTTCTTTTTTTCTTTTAGGATTTGTATTTTCCTTTTTAGAGTCCTTTATCAAGATGTGGTCAATGTTTTGGCTATTTGTCCATGCTTTCATTTCATACTTTATAAATTTAGAGGAACTATGGATGGTTCTGTAACACCTCAAATTTTCAAAACTCGGGGTGCTACGGGTTTGGACCTCACAATGGGTCCCTACCCTAGCTTGACAACAATTTCGCTCGATCTTACAACAAGGCACAAATGTAATAAAATGAATAGAAAATCAATACAAGATAGTGACATGAATGTATGGAATGTGACACCGTTACAAGACATATCTACTAACATCCTAAAAATATTAGTATCTTAACATGCATGGAAAGACATGAAGAACAACCCAATCTATATGAGTACGTGGACCCGACTGACCATCCGCTCCGGATTTCTCTACAACTTCTTTAACCTACAAGAAATCTAACAACACAACGCTAAAACTGTTTCCTAACAATTCTGTAACACCCGGTTCTTTTGGAGGCTCTTTAGAATAGGTCTCAAGCAGGTTACCCGTAGGGGCGGCCACAAGGTGCCGCAGGTGCGTCGACCCGCGGCGGTGGCCACTATTTTCCGCGGGGCGGGTAACTAGTGGGCCGCGTCGTTTTGTTTCATAACTGACGATTGTTCCGAAACCCTTCTTTTTATTCCGAACCCTTACCTCCCTTGCCCTAATTCCTAGATTTTCATTCTTTCTAGAGCTCTTTATCGTTGGAAGATTTACATAAGTGTGATTCTCTCTTTTCCCTTTCTCCTCCCTTTCCTTCATAGTTGCTTCTTCTTCCTTCCTTCATCTCTTTCTCCTCTTCTGGATTCCGTCACCGACAACGTTGTACTATTCATCTTCACCGGACTACGTCATGTTTGACAAAGGGAGCAATCCTTGTGGATTCCGGAAGAACTTGTCGCCTTCTTCAATTTTTTTGACCAGTAAGGGTAAGTTGTTCTCCCTTTTCCATTCCTTTGTTTACCGTATGACTACACGAAGGCCTGACTGAGTAAACTCAGAGTTACAGGAAGGTTGGAGAAGATAGAAGATCGGACATGAACAAGAGAAGTCGGAGTTCGCAGTCGCCGCGCTGTGACCGCGCCTAAAGGACCCTCGCAAACGCGCATCACCTCCCTCCCGCGCCTTGCTTCTGCCGCAGGTGCGGCCTCTGTGTCTGTTCCACCCCTACGCCTCTTTACCGCCGCGACTGCATTTTTCTTCTGGTTAGACCCTTAAGTCGTTCTTGCGACTTAAGTGTGTTTTTTTAGTATGTCTTTCCTCCTTCCTTGTACTCCTTCGATCATGAGGTAGTATCATGTTAGGTGGCTTAGCAGATCTTGAGCAAATCTCATGTAGTGGGTTAGATTTAGGTTAACTTCCTAGTTGCGTTGAGGTTTGCTTATGGTAGGAAGCTGTTAGGATGGAGCTCCATATGGATGTGGATTGGTTATAATATCTTGCCTCGACTTATATCAGGAATTGAGGAGTGTTTATAGATCAGGTTGTGTGATAGCTAAGAGTATTCGGTTTCAGGTAAGTCCTTAGGACATACTTAGCTTCTATGATATATTGACTAATGCTTGAGTGGTGTGTGTTGTTGTGTTGTGACGTTTTGTTATTTTTAATATACCGACCTATTATTTTTTCCCACGAGTAACGGACAGTGATCACTTGTCCAGTTCTTCCGAGGGAGTTTGGGAGGTGCTTCACCACTAGGCCATACTTGGTATACGGTGAGGGTACCGAACCACTCCATTGTGTATACGGGGAGGTGCGCTGAACCACTTCAGCCGGATAAAGAACCGAAGGCGAGAGTCTAAGACTTCTCGTGTCATACCTATAAATGAATAATGTGGATGACCTTAATACAGATAATAATAAAGGAGTTTTGTGATATCATGATCTGTGTTTACCTTTTTCCATGTTGTTATATGCCGGCAGGATAGGGTAGCTACCGAGTGATTTGGAGGAGGAGGTCAGCCGGGGTTCCCGTACGTTATAGGATGGGTGTGGGGTTTTTGCATATTATGTTTAGTTGACTCTATTAGTTAACCTTACGAGTTATGTTTATGTCTTTATACCTTGGCTGAGAGTCTGCTATCGTTTTTAGCATTGCATACTATTATATTTGGATTTCTACGTTTTATCATTTGTGCCTTGTTGTAAGATCCACTAATATTGCTGTCGAGCTAGGTTCGGGACCCATTGTCAGGTCCTAGCCCGTAGTGTCCCGTGTCTGAGATCCACACTTCTCTGTGATGGCAATCCGGATGGCTCTTTGAATACATCGGTAAACTCGCTCGCTACCGGAATCTCCTCTAGCGCTAGACTCGTCCTATCCTTCATGGCGTAGCACTAGAAAGTCTTGCAACCCTGACCGATAAATCTCGCAACTCGGACCGCGCTGATGACTGTACCGGTTTTTCCGAGATCTTGTCCTCGGAAAATCTCTACATGGCTTGACTCCGTAGTCACAATCACGGTTCTCTTCCCGATGTCCAGAAACGCCTGATATCGATCCATCCAGTCCATGCCCAGAATAACCTTTTTATGTACTAAGTACATGACGAAGAAGTCAACTGGCCAATCGCGACCTCCCAATCTGATAGGGCAATCGTGAACCTCCCGTGTACCCTTAATCTTTCCCCCCATAGGGTAACCTTGTAAAGAAGGGTCTCCCCTCGACGTTAAATAAGGCCATTCTATTTACACATGCATCAGATATATAAAGAATGCGTTACACTAGTATCGAAAAGAACTCTGAAAGGATAACCATTAGTATGAATGGTACCTGTGGTCGCTGGAGTTGCCCGCTCCACTACACTACTCAACTCATATACTCGGGTTGAAGCATCTCTGTTGTCAGAAGTACCACCACCTCGTCCTTTACCCCTTCTTTGTCCTTGAGCCGTACCCTGGGGAGTGGTATAACAAGGAATTCTCTACTACTGCTGCTATTGAGATTGATACTGAGGCGGCCTCTCCGCGCCTATTGCGATGCTAGTAGGTGATGAACCCTGTTATGATGGTGCCTTGTCTTGACGGAAAAATGCTGCCGTGTGTCCGGGCTTGCCACACAAAAAGCAACTTACTAGAGTCTTCATATAATCAGCTCTCATGTGTCCGACACCTCCACAATTATAACAATACCGTTCTCTATCCGAACTCCGATCGTTTGCTGGAAACCAGAGTTGTAAGAGCCTTAGTCTTTAGGAGCTGAGTTGTGCTGAATTTGGGCTGAGCTGCCCCTGCGGGCTCTCTGAGCCGCCCTTGCATCTCAGGAGGGCCCCCCATGCGCCTTTCCTGGTCTGCCCGTGCGGGTTTGTGCGGCTGCACCACTTTTTACCTCTTGACCCATGCTTTACTCTTTGCTTCCTCTATAAGTTTCTTCTCTCTCCTCCCTGATGAGGGTTACCCTCTAAAGCTTCATCTTCTCTCCCTCACGCTCTTCTTCTTCTCCCCTCTTTGGATCTTTTTCTTGATCATCCTTGATCTTGTTTAGTTTGTGAGAGCTTTTGGTGTGCCTTTGTGGAGCCAGAGTTGAGGTGTTGATGGTGTTTTGCTTCTATTTAGGTTCAGCTTGGTAAGCCTTCCTCCATCTCTTCCAATCTTCTTGCTTTCTTTCTTCTTTCCTTCTTTCCTTCCTTTCTAGATTAGGTTCCATAAGTTGGATCTTATGGCAACATTGATTGGCTTCATTTGATGTATATATGTATGTATATGTATGTGTATGGGTGCTGGCTGAAGAAGGAGTGAAGAGATCGAGTGAAGAATCAAGGAGAAGCTGAAGGTGTGCCCTCTGCACACCAGCCGCCCCTGCGCCACCTTGCATCTGCCCCAACGCACCTTGTCGCCGCCCCTGCGCCACCTTCCAGCCGCACCCGCGGCCACTTGTACTAGCCTTGATTTGCTCTTGGTTCTACATGTGCGTCTTGCTTCTAGGCTTGTCTATGGATGGCATTGCCTCTTCCTTTCCTAATATGAGAGTGTCGTACCATGCTAAGTGTATATGAGAGTGTTTGGATGATGTATGATCTTGTTATGCCTTATACGGCTTTTGAGGATTATAGGTTGTGAGGTTTAGGTGGAGGATGATCCAATGGATACCTTGTGTCTAGGTGTGACTCCTTTGATTGATAGGAGATTGATATATCTTTATGCCTTGTTATTGGGTAGTGTGCCTCTCAAGATTGGAGGTTGATTGTGGTTGAGTGTTGTATGAGGTTAAGGTAAGTCCGTAGGACTTACTTAGCTACCAACCTTATATTGGGTATCTGCATGAGTGGTGTGTGTATTATATGCTTGTTATGATAGCATATGATGTCGAGTATTACCGATCTATGTTTTATTTATAGCCCCGTATGTGTGGCAGTGATAACCTTTCCCTTTCATCCCGCCGTGGAGTTTGGAAGGTTCTCTCACGTCATGACACCTGATATACAGGAAGGGCGCATTCCACTCCCATAGGGTACACGGGTTGTGTGACCCACACTACTTCCAGATGGCTAGCAAGCCCAGAGGGCGAGGATGTATCGGTCCTCGTGTCACATAGTTTCATCTATCTATATATATATATATATGATTTGAGTGAATGACTATTATATGAAGATGATAAATGGGTAAATGTGTGATAGCATGCTGATGTGTTTATTTTTCATGATTGTGCTTATGCTTATGCATTACCTTATATATGTATGGTTAGCTAATGGTTTCATACCATGTTGTAGATGCCTTGCAAGATAGGCGTGCTGTTGAGTGATCTAGCAGGGTGGCAGGCCGAGGACCTCTCGTACATAGGATGGTTGTGGCTTTTGGGGTTGTGTATGTTTCCCTCCTGCGTAAGGATGATGTTTTGTTTACCTCTTGTGTGAGGATGTTGTTTTATACTCGGCTATGACCTTGTTTACCCCCTTTTGGTTATAAAGTTTGTACAACTTTATGTATTTGTTTTATATCTGTCAGTGCCATGTTGTAAGGTCTAATGAACTTGTTGTCAGACTAGGGTTAGGATCTACTGTTAGATCCTAGCCCAATGTGGCATCCCGAGTCCCGCGGATTTGGGTTGTTACAGAGTTGGTATCAGAGCCTTATGTTGACAACAATGGCACTTGCTACCTGCAATGAGGTTTGATAGGTAAAATAAACAGAACCCGAAAGGGGTTTGACGTTTTCAAAAGTTTGGGTTTTAAAGTGTGAATTTGGGATAGAATGTACGAGAAGTCGCCACCTCTGCCATGGATCTCTACAGTATAGATATGTATATATCTGTATTATGGATTATGTTTGTATATGCGATATATATATATATATATATATACATACATATGACCTATATAGAGCCTTATAAGTTAGGTGCGCATACCCTGCAGATGGCTCGGACTAGAGCTGCTTATATTGTAGGCCGGGGTAGAGGAGATTCATGAGGAGTGGTGGATCCACCAGTGGTGGAGGAGATTCATGAGGAGATTGTAGAGAGTGTGTCGTCTCAGAGACGAGGAGTGGCGGATCTAGGAGACAACATGCACATCGAGTCCAGTCAGATGAATCGGATCGTGTCTCCATGAGAGAGCCAAAGTTTCATGAGTACATCCGACGTGTAGAGGAGGCTGCCAGAGCAGGCAGACGGGCCCTAGATCTACCAGTGCATGAGGGATCATTTGAGATGTCTCAGGGAGCCACACTGGTGCTAGCTATGCCAACACGTGTTGCTGAGACTATTCGAGCTCCAGAGGAGACTAGAGGACCTCAACCAAATACCTGGTTGAAGACATTTCTTCAGTAGGGTGTACCACCTTTCTCTGGTAAGGTTGGTTTAGAGACAGAGGTCTAGATAGGACATGTAGACTCAGCTTTAGAGTCTATCAGATGTCATGAGGACAGATGGATAGAGCTAGTTTAGTCTCTATTCCGTGAGCTTGCATATCAGTGGTGGAGGACCGTACGAGACCGAGCAACCAACTATGATCGCATGAGGAGTATGATTAGAGAGCAGTTCTGCCCCGCCTCACTGAGGAGGGAGAAGTTGCAAGACTTCGTGGAGGCCGGCTTCGACGATGTGCCGATCACAGATGCCATCAGCCGCTTCCTGACCGAGTTAGCATTGCTT
Organism: Fagopyrum homotropicum; assembly: GCA_033239125.1. NCBI lineage: Eukaryota > Viridiplantae > Streptophyta > Magnoliopsida > Caryophyllales > Polygonaceae > Fagopyrum > Fagopyrum homotropicum. The sequence continues at coordinate 133,918,937 of BSWB01000004.1, forward strand.
GGTCTAGCTGCACCTTGTGAGGACCAGCACATCTATCTATTCTCCCGTACTGAGAGAGAGAGTACCCGCTCGTATATGCGGGATTTCATTGTGAGTCCTTGGCTGATTACCAGGACATGGTTTTTGCTTATGAGAGAGAGAGAGAGCCAGTCAGAGGAGGGCTTTTAAGACGGGACAGTCTAAGAAGAGACAACGCATTGGACAAACCAGTGGTGTTGGAGGAGCTTCTGGTTCTGGACGGAACCAGAGACATCAAAGTTACCCCTCATCTGCATTGACGGCAAAGAAGGGACGACAGTGTTACAACTGTGGTGATCCTAGACATTTGAGGCCAGAGTGTACGAGACCAGTTGTAACTTGTTTCACCTGTGGTAGACCAGGCCATTGAGCTGCCTTCTGTAGGAAGAGTGTAATTGCATCTCAGCAGGGTTCTTCCCCTGCCAGTGTGGCACGAGGTGTTGAGAGGACAACTCAGGTGCAGACCTAGGGACAACAGAGAGTTTCATATTGTCCTTCTACTCAGGGAACTTCTCCCGGGCCGAGTAGAGGTAGAGGTCGTGGTGGGAGTACCACTGACACCAGAGGAGCTCATGGTAGAGTTTTTGAGCTGAGGAGTGCAAAGGAGCCGCCTGCACCGGCTGCTATAGGTAACATTCTACTTTATGGTTTACTTGTTAGAGTTTTGTTTGATACGGGTGCTACGCATTCCTTTATTTTTGATGTATGTGTTGAGCGTCTGAGTTTAGCTACTATAGATGGGATACCCTTTACTATAAGGTTACTAGATTGTAGTAGGGTGATAGCATGAATTATAGTCTATATTTTAGGACTTGAATAGACATTTTATCTTCAATAATCTGAATGTTTGGATGTATATTATGAGATTATATTTTCGTTTCATCTACCTTTACGGGAATCGAGGTCTACACCAAGTTTCATTCTAATCGTAGGTAAAATGGCACATTTTAGACTAAAATGGAGCTAAAGGAGCTAAGGAGTCATAGGAGCTACATTCATGAGCTTAAGGAAGAATCCAGGAAGCATGGAATTGGATTAGAGATTCACTTTGGACCAAATTTGAGAGACTTCACTTTCAGCTGAGAGTCACCTCGGTCAGCTACAGTACCATCTCGACCGAGGTGATCTAGAGGAGCGTCTCACCCGAGGCGAATACCCTGACGTGGCGAGATCGTTTATTCTTGGCTGATGATGACATGAATTATATACCATTATAATCATGCATATTGTAGAGGTTTACCTCGATTTCCCTTGCATTTAAGGAGAACTTGTATACCTTTTGCGTTCTATTTAATAATATTTCAGAAATAGAGGTCTACACAAGTTTTGGTTGAATTATAGGTAAATGGAGTGGATTTGAAAACAAAAGTGGAGCAAGGAGCATCTAAGTTCATTAAGGAAGCTAAAGGAGTCTTAGAGGAGTCACAAAGGGCAAAGGAATTACGTAAAAGAAGCACAAGGAAGAGGAAGAAAACAAGCCAAAAGACGAGCACTTTATGTTGAAGAAAATCGTGCCATTATACATATAAATCGGACGATTTTCTTCATTCAAAATGGAACGGTTTCATGTATAAATCGGCCAGCCCGATTTACTTTGTTTTTCGGCCAAATAAAAAGACGATATAAAGCCCATCAACTTTGGGCTCGAGAAGGGTTTTGACAAACGGCCCACTAGCAAGAAACTATAGTTGGGAACCCTGGGAACGAAATCGAGGAGGCCGCAGCGGGAAATCTTTACACGTTATTGAGAGATTGAAGATTCAAGGAGAAGGATCGAAGCCCTTTTACCGGGAAGTCAATCTTGATTCTATTTGTGAGATTTCTGTATTCCATTGAAGTCTTTGTGGTTTTTGAACACGATATTGAGTTAATTGAGAGATACATTGATTACATTTGATGTTGGTTTACAGATTTGAAGGTTATTGAGTTTTAATTCAAGATTCGGGTTTAATTGCATTATTTCACTCAATCTTTAATTTGATATGATTTTGAAAATGGTTGGCTAAAACCATTGTGATTCTGGGAAAAATAGTTGATGATTAAGGCTTAGATGATGATAGACTGAACTCATTCAAACATTTGGACCCTAAGAGTTTAGATTTTAACTTTGTGACAAACAGGAAAATCGCCCAGTTCTTGAGATAAATCGGACGATTTATTTATGGTAGGTCGATTTAATACCCTGTCGAACTTTAATTGATTCATTCCTTAACCAAAGTTAACCCTTGCCTAAATCCCAACCTTGATTTACCTTTTTAACCTCTAATTGAATGTAAGAAGAGACTTCAAACTTGATTCTACTTTTAAAAGATTAAGATTTCAAGATTTGGATAATGGAGAGACTCAACATCCTTTATTAAGATTTTAAATGTGCTTTCTATTCTTTATCTTGGAGAGTCATATCCTGTGGTTTCAGATAGTTAGTTTGAACATGATTCTTGTCTTTAGATCTTTCTATATTGCAGCCTCAACAACCCTTATAGAGAGAACCTTTGGACTAGACAAATAGGTTACGGAACTTCACCGTACGATACCTACCTTTGAGCACAAAATCTTGGCAATATAAACTCTGTCCTTATATCACTTAGAAGTGTCTTGAATCGAAAGTCAAAATCGGATACTTGAATCCTTGGAATCATTTCTTCCTTTATTAATCACAAAAGCTTTTTCATTTTCGCTAGATAATTGAATTTAAATTTATTCTCACCAAATCCCTGAGTTCGACTCTGGAATTCTTACCTTACTACAGCTGATCCGTACACTGCGGGTTCGCTTTACTTTGAGTTCTAGATATAAATATTAAGACTTTGACGCACACACTTTTCGAGCGAACAAGTTTTTGGCGCCGTTGCCGGGGATTTGGTCTAGACCAAATTCGGTTTTCGGTTGTCTAGCTTGAGAGCTCTTGCTCTTGTGATTTGATTAGTTTGCTTGAGTGATCTTTGCAGGTTCTTTAGGTATATGCGAAAAACTAGATCCACTAAAGATCTAGTTCCTTTCGATCCCGAATTGGAGAAAACTTTAAGAAGAAAGTTGAAGGAAAAGAAAATGGCTGAAAATAACGAGAGAAACATCCAGGCTGAGTTGGATGAAACTCAACGTCAACTAAAGTTGAGTGAGAAAGCTCGTGTAGATGCTGAAACGAGTCATCAATTTCAAATTGATGAACTCAGGGCTATGATATTGAACATGAATTTGGAATTGAACGAATCCAGGAAGAAGTAGAAAGTCAAGACACCGACTAAATCCATTAGGAATGACTCATCCGATGATGAAGAACTTGACCCGGACATGCCGGCACTTGAGGAGATCGATCCGCTGATTCATCCTGTTCAAAACACCCCAAAACCACGGGTTGTTCCTCGCTTCCCAACTAGGGATGTGAGAGTTGCTAATGAAGGTGATAGACCCCGAACTTTGGGGCAACGGATGGACCCAATTCAGCAACCACGCCGTCTAGGTGTGGATTTCGGAGCTGAAGACATCCAGGAGTTTAGCTTCTCACCACAAGTTATCACCATGGTTCGCCAAAGTCAATATGGCGGAGCAAGTGCTGAATCTCCACATCAACACTTACAGTATTTCGAGATTCTCATGGAGACTATGAAGCCAAAGAAGGCTACTACAAGCAATTACAAGATCAAACCGTTCTTCTTTTCTTTGAAGGACAAAGCTCTAGCTTGGTACCAAACACTTCCAGCTGCAAAGTTGGCTACATGGGAGAAATTATCTTCGGAATTCCTCACCAAGTATTCCCGCCATCCAAAACGGCGGAATTGAGAGGTAAGATAAATGCTTTTTCTATGAAACCTAATGAAAGTTTGTTTCAATCTTGGGAAAGGTTTCAGGATCTCTTGTTAGATTGCCCACACCATGGCATTTCAAAACTGGAATTATTGGAGATCTACTATAAAGGATTGGATGTGAAAACACAATTCAACCTCCAATCTCTCTCTTGTGGCACATTCATGGACATGAGAGAGGATGACGCTTGAGACTTCATTGAGAAGCAAGCCCAAGTGATTGAGAAGTATTCCCACCGGAAGGTGGATCCAAATAGCCGGAATCAAGGTGATCCAGGAGCTAAATTGAACCATGCTTCTCAAACACAAATATTTTCCCTCAACAATGAGATCAAAGAGTTGAAGGAAGTAATCAAAACGAGTCTTCAAAAGACTAAGGAACAGGAAGCCAACTATATGGGAAGGGATAACGATCAAAGGAATGACTACCGGAACAACAACCAGAACTCTAACTGGAATAACAACAATAGGAACCTCAATAGCAACAATTGGAGGTCAAATCAACAAAATCCAGGTAATCCTTACTCTCATGCTGAAAAAGCTCTAACATCTCCATCTTCTTCTACTCCTTTGAAAACCTAGGAACAGTCATCAAATGGATCGAACAAACCCGATCCCATGTTGAAAACGATCCTAGGGAAACTACAAGGATTGGAGAGCTATATAACTTCGGTTGATAAAGCTCACAAAGCTTTGGAAAGCCAAGTATTTAGCAAAGCCGGAGAAGTTCCAAGAGACCAAGGGAAACTTCCCGGGAAGACGGAAGATAACCCAAAGGGGAGGGTTATGGCAATCACGACTAGGAGTGGCGTAACAACTACCGATCCTCAACCTAAAGTAGTTGAAACCACCACCAAAGAAGGAGAGGGAAAAGAGAAGGAAGATGTCTATGTTCCTCCTCCCGCCTACAAACCACCTCTACCTTTTCCTCAATCTAGAGCGCGTGCACGCCTAGATAAACACTTCGGTAAGTTTATTGAACTTATGAGTAAGCTGCATATTAATATACCTTTTATGGATGCAATTTTAGGTATGCCAGCTTATGGGAAATTCCTCAAGGAGATCCTCTCTAACAAGAGGAAATTAGAAGACATTGGAGAAGTCAAGATGAGTATGGAGTCATCCGAACTCATCAAGACTATGACGGAGAATATACCGCCTAAGCTACGTGATCCAGGATCCTTTTGCATACCCATCACTTTGGGAGAAGCTACTTATGATGCACTTTGTGACCTTGGAGCGAGTGTGAGCATCATACCAGTTGCTTTATGCAAAGCAGTTGGTCTAGGAGAGCCTAGACTAATGAAGATGACACTCTACATGGCTGATCGTTCCACCACTAAGCCAGTTGGGATATTAGAAGACATTCCTGTAAGACTCGGTAAGTTTTACATTCCCATAGATTTTGTCGTTCTTGACATCCCTGCAGATTATCCAGTTCCCATCATTCTTGGGAGACCATTCCTTGCAACATCCGGATGCATGGTGGATTGCAAGAATGGCCAGCTATCCTTCAATATAGGTGAAGAGAAAGTGGAGTTCATACTCTCCTCTTTGATCAAGGAGCCAGCCTTGAGAGAAGATGTCTTTGACATCTTTGATGAAGAAGAATCTGGAGAGGTAGTAAGTTCAATCTTAATGAAAGATCCTCTTCAAAAGGTTCTTAGTATGAGCATCATGGAGGAAGGAGTAGAACATGATTGTGACGATGACGTGAAAGCATTAGAAGATGGTGAGGAAGAATAAGGAACATGATTTGAAGAGCTGAAATCGACCCAGGAAACTGTGGAAAAAATCGGCTGTCACGAATTAAATCGTTCGATTCCTGAAGAGGTAAGTCGATTTTTGACAACAGAAAGAAAAATCGACCCACAGATCGTCCGATTTTTTTCAGGGGAGGTCGATTTATCGAAGAATTCTCCGGATCCTACAAACTTGACTGCAGTTGTTCTCAACTCTAATGATACACCCTCACCACCTTCAGAGGCTTCTCCCATGACATTGGAAGGTCATGAATCATCGGTCAAAGCACCTCCATCATTGGAATTAAAGCCCCTCCCTACACACCTAAGGTACGCATTCCTTGGCACTAATTCTACATATCCGGTTATAGTTAATGCGAATCTAGACGATGTTGAGCTAGAGAAGCTCATGAAGGTTTTATGGCAGCATAGGAGAGCATTCAGCTATAGTATTGATGATTTGGTAGGTATAAAACCTTCCCTATGTATGCATAAAAATTTAATGGAAGAGGACTACAAACCTTCACGTCAACCTCAAAGACTGTTAAATCCGGCAATGAAGGATGTCGTGAAGAAAGAAATCCTTAAGTTACTTGATGCAGGTATCATCTTCCCTATCTCCGATAGAAAATGGGTGAGCCAGTACAGGTAGTACCAAAGAAAGGAGGCATTACCGTTGTTGCCAACAAAAACAACGAACTTATTCCCACAAGGACAGTTACGGGGTGACGAATGTGCATCGACTACCGTAAGCTGAACGTGGCTACTAGGAAGGACCAATTTCCCCTTCCTTTTATTGATCAAATGTTGGAAAGGTTAGCCCAAAACTCTTACTTTTGTTATCTAGATGGATATAGCGGTTTCTTTCAGATTCCCATTCACCCGGATGATCAAGAGAAGACGACTTTCACATGCTGTTAGGGTACATTAGCCTATAGAAGAATGCCGTTCGGACTATGCAACGCTCCAGCAACTTTTCAAAGGTGTATGATGGCAATCTTCTCCGAATACGTAGAGAACATCATGGAAGTCTTTATGGACGACTTTTCGGTATACGGTTCTTCCTTTGATAACTGTCTCTCTAACCTTACATTAGTTCTTAAGAGATGTGAGGATACTAACTTAGTTTTAAACTGGGAAAAGTGTCACTTCATGGTCACTGAAGGGATTGTGTTAGGTCATCTAGTATCACAAAGAGGAATAGAGGTTGATAGAGCTAAGATAGAAACTATTGAAAAGCTACCTCCTCCCTCTTCTGTAAAAGGAATAAGAAGCTTCTTAGGACATGCAGGCTTCTATAGGAGATTCATAAAGGATTTTTCTAAGATTTCAAAACCCTTGACTAATCTTTTAATGAAAGACGTAACTTTCGAATTTTCGAAGGATTGTTTAGATGCTTTTTGCAGGATCAAAGAAGCTTTGATTTCAGCACCAATCATCGAACCACCCGATTGGACTCTTCCTTTCAAGGTTATGTGTGATGCAAGCGATGTCGCTATAGGAGCCGTACTTGGACAGAAGAAAGATGGTCGCACTCATGCCATCTACTATGCTAGCAAGACGCTAGACAAGGCTCAATACAACTATGCTACCACAGAAAAGGAACTCTTAGCTGTAGTTTACGCTTTTGAAAAGTTCCGTTCCTATCTCGTAGGTGGAAAGGTGATTGTCTATACAAATCATTCAGCAATACGCTACTTATTCACGAAGAAGGATGCGAAGGCAAGACTTCTAAGATGGATCTTACTCTTACAAGAGTTTGATTTAGAAATTCGTGATAAGAAAGGTTCGGAAAACTCCGTTGCTGACCATCTTAGTCATCTTCCACACCTTACCGACGAGACGGATGAACTCCCTATAGACGACTCATTCCCGGACGAGCAACTACATGAGATTGAAGAGTGTCTTCAACACATCTCAAAAGGTAATGATCCATGGTTTGCTGACATTGTAAATTACCTTGTTTGTCAGGAGATTTCACCCGGACTTTCGTATGCTCAAAGGAAGAAGTTCTTTAAGGACGTCCGACACTTCTATTGGAATGAAACTCTTCTATTCAAAAGAGGTCCCGATGGCATATACAGGAGATGTATTTCAGAAGATGAGGTGGAAAGTGTCATCCGCCATTGCCATTCTCTTCCATGTGGAGGACATGCTAGTTCCCACAAGACTTGTGCTAAGGTACTTCGTTCCGGTTTCTTTTGGCCTACACTATTCAAAGATGTGCAAAAATATGTTGTTGCTTGTGATGCTTGTCAAAGGACAGGTAATATATCTAGAAGGAACGAGATGCCTCTCAACAACATACAAGAAGTAGAGATCTTCGATGTATGGGGAGTAGACTTTATGGGACCTTTCCCATCTTCTTGCGGAAACCAATATATACTTCTCGCCGTAGACTATGTCTCGAGATGGGTTGAAGCAATCGCTTTCTCCTACTAATGATGCAATGGTAGTGGTGAAGTTCTTCAATAGAACGATTTTCCCAAGGTTCGGAACTCCCCGAACCATCATTAGTGACGGAGGAACGCATTTCACAGTCCGTCGATTCGAGACTCTATTGGATAAGTATGGGGTGAACCATAAGATAGCTACGCTATATCACCCGCAAACTAGCGGACAAGTTGAGATATCCAATAGAGAGATCAAGGGAATTTTAGAGAAAACTGTCTCTAAAACAAGGAAGGATTGGTCAATGAAGCTTGACGATGCATTGTGGGCGTACAGAACCGCCTTTAAGACACCAATAGGTACAACTCCATATAATCTCGTTTATGGTAAATCTTGTCATCTTCCTGTAGAGCTAGAGCATAAAGCATATTGGGCAATCAAGTGGCTCAACTTTGACATGAAAGAAGCCGGAGAGAAGCGGCTCTTAGACATCAACGAGCTGGATGAGATCCGGCTAAATGCGTATGAGAACGCAAAGATCTACAAGGAAAGGACGAAGCGTTAGCATGATAAGCATATCATTCCAAAAGATCTGAAAGAGGGAGATCACGTTCTTCTATTCAACTCGAGGCTTCGACTATTCCCAGGTAAGCTTAAATCCCGTTGGACAGGACCTTATGTAATTAAACGAATTTTCCCCCATGGTGCAGTTGAAGTATGGGGTGAACAACGCGGAAATTTCAAAGTTAATGGGCAACGGTTGAAGAAATACACACCGGAAGCTCCGGTCGAGGAGATAGCTCCTATCCTCCTCCATTGAACACAAACCTTACACCGTCCAGCTAAAAACGATAAACCAAGCGCTTCTTGGGAGGCAACCCATGATAGTATAGTTTTCCCTTCTTTCATCACTTAGTTAGATTAGATTAGTTGCTTTGTTTCTTTTATTTTCGCTTTTTATTTGTTCCTCGTTGCACTCTTTGTTTGTCGTGTCATTAATCGCAGGAAATTAGGTCCAATTTGAGAGATCCATGGAGTAAGGGAGCATAAATTAGTTCAAATCTCAATTTCCAAGAGGAACAAGGAAGGAAATCGAGGTACACTAAGTAAATCGTTCGATTCAGGAACAGAGCAAGTCTATTTTTGACAACAGAAAGAAAAATCGACCTAAAGATCGACCTACCTAATTAAATCGTCCGATTTTCCTTGTGTTCACTGAAAATGAAAGAAAAATCGCCCCGACGATTAAATCGACCACAAAGATCGTCCGATTTTCTTCATTAATTCTCGAGCCTATATAAAGACCTAAACACTCGATTCCCTCATTCCGAAACACCTCCACTCTCGATTTCTCTCTCTCAAAAGCTCCGAAAATTGCCCACCCCCTAAATTCCTCATTCCTTAATCGTTTTGAACGATTCTTGGCTCCAAACTGAAGAATTTTCAACAAGGAACAAGGATCTAGCAACAACAAACTCGGAAATCGACTCTTCCATCCGGAATTCAGGTTTTTCATTCCGAAACCTAAGTTTCTCATTCGAATTTGAATCTTGCTTAGAAAGTGTTTGTTTGCTGAGATTGATTGAGGGGTTTGCTTAGGAATTACTATAGGAGACAGTGTGTGGTGATTGTTGAGTCAGAACTTTACAAAATTGTGAGAATCATGGAAATCGACAGAAAAATCGACCTAACCCAGAAAAATCGGACGATTTTTATCAAGAACAGGCCGATTTTAAGCTGTAGAAATGGATATTGTGAAGAGAATAACTAGAAATACGGGGAAGAAGAAGGGATCTTCTTCCAAAGCCCCTCCCCCACCTCCACCACCCTCTCAAACCATTCCCAAACTTCCACCTCCCACATCCAAACACAAGAAAAGATATGAACGTATCTTAGATCGCCCATTCACCCCTCCTAGATACATTGTGCTAGATGACTTAGACTCCTTGTTTGGTCGAGAGGATGTGGACATGATGTTAGATAAAGCTGGGCTGAGTCAGCTTGCTATGATAAGAGAAGATGCTTACACCGAGATCACCTTAGAATTCCTTAGCACCTTCGAGCATGACCCTAGAGAGAGAGCGGTCTCTTTCCGTCTCATGAACCGCGACCATGCTATGAGTATAGATGACTTTGGGGATTTGTTTGGTTTCTCTTACTCAAATGCAGGCACATTTGCGAGAGGAGTAAGCGCTAGCACTTTTTGGGAAACTATTTCGGTGGGAGAATATGGAGGAGATAAGTGGAGATCCGGGAATTCAAAGGAGGCTAGTATGTACAACCTCTCCTTTAAGGTAGTACATAGGATCCTTCGTGAAAGCCTATTTGCTCGTACGGAGACCCCACATAAGCTCAAGGCTGATGAGCTCTTCATCCTATACTGTATGACATGAACTACCGTCCCCGACATCACCTCCATTCTTGCTGACTATTTAGGAAAGATAGCCAACAAGGCAAAAGGTGACATTTGTGCTGGAGGCCTTATCACTCATGTGGCTAAGGCATTGGAGTTAGACTTCTCGGGTTGCACTCTAGCTGAGAGTTCCCTTCCATTAGGTTCAAAGAGATTGGTTGTCCGACAGGTTTTGATTCCTCGAGGGAGAGGAACCCTTCATGTGACCATGCCGTGGGCAAAGGATCCAAAGAAGAAGCCATCCGAGATTATTTGGAAGTCCGAATACACTATTTGGAATAGGAGGAATTGGAAGGAAACGTTTGAATCGATGCTTGAGGAGATGTCTCCTCCTATGTATTATGATGATGATGTAGGTGACGCTGAGGACGAGGAGGATGATGAGGATGGAGCACACTAGGGGAACATGCTTGAGTTCGAGAGTGACACTTATAGTGGTCACGCCACGGATGCCATGGACACCGACACTCATGGTGCAGGACCTAGCAGGACTAGTAGAGGCACCGAGGAGACAGAGGATGACATGCAGCCACCTCGCCACTCTTTTGCACATGCCCCGAGCCATGGACGAGGACGTTAACTTCCCCGCCACTTTAGAGACTTAGTCTCTAGCTTCCAGACCCTCCACACCGACTATCACGCTCTCCACACCGACTATCATACCTTGAACACTCAGTTCAGGGAGTACCGGCGGGAGACGGACGCTAGGCATTCCTCCTACGACGGCCAGATGAGAGACTTATACTACCATCAGTTCGGCCACTTCTATGATCCTAGTGCACCGATGTATCCTCCACCACCACCACCGACCGAGGATTTAGCTTCCACTTCTTTTACATTGTAAGTATTTTTCTCCATCTTATGCTTGATTTTCACATTGGGGACAATGTGGATGTTAAGTATGGGGTGGGGGTACTTACAATATCTTTTGCTTCATCCTAGCACTCTATGCACTTTACACTACTCATGATGATTTGGCTTGTAATAATTCTTACACTACTTGCTTTCCACTTTGACATTTGCATTTGCATGATCTTTTTCAAAAATTATGACTCTTTTTAAAAAATTTTGTGCTTCTTATGATGGAAATGACCTCTATGATGAGAATTGTGATGTGGATAAGCAAAAAGATGACTTGGTTGTGTTGAGATTTTAATCATAGCATGAATGGGCTTACTTTTGTTACTTGAACACATGAATAAGTTATATGATTTAGATGTTTTGATAAGAGAATGAAATAATAGTCGAAGCTATATTGTAAGTTCTTTTACGTCATATAAGAATGACTAAGGCAATTCACTTCGTTTCTCTTCTCATATCTTGATCATGCTAGCCGCTCAATGAAATATGTGACCCTCCTTTTACCATCCGGGAATTAGGATAAGTGATTGAAAAAAAGGCATGTTTGATGTGGGAGGGCCAATGAAAATGTGTTAAGTGAAAGTGTAGCAATTCATATATTTGGGGACGTTGAACATGAGGATGAGTAACTCGGCACCATTCACATAGCCGGGTGTTTGTGTCTTGCCAAAATCCGATTGAACGACAAGTCCTAATGGGATATTGTATGTGCATCAAGGGTTTGAGGCATCTCGAAATTTGAGAAACGCCGATCTCCTAGGCTTCGGTTTTTGTGCACCTCTATCCATACTCTCAAAAAGTAAAGTATAAAGAAAACAAAGCTTTTACATGCAAAGCATGTGTGGTGAAGTAAAGTTCTTGAAGGTATTATGTTGTTCCTCTTTCCCGGATTAACACCACAATTGTCTAAAAGAATTCCCTCCCTTAACATGTTTCTTAAACCTTATCCTTGATTAGAAGACCTTGAGACTTTTATGCATGTATTTAAAACTTCATAGCTTAGACTTGTTTGATTTTAATTACCTCTACATCTTTATCATGTCCTTTATTTGTGTTTTCAAGAAAGAAAAGAGAGTTAGTTCATGTTATTGTTATCATTGATACATACTTTGCCTTCCTATGCCTTGATACATCACTTTGAGGGTGATCCAATAAGAAGAAGCACTATCAAAAGAAAAGTTTTTGAGTTTTCATACATATTTAATCCATGACATCTTGTATTCTAAATTTGAGTCTTGCTTAGGGACAAGCAAGGGGAAAGTATGGGGTATTTTGATGACATGAATTATATACCATTATAATCATGCATATTGTAGAGGTTTACCTCGATTTGCCCTGCATTTAAGGAGAACTTGTATACCTTTTGGGTTCTATTCAATAATATTTCAGAAATAGAGGTTTACACAAGTTTTGGTTGAATTATAGGTAAATGGAGTGGATTTGAAAGCAAAAGTGGAGCAAGGAGCATCTAAGGTCATTAAGGACGTTAAAGGAGTCTTAGAGGAGTCACAAAGGGCAAAGGAATTACGTAAAAGAAGCACAAGGAAGAGGAAGAAAACAAGCCAAAAGACGAGCACTTTCTGTTGATGAAAATCGTGCCATTATACATATAAATCGGACGATTTTTGATAACACGATTTATGACTTAGGTTTAGGCACTCATTTAGATAGATTTCCCGCTCATTCATGCATGGTTTAGCACTAGTTCGTGACGTTTGCACTCAATTCATGTATTTTGTCGAGATAGACATCTACACGGACTTTTGCATGCTTTGTAGGTATTTTGGGAGATTTAGGAGCTTAATCGATACATTTGAAGATCATTCCTCGAGATGACACACCTTCAGACTCATTGGGAAGCAAGTTAGGAGCTAAGAAGGACACATGGGACCTTGTTGGTGCATGCCATGCACCAAATCGTGACTTAATGATCCAAAACAAGCTGAGGCACCAAAACCACGGCCACTGGGACTTCCATAGGCGTGGAAATAGGCCGTGGTTTTGGCCAGACAGCTGTGACAGCTGTCCCACGATCTTCATGGCCGACTCTTGCAAATTTGGAGGATAAAAGGTGGTCTTGCAAGGCTGTTATGGAGAGACTCCCATCACTCCATTCTCTCTCACACTCTCAACAACAATATTCTCTCATTGGAATATTGGATTGGAGCTACCATTGGAGAAGAAGAAAGGCTTCCATTGGAGAAGAAGAAGAAGCACACTAGTTCATAGTTCCATAGTCTTTTTGAGCGATTTTGAGTGAGCTTTGTGAAACGTTTTGCAAGGGTTTGTAAGAAACGATTTGAACCTTCTTTTGAAGGGTTGTAAGTCTTTCTTGAACCTTGATTTAGCTTGTTTTACTTGTTTCATTTGCTTAATCCATCTTTCATTTCATCTTCTTGCCATGGATTCTATGATTTTATGCTTGTTGAGTTTGATTGTTAAGATGCATGTTGTTGGCTAAATAGATGCGATTCTAGGGTAAGGAAAAGATGGTTATGGCTTGGACTATGATAGAATAGACTTAAATGAATACTTGGATGACTCGCTTGATTGAACCTAGTCACCGTTTAAAACCACAGTTGGATCTTGCCTTCCACGGCCGTGGAAAGGGATGAACAACCCGTAATTCTGACTAGCTCGTTTGATTTGATAAATCTAAGTGTTAGGCTGTTAGATTGTTGAAATCCTAGTGTTTGTTGAGCTAAATCTATCCTAGGGGGACCTAGTGTTAGCAACTAAGAGTTAGAAGAGACCTACCTAGTGATTCTTGCTCTTAGATACCGAAGATGACGAACTCTAGGTAGTAGTGAGCCTCATAAGCCGCTATTGGACTGAGTGTGCTAGGATTGATGTTTAGGACTTGCCTTCCCGAGACTTACCCGGTAAGGAGAGGTTAGATCCCTAGATAACCATCCGGTTTGTGTAGAATTCCTATCCTTAGGTTCTTTGAGACTTACCCGGTGATGAGACCTTAGGAACATACTAGTGGACCATGAGACCTACCCGGTGATTGATCCCATTCTAGAAACGCTCGCTCCCAACATACTATAGTTGATCCAAGGAATGATTAGATAGCTTGAGTCCTATGCCATAACCGGAATTTCCAACCTCTAGAATCCGCTTTTCTCTCTTCGATTACATATTTCGTATTTGCTTGTTTACTTGTGGTGTTAGCTTAGTTGATTGTTGATTTCGCATGATTTGTGATCTTTGATTGATCACCTAAAAACCAAACCAAAAATTTTGAGATTTTCATTTCTTTATTCCTTTCTCTTTTCTTAGCCTAGATCTTCACTATCCTTAGTCACTAATCGATTCAATCTCACCTCAGTCTTTGTGTTCGACCTCGGAATACTATCCCTACTACAAAACGTCCTGTACACTGCGGGTTCGCTAGGAGTTAGGAGAAATATATCGAGTATAAATTTAAGGCTTTTTGTGTGCTATTCCTTAGCGTAACAATTTTCTTCATTCAAAATCGAACGGTTTCATGTATAAATCGGCCAGCCCGATTTACTTTGTTTTTCGGCCAAATAAAAAGACGATATAAAGCCCATCAACTTTGGGCTCGAGAAGGGTTATGCCAAACGGACCACTAGCAAGAAACTATAGTTGGGAACCCTGGGAACGAAATCGAGGAGGCCGTAACGGGAAATCTTTACACGTTAGTGAGAGATTGAAGATTCAAGGAGAAGGATCGAAGCACTTTTACCGGGAAGTCAATCTTGATTCTATTTGTGAGATTTTTGTATTCCATTGAAGTCTTTGTGGTTTCTGAACACGATATTGAGTTAATTGAGAGATACATTGATTACATTTGATATTGGTTTACAGATTTGAAGGTTATTGAGTTTTAATTCAAGATTCGGGTTTAATTGCATTATTTCACTCAATCTTTAATTTGATTTGATTTTGAAAATGGTTGGCTAAAACCATTGTGATTCTGGGGAGAATAGTTGATGATTAAGGCTTAGATGATGATAGACTGAACTCATTCAAACATTTGGACCCTAAGAGTTTAGATTTTAACTTTGCGACAAATAGGAAAATCGCCCAGTTGTTGAGATAAATCGGACGATTTATTTATGGTAGGTCGATTTAATACCCTGTCGAACTTTAATTGATTCATTCCTTAACCAAAGTTAACTCTTGCCTAAATCCCAACCTTGATTTACCTTTTTAACCTCTAATTGAATGTAAGAAGAGACTTCAAACTTGATTCTATATTAATAGATTGATTTCAAGATTTGGGTAATGGAGAGACTCAACATCCTTTATTAAGATTTTAAATGTGCTTTCTATTCTTTATCTTGGAGAGTCATATCCTGAGGTTTCAGATAGTTAGTTTGAACATAATTCTTGTCTTTAGATCTTTCTATATTGCAGCCTCAACAACCCTTATAGAGAGAACTTTTGGACTAGACAAATAGGTTTCGGAACTTTACCGTACGATACCTACCTTTGAACACAAAATCTTGGCAATATAAACTCTGTCCTTATATCACTTAGAAGTGTCTTGAATCGAAAGCCGAAATCGGATACTTGAATCCTTGGAATCATTTCTTCCTTTATTAATCACAAAAGCTTTTGCATTTTCGCTAGATAATTGAATTTGAATTTATTCTCACCAAATCCTTGAGTTCGACTCTGGAATTCTTACCTTACTACAGCTGATCCGTACACTGCGGGTTCGCTTTGCTTTGAGTTCTAGATATAAATATTAAGACTTTGACGCACACACTTTTCGAGCGAACAGCTGAGATCTTTTATTTTTGGAAGGAGAAATCTTATATTTTTGTGTTGGATTTCTGGAAGGAAGATTATATATTTTGGAGATCTATTTTAGAGATTAAGATATATTTAATTAGGATAATATCTTTTCAAGATATTTTATCTTTGGAGGTAAGTTTTCCTATATAAAGGGCTGAATTTTCCACAATTCAGCATCGTCGCATCACCGAGCAACCCGCTACCATCATAACAGCTGGGGATTGAAGAAACTACAGTTAGGAAGGATTTTTGGAAGGTTGAAGGAAGATTGAAGGAAGGAAGTTCATAGCTTTTATAGCTTTTGTGAAGGGTTTTGTAAGACTCTCTTAGATTCCCTTCTTGTTGATTTGTCTTATTGGATTTGTGATCCAAGGAACGCTTATTTGTGATATTTGATTTAGTTATTGAAGCCTTGTTCTTAAGGTTTTTGTGTTCAAATATTCATTCTCTTCATATTTGATTATTGTTTTCATGATGATGAGTGGCTAATTTCTTTGTGTGATTCTAGGGTGATTGGCTGAAGGTTGTGGGAAAAACAATGATAGAATAATCTTAAATTCCAGTAGGACCCTGAAAGTTCGAGTCTTTATCCTTAACTTTAGAACGTCTCGCTCAGTCGATGAACATCTCGGCCGGGGTGGAATTCGTCTGACCGAGGTGACTTATCTGATCCGAAACTGAGAGTTAAGTGTTAGAGTTTGCCAAATCCTATTCTTATTACACCTTTCCTGGTTCAATGCAAGCCTAGAATGAGACTTACCCGGTAATTCCTTTGTTTGTTTACCCATGATCATAAGTGTAGGTAATAAAGGTTTATCCTTTATTGGGGTTTGAGTGTGCCTTCATTCCATCTTTGTGAGTTAACCTGAGACTTACCCGGTAAAGGTTGATTCTATTCCCTTAGTTGGAGTGTTGGTTTGAGATTATAGTTCCTATCCTTAGTACCTTGAGACTTACCCGGTGATAGGAACTTTTGGTTTGGAGTTAGTGAGTAGTGAGACTTACCCGGTGATCTATTCCACTTTAGTAACACCTTCCCTTTGCAAAATCTCAGCTTTGTCCGCTTATCTTGAGATCTTGAGTTGGAACCACAACTAGATGCTTTAATCCCTAGAATTGCATATCTCCTTAATTGACTTTTTATCATCTTTGATTGCTTTAATCGCTTTGTGGTTATTAGTTGCATAGACAACCTATACTTGCTTTGTTTCACCTAAGTCCTGGAGATCGACACCCCGGAATTCTTGCTTTTACTACGATTGACCCGTACACTGCGGGTTCGCATCCTTGTTTTGAGCATATATCTTGGGTTATAAATTTAAAGCTTGCACACACCGTTTGGAGCGAACATAGGGTTAAAGGTACCCGTGAGATACGTAGTTGTCCCCTTCGTTTAGGGACTCGTGTGTTGCTTGTGGACTTCATAGTCATGCCATTAATGAATGAAGAGGTCATTTTAGGTATGGATTGGATGCGTAGACACCGTGCGGTATTACATGTAGGTAGGAGAACTGTTATAGTCTCTACTGAGGTAGGTCAGATAGAGGTCTTCCAAGGTTGGGACCTTGGGAAGACGGGTTCTATCATCAGTGCCGTACAAGCAGCTAGGTTGATAGCATAGGGAGGTGATGCCTTTTGGTGTTATGCCATGAAGGATGAAGAGAGTCCAGCATTGGAGGATATCTGATAGGTGATGGAATCACTATTAATTAGGGTAGTTTTTAGAGTCTTTTTATTACATTAGTGTTGGTTTATGCTACTAACTCCTTGGTCCAGAAGAAGAAGATCAAAAAAAGCTAAAGAATGAGTTATAAGCACTTAGGAGTGAAGATCGATCACGAAGCAAAGCTTCTGCCTTACCGCCCCTACGGGTCCTTGCAGCCGCCCCTGCGGTGACTTACCTTGACGAGACAAAGATCAGCTCCCCTGTAATACCCGGAAATTTAATTTCCGGTAAATCCCGAGTCAACTAAAATCTTGTTATTTTATGTGAAGAATTAATCACATAAAATATTCTTTTCCCAACTTCTATGATTTTATGTGAAACTTAATCATATAAAATAGTTCCTAAAACACTCTTGCAAGCCTTATAGTATTTGACCCATTTGACAAGCCCATGACTAAGTTATGACAAAGCCATCCGGACCCATTTTTGACAAGATCACTTCAGCCCAAAGACAAGGCAAACCCTAACAGCCTTCCACCTTCACGTACACAATAGGCTGCTACGGCCAACCCTCATAACCCTAGCAGTCTTGCAGCGACAGACTGTCTTCCTCGTACACGCAGGCTGTACGGGTGAGCTATTTCTCCCCTCCGTCCTCCACGCAGCCACCAACTCTCCTACAGTCGACCGTCGCCGGCAAAGCCCTCTCTCCCTTCGTCGATCTCCTAACAGGCGCAAGACTCTTCTCTTCGTTCTCTAAGCGGACTCTATCGTTGTCTCAATCCAGCGGACGAATGGCGCCGGGGCAACAGGTCGCCGCCCTCGTCCTTCCGCAAGCATCGGCAACCACAACAACACCAGCGTGCCCATGGCTGCGAGCTGGTATTCAATCCCTTCTCCTCGAGCGTGCGAGTCAAAACCATCAGTAGCGGCACCTCAGGACGGACTACTTCCCTTCGAGCCAGCAACAAGTGTAGACGCTCCTGTTTCTATCTAGACATCTATCTTCTCAGCCTTGCGAACAACAACAACAACTGGTGTTACATCCTTCACCCTTCGAGCCATGGAGTCGAGTAAGATCCTTATCCGTCCTTCCTTAGTCCTTCTCTTTGATCAATCCTTAACATATATATGCTGATGTTAGCACCCTTTGTGTCTTTAATCCGTCCCTAACAGCCTCGAAAGATAGCTTGAAGAGCTGAGGCGTTTTCTGAGTTTTCAGAAGGGAAGAACAGTCAACTTCGGCCCCAGTTTTGGGTAGGTTAGACTCCACATTTACTGCTGATTTTTGGATATGTTTTAGTCGATATTTTATAGTATAACATACTAAAATTTGAGTGGAATCCGAGCTACTGTTTGAGAGTTATTGTGTTCCAAAGTTGACGCCTCATGCAGTTTTTATAAATGTGCTGAGTGTTGGGAAAAACAGCAGGTGATGCTGTTTTGTGAGATGGTTTTGAATAGGATTTTGACATTCTTTGCTGCTGAATTTTGGATATATTATAAATAATATTTTATAGTAGAACATATCAAAATTTGGGATCAATCCAGCGAGTGGTTTAGGATTTATGAATTTTCAAAGATTGGGTCGTAAACAGTTTTTTTTTTTTTCTGTTGTGCTGAAATTTCTGAAGTGTTGGAAAAACTGCTAGTTTTGTGATCCAGATTTGGAAAGTTAGACGACTCCTTTATTGCTGATTTTTGGATATGTTATAGTTGGTATTTCATAGTAGAACATATTGAAATTTGAGAGAAATCCGAGTTGCAGTTTAAGAGTTATGGCGTCCTAAATAGAGACCTTGAGCAGTTTATAGGTTATGCTGAATGTTGTCTAAAACTGCTTGTGATCCAGTTTTATGATATAGATTTGATTGAGTTATATTTCTCGTTTAGACTTGAATTTTGGATATGTCATAGTTAAGACTTCATAGTAGAATATATGAAAATTTGAGAGGATTCCATCGAGAGGTTTAGGAATTGTGATTTTTCAAAGTCAAGACTGCAAGTAGTGTTCTGGATAGTTGCTTAAATATTCTGTAATATCCGGAATTTTTATTCCGTTTAATTCTGAATCAAATCGAACTTCGAACCGTTGACGGTTTCCCATTCTATCTAGTACTTCTTTCTTCACAAATTTTATTATTTTATGTAGAATTTAATTCACATAAAATGATAAAATTTTATCAAGCTCTAATTCTTATAATTATTTATTATTTTATGTAGAATATAATTCACATAAAATGATAGATTTATATCACACCCTAGTTATTATAATTCATTCTTATTGATGACAAGCTGTGAAGAGATCATGACAAGCTGTGACGAGACCATGACTAAGCTGAGACGAGGCCACGACAAAGCCCGAAAAATCTGTCACAAACTCATTCATGGGCCTGACAAGGCCATGACGAGTTTTGACAGATTTTTGACAAGCAATTCAGCCCATCTTTCTTGCATGTTTCAGCCACTATTCTTACCTTAATTTCAGCCCAGCTTGACTTCGAGCCCACCCTGCAGCAGTCCAGGAGAGGCTGGTTACGAGCCCATTAACAGCCCTCTCCAACCCAACGTTCAGCCCCCTCCAGCCCAGCATCATGCGTAGCCCACAGCAGCCAGCACTTGCATTCAGCAAGGAGGAGCAACAGCCGGCCCTTCTCTTTCCTTCTCTCCACCTTGTAACGGCTGCTGAATTGAAGAAGCTGCTGTAACTGCCCATTAAACGCACAGCAGGGAGGAGTAACAGTCGGCCCTTCTCTTATCTATTCAGTCGGCTATCTCTCCTACCCCTGCGTACAAAACAATCGTCACTCAACAACCATTCAAGCAACGTTTGACAGCAACAAGGAGCCTAGCACTTGGCTGCGTTTGGACCCAGCGGAGTGCACTTGAAAAGCCCAGCCAGAAGCGCCCCTACCCATCGACCCTAACTGCTTCCGGACCAAGTTGCTCAGCTACAAACCGGAGACTCGCAGCCACCACTCCACGGACGAACAACCTTCAACTTCTGCACGCGAGATTCCTGAGTAAGTTGGCTGCTGGCTCTCTCTCGCTCTCTCTTTTCCCTATACGTTCATATCTTTCAGCTCTCTTCCTCCCTCCATCTGCGTTTATACCAATCACAGGAACTCACATACTACTTCTTCCTTGCTTTACTTCAGCCATATATGCGCTTATAACTGGTCCCAAACCCTCTAGGAATCCATATACTCCAGCCAAAGGAACAGTTGCAGAGGGGCTGTTACATCTTTCAATTTTCCAACTATGACGAACAACCAATTGTGGACTCCGATTTGGATAAGCTAAACTCCTCATTTGTTGCTGCACTTTGGATATGTTACAGTTGACCTTGCATAGTATAACATAATGAAATTTTAGAGTATTCCGAGTTATAGTTTAGGAGATATGGTTGCCCATAGTTGGCTCCTCATGCAGTTTTATAAATGTGCTGAGTTGAGAAAAACAGCATGGGATGCTGTTTTCTGAGATAGTTTTGAATAGGCTTTTGATCTCTGTTGGGCTTAAATTTTTAATATGATATAGTGGACATATTTTTGTAGAACATATTAAAATTTGAGAGGCATCCAGCGAGTGGTTTGGGATTTATGATTTTTCCAAGATTGAGTCGTAAGCAGTTTTTCTGTTGTGCTGAAATCCGGTTTTGTGAGATAGTTTTAAATAGGATTTTGATCTCCTTTGCGTCTGAATTTTGGATATATTGGAGATAATATTTTATAGTAGAACATATCAAAATTTGGGATAAAGCCAGCCAGTAGTTTAGGAGTTTTGATTTTTCAAAGTTAAGACAGTGTGTTGCTTGTTAAGTGTTGTAACCAACTGTAGAAATTTTTGTAGAAGCGATGCTTTAACAGTTTTAAGAAATTCTTTCTCCTATGAGTAGATGGGATATCATAGATGATCTTGAGAATTATTTCGGAATTTTTATAAGATTATTTGAATTTTATATTTGAAGTTGTAGTTGGACTTTAGTGACTTTTCGGGAAATAGGAAATGGGTAGTTTTTCTAGTTGTTACCTAAAATCATCCTAGGGAGTAGAATATGGTTAGTTAGTCTCAAATAAGAGTTTAAACATAAATTACGAAATTTTTAGAACTTTCGGGACCAAGGGTAAAATAGTCAGTTTACCATAAATTAATACTGTAATCAATTCCGTTCTATTAAGACCTATTATCTTAGAAGTCTTAGACTTCTAATTACCTAGAAAGTGTGCTGACACACTAACGGATGTTGACAACCAAATCTTTCTCATACCTTGCCTCCTTTGACAGGCTACTGAATTCCTACAATTACCGATGAGTGGTGATTAAGAGAGTCGAGATTTGATTCTGGTGAGTCCACGGACTTACTTAGCTGGCTTCTTGTATGAGTGTAATGTGTATGAGTGGTTTCTGTTAGTTATGATAAACAACGAAACCGGATTAGGCCGACTTTATTATTTACGTAATTGACCCAAGTGTATGATAACAGGTCGTGACATCATCTGCCTAGCTCTTGCGAGTGTCTAGGAGGTTCCCTGCGACCAGCCCAGTCAGATAGACGGTCATATGCATTAGTACCATTCCTTGTTGGTAAACGGGGACAGGGGCGAGGTTTGGGAATCCCTCGTGTCACAAAATAAGTATAATTAGTAATGACATATCACCTAATTAAAAGATAATAAAAAGGATTGAGTGTTGCATGTTGATTGTGTATGTTGTGTGTTTGTGCTTTTACCTTTATACTTATGCATAGAATGTTAGCTAACGGTTTTATCCGTGTTGTAGATTTGTAGAGATAGACAGTTGCAGAGAGATCCGGAATGGGTGGTCAGCCGGGTCCACGTATTCATTAGATGGGGATAGGGGAGTCTCCCATACGACATGCATGTTATGTATATATATATATGTTTTGTAAGGTGGACACAGGTGTACATTGATACATTAAAAATAATATGCTTTGAAATTGTTTTAAATACATTTGTGCCTTGTTGTAAGATCCAAGTAAAATTGTTGTCAAACTATGGTCGGGACCCATTGTGAGGTCCTAACCAGTAGCTCCCCGAGTTCTCAGAATTTGGGGTGTTACAATATGGTATCAGAGCTCTGGGTTGGCAACAATGACACTTTAAATCTTTTGAAAGACCGATTGTATAAAATAACTAGAACTCGAAAGGGGTCTAAAATTTTCAAAACGGATTTATGTTTTTACACGAGCATAGTCGGGTTGTTGGGTTAGTAGTACGTTGGACCACCATCGCTCTCCGTGGATATCTGCAACTTGGATCGATAGGAGGGAGTATATAGACTTTTAGGAGGTTTACTATTATATGTTATATACATGTGTATGCTTAGCTTGTTAGTATCCTAAAGGATATTTTATATCCTTTAGTCGTGATATCACGAAGCGATTATCACCTCATGATAAATCCATTGCGGACTTGAAGAGTTTTCAACACGAGACAAAGGACTTGGACCTTTGATCAAGTATTATACTCGGGTGGGCGTTCTAGTAACCCTTGTTAACCATCCAAAGAACTAATAGGCAAAGAAGAAATAGATGTTGAGATAATTTTCACCACAAGTACTACCCAATGAGAAAGAGATTCATGAGTCAACTCAAATAGAAGTGATTTATTGAAGTCCGTACAAGGAATTTAGCGGTGGGAACACGAGAGAGGAGAATCAAGGATGAATGTAAGGACTGATAAGAAGCACAGATTGAAGAGGACAATATCGGAATACAAATCAAGCAGGGTAGAGTACAACTACACTTGAGAGGTAAATGACAGTGCAACAAAGGTGGACGACCTCATAGTCAAATATGAACCTGAGAATACAAAGAAGATATGGTGTTGACCCTGAGGTGAAGAATTAAAGGAGCACAAAGACATACACTTACATTGGAATTAAAGAGGAAAGGAAAACCCATAACCATTGTGAATGGTGGATTTCTTCAAGACTACGAAATTTTTAAAGAAATCACGACACAAGTGTTATAGAGAATGAAAGTCTGTAATTGAGAGAAAGGAAGTCCATGAAGGAAATGTCACAATACAATGGTAACAAAAAGAAAAGTGTTAACTGTAGAAGAAGTTAAAGAGTATAAATGAATAACCTAGTGGATGACTTTCTACTCATTATATCCACGTCGAAGGATATAAAAGAAAAGGTTATGATCTTGTAGAAGATCAACTTTATACTAGCGAGTAACAACCGAGAATGTACACGTATGGGTGACTAGTTGACTGGATGGCAGATAAGAAGAATAACCACATAATTATAAAAGACTTTTATCAACATCTGGAGGATCCTTCAAGAGATCAACGGCGATAAATGTAAGGTTAAATCGATACACATGCTAGTACCCTTAATAGTAACATGGAGTGAGTTCGAACCAGTAACTATAACTATGAACTTAAGAAGAAAGACTAGACGGCCAGGAATAACCCCCTTATGTCATTTGAAACCAAGGGAAATTGTGTGAGTAATTTACTACCTACTGGCTAGGAAAGAGGTACATGTCACAACTAGTACAAATGGATTGTAAAAGAAGAACTAGAGGAGTAAGAAGTATACACTTTTGATAAGGTTCTATGTCAGTCAAGACAGAGCGTGCATAACATTACATACAAGGGAGAACGATGATTCTGTTCCGATATTTACGGAAGAAACCCTTGTTATTAATAGGTGCACGGAATGAAGACCTACAATTGAGAATAAGAGCTAGGATAGACCCCACCAGTGTAGAGAAGTTTTAACCTCGTCCGAGGTATAAGAAGTTGAAAGAAATCACGACGCCAGTATCAAAAGAGTAGGAGGTCAGTAGCAGAGTCAAGGTTGTCAACAGAGATTTTGAAGGAAGTAGTACACCAAAAGTTTAATACCAGTAGAGGGTTAGGAACGACTTTTGACGTCAGGCGAATGACACATTGAGACTTGAGAAAGTGAGTCGTCCCAAAGGAAGCGGAAGAGTGAAAGATAGGACGAACTAAAGAAGTATAAAATGATTAATCTAGTAGGTGATGTACACCAAAAGTTTAATACCAGTGGAGGTATGAGAAGAGTGCGTAGGAGATATTGAGATAAGTCAATTATAGACTAACCAACGTCGACGGATGACGTGCAAGTATTGTTTAGTATTGAGGAGTTAGGTGCCAATAAGAAGAGATATTTGCGACTATGGATTTCGAAGTAGCTTTATCGACGCCTTGGAGGATTTCCTCAAGTAGGCAACGACAACCTTCTTGGATGAATTAAAGATATAAGGAGAATCATGTTAGAGATTTCTTACTGGATGGTTAAGATCAAACTCCGGTCCAGTCTGGTAGTAGGATCGGTGTTAAAGGAATTAAAGAAGTAAACGGAAGATGTTGTTTTCCAACCGTGATTTTATTTCAGGAAAACAAGTAAGGAATGTTCTTGATACTTGATCCGGATAGGACTTAGGGTGTAACCGAGAGAAAGAGTTTTGGGGATAATCACTTTGGACTAACACAAAAACGGTACTATCAAAGTAGCGCAGCGGAAGTGTGGTGAGTCCTAACCCACCGAGCAGGAAGCTCAAAGGTACATTTGGTTGGAAATGATGATAGTTGGTGAGATGCTTTTGTTTGGAAAGAACGTGATATAGGCTACACAAAGTGACTGGAAATACTATAGGAGGATATAGAGGTTACAGCAAAAGAGTGTTTCCCTATTATAGATCCGAGTGAAGAATGACGGCTTCGTTACATGTTGCTAGACAAGTGGTTTTGACTGCTATACTAATGGAGTACTCTAGAGTGAGTTTTCTTGAGGGATTAGGAGAAGAATTAGCTACGTAATAAAAGAATTGTGCAGGGTTACCCTAGGAAGCTAAAAGTGAATAACTACCCTACCGAGGCAGAAGACAGATAAGGAAAGAAGCGACAGGAGTATGCTTGCAACTCAGTAATCGCGCATAGAGAAAGCATAATCTCGGGTAGAGTTTACGTGTAATGTTGTATCAGAACGGATCCGAGTTGCGTTGCAAGTTAGAGAAATATTATCGGTCTGATAGCTGTGAAGGATATAGGAGTGGAATGCTGATGGTGTATTGACAGTTTCCGAATAATTATGATCAAACAATGGTGAGGTAAGATCACCTTGTGTCTAGTGTTGTCTTCGCGAATACATTCTATACCACCTAAGATCTTGATACTGTGTAAGAAGCTTGAGTTGAGCTAGAGATCTATAAAATACCCGGAACCCTTCAAAAGACCAGAAGGAAAGGAATTGGAATAAATTACCTCAGGAAGGTCATCAAAAGATCTAGAGGTGAGTTATGTAAGACAACCTTGTGAGACCTTGCAAGCGGAGTTAAAAATGATGGATGGACTAGTATTCTTCACCCTAACCCCATTGTCCATGGATTACTTAGAGGGAATATCTACTAAACACCAGTTAGGTCCACAGATTAGAGGATCGGACAATTGGGCCGAATGATACCGGTGAGATATCCGGTAACCACTCTAGAACGTGAAAGCAGGAGCTTTTGATTTAAGTACTTGAAAAGATGTAAGATTTAGTGGTTTTATGAAAAGCCGATAAGGCTACCTAGGATGATGGGGATAGTAAAGGACGTAACCTTTCAAAGACCTATGTATCGATAGTTGTAACCTCGGGAGCGACTAGTTAGGGCTTGACCCGGTATCTGTGTGATATTGTTTGACTACTTGTTTATTTTGTGCTTGAGTGTTTAGTCAGTGATATGTGCTTTTGGTAATCTTGATGTGCGGGAAACTTATATGTGGAAACGACGAGACTTTTGTGTAGTGATAAAACACACCCATTTGGTGCCTTAAAGGCCGATCAGGATTGTCTTATCCTAAGTTTCGGGACGAAACTTATTTTGAGGGGGATCTAATGTAACGACCAGTTTTTTTCGTTACGCTTTGATAAGGTTAGAGAAGTTTAGGAAACAAATAAAAATTTAGTGAGACTAGGACATACCAGTTTATTTATGGAAGTCGTTTAATTAAGTACCTTGTTCTAAGTTTCGGGACGAAACTTATTATAAGGGGGTACTGATGTAATATCCGGAATTTTTATTCCGTTTAATTCTGAATCAAATTGAACTTTGAACCGTTGACGGTTTCCCATTCTATCTAGTACTTCTTTCTTCACAAATTTTATTATTTTATGTAGAATTTAATTCACATAAAATGATAAAATTTTATCAAGCTCTAATTCTTATAATTATTTATTATTTTATGTAGAATATAATTCACATAAAATGATAGATTTATATCAAACCCTAGTTATTATAATTCATTCTTATCGATGACAAGTTGTGAAGAGATCATGACGAGCTGTGACGAGACCATGACTAAGCTGAGACGAGGCCATGACAAAGCCCGAAAAATCTGTGACAAACTCATTCATGGGCCT
The DNA here is from genome assembly GCA_033239125.1 of Fagopyrum homotropicum. Taxonomy (NCBI): domain Eukaryota; kingdom Viridiplantae; phylum Streptophyta; class Magnoliopsida; order Caryophyllales; family Polygonaceae; genus Fagopyrum; species Fagopyrum homotropicum. The sequence goes on from BSWB01000004.1 coordinate 133,946,006, forward strand.
GACAAGGCCATGACGAGTTTTGACAGATTTTTGACAAGCAATTCAGCCCATCTTTCTTGCATGTTTCAGCCACTTATCTTGCCTTAATTTCAGCCCAGCTTGACTTCGAGCCCAGCCTGCAGCAGTCCAGGAGAGGCTGGTTACGAGCCCATTAACAGCCCTCTCCAGCCCAACGTTCAGCCCCCTCCAGCCCAGCATCATGCGTAGCCCACAGCAGCTAGCAGTTGCGTTCAGCAGGGAGGAGCAACAACCGGCCCTTCTCTTTCCTTCTCTCCACCTTGTAACGGCTGCTGAATTGAAGAAGCTGCTGTAACTGCCCATTAAATGCACATCAGGGAGGAGTAACAGTCGGCCCTTCTCTTATCCATTCAGTCGGCTATCTCTCCTACCCCTGCGTACAAAACAATCGTCACTCAACAACCATTCAAGCAACGTTTGACAGCAACAAGGAGCCTAGCACTTGGCTGCGTTTGGACCCAACGAAGTGCACTTGAAAAGCCCAGCCAGAAGCGCCCCTACCCATCGACCCTAACTGCTTCCGGACCAAGTTGCTCAGCTACAAACCGGAGACTCGCGGCCACCACTCCAGAGACGAACAACCTTCAACTTCTGCTCGCGAGATTCCTGAGTAAGTTGGCTGCTGGCTCTCTCTTTTCCCTATACGTTCATATCTTTCAGCTCTCTTCCTCCCTCCATCTGTGTTTATACCAATCACAAGAACTCACATACTCCTTCTTCCTTGCTTTACTTCAGCTATATATGCGCTTATAACTGGTGTCAAACCCTCTAGGAATCCATATACTCCAGCCAAAGGAACAGCTGCAGAGGGGCTGTTACATCTTTCAATTTTCCAACTGTGACGAACAGCCAATTTTGGACTCCGATTTGGGTAAGCTAAACTCCTCATTTGTTACTGCACTTTGGATATGTTACAGTTGACCTTGCATAGTATAACATACTGCAATTTTAGATTATTCCGAGTTATATTTTAGGAGATATGGTTGCCCATAGTTGGCTCCTCATGCAGTTTTATAAATGTGCTGAGTTGAGAAAAACAGCATGGGATGCTGTTTTCTGAGATAGTTTTGAATAGACTTTTGATCTCTGTTGGGCTTGAATTTTTGATATGATACAGTTGACATATTGTTGTAGAACATATTAAAATTTGAGAGGCATCCAGCGAGTGGTTTGGGATTTATGATTTTTCCAAGATTGAGTCGTAAGCAGTTTTTCTGTTGTGCTGAAATTCGGTTTTGTGAGATAGTTTTAAATAGGATTTTGATCTCCTTTGCGTCTGAATTTTGGATATATTGGAGCTAAGATTTTATAGTAGAACATATCAAAATTTGGGATAAATCCAGCGAGTAGTTTAGGAGTTTTGATTTTTCAAAGTTAAGATAGTGTGCTGCTTGTTAAGTGTTGTAACCAACTTTAGAAATTTTTGTAGAAGCGATGCTTTAACAGTTTTAAGAAATTATTTCTCCTATGAGTAGATGGGATTTCATAGATGATCTTGGGAATTATTTCAGAATTTTTATAAGATTATTCGAATTTTATATTTCAAGCTGTAGTTGGAATTTAGTGACTTTTCGGGAAATAGAAAATGGGTAGTTTTTATAGTTGTTACCTAAAATCATCCTAGGGAGTAGAATATGGTTATTTAGTCTCAAATAAGAGTTTAAACATAAATTACGAAATTTTTCGAAGTTTCGGGACCAAGGGTAAAATAGTCAGTTTACCATAAGTTAATACCGTAATCAATTCCGTTCTATTAAGACATATTATCTTAGAAGTCTTAGACATCTAATTACCTAGAAAGTGTGCTGACACACTTGCCTCCTTTGACAGGCTACTGAATTCCTACAATTACCGATGAGTGGTGATTAAGAGAGTCGAGATTTGATTCTGGTAAGTCCACGGACTTACTTAGCTGGCTTCTTGTATGAGTGTAATGTGTATGAGTGGTGTCTGTTAGTTATGATAAACAACGAAACCGGATTAGGCCGACTTTATTATTTACGTAATTGACCCAAGTGTATGATAACGGATCGTGACATCATCTGCCTAGCTCTTGCGAGAGTCTAGGAGGTTCCCTGCGACTAGCCCAGTCAGGTAGACGGTCATATGCATTAGTACCATTCCTTGTTGGTAAACGGGGACAAGAGCGAGGTTTGGGAATCCCTCGTGTCACAAAATAAGTATCATTAGTAATGACATATCACCTAATTAAAAGATAATAAAAAGGATTGAGTGTTGCATGTTGATTGTGTATGTTGTGTGTTTGTGCTTTTACCTTTATACTTATGCATAGAATGTTAGCTAACGGTTTTATCCGTGTTGTAGATTTGTAGAGATAGACAGTTGCGGAGAGATCTGGAATGGGTGGTCAGCCGGGTCCACGTATTCATTAGATGGGGATAGGGGAGTCTCCCATACGACATGCATGTTATGTATCTATATATATGTTTTCTAAGGCTGACACAGGTGTACATTCGTACATTAAAAATAATATGTTTTGAAATTGTTTTAAATACATTTGTGCCTTGTTGTAAGATCCAAGTAAAATTGTTGTCAAACTAAGATCGGGACCCATTGTGAGGTCCTAACCAGTAGCTCCCCGAGTTCTCATAATTTGGGGTATTACATATTCGAATTGTTAGAAAAACTGCTTGTGATGCAGTTTTGTGAGATAGATTTGGGGGGGGGGGGGGTATTGACCTCAGTTGCACTTGATTTTGGATATGTTGTTGATGGATATGTATAGGAGCATGTAGTCAAAGTGGAGAGCGGACCGTTGGGTTAATCCAGATTTAGGATATTCCGAAGTTGGGTATAAGTATAGTTTAATTTAGAAGAGTTGTGTTAGGCTTTATCTTATGCATTTATGTTCTTGTGAGGATGTTGAGCCTAGAAGTCTAAGGACTTCTAGTTGACTAGAGCGTTGTTTGATTCGGTTGCCTTGTCTTGAACTGGCGTTGTGCGTTTCCCAAGGGGAACTTGAGGGTGTGCTAATCGGTTGCTCTTGGAGACTGGTAAGTCCACGGACTTACTTAGCTGGCTTCTTATATGAGTGTGATGTGTATGAGTGGTGTTTGTTAGTTAAGATAAATAACGAAACCGGAATAGGCCGACTTTAATATATTGTATAATTGACCCAAGTGTATGATAACGGGTCGTGACATCATCTGCCTAGCTCTTGCGAGAGTCTAGGAGGATCCCTGCGACTAGCCCAGTCCGGTAGACGGTCAAATGCATTAGTACCATTCCGCGTTGGTAAACGGGGACAGGGGCGAGGTTTGGGAATCCCTCGTGTCACGAAATAAGTTTTATTAGTAATACCCTATCACCTAATTAAAATAATAAAAGGATTGAGTGTTGCATGTTGATTGTGTATGTTGTGTGTTTGTGCTTTTACCTTTATACTTATGCATAGAATGTTAGCTAACGGTTTTATATCGCTTGTAGATGCCTTGCAGGTTAAGACAGTTGTAGAGAGATCCGGAGGGAATGGTTAGCCGGGTCCACGTACATATTTAGTTAGGGACAGGATGTCTTATGTTCTTCTTATGTGTCATTTTGGCACCTTTGCTTTGTAAGGCTGATACATATTCTTCATGTATATATTGTTTAAAGTTTTCAAATATTTTAAATACTTTTGTGCCTTGTTGTAAGATCCAAGTTAATTTGTTGTCAAACTAAGGTCGGGACCCATTGTGAGGTCCTAACCAGTAGCTCCCGAGTTCTCAAAATTTGGGGTGTCACAATATGGTATCAGAGCATGGGTTGGCAACAATGTCACTTGAAATCTTTTGAAAGACCAAATGTATAAAATAACTAGAACCCGAAAGGGGTCTAAAATTTTCAAATCGGATTTCTGTTTTTACACACATGCATAGTCGGGTTGTTGGGTTAGTAGTACGTCGGACCACCATCGCTCTCCGTGGATCTCTGCAACTTAGGTCGATAGGAGTGAGTACATAGACTTTTTACGAGGTTTACTATTATATATTATATACATGTGTATGCTTAGCTTGTTAGTATCCTAAAGGATATTTTATATCCTTTAGTCGTGATATCACGAAGCGATTATCGCCTCCTGATAAATCAGTAGCGGACTTGAAGGGTCTCCAAAACGAGGCAATGGAGTCGGACCTTGAATTGAGTATTGTACTCGGGTAGGCTGCTTGGTGATCCTTAGAGAGCATCCAAAGAACAAGTGAGTAAGGAAGTAAAGTTGTGAAGATCATGTTTACCACAAGCACAATCAGATGAGGAAGAAATCCCTGAGTCAGTTCAGTTAGAAGCAATAGAAGGTCGTACAAGGAACACGGGCATACGAGGCCGAGAGACGGAATTAGAAGGACCATGCAAGAGACTATAAGAGTGTGGAGTGGAGATAACAATATTGGAACAAGACAAGTAGAATTGAGTACAACCAAGATTGTAGAATCAAGGACATTATAATCGAGGCGAATGCCCCATAGACCATTATGGGCTGGAGAAACCAGAAGAGACAGAGTGTCAATCCGGGTGTGAAAATCTAAGGTGCACGGAAAGAAGACCTACAATTAAGTGTAAAAGCGAGAAGGAAGACCCTTCAAGCATGCGGAGGTTTTGGCCTCCTCAGGCATATAAGAAGTTTGAAAGAAACCGCGACGGCAATATCAAAAGAATGGAAGCCAGTAGCAGGGTCAACGGAGTTTCATGAAGGCGATATTACCACTAACTCCAGTGAAGAAAGCTCCATGGGAGAACGGCCTTGCTAGACTCGAGAGTCCAGGGTAAACCAAATTATCACGGGAGCTAAGCCATCAACACAGATGGTCCATGCAAAAGGAACTGCAAGTGGATGATCATTACGGCCATAAGAATTTCAAAGACGCTTGTAAGCTATCGTGGAAACTTGGAATGACTATTTATGCCAAATGAATGACACAACCGGACTAGAGAAATGGAGATAGCCATAAGAAGCCGAAGGGTGGAAGGTAGAACGAACTAAAGAAGTATAAAAGGATTATTGTGAGCAACTGTTTACCTACTAGCTAAGGAAATTTTAACAGATCACAATTAACATGGAATGGAGACTTACAACTTAATGTTAGAGCAAAAGATAGACTTCACAAGCTTGAAGACGTTTTGTCTTCTTTCAAGATAAGAATTCTAAGAAGAATCACAACACCAATATCGAAAGGATCGAAGCCCGGTAACATAGTCAATAGAGATTTGGAAGGAAATATTACAAACAACGCCGATTAAGGAACCTGTGCTTGTGAGAATTGTGTGGTGGACTAAAGAGTCCAAGGTAACCCCCATTTATAACAGAACATAGGTCATCAACATAGACGGTCCCTGTAAAGGGACTACAATTGGGAGGTAATTAAAAGTCATCGGAACTACAAGACGTTTACCATCTATCGTGGAGTGTTAGGAACGACTTTTGACGTCAGGCGAATGGCACAGTGAGACTTGAGAAAGAGAGTTGTCCCAAAGAAAGCAAAAGAGTGAAAGATAAGACGAACTAAAGAAGGATAAAAGGATTAATCGAGTAGGTGATGTGCACCAAAAGTTTAATACCAATAGAGGTATGAAATTGAGATAAGTCAATTATAGACTGACCGATGTCAACCAAGGACGTGCAAGTATTGTTGGTATTGATGAGTTATGTGTCGTTAAGAAGAGATGTTTGTGACTGTGGATCTGTGGAGTAGCTTTACCGACGCCTTAGAAGATTTCCTCAAGTAGGCAACGACAACCTTCTTGGATGATTTAAAGGAATAGAGAGAAACGTTTTAAGGGTTACTTCCTGGCTAGTTCAGATTAAACTCTGGTCAAGTCAAGAAGTTTGGATCTGTGGTAGAAGAATTAAGAAAGTAAGCGAAAGGAGTTATTTTTCAATCGTTGTTTTATTTTCTTAAGACAATTAAGGAAGGTACTTGGTACTTCATCCGGTTAGGACTTATGGTATAATTGGAAGAAAGAGTTTGAAGTTAATCACTTGGGACTCACAGAAAATGTCCTTATGATTAACGAGTGACAACAGAATTATCAGAGTAGCGCAGCGGAAGCGTGGTGGGACCTAACCCACAGAGCTGGAAGCAATGGTACAGAAAAAGTGTTAAGGTCAAGATGATGGTAGCTAGGGAAATGCGTTTTGATGAGAACAAACATGAGATGGGCTATGCGGAGCGACTATAATTTGGTGAAAGAATTTTATCACCATCAAGATAGACGGGAAAGTATGTGCATGTAGGAGGTTATATAAGGGGATTAGTACCCTAATATGGATTCAAGTGAATAAGGAATGCTTGTCAGATGTGGTCAGATAACTAGTTCGGAATCCAATACGTAACGGACTATGCTAGAGTGAGTTTTCTTGATGGATTGAGGAAAGAATTAACGATGTAATAAAAGTATTGTGCATGGCCTGCACTAGAAAGCTCAAAGTGAGTAACTACCATCTTGAGTCGGAAGACATATAAGGAAAGAGCCACAAGAGTGTAATTGCTAACCGGTAATCGAGCATAGAGAAAGCATAATCTCGGGTAGAGTTTACTTGTGATGTTATATCGGAACGGATCCGAGTTGCGTTTCAAGTCAGAGCGATATTATCGGTCTGATTTACGTGGTGGAAAAGTTAACATTTATTGAGTAGATATGATCAAATGACGGTGATGAGAGATCATCTTGTGTCTAGTATCATCATTTTGGACACATCATATGCCACATAAGATGTTGGGAACTGTGTAAGAAGCTTGAGTTGAGTCAGTAATATATTAAAGATCTATAAAGATTGGACGACGTCCATAAAACGCAAAGAAGGACTACCGGATTTTTAATTGTTGAGTTATATCAAATTTAAGACCCAAAAGGAAGTAGGTGATAAATCACTAACGGAGGAAAGATCTGACGAAGTCGTATTATGGAGACAAGACCAAGTGGGTCGTGATGCGAATAGCATTGGGTACTTGGTAAGTGTTAGTGGATGTCCAAGACCTTTGGCTTGAGTGTATAGTCAGAACCTTTTCAGAAGGCCGGAAGCAAGTGGTCATAACAAAGTGAAGAAAGTTGAACAGATTATTTTCCGTAGGGTCATCAAAGGATCTAAAAAGTTTGGAAACTGAGTTTGAGATTTTCAGTTGTAGAAATACCTACCAGACAGGAGTTAGGTCATCAGATTAGAGGATCAGACAGTTGAGCCGGATATTACCGGTGAGATATCCGGTAACCACTCAAGAACGTGGTAGCAGGCGCTTGTGATATAAGTACCTGAAAAGATTTAAGATTTAGTGGTTTTATGAGAAACCGATAAGGCTACCTAAGATACGGGGATAGTAAAAGACGTAACCTTTCAAAGACCTATGTAGCGATAGTTGTAACCTCGGGAGTGACGAGTTAGGGCTTGACCTTGTATGTGTGATATTGTTTGACTACTTGTTTATTTCATGATTGAGTGCTTAGTCAGTGATGTGTGCTTTTGATAACCTTGATGTGCGGGATACTTAGATGTGGAAACGACGAGACGTTTGTGTAGTGATCAGATACACCCGTTTGGTGCCTTAAAGGCCGATCAGGATTGTCTTACCCTATGTTTCGGGACGAAACTTATTGTTAAGGGGGGATTGATGTAATACCCGGAAATTTTCTTCCAACTATTTCCGAAAGAAATCAGAACTTGACCGATTAGGACTTTTTCGGCGCTTTAGTTCTTTAGTTTGCATTCTGACATTATGTTGTCTTCTTTTAAGTTTCGGGACAAAACTTATTTTTAGGGGGTACTAATGTAATACCCGGAAATTTAATTTCCGGTAAATCCCGAGTCAACTAAAATCTTGTTATTTTATGTGAAGAGTTAATCACATAAAATATTCTTTTCCCAACTTCTGTGATTTTATGTGAAACTTAATCATATAAAATAATTCCAAAAACACTCTTGCAAGCCTTATAGTATTTGACCCATTTGACAAGCCCATGACTAAGTTATGACAAAGCCACCCGGGCCCATTTTTGACAAGATCACTTCAGCCCAACGACAAGGCAAACCGTAACAGCCTTCCACCTTCACGTACACAATAGGCTGCTGCGGCCAACCCTCGCAACCCTAGCAGTCTTGCAGCGACAGACTGTCTTCCTCGTACACGCAGGATGTACGGGTGAGCCGTTTCTCCCCTCCGTCCTCCACACAGCCACCAACTCTCCTACAGTCGACCGTCGCCGGCAAAGCCCTCTCTCCTCTCGTCGATCTCCCAACAGGCGCAAGACTCTTCTCTTCGTTCTCCAAGCGGACTCTATCATTGTCTCAATCCAGTGGACGAATGGCGCCGGGGCAACAGGTTGCCGCCCCCGTCCTTCCGCAAGCATCTGCAACCACAGCAACACCAGCGTGCCCATGGCTGCGAGCTGGTATTCGACTCCCTTCTCCTCGAGCGTGCGAGTCAAAACCATCAGTAGCGGCACCTCAGGATGGACTGCTTCCCTTCGAGCCAACAACAAGTGTAGACGCTCCTGTTTCTATCTAGACATCGATCTTCTCAGCCTTGCGAACAACAACAACAGCTGGTGTTACATCCTTCACCCTTCGAGCCATGGAGTCGAGTAAGATCCTTATCCGTCCTTCCTTAGTCCTTCTCTTTGATCAATCCTTAACATATATATGCTGATGTTAGCACCCTTTGTGTCTTCAATCCGTCCCTAACAGCCTCGAAATATAGCTTGAATAGCTGAGGCGTTTCTTGAGTTTTCAAAAGGGAAGAACAGTCAACTGCGGCCCTAGTTTTGGGTAGGTTAGACTCCACCTTTACCGCTGATTTTTGGATATGTTTTAGTCGATATTGTATAGTATAACATACTAAAATTTGAGTGGAATCCGAGCTACTGTTTGAGAGTTATTGTGTTCCAAAGTTGACGCCTCATGCAGTTTTTATAAATGTGCTGAGTGTTGGGAAAAACAGCAGGTGATGCTGTTTTGTGAGATGGTTTTGAATAGGATTTTGACCTTCTTTGCTGCTGAATTTTGGATATATTATAAGTAAGATTTTATAGTAGAACATATCAAAATTTGGGATCAATCCAGTGAGTGGTTTAGGATTTATCAATTTTCAAAGATTGGGTCGTAAACAGTTTTTTTTTTTTTCTGTTGTGCTGAAATTTCTGAAGTGTTGGAAAAACTGCTAGTTTTGTGATCCGGATTTTGGAAGTTAAACGACTCCTTTATTACTGATTTTTGGATATGTTATAGTTGGTATTTCATAGTAGAACATACTGAAATTTGAGAGGAATCCGAGTTGCAGTTTAAGAGTTATGGCGTCCCAAATAGAGACCTTGAGCAGTTTATAGGTTATGCTGAATGTTGCCTAAAACTGCTTGTGATCCAGTTTTGTGATATAGATTTGATTGAGTTATATTTCTCGTTTAGACTTGAATTTTGGATATGTCATAGTTAAGACTTCATAGTATAATATATGAAAATTTGATAGGATTCCATCGAGAGGTTTAGGAATTGTGATTTTTCAAAGTCAAGACTGTAAGTACTGTTATGGATAGTTGCTTAAATATTCGAAGTGTTAGAAAAACTGCTTGTGATGCAGTTTTGCGAGGTAGATTTGGGGGGAGGGTTATTGACCTCAGTTGGACTTGATTTTGGATATGTTGTTGATGGATAAGTATAGGAGCATGTAGTCAAAGTGGAGAGCGGTCCGTTGGGTTAATCCAGATTTAGGATATTCCGAAGTTGGGTATAAGTATAGTTTAATTTAGAAGAGTTGTGTTAGGCTTTATCTTATGCGTTTATGTTCTTGTGAGGATGTTGAGCCTAGAATTCTAAGGACTTCTAGTTGACTAGAGCGTTGTTTGATTCGGTTGCCTTGTCTTGAACAGGCGTTGTGCGTTTCCCGAGGGGAACTTGAGGGTGTGCTAATCGGTTGCTCTTGGAGACTGGTAAGTCCACGGACTTACTTAGCTGGCTTCTTATATGAGTGTGATGTGTATGAGTGGTGTTTGTTAGTTAAGATAAATAACGAAACCGGAATAGGCCGACTTTAATATATTGTATAATTGACCCAAGTGTATGATTACGGGTCGTGACATCATCTGCCTAGCTCTTGTGAGAGTCTAGGAGGTTCCCTGCGACCAGCCCAGTCCGGTAGACGGTCAAATGCATTAGTACCATTCCGCGTTGGTAAATGGGGACAGGGGCGAGGTTTGGGAATCCCTCGTGTCACGAAATAAGTATCATTAGTAATACCCTATCACCTAATTAAAATAATAAAAGGATTGAGTGTTGCATGTTGATTGTGTATGTTGTGTGTTTGTGCTTTTACCTTTATACTTATGCATAGAATGTTAGCTAACGGTTTTATACCGCTTGTAGATGCCTTGCAGGTTAAGACAGTTGTAGAGAGATCCGGAGGGAATGGTCAGCCGGGTCCACGTACATATTTAGTTAGGGACGGGATGTCTTATGTTCTTCTTATGTGTCATTTTGGTACCTTTGCTTTGTAAGGCTGATACATATTCTTCATGTATATATTGTTTAAAGTTTTCAAATGTTTAAAAACTTTTGTGCCTTGTTGTAAGATCCAAGTTAAATTGTTGTCAAACTAAGGTCGGGACCCATTGTGAGGTCCTAACCAGTAGCTCCCCGAGTTCTCGGAATTTGGGGTGTTACATCCCCTGCGCCTCCCACTGCGCCCTACCTGCGCCTCGCCTTGGGAGCTGGAAGGTGAAGAGTCTGTGTCACCGCCCCTGCGTTGGCCTTAAGGCGCCCCTACGTCTTGACATAAAAAATGTCAGGAATGCGAAAGATCAGATGTTGAAGTGCATTAAAGAGCCGCGCCAACGGAGTTGTGTAGCCGCCCCTGCGGTTCTGAAGAAGATCAACCGATTCTGCCTAAACCGCCCCTGCGGTTCCTGAAGGCCGCCCCTGCGGTTTAACGCTAGAAGCTTTACTCCGGCTGTTTACACCACCTTTATGGCATTTAAGGTGACTGTTTTAGGCCGGCTATTTACTCCTAATTAAGTGTCTTTTGTAGTATAAATAGTTCATGGCTGATTGCTAGAATCATCCATACTTTTCCCAACAAAATCCATTTCAGACTTGAGTTTTTCCATTGTAATGAGTTGCTAACTCCCTTGCTACATTGGGTAGGTTTGAAGCTGCTTTGTTACTTTGGTTGTAAGTTCTTTTTAATATAAGTTTCTATTCAGTAATGCTTTGTGTTTCCTTGATCTCCATTGTTTAATTGCATGTTAACTATTACTTAAGATTGATCACCTTAGGTTCTAAAGTGCATGTAAACAACTAGGATTAACATGTTCCGGGTTCGGGTATTTAATCTAGTAGCAACTTTAAGTAATAACGGGTTGTAATTACTTAAAGAAAAGGAACACAAAAATAAAGATAAGTTTAACGGTTTTAATCTTTTCTTTATATCCCTTAGTCTTTGTTTGAATGCTAACTTGTTATTTGTTCTTGTAGGTTTACGGAACTTTAATAAGTTAAGTTGTGTTGATGCCGGTTGGCTCAACACATATGTATGATCGAGTGGGGATAATACTTAAGAAATTATAAAAGGAACGCACCAAAGTAGCAATTGCATGCTTAAAATCAACCTAGTATAGATTCATCCATTATTGTCTTACTTGTCGCATTAATCGTTTTCATAAGTTTTTGTGCATCAATTCAACCAGACCCCCCCTTTGTGTCACTTGTCATTATAATCGATAATTGCATCTAAAACACCTTAACTCTCTTGGGTTCGACCCTTACTTAATCACTATACTTGTTCTTAGTGCTAACACGGGATTTACTTTTGATTGGGTATAGACGACCATAGAAATACCTTCGGTCAAATTTTGGCGCCGTTGCCGGGGAGTTTTTGTGTTTTATTGTTATTATTGATTATTGGTTTGAACCATTTTTATGGTTCAAACCCGTGCTACTAATTCCGGCTTTTCTTCTTTTGATCCAGAAATTGAGAGGACGCACATCCGGCAATGAAGACAACAACAACTACAACAAGAGATGGTTGACCGTACTCTTCGTCAACTTACACAGCCCACTTTGGCTCAAAACCCTCTTGCGGTCGCTATACCGGCGCTAGGGGAAGGAGTCAACTTTGTGCTTAAACCGGGCCTCATTCACTTGCTCCCATCCTTCCATGGGCTAAGTGGTGAAGACCCCATCAAGCACCTTGGGAAGTTCCACACCGTTTGTATGAGCATGAAGCCGGCCAATATTACCGAAGAACAGATCAAGATGATGGCATTCGACTTCACACTAAAAGATTCGGCAGATGATTGGTATTACGACCTTCCATCTGGGAGTATTGACACTTGGGAGAACCTTCACAAAGCGTTCTTGGAGAAATACTTTCCAACTAAAAAGACCAATAGCTTGAAGAAAGCTATAAGCAACATCGAGCAAGAGGAAACTGAAACTCTCTACGAGTACTTCGAAAGGTTTGCACGCCTCCGATCCAGCTGTCCTTTCCACGGATATTCAACTCAAGATCTAGTCTTGTACTTGTACAATGGCTTGCTAGACAATGAAAGGAGGATCGTCGATGCGGCTTGCAGAGGTAATATTCTTAACTCTACTCCTGACCTTGCTTTGGAAAAGATACATGAACTAGCGGAGGGAACTCGGAACTTTGGAAGGACCCCGGTTAAGAAAGGAGTTCATGCCATGAGTTCCGGGAAGAGCGAGATTTCCACCTAAATGGCGGAATTGAAGGAATTGGTGAAGAGGCTAACACTTATGGGAACACCGCAACAGCTCAAAACTTGTGGAGTTTGTGTTGACCCGTATCATCCAACGGACATGTGTCCACAAGTTCAAGATGACGATGCTGAAGTGAACACGATGGGTTATGGACAACCACAGCAACAAAGACCTAGGAACGATCCCTATGCACAGAATTTCATGCCAAATTGGCGTGACCAACAGAATTTTCGTTGGAGGGATCAACAAAACCAACAACAGCAGCCCCGCCAAGGTAAGTATCACTCAACTGAAGATATGTTGCAGGTTTTGACTAAACACTTTGCTACTCATGTCCAAACAACAGAATCAAGCATCAAGAACCTTGAGAAGCAGGTTGGTCAAACGGCGGAAGCCATTACAAGAAATGAAATTAGGGCCTCCGGAGGATTACCGTCACAAACGGTTATTGATAGCATGAATTATTTTCTATATTTTGGGGTTTGTTTAGACGTTTTGTCTTCAATAATCTGCATGTTTGTATGTATATTATGTGATTATATTGTCGTTTCATCTACCTTTGCGGGAATCGAGGTCTACACCTAGTTTTGTTGTAATCGTAGGTAAAATGGCACGTTTTGCATCAAAAAGGAGCAAAAGGAGCTATGGAGTCATTGGAGCTACATTCAGGAACTTAAGGAAACATCCAGGAAGCATAGCCATGGATTAGAGATTCACTTTGGACAAAATTTGAGAGATTTCACATTCAGTTGTGATTCACCTCGGTTGACTACAGGGTCACCTCGATTGAGGTGATCCAGAGAAGTCGACTCGACCGAGGCGAACACCTGGGACGCGGCGAGAATATTTTATTCTTGGCTGAGATCTTTTATCTTTGGAAAGAGGATCTTATATTTTTGGGCTTGGTTCCTGGAAGGAAGAAGATAAGATAGACCATATATTTTACCTATTTTTATGGGAAGAGATCTTTCTAAGATATCTTATCTTTGGAGAGTAATTTTCCTATAAAAAGGGTTGGATTTTTCACAAGTCCATATCATGCTATACCACCAATTATGTTTTATACACCGCTGCAGCCATACTCCAGTTGGGAGATTTGAAGAATCTTTTTGAAGGTTGAAGGAAGAAAGTCTATAGCTTTAATAACTTTTGAAGGGTTTTTGTAAGATCATCTTAGATTCCCTTCTTTGTCGATTGTCTTGTTGGATTTCTATCCAAGGAACGCTTGTTGGTTTTATAATTGATTCAGTTATGGAAGCCTTTCTCTTAAGGTTTTCTTGTTCAATTATTCTCTTTCTTCCCATATATTTGATTAATACTTTCATGATGATGAGTGGCTAATCTCTTTGTGTGATTCTAGGGTGATTGGCTGAAGGTTGTGGGAAAACAATGATAGAATAATCTTAATCACAGTAGGACCCTGAAAGTTCGAGTCTTTACCTTAACCCTAAGCATCTCGCTCAGTCGATGAATATCTCGGCCGGGGTGAAATACTTCTGACCGAGGTGACTTATCTGATCCGAAATTGAGAGTTAAGTGTTAGAGTTTGCCAAATCCTATTCTTATTATACCTTTCCTGGTTGAATGCAAGCCTAGGATGAGACTTACCCGGTAATTCCTTAGTTTGTTTACAAAAGATTATAAGTGTAGGTAATTAAGGTTTATCCTTTATTGGGGTTTGAGTGTGCTTTCATTCCATCTTTGTGAGTTAGCCTAAGACTTACCCGGTAAAGGTTGATTTTATTCCCTTAGTTGGAGTGTTAGTTTGAGGTTATAGTTCTTTATCTTAATTCCTTGAGACTTACCCGGTAATAGGAGTTACGGTTTGGGATTAGTGAGTAGTGAGACTTACCCGCTGATCTATTCCACTTTAGTAACACCTTCCCTATGCAAAAATCTCAGCTTTGTCCGCTTATCTTTAGATCTTGAGTTGGAACCACAACTAGATGCTTTAATCTCTAGAATTGCATATTTCCTTTATTGACTTTTTATCATCTTTGATTGTTTTAATTGCTTTTGTGGTTAGTGATTGCTAAAGCTTACCTATTCCGACTTTGTTTCACTATGTCCCTGTGATCGACCCCTGGAATTCCTTGTTTTTACTACGATTGACCCGTACACTGCGGGTTCGCATCCTTGTTTTAAGCTTACATCTAGGGTTATAAATTTAAAGCTTGCACACACCGTTTGGAGCGAACAAGTTTTTGGCGCCGATGCCGGGGACTTGGTCTTGACCGAGCCGGTTACGGTACGCTTTTGGGGCACTTGCCCCTATGTCTACTAACCACTCTACTTGAGTGACTTTCGCAGGTTCTTTATCAGGTTTATGCGAAGAACCCGCACTAGGAAGAAAATCGTTCTTTAGGATCCCGAACTAGAAAAGACATATAAATGACGCTTAAGAGAAGCAAAGATGGCCATCCAAGACAATCGCGATCTTGAGGCCGAATTGAAAGAGGCGTTAGAACAGCTACGCCTCAATAGAGAAGAACTGAGGCAGGAGAAAGAAGAAACTCGCACCAGGACTGAAGCGATCGAAGCAGATATGGCAGCCTTACGAGACCAATATCTACTTCGACCGAGGGAAGATCCAGTTCCCGACCCTTGACCGGTGCAGATCCCAGTTCCAGATCCTTGGCCGAGGCAGGTACCAATACCTGACGCCCCGGCCGAGGTACTTCCACCTCGGATGCCAGTCCGAGGCGCTCTTTTTGCAGGAATCCCGCAAACCCTAGGTCAAAGGATGGACCCCAATCAACAACTGAGGCGTCTAGGAGTTAACCTAGGAGATCCAGCGGACCATGACTACGAACTTTGACCGCAAGTTCTTTCCATGATTCGCCAATGCTAGTTCGGAGGGCTAGAGAAGGAATCTCCGCATCAACATCTTCAAAACTATGAGATCTTGATGGAGACCTTGAGACCCTCAAGAATAGAAAACAACAACTACAAGCTAAGACCTTTTTACTTTTCTTTAAAAGATAGAGCTCTTACTTGGAATCAATCTCTTCCTTCAGGAAAAATTAGCACTTGGGAGGAGATGACGACGAAATTCTTGACTAAATTCTTTCCCCCCTCTAAGACCGCTGAAATGAGAGGGAAGATTAATGCATTCATCATGAAGGACAAGGAGAGCTTGTCCAAGTCATGGAAGAGGTTTAAAGATATTCTATTGGATTGCCCACATCATGGGATTCCAAAGATAGAGTTGTTGAAGATATACTTCAAGGGACTGGACGGAAGCACCCAGTTCAACCTCCAACTATTATCCGCCGGTACCTTTATGGACATGGCGATTGACGAAGCTTGGGACTTTATCGAGAAGCAAGCTTTGCATATGGAGAAATATACCCACCAAGGAGCTGAAGGTGGAGTTAAAAGAGTTAAGTTCCATGATGCTCCGCCTAACAACAATCAACTCACGTCTTTGAAGAATGACGTGAAGCAATTGAAGGAACTCTTGGTTGCTCAAACCAAGAAGGATGATCAAGGACCAAGGAATAACAACAATGGATACCGTAACAACAACAATGGATACAGTAACAACAACAACGGTTCCCGGAACAACAACTACAACAACAATAGAGGATCCAACAGCAATAATTGGAGGGCGAACAACCAAAATTCTGGTAACAATCATTCTAACTCCAATTCTAACGATTCCTCTAATCCTTTCCTCTCTTCCCCTTCTTCTTCTTCTACTCCATAAAGAGCCAGGGGTAAGGATCAAGTTCGTCCCAGCTGGAGGCCATCTTGATCAAGCTTAGTGCTATGGAGACATCCATGACTTCATTTTCGATGGCCCAAAAGGCCTTTGAACAACACCTTGCTAGTAGGGCGAATGAAGCGCCAAGAGATCCAGGGAAGCTTCCAGCAAGAACGGAAAGCAACCCTAAGGGCCAGATTATGGCCATAACTATGAGGAGTGGACTGAAAACTACAGATCCAATGCCTCGGTCGGGGCCAGTACCGACGAAAACCACCTCGGTTCAGGTTCAGTCGAAGAACACTTCGGCCGAGATGCCAACCGAGGTGGAGCCACAGAAAGCAGAGGGGAAAACTGAAGTTTATATTCCACCTCCTGCATACAAACCACCACTTCCATTCCCCCAGTCGAGGGTCAGAGCACATCTAGACAAGCACTTTGGTAAGCTCCTTGACTTGATGAATAAACTACACATTAACATTTCTTTCCTTGATGCTATTCTAGGGATGCCCGCCTATGGGAAGTTCTTGAAAGAGATCCTATCAAGGAAGAGGAAACTGGAAGACTTTGGTGAAGTAAGGATGACATCTAAATCCTCGGAGCTTATTCAAATCATGAAGGAGAAGATGCCACCTAAGTTGAGAGATCCCGGCTCATTTTGCATTCCCATTCAAGTTGGGGATGTCACTTGTGAAGCCTTGTGTGATCTAGGAGCCAGCGTGAGCATCATTCCGCTGGAGCTATGTGTGAAGATCGGAATTGGAGAGCCCAAGCCGGTGAAGATTCGACTATACATGGCGGATCGCTCCATTACCCATCCCGTGGGCAGTTTGGAAGACGTTCCGGTTAAGTTAGGTAACTTCTATTTACATATAAACTTTGTTGTACTTGACATTCCCGCAGATTATCCTGTTCCTATCATTCTCGGGAGGCCATTTCTAGCAACTTCGGGTTGCAACGTGGATTGTAAGAACGCCAAGTTGAAATTCAACGTTGGTGGAGATGAAGTGGAGTTCGCATTACTTGCGGCCATGAAGGGAGAGCAGCTAGGAGATGATATCTTCAGCATCTATGATGAAGAAGAATCAAGAGAATTGGTGAGCTCTATCCTTATTAACGATCCACTTGAAAGAGTTATTAGTTTCAGTTTAATGGAGGAAGGTATAGATGCTTCTTGCGATGGAGATATACGGAGCTTGAAGGCACTGGAAGAAGATCCAAGAGCTAAAACTGAGAAACTAATCCAGGAGACGAAGATCTCCAGTTTCGGTTCCAGTTACAGTACCTCGACCGAGGCACTTTCTGGACCGAGCGAGGCGACTGAAGAACATCTCGGTCAACGCCTCTGCGCCTCAACCGAGGTCGAAGGCGAGATGATGTCAACTGAGACTGCTGAAAATAACAAACTTCTTACTCCTTTCTCTAACATTCATCCTCACTTGGTGGAACATTCTATTCACCAACTTTGTGATAATAAAGGACCTTGGTATGCTGATATTGTGAATTATCTTGTTTGCCAGGAAATACCGCCCGGATTGACGTACTCCCAAAAGAAGAAATTCTTCAAGGACGTATGCCATTACTACTGGGATGAGCCGCTACTATACAAGCGCGGGCCGGATGGGATGCTTCGAAGATGCATTCTTGAAGATGAAGTTAATAGCGTCATACGGCATTGTCATTCACTTCCTTGTGGAGGACATGCTAGCACCTATAAGACATGCGCTAAGATATTACATTCCGGTTTCTTTTGGCCTATATTATTTAAAGATGTGCAATCGTTTGTTATCTCTTGTGATGCATGCCAAAGAACAGGAAATCTATCTAGGAGAAACGAAATGCCACTTAATAACATTCAAGAGGTGGAAATCTTTGATGTATGGAGGATAGACTTCATGGGACCTTTACCATCCTCAGGAGGAAACCTCTATATTCTTTTAGCGGTTGATTACGTCTCTAGATGGGTTGAAGCCATTGCTTCTCCCACTAATGACGCCAAGGTGGTTGTGAAGTTCTTAAACAGGACTATCTTTCCACGTTTTGGAACTCCACGTATCATCATCAGCGATGGAGGGACGCATTTCATCAACCGGAAGTTTAAAGCACTTCTATCGAAGTATGGGGTTACCCACAAGGTAGCAACCCCTTATCACCCTCAAACTAGTGGACAGGTCGAGATCTCGAATAGAGAAATTAAAGCAATTTTGGAGAAGACCGTCTCTAGGACGAGGAAGGATTGGTCCATGAAATTGGACGACGCTCTTTGGGCCTATAGGACCGTATTTAAGACTCCCATTGGTACCACCCCTTATAATTTGGTATATGGGAAGTCTTTTCATTTGCCCGTTGAGTTAGAACACAAAGCATATTGGGCGATCAAATGGTTGAACTTCGACATTAAGGAAGCCGGCGAGAAGCGGCTATTGGATATCAATGATATGGAGGAGCTGCGTTTGAACACTTATGAAAATGCCAAAATCTATAAAGAAAGGACGAAGAGATGGCATGACAAGCGTATCATCCCTAAGGAGCTTAAAGAAGGAGACTTAGTTCTACTCTTCAACTCCCGCCTCCGCCTCTTTCCGGGTAAGTTGAAATCTAGATGGACCAGACCTTATGTTGTGAAACATGTTTTTCCTCATGGTGCAGTTAAGATATGGGGCGAAACGAGTGGAAGCTTCAAGGTCAATGGTCATAGACTCAAGAAATATAAACCGGAAGTTCCGGTTGAGGAGGTTGCACCACTATACCTCGTATGAGAGACGCCGTTTGGTCCAGCTAGCGACCTTAAATCAAGCGCTTCTTGGTAGGCAACCCAAGGTATTGCTTTCTTTTCCCTTTTTCTAGTCTAGCGTAGATAGTTTGCTTTTGCTTTGCTTTGTTTTGTTTTTGGCATCCTAGACAGACAACAGGTGACATCTAAGGAAGGAGTACAAACCAGGAGCATAACTGGAAGGATAGAAGTTCGAGAATTTGAGAAGACGAAGTTTGACTGAGGCACATCTCGGTTGCTGTCAAAGCACCTCGACCGAGATGATTCTTGAGCAACCGAGGCGACTAGGGTTTCTAAAGATCCACCTTGGTCCGTACCACCTCGATCCAGTCGAGACCACCTCGACCGAGGTGACAGCAGTTCCAAAAAGGGTATAAAAGGGGGGCTGAATTTCTCTCTCCTCCTTTACCTTCTCCTCGACCGCGGCAGCCATTTCGCCTCGCTTCGCCATTCTTCGCTCGTTTTCAACGATTCTTACTTCCAAATTGCAAAGAAAGGATAGAAGATCCCAGTGCAAGTGTCAATCTGCAAGAAAAACGAATCAAATCGACCGAATCAAGGTAAAATCAGAAAAAACCCCAATCTCGCTTTCTCCACTGATTTCCTTCGATTTGGGCTTTGGTTGCCCCTTCATTTGCTGAGAAACAGATTAAATACCCCATAGGAACCAGTTGTAGTGATTTTGGGGGAACAAAACTGGATTTTTGAGGAAATTCGTCGCGCAGTTATTCGCCTCGGTCCAGTCGGCCTGTGCCTCGGCCGAGGTGTTCTTGAGATTTGTCAGGCCGACCGAGGTGATCTGACAGTTTGTTGAGAGATGAGTTCAGATAGACAGCTAGTCCTGAGGGACAGATCCTCTCCTTCCCCTTCTTCTTCTTCCTCTAGACCTATTAGACCGGTGATCCACGAGAGACTCTAGGTCGACTATGACCGCATCGCGGCCCGTCCAGTGATTGCACCGCGGTTCCTGGACATTTCAGCTTTTGATTGTCTCCATGTGGATGGAGATTTGAGACGGATGATTTTGATGGTAGGGCTAGATCAGTTTACTGAGATCCGCGCACCTGCCTACTTAGAGTCTACTTTGGAGTTCATCAGCTCCTTCACCTACCTTCCCGCAGAGCGTTCTGTGAAGTACCGGTTGATGAACCGGAACTTCTTAGTTCCCTTAGAGTACTGGAGAGACATCTTTGATTTCCCGGCTCCGACTGATGTTGATTTTCCCTCCCGAGCTGTAGTTAGGGAGTTCTGGGGTCAGATTGCTCATGTAGTTGAGCACGCAGATAGATGGCGCCCTGGAGACTCCAGGGAGCGTATTATTTTTCACCTAACATTTAGCTTAGCTCACCGGATTTTTAGTGAGACACTTCTGGCGCGTACTGAGACGCCCCAGAAGGTCAGACAGGGGGAGCTTTTCAGCCTTTACTGAATGGTGACTGGAGGGATCCTAGACTTTGGCTTGATGTTGGCAGAGGATCTGCACAAGATCAAGGCCAAAGCGAAGGGGGATATCTGTTGCGGAGGCATCGTGACTCACATTGCGAGTTACCAGGATATGGATCTCAGAGCATGTACCATGGTGGCGGCTGCCAAGCTGCTAGGACTTCAGGAGATGATCACTCGGCGGATACTGGTTCCCCGAGGACTTACTACACCGTATGTAGCCATGCCATGGGAGCCGACTACACCACAGGGGATCAGATGGTCACCCTAGTTTTCAGTTTACGATCCTCACTACTGGCAGACTGCTTGGATCCCATTGATGGAGGATGCTAGAGAGGTAGCAACTGCACCAACTGAGAAGGATGAGGTGGAGGAGGACACTGCTGCTGATGATGATAGAGATGGTGGAGTTCCTATGGATACAGGGACCGATACTGTTGGGACGAGTGCGCCGGTCATTGACTTAGACGATGACGATACTGAGACCGCGCCAGCTGCATCACCAGTGAGACCTGCTAGGCGTAGGGTACGCCGACAGAGAGATCCAGAGGCTCACCGTCGGATCGATGATCTGACGGATCAGATGATAGACTCATATGCTGCCCTTTCTGTGGACATCCATGAGAGATTTGTTGACCAGCGCTGAGAGTTAGACCGTATCACTCATCAGATGCTAGAGAGCCAGCGCTATCAGCGTTAGATGATGGAGATCCAGTTTCAACAGACTATGGTTTATCCATTTGACCCATCCCAGTATCCGTACATGCCACCACCACCACCACCGGATCGCGATCATTGAGAGCTTGCAGGATTTTCTTTCTTATTTATTATGCAGCTCAGCTTTATGTCCGGTGAGTACTTTATTTCCTTTAGACTTATTCTGACCCACTGGGACAGTGTGTCCCAAGTATGGGGTGTTTATGTATTTTATTGACTTATGTGATGTTTGACTCGACATTTTCGGATATTTATGCTTTATTTTGCTTCTATGGTTTTATCTGAGATTACATGCATACATACAGCTTATTTGATTGAGAAAAACGTCAAAACTGGACAGAAATTTTTTTTTTTTGACCTCGACCGGGACAGTTCTGGCCAAGCAAGGTACTTCACCTCGGTTGACCTAGAACACCTCGACCGAGGTGGTTTAACTGAGAGTTTTCGAGACGTTTTGTGCTTCTTATCTGGATATGATCTCAGTGAAGATCTTGTTTGCTGACTGGTTTTGAAATCTTTATGTGTTTGAAAGGTTTTATGATATGTTTAAGTTGCTAAATACTTTGTTTGAAATTTTTGGCATGTTTAATACTTTGTTTTTATCCAAATTATGTTGAATTTGAAGGTTGACACCACATTATGAGTTCTCTCACTTTCTTCCTGGAAAGACCAAGACAATTCATTCTTCTCTCTTCTTCTTCTTGATCATGCTTAGCCCCTCATATACATTTTTGCCTCCCTTTACCTATCCGGGAATTTGGAAGCAAGCAAAGTGGTGAAAGCAAGTGAAGTAAAAGTTGAGAAGTTGGGTGGAAGTGAAAGTGTTAGAAAGCAATAAATAGGTTTGGGGAAGTTAATCATGATGATGAGTAACTCGGCACCATTCACATAGCCGGGTGTTTGTGTCTTGCCAAAGTCGGATTGAGCGATATTCCTAACGGGTCATGGTATGTGCATCAAGGGTTTAATGCATCTCAAGAAATTGATGATTGCTGATTTCCTAGGCTTCGGTTATTGTGCACCTCTGTCAATGCATCCCAAAAAGTAAAGTGAAAAAGAAAAAAGTGTGAAATAAGCAAAGCTTATTGGTTGAAGATGTTGAAAGTCAAAGTGAAAGTGAAGTTATCCTTTTCCCAGATTCTAGCACCACATTACCTCATATATATCCCTACCCTACACGTTTCTTGACCTTTCTTTTAGGATGCCCTTGAGACCTCGAGCTTGTTGATTGACTTAGTGGTTTAAACTGGATTATGCATGATTAATTTCGATAATTATGACTTATTATTCATTCTATGATTTTATGCAAAGATGAACAACATTCTTATATTTATAAAATGTTTTGATCATATTTTGATTTTTCAATAAAGTATTCTCTTAGAGTGATCTATGATTGTAGCACACCATAAAAATGTTTTTGAAAGATTTTTTCATTGATCTTTGTGACTTATAATCCATTCTATCTTGTATTTTATATGCGGAACTTGCTTGGGGACAAGCAAGGGCTAAGTATGGGGTATTTTGATAGCATGTATTATTGTCTATATTTTGGGGTTTGTTTAGACGTTTTGTCTTCAATAATCTGCATGTTTGTATGTATATTATGTGATTATATTGTCGTTTCATCTACCTTTGCGGGAATCAAGGTCTACACCTAGTTTTGTTGTAATCGTAGGTAAAATGACACGTTTTGCATCAAAAAGGACCAAAAGGAGCTATGGAGTCATTGGAGCTACATTCAGGAACTTAAGGAAACATAGCCATGGATTAGAGATTCACTTTGGACGAGATTTGAGAGATTTCACATTCAGTTGTGATTCACCTCGGTTGACAACAGGGTCACCTCGACCGAGGTGATCCAGAGAAGTCGACTCGACCGAGGTGAACACCTGGGACGCGGCGAGTATATTTTATTCTTGGTTGAGATCTTTTATCTTTGGAAAGAGGATCTTATATTTTGGGGCTTGGTTCCTGGAAAGAAGAAGATAAGATAGACTATATATTTTACCTATTTTTATGGGAAGAGATCTTTCTAAGATATCTTATCATTGGAGAGTAATTTTCCTATAAAAAGGGTTGGATTTTCCACAAATCCATATCATGCTATACCACCGATTGTGTTTTATACACCGCTGCAGCCATACTCTAGTTGGGAGATTTGAAGAACCATTTTGAAGGTTGAAGGAAGAAAGTCTATAGCTTTAATAGCTTTTGAAGGGTTTTTGTAAGATCATCTTAGATTCCCTTCTTTGTCGATTGTCTTGTTGGATTTCTATCCAAGGAACGCTTGTTAGTTTTATAATTGATTCAGTTATTGAAGCCTTTCTCTTAAGGTTTTCTTGTTCAATTATACTCTTTCTTCCCATATATTTGATTAATACTTTCATGATGATGAGTGGCTAATCTCTTTGTGTGATTCTAGGGTGATTGACTGAAGGTTGTGGGAAAAACAATGATAGAATAATCTTAATCACAGTAGGACCCCTGAAAGTTTGAGTCTTTACCTTAACCCTAAGCATCTCGCTCAGTCGATGAACATCTCGGCCGGGGTGAAATTCTTCTGACCGAGGTGACTTATCTGATCCGAAACTGAGAGTTAAGTGTTAGAGTTTGCCAAATCCTATTCTTATTATACCTTTCCTGGTTCAATGCAAGCCTAGGATGAGACTTACCTGGTAATTCCTTAGTTTGTTTACAAAAGATCATAAGTGTAGGTAATAAAGGTTTATCCTTTATTGGGGTTTGAGTGTGCTTTCATTCCATCTTTGTGAGTTAGCCTGAGACTTACCCGGTAAAGGTTGATTCTATTCCCTTAGTTGGAGTGTTAGTTTGAGGTTATAGTTCTTTATCTTAATTCCTTGAGACTTACCCGGTAATAGGAGTTACTGTTTGGGATTAGTGAGTAGTGAGACTTACCCGGTGATCTATTCCACTTTAGTAACACCTTTCCTATGCAAAAATCTCAGCTTTGTCCGCTTATCTTTAGATCTTGAGTTGGAACCACAACTAGATGCTTTAATCCCTAGAATTGCATATTTCCTTTATTGACTTTTTATCATCTTTGATTGTTTTAATTGCTTTTGTGGTTAGTGATTGCTAAAGCTTACATATTCCGACTTTGTTTCACTAAGTCCCTGTGATCGACCCCTGGAATTCCTTGCTTTTACTGCGATTGACCCGTACAATGCAGGTTCGCATCCTTGTTTTAAGCTTACATCTAGGGTTATAAATTTAAAGCTTGCACACACCGTTTGGAGCGAACAGTTATAAACCCATAAGGCAGGCAGGAAGATGTTCAAACATAGAGGAAGAGTCCTTACATGGAGGCAACGACGTAAAACAAAGGCGCTAATTCGGGAGGCAACCCGAAGGAATAAGAAGAGGAGCTTCTGTCCAGAAAACCGCCCCTGCGGCTCTAAAACCCGCCCCTGCGATGACACCCCTGGCCAATGCCACCCCGGCGCTGGGCCTACGTCTGCTCACGTAGGTCACCGCCCCCGCGGTGCCAACCCTACGCCCCTGCGGCTTCCAACCTTGACACGCACCCTCAGCTCCAACCCCGGCGCTGAGGCTGTGTACCCTCTCTCTCTTGTCACCGCCCCCGCGGCGACACACAACACCCCTGCGGTACAGTTAAGGAAAGAAAAAAAATACACTTCCCAAAAATAACCTACATCTACCACCTTCTACACTCCCTCTCCATTCACTCTTCGTAACCTAGCCGCCTCACCCCCCCCCCACGCCCTTGCACCCTCCGGAAAATCTCGCCACAACCTTTTCGTGCCCTTGCGCCACCTCCGGCAACCTAGCAACGCCACCCCTTTTTGCAAACGCAAACAATCGCCACCACATACACTCAATCTTTTCACCCCTCCTCCACTACCCCACCTCCGGCAACGTCTGGGGCAGCAAGGAAGACGTCGGAAAAGCCCCATCATCACCACCTTCGTCGAACGACCAAATCGCCTTCTACTCTTCGCCCGCACCTGCGCCTCTTACAGCCGCCCCTGCGGATATTACGACAAAAGGTTCGTCTCTTGATCAAATTGCTGAACTTTCTAACTCTTTCACTTAATCAATTGCAAGAAATGGAACCACAAAGGAAATACAATTTGACGGAAGGTTAGAAGGATCGGTATAGGATTGCTCAAAGCCGGGAGGTGCATGCAACCCGGTTCCTTGATGTTTCCACCTTGGAAAATCTAAGGATGTTGGAGAGTATGCAGGAATTTCTAAACAATGCCATATTGGGTGAGTTTCTGATAAAGAACGCTCCAACACACCCCGACCTCAGCAGACAGTTTATAGCCACATTCAAAATGGAGACGAAAGACCAATTGTGTACTGGACTTTCATTCAAGTATAACAAGAAGAAGTACACATTGGACTACACCCAAATACAGGAGGCATTAGGGGTGACCATAGCAGCTTCTGATGACTGGATGAAACCTATTCCGACGCCTGATTTGTTTGAATTTTGGCAGGCCGCCACTCGGACTGAGTTTCATGCAAGAGGTGAGTACGCAAACAAATTCAATCACCCTTGTTTAAGGCTCATCTCAAAGGTCTTCATGAGTGTCTTCTGTGGACACAAGGAAGAGAATAAGGTCGCTCTTAAGGACCTTCCACTTCTATACGCTTGCGTTCCCAACGAGTTTGTGCCAGATTGGGCATATCTTTTCCTTACCGCTTTAAAGCGGATTAGGAAGAACGAGCCTCGCGACATCGTTGGAGGAGGAATCATATCCCTATTAGATGCACGAGTGATGGATCTTCCTCCATTGGAAGAAGGTTTGGAAGCACCCTTATACACCGAAGGATTATTGAGGAGGTGCAGGCTCCTCAAGAGAGACGAGGAGCATCAGTTGTGGATCTCCCTTGCAGATGGGAGTCACATCACATATCTGCCCCGTCGACTCCCATTGGGAGAAGAGCTCTTCGACCTATATATACCGGCTGACCCTGTCCCTCCGTGACGGCGTCAAGTTGATATTGTTGGGAGCTATGCAGCCGACTCTAGTAGGGCCCACACCACTGATGAGGACATGCCGACGGTGGGACACGACAGTCAGACCATGGAGAGTCTGCAGGATCAGATGGCAGCTTTGACTACACAGCACCAGGCATGGCAGACCAAGTATCAACGGTCCATGCTTGAGCAGCAGCAGGCGTGGCAGTCCAGCTTCGCCTACTCCATGACCACTCACTTTGACCGCCGTCAGGATGCTTGGCAGGCGGCTCATCAGCAGCAGTTGGAGACTTAACAACTAGCTTGGCAGGCTTGCTATGAGACTTCATTTCGAGAGAGGATGGAGGCTCAGGAGGGCCGGATTGACACCCTTCACCGCCGCCAGGAGCATTTCTTCCGCAACTTCCCTTACCCGCCGGGGGAGGGTCCAGGTGGTCCATCCGGACCACCCCAGTGAGGGGTACATTTCTTTCCCTTCTCCCACATTTATCTTTGACTCATTTTCACTTTGAGGACAAAGTGTACTTCAAGTATGGGGGAGGGATATTTCATTGCTTGTACAGTTTATTGAGTAGTTTTTGTCATTTGTTTTTGCATTGTTAAATTCAGTTTCATTCAAAAAAAAATAAAAAGCCAAAGAAGTGAAAAAAGGCATGAAAATCCTTGGATAAACGAAAACCCGAAAGGGCGGTTTAGATAAAAAGAAGGTAGTCCGACCAACCTTAGGTTGGTGCAAAATTTGACTTAAGGGATGTGAGCTTAAGTGAGAAAAGAAGAAGAGTGGCAAGGTGAAAACCCGAAAGGGCGCCTTGGCAAGATGAGCGACACCGAGTGTAGGTTTCCCTTCCGGTGTTTTGGCGACATAAGAAGGGGAGTCATAAGGAGGTTGTCCGGGTAGGCCACTCTTGGAGCGATAAGGATGGTAGTATCTCTTTTTCTCACATTTCCTCTCTTTTCCTTCTTTCTTTCTTGGCTTTTCAATTGTTTTCTATTATTTTTCTGCGTACTCATGCTTCCTGAGGCCTTTGAGTCTAGTTGATGACATTTGTTTTTACTCAGGACGAGTAAAACGTCTAAGTATGGGGGAGTTTGATAAGTGATGGAATCACTATCAATTAGGGTAGTTTTTAGAGTCTTTTCATTGCATTAGTTTTGGTTTATGCTACTAACTCCTTGGTCCAGAAGAAGAAGATCAAAAGAAGCTAAAAAAGGAGTTATAAGCACATAGGAGTGAAGGTCGATCACGAAGCAAAGCTTCTGCTGCCTTACCACCCCTGTGGGTCCTTGCAGCCGCCCCTGCGGTGACTTGTCTTGACGAGACGAAGACCAGCTTCCCTGCGCCTCCCACTGCACGCTGCCTGCGCCTCGCCTTGGGAGCTGGAAGGTGAAGAGTTTATGTCACCACCCCTGCGTTGGCCTTAAGGCGCCCATGCGCCTTGAAATCAGAAACGTCAGGAAGGCGAAAGGTCAGACGTTGAAGTGCATTAAAGATCCGCTCCAGCGGAGTTGTGTAGCCGCCCCAACGGTTTTGAAGAAAATCAACCGATTCTGGCTAAACCGCCCTTGCGGTTCTTGAAGGCCGCCCCTGTGGTTTAATGCCAGAAGCTTTACTTCGGCTGTTTACACCACCTTTCTGGCATTTAAGGTGGCTGTTTTAGGCCGGCTATTTACTCCTAATTAAGTGTCTTTTGTAGTATAAATAGTCCAAGGCTGATTGCTAGAATCATCTATACTTTCCCCACAAAATCCATTTTAGACTTGAGTTTTTCCATTGTAATGAGTTGCTAACTCCCTTGCTACATTGGGTTGGTTTGAAGCTGCTTTGTTACTTTGGTTGTAAGTTCTTTTTAATATAAGTTTCTATTCAGTAATGCTTTGTGTTTCCTTGATCTCCATTGTTTAATTGCATGTTAACTATTACTTGAGATTGATCACCTTAGGTTCTAAAGTGCATGTAAACAACTAGGATTAACAGGTTCTGGGTTCGGGTCTTTAATCTAGTAGCAACTTTAAGTAATAACGGGTTGTAATTCTTAAATAAAAGGAACACAAATATAAAGATAAGTTTAACGGTTTTAATCTTCTCTTTATATCCCTTAGTCTTTGTTTGAATGCTAACTTGTTATTTGTTCTTATAGGTTTACGGAACTTTAATAAGTTAAGTTGTGTTGATGCCGGTTGGCTCAACACATATGTATGATCGAGACGGGAGATTAGTTAAGAAATTATAAAAGGAACGCACCAAAGTAGGAATTGCATGCTTAGAATCAACCTAGTGTAGATTCATCCATTATTGTCTTACTTGTCGCATTAATCGTTTTCATAAGTTTTCGTGCATCAATTCAACCAAACCCCCCCTTTGTGTCACTTGTCATTATAATCGATAATTTCATCTAAAACACCTTAACTCTCTTGGTTTCGACCCTTACTTAATCACTATACTTGTTCTTAGTGCTAAGTCGGGATTTACTTTTGATTGGGTATAGACGACCATAGAAATACCTTCGGTCAATATCCCAATGGTCTATGAGTTTGTAGATGTTTTTGTTGAGCCGTCTAGGTTGCCGCCTCAGAGGAGCGTGGACTTCAGTATCGAGTTAGATCCTGGTACGAGACCCATCTCGAAGGCCCCATATCGTATGGCGCCTGTCGAGATGTTAGAGCTGAAGAAGCAACTCGAGGAGTTGACTGAGAAGGGCTTCATCCGCCCTAGCGTATCCCCCTGGGGAGCACCTATCCTCTTCATGCGGAAGAAGGATGGATCGTTGAGATTGTGTATCGACTATAGAGAGCTGAACAAGGTGACCATAAAGAACAAGTATCCACTGCCTCGTATTGATGATCTACTTGACCAGCTTTAGGGAGCGAGAGTATTCTCCCGGAATGACTACAATCAGGATATCACCACTAGAAGGTGAGGGAGCAGGATGTACACAGGACGGCATTTCGTACCCGTTATGGACACTACGAGTTTGTAGTGATGCCATTTGGGCTGTCGATTGCCCCAACAGTTTTCATGGAGTTGATGAACAGTATCTTCATAGACTTCCTTGATCATTTTGTGGTGGTCTTCATTGATGACATTCTGGTTTACTAGGTACGGTGCGTAGATAGACCGATGGACATTCATTGGCTTGACCGTAGCGACACAGATTCATAGCAGAGAGGAGCATGCCGGTCATCTGAGGACGGTTTTGCAGATCTTGAGTGATAGAGAGCTGTATGCCAAGCTCTCTAAGTGCGAGTTCTGGATGTCAAAGGTTGTCTTCTTAGGCCATATTGTCTCAGTCAGTGGGATCATGGTTGATCCGGCGAAGATTAAGTCTGTTGCTGCATGGACAATACCGACGAACGTCAAGGAAGTGCATAGCTTTCTTGACCTAGCCGGTTACTACAACGCTTCGTGGAGGGATTTTATGTGATTGCCCATCCACTCACGAGTCTTATGAGAGAAGACTACCAGATTTGTGTGGTGATAGGTGATGGAATCACTATCATTTAGGATAGTTTTAGTGTCTTTTTATTGCATTTGTGTCGGTTTATGCAACTAACTCCTTGGTCTAGAAGAAGAAGACTAAAAGAAGCTAAGGAAGGATTTATAAGCACTTAGGAGTGAAGATCGTTCATGAAGCAAAGCTTCTGTTGCTTCACCGCCCCCGCGGAGCCTTGTCATCGCCCCTGCGGGTAACACCTTACTCCGGAGCGTTCCCCGCGCCTTCGCCAGCGCCAGCCACGAAGACTGTCACCGCCCCTGCATCAACCCTTGGCGCCCCTGCGGTGACTTGCCCTGAAGAAGCGAAGACTAGCGCCCCGGCGCATTCCCCTGTGCCTTTGCCTGCGCCTCAACTTGGGAGATGGAAGGTGAAAAGTCTGTGTCACCGCCCCTGCGTTGACATCAGGATGCCCCGGCGGCTTGGCATCAGAAACGGCAGGAAGTTGAAAGGTCAGACGTTTGAAGAGCATTAAAGATCCGCCCCTGCGGAATTGCCTAGCCGCCCCTGCGGTCATGAAGAAGATCAAGCATTTTTGCCTTCACCGCCCCTGCGGAGCTGATGGCCGCCCCTGCGGTTCAACGACAGAAGCTTTACTTTGGTTGTTTACACCACCTTTATGGAATTAAAGGTTGTTGTTTTGGGTCGGCCATTTACTCCTATTTAGTGTCTTTTGTAGTATAAATAGGCCTTGGTTGATTGCTAGAATCATCCAACTTGTTATCCATCATCTTCCACTTAGTAACAAATTTTCATTCCATTGTAATGAGTTACTAACTCCCTTGCTACATTGGGTTGGTTTGAAGTTGTGTTGTTACTTTGGTTGTAAGTTTCCTTTAATATAAGTTTTCATTCAGTAATGCTTTGTGTTTCCTTGATCTCCATTGTCTGATTGCATGATTTACTATTACTTGAGATTGATCGCCTTAGGTTCTAAAGTGCATGCAAAGAATTAGGATTAAAAGGTTCCGGGTTCGGGTCTTTAATCTAGTAGTAAACTTTAAGTAAAAATGGGTTGTAGTTACTTAAAAGAAAAGGAACACAAATATAAAGATAAACTTAACGGTTTTAATCTTTTCTTTATATCCCTTAGTCTTTGTTTGAAAGCTAACTTGTTATTTGTTCTTGTAGGTTTACGGAACAGTAACCTGTTAAGTTGTGTTGATGCTGGTTGGCTCAACACATATATATGATCGAGACAGGAGATTACTTGAAAACTTGTAAAAGGAACTCACCAAAGTAGCAATTGCATGCTTAGAATCAACCTAGTGTAGATTGAGCCCTTATTGTCTTACTTGTTGCGTTATTCGTTTTCATAATTTTTTGTGCATCAATTTAACCAAACCCCCCCTTTGTTACTTGTTTCTATAATCAATAATTGCATCTAATAAAACACCTTATCTATCTTGGGTTCGACCCTTACTTAACTACTATACTTGTTTTAGTGCTAAGTCAGGATTTACTTTTGATTGGGTATAGACGACCATAGAAATACCTCCAGTCAAATTTTGGCGCCGTTGCCGGGGAGTTTAGTGTTTTTTCTATTGTTATTATTGATTATTGATTTTAACCATTTTTATGGTTCAAACCCGTGCTACTAACTCCGGCTTTGCTTCCTTTGATCCAGAAATTGAGAGGACACACATTCGGCAATGAAGACAACAACAACTTCAACAAGAAATGGCTGATCGTACTCTTCACCAACTTACTCAGCCCACTTTGGCTCAAAACCCTCTTGCGGTCACCATACCGGCATTAGGGGAAGGAATCAACTTTGAGCTCAAGCCGGGTCTCGTTCACTTGCTCCCATCTTTCCATGGGCTAAGTGGCGAAGACCCCATCAAACACCTTGGAATGTTCCATACCGTGTGTATGAGCATGAAACCGGCCAACATTACTGAAGAACAAATCAAGATGAGGGCATTCGGCTTCACACTCAAAGATTCAGCGGATGATTGGTATTACCACCTTCCATCCGGGAGTATCGACACTTGGTAGAACCTCCACAAGGCGTTTTTGGAGAAATACTTCCCTGCCAAAAAGGCGAATAGCTTGAAGAAAGCTATAAGCAACATCGAGCAAGAGGCGAACGAAACTCTCTACGAGTACTTCGAAAGGTTTGCACGCCTCCGATCCAGCTATCCTTTCCACGGATATTCAACTCAAGATCTAGTCTTGTACTTGTACAATGGCTTGCTAGACAATGAAAGGAGGATCGTCGATGCGGCTTGCGGAGGTAATATTCTTAACTCTACTCCTGACCTTGCTTTGGAAAAGATACAGGAACTAGCAGAAGGAACCCGGAACTTTGGAAGGACTCCGTCCAAGAAAGGTGTTCATGCTGTAAATACTGGGAAGAGTGAGATCTCTACTGAGCTCGCGGAGCTGAAGGAGATGGTGAAGAGACTAACACTTATGGGAACCCCATAACAAATCTAAGCTTGTGGAGTGTGTGCTGACCCATATCATCCAACGGACATGTGCCCACAAGTCCAGGATGATGATGCTGAGGTGAACGCAATGGGCTATGGACAACCACAATAGCAAAGGCCTAGGAACGATCCTTATGCACAAAATTTCATGCCAAATTGGCGTGACCAACGAAATTTCCATTAGAGGGATCAACAAAACCAACAACAGCAGCCCCATCAAGGTAAGTATCAAACAACTGAAGATATGTTGCAGGTTTTGACTAAACACTTTGCTACTCATGTCCAAACAACAAAATACAGCATCAAGAACCTTGAAAAACAGGTTAGGCAAATGACGGAAGCCATTTCAAGGACCGAATCTAGATTTTCCGGAGGATTGCCTTCCTAGACGTTTATAACCCCCAAGGAGAATGTTAGTGCCCTAACATTAAGGAGTGGGAAGCAAATCCAACAAAAACTAGCAAAAGAATTACAAAGCAAACCTTATATCGATTTCACCGCACCCACAGCCGCCCCTGCGGTTGCAACTATGCCCAGCACCGAGCAGACACCGTCCCCGCGGCTGGATGTCCCCGCCCATGCGGTGAAAACCCCTGAGCCGCCTCTGCACATACAAGCTGACTCCCCTGCGGAAAACACAACAGAAGGTTCTACTGAGAAGGATTCTTACATCAGGCCTAACTTTCCGCCACTGTACTCTGAGAAACCACCAGCTCCTTTTTCTGAGGCCCTGAAGGAGAGAAGAATCATTGTGGACAAAGACCTCTTTGAAACTTTTTCCAAATGCGAGGTAAACATTCCCCTCCTTAAGTTAGTGAAAAGTATTCCTAAGTATGCTCGTTTCTTGAAGGAACTTTGCACTATCAAGAGTAACCAAAAGCTGAAGGGGTAACAAAAAGTACAAGTAAGTGAGCATGTGTCGGCTGTTTTCCAACGGAGAATGCCCAAGAAGTGCAGCAATCCGGGCATGGTAACCATTCCTTGTGTTATAGGGGAAACCCGCTTTGACAAAGCAATGCTTGATCTTGGTGCTTCTATCAATGTTTTACCATATTCGATTTACAAATCACTCGGCCTTGGGCCATTAATGGAAACTAGGATTGTAGTACAGCTTGCTGATAGATCTAACGTGTACCCGAAAGGGATAATTGAAGATGTATTAGTAATGGTAGACAACTTAATATTTCCTGCTGATTTCTTTGTAATGGATATGGAAAATGATTCACATGTTGCGCCCATTCTGTTAGGTAGGCCATTTCTGAAAACTGCTAAGACTAAAATTAATTATGTTAGTGGCAAATTGACCATGGAGTTTGATGGTGAAGTAGTGGTATTTGACATCTATGATGCGATGAGATTTCCTAGTGATGATAATTCTTTATGTGCTATTGACATTGTTGAACCTTTTGTGCAAGATGTTTTTGATAACTCTAATATTGATGAATTGAAAAATGTAATTGAGCATGACATTGATGGGTTTAAAACAGATTATGTATTAACATCCAGCATGAAAGAGGTCCTAGCCCAATTAGATGGGCATAAAAGGCTACCTATCTCCAATTTAGCCATTGAGCCCACCTTACTAACCCCAAGCGAAAAGATTGTTCCGTCTATAGTGCAGGCACCAGAAATAGAATTGAAGGACCTTCCGTCACAGCTCAAGTACGTTTTCCTTGGAGAACACAATACCTTGACGGTGATCATCTCCAACAAGTTGACTACCGGTCAAGAAGACAAGTTGGTGAAAGTACTGAAAGAGCACAAGACGGCCCTTGGGTGGACCATTGCGGACATCAAAGGAATAAGCCCTTCAACTTGCATGCATAGGATCTTACTTGAGGATGAAGCCAAAGCCTTTAGGCAACCTCAACAGAGGTTGAATCCTCCAATGATGGATGTGGTCAAGAAGGAAGTGTTGAAGCTCCTCCAAGCAGATATGATCTTCTCTATCTTGGATAGCACTTGGGTTAGTCCAGCCCAAGTGGTTCCAAAGAAAGGAGGCATCACCTTGGTGGAAAATCAACATGGAGAGATGGTCCCGAGCAAAACACAAACCGGATGGAGAGTTTGCATTGACTACCGCAAGCTCAACAAGGTAACTCGAAAAGACGATTTCCCATTACCTTTTATTGACCAAATGTTGGAACGTCTTGCAGGTCATCAATACTACTGTTTCCTTGATGGATATTCCGGCTATTTCCAAATAGTCATCGCACCAGAAGATCAAGAAAAGACGACGTTCACTTGCCCATTTGGCACTTTTGCGTACCGCAGAATGCCATTTGGACTTTGCAACGCACCCGGCACCTTCCAACGGTGCATGATAAGTATTTTCTCCGAATACATAGAAAATTTCATTGAAGTCTTCATGGATGATTTTACCGTCCATGGAGATAGTTTTGACGCATGTTTAGGACATTTGAAACTTGTTCTTGAAAAATGTGTTGAAACCAATTTGGTTCTTAATTCGAAAAAATGTCATTTCATGGTCGAACAAGGAATTGTACTAGGACATGTAATATCCTCAAAAGGGATAGAGGTAGATAGGGAAAAGGTTTATGTAATTCGAAATTTACCTTATCCTACTAACGTTCGGGGAATCCGATCTTTTTTTGGTCATGCAGGTTTCTACCGACGTTTCATCAAAGATTTTTCAAAGATCTCGGCACCCCTATGCGAATTGCTCAAGAAAGACATCATCTTCATTGTAGATGAGAATTGCAGGAAAGCTTTCGACACCTTGAAGGCATGTCTTACCACCGCACCAATCATCCGTTTTCCGGATTGGGAAAAACCTTTTGAAATCATGTGTGACGCGAGTTATTACGCCGTTGGAGCAGTCTTAGGACAAAAAGACGGAAGGGCTTCACATGTGATCCATTATGCGTCTATGACACTCAATGGAGCACAAAGGAATTACTCTACCACTGAGAAAGAGATGTTAGCGGTGGTTTTTGCCCTTGAGAAATTCAGGCAGTACCTACTGGGGGTAAAGGTAATTATCTTCACTGACCATGCAGCAGTTAGGTATCTCATGGAGAAAAAGGATGTAAAACCACGATTGATTCGATGGGTGCTCCTCCTAAGTGAGTTTAACCTAGAGATACGGGACAAGAAGGGGGCTGAGAACCTGGTGGCCGATCATTTGAGCAGACTAGTGAAAGAAGAGGAGGATCCAGGAAAAGGAAGAGAGATAGCTGGAAGCTTTCCAGAAGATACATTTTACAGAACTCTCTGTTGTGTAACCGCCCCCGCGCCTCACACCAGCCGCCCCTGCGGCCCAGTCTAGGCGCCCCTGCGTTATTGTCGACAGAGGTTTGTCTTAAGCTCCAGTCTATTAAACCTTGGTTTGCTGACATCGTAAACTTCATTGTCAGAAAGGAGTACCCTCCAGATTTCTAAGGCACAACGAGAGAACGTAAAAGCTGAAGCTCGACACTACGTTTGGGACGATCCTTACCTTTGGAAGCATTGTAGTGACCAAGTGATCCGACATTGCATTCCGGACAATAAGGTACAATCCTTCCTAACTTTTTGTCATTCTGAAGCACGTAGGGGGCCCTTTGGGGCAAAGAAAACTGCAAGAAAAGTTATGGATGCCGGTTTCTTTTGGCCACATATTTTTCGAGACGCTTTTGCGTTTTACAAAGTGTGTGATAGATGCCAAAGGGTAGGAAATTTTTCCAGGAGACATGAAATGCCCAATCCTCTCTTATATTTTGCGAAATATTTGACGTTTGGGGAATTAATTTCATGGGGCCGTTTCTAACTTCATTCGGGCACATATATATTTTGCTTGCGGTGGACTATGTATCCAAGTGGGTGGAAGCAAATGCCATCAAAACTGATGATTCGAAAGTGGTTTCGGCGTTTCTTAAGCAAAACAATTTCGCACGATTTTGAATTCCGAAAGCCTTAATCAGCGATAGGGGTACCCATTTCTACAACAAGACGATCACAACTCTCCTTAAGAAGTATCACGTCCACCAACGAGTGTCAACAACCTATCATCCACAAACAAATGGCCAAGCTGAGGTATCTAACCGGGAAATAAAAACCATCCTTGAAAAGACGGTCTCTCCCGGACGGAAGGATTGGAATGCAAGGATAAATGACGCCCTTTGGGCATATCGGACAACCTATAAAACTCCTATCGGGATGTCTCTTTTTAGGCTCGTGTTTGGGAAAGCTTTCCACCTACCGGTGGAGCTAGAGCAGAAAGCTTGGTGGGCGGTAAAGAAGTGCAACATGAACATAGAGGAAGTGGGAGAATTCCGGAAGCTCCAATTGCAAGACTTGGAGGAATTGAGGTTAAATGCATATGACCATGCCACCACATACAAAGAAAAGACCAAAGCATGGCATGACCGAAACATTCCCCGGAAGGATTTCAAGGTAGGAAATAAGGTACTTCTCTTTCAATCACGTTTGAAACTCTTTGCAGGTAAGCTGCGTTCGAGATGGACAGGGCCGTTCGTGGTAGCCGAGGTATACCCTCACGGAGCTGTGGATCTTTATGACCCCCAAACGCACAAGGTGTTCATGGTATACGGACAAAGGCTAAAGCCTTACCTTGAAGGAGTCAAGAACGATCCGATTGATGAGATGGTGCTGGAGGAAGCACAGTCAGAGAAGTAGAGGCCTTACGTCGAGCAAATGAAGAAAAACAAAGGCGCTGCTCGGGAGGCAACCCAAAGGAATAAGAAGAGGAACGTTTATCAAGAAAACCGCCCCTGCGGCTCATTGTCCCTCCCCCTGCAGTGACACCCATGACCAGTGCCGCCCCGGCGCTGGGCCAGCGCCTGCAACATGCTAGTCACCGCCCCCGCGGTGACTCCCCTACGCCCCTGCGGCGGCCATCCTTGACACACATCCTCGGCGCCGCCCCCGGCGCTGAGCCTGCGTGGCCCCTCTCCCTTGTCATCGCCCCCACGGTGACAAACGCCGCCCCTACGGTTTTTCCCAGAAAAGAAAAAAAAATACAAAACGCAAAAACATTCCCCTACACCTACCCCACCCACCCACTCTCTATCATCTCACCAACCACAATCACATCTTCCTCGCCTTAACCCATCTCAAGCTGCAACACCCCTACACCACCACCAAACATTCACAAGCCACCCCTACGACGCCCCTACGCCACTTCCGATGACAGCCAGCAACCTGCGACGCCCCTGCGCCACCCTAACCAGATCCACCATCCTCCCTTCAAACTCTTTCACCTCCCACCACAAACTACAATCCTGCTCCACCTCCGGCGACGCCTACACCAGCAAAGAAGTCACCGGAACAACCTCAACATCACCACCTTCGCCGCTCCCCAAAATTCTCCCTCTACACTTCTCCCGCCCCTGCGCTTGCAAGCTCCCGCACCTACGCCTACTTCAGCCGCCCCTGTGGAAAACACGACAGAGGGTTTGTTTTCTCTCCCTATTTTTGAAAGTTTCTGATTCCTTTTCCAAATCAAATATCAGAATGGAGCCACAAAGGAAATACAAGATGTCCGAAGTTGAGAAGGAGAGGTATAGGATCGTACAGGATCGAGTCGTGTACGGAACTCGATTCTTGCACGTTCCTACATTGGAAAAGCTTGGCATGCTGGAGAGCATGCAGTCGTTTATGGCCAATGCTAGGCTCGGAGACTTCCTACAGAGGAGTGCTCCAACATATCTCGAGCTCAACAGACAATTCATCTCCATCTTCACAATGGAGAAGGAAGATCATGTGTGTATTGGACTCACCTTCAAGTTCAATAAGGTGAAATACACACTTGATTACCACCAGCTACAGGAGGCCTTCGGGGTGACTCTCAACCCCTCCGAGAACTGGTGGGATCCAGTCCCGACCCCGGACTTGTACGAGTTTTGGCAGGAAGCTACCGGGTCAGAGTTCCACGTAGGGGGTGAGTATTCCAACAAACTCACTCACCCTTGCTTGAGGCTGCACTCCAAGATCCTTATGAGTGTCTTCTGTGGACACAAAGAGGAGAACAAGGTCGCTCTCAAGGACCTCCCACTACTCTACTCCTGCCTTCCGATGAGCGAGAAGGTAATGGATTGGCCGTCCCTCTTCCTTGCTGCTTTGAAGCGGATTAGGAGGAACGAGCCGAGATACATTGTCGGCAGTGGGGTGATCTTCTTGATCGCCTCACAGGTGATGGAGCTGTCCGAGCTAGAGGACGGGCTGGAGGCTCCCCTTTACACTGAGGGGAATGCTTAGGAGGTGCAAGCTCCTCCGACGGGACGGGGAGAACATATTTTGGATCTCCCTTGTAGATGGAAGCCACCTCACTTGCCTCCCTCGGCCTTTACCATTCGAGGATGAGCTCTCCGAGCTCTACATTCCGGCAGATCCCTTCGTGCCGAGGAGGCCGCTAGTTGCTATTGTGGAGAGGCATGATGTGAGCTCCAACCGGGCTCATCAGGAGGAGCACATGCCCATCCCCGACGACGAGGAGATGCCCACTGCGGCACCAGAGGAGGATCCGGCCCTTGCGAGCCTTCAGGCTTAGATGGCAGCTATGACCACCCAACACTAGACATGGCAGTCCGACTACCAGAGGACTATGTTGGAGTAGCAGCAGAGCTGGAAGACGAGCTTTGCCGCCTCCATGACCTCCCACTTCGACCAAAGGTAGGAGGCTTGGCAGGCGGCCCAACAGCAGCAACTGGAGGCTCAACAGCTAGCTTGGTAGGCCAACTTTGAGACCTCTTTTGGCCGTCGGATGGAGGCCCAGCAGGACAGCATTGATGACATCTACCGCCGGCAGGAGCACTTCTTCAGCCACATTTATCTTTGCCTCATTTCCACTTTGCCTCATTTCCCACATTTATCTTTGCCTCATTTCCATTTTGATGACAAAGTGATCTTTAAGTATGAGGAGGGACATATCATTGCATGTATAGTTTCTTTTGAGTTGTTTGAGTTTTTTGCATTGAATCTTATGAAGTTTGATTTTCATATGAAAACAGGCATGAAAATTCTTGGATAAACCAAAAACCCGAAAGGGCGGTTTAGGCAAAAAGAAGGTAGTCCGACCAACCTTAGGTTGGTGCAAAATTGGACTTGAGGGATGTGAGTTCAAAGTGAGATCATCAAAGAAAAGAAGAAGAGTGGCAATGTCAAAACCCGAAAGGGCACCTTGGCAAAATGAGCGACACCGAGTGTAGGTTTCCCTTCCGGCGTTTGGCGACATAAGAAGGGGAGTCATAAGGAGGTTGTCCGGGTAATCCACTCTTAGAGCAATAAGGATGGTAGTTTCTCACCTTTTTCTCACATTTCCTCTCTTCTCCTTCTTTCTTTCTTGGCTTTTCTTTTATTTTCATTATTTTTTCTTCTTGCCCATGCATCCTGAGGCCTTTGAGTCTAGTTGCTGTCATTTGTTTTACTCGGGACGAGTAAAAGGTCAAAGTATGGGGGAGTTTGATAGGTGATGGAATCACTATCATTTAGGATAGTTTTTAGAGTCTTTTTATTGCATTTGTGTCGGTTTATGCTACTAACTCCTTGTTCCATAAGAATAAGACTAAAAGAAGCTAAGGAAGGAGTTATAAGCACTTAGGAGTGAAGATCGTTCACGAAGCAAAGCTTTTGTTGCTTCACCACCCCGGCGGAGCCTTGTCACCGCCCCTGCGGCTAACACCTTACTCCGGAGCGCTCCCTGCGCCTTTGCCAGCGCCAGCCACGAAGGGTGTCACCGCCCCTGCGTCAACCCCTGGCGCCCTTGCGGTGATTTGCCCTAAAGAGGCGAAGACCAGCGTCCCAACGCCTCAACCTGGAAGCTGGAAGGTGAAGAGTATGTGTCACCGCCCCTGCGTTGACATCGGGACGCCCTGGCGGCTTGGCATCAAAAACGGCACGAAGTTGAAAGGTCAGACGTTTGAAGAGCATTAAAGATCCTCCCCTGCGGAATTGCCTAGCCGCCCGTGCGGTCATGAAGAAGATCAAGCATTTTTTCCTTCACCGCCCCTGCGGAGCTGAAGGCCGCCCCTGCGGTTCAACGGTAGAAGCTTTAATCCGTCTATTTACACCACCTTTATGGCATTAAAGATGACTGTTTTGGGCCGGCCATTTACTCCTTTTTAGTGTCTTTTGTAGTATAAATAGGCCTTTGTTGATTGCTAGAATCATCCAACTTGTTATCCATCATCTTCCACTTAGAAACCAATTTCCAGTTCCATTGTAATAGTTACTAACTCCCTTGCTATATTGGGTTGGTTTGAAGCTACGTTGTTACTTTGGTTGTAAGTTTTCTTTAATATAAGTTTTCATTCAGTAATGCTTTGTGTTTGCTTTATCTCCATTGTCTGATTGCATGATTTACTATTACTTGAGATTGATCGCCTTAGGTTCTAAAGTGCATGCAAAGAACTAGGATTAATAGGTTCCGGGTTCGGGTCTTTAATCTAGTAGTAAACTTTAAGTAATAACGGGTTGTAATTACTTAAAGAAAAGGAACACAAATATAAAGATAAGCTTCATGGTTTTAATCTTTTCTTTATATCCCTTAGTCTTTGTTTGAAAGCTAACTTGTTATTTGTTCTTGTAGGTTACGGAACACTAACCTGTTAAGTTGTGTTGATGCCGGTTGACTCAACACATATATTTGATCGAGACGGGATATTACTTGAAAACTTGTAAAACGAACTCACCAAAGTAGCAATTGCATGCTTAGAATCAACCTAGTGTAGGTTCACCCTTATTGTCTTACTTGTTGCGTTATTCGTTTTCATAAGTTTTTGTGCATCAATTTAACCAAACCCTCCCCCCTTTTTTACCTGTTTCTATAATCAATAATTGCATCTAATAAAACACCTTAACTCTCTTGGGTTCGACCCTTACTTAACTACTATACTTGTTTTAGTGCTGAGTCGGGATTTACTTTTGGTTGGGTATAGACGACCATAGAAATACCTTCAGTCATGTGGTCTGATTAGTGTGCCTAGAGTTTTGAGGAGCTGAAGAGGCGTTTGACTTCTGCTTCTGTCTTGGCACAGCGAGAGGGTTTTGATGATTTTTTGGTTTACAATGATGCATCTAAGCTAGGCTTGTGATGTGTATTGATGAAGCTGGGAAGAGTGATTGCATATGCATCTAGACAGCTGAAGACGTATGAGAAGAACTACCCCACTCATGATTTGGAGTTAGCAGTGGTAGTTCTTACTTTGAAGATCTAGAGACATTACCTGTATGGTGCCACATGTCAAATCTTCACAAACCATAAGAGTCTAAAGTACATTTTTACGCAGAAGGAGTTGAATAACCGCCAGCGTCGATGGCTTGAGTTAATCAACGAATTTGACCTTGAGATTCTATATCATCCAGGGAAGGCGAATGTTGTCGCCAACGCCTTGAGCAGGAAGACGCGTCAAGAGAAAGTGATTGCCAGATTGACAGTTCATCCTCAGCTTCAGAGAGATCTATCTTTGCTAGAGTTGGACATCCAATTTCATAATGAGGATGCCCAACTATATGCTTTAGAGGTTCAACCCGATCTGTTGGATGAGATCCAACAGAAGTACGGGACCTCCCGACCTTGATGAGGATTATAGAGAGGATGTCTCGTGGTGAGGCACCACAATTCTCCATTGGAGCAGATGGAGTGATGAGACATCATGACCGCGTTTGTGTACCTGCTGATGTAGATCTGAGATAGAGGATTTTACTAGAGGTTCACTGTACACCTTACTCTATAAACCCAGGTACCAGTAAGATGTACCATGATGTGAGACGATCATACTGGTGGGGAGGGGTAAAGCCCGATGTAGCAAGATTTGTGGCTTAGTGTGCGACCTGTCAGCAGGTTAATATAGAGCATTGCAAACCTGGAGGTGAGTTTCATCCACTGCCAGTGCCGCAATGGAAGTGGGAGGACGTCTCTATGGACTTTGTGATTGGATTGAGGCCCAGTAGGAGTTATGATTCTATCTGGGTTGTTGTTGACAGACTGACGAAGACGACACATGTCATTCCTATTAGAGAGATGTGGCCAGTGAGTAGATTGACTGAGGAGTACACTAGGCAGATAGTGAGACTCCATGGTGTACCGAGGACGATCGTCTCTGATCGAGATGGACGGTTTACCTCGAGGTTTTGGCAGCAGATTTAGACTTTTTTAGGGACGAGTCTACACTTCACGAATGCGTTTCACCCCCAGACACGTGGTCAATTAGAGAGGACCATCCAGACCCTTGAGGATATGTTGCAAGCTTGTGTGTTGGATTGGGGACAAGGATGTTTAGATTACCTCCCACTAGTTGAGTTCTCATCCAATAACAATTGGCATGCATATATTGGGATGGCTCCTTATGAGGCACTGTATGGACGTAGATGCCGTACACCTGTATGCTGGTATGAGCCTAGTAGTATCAGCGGGATAGCGCCAGAGCAGATTATGGATGACATGGCTCGAGTAGCTTTGATTAGAGAGAGGATGTTGGGCTCAGAGTAGCCATAAGTAATATGAAGACAAAAGGCGTCGACCTCTAGAGTTTAGGGCGGGAGCTCATGTTTGGTTGAGAGTATCTCCGACGCGAGGCGTTAGACGTTTTGGCATAAAGGGGAAGCTGAGTCCCCGATATGTCGGTCCTTTTGAGATTCTAGATATAGTTGGGAAAGAAGCCTACAAATTAGCTTTGCCTCGAGGTTAGAGGGTGTTCACCTTGTATTTCATGTGTTTTAGCGGAGGAAGTATATACTAGATCAGAGGCACATTGTGAGTTATGATGATTTAGTGGTTTAGCCGGACCACACCTTTGTTGAGCATCCTATTGCAGTCCTAGAGAGAGGTATGAGACGCCTGCGTTCGAAGGACATTCCCATGTTGAGGATACCGTGGTCGAGACGAGGACTTGAGGAGGCTACATGGGAGACTGAGGATAGTATCAAGAGGAACTATCCAGTGTTTTATGCCGAGATAGATGCACCTGTAGGATCACCGAGTAGATCTTAGTGCTATCGTGGTGAGTATGTGATTATGTGCTTATATGCTTATAAGCATTGATGTTTTTATTCCATGCTAGCTCTGACCTGATGTAGGATCTTATTAGATCTTGATATGCTAGCGTGATGTATGTTATAGCTGGAGATGATTATTTCCTCCACGCTATTTGAGTATGATTTATGATTATAGCTGGAGATGGTTCTTTCCTCCATGCTATCTGAGTGTGATTAGGATTCAACTTGAGATAGTTCTTTACTCCACGCTACCTTGATGGACATAGTCCCATTGGGGATGTTTTTCCTCCATGATTTATGTATGAGTATGATATGGCTGGAGATGTACTTCATTTATGCATTGTGATGTGGTATGTGAAAACATGTATTATAGTCTATATTTTGGGACTGGTTTGGACGTTTTATCTTCATCAATCTACATGTATGGATGTATATTCTTTGTTTATATTGTTGTTTTGTCTACCTTTGTGGGAATTGAGGTCTACACCTAGTTTCGTTGTAATTGTAGGGAAAATGACACATTTTGGATCTAAATGGAGCTAAGGAAGCTAAGGAGTCATTGGAGCTACATTCTGGAGCATTGAGGAATTATAAGAAGATCTAAGGAAGCATGGAAATGATTTAGAAGATTGATTTTGGACCAGATTTGAGATGAT
Source organism: Fagopyrum homotropicum (assembly GCA_033239125.1). Lineage (NCBI taxonomy): Eukaryota > Viridiplantae > Streptophyta > Magnoliopsida > Caryophyllales > Polygonaceae > Fagopyrum > Fagopyrum homotropicum. The sequence continues at coordinate 133,989,867 of BSWB01000004.1, forward strand.
TTACATTCAGCTGAGATTCATCTCGGTGAGCTACAGTATCACCTCGATCGAGGTGATATTGAGGAGCGTTTGGACCGAGGCGAACTGATGACGGGACATGAGATCTTTATTTTTGGTTGAGATCTTCTATTTTTGGAAAGTAAATATCACATATTTTTGGCTGGATTTCTGAAAGGAAGATATTAATTTTGGGTGATATATTTTGGAAGATATTAATATATTTTCTAGGAAATTATCTTTATAAGATATCTTAACTTTGGAAGATAATTCTCCTATATATATGGGCTGGTTTTCACAATTCCGCCATCTTCGGATCAAGGATTTCCTGGAGGATTTTCTGAAGAGTTTTGAAGGAAGTTTTGAAGGTTGAAGTTCAAGGAAGGAAGGAATCAAGTTGAAGTTGGCTTTGAAGGAGTTTGTAAGATCTTCTTAGTTTGGATTTTGGTTTTGTTGTCTTTTCTGATTTCTGATTGAGGGACGCTGATTGTGTGTTTATTTGATTCATTGATTGAGACCTTTTTATTAAGGTTTTCTTGTTTGAATATTGATTCCTTTCTTATATATTTAATTATTGATATCATGATGACTGTTGGCTAAGTTCTTTTTGCGATTCTAGGGTGATTGGCTGAAAGTTGTGGGAAAGACTGTGATAGAATGATCTTAACCCAGTGGACCCTGAAAGCTCGAACCTTTACCTTAACCGTAGAACACCTTGGTCAGTCATTGAACATCTCGGCCGGGATGGGATATTACTGAATGAGGTGAACCTTTCCTGAACCTTACTTGAGTTAAGAGTTTCAATTTTCCAAATTCTATCCTTGTTATACCTTTCCTGATTCAACGCAAGCCTAGGATGAGACTTACCTGGTGATTCCTTTTCTTGTTTACCCAAGATCATGAGTGTAGGTAATAAAGGTTTATCCTTTATTGGGGTTTGAGTGTGCCTTCATCCCATCTTGAGAGTTAGCCTGAGACTTACCCGGTAAAGGTTGATTCTATCCCCTTGGGTGGTGTGTTGGTTTGAGATTATAGTTCCTGTCCTTAGTACCTTGATACTTACGCGGTAAAGGTTGATTCTATCCCCTTGGGTGGTGTGTTGGTTTGAGATTATAGTTCCTTTCCTTAGTACCTTGAGACTTACCTAGTGAGAGGATCTTTGGTTTGGGTTAGTGAGTAGTGAAACTTACCCGGTGATCTATTCCCACCTTAGAAACACCTTCCCTTTGCAAACCTCATCTTTGTCCACATTATCCTTTGAGATCTTGAGTCGGAACCACAACTAGATGCTTTAATCCCTAGAATTCGCATTCCTTTTATCCGACTTTTTATATCATCTTTGATTGCTTTATTTTGCTGCTTGTGGTTATTTGACAAACTGAATTTCCGTTCTATGTTTCACCATAGTCCCTGTGATCGACCCTTGGAATTCTTACTTTTATTATAATGGATCCGTACACTACGGGTTCGCATATTGTTCAAGCATACATCTTGGGTCATAAATATTAAAGCTTGCACACACCTTTTGGAGCGAACAAGTTTTTGGCGCCGTTGCCGGGGACTTGGTCTAGACCAAGTTCGGTTTCGGTTGTCTTTCAGGCTATTGCCCTTGTTGCTATTGACTACTTTACTTGAGTGTTTTCGCAGAATCTTTCCTTAGGTTTATGCGAAGAACTCGTGCTGGAAAGGAAATCGTTCCTTGCGATCCCGAAACAGAAAAGACGTACAAGAGAATATTGAAAGAAGCTATGATGGCCGATCAAGACAATCTCGATCTTGAAGCCGAATTGAAGGAGGCATTGGAACAACTACACCTCAGTAAGGAAGAACTGCAGCGAGAAAGAGACGAGACTCGCACAAGAACAAAAGGAAACGAAGCAGATATGGCCGCTCTAAGGGCTCAGTTTCTACCTCGACCGATCCCAGATCCTTGACCGAGGCAACACCAGTCCTAGTTGCCCCGGCCGAGATACACCCACAACCTCGGATGCCAGTCCGAGATGTTCTGTTTGCTAGAGTTCCACGAACCATAGGATAGATGATGAACCCCAATTAGCAAGTGAGGCGTCCAGGAGTCAACCTAGGAGATCCAGCTAAGCATGATTATGAACTTAGACCCCAAGTTCTAACCATGATTCGACAATGTCAATTTGGAGGTTTGGAGAGAGAGTCTCCGCATCAGCATTTGCAAAACTACGAGATTTTGATGGAGACTTTTAGACCTTCAAGAGTGGAGAATAACAACTACAAGTTGAGGCCTTTCTATTTCTCTTTGAAAGACAAGGCGCTTGCTTGGTATCAATCTCTTCCAGCTGGAAAAATCAACACTTGGGAAGAGAAGACGACGGAGTTTCTAACTAAGTTGTTTCCCCCTTCTAAGACCGCTGAATTGAGGGGCAAGATCAATGTTTTTATTATGAAGGACAAGGAAAGCTTGTCCAAGTCATGAGAGAGATTCAAGGACCTTTTATTGGATTACCCACATCATGAGATTCCAAAGATCGAGTTGGTGGAGATATACTTCAAGGTTTTGGATGGAGATACCCAATTCAAGCTCCAATTACTTTTTGCCGGCACATTCATGGATATGCCGATAGATAAAGCTTGAGATTTCATTGAAAAGCAAGCTTTACACATGGAGAAGTACTCCCATCAAAGAGTTGAAGATGGAGAGTTAGCATCCAAGACACATCATTAAATGGAGCTCAACTCACCTCACTTAGCAATGAGGTAAAGGCATTGAAGGAGCTTTTGGTAGCTCAAACAAAGAAGGAGCAAGACGGAGGATACCTAGGAAGAAACAACTTTCAAGGGCCACGGAACAACAATTTCAACAACAACAGAAACTCCAACAACAACAATTGGAGATCTAATCAACAAAATTTCGGTAACCCTTATTCTCATGTTGATAATGCTCTTAACGCCCCCTCTTCTTCTTCTACTCCATTAAGAAGCCAGGAGCCTACATCAAGTTCGTCCCAGCTGATAGCATGAATTATAGTCTATATTTTGGGACCTATTTAGACGTTTTATCTTCAATAATCTTCATGTTTGGATGTATATTATGTGATTATATTGTCGTTTCATCTACCTTTGCGGGAATCGAGGTCTACACCAAGTTTCGTTGTAATCGTAGGTAAAATGGCACGTTTTGCATCAAAATGGAGCTAAAGGAGCAAATGAGTCATTGGAGCTACATTCAGGAGCTTAAGGAAGAATCCACGAAGTATGAAAATGGATTAAAGATTCACTTTGGACCAGATTTGAGAGATTTCACATTCAGTTGAGGTTCACCTCGGTCAGCTACAGTACCATCTCGACCAAGGTGATTTTGAGGAGCGTCGCGACCGAGGTGAATACCCTGACGCGGCGAGATCATTTATTCTTGGCTGAGATCTTTTATTTTTGGAAGGAGAGATCTTATATTTTTGGCCTGGATTTCTGGAAGGAAGATCATATATTTTAGGGATTTATTTATGAGAGATAGATATATTTTATTAGGAAAATATCTTTTCAAGATAATTTATCTTTGGAGGGTAATTTTCCTATATAAAGGGCTGAATTTCCCACAAATTCAGCAACTCGCTACCATTATAACAGCTGGGGATTGAAGAAGCTGGAGTTAGGAGGAATTTTTGGAAGGTTGAAGGAAGATTGAAGGAAGGAAGTTGATAGCTTTTATAGCTTTTGTGAAGGGTTTTGTAAGATTCTCTTAGATTCCCTTCTTGTTGATTGTCTTGTTGCATTTGTGATCCAAGGAACACTTATTTGTTTGATATTTGATTCAGTTATTGAAGCCTTGTTCTTATTGTTTTTGTGTTCAAATATTCATTCTCTTTCCATATATTTGATTATTGCTTTCGTGATGATGAGTGGCTAATTTATTTGTGTGATTCTAGGGTGATTGGCTGAAGGTTGTGGGAAAAACAATGATAGAATAATCTTAAATTCCAGTAGGACCCTGAAAGCTCGAGTCTTTATCCTTAACTCTAGAAAATCTCGTTCAGTCGATGAACATCTCGGCCGGCGTGGAATTCGTCTGACCGAGGTGACCTTTTCTGGTCCAAAACTGAGAGTTAAGTGTTAGAGTTTGCCAAAATCCTATTCTTATTACACCTTTCCTGGTTCAATGCAAGTCTAGGATGAGACTTTACCGGTAATTCCTTTGTTTGTTTACCCAAGATCATAAGTGTAGGTAATAAAGGTTTATCCTTTATTGTGGTTTGAGTGTGCTTTCATCCGATCTTTGTGAGTTAGCCTGAGACTTACCCGGTAAAGGTTGATTCTATTCCCTCAGTTGGAGTGTTAGTTTGAGATTATAGTTACTTTCCTTAGTACCTTGAGACTTACCCGGTAATAGATTCTTTTGGTTTGGGATTAGTGAGTAGTGAGACTTACCCGGTGATATATTCCACTTTAGAAACACCTTCCCTTCGCAAAATCTCAGCTTTGTCCGCTTATCGTTAGATCTTGAGTTGGAACCACAACTAGATGCTTTAATCCCTAGAATTACATATTCCTTTAATTGACGTTTTATCATCTTTGATTGCTTTAATTGCTTTTGTGGTTATTAGTTGCATTGACTACCTATATTGGTTTTGTTTCACCTAAGTCCTTGAGATCGACACCCCGGAATTCTTGCTTTTACTACGATTGAACCGTACACTGCGGGTTCGCATCCTTGTTTTAGGCATACATCTAGGGTTATAAATTTAAAGCATGCACACACCGTTTGGAGCGAACAAGTTTTTGGCGCCGTTGCTGGGGACTTGGTCTAGACCAAGCCGGTTGTAGTTGTCTTTCGGGGCGCTTGCCCCTGTTGCTACTAACCATTCTACTTGAGTGACTTTCGTAGGTTCTTTCTTGTAGGTTTATGCGAAGAACCCGCTTTGGGAAGGAAATCGATTCTTACGATCCCGAACCAGAAAAGACATACAAAAGACGCTTGAAAGAAGCTAAGATGGTCAAATAAGAGAATCGTGATCTTGAGGCCGAATTAAAGGAGGTATTGGAACAACTACGCCTCAGCAAAGAAGAATTGCGACTGGAAAAGGAGAAAACTTGCGCAAGAACGGAAGCGATCGAAGCAGATATGGCGACTTTACGGGATCAATATCTACCTCGACCAGTTCCAGATCCTCGACCGAGGTAGGACCTAGCCCCAGCTGCCCCGGCCGAGATACTTCGACCTCGGATGCCAGTCCGAGATGCTCTTTTTGCAGGTATTCCACAGACCCTAAGGCAGAGGATGAACCCCAACCAGCAACTGAGGCGTCCAGGAGTCAACCTAGGTGATCCTGTGGACCATGATTATGAGCTTCGACCGTAAGTTCTTTCCATGATTCGCCAATGCCAGTTTGGAGGGCTAGAGAGGGAGTCTCCGCATCAACATCTACAAAACTATGAGATATTGATGGAGACCTTGAGACCTTCAAGGCTGGAAAACAACAATTACAAGCTAAGGCCTTTCTACTTCTCTTTGAAAGGTAGGGTGCTTATTTGGTATCAATCTCTCCCTCCAGGAAAAATCAACACTTGGGAGGAGATGACGACGGAGTTCTTAACTAAATTCTTTCCCCCCTCAAAGACCGCTGAAATGAGAGGGAAAATCAATGCATTCATCATGAAGGACAAGGAGAGTTTGTCCAAGTCATGGGAGAGATTTAAAGACATCCTTTTGGATTGCCCACATCATGGGATTCCAAAGATAGAATTGTTGGAGATATACTTCAAGGGACTGAACGGAAACACCCAGTTCTACCTTCAACTACTATCCGTCGGCACGTTCATGGACATGCCGATTGACAAAGCTTGGGAGTTCATAGAGAAACAAGCTTTGCACATGGAGAAATACTCCCACCAAGGAGCTGAAGGTGGAGTTAAAAGAGTTAACTTTCAAGAAGCTCCATCAAACAATGGTCAACTCACCTCTTTGAAGAATGATGTGAAGCAATTGAAGGAACTTTTGGTTGCTCAAACCAAGAAAGAAGATGAAAGATATCAAGGCTCAAGGAACAACAATGGTTACCGAAACAACAACAACGGTTCTCGGAACAACAACTACAACAACAATAGAGGATCCAACAACAACAATTGGAGGACAAACAATCAAAATTTGGGTAACCCTTACTCTAACTCCAGTTTGAATAACTCCTCTAATCCTTTCCTCTCTTCTTCTTCTTCTTCTACTCCATCAAAGAGCCAGGAACCTGGATCAAGCTCATCCCAGCCGGAAAAGAAAGATGCAGTGCTGGAGGCTATCTTGATCAAGCTCAACTCTATGGAGACATCCATTACTTCATTTTCGAAGGCACAAAAAGCCTTAGAGCAAAATTTCTTTAACAAGGCGAATAAAGCTCCAAGAGATCCAGGGAAGCTTCCAGCAAGGACGGAAAGCAACCCTAAAGGACAGATCATGGCAATAACGACGAGAAGTGGACTGAAGACTGCAGATCCAGTGCCTTGGTCGATGCCAGTACAGACGAAGAACACCTCGGTCCAGACACAGTCGAAGAACACTTTGGCCGAGATGCCAACCAAGGTCGAGCCTCAGAGAGCGTCGGACAAAACTGAAGTTTATGTCCCACCTCCTGCATATAAACCGCCATTTCCATTCCCCCTGTCAAGGGTCAGAGCACATCTAGACAAGCACTTTGGTAAGATCCTTGACTCGATGAATAAACTACATATTAACATCCCTTTCCTTGATTTTTGTGAAATAAGGATGACATCTAAATCCTCGGAGCTTATTCAAATCATGAAGGAGAAGATGCCACCTAAATTACGGGATCCCGGCTCATTTTGCATTCCCATTCAAGTTGGGGATGTCACTTGTGAAGCATTATGTGATTTAGGAGCAAGCGTGAGCATCATCCCGCTGGAGCTATGTGTTAGGATCGGACTTGGAGAGCCTAAGCCGGTGAAGATACGGTTATACATGGCGGACCGTTCCATTACCCATCCCGTGGGCATTTTGGAAGACGTTCCGGTTAAGTTAGGTAACTTCTATTTACCTATAGACTTTGTTGTGCTTGATATTCCCGCAGATTACCCCGTTCCTATCATTCTCGGGAGACCATTTCTAGCAACTTCGGGTTGCAATGTGGATAGTAAGAACGCCAAGTTAAAATTCAACATTGGCAGAGATGAAGTGGAATTTGCATTGCTTGCGGCAATGAATGGAGAGCAGCTAGGAGATGATATTTTCAACATCTATGCTGAAGAAGAATCAAGAGAATTGGTGAGCTCTATCCTTATTAATGATCCACTTGAAAAAGTTATTAGCTTTAGCTTAATGGAGGAAGGTATAGCTGCTTCTTGTGATGCAGATATACGGAGCTTAAAGGCGAGATGATGTCAACTGAGACTTCTGAAAGTCCAGTTCTTCAATCTACTCCACTAGAAGGAGGAAGTAAAGATCCACCTCAGAAAGCACCCCAGTTGTGGAGCTTAAACAACTCCCAAATCACTTGAGGTATGCTTTTCTTTGACCGGATTTTACTTATCCCGTCATCGTTAGTGCTTCCCTCTCCGAATCTGAATTATCAAAACTAATGGATGTCTTGAGGAAGTATCAAAAGGATTTGGGTTATACTATTGATGATCTTATTGGCATTAACCCTTCTTTCTACATGCATAGAATACTAATGGAGGATGATCATAAGACTTCACGGGAACCTCAAAGACGGTTAAATTTGATCATGAAAGAGGTTGTGAAGAAAAAAATTCATAAATTGTTGGATGCAGGTATCATATTTCCTATCTCGGACAGCAAGTGGGTGAGCCCAGTGCATGTAGTTCCGAAGAAAGGAGGGATGACCGTTGTGACGAATAAGAACAACGAGTTAATCCCAACTAGGACCGTCACGGGCTGGAGGGTGTGCATCAATTACAGGAAGCTGAACGTGGCCACTCGGAAGGACCATTTTCCACTTCCCTTCAACGATCAAATGCTCGAACGGTTGGCCCAGCATTCACATTTTTGCTATTTGGATGGCTATAGTGGCTTCTTCCAGATTCCTATCCATCCGGATGATCAAGAGAAGACCACTTTCACTTGTCCATGGGGGACATTCGCTTATAGGAGGATGCCATTTGGATTATGTAATGCACCCGCTACCTTCCAGCGATGCATGATGGCTATCTTTTCCGAGTATATAGAGGAGATCATGGAGGTATTTTTATGGATGATTTTTCAGTATATGGTTCCTCTTTTGATGATTTCCTATCTAACCTTTCTCTAGTGCTACAAAGATGTGAAGACACTAATCTTGTTTTGAATTGGGAGAAGTGTCACTTTATGGTTAATGAAGGCATTGTGCTAGGACACCTCGTTTCTAGTAGAGGTATTGAAGTCGATCGAGCTAAGATCGAGACTATTGAGAAACTTCCTCCCCCTTGTTCAGTTAAGGGAGTGCGGAGTTTTCTCGGGCATGCACGTTTCTATAGAAGATTCATCAAGGACTTCTCGAAGATCACTAAACCACTAACTAAACTCTTGAATAAAGATGTTGCAACAAGTGCAAGCGTATTATCTTCCATCCGGCCTTCAGACTTGCTCACTGGATCTTCAGCGAGACACTTCTAGCGCGTATTAAGACGCTCCAGAAGATTAGACAGGGGGAGCTACTGAGTCTGTACTGTATGGTGAGCGCAGGAGTTCCGGATTTTGGAGTGATGCTAGCTGAGGATCTTCACAAGATAAAGGCGAAGGCGAAGGGAGATATCTGCTGCGGAGGTATAGTGACTCACATTGCGAGTTACATGGACTTAGACTTGAGTGCTTGTACTATGGTGGCGGCTGCCAAGCCGCTTGGGCTGCAGGAGATGATTACGAGAAGGATCTTGGTTCCTCGCGGACTTACTACGCCGTATGTGGCGATGCCCTGGGAGCAGACTGCACCGCAGGGTATGAGATGGTCATCTCAGTTCTCCGTTTATGACCCGCATTAATAGTACACCGCATGGATTCCACTTATGGAGGACACGAGAGACGCAGCAGCAGTAGCCCATGAGCAGGATGATGAGGAGGTTGAGGAGGAGGCAGATGAGGGTGACGGTGGCGGAGCTGCCATGGACACAGGTACAGATACAGCTGGCACCAGCATACCACTCGTCGATCTAGACGACGAGGAGACAGAGGAGGAGCCAACCACAACACCAACACGTCTTGCCAAGCGTAGGGTACGCAGGCAGAGGGATCCAGTCGCTCACCGCCGGATTGATGATCTGACGGACCAGATGATAGATTCCTACACCGCCTTATCCCTAGAGATGAGAGAGATGCGGGAGAGCCATCACTACCACCGCCGGATGATGGAGATCCAGTTCCAGCACATGATGGGCTATCCTTTTGACCCATCCCCGCATCCGTACGTGCCACCACCACCACCACCGGATTGGGATTAGAGCTTGCAGGATTTCTTTATTTATTTCTTGTGCAGCTAAGCATTGTTCGGTGAATACTCTGTTTCTTTAGACTTATTTTGACCATTTGGGACAATGTGTCCCAAGTATGGGGTATGCGGATGTGTATTATTTGACTTATGTGGATGTTTGTATGACTTGATTCGGATATTTATGATTTTCCTTATGCTCTATGTGCTTATTTGAGATTACATGCATGCATACAAGTTAATTGATTGAGAAAAACGTCAAAAACTAGTTTGAAAAAAAAGTTTATTGACCTTGACCGATGTGACTCTGACCAATCGAGGTACAATACCTCGGTTGACTTAGAACATCTCGACCGAGGTGGCTTAACTGAGATAGTTTTCGAAACGATTTTTGTGCTTCTTATCTGGATATGACCTTAGTGATGATTTTGTTTACTGACTGGCTTTGAAATCTTTATATGTTTGAAAGGTTTTATGATATGTTTAAGTTGCTAAATGCTTTGTAAAAAATTTTGGCATGTTTAATACTTTGTTTTTATCCAAATTATGTTGAATTTGAAGGTTGACACCACATGATGAGTTCTATCACTTTCTTCCTAGGATGATTAAGGCAATTCATTCTCTTCTCTTCTTCTTCCTGATCATGCTTAGCCCCTCATATACATATTTGCCTCCCTTTACCTATCCGGGAATTTGGAACAAGCAAGTGAAAAGCAAGTGAAAGAAAAGTTGAGATTTTGGCTGGAAGTTAGAAAGAAACATATAGGTTTGGGGAAGTCAATCATGATGATGAGTAACTCGGCACCATTCACATAGCCGGGTGTTTGTGTCTTGTCAAAGTCGGATTGAGTGATATTCCTAACGGGTCATGGTATGTGCATCAAGGGTTTGAGGCATCTCGAGAAATTGATGATTGCTGATCTCCTAGGCATCGGTTATTGTGCACCTCTGTCCATGCATCCCAAAAAGTAAAGTAAAAAGTAAATAAGCAAAGCTTATTGGTGGAAGATCAGAAAAGATATGATGAAAGCTCGAGTCTTTATCCTTAACCCTAGAACATCTCGTTCAGTCGATGAACATCTCAGCCGGGGTGGAATTCGTTTGACCGAGGTGACCTTTTCTGATCGAAAACTGAGAGTTAAGTGTTAGAGTTTGCCAAATCCTATTCTTATTACACCTTTCCTGGTTCAATGCAAGCCTAGGATGAGACTTACCCGGTAATTCCTTTGTTTGTTTACCCAAGATTATAAGTGTAGGTAATAAAGGTTTATCCTTTATTGGGGTTTGAGTGTGCTTTCATCCCATCTTTGTGAGTTAGCCTGAGACTTACCTGGTAAAGGTTGAATCTATTCCCTTAGTTGGAGTGTTAGTTTGAGATTATAGTTCCTTTCCTTAGTACCTTGAGACTTACCTGGTAATAGGTTCTTTTGGTTCGGGATTAGTGAGTAGTAGACTTACCCGGTGATCTATTTCACTTTAGAAACACCTTCCCTTTGCAAAATCTCAGCTTTGTCCGCTTATCGTTAGATCTTGAGTTGGAACAACAACTAGATGCTTTAATCCCTAGAATTAGATATTCCTTTAATTGACTTTTTTATCATCTTTGTTTGCTTTAATTGCTTTTGTGGTTATTAGTTGCATTGACTACCTATATTGGTTTTGTTTCACCTATATCTCTGAGATCGACACCCCGGAATTCTTGCTTTTACTACGATTGACCCGTACACTTCGGGTTCGCATCCTTGTTTTAGGCATACATCTAGGGTTATAAATTTAAAGCTTACATCTAGGGTTATAAATTTAAAGCTTGCACACACCGTTTGGAGCGAACACCAGCCACCAAAGATACCAGATGTTATATTGGAAGCAATATTGATCAAGCTCAACGCTATGGAGACATCGATAAATTCATCTTCAAAGGCACAAAAAGCCTTAGAACAACAATTCAGCAAGGCGAATGAAGCGCCAAGAGATATTGGAAAGCTTCCAGCAAGGACAGAGAACAACCCTAAAGGACAGATCATGGCTATTACAACACGCAGTGAATTGAAGACTGCAGATCTAGTACCTCGGTCGATGCCTGACCAGATGAGGAACACCTCAGACCAAGGACAGACGAGGAACAGCTCGGTCGAGGTGCCAACCGAGAAGGAGCCCAAGAAAGCAAAAGATAAATCTGAAGTTTATGTTCCACCTCCTGCTTATAAAACACCACTTCCATTCCCTCAGTCAAGGGCGAGGGCACATCTAGACAAGCACTTTGGTAAGTTTCTAGACCTAATGAATCAAGTACATATTAACATCCCTTTCCTTGATGCCATTCTAGGGATGCCCGCCTATGGGAAATTTCTGAAAGAGATCCTATCAAGGAAGAGGAAGCTGGAGGACTTTGGTGAAGTAAGGATGACATCTAGATCTTCGGAGCTCATTCAAATAATGAAGGAGAAGATGCCACCTAAATTGAGGGATCCCGGTTCATTTTGCATTCCCATTCAAGTTGAGGATGTCACTTATGATGCATTGTGTGATCTAGGAGCCAGTGTGAGCATCATTCCGCTGGAGCTATGTGAAAAAGTTTGACTTGGAGAGCCGAAGCCCGTGAAGATGATGTTATACATGGCGGATCGCTCCATTACCCGGTCTAAACCACAACAACATGATCGTGGAAGAGAGTTTGGAAGACAATAGAGAGCTACACGGTCTAAACCACAGCCGTGGAAATCATACTATGCCGTAAATCTAGTTCCACGCCCTGAATTACGGTCATGGAAAGTTGTTCATGACCGTGATTTTGGGAATCCTACAACGTGTCATATTTGCCACGTCATTGGGCTTCCTCGTAACCCTACCTCGCCCTACAAAAAGGCTTGAGAAAGGAGTTTTCGGGATCCTCGCTTACCGCTGCTTAGAGTTCCGCTTAGAGTTCTCCTTAGGGTTTCATTTCAACCTTAAGGATTGGAGATTTGTGAAGGACGCATTTTCGGAGATTGTGTACTTTTGTATATATCTTGGGGTTTTCATTGAAGGACGGATTGACATCCCGTTCTTTGTGACTTATCTAGATCTTTGTGAGGATTTCTATTCCTACTCTTCTGAATTCATAAACATACTACTTTGTGTTTGGATTTCGAGATTGACTTTGAGTTTTATTTGAGTTTTCGAGGGTTTTCATCTTTCATTCTTCTTAATTTGATTATTGATATCATGACAATGATTGTTGGCTAAAACCTTTTAGCAATTCTAAGGTGAAGGGTTGATAGTTGTGGCTTAGATGATGATAGATTGATCGTCATTTGATTGGATCTTGAGAGTGTGAGAAATACCGTTGACACCCTAAATCATGGGCTGTTCTTGAATTCCACGGCCGTGATTCTCAAGATCTAGCCGTGATTTCCCCTAGTTTACGAACTTTGCTTTTGCTTTGATCCAAAGTTAAAGATTAGCTTTAACCTAGCCTTGGCTTGCCTTTTCTAGGTAGTAGTGAGACTCAACATCCTCTATTTTGGTTTCAAGTGTCACAACCTTAACCGTTTTGGCTTGTTAAGAGTTTTTAGCCAATAACAGTCATGTTGATATCAAATTCAAGAATTAAAAGATAGAAAGATGAAAACTTCCGAAAACTTTCAATAATCTGCAAACCAATCTCAAAGTCACAACCAAGAAAGAATGTTGTCAATAGATTCAGAATAAAGCAAATAATCAAAATCTTAGGAAAGAAGGGAGAACGGGATGTCAATCCGTCTTCCAAATCAAACCTAAACGAGAAGAGAAATCTTCTTGCAACAATCTTCCAAAAGCTTCGATCTTCCGCCAATCCGGAGATCTCAACAGCAATCTCCACCAAAGGTGCGAGATTAGGGCAATTCCTCAATGCGGACTTCGATCTCCAACGAGATGTCAATGCTTCCAAGCGAGGGCTAAACGGGCGTTAAAATTCTCTAAGCCGAGATCTAAACGAGGTGTAGGCGTCGATGAATGCCACTAAGCGAGGATGACAGAATCTTACTTTGTCCGTCTTTTTATAGGGAAAGATAAAATATCGGCCCGGCCCAATCTTCAAAAGATCGTGGCTTCAAAGTATGGCGAAAAAGATCGCCAAGATCACGGTCGTGGAAGGTTCCACGACCGTAATTTAGAGCGTGGAAAGTGTCACGGTTTGGACTATAGATTCCACGACCGTAATAATTACTGGAATGCATCACGCCTCTCTTTGCAGGGTTCCACGGCCGTGGAAATAAACGTGGTTTGTAATACGGCCGTATTTTAGAGCGTGGTTTAGGGCAAGAACGTGATTCTTCCCTAGCCTCGTGCATTCCTCAAGTTGAACTCCAATTTGCTCCTTATAATGCCCTTAATCCATGGACATACTTGATCAACTCTTTTTTGCTTGATTCCGTTCGGAAATGACTCTCAATCACCTATAATTAACATAAAGCTAGTGTAGACATCCATATCGACAATATAGGCAAACTAGCTCACAAATGCAACCTTGCTAAATCAAAGACTATCAATATGAATCAAATAACTTAGAAAACGTGCCTAAAATATCACAATATTTCATGCTAACACTACATTTGGTTGGTTTGAAGCTAGTTTGTTGCTTTGGTTGTAAGTACTTCATAATATAAGTTTTTATTCAATAATGCTCTGTGTTTCCTTGATCTCCGTTGTTTAATTGCATGTTAACTATTACTTGAGATTGATCACCTTAGATTCTAAAGTGCATGTAAACAACTAGGATTAATAGGTTCCGGGTTCGGGTCTTTAATCTTGTAGCAACTTTAAGTAATAACGGGTTGTAATTACTTAAAGAAAATGAACACAAATATGACGATAAGTTTAACGGTTTTAATCTTCTCTTTATATCCCTTAGTCTTTGTTTGAATGCTAACTTATTATTTGTTCTTGTTGGTTTACGGAACTTTAATAGGTTAAGTTGTGTTGTTGCCGGTTGGCTCAACACATATGTACGATCGAGACGGGAGATTACTTTAAAACTTGTAAAAGGAATGCACCAAAGTAGCAATTGCATGCTTAGAATCAACCTAGTGTAGATTCATCCATTATTGTCTTATTTGTCGCATTAATCATTTTCATTAGTTTTTGTGCATCAATTCAACCAAACCCCCCCTCCCCTTGTGTCACTTGTCATTATAATCGATAATTGCATCTAAAACACCTTAACTCTCTTGAGTTCGACCCTTACTTAATCACTATACTTGTTTTTAGTGCTAAGTTGGGATTTACTTTTGATTGGGTATAGACGACCATAGAAATACCGCTTGTCAAATTTTGGCGCCGTTGCCGGGGAGTTTTTGTGTTTTATTGTTATTATTGATTATTGGTTTGAAACATTTTATGGTTCAAACCCGTGCTACTAGATCCGGCTTTGCTTCTTTTGATCCAAAAATTGAGAGGACGCACATCCGGTAACGAAGACAACAACAACTACAACAAGAGATGGCTGACCGTACTCTTCGTCAACTTACGCAGCCCACTTTGGCTCAAAACCCTCTTGCGGTCGCTATACCGGCACTAGGGGAAGGAGTCAACTTTGAGCTCAAACTAGGCCTTATTCACTTACTTCCATCCTTCCATGGGCTAAGTGGTGAAGACCCCATCAAGCACCTTGGGAAGTTCCACACCGTTTGTATGAGCATGAAGCCGGCAAACATTACCGAAGAACAGATCAAGATGACGGCATTCGGATTCACACTGAAGGATTCGGTGGATGATTGGTATTACCACCTTCCTTCCGGGAGCATTGACACTTGGGAAAACCTTCACAAAACGTTTTTGGAGAAATACTTTCTAGCTAAAAAGGCCAATAACTTGAAGAAAGCTATAAGCAACATCGAGCAAGAGGCAACCGAAACTCTCTACGAGTACTTCGAAAGGTTTGCACGCCTCCGATCCAGCTGTCCTTTCCACGGATATTCAACTCAAGATCTAGTCTTGTACTTATACAATGGCTTGTTAAACAATGAAAGGAGGATCGTCGATGCAGCTTGCGGAGGTAATATTCTTAACTCTACCCCTGACCTTGCTTTGGAAAAGATACAAGAACTAGCGGAAGGGACTCAGAACTTTGGAAGGACCCCGTCTAAGAAAGGATTTCATGCCATGAGTTTCGGGAAGAGCGAGATTTCCACCGAGCAAGCAGAACTGAAGTAAATGGTGAAGAGGCTAACACTTATGGGAACACCACAACAGCTAAAAGCTTTTGGAGTTTGTGCTAACCCATATCATCCAACGGAAATGCGTCCACAAGTTCAAGATGACAATGCTGAAGTAAACACAATGGGTTATGGACAACCACAACAGCAAAGACCAAGGAATGATCCCTATGCACAGAATTTCATGCCAAATTGGTGTGACCAACAGAATTTTCGTTGGAGGGATCAACAAAACCAACAACAGCAGCCCCGCCAAGGTAAGTATCACTCAACTAAAGATATGTTGCAGGTTTTGACTAAACACTTTGCTACTCATGTCCAAACAACAGAATCACGCATCAAGAACCTTGAGAAGCAGTTTGGTCAAATGGCAGAATCCATTACAAGAATTAAAACTAGGGCTTCCGGAGGATTACCGTCGCAAACGGTTATAAACCCAAAAGGGATGCAGGAAGAGGTTCAAACATAGAGGAAAAGTCCTTACATCGAGCCAACGACGTAAAACAAAGGCGCTAATTCGGGAGGCAACCCGAAGGAATAAGAAGAGGAGCTTCTATCAAGAACACCGCCCTTGCGGCTCTAAAAACACGCCCCTACGGCGACACCCCTGTCAGCGCCACCCACGGCGCTGGGCCTGCGTCTTCTCACGTAGGTCACCGCCCCCGAGGTGCCAACCCTACGCCCCTGCGGCGGCCACCCTTGACACGCACCCACAGCTCCGCCCCCGGCGCTGAGGTTGCGTGGCCCCTCTCTCTTGCCACCGCCCGCACGGCGAGACACACCGCCCCTGCGGTACAGTTAAGGAAAGAAAAAAATACACTTCCCAAAAATAACCAACAGCTACCACCTTCCCCACTCCCTCTCCATTCACTCTGCAAAACCTAGCCGCTCACCCCCCTACGCCCTTACGCCCTCCAACACCTCATCACCACCACCTCTACGCGCTCCCTGCGCCACCTCCGGCAACCCAACCGTGCTACCCCTCCCTGCAAACACAAACAATCTCCACCACATACACTCATCCCTTCTCCCCACTCCCCTGTCCCGCCTCCGGCAACATCTGCAACAACAAGGA
Source organism: Fagopyrum homotropicum (assembly GCA_033239125.1). Classification (NCBI taxonomy): domain Eukaryota; kingdom Viridiplantae; phylum Streptophyta; class Magnoliopsida; order Caryophyllales; family Polygonaceae; genus Fagopyrum; species Fagopyrum homotropicum. Next base: position 134,006,510 of record BSWB01000004.1, read on the forward strand.
AGGAGTCGGAAAAGCACAATCGCCACCACCTTCGTCGAATGACCAAATCGCCCTTCTGCTCTTCGACCGCCCCTGCACCTGCAAGCTCTCGCCCCTGCGTCGAGCCGCCCCTGCGCCTATTGCAGCCGCCCCTGCGGATATTACGACAGAAGGTTCGTCTCTTGATCAAATTGCTGAACTTTCTAACTTTTTACTTGATCAAATTGCAAGAGATGGAACCACAAAGCAAATACAAGTTGACGGAAGGTGAGAAAGACCGGTACAGGATTGCTCAAAGCTGGGAGGTGCATGGAACCCGGTTCCTTGAGGCTTCCACCTTGGAAAATCTAGGGATCTTGGAAAGTATGCAGGAATTTCTTAACAATGCTGGGTTAGGTGATTTTCTGATAAAGAGCGCTCCAACACAGCCCGACCTCATCAGACAGTTCATAGCAGCATTCAAAATGGAGACGGAAGACCAATTGTGTATAGGAGTTTCATTCAAGTAGAAAAAGAGGAAGTACACGTTGGATTACACTCAAATACAAGAGGCATTGGGAGTGACCATAGTAGCATCCGATGACTGGATGGAACCCATTATGACACCAGATTTGTTAGAGTTTTGGCAAGCCGCTACTAGGTTAGAGTTTCATGCAGGGGGTGAGTACTCCAACAAATTCACTCACCCCTGTTTAAGGCTCATCTCCAAGGTCTTCATGAGTGTCTTCTGTGGACACAAGGAAGAGAATAAGGTCGCTCTTAAGGACCTTCCACTGCTATATGCTTGTCTCTCCAACAAATTTGTGCCGGATTGGGCATATCTATTCCTTACCGCTCTTAAGCGGATTAGGAAGAATGAGCCTCGTGACATAGTGGGAGGAGGTATCATTTCACTACTAGCTGCACGGGTGATGGATCTTCCTCCATTGGAAGAAGGTTTGAAGGCACCCTTATACAATGAGGGGTTATTGAGGAGGTGCAGGCTCCTCAAGATAGATGGGGGACATCGTTTCTGGATCTCCCTTGCAGATGAGAGTCATCTCACATATTTGCCCCGCCGACTCCCCTTGGGAGAAGAGCTCTCCGACCTATATGTACCAGCTGACCGTGTCCCTCCGAGACGACCTCAGGTTGATATTGTTAGGAGGTACGCAGCCGGCTCTAGAAGGGCCCACCATACTGATGAGGAGATGCCGACGGCGGGACACGACAGTCAGACCATGGAGAGTCTGCAGGCTCAAATGGCTGCTTTGACTACACAGCACCAGGCATGGCAGACAGAGTATCAACGGCCCATGCTTGAGCAGCAGCAGGCGTGGCAGTCCAACTTCGCCTCCTCCATGACCACCCACTTTGACCGCCGTCAGGATGCTTGGCAGGCAGCTCATCGGCAGCAGTTGGAGACTTAGCAGCTAGCTTGGCAGGCTAGCTATGAGACATCATTTCGAGAGAGGATGGAGGCTCAGGAGGACCGGATTGACACCCTTCACCGTCGGCAGGAGTACTTCTTCAGCCATTTCCCTTACCCTCTGGAGGAGGGTCATGGTGGTCCATCCGGACCACCCCAGTGAGGGTTACATTTCTTTCCCTTTTCCCACATTTATCTTTGACTCATTTTCACTTTGAGGACAAAGTGCACTTCAAGTATGGGGGAGGGATATATATCATTGCTTGTACAGTTTATTAGTTGTTTTTGGCATTTTGTTTTGCATTATTGAAATTAGTTTGAAAAAAAAAGCCAAAGAAGTGGAAAAAAAAGGCATGAAAACCCTTGGATAAACCGAAAACCCGAAAGGGCGGTTTAGGTAAAAAGAAGGTAGTCCGACCACCCTTAGGTTGGTGCAAAATTGGACTTGAGGGATGTGAGCTTAAGACAGAAAAGAAGAAGAGTGGCAAGGTGAAAACCCAAAAGGGCGCCTTGGCAAGATGAGCGACACTGAGTGTAGGTTTCCCTTCCGGCGTTTTGGCGACATAAGAAGGGGAGTCATAAGGAGGTTGTCCGGGTAGGCCACTGTTGGAGCGATAAGGATGGTAGTTTTACTTTTTCTCACATTTCCTCTCTTTTCCTTTCTTTCTTTCTTGGTTTTTCTCTTGTTTTCCATTATTTCTCTTTCTTTCCCTTGCTTCGTGAGACCTTGAGTCTAATTGCTGTCATTTGTTTTACACGGGACGAGTAAAAGGTCTAAGTATGGGGGAGTTTTATAAGTGATGGAATCACTATCATTTAGGGTAGTTTTTAGAGTCTTTTTATTGCATTAGTGTCGGGTTATGCTACTAACTCCTTGGTCCAGAAGAAGAAGACCATAAGAAGCTAAGGAAGGAATTATAAGCACTTAGGAGTAAAGATCGATCAAGAAGCAAAGTTTCTATTGCTCCACCGCCCCGCGGGCCCTTGCAGTCGCCCCAGCGGGTGACACTTCCCACTGAAGCGCTCCCAGCACCTTCACCAGCGCCGGCCAAGATGCAGATCACAGCCCCTGCGCCCCCCTGCGGTGACTTGTCCGGACAAGACGAAGACCAACTCCCCTGCGCCTCCCACTACGCCCTGCCTGCCCCTCGCCTTGGGAGCTGGAAGGCGAAGAGTCTTTGTCACCGCCCCTGCGTTGGCCTTATGGCGCCCCTGCGCCTTGACATCACAAACGTCAGGAAGGCGAAAGGTCAGACGTTGAAGTGCATTAAAGATCCGCCCCAGCGGAGCTGTGTAGCCGCCCCAGCGGTTATGAAGAAGATCAACCGATTCTGCCTAAACCGCCCTGCGGGTCCTAAAGGCCTCCCCTGTGGTTTAACGCCAAAAGCTTTACTCCAGTTGTTTACACCACCTTTATGGCATTAAAGGTGGCTGTTTTAGGCCGGCTATTTACTCCTAATTTAGTGTCTTTTGTAGTATAAATAGCCCATGGCTGATTGCTAGAATCAACCATGCTTTTCCTCACAAAATCCACTTTTAGACTTGAGTTTTCCATTGTAATGAGTTGCTAACTCCTTTGCTACATTGGGTTGGTTTGAAGCTGCTTTGTTACTTTGGTTGTAAGTCCTTTTAATATAAGTTTTTATTCAGTAATGCTTTGTGTTTCCTTGATCTCCATTGTTTAATTGCATGATAACTATTACTTGAGATTGATCACCTTAGGTTCTAAAGTGCATGTAAACAACTAGGATTAATAGGTTCCGGGTTCGGGTCTTTAATCTAGTAGCAACTTTAAGTAATAACGGGTTGTAATTACTTAAAGAAAATGAACACAAATATGAAGATAAGTTTAACGGTTTTAATATTCTCTTTATATCCCTTAGTCTTTGTTTGAATGCTAACTTATTATTTGTTCTTGTAGGTTTACGGAGCTTTAATAGGTTAAGTTGTGTTGATGCTGGTTGGCTCAACACATATGTACGATCGAGACGGAAGATTACTTAAAAACTTTTAAAAGAAATGCACCAAAGTAGCAATTGCATGCTTAGAATCAACCTAGTGTAGATTCATCCATTATTGTCTTATTTATCGCATTAATCATTTTCATTAGTTTTTGTGCATCAATTCAACCAAACCCCCCCTTGTGTCACTTGTCATTATAATCGATAATTGCATCTAAAACACCTTAACTCTCTTGGGTTCGACCCTTACTTAATCACTATACTAGTTCTTAGTGCTAAGTTGGGATTTACTTTTGATTGGGTATAGACGACCATAGAAATACCGCTCGTCAAAGTGCAAGAGGAAGAGTTTGAAAAACTCTATGATGGGTCAGAAAACGTGAGGAACCACAACCAGTCGTGCTATTCCACGGCCGTGTTTCCCCCAAGATGACCGTAACCAGCTATTCGGAGAGCTACAGTAAGTTACACGGGCAAAATCACGGCCGTGGAATCACCAGTGATGCCGCAATTGACTTCCACGCCCTAAACCATGGCCGTGGAAGTAACAATGGTGCCGTAATTTTGGGTATTTCTGAGAACAATTCCGTTCTTTCCGCAAATACTCTTGAGTCTTCTGATAACACGATTTATGACGTTAGTCTAGGCATCCATTTAGATAGTTTTTCCCACTATTCATGCATAATTTTGCATTAGTTCGTGACGTTTACATTCAATACATGTTTATTTGTCGAGATAAGCGTCTGCACGGACCTTTTCATGTTTTGTAGGTATTTTTGGAGCTTTTGGAGCCTAATCGATACAACCGAGGATCGTTCCTCGTGATGACACGTATCCGAGCTCATTGGGAAGCAAGTTAGGAGCAAAGGAGAACACATGAGACCATGTTGGTGCATGCCTTGCATCAAATCATGGCTCAACAATCAAAAGAAGGCTAGAGCACAAGAATCACGGTCACTGGGAGATCCACGGCCGTGGAAACTGCCCGTGATTCCCTCTGCATAGTTAGGACAGCTGTCCCACGATCTCCATAACCGACTCTAGCAAATGGTGAAGGCTATAAGTACTCTTGCAGGCTAATAGGAGAAGGAGAGACCTCTACACCTGATCTCACACACATTCTCTCATTGGATTGTAGCTACTCTTGGAGGAGGAGAAACACTCCCATTGGAGAAGAAGAGAAGAGCACATCATTCTTAGAGTTTCATTGTCTTTAGAGTGAAGTTTGTTGGAAACATTTTCTATGGTTGTAAGAACGATTCGAACCTTCTTTTGAAGGGTTGTAAGTCTCTCTTTTAACATCTATTAAACTTGTTTCTCTTGTTCTATTTGCTTCATCTCTCTTTCATTTCATCCTCTTGATATGGACTCCATGATTGTATGCTTGATGATTTTGATTGTGACGATGCATGTTGTTGCCTAAATAGATGTGATTCTAGGGTAAGGGAATGATGGTTATGGCTTGGACTATGATAGGAAAGACTTAAACGTACCTTTGAATAAATTGTTTGTTCGAACCTAGCCTCTGTTGTAAATCACGGCCTATTCTAGTAGGTTCCACGGCCGTGGAAGTGATGAACTGACCGTGATTTTGTCTGTCTTGCTTGTATTGATAAATCTAAGTGTTAGGTTGTTAGATTGTTGAAACCCTAGTGTTTGTTGAGCTATATCTATCCTAGGGTGACCTAGTGTTAGCAACTAAGTGTGAGAAGAGACCTACCCGGTGATTGTTGCTCTTAGGTACCGAAGATGATGAACTCTAGGTAGTAATGAGCCTCATTAGTTGTTATTGGACTGAGTGTGCTAGGATTTATGTTTAGGACTTGCCTTCCCGAGACCAATCTGGTGAGGAGAGGTTAGATCCCTAGATAGCAATCCGGTTTGTGTAGAATTCCTAACCTTAGGTTCTTTGAGACTTACCCGGTGATGAGACCTTAGGAACGGACTAGTGGACCATCAGACCTACCCGGTGATTGATCCCAATCTAGAAACACCCACTCCCAACATACTATAGTTGATCCAAAGGATGACTAGATAGATTGAGTCTTATGCCATAACTGGAATTTCTAACCCCTAGAATCCGCTTTTCCCTTTGATTGCCTATCTTGTGTTTGTGTTTGCTCATTTGTGTTATTTGTCTAGTTGTTTGTTAATCTTCCATGATTTGTGATCCTTGATTGATCACCACAACCAAAAAAAAACATTGAGATTTTCATTTCTTTATTTCCATTCTCTTTTCTTAACCTAGGTCTACACTATCCTTAGTCACTATTGATTCAATTTCACCTTAGTCTTTGTGTTCGACCTCGGAATACTATCCTTACTACAAAACAACCCATACACTGTGGGTTCGCTAGGAGTTAGGAAAAATATATTGAGTTATAAATTTAAGACTTTTGCGTGTCACAATCTTAGCGTAACAAGTTTTTGGCGCCGTTGCCGGAGACTAGGTCTAGATTGAGTCATTTTTGTGATTGTTTATAGTGTAGGTCTTTCTTGTTGCTTTTGATCTCGTTTGGTTTGTGTCTTTGATTTTTCAGGATATCTCTCACTCTTTAGGTGTATGCGAAGATCTCGTGGGAAGGATTTAGCTCCATTCGATCCCAAACCGGAGAAAACCCTTAATGGTAGATCCGAGAGCATTAGAAAGGGAAAGGAGATGGCCGGAAGAGATCTCCAAGCTGAGTTAGATGAGGCTTTAGAGCAAATTAGATTGAGGGATGAAGCTTTGGAGAATGAGAGGAGAAATGCCAATGAGAGGCAAGAAGCAATGAGGAGGGAGATTGAAGAGATTAGGCAAGCTCTTGTGCAAAGAGAGCCTAATCCTCAACAACCTCCACCTCCACCACCACAACCACAGCCGGCGGTTAATATTTGGGTTGTGCCTATTGCTATTGAGGAACCACAAATGTTAGGGCAACATATGGATCCGGCTCAAAGAGTGCACCGTCCGGGTGTGACCTTAGGAGATCCCGCAACACATGATTATGAGCTCCGCCCTCAAGTTCTACAAATGATCCGGCATAATCAATTTGGAGGGATGGAAGGAGAGTCTCCTCATCAACATTTGATGAACTACGAGATATTGATGGAGACTCTAAGGCCGCCTAGGTTGGAGAACAACAACCATAAGCTTAGGGCTTTTTCCTTCTCACTTAAGGATAAAGCCTTGGCTTGGTACAAATCGATTCCACTAGGGCGTGTGAGTACTTGGGAGGAAATGACAACCGAGTTCTTGACTAAGTTCTTCTAACCTTCCAAGACTCCCGAGCTAAGAGGGAAGATAAATGCCTTCGTGATGAAGGATAGAGAAAGCCTATTCAAGTCTTGGGAGAGGTTCAAAGACCTTCTCCTAGATTGTCCACACCATGGTATACCGAAGATAGAGCTTTTAGATATCTACTTCAAAGGACTTGATGAAGATAGCCAATTCAAGCTTCAATATCTTTCCGGTGGGACTTTCATGGAAAAGAATGTGAATGAAGCTTGAGAGTTTGTAGAGAAACAAGCTTTGGTGATTGAAAAGTACTCCCATAGGAAGAGTGATGGGAGGAAAGCGGGAGCATATGAGGTGAGTGATGTAACCATGAGTTATTTCAAGCTTGATGCAATCAACAATGAGCTTAAGTCTTTGAGGGAGTGGTGTACTACAACTTTGAAGATTCAAGCAAACCCTCAAGTGCAAGTGCAAGCAAACTTGTCTTCCAAGGAGGAAGATGTGAACTACATGGGAAGGGGAAACTACAACATTTATCAAGGCCCCAGGAACTTCAACAACAACCAGCAATTCAACAATTACCGGCCTAACCACAACCATCCCGGGTTTTCCTATTCTAACCCGGATGGAGCCTTGAACCCTCCCGCTTCCACAAGCGCAACTCCACCACCTAAGGCTTCATAAGAGCCTCCACCCGGATTTACTCAACCTCCAAGGGATAGAACCGAAATGATGTTTGAGCAATTGCTTGGAAGGTTGAGTGGTCTTGAGAGCACGGTGACTTCCATTTCTAAAGCTCAAAAGGTGTTGATAGCACAAGTGTTCCAAACGGCGGGTGAAGCTCATAGAGATCCAGGAAAGCTTCCCGGAAGAACCGAAGAGAACCCAAGAGGCGTTGGCTATTACAATAAGGAGTGGGCTGAGCATGAAGGATCCCTTACCTAAAGGAAATGACAAGGGAAAGCAAGTGGTGATAGAAGAAGAGTCATTGCAAGAAGATGGAGGCAAGAGCAAGGATGATGAGCCAACATATGTGGCACCACCTCCATACAAGCCACCACTAACATTTCCACAATCACGAGCAAGAGCTCGTTTGGACAAACACTTCGGTAAATTCCTTGAACTTATGTCTAAATTGCATATTAACATTCCGTTCATGGATGCTATTCTAGGTATGCCGGCATATGGCATGTTTTTGAAGGAGATACTCTCCAACAAAAGGAAGTTGGAGGAGTATGGAGAAGTGAGGATGACAAAGAGGTCCTCAGAATTGATTCAAACTATGAAGGAGGAGATGCCTCCTAAGCTAAGAGATCCGGGATCTTTTTGTGTGCCAATTGGAGTGGGAGAAGTGAAGTATGAAGCCCTATGTAATCTTGGGGCAAGTGTAACCATCACCCCGCTTGCATTTTGCAACAAGGGTGGGCTAGGAGAGCCAAAGCCGGTCAAGATGACCCTTTACATGGCGGACCGTTCAATCACTCACCCGATTGAAATCTTGGAGGACATACCGGTGCAACTCGGGAAGTTCTTTGTGCCCATAGACTTCGTTGTTTTTGACATCCCAGCGAACTATCCGGTTCCTATCATCTTAGGGAGACCTTTCTTGGCTACATCCGGATGCTTGGTAGATTGCAAAAATGGAATTCTCTATTTCAACATTGGAGAAGAGAATATCAAGTTTAAATTATCCACAATGATGAAGGGGTCAACCCTTGGTGAAGATGTGTTCAATATTGTCGAGCAAGAGGAGTGTAGAGAAGTTGTGAGCTCGATCTTGATCAAGGATCCCTTGGAGAAGGTTCTTAGCTTAAGTTTGATGGAGGAAGGAGTTGAGGATGATTGTAAAGAAGAAATCAAGGCCTTAGATGCATTGGAAAAGGAGGCAAGAGCTGAATTTGAAGTACACGAAGGTGTGCTGAAGAGCTGTAGGAATCACGGTCTGACACAGAGGACCACGGCCGTGGTTTGTCCCGTGGAACTTTCTGGAGTACTTCACGATGCTAGCTTCTCAGATTCCACGCCCGGGGTTTTTCCAGAGGCCGTGATTCAGACCGTGATTTTGCCAGAAAATGCCTTAGTGGTTGATCAAGCTTCAAGGAGCCTTGAGGAGTTTTCCATGGCTTTGGAATCATCTCAACCTACATTATATGGAGTGTCTCCAATCGATAAAGGCCCTCCTAAACTTGAACTTAAACCCCTCCCCTCTCATCTCAAGTATGCTTTTCTTGGTGAAGATTCTACTTATCCGGTGATTGTTAATGCATGCTTGAATGATGATGAGTTGACTAGATTGTTGCATGAATTGATATTGCATAGGAATGCTATTGGCTATACCATTGATGATTTAGTTGGCATTAAACCTTCTTTGTGCATGCATAAGATCTTAATGGAAGATAATCATAGACCTTCAATTGAACCTCAAAGAAGACTAAACCCCATCATGAAAGAAGTAGTAAAGAAAGAGATTCTTAAATTCCTAGATGCGGGAATCATTTTCCCAATTTCGAATAGTAAGTGGGTTAGTCTATTGCATGTGGTTCCTAAGAAAGGTGGGATGACCGTAGTGACCAATGAGAATAATGAATTAATCCCAACTAGAACGGTTACGGGATGGAGGATGTTTATAGACTATATGAAACTAAATGTGGCCTCTAGGAAAGATCACTTCCCCCTTCCTTTCATTGACCAAATGCTAGAAAGATTAGCTCAACATTGCTATTTTTGTTACTTAGATGGCTATAGTGGATTCTTCCAAATCCCTATCCACCCCGATGTCCAAGAGAAAACTACATTCACATGTCCTTGGGGTACATTTGCATATAGGAGAATGCCATTTGGTGTATGATGGATATCTTTTCTGAATATATTGAAAACATCATGGAAGTGTTTATGGATGATTTCTCTATTTATTGATCTTCATTTGATGATTGTTTAGCTAACTTGTCTTTGGTGCTTAAGCGATGTGAGGAGACAAATCTTGTCTTGAATTGGGAAAAATGCCAATTCATGGTAAGAGAAGGCATTGTGTTGCGACACTTGGTGTCCAACCGTGGCATTGAGGTTGATAGGGCTAAGATAGAAACAATATAGAAGTTGCCACCACCTACCTCGGTAAAGGGGGTAAGGAGTTTCTTAGGGCATGCCGGTTTTTACCAGAGGTTTATTAAAGATTTCTCTAAAATTTCTAAGCCTCTTACTAACCTACTAATGAAAGATGTTGAGTTTGTTTTCTCCAAGGATAGCCTAGAGGCTTTTTGTAGGTTGAAGAATGCTTTGATCTCCGGACCTATCATGCAACCTCCGGATTGGAGTTTACCGTTTGAGATCATGTGTGACGCGAGTGATGTAGCCGTTGGGGCTTTTTTGGGACAAAGGAAAGATAGGCTTACACATGCGATATATTATGCTAGCAAGACGCTAGATGATGCCCAACTCAATTATGCTACCACCGAGAAGGAGTTACTAGCGGTTGTGTATGCATTTGAGAAGTTCCGCTCGTATCTTGTTGGAGCAAAGGTCATTGTGTATACGGATCATGCTGCGATCCGTTATCTCCTCACAAAGAAGGATCCCAAGCCTCGTTTGATTTGGTGGATCCTTCTTCTCAAGAGTTTGATTTGGAAATCCGGGATAAGAAAGGGTTGGAAAATTCTATGGCGGACCACCTTAGTAGACTCCCACCATTAGAGATTGAGAGAGATGACATCCCGATTGATGAGTCATTCCGGGATGAGCAATTGCAAATGGTGGAGGAGTGCTTGCTTCAAGTGTCAAGGAGTGAGCCATGGTATGCCGACATAGTGAACTATCTCGTTTGTGAGGAGATGCCACCCGGTTTATCCTATGCCCAAATGAAAAAGTTCTTCAAGGATGTGAGGCATTACTATTGGAGTGAACCGCTTTTGTTTAAGAGAGGGCCGGATGGAGTCTTTAGGAGATGCATACCGGAGGATGAGGTGGAGAGTGTGATCCGCCATTGTCATTCCTTGCCATGTGGAGGCCATGCTAGCTCACACAAGACATGTGCAAAGGTGTTGCAATACGGGTTCTATTGGCCGAGTGTGTTCAAGGACGTGCAGAATTTTGTATTAGCTTGTGATGCTTGCCAAAGGACGGGCAACATCTCAAGGAGAAATGAGATGCCCTTGAACAACATACAAGAAGTGGAGATATATGATGTGTGGGTTGTGGACTTCATGGGACCATTCCCCTCTTCTTATGGCAACCTCTACATCCTATTGGCGGTGGACTATGTTTCGAGATGGGTAGAGGCAATCGCCTCTCCCACAAATGATGCCAAGGTTGTGGTGCAGTTCTTCAACCGAGTGATCTTTCCTAGGTTTGGGACACCAAGGGTGATCATAAGTGATGGAGGAAAGCACTTCACCAATAGGAACTTCGGGACTCTTTTGGCTAAGTATGGGGTGACTCATAAGGTGGGAACATCTTACCATCCCCAAACTAGTGGCCAAGTGGAGATCTCCAACCGGGAGATAAAAGGGATTTTTAAGAAGACGGTTTCTAGAACGAGAAAGGATTGGGCTATGAAGCTCGATGATGCTTTGTGGGCTTATAGAACCACTTTCAAGACACCGATTGGCACCACTTCCTACAAGCTACTTTATGGCAAGTGTTCGCCACTTAGCGTGCGTGCAAATAAGAATTAAATTTATAAAACTAGAATCAAGGAAGCGAACCCGCAGTGTACGGATCGGCGTAGATTAGCAAGTATTCCAGAGTATCGAACACAGGGATTTGGGGGAAACAAATTCAATTGTAGGTTATCAAGCAAGTAAATGTAAGAGCTTTTCGAATTATTGGGAAAACAACAATCCTAAAGATCCAGATATCCAGCTGTGGCAATCGATTCATGATATACTAAAGGTATAAGGACAGAGTTGAGATATGCAAAGGTATGCGAATGTAAGGTAATCGTACGGTGAAGTTCCAAAAACCTTATATGACTCACCTACAAGACGCTTTCTATAAAGGTTGTTGAGGCTTCAGTATAGAAAGGTTCTAAAGGTAAGAATGAATGTCAAATACCCAAACTTATAATCCAAGGATTTGGACTAACTTAACCGATTAAGGTTGTGACACTCACAATCGAGGTAGAGGTTGTTGATGCTTCACAATCACCTAGAAAAGGCAAGCCAAGACTAAGTTAAAGCAAATCTTTAACTTTGGATTAAAGTAAAAGCAAGTTCGTAACTTAACACAAAATTACGGCTAGTTCTTGAGTTCCACGGCCGTGGAAGCTCAAGAACAGATCGTGGATTAGGTTCGTCGGCGATTCTCTCTAACTCTCAGGGTCCAATCTGTTTACGATCGATCTATCATCATCTAAGCCACAACCATCAACCCTTCACCTTAGAATTGTTAAGGGTTTTTAGCCAATAACAGTCATATTGATATCAAATTCAAGGGTTAAGAGATTGAAAGACGAAAACTTTCGAAAACCTTCAATAACTTTCAAATCAATCTCAAAGTCACAATCAAGAACAATAATCGTCACAAGATTCGGAATAACACAAACAAACACAAATCTTAGATAAGAAGGAAGAACGGGATGTCAATCCGTCTTCTAAATCAAACCTAAGCAAGAAGCGAAATCTCCTTGCGAACAATCTTCCGAATCTTCGATCTTCCGTCAATCCGGAAATCCCAATGACAAAGCGCGAATCTCTCAAACACAATCTCCGCCAAATGCGAGATTAGGGCAATTCCAAGCGCAAGCGTAAGATGTGTCTATGCGAAAGTGACGGAATCTCTCTTCGTCCGTCCTTTTATAGTGTAAGATAAAATATCGGCCCGGCCCAATTGTGTAGGAGATCGTGGCTTAAAGTGTGGCGAAAAAGATCGCCAAGATCACGGTCGTGGAAGGGTTCCACGGCCGTAATTTAGAGCGTGGAAATCAACACGGTTTGAACCAACTTCTCCACGGCCGTAGAAGTTGCTGGAATGAACTACGCTTCTCTTGACATGGTTCCACGGCCGTGGACTTGAACGTGGAAAGTAGTACGGCCGTATTTTAGAACGTTGTTTAGGGAAAGAACGTGATTCTTCTTTAGCCTCGTGCATCCTTCAAGTTGACACTCCCTTAGCTCCTAGGAATGTCCTCAATCCATGGACATTGCTCAACAACTCCATCCTTGCTCAATTCCGTTCGGAAATAGCTCTCAATTACCTATAATCAACATAAAGCTTGTGTAGATCTCTATATCGACATTATAGACAAACTAGCTCACAAATGCATCAATGCTCAATCAATGACTATCATAAGGGATCAAATACACTTAGAAAACGTGCCTAAAATATCACAATATTTCATGCTAACAAATAACCCCATACTTGCCACTTGCTTGTCCCTAAGCAAGGTCTTTCAAAAGCTTTAAAACAAGAGTTAGGATGAAATATGTGTACCTTCTCAAAGCAATACTTATTTTGGATGAATGTGCCTTCTAACCAATAGATCATTCTCAAATCTTGCTTCAATCATTTATTAGACTTTCATACACTTAATCAAAGAGTAAAGAGTAAAGAAAACTCATGAATCAATCAAACTTCCATACAAACATCATAACCTTCAAACATTATCAAAATCAATCATAAGAAACTTCAATTTAGATCACCAAGTCATATGACATTCTTTTGATCTTAAGGACTTATAAAGAAAAGTGTCTAGAATGTGGAAAGGGAAGGAAAACTTTAAGGAATGTGGTGCATTAATCCGGGAAAGTGGATAACTACTCTTTCTTCTTCTCTTGCGGTTTCCGCGACACCTTCAACTTAGAGCTTTGCTCTCTTCTTTTCATTTTTCGACTTTACTTTTGGAGTTATGGATAGAGGTGCACAAAAACCGAAGCCTAGGAGATTGGCGTTTCTCAATTTTTATGAGATGCCTGAAACCCTTAGCGCACATACCATAATCCGCTAGGAATATCGCTCAATCCGACTTTGGCAAGACACAAACACCCGGCTATGTGAATGGTGCCGAGTTACTCATCGTCATGATTGACTTCCCCAAACCTATAATTTCTTTCTATTCTTTTGATTGAAAGTATTGCTTTCATGGCCCTCCCACATCATACATGCCTTTTTCATTCAACTCCTCCAAATTCCCGGATAGGTAAAGGAGGTCAATATTTTAATGAGGGGCTAAATGACCAAAGAAAGAAGAAAGAAAAATCGAATCGGCTTAATCATCTCAACAAGAAGCATAAGAACTTATAGTGTGATTTCAACTTCAATTCCTCAACATGATTTAAATAACATTCATCACATTATGAAACTCGCAAAAGAGGTATAATCAACTCATTCAATTTCTTTTCAATTCACTATTCGTTTAAGCATGCAATTGTCATCAAACTCAATTCACAAGTAGCGATTATCATAGAAATCCTTTCTATCCTTAGAAGCACATAAATTTTCAAAATTTTTCAATTTTTATGGGTTTTTCAAACTCTTTTTCATGCAATGCAGTAATGAAACGTGTAACAATATAATGAACATGCAAGATAGTCTCGATAGAAGCAATCAAAGTGAGTAAGAGTTATTACAAACTTTTAGTCACACCCCACCCCATACTTGGAACAAACATTGTCCCTAATGTTCAAAAGAAAGAAAGAAAAAGAAAGAAAAGAAAAAGAAACTCACAAAATGGCGGTGGAGCGGCTAAAGCTGTCGGTCATGCATATCATCACTGCGGTGGAGGCGGAGGCGGGAATGGAGAGAAACTAGGATCGTAGTGCCTCCCGAACTGCTGGCGGTAGACGTCTCTCATCATATGGTCGAGGTCGTCCATGCGTCCATCTCTAGCATCGGCTCGAATCTCCAATGCTCCCACTCTCTCTGAAAGACCGGTGGCCCAATCTGGCATCTGCTCATACCATCCCGGGGCCTGGCTGTACCACCCTGGAGCATCGGACGGTGCTGGTGCTGGTGGCGGTGGCTGCCGTGCGGACCATGGAGGTGGAACTCCGTACCATGTAGGAGGTGTCTCCATCCAAGTAGGTCTCTCACTCACGCTGGAGCGGCGAGAAGATGAACCTGAAGCTCTGGCTGGACGTGGAGAACGTCTAGGCACATCAGAAACAATGTCCGGCTGATCCGGAAACGTGCCAAACTCCTGCTCTGCTCCTCCTCCTCCCTCAAACTGATCTCTCATCTCCTCCTCCTCAACTACGGGCGGTGGTGGGACATATGGAGGAGCTGCAGTCCTGTTCGCATGCATAGCTACGAACGTAGCCTTCTAATTATGGCGTCCAGCCATAATGGAGTACTCCGGGATCCACTCAATGCCCCTCCCCGTCCTGCTCTCCCAAGGCATAGCTGCGTAAGGCGGACCTCTATGGGTAGGGAAGATAAGGCCTCTAGTCATGAAGGCCTAGAGTCCTAGGGGTACAGCTCGTATGCGTGTGCACGCAGAAAAATCAACCCCCAATATCCTAGCAAGGTGGGTGACTATCCCACCATAACCAATGTTGTCCGCCCTCTTGTTCTTAAGCTTGCTCATGGTAGCAGCTAAGAGGGTGGCGCAGTCAACAGGGCGCCCATACAGCATAGAGTACAACAAAAAGAGCTCATCCGTCTTGATCTTCTGAGGTGTCTCCGTCCTAGGGAAGAGACACTCAGAAAGAACACGGTGAGCAATCTTCAAGGCTAAGTGATACATCAACTTAGCCTTGGTGTCACCTGGTTGCCAGCGGTCCTCGCTGGCGTAAATCATAGCAACCTCCTCCCAAAAATCTTTGGCGTAAACGCCACTAGGAAAACGGCCATTGAAGGTTTCTTGGAACCCAAAGAAGGCTCCAAACTCTCGGATGGTAAAATCATAGTTTCTTTCCATAAGACGGAAAGAAACAGTCCTATCCACATGGCTGTGCTCAAACGACGTCACAACCTCTCTCGTGATCTCCTCATAAGCGTCTTCTCGGATAGCCGAGAAGACAACAAGTCCGGCTCTATCCAAGAGCCAAGTAAGGTCATCTATGATGTTGAGAGGAGCTAAATCCTCCAGCAATAGGTACCTAGGTCCTATCACAGCCCTCTTATGGATCCTCTCGAGTGCATCGAGGTGATCCTCATGAATGGTCGGTACTCTAGGGCTAGGAGGTGCGGGTGATGAAGGTGATGATGGAGGTGAAGGGGAGGAAGGTGGTGGTGCTCTAGAGGATGAAGAGGAAGAGGGGTTACCCTTCCTCTTTTTGTTCTTGTCCTGCCCATTCTTCTTCTCCTTAATCCTCCCAGAAACTCTCCTAACAAAATCCATCACTGTTCAAAACCACAGTCTGTTCTTGGTGTTCCACGACCGTGGAATTGCCAGAGACCGTGATTCGTCTCGTTCTTTCGCAAATTGTTAGCATGAAATATTGTGATATTTTAGGCATGTTTTCTAAGTATATTTGATTCATATTGATAGTCTTTGATTTAGCATTGTTGCATTTGTGAGCTAGTTTGCCTATATTGTCGATATGGATGTCTACACTAGCTTTATGTTGATTATAGGTGATTGAGAGCCATTTCCAAACGGAATGGAGCAAAGATGAGTTGATTAAGTGTGTCCATGAATTGAGGGCATTCTTAGGAGCAAAATGGATGCCAACTTCAGGAATGCACGAGGCTAGGGAAGAATCACGTTCTTCCCCTAAACCACGCTCTAAAATACGGCCGTACTACAAACCACGTTTAGTTCCACGGCCGTGGAACCCTGCAGGAGAAGCGTGATTCATTCCATGAGCTTTTACAGTCATGGAATCCATGGTTCAAACCGTGTTGATTCCCACGCTCTAAATTACGGTCGTGGAACCTTCCATGACCGTGATCTTGGCGATCTTTTTCGCCACATTTTGAAGCCACGATCTTTTGAAGATTGGGCCGGGCCGATATTTTATCTTGCCCTATAAAAAGACGGACGGAGGGAAATTCCGTCATCCTCGCTTACCCCCGCTTAGACGCGTTTTGCGACCTCGTTTTAGAGTGACGCTTGCATCTTCACTTTGGAGATTTTGGCGGTTCTTGAAAAGGACGGATTTTGCCCTTTTCCTTGGAGTTGCCCTAATCTCGCACTTTTGGTGGAGATTGCTGTGGAGATTTCCGGATTGACGGAAGATCGAAGTTTTTAGAAGATTGTTGCAAGAAGAATTCTCTTCTTGTTTAGGTTTGATTTGGAAGACGGATTGACATCCCGTTCTTCTTTCTTTCCTAAGATTGTGATTGTTCGCTTTATTCTGAATCTATTGACAATATTCATTCTTGATTGTGACATTGAGATTGGTTTGAAGTTTATTGGAAGTTTTCGGAAGTTTTCATCTTTTAACCTTTTAATCTTTGAATTTGATATCATAATGATGATTGTTGGCTAAAAACCCTTAACAATTCTAGGGTGAAGGGTTGATAGTTGTGGCTTAGATGATGATAGATCGATCGTAACATATTAGACCCTGAGAGTTAGAGAGAATCGTCGACGAACCCTAAATCACGGTTTGTTCTTGTGTTCCACGACCGTGGAATCTCAAGATCCACCCGTAATTTCCCTTAAGTTTACGAACCTGCTTTTACTTTAATCCAAAGTTAAAGATTTGCTTTAACTTAGTTTAGGCTTGCCTTTTCTAGGTGGTAGTGAAGCCTCAACAACCTCTACCTCGATTGTGAGTGTCACAACCGTAATCGGTTAAGTTAGTCTTGATCCTTGGATTACAAGTTTGGGTATTTGACATCAATTCTTGCCTTTAGAACCTTTCTATATTGAAGCCTCAACAACCTGTATAGAGAGTGTCTTATAGGTGAGTCATATAAGGTCTTTGGAACTTCACCGTACAATTACCTTACATTAGCATACCTTTGCATATCTCAACTCTGTCTTTATATCATTAAGAATATCTTGAATCGATTATCACAACTGGATACTTGGATCTTTAGGATTGTTGTTTTCCCAATAATTTGCAAAGCTCTTACATTTAACCGCTTGATAATCTGAAATCGAATTTGTTTCTCCCCAAATCCCTGTGTTCGATACTCTGGAATTCTTGCTAATCTACGTCGATCCGTACACTGCGGGTTCGCTTGCTTGATTCTAGTTTTATAAATTTAAAGCTTATTTGCACGCACGCTAAGTGGCGAACAAGTTTTTGGCGCCGTTGCCGGGGATTTGGTTTAGACCGAATTCGGTAGCCGGTTGTCAAGCTTGGGAGCTTGCTCTCGTTATTTGATATTTCTTTGAGTGCATGCGCAGGTCTAGGAACACCGAAGACCTCTTACCTCTTGATCAAGAGCTTGAGAGGACTCTAAGGAAAAAGCACAAGGAAAAGAAGATGGCTGAAGGACACGAACGTGATCTTCAAGCGGAGTTGGCGGAGAAGGAAGCTCAACTCCAAGGGAATGAGAACCTCCGCCAGGATGAAATGGATCGTCATCAATCTCAAGCTAACAATCTACAAGACATGATCTTCCAAATGAGGATAGAACTAAGCGACCTTAAGAATAAGGGAAGCAAGAAATCCTCAAGAAGGGCATCAAGATCTAGAAGAAAAGGTCACTCATACGCTGATGATAGTGATTCTTCCATGCCACCGCTAGAGGAGATTGATCCCACAATCAATGTGAATCCTTTCCATCCATGGGGAGCTGCTAATCGTCGTGTTCCACCTAGGAATGCGAGGATCGAACGTGTAGATGAAGAGCCAAGAACTCTTGGCCAGCGGATGGATCCAACACAACAACTGCGCCGTTTGGGCGTAAACTTTGATGCTGATAATGTGCAAGGGTTTAGCTTCAACCCTCAAGTCATTACTCTTGTTCGCCAAAACCAATTTGACGGGACAAGCGCTAAATCTCCACACCAACACTTGCAAAACTTTGAGTGTATAATGGAGACAATGAGACCGAAGAGTGCTACTACCAACAACTATAAGCTCAAGCCTTTCTTCTTCTCCTTGAAGGGGAAAGCGTTGTCTTGGTACCAAGCTCTTCCTAGGGGGAAACTAGACACGTGGGAAGACCTTTTCACGGAGTTCCTCACCAAATTCTTTCCGCCATCCAAAACGGCGGAACTTAGAGGTAAGATCAATGCATTTTCCATGAGATCTAACGAAAGTTTGTTTCAATCATGGGAAAGGTTTCAGGACTTGTTATTGGATTGCCCTCATCATGGCATATCCAAGCTTGCATTGCTGGAGATTTACTACAAGGGGCTGGATGCGGGAACGCAATTCAACCTCCAATCCCTCTCATGTGGAATATTCATGGACATGAGGGAAGATGACGATTGGGACTTCATTGAGAAGCAAGCAAGGGTCATAGAGAAGTATTCCCACCGGAAAGTGGAGGGAAATCGTGTGGAGCAAGGAGCAAAGCTCACACATGAAGCTCAAAATCAGATTTTCTCCCTCAACAATGAGATTAAGGAGTTGAAGGAGGCTATCAAGACCAAATTCCCAAAGCAACAAGAGAAGGATGTTGGCTATTTGGGCAACAACAATGGCGGTGATAACACCAACCGCAACAACAACAATAACCGGAACAACAACCGGAATAACAATTGGAATGGAAACAACAACAACCGGAACAACAATTGGAACAACAATAGGGGTTCAAACAACAACAATTGGCGCTCCAATCAACAAAATTCCGGTAACTCTTATCCTTCCAATTCTAATTCACTAACTACACCTTCCTCTTCCTCTACTCCTTTGAAAATCCAGGGGCAATCATCTAATGGAGGAAACACTTCGGGGAAGGAGAAGCCCGATCCCATGTTGGAAACGATTTTGGCAAAACTACAAGGGTTGGAGAACCGCATCATTAAGGTTGACGATCAAATTTCTAAGGTTGATAAAGCTCAAAAGGTTTTAGAAAACCAAATGTTCAGCCATGCGGAGGAAGTTCCTAGGAATCAAGGGAAACTTCCAGGAAAGACGGAGGACAACCCTAAGGGAAGGGTAATGGCAATCACAACTAGGAGCGGAGTGACTACCACCGATCTGCAGCCTAAGTTTGTTGAAGTCCCCGTAGAGAAAGACAAAGAGAAGGGGAAGGAGAAGGAAGATGTCTACGTTCCTCCTCCGGCTTACAAACCTCCCCTACCATTCCCTCAATCTAGAGAGAGAGCGCGCCTAGATAAACAGTTCGGTAAGTTCATAGAACTCACGAGCAAGCTACATATTAATATACCATTTATTGATGCTATTGTAGGTATGCCGGCTTATGGCAAGTTCTTGAAGGAGCTCCTCTCTAACAAGAGGAAGCTAGAAGATTTCGGAGAGGTTAAGATGAGTTCAGATTCTTCGGATCTCATCAAGACCATGAAGGAGAAAATGCCCCCAAAGCTAAAGGATCCGGGGTCATTTTGCATTCCCATAGGAGTGGGAGATGTCACATACGATGCGTTATGTAATTTAGGAGCAAGTGTGAGCATCATACCACTTGCGTTGTGTAGGAAGATCGGTTTAGGCGACCCTAAACCGGTGAAGATGACGTTGTACATGGCGGATCGATCCATCACTCGCCCCGTCGGTATCGTAGAAGACGTCCCGATCAAGCTAGGTAAATTCTTTGTCCCCATTGATTTTGTCGTGCTTGATATTCCTGCAGATAGTCCGGTCCCGATCATACTCGGAAGACCGTTTCTTGCAACTTCCGGCTGCATAGTCGATTGCAAGAATGGTAGACTCGCTTTTGATATAGGAGAAGAGAAAGTAGAGTTCGTTCTTTCCACTCTAGTGAAGGAGTCAATCTTTGATGAGGATATTTTCGATATCCAAGATGAAGAGGGTTTGTCTAGGGAGGAGGTAAGTGCGATTCTCGTTAACGATCATTTACAAAAGGTTATCACTATGAGTCTAACCAATGTAGGGGAAGAAGAAGAGTGCAATGAGGCAATTGAATCCTTAGAAGGACAAGAAGAGATGGGTGAAGTGGAGTTTGAAAAGCTCCACGATGAGGCAGAAAACGTGAGAATCCACAGCCATACACTGTATTCCACGGCCGTGGATTTCACAACCAAATCCGTGTCCCACTCCAGGGAGTTATACGGTCGTGGAGAAGATGTGACAACCGTATTTCCCTTACACGCCCTAAACCACGGCCGTGGAGGCCATGAGGAACCCATAATTTTGGGCGTGGAAAGGAGTGATCGAGACACTTCTTCAACTTCTTCTGATTCTTGTCCCACACACTCATCACCCTTAGAAACTTCTAAGGAGACATCGGATGCTTCTCAAGGATCATTAGAAGCTCCGAAAGCAATGGAACTCAAACCACTTCCTACTCATCTAAGGTACGCTTTTTTAGGATCTAATTCTACCTTTCCGGTTATTGTTAGTTCCGATCTAAGCATAGATGAACATAATCAGCTCATGATTGTCCTTAGGAAACATAGGAAAGCTTTAGGCTATACTATTGAGGACTTAGTAGGAATTAAACCCTCCCTATGCATGCATAAGATACTAATGGAGGAAGATTTTAGAACTTCAAGACAACCTCAAAGGCGGTTGAATCCGACCATGAAGGAGGTTGTCAAGAAGGAAATTCTTAAGCTTCTTGATGCAGGTATCATCTACCCTATCTCCGATAGTAAGTGGGTGAGTCCGGTTCAAGTAGTTCCGAAGAAGGGAGGAATGACGGTCATCACCAACAAAAACAACGAACTCATTCCTACCCGAACTGTGACGGGATGGCGGATGTGCATAGACTACCGCAAGCTCAACAATGCAACGCGGAAGGATCATTTCCCATTGCCATTCATTGATCAAATGCTTGAAAGGTTAGCACAACATTCACATTTTTGCTACCTTGACGGTTATAGTGGTTTCTTTCAGATCCCGATACACCCAGATGATCAAGAGAAGACCACATTCACGTGCCCATGGGGTATGTTTGCTTATAGGAGAATGCCGTTCGGGCTTTGCAACGCCCTAGCCACCTTCCAACGGTGCATGATGGCCATCTTCTCCGAATACGTAGAGGAAATCATGGAAGTCTTCATGGACGACTTCTCCGTATACGGTTCCTCTTTTAACGATTGCCTTTCTAACCTTTCTCTTGTTTTGCAAAGGTGTGAAGACACTAACCTAGTTCTTAATTGGGAGAAGTGTCAATTTATGGTTAAGGAAGGAATTGTATTAGGCCACTTAGTCTCTAATAGAGGGATAGAAGTAGACAAGGCTAAGATAGAGACCATAGAAAAGCTTCCTCCCCCAATTTCGGTGAAAGGGATAAGAAGTTTCCTAGGACATGCTGGATTTTATAGATGTTTCATTAAGGACTTTTCTAAGATATCAAAACCTCTCACTAATCTATTGATGAAGGATGCGGTTTTTGAGTTTTCGCAGGAATGTTTGGATGCGTTTAACACCATTCGGCAAGCTCTAATTTCAGCACCTATTATCCAACCCCCGGATTGGACTCTTCCCTTTGAGATTATGTGTGATGCTAGTGACGTAGCTATTGGAGCTGTTCTTGGACAACGAAAGGAAGGGCGAACCCATGCCATATACTATGCTAGCAAGACGCTAGATGAAGCGCAGCTCAACTACGCCACTACTGAAAAAGAGTTTTTAGCCATTGTCTATGCTATTGACAAGTTTCGCTCTTATCTTGTAGGTGCAAAGGTGATTGTCTACACGGATCATGTTGCGATCCGGTACCTCCTTGCGAAGAAAGATGCAAAGCCAAGGCTAATTAGATGGATTCTTCTCCTACAAGAATTCGATCTTGAGATCCGCGACAAGAAAGGTTCAGAAAATTCTGTTGCGGATCATTTGAGTCGCCTAACACATCCAGAGGACGACCATTTACCCATCGACGACTCCTTCCTGGACGAACACCTACACCTTATTGAGGAGTGCATCGATGTGATCTCCAAAGGTAACGAACCATGGTTTGCTGATTTTGTTAACTATTTGGTTTGTCAGGAGATACCACCCGGATTATCCTACGCACAAAGGAAGAAGTTCTTTAAGAATGTCCAGGAATACTTTTGGAACGAGCCTCTCCTCTTTAAGAGAGGTCCGGATAGCATCATTCGGCGATGTGTGCCGGAAGATGAGATGCAAAGTGTCATCCGCTATTGTCATTCACTACCTTGTGGAGGACACGCTAGTTCAAACAAGACTAGCGCAAAGGTATTGCAATCTGGATTCTTTTGGCCTACTTTGTTTAGAGATGTGCAATCCTTTGTTTCTTGCTGCGATGCTTGTCAAAGAACATGCAATATCTCTAGGAGGAATGAGATGCCCCTCAACAACATCCAAGAGGTGGAGATTTTAGACGTTTGGGGAGTTGATTTTATGGGACCGTTCCCATCCTCTTGTGGAAACCAATACATACTATTGGCGGTAGATTACGTTTCTAGATGGGTGGAAGCAATTGCCTCTCCCACCAATGATGCCATGGTGGTGGTAAAGTTCTTCAACAAGACCATCTTCCCGCGATTTGGGACGCCAAGGACGATCATTAGTGATGGAGGTTCTCACTTCATTGCCCGGCGCTTTGAAGCTCTTCTAGCTAAGTATGGGGTTACTCACAAGATCGCTACCCCTTACCATCCACAAACAAGTGGACAAGTTGAGATCTCAAATAGGGAGATCAAAGGAATTCTAGAGAAGACGGTTTCAAGGACTAGGAAGGATTGGTCCTTGAGGCTTGACGATGCATTGTGCGCATACCGGACTGCATACAAGACTCCCATAGGAACCACACCATACAACCTTGTGTATGGGAAGTCTTGTCACTTGCCGGTAGAGTTGGAACACAAAGCGTTTTGGGCTATCAAGTGGTTGAACTTCAGCATAAAGGAAGCGGGAGAGAAGCGTCTCCTAGACATCAATGAGCTGGATGAACTCCGCTTGAATGCTTATGAAAACGCTAAAATCTATAAGGAGAGGGCGAAACGTTGGCATGATAAGCATATCATTCCAAAGGACTTCAAAGAAGGAGATCAAGTTCTCCTCTTCAATTCAAGGCTTCGTCTCTTTCCAGGTAAACTTAAATCTCGTTGGACCGGACCTTTTCTAATTAAGTGTATTTTCCCCCATGGTGCAGTTGAAGTATGGGGTGAAGCGAGCGGAAGTTTCAAGGTGAACGACCAACGACTCAAGAAGTATACGCCGGAACTCCAAGCTGAAGAGTTCGCGCCTACCGCACTCGAATAAGTGCGAGATTGGTCTAGCTACGGACCTTAAATAAAGCGCTTCTTGGGAGGCAACCCAAGGTATTGCATTTTTGTTTTTGTTTTCGATTCATAGTTTAGCTTAGAATAGACGTTTTTGCTTTGTTTTTGCTTTGTTTTTGCCTTCGATTCCTTCCGGTATGTTCGTGTTTTTGGATGTAGGAGCGATGGAAAAGGGAACGGGAAGGATAATGTTGAAGAAAAGTGACGAAATTTGGACTTTGGAGCTTTACAGAGAGTTCCACGGCCTAAACCACGGTCGTGACAGTTACAGTACCCGTAATTTCCAAAAGCCTTTGAAAAATCACCAAAACCACGGTTCCGTACAGAACCACGGCCGTGGAACCCCCCAACAGACCGTTATTTTCAAAAATTTTGCATGTGACTATATAAACCACGTTCTTCACAAAAACCACCACAAAACCCCTCTTCCACGACCTAAAAGCCGAATCCACGCCTCCTCTCTCAATTCCTCGTTTCCTAATCGTTTTCAACGATTCTTCTTCCTAAACTGAAGAAAATTCGACCACAAACAAGATCCAAGCGAAGAATCGAGCGGAAATTCACCAACGAACGCGCAATTCGGATTTTTCAATCCGAAAAATAGGTTTTCCACTCTTCTTGATCTTTGTCGATTTGGTTCGTTTTTGTTAGAGATTGTAGGAAGAACTGATTGAGATTGGAAGAAATTAGATTAGGACTGCCTGTTTGTGGAGATTGAGTGCTGATTTGCTGAGATTTGCGACTTTCTGAGACGAATCACGGTCTCTGGAGGAATTACGGCCGTGGTTTCTATATAACATCCCGTAATTTTGAACAGAATGGACTTTCTGAGGAGAGTTTCGGGGAGAATCAAAGAGAAGAAGGATAACCAGAACAAGAAGATGAAGGGTAATCCCTCCTCTTCCTCATCCTCTAGAGCACCACCACCCTCTTCCCCTTCACCTCCATCATCACCTTCCTCACCCTCACCACCTAGCCCTAGAGTCCCGACCATCCATGAGGATCACCTTGATGCACTCGATAGGATCAAGGAGAGGGCTGTGATTGGTCCTAGGTACTTATTGTTGGAGGATCTAGCTCCTCTCAACATAGTTGATGACCTCACTTGGCTCTTGGATAGAGCCTGACTTATTGTCTTCTCGGCTATCCGAGAAGACGCCTATGAGGAGATTACACGGGAGGTTGTGACATCTTTTGAGCACAGCCATGTAGACAGGACCGTCTCTTTCCGTCTCATGGAAAGAGACTATCATTTTAGCATCCGTGAGTTTGGGACCTTCTTCGGGTTTCAGGAGACCTTTAACGGTCGCTTCCCTAGTGGCGTTTACGCCAAGGATTTTTGGGAGGAGGTGGCGATGATTTACGCTAGCGAGGACCGCTGGCAGCCCGCTGACACCAAGGCTAGGTTGATGTACCACCTAACCTTGAAGATTGCTCATCGTGTTCTTTCGGAGTGTCTCTTTCCTAGGACGGAGACACCTCAAAAGATCAAGAAGGATGAACTCTTTTTACTCTACTCCATGCTGTATGGACGCCGTGTTGATTGTGCTACTCTCTTGGCTGCTACTATGAGCAAGCTCAAGAACAAGAAGAAGGGCAACATCGGATATGGTGGGATAGTTACCCACATTGCCAAGAGCTTAGGTGTTGATTTTTCTGCTTGCACCCGTATACCGGCCGTACCTTTAGGGCTATATGATTTCATGACTAGGGGTCTCATTTTCCCCACACATAGAGGTCCGCCTTATGCGGGCATGCCTTGGGAGAGCAGGATGGGTAGGGGTATAGAGTGGCTACCGGAGTACTCCATTAAGGCGGGACGCCATAATTGGAAGGAGACGTTCGCTGCTATGCATGCGAACAGGATAGCAGCTCCCCCATATGTCCCACCACCAGTTGTTGAGGAGGAGGAGATGGGAGATCAGTTTGAGGGTGGAGGAGGAGCCGAGCAAGAGTTTGGCACGTTTCCGGATCAGCCGGAGGTGGCCCCCGATGCACCTAGATGTTCTCCACGTCCAGCTAGAGCTTCAGGCTCATCTTCTCGCTGCGCTAGCGTGAGTGAGAGGCCTACATAGATGACCACACCTCCTGCATGGTACGGAGCTCCACCTCCTTGGTCTACAGAGTAGACAGCAGCACCAGCACCAGCACCATCCGACGCTCCAGCATGGTACAGTCAGGCTCCGGGATGGTATGAGGAGATCCCGGATTGGGCTACTGGTCTTTCGGAGAGAGTAGGAGCATTGGAGATCCGAGCCGATGCTAGAGATGGACGCTTAGACGACCTCGACCACATGATGAGGGATGTCTACCGCCAGCAGTTTGGGCGGTTCTATGATCCTAGCTTCTCTCCATTCCCGCCTCCACCAGCGCCGCAGTGATGAGGATTTGATGATTGACCGTTCGTCTTAGACATTCCACCACCACTTTGTGAGTTTCTTTTTCTTTTCTTCTTTTCTTTCTTTCTTTTGAACATTAGGGACAATGTTCGTCCTAAGTATGGGGTGGGATGTACTAAAAGTTTGTAACAACTCTTACTCACTATGTTTGCTTCTATTCGAGACTATCATTGCTTGTTCATTATATTGTTGCACGTTTCATCATTGCATTGCATGAAAAAGAACTTGAAAAACCCATAAAAATTGAAAAATTTTGAAAATTTTGTGCTTCTAATGAATTGAGATGATGTCTATGATAATCACTACTTGTGAATTGAGTTTGATGACAATTGCATGCTTAAAAGATTAGTGAATTGAAAAGAAATTGAATACGTTGATTGTGCTTCTTTTGCAAGTTTCATAATGTGAATAAATGTTACCTAAATCATGTTGAGAAATAGAAGTTGAAATCACACTATAAGTTCTTATACTTCTTGTTGAGATGATTAAGGCAATTCGATTTTTCTTTTTTCTTTCTTTGATCATTTTAGCTCCTCATTGAAATATTGACCTCCTTTACCTATCCGGGAATTTGGAGAAGTGAATGAAAAAGGCATGTTTGATGTGGGAGAGCCATGAAAGCAATTATTTGCAATCAAAAGAATAGAAAGAAATTCTAGGTTTGGGGAAGTCAATCATGATGATGAGTAACTCGGCACCATTCACATAGCCGGGTGTTTGTGTCTTGCCAAAGTCGGATTGAGCGATATTCCTAGCGGATTATGGTATGTGCGCTAAGGGTTTGAGGCATCTCATAAAAATTGAGAAACGCCAATCTCCTAGGCTTCGGTTTTTGTGCACCTCTATCCATAACTCCAAAAGTAAAGTCGAAAAATGAAAGGAAGAAGAGCGAAGCTCTAAGTTGAAGTGTTGCGGAAACCGCAAAAGAAGAAGAAGGGTAGTTGTCCACTTTCCCGGATTCATGCACCACATTCCTAAAAGTTTCCTTCCCTTCCACATTCTAGACCTTTTCTTTGAAAGTCCTTAAGATAAAAAGAATGTTATATGACTTTGTGGTCTAAATTGAAGTTTCTTATGATTGATTTTGATAATGTTTGAAGGTTATGATGCTTGTTTAGAAGTTTGATTAATTCATGATTTTTCTTTACTCTTTACTCTTTGATTAAGTATATGAAAGTCTTATAAACGATTGAAGCAAGGTTTGAGAATGATCTATTCTTTAGAAGGCACATTCCTCTAAAAGAAGTATTGCTTTGAGAAGGTACACATATTTCATCCTAACTTTTGTTTAAAGCTTTTTGAAAGACCTTGCTTAGGGACAAGCAAGTGTTAAGTATGGGGTTATTTGTTAGCATGAAATATTGCGATATTTTAGGCACGTTTTCTAAGTGTATTTGATTCATATTGATAGTCTTTGATTTAGCATTGTTGCATTTGTGAGCTAGTTTGCCTATATTGTCGATATGGATGTCTACACTAGCTTTATGTTGATTATAGGTGATTGAGAGCCATTTCCGAACGGAATCGAGCAAAGATGAGTTGATTAAGTGTGTACATGAATTGAGGGCATTCTTAGGAGCAAAATGGATGCCAACTTCACGAATGCACGAGGCTAGGGAAGAATCACGTTCTTGCCCTAAACCACGCTCTAAAATACGGCCGTACTACAAACCACGTTTAGTTCCACGGCCGTGGAACCCTGCAGGAGAAGCGTGATTCATTCCAGGAGCTTTTACGGTCGTGGAATCCATGGTTCAAACCGTGTTGATTCCCACGCTCTAAATTACGGTCGTGGAACCTTCCACGACCGTGATCTTGGCGATCTTTTTCGCCACATTTTGAAGTCACGATCTTTTGAAGATTGGGCCGGGCCAATATTTTATCTTGCCCTATAAAAAGACGGACGGAGGGAGATTCCGTCATCCTCGCTTACCCCCGCTTAGACGCGTTTTGCGACCTCGTTTTAGAGTGACGCTTGCATCTTCACTTTGGAGATTTTGGCGGTTCTTGCAAAGGACGGATTTTGCCCTTTTCCTTGGAGTTGCCCTAATCTCGCACTTTTGGTGGAGATTGCTGTGGAGATTTCCGGATTGACGGAAGATCGAAGTTTTTGGAAGATTGTTGAAAGAAGAATTCTCTTCTTGTTTAGGTTTGATTTCGAAGACGGATTGACATCCCGTTCTTCTTTCTTTCCTAAGATTGTGATTGTTCGCTTTATTTTGAATCTATTGACAATATTAATTCTTGATTGTGACATTGAGATTGGTTTGAAGTTTATTGGAAGTTTTCATCTTTCAACCTTTTAATCTTTGAATTTGATATCATAATGATGATTGTTGGCTAAAAACCCTTAACAATTCTAGGGTGAAGGGTTGATAGTTGTGGCTTAGATGATGATAGATCGATCGTTACAGATTAGACCCTGAGAGTTAGAGAGAATCGTCGACGAACCCTAAATCACGGTTTGTTCTTGAGTTCCACGACCGTGGAATCTCAAGATCCACCCGTAATTTCCCTTAAGTTTACGAACCTGCTTTTACTTTAATCCAAAGTTAAAGATTTGCTTTAACTTAGTTTAGGCTTGCCTTTTCTAGGTGGTAGTGAAGCCTCAACAACCTCTACCTCGATTGTGAATGTCACAACCGTAATCGGTTAAGTTAGTCTTGATCTTTGGATTACAAGTTTGGGTATTTGACATCAATTCTTGCCTTTAGAACCTTTCTATATTGAAGCCTCAACAACCTGTATAGAGAGTGTCTTATAGGTGAGTCATATAAGGTCTTTGGAACTTCACCGTACGATTACCTTACATTAGCATACCTTTGCATATCTCAACTCTGTCTTTATATCATTAAGAATATCTTGAATCGATTACCACAACTGGATACTTGGATCTTTAGGATTGTTGTTTTCCCAATAATTTGCAAAGCTCTTACATTTAACCGCTTGATAATCTAAAATCGAATTTGTTTCTCCCCAAATCCCTGTGTTCGATACTCTGGAATTCTTGCTAATCTACGTCGATCCGTACACTGCGGGTTCGCTTGCTTGATTCTAGTTTTATAAATTTAAAGCTTATTTGCACGCACGCTAAGTGGCGAACACAAATCTCAGCAAACAACAGTCAAACTCAGCAATCAGGCAGCCCTAGTCTAATTCCTTCGAATTTCAATCAGTTCTCCAATAATTTCTAGCAAAAACGAACCCAAATTGACGAAGATAGAGAAGAGCGAAAAAAACCTAGGTTTCGGATTTTAAAATCCGAATTCTGCATTCCTTGGTGATTTGCCGCTCGATTCGTTGCTTGGATATTGTTGGTGGTCGAATTTGCTTCAGTTTGGAACGAAGAATCGTTGAAAACGATTAACGAACGGAGATTTGAGGTGAGGGGCGTGGAATCGGCAAAGAGAGTCATGGAATTGGGTTTTTGGTGTGTTTTTGTGAAGAACGTGGTTTATATGGTGGCCGGAAAAATTTTGGAAAATCACGGTCTGTCGGGGGGTTCCACGGCCGTGGAAATGTACGGAACCGTTGTTTTTGTGATTTTTCAAAGGCTTTTGGAAATTACGGTCACTGTAGCTGTCACGACCGTGGTTTAGACCGTGGAACTCTCTGTAATGCTCCAAAGTCCAAGTTTCGTCACCTTTCTTCAAAATTACTCCTCCCCTTTCCTTTTCCACTGTTCCTACATCCAAAAACACGAACATACCGGAAGGAATCGAAGGCAAAACAAAGCAAAAACGTCTAAACTAAGCTAAACTATGAATCGAAAATAAAAACGTAAATGCAATACCTTGGGTTGCCTCCCAAGAAGCGCTTTGTTTAAGGTCCGTAGCTAGACCAAACTCGCACTTATTCGAGTGCGGTAGGCGCGAACTCTTCAGTTTGGAGTTCCGGTGTATACTTCTTGAGTCGTTGACCGTTCACCTTAAAGCTTCCGCCCGCTTCACCCCATACTTCAACTGCACCATGGGGGAAAATACGTTTGATTAGAAAGGGTCCGGTCCAACGAGATTTAAGCTTACCTGGAAATTGACGAAGCCTTGAATTGAAGAGGAGAACTTGATCTCCTTCCTTGAAGTCCTTTGGAATGATATGCTTATCATGCCATCGCTTTGCTCTCTCCTTATAGATCTTGGCGTTCTCATAGGCGTTCAAGCAGAGTTCTTCAAGCTCATTAAGGTTCAAGAGACGCTTCTCTCCCGCTTCCTTCATGCTGAAATTCAACCACTTGATAGCCCAAAACGCCTTGTGCTCCAGCTCTACCGGTAAGTGACAAGACTTCCCATACACAAGGTTGTATGGTGTGGTTCCTATGGGAGTCTTGTACGCAGTCCGGTACGCCCACAATGCATCATCAAGCTTCAAGGACCAATCCTTCCTAGTCCTTGAAACCGTCTTCTCTAGGATTCCTTTGATCTCCCGATTTGAGATCTCAACTTGTCCACTAGTTTGTGGATGATAAGGGGTGCCGATCTTGTGAGTAACCCCATACTTAGCTAGAAGAGCTTCAAAGCGCTGGGCAATGAAGTGAGAACCTCCATCACAAATGATAGTCCTTGGTGTCCCGAATCGTGGAAAGATGGTCTTGTTGAAGAACTTAACCACCACCATGGCATCATTGGTGGGAGAGGCAATTGCTTCCACCCATCTAGAAACGTAGTCCACCGCCAAGAGTATGTATTGGTTTCCACAAGATGATGGGAATGGTCCCATGAAATCAACTCCCCAAACGTCGAAAATCTCCACCTCTTGGATGTTATTGAGAGGCATCTCATTCCTCCTAGAGATATTTCCTGTTCTTTGACAAGCATCGCAGCAGGAAACAAAGGATTGCACATCTCTAAACAAAGTAGGCCAAAAAAATCCAGATTGCAATACCTTAGCGCTAGTCTTGTTTGAACTAGCGTGTCCTCCACATGGTAGTGAATGACAATGGCGGATGACACTTTGCATCTCATCCTCCGGCACACATCGCCGAATGATGCCATCCGGACCTCTCTTGAAGAGGAGAGGTTCATTCCAAAAGTATTCCCGGACATCCTTAAAGAACTTCCTTCTTTGTGCGTAGGATAGTCCGGGTGGTATCACCTGGCAAACCAAATAGTTAACAAAATCAACAAACCATGGTTCGTTACCTTTGGAGATCACATCGATGCACTCCTCATTAATGTGTAGGTGTTCGTCCGGGAAGGAGTCATCTATAGGTAAGTGGTCGTCCTCTAGATGTGTTAGGCGACTCAAATGATCTACAACGGAATTCTCTGAACCCTTCTTGTCGCGGATCTCTAGATCGAATTCTTGTAGGAGAAGAATCCATCTAATTAGCCTTGGTTTTGCATCCTTCTTTGCAAGGAGGTACCGGATCGCAACATGATCCGTGTAGACAATCACCTTTGTACCTACAAGATAAGAGCGAAACTTGTCAATAGCATAAACAATAGCTAAAAATTCCTTTTCCGTAGTGGCGTAGTTGAGCTGCGCTTCATCTAGCGTCTTGCTAGCATAGTATATGGCATGGGTTCGCCCTTCCTTTCGTTGTCCAAGAACAGCTCCTATAGCTACGTCACTGGCATCGCACATAACCTCAAAAGGGAAGAGTCCAATCCGGAGGTTGGATAATAGGTGCGGAAATTAGAGCTTCCCGGATCATGTTAAACGCATCCAAGCATTCCTGCGAAAACTCAAAAACTGCATGCTTCATCAATAGATTAGTTAGCGGTTTTGATATTTTAGAGAAGTCTTTTATGAAGCGTCTTTAGAATCCAGCATGTCCTAGAAAACTTCTTATCCCTTTCACCGAATTTGGGGGAGGAAGTTTCTCTATAGTCTCTATTTTCGCTTTATCCACCTCTATCCCTCTACTAGAGATTAGGTGTCCTAATACAATTCCTTCCTTTACCATAAATTGACACTTCTCCCAATTAAGAACTAGGTTAGTGTCTTCACACCTTTGTAAAACAAGAGCAAGGTTAGAAAGGCAATTGTCAAAAGAGGAACCGTATACGGAGAAGTCATCCATGAAGACCTCCATGATTTCCTCAATGTATTCGGAGAAGATGGCCATCATGCACCTTTGAAAGGTAGCTGGGGCGTTGCAAAGCCCAAACGGCATTCTCCTATAAGGGAACGTACCCCATGGGCACGTGAATGTGGTCTTCTCTTGATCATCCAGGTGTATCGGGATCTGGAAGAAACCACTATAACCGTCAAGATAGCAAAAGTGGGAATGTTGCGCTAACCTTTCAAGCATTTGATCGATGAAGGGTAGTGGGAAGTGATCCTTCCTCGTCACGTTGTTAAGCTTGCGGTAGTCTATGCACATCCGCCATCCCGTTACGGTTCGGGTAGGAATGAGTTCGTTATTCTTGTTGGTGATGACCGTCATTCCTCCCTTCTCCGGAACTACTTGAACCGGACTCACCCACTTACTATCGGAGATAGGATAGATGATACCTACATCAAGAAGTTTAAGAATTTCCTTCTTGACAACCTCCTTCATGGTCGGATTCAACCGCCTTTGAGGTTGTCTTGAAGTCCTAAAGTCCTCTTCCATTAATATTTTATGCATGCATAGGGAAGGTTTGATTCCTACTAAGTCTTCTATAGTATAGCCTAAAGCTTTCCTATGTTTCCTAAGGACAACCATAAGCTTACTATGTTCATCTATGGTTAGATCGGAGCGAACAATAACCGGATAAGTAGAGTTAGGTCCTAGAAAAGCGTACCTTAGATGAGTAGGAAGTGGCTTTAGTTCCATTGCTTTCGAAGCTTCCAATGGCTCTTGAGGAGCTTCCGATGTCTCCTTAGAAGTGTCTAAGGAAGTAGAAGGTATGGGAGAAGAATCGAAAGAAGTTGAAGAAGTGGCTCGATCATCCCCTTCCACGGCCAAAATTACGGTTTCCATACACCCTCCACGGCCGTGCAGAGTGGTTACGGTTGCTCTGCCTCCTTCACGACCGTGTAACCCTCTGGAGTGAGCCACGCTTTGGGTGGTGAGATCCACGGCCGTGGAATATAGTGTATGGCCGTGGATTCTCACGTTTTCTGCCTCGTCGTGGAGTTTCTCAAACTCCTCTTCACACTCTTCCTCTTGTGCTTCTAAGGCTTCAATTACCTCATTGCACCCCTCTTCTTCACTTACATTCGTTAGACTCATAGCAATAACCTTTTGCAAAGGATCTTTGAAGAGAATCGCACTTACCTCCTCTCTAGACAAACCCCCTTCATCTTGGATATTGAATATATCCTCATCAAAGATTGGCTCCTTCATTAGAATGGAAAGAATGAACTCTACCTTCTCTTCTCCTATGTCAAAGGCGAGTCTAGCATTCTTGCAATCGATTATGCAGCCGGAAGTTGCAAGAAACGGTCTTCCGAGTATGATCGGGACCGGACTATCTGCAGGAATGTCAAGCACAACAAAATCAATGGGAACAAAGAATTTACCTAGCTTGACTGGGACGTCTTCCACAATACCGACGGGGCGAGTGATGGATCGATCCGCCATGTACAACGTCATCTTCACCGGTTTAGGGTCGCCTAAACCGATCTTCCTACATAATGCAAGTGGTATGATGCTCACACTTGCTCCTAAGTCACATAACGCATCATATGTGACATCTCCCACTCCTATGGGAATGCAAAACGACCCCGGATCCTTTAGCTTTGGGGGCATTTTCTCCTTCATGGTCTTGATGAGATCCGAAGAATCCGAACTCATCTTAACCTCTCCAAAATCTTCTAGCTTCCTCTTGTTGGAGAGGAGCTCCTTTAAGAACTTGCCATAAGCCGGCATACCTACAATAGCATCAATGAAAGGTATATTAATATGCAGCTTCCTCATGAGTTCTATAAACTTACCAAATTGTTTATCTAGGCGTACTCTCGCTCTAGATTGAGGGAATGGTAAGGGAGGTTTGTAAGCCGGAGGAGGAACGTAGACATCTTCCTTCTCCTTCCCCTTCTCTTTGTCTTTCTCTACGGGGACTTCAACAAATTTAGGTTGCGGATCGGTGGTAGTCACTCTGCTCCTAGTTGTGATTGCCATCACCCTTCCCTTAGGGTTGTCCTCCGTCTTTCCTGGAAGTTTCCCTTGATTCCTAGGAACTTCCTCCGCATGGCTGAACATTTGGTTTTCTAAAACCTTTTGGGCTTTATCAACCTTAGAAATTTGATCATCAACCTTATTGATGCGGTTCTCCAAACCTTGAAGCTTTCCCAAAATCGTTTCCAACATGGGATCGGGCTTCTCCTTCCCCGAAGTGTTTTCTCCATTAGATGCTTGCCCCTGGCTTTTCAAAGGAGTAGAGGAAGAGGAAGGTGGAGTTAGTGAATTCGAATTGGAAGGATAAGAGTTACCGGAGTTTTGTTGATTGGAGAACCAATTGTTGTTGTTTGAACCCCTATTGTTGTTCCAATTGTTGTTCCGGTTGTTGTTGTTGCCATTCCAATTATTATTCAGGTTGTTGTTCCGGTTATTGTTGTTGCGGTTGGTATTTTCACCACCGTTGTTGTTGTTGCCCAAGTAGCCAACATCCTTTCCTTGTTGCTTTGGAAAGTTGGTCTTGATAGCCTCCTTAAACTCTTTGATCTCATTGTTGAGGGAGAAAATCTGATTTTGAGCTTCATGTGTGAGCTTTGCTCCTTGCTCCACACGATTTCCTTCAACTTTCCGGTGGGAATACTTCTCTATGACCCTTGCTTGCTTCTCAATGAAGTCCCAAGCGCCATCTTCTCTCATGTCCATGAATGTACCACATGAGAGGGATTGGAGCTTGAATTGTGTCTCCACATCCAGCCCCTTATAGTATATCTCTAGCAATGCAAGCTTGGATATGCCATGATGAGGACAATCCAAGAGAAAATCCAGAAACATTTCCCACGATTGAAACAAACTTTCGTTAGATCTCATGGAAAATGCATTAATCTTACCTCTAAGTTCCGCCGTTTTGGATGGCGGAAAGAACATAGTGAGGAACTCCGCGGAAAGGTCTTCCCATGTGTCTAGTTTCCCACTAGGAAGAGCTTGATACCAAGACAATGCTTTCCCCTTCAAGGAGAAGAAGAAAGGCTTGAGCTTATAGTTGTTGGTAGTCGCGTTCTTCGGCCTCATTGTCTCCATCATACACTCAAAGTTTTGCAAGTGTTGGTGTGGAGATTCAGCGCTTGTCCCGCCAAATTGGTTTTGGCGAACACGAGTAATAACTTGAGGGTTGAAGCTAAACCCTTGTACATCATCAGCATCAAAGTTCACACCTAGACGGCGTGGTTGCTGCGTCGGATCCATTCTTTGGCCAAGAGTTCTTGGCTCATCATCTACACGTTGAATCCTAGCGTTCATGGGTGGAACACGGCGATTAGCAGCTGCCCGTGGATGGAATGGATGCACATTGATCGTCGGATCAATTTCCTCTAGCGGTGGCATGGAGGAGTCGCTATCATCAGCGGATGAATGACCCCTATTCGACCTTAAGGATCTCCTTGAGGATTTCTTGCTCCCCTTATTCTTAAGGTTGCTTTGTTCTATCCTCATCTGGAACATCATATCTTTTAGATCGTCAACTTGAGATTGATGACGATCCATTTCATCTCGGCGAATCTTCTCATTCCATTGGAGTTGAGCTTCTTTCTCCGCTAACTCCGATTGAAGATCACGTTCGTTTTCTTCAGCCATCTTCTTTTCCTTACACTTTGGCCTTAAAGTCCTCTCAAGCTCTTGATCAAGAGGCAAGAGGTCTCCGGTGTTCCTAGACCTGCGCATGTACTTGAAAAGATATCAAATAACAAGGGAGAAGCTCCCAAGCTTGACAACCGATAACCGAATTCGGCCTAGACAAAATCCCCGGCAACGGCGCCAAAAACTTGTTCGCCACTTAGCGTGCGTGCAAATAAGTTTTAAATTTATAAAACTAGAATCAAGCAAGCGAACCCGCAGTGTACGGATCGGCGTAGATTAGCAAGTATTCCAGAGTATCGAACACAGGGATTTGGGGGGAACAAATTCAATTGTAGGTTATCAAGCAAGTAAATGTAAGAGCTTTTCGAATTATTGGGAAAACAACAATCCTAAAGATCCAGATATCCAACTGTGGCAATCGATTCAAGATATACTAAAGTTATAAGGACAGAGTTGAGATATGCAAAGGTATGCGAATGTAAGGTAATCGTACGGTGAAGTTCCAAAAACCTTATATGACTCACCTACAAGACGCTCTCTATAAAGGTTGTTGAGGCTTCAGTATAGAAAGGTTCTAAAGGTAAGAATTAATGTCAAATACCCAAACTTATAATCCAAGGATTAAGACTAACTTAACCGATTAAGGTTGTGACACTCACAATCGAGGTAGAGTTTGTTGAGGCTTCACTACCACCTAGAAAAGGCAAGCCAAGACTAAGTTAAAGCAAATCTTTAACTTTGGATTAAAGTAAAAGCAAGTTCGTAACTTAACACAAAATTACGGCTAGTTCTTGAGTTCCACGGCCGTGGAAGCTCAAGAACAGACTGTGGATTAGGTTCGTCGGCGATTCTCTCTAACTCTCAGGGTCCAATCTGTTTACGATCGATCTATCATCATCTAAGCCACAACCATCAACCCTTCACCTTAGAATTGTTAAGGGTTTTAGCCAATAACAGTCATATTGATATCAAATTCAAGGGTTAAGAGATTGAAAGACGAAAACTTCCGAAAACCTTCAATAACTTTCAAATCAATCTCAAAGTCACAATCAAGAACAATAATCGTCACAAGATTCGGAATAACACAAACAAACACAAATCTTAGATAAGAAGGAAGAACAGGATGTCAATCCGTCTTCTAAATCAAACCTAAGCAAGAAGTGAAATCTCCTTGCGAACAATCTTCCGAAACTTCGATCTTCCATCAATCCGGAAATCCCAATGACAAAGCGCGAATCTCTCAAACACAATCTCCGCCAAATGCGAGATTAGGGCAATTCCAAACGCAAGCGTAAGATGCGTCTATGCGTAAGCGAAAGTGACGGAATCTCTCTTCGTCCGTCCTTTTATAGTGTAAGATAAAATATCGGCCCGGCCCAATTGCGTAGGAGATCGTGGCTTAAAGTGTGGCGAAAAAGATCGTCAAGATCACGGTCGTGGAAGGGTTCCACGGCCGTAATTTAGAGCGTGGAAATCAACACGGTTTGAACCAACTTCTCCACGGCCGTAGAAGTTGCTGGAATGAACTACGCTTCTCTTGCCATGGTTCCACGGCCGTGGACTTGAACGTGGAAAGTAGTATGGCCGTATTTTAGAGCGTGGTTTAGGGAAAGAACGTGATTCTTCCTTAGCCTCGTGCATCCTTCAAGTGGACACTCCCTTAGCTCCTAGGAATGCCCTCAATCCATGGACATTGCTCAACAACTCCATCCTTGCTCAATTCCGTTCGGAAATAGCTCTCAATTACCTATAATCAACATAAAGCTTGTGCAGATCTCTATATCGACATTATAGACAAACTAGCTCACAAATGCATCAATGCTCAATCAATGACTATCATAAGGGATCAAATACACTTAGAAAACGTGCCTAAAATATCACAATATTTCATGCTAACAGCAAGTCTTGCCACCTTCCGGTGGAGATGGAGCATAGAGCATATTGGGCCATTAGGTTGCTGAATTTTGACCTCAAGGAGGCCGGTGAGAAGAGATTGCTAGATATGAACGTTATTGAGGAGATCCGGTTGGATGCCTATGAAAACGCCTAGATCTACAAAGAAAGGACCAAACGTTGGCATGACAAACGTCTCATCCCAAAGGAGTTGAGTGAAGACGACCTTGTCCTTCTCTTCAACTTAAGGCTGCGGCTCTTACCCGGAAAGCTAAAGTCAAGATGGGCTGGTCCTTATGTGGTGAAGAAGATCTTTCCCCATGGAGCGGTTGAGATAGGAGGGGAGCATTGTGCAAATTTACAGGTGAATGGGCACCGGTTGAAGAATTATATCCCGGGAGCTCCGGTGGACATGATTGCCCCACTTCACCTAGAGTGAGACGCCCCCCAAGTTTGGTCAAGCTAATGACCTTAAAGAAGCGCTTGGTGGGAGGCAACCCATTGGTAGACATCTTTCGCTTTTCGTTTTTGTTTTTGTTTTCATTTTTCTGTTTTTGTGTATGTTTGGAGTTTGTGTGCTAGAATCTAAGTAGCATGGAAGCCTTGCATGGCATGTGGATGATGATGATGATGAGCCCCTCATCAATTATGGGTGGAGCGGACGCGGAACTTGGACGGCTAGCGGTGCCTAGCACGGGTCCCGACGACATAATGAACACCTTGAGCTCTCTACCATCGTTGATAGGTGATAGGTGATGGAATCACTATCAATTAGGGTAGTTTTTAGAGTCTTTTTATTGCATTAGTGTCGGTTTATGCTACTAACTCCTTGGTCCAGAAGAAGATCAAAAGAAGCTAAAGAACGAGTTACAAGCACTTAGGAGTGAAGATCGATCACGAAGCAAAGCTTCTGTTGCCCCACCGCCCCTGCGGGTCCTTGCAACCGCCCCTGCGGATGACGTTTCCACTGGAACGCTCCCTGCGCCTTCACCAACGCCGGCCATGAAGTGTGTCACCGCCCCTGCGCCACTCCTTGGCGCCCCTACGGTGACCTGCCTTGAAGATATGAAGACCAGCTCCCCTGCGTCTTACACTGCGCCCCTGCATGCGCCCCAACCAGGGAGCTGGAAGATGAAGATGCTATGTCGACGCCCCTGCATCGACATAGGGACGCCCCGGCGGCTTGACATCAGAAACATCAGGAAGGCGAAAGGTCAGACGCTGAAGTGCATTAAAGATCCGCCCCAACAGAGTTATGTAGCCGCCCCAGCGGTTCTGAAGAAGATCAACCAATTCTGCCTAAACCGCCCCTGCGGTTCCTGAAGGCCGCCCCTGCGGTTTAACGCCAAAAGCTTTACTCCAGTTGTTTAGACCACCTCTATGGCATTTAAGGTGGCTGTTTTAGGCCGGCTATTTACTCCTAATTAAGTTTCTTTTGTAGTATAAATAGTCCATGGCTGATTGCTAGAATCATCCATGCTTTTCCTCACAAAATCCATTTTAGACTTGAGCTTTCCATTGTAATGAGTTGCTAACTCCCTTGCTACATTGGGTTGGTTTGAAGCTGCTTTGTTGCTTTGGTTTTAAGTTCTTTTTAATCTAAGTTTTCATTCAGTAATACTTTGTGTTTCCTTGATCTCAATTGTCTAATTGCATGTTTACTATTGCTTGAGATTGATCACCTTAGGTTCTAAAGTGCATGCAAAAAACTAGGATTAATAGGTTCCGTGTTCGGGTGTTTAATCTAGTAGCAACTTTAAGTAATAACGGGTTGTGATTACTTAAAGAAAAGGAACACAAATATAATGATAAGTTTAATGGTTTTAATCTTCTCTTTATATCCCTTAGTCTTTGTTTGAAAGCAAGCTGTTATTTGTTCTTGTAGGTTTACGGAACTTTAATAGGTTAAGTTGTATTGATGCCGGTTGGCTCAACACATATAAACGATCGAGACGGGAGATTACTTGGAAACTTGTAAAAGGAACTCACAAAAGTAGCAATTGCATGCTTAGAATCAACCTAGTGTAGATTCATCCATTATTGTCTTACTAGTCGCATTAATCGTTTTCATAAGTTTTTGTTCATCAATTCAACCAAAACCCCCACCCTTTGTGTCAGTTTTCATTATAATCGATAATTGCATCTAAAACACCTTAACTCTCTTGGGTTCGACCCTTACTTAATCACTATACTTGTTCTTAGTGCTAAGTCGGGATTTACTTTTGATTGGGTATAGACGACCATAGAAATACCTTCGGTCAAATTTTTGCGCCGTTGCCGGGGAGTTTTTGTGTTTTATTGTTATTATTGATTATTGGTTTGAACCATTTTTTTGGTTCAAACCCGTGCTACTAATTCCGGCTTTGCTTTTTTTGATCCAGAAATTGAGAGGACGCACATCCGGCAACGAAGACAACAACAACTTCAACAAGCGATTGTTGACCGTACTCTTCGTCAACTTACGCAGCCCACCTTGGCTCAAAACCCTCTTGTGGTCGCTATACCGGCACTAGGGGAAGAAGTCAACTTTGAGCTTAAGTCGGGCCTCATTCACTTGCTCCCATCCTTCCATGGGCTAAGTGGTGAAGACCCCATCAAGCACCTTGGGAAGTTCCATACCGTTTGTATGAGCATGAAGTCGGCCAACATTACCGAAGAACAAATCAAGATGAGGGCATTCGGCTTCACACTCAAAGATTCGGCGGATGATTGGTATTACCACCTTCCATCCGGGAGTAATGACACTTGGGAGAACCTTCACAAAGCGTTCTTGGAGAAATACTTTCCAGCTAAAAAGGCCAATAGCGTGAAGAAAGCTATAAGCAACATCGAGCAAGAGGCAACCGAAACTCTCTACGAGTACTTTGAAAGGTTTGCACGCCTCCGATCCAGCTGTCCTTTTCACGGATATTCAACTCAAGATCTAGTCTTGTACTTGTACAATGGCTTGCTAGACAATGAAAGGAGGATCGTCGATGTGGCTTGTGGAGGTAATATTCTTAAATCTACTCCTTATCTTGCTCTGGAAAAGATACAAGAACTAGCGGAAGAAACTCAGAACTTTGGAAGGACCCCGGCTAAGAAAAGAGTTCATGCCGTGAGTTCTGGGAAGAACGAGATTTCCACCGAGCTGGCGGAATTGAAGGAAGTGGTGAAGAGGCTAACACTTATGGGAACACCGCAACAGCTCAAAGCTCGTGGAGTTTGTGCTGACCCGAATCATCCAACGGACATGCTTCCACAAGTTCAAGATGACGATGCTGAAGTAAACGCAATGGGTTATGGACAACCACAACAGCAAAGACCTAGGAACGATCCCTATGCACAGAATTTCATGCCAAATTGGCGTGATCAACAGAATTTTCGTTAGAGGGATCAACAAAACCAACAACAACAGTCCCACCAAGGTAAGTATCACTCAACTGAAGATATGTTGCAGGTTTTGACTGAACACTTTGTACTCATGTCGAAACAACAGAATATAGCATCAAGAACCTTGAGAAACAGGTTAGTCAAATGGCGGAAGCTATTTCAAGGACCGAATCAAGGCTTTCCGGAGGATTGCTGATAGCATGAATTATAGTCTATATTTTGGGACTTGTTTAGACGTTTTATCTTCCATAATTTGCATGTTTGAATGTATATTATGTGATTATATTGTCATTTCATCTACCTTTGCGGGAATCGAGGTCTACACCAAGTTTCGTTGTAATCGTAGGTGAAATAGCACGTTTTGCATCAAAAAGGTGCTAAAGGAGCAAAGGAGTCATTGGAGCTACATTCAGGAGCTTAAGGAAGAATCCAGGAAGAATGGAATTAGATTAGAGATTCACTTTGGACAAGATTAAAGAGATTTCACATTCAGTTTAGAGCCACCTCGGTTGACCACAAAATCATATCGACCGAGGTGATCTAGAGGAGCGCCCCGACCGAGGCGAACACCTTGGGCGCGGCGAGATATATTTTATTTGGCTGAGATCTTTTATTTTTGGAAAGAGAGATCTTATATTTTTGGCCTGGATTTCTGGAAGGAAGATCATATATTTTGGAGATCTAATTTAGAGATATCGATATATTTTATTAGGAAATTATCTTTTTAAGATATTATTATCTTTGGAAGATAATTCTTCTATATAAAGGGCTGGATTTTCCACAAATTCAGCAACCCGCTACCATCATAACAGCTAGGGATTGAGTTTGCATTGCTTGCGGCAATGAAGGGAGACCAGCTAGGAGATGATATCTTCAACATCTATGATGAAGAAGAATCAAGAGAATTGGTGAGCTCTATCCTTATTAATGATCCACTTGAGAGAGTTATTAGTTTTAGCTTAATGGAGGAAGGTATAGATGTTTCTTGTGATGCAGATATACGGAGCTTAAAGGCGCTGGAAGAAGATCCAGGAGGTAAATTTGAAAGGCTAATCCAAGAGAAGAAAATCTCCAGTTTCGGTCCCAGTTGCAGTACCTCGACCGAGGCACCTTTTGGACCAAGCGAGGTGTTCTTGACTGAAGAACATCTCGGTCACCCTCTTTGGACCTCGACCGAGGTCGAAAGCGAGATGATGTCAACTGAGAATAACAAACTTCTTACTCTTTTTTCTGACATTCATCCTCACTTGGTGGAACACTTTCTCCACCACACTTCTGATAATAAAGGGCCTTGGTATGCTGACATTGTTAATTATCTTGTTTGCCAGGAAATACCGCCCGGATTGACGTACGCTCAAAGGAAGAAATTCTTTAAAGACGTACGCCATTACTATTGGGATGAACCTCTACTATTTAAGAGAGGTCCGGATGGGATGCTTCGAAGATGCATTCCGGAAGATGAAGTTACTAGTGTCATACGGCATTGTCACTCGCTTCCTTGTGGAGGGCATGCTAGCGCTCACAAAACGTGCGCCAAGGTATTACGTTCCGGTTTCTTTTGGCCTACATTATTTAAGGATGTGCAAACGTTTGTTGTCTCCTGTGATACATGCCAAAGAACAGGGAACCTATCTAGAATGAACGAGATGCCACTCAATAACATATAGGAGGTTGAGATCTTTGATGTATGGGGAGTTGATTTCATGGGACCTTTCCCATCATCCGGAGGAAACCTCTACATCCTTCTAGTTGTCGACTACGTCTCTAGATGGGTTGAAGCAATTGCCTCTCCCACTAACGACGCCATGGTGGTTGTGAAGTTCTTTAATAGGACTATCTTTCCACGTTTTGGGACTCCACGCATCATCATCAACGATGGGGGGACACATTTCATCAACCGGAATTTTAAGGCACTTCTATCGAAGTATGGGGTAACCCACAAGGTAGCAACCCCTTATCACCCTCAAACTAGTGGACAGGTCGAGATCTCAAATAGAGAAATTAAAGCAATCTTGGAGAAGACCGTCTCTAGGACGAGGAAGGATTGGTCCATGAAGTTGGACGGCGCTCTTTGGGCCTACAAGACCGCATTCAAGACTCCTATTGGTACCACCCCTTATAATTTGGTGTATGGGAAGTCTTGTCATTTACCCGTTGAGCTGGAACATAAAGCATATTGGGCGATCAAATGGTTGAACTTCGACATCAAAAACGCCGGTGAAAAGCGGCTATTAGACATCAACGAGCTGGAGGAGCTGCGTTTGAACGCTTTTGAGAATGCCAAGATCTATAAAGAAAGGACGAAGAAGTGGCATGACAAGCGTATCATTCCTAAGGAGCTTAAAGAAGGAGACTTAGTTCTACTCTTCAACTCCCGCATCCGCCTCTTTCTAGGTAAGTTGAAATCTAGATGGACGGACCTTATGTTGTGAAACATGTTTTCCCTTATGGTGCAGTTGAGATTTGGGGAGAAACGAGTGAAAGCTTCAAGGTCAATGGTCATAGAATGAAGAAATACAAACCGGAAGTCCCGGTTGAGGAAGTTGCACCACTATACCTTGTTTGAGGACACCGTACGGTCCAGCTAGCGACCTTAAATCAAGCGCTTCTTGGGAGGCAACCCAAGGTATTGCTTTCTTTTCCCTTTTTTCTAGTCTAGCTTTAGATAGTTTGCTTTTGGTTTTCTTTGCTTTGTTTTTGTCGTCCTGGACAGACAACAGGTGACATCTAAGGAAGGAATACAACCCACGAGCAACACTGGAAGGACAGAAGTTCGAGAATTTGAAAAGACGGAGTTTGACTGAGACACATCTCGGTTGCTTTCACAGCACCTCGACCGAGATGATTCTTGAGCAACCGAGGCGACTAGGGTTACTGAAGATCCACCTCGGTCAGTACCACCTCGGTCCAGTCGAGACCATCTCAACCAAGGTGACAGCAGTTCCAGAAAAGGGTATAAAATGGGGCTGAGATTTCTCTCTCTTCCCTCTCTCACCTTCTCGACCGCGGCACCCCAAATCACCTTGTTCTCCAATCTTCGATCGTTTTCAACGATTCTTGCTTTCAAATTGCAAGGAAAGGGTAGAGGATCGGTTTGCAAACGACAATCATGATGATGAGTAACTTGGCACCATTCACATAGCCGGGTGTTTGTGTCTTGCCA
Source organism: Fagopyrum homotropicum (assembly GCA_033239125.1). Classification (NCBI taxonomy): domain Eukaryota; kingdom Viridiplantae; phylum Streptophyta; class Magnoliopsida; order Caryophyllales; family Polygonaceae; genus Fagopyrum; species Fagopyrum homotropicum. The sequence goes on from BSWB01000004.1 coordinate 134,050,754, forward strand.
AAGTGGGATTTAGCGATATTCCTAACGGGTCATGGTATGTGCATCAAGGGTTTGAGGCATCTCGAGAAATTGATGATTGTTGATCTCCTAGGCTTCAGTTATTATGCACCTCTGTCCATGCATCCCAAAAAGTAAAAAAGTAAAAATAAGCAAAGCTTATTGGTGGGAGATGTTGAAGTTCAAAGGAAGTGAAGTAAAAGATCCTTTTCCGGGATTCTAGCACCACATTCCCTATATACATCTCACCCTCACACATTTCTTGACCTCTTTCGGAAGCCCTTGAGACCTCGAGCTTGTTGATTGACTTGGTGGTTTAAACTGGATTATACATGATTAATTTCGATAATTATGATTTATTATGCATTCTATGATTTTATGCAAAGATGAACAACTTTATTATATTTATAAAATGTTTTGATCATATTTTGATTTTAATTGCCATGAAGCATTCTTTTAGAGTGATCTATGAGCGGAGCACACCACAAAAATGTTTTGAAAAAATTTTCATTGATCTTTATGACTTATAATCTATTCTATCTTGTATCTAAGATTTGGAACTTGCTTGGGGACAAGCAAGGGACAAGTATGGAGTATTTTGATAGCATGAATTATAGTCTATATTTTGGGACTTGTTTAGACGTTTTATCTTCAATAATCTGCATGTTTGAATGTATATTATGTGATTATATTGCCATTTCATCTACCTTTGCGGGAATCGAGGTCTACACCAAGTTTCGTTGTATCGTAGGTGAAATAGCACGTTTTGCATCAAAAAGGAGCTAAAGGAGCAAAGGAGTCATTGGAGCTACATTCAAGAGCTTAAGGAAGAATCTAGGAAGCATGGAACTGGATTAGAGATTTACTTTGGACCAGATTTGAGAGATTTCAATTCAGTTTAGAGCCACCTCGGTCAGCTACAGTACCATCTCGACCGAGGTGATCGAGAGGAGCGTCCCGACCGAGGCGAAGACCTTGGACGCGGCGAGATATATTTTATTATTGGCAGAGATCTTTTATTTTTGGAAAGAGAGATCTTATATTTTTGTGCTGGATTTCTGGAAGGAAGATCATATATTTTGGAGATCTACTTTAGAGATATGGATATATTTTATTCGGAAATTATCTTTTTAAGATATTGTTATCTTTGGAAGATAATTTTCCTATATAAAGGGCTGGATTTTCCACAAATTCAGCAACCCGCTACTATCATAACAGTTGGGGATTGAAGAAGCTACAGTTAGGACGCATTTTTGGAAGGTTGAAGAAAGGAAGTTAATAGCTTTTATAGCTTTTGTGAAGGGATTTGTAAGAATTTCTTAGATTCCTTTCTTGTTGATTGTCTTGTTGGATTTGTGATCCAAGGAACGCTATTTGTTTGATATTTGATTCAGTTATTGAAACCTTATTTTTAAGGTTTTTGTGGTCAAATATTCATTCTCTTCCAATATATTTGATTATTTCTTTCATGATGATGAGTGGCTAATTTTTTTGTGTGATTCTAGGGTGATTGGCTGAAAGTTGTGGGAAAAACAATGATAGAATAATCTTAATCCCACTACGACCCTGAAAGCTCGAGTCTTTATCCTTAACCCTAGAATATCTCGTTCAGACGATGAACATCTCGGCCGGGGTGGAATTTGGTTGACCGAGGTGACTTATATGATCCATAACTGAGAGTTAAGTGTTAGAGTTTGCCAAATCCTATTCATATTACACCTTTCCTGGTTCAATACAAGCCTAGGATGAGACTTACTTGGTAATTCCTTTATTTGTTTACCCATGATCATAAGTGTAAGTAACAAAGGTTTTCCTTTATTGGGGTTTGAGTGTGCCTTCATTCCATCTTTGTGAGTTAGCCTGAGACTTACCCGGTAAAGGTTGATTCTATTCCCTTAGTTGGAGTGTTGGTTTGAGATTATAATTCCTTTCCTTAGTACCTTGAGACTTACCCGGTGATAGGTTCTTTGGCTTAGGATTGCGAGTAGTGAGACTTACCCGGTGATCTATTCCACTTTAGTAACCCCTTCCCTTTGCAAAATCTCAGCTTTGTCTGCTTATCTTTAGATCTTGAGTTGGAACCACAACTAGATGCTTTATTCCCTAGAATTGCATATCTCCTTAATTGACTTTTTATCATCTTTGATTGCTTTAATCGCTTTTGTGGTTATTAGTTGCATTGACTACCTATATTGGTTTTGTTTCACCTAAGTCCCTGAGATCGACACCCCGGAATTCTTGCTTTTACTACGATTGACCCGTACAATTGCCTTCCCATACGTTCATAAACCCCAAGAAGAATGTTAGTGCCCTATCATTAAGGATCGGGAAGCAAATCCAACAAGAACCAACAAAATAGTCACAAAGTAAACCTTCTATCGTTATTTCCGCACCCACAACCGCCCCTGCGGCTGCAGCTGCGCCCAGCCCAGAAGGAAGGACGCCCCTACGGCCCGCTGCCCCCACCCCTGCGGTGACAACCCCTGAGCCGCCCCTGCACCTTTAAGTTGACGCCCTTGCGGAAAACACGACAGAAGGTTTTGTGTTCGCTCCAAACGGTGTGTTCAAGCTTTAAATTTATAACCCTGGATGTATGCCTAAAACAAGGATGCGAACCCGCAGTGTACGGGTCAATCGTAGTAAAAAGAAAGAATTCCGGGGTGTCGATTTCAGGGACTTAGGTGAAACAAAGCAAGTATAGGTTGTCAATGCAACTAATAACCACAAAAGCGAATAAACCAATAAAAGATGATAAAAATTCAATTAAAGGAATATGCAATTTTAGGGATCAAAGCATCTAGTTGTGGTTCCAACTCAAGATCTCAAAGATAAGCGGACAAAGCTTAGATTTTGCAAAGGGAAGGTGTTACTAAAGTGGAATAGATCACCTGGTAAGTCTCACTACTCACTAATCCTAAACCGTAACTCCTATTACCGGGTAAGTCTCAAGGAATTAAGGAAAAGAACTATAACCTCAAACTAACACTCCAACTAAGGGAATAGAATCAACCTTTACCGGGTAAGTCTCAGGCTAACTCACAAAGATGGAATGAAAGCACACTCAAACCCCAATAAAGGATAAACCTTTATTACCTATACTTATGATCACGGGTAAACAAACAAAGAAATTACCGGGTAAGTCTCATCCTAGGCTTGCATTGAACTAGGAAAGGTGTAATAAGAATAGGATTTGGCAAACTCTAACACTTAACTCTCAATTTCGGATCAGATAAGTCACCTCGGTCAGACGAATTCCACCCCGGCCGAGATGTTCATCGATTGAACGAGATACTCTAGGGTTAAGGATAAAGACTCGAGGTTTCAGGGTCCTACTGGAATTTAAGATTATTCTATCATTGTTTTTCCACAACCTTCAGCCAATCAGCCTAGAATCACACAAAGAAATTAGCCAATCATCATCATGAAAGCAATAATCAAATATAAGGGAAGAAAGTGAATAATTGAACACAAAAACCTTAAGAAAAAGGCTTCAATAACTGAATCAATTATTAAACAAACAAGCATTCCTTGGATCACAATCCAACAAGACAAGTCAACAAAAGAAGGGAATCAAAGAAAACCTTACAAAACCCTTCACAAAATCTATAAAAGCTATCAACTTCCTTCCTTCAATCTTCCTTCCTTCAACCACTATAATGATAACGGGATTTCCGGTGATGCGCCGGTCCTATGTGGGCTGCTGAATTGTGGAAAATCAAGCCCTTTTTATAGGAAAACTATCTTCTAAAGATAAAAATATCTTGAAAAGATATTTTCCTAATAAAATATATCTATCTCTCATAAATAAACCCCTAAAATATATGATCTTCCTTCCAGAAATCCAGCCTAAAAATATAAGATCTCTCCTTCCAAACATAAAAGATCTCAGCCAATAATAAAATATATCTCGCCGCGTCCAAGGTCTTCGCCTCGGTCGGGATGCTCCTCTGGATCACCTCGGTCGAGATGGTACTGTAGCTGACCGAGGTGGCTCTAAACTGAATTGAAATCTCACAAATCTAGTCCAAAGTAAATCTCTAATCCAGTTCCATGCTTCCTGGATTCTTCCTTAAGCTCCTGAATATAGCTCCAATGACTCCTTAGCTCCTTTAGCTCCATTTTTATGCAAAACGTGCCATTTTACCTATGATTACAACGAAACTTGGTGTAGACCTCGATTCCCGCAAAGGTAGATGAAACGACGATATAATTACATAATATACATCCAAACATGTAGATTATTGAAGATAAAACGTCTAAACAGGCCCCAAAATATAGACTATAATACATGCTATCAAAATACCCCATACTTGTCCCTTGCTTGTCCCCAAGCAAGTTCCAAATCTTAAGTACAAGATAGAATGGATTATAAGTCATAAAGATCAATGAAAATTATTTCAAAACATTTTTAGTGGTGTGCTCCACTCATAGATCACTCTAAGAGAATGCATCTTGGAATTTAAAATCTAGACATGCTCAAAACATTTTATAAATGTAAGAAAGTTGTTCATGTTTGCATAAAATCATAGAATGCATAATAAATCATAATTATCGAAATTAATCATGTATAATCCAGTTTAAACCACTAAGTCAATCAACAAGCTCGAGGTCTCAAGGGCTTTTCAAGAGAAGGTCAAGAAACGTGAGAGGGTGGGATGTATATATGGAATGTGGTGCTAGAATCCGGGAAAAGGATCTTTACTTCACTTTCTTTGAACTTCAACATCTTCCACCAATAAGCTTTGCTTATTTACTTTCTACTTTATTTTTTGGAATTCATGGACAGAGGTGCACAATAACCGAAGCCTAGGAGATCAGCAATCATCAATTTCTCGAGATGCCTCAAACCCTTGATGCACATACCATGACCCGTTAGGAATATCGCTCAATCCGACTTTTGCAAGACACAAACACCCGACTATGTGAATGGTGCCGAGTTACTCATCATCATGATTGACTTCCCCAAACCTATTTGTTTCTTTCTAACTTTCAGCCAACATCTCGACTTTTCTTTCACTTGCTTTTGTTTTGCTTGCTTCCAAATTCCCGGATAGGTAAAGGGAGGCAAATATGTATATGAGGGGTTAAGCATGATCAAGAAGAAGAAGAGAAGAGAATGAATTGCCTTGATCTTTCCAGGAAGAAAGTGAGAGAACTCATCATGCGGTGTCAACCTTCAAATTCAACATAATTTTGATAAAAACAAAGTATTAAACATGTCACAAATTTCAACAAAGCATTTAGCAACTTAAACATATTATAAAACCTTTCAAACATATAAAGATTTCAAACCCAGTCAGCAAACAAAATCATCACTGAGGTCATATCTAGATAAGAAGCACAAAAATCTTTTCGAAAACTCTCTCAGTTAAGCCACCTCGGTCGAGATGTTCTAGTCAACCGAGGTACTATACCTCGATTGATCAAAATCACTTAGGTCGAGGTCAATAAATTTTTTTCCAAACCAATTTTTGATGTTTTTCTCAATCAAATAACCTGTATGCATGCATGTAATCTCAGATAAACACATAGAGCAAGATAAAACGATAAATATCCGAATCAAGAGTCATACAAGCGTACACATAAGTCATATAAATACATACCCATACCCCATACTTGGGACACATTTTCCCAATGGGTCAAAATAAGTCTAAGGAAACAGAGTACTCACCGAACAATGTTGAGCTGCATAATAAATAAAGAAAGAAAATCCTGCAAGCTCTAATCCAATCCGGTGGTAGTGGTGGTGGCACGTACGGGTACTGAGATGGGTCAAATGGGTAGCCCATGATATGCTGAAACTGAATCTCAGCCGGCCTGTGCTGATAATGTTGTCTCTCCTGCATCTCTCTAATGTCGAGGGATAAGGCGGCGTAGGAATCTATCATCTGATCCGTCAGATCATCGATCCGTCGGTGAGCGAATGGTCCCTCTGTCTGCGTACCCTACGCCTGGCTGGATGTGCTGGTGTTGTAGCTGGCTCCTCCTTTGTCTCATCGTCGTCTAGATCGACGACCGGCACACAAGTCCCAGCTGTATCTGTACCTGTGTCCATGGCAGCACCACCATCCTCATCAGCCTCCTCCTCATTAGCCTCATCATCCTCATCCTGCCCCTGAGCTGCTGCTGCTGCATCTCTGGCGTCCTCCATAAGCGGAATCCATGCGGTGTGCCAGTAATGCGGGTCAAAAACGGAGAACTGAGCTGACCATCTAATACCCTGAGGTGTAGTCTACTCCCAAGGCATCACCATATACGGCGTAGTAAGTCCGCGAGGAACCAATATCCTCCTAGTGATCATCTCTTGAAGCCCGAGCGGCTTGGACGGCGCCACCATAGTACATGCACTCAAATCAAGGTCCATGTAACTCGCTATGTGAGTCACTAGACCTCTACAGCAGATATCTCCTCTCGCCTTCGCCTTTATCTTGTGTAGATCCTCCGCCAGCATCACTCCAAAATCGGGAACTCCTCCAGTCACCATACAGTAAAGACCCAGCAGCTCACCCTGTCTAATCTTCTGAGGCGTCTCAATACGCGCCAGAAGAGTCTCGCTGAAGATCCGGTGAGCAAGTCTAAAAGCTAGGTGGAAGATAATCCGCTCCCTAGAATCTCCAGGTCTCCACCTGTCAGCATGCTCAACTACATGAGCTATGTGTCCCTAAAACTCTCGAGAAGGAAAATCAGCAACTGTGGGGGCCGGGAAGCCGAAGATGTCCCTCCAGTGGTCCATAGGAGCTAAATAGTTCCGGTTCATCAACCGGTACTTGATGACGCGCTCTGTATGCAAGTAAGTGACGGAGCTAACAAACTCCAAGGTCGGCTCAAGGTAAGCTGGAGCTCTAATCTCAGTAAAATGCTCCAACCCCACCATAGATATCATCCGCCTCAGATCATCATCCACGTGGAGGTAATCGAAAGCAAAAATGTCCAGAAACCGTGGTGCAACTACTGGATATGCCGCTATATGGTCATTGTCTACTCGGTGACGCTCATGGATCACTGGTATGGGGCGGCGTGAAGAAGAAGAAGAAGAAGGAGAAGGAGAGGATCTATCTCTCAAAACCAGCTGCCTGTTAGAACTCATCTTTGTTTGTCACTGTCAGACCACCTCTGTTGCCCTGACAACTCTCAAGAACACATCGGCCGAGGCACAGGCCGACTGGACCGAGGCGAAGTGCTGCTAGATCGTAACTCTCAGAAATCCAGTTCTTTTTCCTTAATATCACTACCAAAGGTTCCTATGGGGTACTTAATCCTTTTTCAACACAATGTAAGGGCAACCAAAGCCGAAATTGATAAAAAACAGTGAAGAAGGGAGAGTTAGGGTTTTTGTTCAAATTACCCCAAAGGTTCCTATGGGGTACTTAATCCTTTTCTGTGGTGGCGTAGTTACGCTGGGCTTCATCTAGCATCTTGCTAGCGTAGTACATGGCGGTGGTCCGGCCATCCTTCTTTTGTCCAAGCACCGCTCCTACCGCCACATCACTAGCATCACATATGATCTCGAAGGGCAAGGTCCAATCCGGAGGCTGGATAATGGGAGCGGAGATCAACGCTTCCTTAATCTTGTAAAATGCATCAAGACACTCCTGCGAAAACTCAAAAACAAAATCTTTATTCAAGAGGTTGGTTAGTGGTTTAGAAATCTTCGAGAAGTCCTTGATGAATCTCCTATAGAAACCTGCATGCTTGAGAAAACTCCGCACACCCTTAACAGAACAAGGGGAGGAAGTTTCTCAATAGTCTCGATCTTAGCTCGATTGACCTCAATTCCTCGATTGGAAATGAGGTGTCCTAGAACGATGCCTTCATTAACCACAAAGTGACACTTCTCCCAATTCAAGACGAGATTAGTGTATTCACATCTTTGTAGCACTAGAGAAAGGTTACATAGGCAATCATCAAAAGAGGAACCATATAATGAAAAATCATCCATAAATACCTCCATGATCTCCTCTATATACTCGGAAAAGATAGCCATCATGCATCGCTGGAAGGTAGCGGGTGCATTGCATAATCCAAATGGCATCCTCCAATAAGCAAATGTCCCCCATGGACAAGTGAAAGTGGTCTTCTCTTGATCATCCGGATGGATAGGAATCTGGAAGAAGCCACTATATCCATCTAAATAGCAAAAATGTGAATGTTGGGCCAACCGTTCGAGCATTTGATCGATGAAGGGAAGTGGAAAATGGTCCTTTCGAGTGGCCACGTTCACCTTCCTATAATCGATGCACACCCTCCAGCCCGTGACGGTCCTAGTTGGGATTAACTCGTTGTTCTTATTCGTCACAACGGTCATCCCTCCTTTCTTTGGAACTACATGCACTGGGCTCACCCACTTGTTGCCCGAGATGGGAAATATGATACCTACATCCAACAACTTAAGAATTTCTTTCTTCACAACCTCTTTCATGATCGGATTTAACCGTCTTTGAGGTTCCCGTGAAGTCTTATGATCGTCCTCCATTAGTATTCTATGCATGCAGAAAGAAGGCTTAATGCCAATAAGATCATCAATAGTATATCCTAAAGCCTTTTGATGTTTCCTCACGACATGCATTAGTTTAGATAATTCAGATTCGGAGAGGGAAGCACTAACGATAACGGGATAAGTAGAATCTGGTCCAAGAAAAATATACCTCAAGTGACTTGGGAGTTGTTTAAGCTCCATAACTGGGGGTGCTTTCTGAGGTGGATCTTTTCTTCCTCCTTCCAGTGGAGTAGATCAAAGAACTAGACTTTCAGAAGTCTCAGTTGACATCATCTCGCTTTCGAGCTCGGTCGAGCTACAAAGAGGGTGACCGAGATGTTCTTCAGTCAAGAACACCTCGCTTGGTCCAGAAAGTGCCTCGGTCGAGGTATCGCAGTTGGGACCGAAACTGGAGATCTTATTCTCCTGGATTAGCTTTTCAAATTTAGCTCTTGGATCTTCTTCCAGCGCCTTTAAGCTCCGTATATCTGCATCACAAGAAGCATCTATACCTTCCTCCATTAAGCTAGAACTAATGACTTTTTCAAGTGGATCTTTAATAAGGATAGAGCTAACCAATTCTCTTGATTCTTCTTCATCATAGATGTTGAAGATATCATCTCCTAGCTGCTCTCCCTTCATTGCCGCAAGCAATGCAAACTCCACTTCATCCCCGCCAATATTGAATTTTAACTTGGCGTTCTTACAATCCACATTGCAACCCGAAGTTGCTAGAAATGGTCTCCCGAGAATGATAGGAACTGGATAATCTGCGGGAATGTCAATTACAACAAAGTCTATAGGTAAGTAGAAGTTACCTAACTTAACCGGAACGTCTTCCAGAATGCCCACGGGATGGGTAATGGAGCGGTCCGCCATGTATAACCGTATCTTCACCGGCTTGGGCTCTCCAAGTCCGATCCTAACACATAGGTCCAGCGGAATGATGCTCACGCTGGCTCCTAGATTGCATAATGCTTCACAAGTGACATCCCCAACTTGAATTGGAATGCAAAATGAGCTGGGATCTCTTAATTTGGCTGGCATCTTCTCCTTCATGATTTGAATGAGCTCCGAGGATTTAGATGTCATCCTTACTTCACCAAAGTCTTCCAACTTCCTCTTCCTTGATAGAATCTCTTTTAAGAACTTCCCATAGACGGGCATCCCTAGAATAGCATCAAGGAAAGGGATGTTAATATGTAGTTTATTCATCAACTCAAGGAACTTACCAAAATGCTTGTCTAGATGTGCTTTGGCCCTTGACTGGGGGAATGGAAGTGGTGTTTTATATGCAGGAAGTGGAACATAAACTTCAGTTTGGTCTGACACTTTCTGTGGCTCAACCTCGGTTGGCACCTCGGCCGAAGTGTTCTTCGACTGTACCTAGACCAAGGTGGTCTTCGTCTGTACTAGCATCGACCGAGGCACTGGATCTGCAGTTTTCAGTCCACTTCTCGTCTTTATTGCCATGATCTGTCCTTTAGGGTTGCTTTCCGTTCTTGCTGGAAGCTTCCCTGGGTCTCTTGGCGCTTCATTCGCCTTGTTAAAGAATTGTTGTTCTAAGGCTTTTTGTACCTTCGAAAATGAAGTCATGGATGTCTCCATAGAGTTGAGCTTGATCAAGATGGCCTCCAGCACCGTGTCTTTCTTTTCCGGCTGGGACGAACTCGATCCTTGCTCTTGGCTCTTCAATGGAGTAGAAGAAGAAGAAGAAGAAGAGTGATAGCATGAATTATAGTCTATATTTTGGGGTTTGTTTGGACATTTTATCTTTAATAATCTGCATGTTTGTATGTATAATATGTGATTATATTACCATTTCATCTACCTTTGTGGGAATCGAGGTCTACACCTGGTTTTGTTGTAATCGTAGGTAAAATGGCATGTTTTGTATCAAAAAGGAGCAAAAGGAGCTATGGAGTCATTGGAGCTACATTCAGGAACATAAAGAATCATCCAAGAAGCATAGCCATGGATTAGAGATTCACTTTGGACCAGATTTGAGAGATTTCACTTTCAGTTGTGACTCACCTCAATTGACCACAGATTCTCCTCGACCGAGGTGATCCAGAGAAGTCGACTCGACCGAGGCGAACACCTGGGATGCGGCGAGAATATTTTATTCTTGGCTGAGATCTTTTATCTTTGGAAAGAGATCTTATATTTTTGGGCTTGGCTCCTGGAAGGAAGAAGATATGCTAGATCATATATTTTACCTATTTTTATGGGAAGATATCTTTCTAAGATATCTTATATTTGGAGAGTAATTTTTCTATAAAAAGGGTCGGATTTCCCACAAATCCGACATCCGCTATCACCTTCCTTACACCTACTACACCGTTGCGGCCATACTCCAGTTGGGAGGTTTGAAGAACCTTTTTGAAGGTTGAAGAAGGAAGATTGTAGCTTTTATAGCTTTTGAAGGGTTTTTTGTAAGATCATCTTAGATTCCCTTCATTGTTGTCTTGTCTTGTTGGATTTCTATCCAAGGAACGCTTTGTTGTGATATTTGATTCAGTTATTGAAGTCTTTTCATTAAATTCTTCTTGTTCAAATATTCACTTTCTTCCCATATACTTGATTAATACTTTCATCCTTAACCCTAGAACATCTTAGATTCCCTTCATGATAGAATGATCTTAATCACAGTAGGACCCTGAAAGTTCGAGTCTTTATCCTTAACCCTAGAACATCTCGCTCAATCGATGAACATCTCGGCCGGGGTGGAATTTGGATGACCGAGGTGACTTATCTGATCCGAAACTGAGAGTTAAGTGTTATAGTTTGCCAAATCCTATTCTTATTACACCTTTCCTAGTTCAATGCAAGCCTAGGATGAGACTTACCCGGTAATTCCTTAGTTTGTTTACCTAAGATCATAAGTATAGGTAATAAAGAATTATCCTTTATTGGGGTTTGAGTGTGCTTTCATCCCATCTTTGTGAGTTAGCCTGAGATTTACCCAGTAAAGGTTGATTCTATTCCCTTAGATGGTGTGTTAGTTTGAGGTTATAGTTCGTTATCTTAATTCCTTGAGACTTACCCGGTAATAGGAGTTACGGTTTAGGATTAGTGAGTAGTGAGACTTACCCGGTGATCTATTTTACTTTAGTAACACCTTCCCTTTGTAAAATCTCAGCTTTGTCCGCTTATCTTTAGATCTTGAGTTGGAACCACAACTAGATGCTTTAATCCCTAGAATTGCATATTTCCCTTATTGACTTTTATCATCTTTGATTGTTTTAATTGCTTGTGGTTAGTGATTGCTTAAGCTTACCGTAATTGGACTTCGTTTCACTAAGTCCCTGTGATCGACCCCTGGAATTCCTTGCTTTTTACTACGATTGACCCGTACACTACGGGTTCGCATCCTTTTTTTAAGCTTACGTCTAGGGTTATAAATTTACAGCTTGCACACACCGTTTGGAGCGAAAAGGTTTTTGGCGCCGTTGCCAGGGACTTGGTCTAGACCGAGCCGGTTACGGTTTACTTTTGGGGCACTTGCCCCCGTGTCTACTAACCACTATACTTGAGTGACTTTTGCAGGTTCTTTCTTAGGTTTATGCGAAGAACCCGCACTGGGAAGGAAATCATTCCTTACGATCCCGAACCAGAAAAGACATTCAAACGACGCTTACGAGAAGCGAAGATGGCCAACCAAGACAATCGCGATCTTGAGGCCGAGTTGAAAGAGGCGCTAGAGTAGCTACGCCTCAGCAAGGAAGAGCTAAGGCAAGAGAAAGAAGAAACTCGCACCAGGACTGAGGCGATCGAAGCAGATATGGCAGCCTTACGAGACCAATATCAACTTCGACCGAGGGAAGATCCAGTTCCCGATGCTGGACCGATGCAGGTCCCAGTCGCTGACCCTCGACCGAGGCAGGTTCCAGTACCTGACGCCCCGGCCGAGGTACTTCCACCTCGGATGCCAGTCCGAGGCATTCTTCTTGCAGGAATCCCGCAAACCCTAGTTCAAAGGATGGACCCTAACCAACAACTGAGGCGTCCAGGAGTTAACCTAGGAGATCCAGCGGACCATGACTACGAACTTTGACCGCAAGTTCTATCCATGATTCGCCAATGCCAGTTCGGAGGGCTAGAGAAGGAATCACCGCATCAACATCTTCAAAACTATGAGATCTTGATGGAGACCTTGAGACCCTCAAGGATTGAAAATAACAACTACAAGCTAAGACCTTTTTACTTTTCTTTGAAAGATAGAGCTCTTACTTGGTATCAATCTCTTCCTCCAGGAAAAATTAGCACATGGGATGAGATGACTACGAAATTCTTGACCAAATTCTTTCGCCCCTCAAAGACCGCTGAAATGAGAGGGAAGATCAATGCTTTCATTATAAAGGACAAGGAGAGCTTGTCCAAGTCATAGGAGAGGTTCAAGGACATTCTTTTGGATTGCCCACATCATGGGATTCCAAAGATAGAGTTATTGGAGATATATACTTCAAGGGACAGGACGGAAGCACCCAGTTCAACCTCCAACTACTCTCCGCCGGTACCTTTATGGACATGGCGATTGACGAAGCTTGGGACTTCATCGAGAAGCAAGCTTTGCATATGGAGAAGTACACCCATCAAGGAGCTGAAGGTGGAGTTAAAAGAGTTAACTTCCAAGAAACTCAGCCCAACAACAATCAACTCACGTCTTTGAACAATGACGTGAAGCAATTGAAAGAACTCTTGGTTTCTAAAACCAAGAAGGAAGATCAAGGACAAAGGAATAACAACAATGGATACCGTAACAACAACAACGGTTCCCGGAACAACAATTACAACAACAACAACAATAGAGGATCCAATAGCAACAATTGGAGGGCGAACAACCAAAATTCTGGTAACAATCATTCTAACTCCAATTCTAACGATTCCTCTAATCCTTTCCTCTCTTCCCCTTCTTCTTCTTCTACTCCATTAACGAGCCAGGGGCAAGGATCAAGTTCGTCTCAGCCGGAAAAGAAAGACGCAATGCTGGAGGCTATCTTGATCAAGCTTAGCGCTATGGAGACTTCTATGACTTCATTTTCGAAGGCCCAAAAGGCCTTTGAACAACAACTTGCAAGTAGGGCAAATGAAGCGCCAAGGGATCCAGGGAAGCTTCTAGCAAGGACAGAAAGCAACCCTAAGGGCCAGATCATGGCCATAACTACGAGGAGTGGACTAAAAACAGCAGATCCAGCGCCTCGGTTGGTGCTAGTAGCGACGAAGACCACCTCGGTCCAAGTGCAATCGAAGAACACTTCGACCGAGATGCCAACCGAGGTGGAGCCACAGAAAGCAGAGGGGAAAACTGAAGTTTATGTTCCACCTCCTGTATAGAAACCACCACTTCCATTCCCCCAGTCAAGGGCCAAAGCACATCTAGACAAGCACTTTGGTAAGTTCCTTGACTTGATGAATAAACTGCACATTAACATTCCTTTCCTTGATGCTATTCTAGGAATGCCCGCCTATGGGAAGTTCTTGAAGGAGATCCTATCAAGGAAGAGGAAACTGGAAGATTTTGGTGAAGTAAGGATGACATCTAAATCCTCGGAACTTATTCAAATCATGAAGGAGAAGATGCCACCTAAATTAAGAGATCCCGACTCATTTTGCATTCCCATTCAAGTTGGGGATGTCACTTGTGAAGCCCTATGTGATCTAGGGGCCAGTGTGAGCATCATTCCGCTGGAGTTATGTGTGAAGATCGGACTTGGAGAGCCCAAGCCGGTCAAGATTCGACTATACATGGTGGATCGCTCCATCACCCATCCCGTGAGAATTTTGAAAGACGTTCCGGTCAAGTTGGGTAACTTCTATTTGCCAATAGACTTTGTTGTACTTGACATTCCCGCAGATTATCCTGTTCCAATTATTCTCGGGAGGCCATTTCTAGCAACTTCGGGTTGCAACGTGGATTGTAAGAACGCCAAGTTGAAATTCAACATTGGTGGTGATGAGGTGGAGTTCGCATTACTTGCAGCCATAAAAGGAGAGCAGCTAAGCGATGATATCTTCAACATCTATGATGAAGAAGAATCAAGGGAATTGGTGAGCTCTATCCTTATTAACGATCCACTTGAACGAGTTATTAGTTTCAGTTTAATGGAGGAAGGTTTAGATGCTTCTTGTGACGCAGATATACGGAGCTTAAAAGCACTGGAAGAAGATCCAGGAGCTAAAACTGAGAAGCTAATCCAGAAGACGAAGATCTCCAGTTTCGGTTCCAGATGCAGTACCTCGACCGAGGAACTTTCTGGACTGAGCGAGGCGACCGAAGAACATCTCGGTCAACGCCTTTGCGCCTCGACCGAGGTCGATGGCGAGACGATTTCAACTGAGACTTACGAAAGTCCAATTTTTGGATCTACTCCACTGGAAGAAGGAAGCAAGGATCCCCCTCAGAAAGCACCTCCAGTTGTGGAGCTTAAACAACTCCCAAATCACTTGAGGTATGTCTTTCTTGGACCGGATTCCACTTATCCTGTTATTGTTAGCGCTTCCCTCTCCGAATCCAAATTGTCTAAACTAATGCATGTCCTGAGAAAGCATCAAAAGGCTTTGGGTTATACTATAGATGATCTTATTGGCATTAAGCCCTCTTTCTGCATGCATAGAATTCTAATGGAGGATGATCATAAGACTTCACGGGAACCTCAAAGACGGTTAAATCCGATCATGAAAGAGGTTGTGAAGAAGGAAATTCTTAAGTTGTTGGATGCACGTATCATATATCCTATCTCGGACAACAAATGGGTTAGCCCGGTGCATGTAGTTCCGAAGAAAGGAGGGATGACCGTTGTGACGAATAAGAACAACGAGTTGATCCCAACCAGGACCGTTACGGGCTGGAGGGTTTGCATTGATTATAAGAAGCTGAACACGGCCACTCGGAAGGACCATTTTCCACTTTCCTTCATTGATCAAATGCTCGAACGGTTGGCCCAGCATTTACACTTTTGCAACTTAGATGGCTACAGTGGATTCTTCCAGATTTCTATCCATCCGGATGATCAGGAGAAGACCACCTTCACTTGTCCATGGGGGACATTTGCTTATAGGAGGATGCCATTTGGATTATGCAATGCACCCGCTACCTTCCAGCGATGCATGATGGCTATCTTTTCCGAGTATATAGAGGAGATCATGGAGGTGTTTATGGATGATTTTTCAGTCTATGGTTCCTGTTTTGATGATTGCCTATCTAACCTTTCTCTAGTGCTGAAATGATGTGAAGACACTAATCTTGTTCTGAACTGGGAGAAGTGTCATTTTATGGTTAATGAAGGCATTGTTCTAGGACACCTCGTTTCTAATCGAGGCATTGAAGTCGATCGCGCTAAGATCGAGACTATTGAGAAACTCCCTCCCCCTTGTTCTGTTAAAGGTGTGAGGAGTTTTCTCGGGCATGTAGGTTTCTACAGGAGATTCATCAAGGACTTCTCCAAGATTTCTAAACCTCTTGAATAAAGATGTTATTTTTGAGTTTTCGCAGGAGTGTCTTGATGCTTTTTACAGGATTAAGGAAGCGTTGATCTCCGCTCCCATTATCCAACCTCCAGATTGGACCTTGCCCTTTGGAATCATGTGGGATGCTAGCGATGTAGCCGTAGGAGCGGTGCTTGGACAGAAGAAAGATGGCCGGACCACCGCCATTTACTATGCTAGCAAGACGCTAGATGTAGCACAACGCAACTACGCTACCACCGAGAAGGAGTTATTGGCGATTTATATGCTTTCGAGAAGTTTCGTTCCTACTTAGTAGGGGCGAAAGTCATTGTCTACACCGACCATGCAGCCATCCGTTACTTGCTGGCTAAGAAAGATGCCAAGCCACGCCTTATTCGATGGATTCTCTTACTTCAAGAGTTTGACTTAGAGATCCGCGACAAGAAGGGATCCGAGAATTCTGTTGGGGATCACCTCAGCCGGCTACCTGCATCTTCACGCAAGAAGGACGACACACCCATAGACGATTCATTCCCCGATGAGCACTTACACTTATTGGAGAGTTTGATAGACTTACTTACTTCACCCCATGATGGAGGTGAAGTATGGGGTGAGGACACCTCCCATCACGTTTGAGACGCATTATGGTCCAGCTAGTGACCTTAAACCAAGCGCTTCTTGGGAGGCAGCCCAAGGTATTGCTTTCTTTTTCCTTTTTCTAGTCTAGCTTAGATAGTTTTGCTTTTGCTTTGCTTTGTTTGTTTTTGGCGTCCTAGACAGCTAACAGGTGACATCTAAGGAAAGAGTACAAACCAGGAGCATAACTGGAAGGATAGAAGTTCGAGAATTTGAGAAGACGAAGTTTGACTGAGGCACATCTCGGTTGCTGTCAGAGCACCTCGACCGAGATGATTCTTGAGCAACCGAGGCGACTAGGGTTTCTAAAGAACCACCTCGGTCCGTACCACCTCGGTCCAATCGAGACCACCTCGACCAAGGTGACAACAGTTCCAGAAAGGGTATAAAAGGGGTGAAATTTCTCTCTCCTGACTTTACCCAACCCTCCTCGACCGCGGCAGCCCTTTCACCTCGCCTCTTTGATTCTCGCTCGTTTTCGAAGATTTTCGCTTCCAAACTACGATTAAAGCATAGAGGATCCCAGTGCAACGTCGATCTACGAAGAAATCGAACCGAAACGGCCGAACAAGGTAAAAAGAGAACGAAACCCTAACCAACTGTAGTGATTTTGGGGGAAAAGAACTGGATTTTTGAGGAAATTAGATCGCGCAGTTCTTCGCCTCGGTCCAGACGTGTTGTGCCTCGGCCGAGGTGTTCTTCAGTTTGTCAGACCGACCGAGGTGACCTGACAGAAAGAGATTTGAAAATGAGTTCTGACCGACGTCTTGCCATTAGGGATAGATCCTCCCCTTCCCCTTCTTCCTCTTCCTCCCGACCTTATCGACCGGTGATCCACGAGCGACACCGGGTCGATTACGACCGTATAGCAGCCCGTCCAGTGATAACACCTCGCTTCCTGGACGTGTCAGCCTTTGACTGTCTCCATGTGGATGGAGACCTTAGACGTATGATATCGACGGTAGGATTGGATCAGTTTACTGAGATCCGTGCACCTGCCTATTTGGAGCCCACCCTAGAGTTTGTTAGCTCCTTTACCTACCTCTCCACAGAGCGTTCTGTGAAGTACCGGTTGATGATCCGGAACTTCTTAGTGCCATTAGAGTATTAGAGGGACATTTTTGGTTTTCCTGCCCCGACCGCCGTTGATTTCCCTTCCCGGACTGTAGCTAGAGAGTTTTGGGGACAGATTACTCACGTGGTTGAGCACGTAGACAGGTGGCGCCCTGGAGACTCCAGGGAGAAGGTTATTTTTCACCTAGCTTTTAGGTTAGCCCACCGCATTTTCAGCGAGACACTTCTGGCGCGTACTGAGACGCCCCAGAAGGTCCGACAGGGGGAGCTTTTTCGCCTATACTGCATGGTGACTGGAGGGATCCCCGACTTTGGCTTGATGCTGGCAGAGGACCTGCACAGGATCAAGGCCAAGGTGAAGGGGGACATCTGCTGCGGAGGACTTGTGACCCACATCGCCAACTACCAAGACATGGACCTCAGCGCTTGCATTATGGTGGCGGCTGCCAAGCCGCTAGGGCTACAAGAGATGATCACTCGGCGGATTCTGGTTCCCCGAGGACTGACTACACCATACGTGGCTATGCCATGGGAGCAAACTACACCGCAGGGGATCAGGTGGTCAGCCCAGTTTACAGTTTATGACCCTCATTACTAGCAGACCGCTTTGGCCCCACCGATAGAGGATTATAGAGAAGCAGCAATTGCACCAGCTGAGGAGGAGGAGGTAGATGACGAGGAGACTGCTGATGACAAGGATGGTGGAGTCCCGATGGATACAGGGACAGATACTGTTGGGATGAGTGCGCCAGTTATTGATCTTGATGATGATGATGATACTGAGCCTGCACCAGCCACATCTCCAGTGAGACCTGCTAGGCGTAGAGCACGCCGACACAGAGATATAGAGGCTCACCGTCGGATCGATGATCTCACGGATCAGATGATTGATTCATATGCCGCCTTATCACTGGATATCCGCGAGATGCAGGAGCGACATCACTACCAGCATATGATGGCTCAGATCCAGTTTGAGCACATCATTGGCTACCCGTTCAACCCGTCTCAGTATCCATATGTGCCACCACCACCACCACCGGATCGTGACTACTAAGAGTTGCAGGATTTTCTTTCTTATTTTTATGCAGTTCAGCTTTTTGTCCGGTGAGTACTTTATTCCCTTACACTTATTTTGACCCACTAGGACAGTGTGTCCCAAGTATGGGATGTTTATTGATGTATTATTTAACACTTATGTGATGTATGACTCTACTTGATCGGATATTTATTTATATTTATGCTTCAGTTTGCTTCTATGTGTTTATCTGAGACTGCATGCATACATACAGGTTATTTGATTGAGAAAAAACATCGAAACTGAAAAAAAAAACTAGTTTTTTAAAAAAAAAAATTTTGACCTCGACCGGGGCAGTTCTGGCCGAACGAGGTGTTTCACCTCGGTTGACCTAAGAACACCTCGACCGAGGTGGGTTAACTGAGAGTTTTCAAAAACGATTTTTTTGTGCTTCTTATCTGGATATGATCTCAGTGAAGATCTTGCTTACTGACTGGTTTTGAAATCTTTATGTGTTTGAAAGGTTTTATAATATATTAAGTTGCTAAATGCTTTGTTAGAAATTTTTGGCATGTTTAATACTTTGTTTTTATCCAAATTATATTGAATTTGAAGGTTGAGACCGCAAGATAAGTTCTCTCACTTTCTTTCTGGAGAGACCAAGGCAATTCATTCTTCTCTCTTCTTCTTGACCATGCTTAGCCCCTCATATACATTTTTGCCTCCCTTTACCTATCCGGGAATTTGGAAGCAAGCGAAGTGGTGAAAGCAAGTGAAGTTAAAGTTGAGAAGTTGGCTGGAAGTGAAAGTGTTAGAAAGAAATAAATAGGTTTGGGGAAGTCAATCATGATGATGAGTAACTCGGCACCATTCACATAGCCGGGTGTTTGTGTCTTGCCAAAGTCGGATTGAGCGATATTCCTAACGAGTCATGGTATGTGCATCAAGGGTTTGATGCATCTCAAGAAATTAATGATTGCTGATTTCCTAGGCTTCGGTTATTGTGCACCTCTGTCCATGCATCCCAAAAAGTAAAGTAAAAAGAAAAAGTGTGAAATAAGCAAAGCTTATTGGTGGAAGATGTTGAAAGTCAAAGTGAAAGTGAAGTATATCCTTTTCCCGGATTCTAGCATCACATTACCTTACATACATCCCTACCCTACACGTTTCTTGACCTTTCTTTTGGGAAGCCCTTGAGACCTCGAGCTTGTTGATTGACTTAGCGGTTTAAACTGGATTATGCATGATTAATTTCGATAATTATGACTTATTATGCATTCTATGATTTTATGCAAAGATGAACAACTTTCTTATATTTATAAAATGTTTTGATCATATTTTGATTTTAAATTCCATGAAGTATTCTCTTAGAGTGATCTATGATTGTAGCACACCATAAAAAAATGTTTTGAAAGACTTTTCATCGATTTTCTTGACTTATAATCCATTCTATCTTTCCTTTTATATGCGGAACTTGCTTGGGGACAAGCAAGGGCTAAGTATAGGGTATTTTGATAGCATGAATTATAGTCTATATTTTGGGGTTTGTTTGGACGTTTTATCTTCAATAGTCTGCATGTTTGTATGTATAATATGTGATTATATTACCATTTCATCTAGCTTTGCGGGAATCGAGGTCTACACCTAGTTTTGTTGTAATCGTAGGTAAAATGGCACGTTTTGCATCAAAAAGGAGCAAAAGGAGCTATGGAGTCATTGGAGCTACATTCAAGAACATAAGGAACCATCCGGGAAGCATAGCCATGGATTAGAGATTCACTTTGGACCAAATTTGAGAGATTTCACTTTCAGTTGTGACTCACCTCGGTTGACCACAGATTCACCTCGACCGAGGTGATCCAGAGAAGTCGACTCGACCGAGGCGAACACCTGGGACGCGGCGAGAATATTTTATTCTTGGCTGAGATCTTTTATCTTTGGAAAGAGATCTTATTTTTTTGGGCTTGGCTCCTGGAAGGAAGAAGATATGCTAGATCATATATTTTATCTATTTTTATGGGAAGAGATCTTTCTAAGATATCTTATCTTTGGAGAGTAATTTTTCTATAAAAAGGGTCGGATTTCCCACAAATCCGACATCCACTATCAGCTTGCTTACACCTACTACACCGCTACGGTCATACTCCAGTTGGGAGGTTTGAAGAACCTTTTGCAAGGTTGAAGAAGGAAGATTGTAGCTTTTATAGCTTTTGAAGGGTTTTTTGTAAGATCATCTTAGATTCCCTTCATTGTTGTCTTGTCTTGTTGGATTTCTATCCAAGGAACGCTTTGTTGTGATATTTGATTCAGTTATTGAAGTCTTTTCATTAAATTCTTCTTGTTCAAATATTCACTTTCTTCCCATATACTTGATTAATACTTTCATGATGATGAGTGGCTAATCTCTTTGTGTGATTCTAGGGTGATTGACTGAAGGTTGTGGGAAAAACAATGATAGAATGATCTTAATCACAGTAGGACCCGGAAAGTTCGAGTCTTTATCCTTAACCCTAGAACATCTCGCTCAGTCGATGAACATCTCGGCCGGGGTGGAATTTGGATGACCGAGGTGACTTATCTGATCCGAAACTGAGAGTTAAGTGTTAGAGTTGGCCAAATCCTATTCTTATTACATCTTTCCTGGTTCAATGCAAGCCTAGGATGAGACTTACCCGGTAATTCCTTAGTTTGTTTACCTAAGATCATAAGTATAGGTAATAAAGGTTTATCCTTTATTGGGGTTTGAGTGTGCTTTCATCCCATCTTTGTGAGTTAGCCTGTGACTTACCCGGTAAAGGTTGATTCTATTCCCTTAGATGGTGTGTTAGTTTGAGGTTATAGTTCTTTATCTTAATTCCTTGATACTTACCCGGTAATAGGAGTAACGGTTTAGGATTGGTGAGTAGTGAGACTTACCCGGTGATCTATTCCACTTTAGTAACACCTTCCCTTTGCAAAATCTCAGCTTTGTCCGCTTATCTTTAGATCTTGAGTTGGAACCACAACTAGATGCTTTAATCCCTAGAATTGCATATTTCCCTTATTGACTTTTATCATCTTTGATTGTTTTAATTGCTTGTGGTTAGTGATTGCTTAAGCTTACCGTAATTGGACTTTGTTTCACTAAGTCCCTGTGATCGACCCCTGGAATTCCTTGCTTTTTACTACGATTGACCCGTACACTGCGGGTTCGCATCCTTGTTTTAAGCTTACGTCTAGGGTTATAAATTTAAAGCTTGCACACACCGTTTGGAGCGAACAAAGAGAGGAAAGGATTAGAGGAGTCATTCGAATTGGAGTTAGAGTAAGGGTTACCCAAATTTTGATTGTTAGCCTCCAATTATTGCTGTTGGATCCTCTATTGTTGTTGTAGTTGTTGTTCCGGGAACCGTTGTTGTTCCGGAACAACAACTACAACGGCATGTCCATGAGCGTGCCGGCGGATAGTTGTTAAAGATTGAACTGGGTGTTGCCGTTCAGTCCCTTGAAGTATATCTCCAATAACTCTCTCTTTGGAATCCCATGATGTGGGCAATCCAAAAGGATGTCTTTAAATCTCTCCCATGACTTGGACAAAATTTCTTTGTCCTTCATGATAAATGCATTGATCTCCCTCTCATTTTAGCGGTTTTAGAGGGGGGAAAGAATTTAGTCAAGAACTCCGTCGTCATCTCCTCCCAAGTATTGATTTTTCCTGGAGGAAGAGATTGATACCAAGCGCTCTATCTTTCAAAGAGAAGTAGAAAGGCCTTAGCTTGTAATTTTCCATCCTTGAAGGTCTCAAGGTCTCCATCAAGATCTCATAGTTTTGTAGATGTTGATGCGGAGATTCCCTCTCTAGCCCTCCAAACTGGCATTGGCGAATCATGAAAAGAACTTGCGGTCGAAGATCATAATCATGGTCCGCTGGATCACCTAGGTTGACTCCTGGACGCCTCAGTTGCTGGTTGGGGTCCATCCTCTGCCCTAGAGTGTGTGGAATACCTGCAAAAAGAGCATCTCGGACTAGCATCCGAGGTGGAAGTATCTCGGCCGGGGCAGCAGGTGCTGAGTCCTGCCTCGGTCGAGGAGCTGGAGCTGATCGAGGTAGATATTGGTTCCGTAAGTTCGCCATATCTACTTCGATCGCTTCCTTCCTTGTGCGAGTTTCTTCCTTTTCCACTCGCAATTCTTCTTTGCTGAGGCGTAGTTGTTCCAATGCCTCCTTCAATTCGGCCTCAAGATCTCGGTTCTCTTGATTGGCCATCTTAGCTTCTTTCAAGCATCTTTTGTATGTCTTTTCTGGTTCGGGATCGTAAGGAACGATTTCCTTCCCAGCGCGGGTTCTTCACATAAACCTAAGAAAAAGAACCTGCGGAAGTCACTCAAGTAGAGTGGTTAGTAGAAACAGGGGCAAGCGGCCCAAAAGCCAACCGCAACCGTCTCGGTCTAGACCAAGTTCCCCGGCAACGGCGCCAAAAACTTGTTCTCTCCAAACGGTGTGTGCAAGCTTTAAATTTTTAACCCTAGATGTATGCCTAAAACCAGGATGCGAACCCGCAGTGTACGGGTCAATCGTAGTAAAAAGCAAGAATTCTGGGGTGTCGATCTCAGGGACTTAGGTGAAACAAAGCAAGTATAGGTTGTCAATGCAACTAATAACCACAAAAGCGATTAAAGCAATCAAAGATGATAAAAAGTCAATTAAAGGAATATGCAATTCTAGGGATTAAAGCATCTAGTTGTGGTTCCAAATCAAGATCTCAAAGATAAGCGGACAAAGCTGAGATTTTGCACAGGGAAGGTGTTACTAAAGTGGAATAGATCACCGGGTAAGTCTCACTACTCACTAATCCTAAACCGTAACTCCTATTACCGGGTAAGTCTCAAGGAATTAAGGAAAAGAACTATAACCTCAAACTAACACTCCAACTAAGGGAATAGAATCAACGTTTAGTGGGTAAGTCTCAGGCTAACTCACAAAGATGGAATGAAAGCACACTCAAACCCCAATAAAGGATAAACCTTTATTACCTTTACTTATGATCATGGGTAAAAAAACAAAGGAATTACCGGGTAATTCCTTTGTAAAACGTGCCATTTTACCTACGATTACAACGAAACTTGGTGTAGACCTCGATTCCCGCAAAGGTAGATGAAACGACGATATAATCTCATAATATACATCCAAACATGCAGATTATTGAAGATAAAACGTCTAAATAGGCCCTAAAATATAGACTATAATACATGCTATCATCCTGCTGAAAAGGATACTTACGTCCGGCCTAACTTTCCGCCGCTGTACTCCGAAAAGCCACCGGCGCCTTTTCCTGAAGCATTGAAGGAGAGAAGAATCATAGAGGACAAGGACCTCTTTGAGACTTTCTCTAAATGCGAGGTAAGCATTCCCCTCCTTAAGTTTGTGAAAAGTATCGCTAAGTATGCTCGTTTTTTGAAGGAACTTTGCACTATCAAGAGGAATCAAAAGCTAAAGGGGAAACATAAAGTGCAAGTGAGTGAACATGTGTCGGCAGTTTTCCAACGGAGAATGCCCAAGAAATGCAGCGATCCGGGCATGGTAAGCATTCCTTGTGTTATACGGGAAACCCGCTTTGACAAAGTAATGCTTGATCTCGGTGCTTCTATTAATGTCTTGCCATATTCGATTTACAAATCACTTGGCCTTGGGCCACTAATGGAAACCAGGATTTTGTAGTACAACTTGCTGATAGATCTAATGTGTACCCGAAAGGGATAATTGAAGATGTATTAGTGATGGTAGACAACCTAATTTTTCCTGCCGATTTCTTTGTAATGGATTTGGAAAATGACTCGCATGTTGCACCCATTCTGTTAGGTAGGCCATTTCTGAAAACGGCTAGGACTAAAATTGATTATGTTAGTGGTAAATTGACCATGAAGTTTGATGGAGAAGTAGTGGAATTTGACATCTATGATGCAATGAAAATTCCTAGCGATGATCATTCTCTATGTACTATTGACATTGTTGAACCTTTTGTGCAAGATGTTTTTGATAACTCTGACGTGGATGAATTGAGAAATGTGATTGAGCATGACATTGATGGTTTCAAATCAGATTATGTGTTAACATCTAGCATGAAAGAGGTCCTAGCCCAATTAGATAGGCATAAAAGGCTACCTATCTCCAATTTGGCCATTGGGCCCACTTTACTAACCCCGAGCGAGAAGCTTGTTCTGTCCATAGTGCAGGCACCTGAAATAGAATTGAAGGACCTTCCGTCACACCTCAAGTACGTTTTCCTTGGAGCACACAATACCTTTCCAGTGATTATCTCCAACAAGTTAACGACCGGACAAGAAGATAAGTTGGTGAATGTACTAAAGGAGCACAAGACGGCCCTTGGATGGACTATTGTGGACATCAAGGGGATAAGTCCTTCTACTTGCATGCATAGGATTTTACTTGAGGACGAAGCCAAGCCCTCTAGGCAACCTCAAAGGAGGTTGAACCCACCAATGATGGATGTGGTCAAAAAGGAAGTGTTGAAGCTCCTCCAAGCGGATATGATCTTTCCTATCTCGGATAGCACTTGGGTTAGTCCGACACAAGTGGTTCCAAAAAAGGGAGGCATTACTTTGGTGGAAAATCAACATGGAGAGATGGTCCCAAGCAAAACACAAACAGGATGGAGAGTTTGCATTGACTACCGCAAGCTCAATAAGGTAACACGAAAAGACCATTTCCCATTACCTTTTATTGATCAAATGTTGGAACGTCTTGCAGGTCATCAATACTACTGTTTCCTGGATGGATATTCGGGCTATTTCCAAATAGCCATCGCACCAGAGGATCAAGAGAAGACGACGTTCACTTGCCCATTTGGCACTTTCGCATATCGCAGAATGCCATTTTGACTTTGCAACGCACTAGGCACTTTCCAACGGTGCATGATAAGTATTTTCTCCGAGTAAATAGAAAATTTCATTGAAGTCTTCATGGATGATTTTACCGTCCATGGAGACAGTTTTGACGCATGTTTAAGGCATTTAAAACTTGTTCTTGAAAAATGTGTTGAAACCAATTTAGTTCTTAATTCGGAAAAATGTCATTTCATGGTCGAACAAGGAATTGTGCTAGGACAAGTAATATCCTCAAAAGGGATAGAGGTAGATAAGGCAAAGGTTGATGTTATTCAAAATTTACCTTACCCTACTAATGTTCGGGAAATCCGATCTTTTCTTGGTCATGCAGGTTTCTACCGACGGTTCATCGAAGATTTCTCAAAGATCTCAGCACCCCTGTGTGAATTACTCAAGAAAGATGTCATCTTTATAGTGGATGAGGATTGCAAGAAGGCTTTCGACACTTTGAAAGCATGTCTCGCCACCGCACCGATCATCCGATCTCCGGATTGGGAGAAAACTTTTGAAATCATGTGTGATGCCAGTGACTACGCCGTCGGAGTTGTCTTAGGACAAAAAGACGGACGAGCCTCACATGTGATCCATTATGCGTCTATGACACTCAATGGAGCGCAAAGGAATTACTCTACCACCGAGAAGGAGATGCCAGCGGTAGTTTTTGCCCTTGAGAAATTCCGGCAGTACCTACTTGTAGTAAAGGTAATTATCTTCACGGACCATGCAGCTCTTAGGTACCTTACGGAAAAGGAGGCAAAGCCACGATTGATCCGTTGGGTGCTTCTTCTAAGCGAGTTTAACCTAGAGATAAGGGACAAGAAGGGGGCTGAGAACCTGGTGGCCAATCATTTGAGCAGACTAGTGCAAGAGGAGGAAGATCAAGGAAAAAGAGAGATAGCCGGAAGTTTTCTAGTCGATACATTCTACACAACTCTCTGTTGTGTAACCGCCCCCGCACAGCACACCAGCCGCCCCTGCGGCCAGCCGCCCCTGCGGCTCCCTCTAGGCGCCCGTGCGGCATTGTCGACAGAGGTTTGTCTTAAGCTCCAATCTTTTAAGCCTTGGTTTGCTGACATTGTGAGCTTCATTGTCAGGAAGGAGTATCCTCCAGACTTCACCAAGGCACAACGAGAGAAAGTAAAAGCTGAAGCTTGACACTACGTTTAGGACGATCCTTTCCTTTGGAAGCATTGTAGTGACCAAGTGATCCGGTGTTGCATTCCGGACAATGAGGTACAATCCATCCTAACTTTCTGTCATTCTGAAGCATGTGGGGGGCACTTTGGTGCAAACAAAACTGCAAGAAAAGTTTTGGATGCCGGTTTCGTTTGGCCACACATTTTTCGAGACATGAAATGCCTCAATCCTCTCTTATATTTTGTGAAATATTCGATGTTTGGGGAATTGATTTCATGGGGCCGTTTCCTATTCGGGAACACATATATTTTGGTTGCGGTGGAAAATGTTTCCAAGTGGGTGGAAGCAAAGCCCACCAAAACTGATGATTCAAAAGTAGTTGCAGCTTTTCTGAAGGAAAATATCTTTGCAAGATTTGGAATCCCAAAAGCCTTAATCAGTTATAGGGGTACCCATTTTTGCAACAAGACGATCACAGCTCTCCTTAAGAAATACCATGTTCACCAAAGAGTGTAAACAGCTTATCATCCACAAACAAACGGCCAAGCTGAGGTGTCTAACTGAGAAATAAAAACCATCCTTGAAAAGACGGTTTCTCCGGGCGGAAGGATTGGAGTGCAAGGCTAAATGATGTCCTATGGGCATATCGGACAGCCTACAAAACTCCCATCGGAATGTCTCCTTTTAGGCTCGTGTTTGGGAAAGCTTGCCACCTACCGGTGGAGTTAGAGCACAAAGCTTGGTGGGCGGTAAAGAAGTGCAACATGAACATAGAAGAAGTGGGAGAATTCCGGAAGCTCCAATTGCAAGAGTTGGAGGAACTAAGGCTAGATGCATATGACCATGCTACCACATACAAAGAAAAGACCAAAGCATGGCATGACCGGAATATCCTCCGGAAGGACTTCAAGGTAGGTAATAAGGTACTTCTTTTTCAATCCCGTTGGAAACTCTTTGCAGGTAAGGTGCGTTCAAGATGGACAGGGCCGTTCATAGTAGCCGAAGTATACCCTCACAGGGTTGTGGATCTCTATGACCCCCAAACGCACAAGGTGTTTAAGGTGAACGGACAAAGGCTAAAGCTTTACCTTGAAGGGGTCAAGAACGATCCAATTGACGAGATGGTGCTAGAGGAGGCACAGTCATAGAAGTAGAGATCTTACGTCGAGCCAACGACGTAAAACAAAGGCGCTTCTTGGGAGGCAACCCGAAGGACTAAAAAGAGGAGCTTCTGTGAAGAAACCCGCCCCCGCGGTTTTGTTTTCCACCCCTGCGGTGACACTCAGGCTAGCGCCACCCCCGGCGCTGGTCTTGCGCCTGCAACACGCCTGTCCCCGCCCCCGCGGTGACAACCCCACGCCCCTGCGGCGGCCATCCTTGAAACAAAATCCCAGCGCCGCCCCCGGCGCTGGGCCTGCGTGTCCCTCCCCCTTATCGCCGCCCCTGCGGTGTCAAACCCCCGCCCCTGCGGGTTTACATAAAAAAGAAAAAAAATAGGATTTCGAAAAACGCCTACACCTACCTTGCACCACTCACCAACCTTCTTCACCAAACACAAACCCTCCAAACTCCCTTCCTTCAGCAACACCCTCAACGCCCCTGCGCCCTCTGACCAAAACCAATCTCGTCGACGCTCCTGCGCCACCTCCGACAGCTAGCCACCAGTCGACACCCCTGCGCCACCTTCTCCCGCTACCCTTGTGCTCTCTCACAACCCTACGGCCTTCCTGCTCACCCACCTCATACATTCCACTCTAGCTACATCACCGGCGAGCCTACACCACCAAGGACATCACCAGAGAAACCTCAGCAACACCCTCTCCATCGCGCCTCAAAAATCGTCTCTGCACTTCTCCCGCACCTGCGGCTGCAAGCATCCGCCGTTGCGCCTGCACAGCCGCCCCTGCGGAAATCACAACAGAAAGGTCGTTTTCTATTCCACATTTTAACATTTGTCAATCCTTTGCTTCAAATACTTTCAAGAATGGAAGCCCCAAGGAAATACAAGATGACGGAAACAGAGAAGGACCGATATAGGATTGTGCAGGATCGAGTTGTGTATGTAACTCGATTTCTACATATCCCGACCTTGGAGAAAATGGGCATGCTAGAGAGCATGCAAACATTTTTGGCGAATGCTGGGCTCAGAGACTTCCTCCAGAAGAGTGCTCCGACATATCCGGAGCTCAGCAAACAGTTTATCTCCACTTTCATAATGCAAAAGGAAGACCACGTGTGTACCGGCCTCACCTTCAAGTTCAACAAGGAGAAGTACACTCTTGACTACAATGATTTATGGGAGGCTTTTGGGGTGACTCTAAACCCCTCTGAGAAGTGGTGGGATCCAGTCCCGGCCCCAAACCTATGTGAGTTTTGGCAAGCAGCTACCGGGTCGGAGTTCCATGTTGGGGGTGAGTACTCCAACAAACTCACTCACCCCAGTTTGAGGTTGATTTCCAAGATCCTCGTGAGTGTCTTCTGTGGACACAAAGAGGAAAACAAGGTCGCTCTCAAGGACCTCCCACTACTCTACTCCTGCCTTCCACAAAGCGAGAAGTTGATGGATTGGCCCCCTCTCTTCCTCGCCGCTTTGAAGCGGATTAGGATAAAAGAGCCGAGGGATATTGTCGGCGGTGGGGTGATCTCTTTGATTGCCTCACAAGTGATGGACCTGTCCGAGTTAGAGGATAGGATGGAGGCCCCTCTCTACACTGAGGGGATGCTTAGGAGGTGCAAGCTCCTCCAGCGGGACGGGGAGAACCTGTTTTGGATCTCCCTTGCAGATGGGAGCCACCTCACCTTCCTCCCCCGACCTTTACCATTAGGAGGTGAGCTCTCTGAGCTCTACATAATGGCAGATCCTTTCGTGCCGAGGAGGCCACTAGTGGCCATTGTGGAGAGGCATGCCGCTAACTCCAGCCGGTCCCATCAGGAGGAGCACCTGCCCATCCCAGATGACGAGGAGATGCTCACAACGGCACCAGAGGAGGACCCGGCCCTTGCAAGCCTTCAGGCTCTGGTGGCGGCTATGACGACCCAGCACCGGGCATGGCAGTCTCATTACCAGCTGATGACATGAATTATATACCATTATATTCATGCATATTTTAGAGGTTTACCTCGATTTACTTTGCATTTAGAGAGAAATTGTGTACCTTTTATGCCTTATTCAATGATATTTCGGAAATAGAGGTTTACACGAGTTTTGGTTGAATTATAGGTAAATTGAATGGATTCGGAAGCAAAAGTGGAGCACGGAGCATCTAAGGTCATTAGGGAAGCTAAAGGAGTCTTAGAGGAATCACAAAGAGCAAAGGAGTTGCGTAAAAGAAGCATAAAGGGAGGAAGGAAACAAGCCAAAAGATGAGCATTCTCTGTTGAAGAAAATCGTGGCATTTACTATATAAATCGGATGATTTTTATCATTAAAAATCGAACGGTTTTGTGGGTAAATCGGCTAGCACGATTTTCTTTGCTTTTCGGTCCAATGGTAAAGACGACTCAAAGCCCATCACTTTTAGGCTAGAGAAGTGTTTTGCCAAACGGCCCATTAGCAAGAAACTATAGGTTGGAACCCTAGGAACAAAAACGAGGAGGCTGCAGCGGGAAATCTTTACACGTTAGGGAGAGATTGAAGATTCTTGGAGAAGGATTGAAGCAATATTGCCAGGAAGTCAATCTTGATCATATTTGTGAGATTTCTTTGTTCCATTGAGATCTTTGTGGTTTTCGAACACGACATTGAGTTAATTGAGAGATACATTGATTAGTTTTGAGATTGGTTTACAGATTTGAAGATTATTGAGTTTTTATTCAAGATTCGGGTTTATTTGAATTATTTCACTCAATCTTAATTTTGATTTGATTTTGAAAATGGTTGGCTAAAACCATTGTGATTCTGGGGAGAATAGTTGAAGATTGAGGCTTAGATAATGATAGACTGAACTCATTCAAACATTTGGACCCTGAGAGTTTAGATTTTAGCTTTGCGACACAGGAAAATCGGGTTGTTCTACAGGAAAATCGGACGATTTTCTCAAGAAAGGTCGATTTAATCCCCTGACGATCTTTAATTGAATTAATCTTTAACCAAAGTTAATCCTTGCCTAAATTCCGACCTTGCTTAACATTTTTAACCTCTAATTGAATGTATGAAGACACTCCGAACTTGACTCTACATTTAATAGATTAAGATTACAAGATTTGGGTAATAGAGAGACTCAACATCCTTTATTAAGATTCTAAGTGTGCTGTATTCTTTACCTTGGAGAGTCATATCCTGGGGTTTTAGATAGTTAGTTTGAACATAATTCTTGTCTTTAGATCTTTCTATATGCAGCCTCAACAACCCTTATAGAGAGAACTTTTGGACTAGACAAATAGGTTTCGGAACTTCACCGTACGATACCTACTTTTGAACACATAATCTTGGCAATATAAACTCTGTCCTTATATCCATTAGAAGTGTCTTGAATCGAAAGTCGCAGTCGGATACTTGAATCCTTGGAATCATTTCCCTCTTTATTAATGGCAAAAGCTTTTGCAATTTTGCTAGATAATTGAATCTGAATTTATTCTCACCAAATCCCTCAGTTCGACTCTGGAATTCTTACCTTATTACAGCCGATCCGTACACTGCGGGTTCGCTTTGCTTTGAGTTCTAGATATAAATTTAAGACTTTGACGCACACACTTTTGAGCGAACACCAGCGGACTATGCTGGAGCAGCAGCAGAGTTGGCAGGACACTTTTGCCACCTCCGTGACCTCACACTTAGACCAGAGGCAAGAGGCCTGGCAGGCAGCCCAACAGCAACAGTTGGGGGCTCAGCAGCTGGCTTGGCAGGCCAGTTTTGAGACCTCTTTTGGTCGCCGGATGTCTGCCCAATAGGACCGCATTGATGACATCTACCGGCGCCATGAGCATTTCTTCCGCCACTTCACCTACCCGCCGGAGGAGGGTCCTGGTGGTCCATCCGGACCACCCCAGTGAGGGGTAAATTTTTTTCCCTTCTCCCACACTTATTTTTGACTGATTTCCACTTTGAGGGTAAAGTGTACTTCAAGTATGGGGGAGGGATATATCATTGCTTGTACAGTTCATTGAGTTGTTTTTGGCATTTGTTTTTGCATTGTTGAATTCTGTTTCATTCGAAAAAAAAAAAAGAAAAAGCCAAAGAAAGTGAAAAAAGGCATGAAAATATTTGGATAAACCGAAAACCCGAAAGGGCGGTTTAGGTAAAAAGAAGGTAGTCCGACCAACCTTAGCTTGGTGCAAAATTGGACTTGAGGGATGTGCGTTTAAGTGAGAAAAGAAGAAAAGTGGCAAGGTGAAAACCCGAAAGGGCGCCTTGGCAAGATGAGCGACACCGAGTGTAGGTTTCCCTTCCGGCGTTTTGGCGACATAAGAAGGGGAATCATAAGGAGGTTGTGCGGGTAGGCCACTCTTGGAGCGATAAGGATGGTAGTATATCTTTTTCTCACATTTCCTCTCTTTTCCTTCTTTCTTTCTTGGCTTTTCTCTTGTTTTCCATTATCTTTCTACTTACTCATGCTTCCTGAGGCCTTTGAGTCTAGTTGATGACATTTGTTTTTACTCGGGACGAGTAAAATGTCTAAGTATGGGGGAGTTTGATAGGTGATGGAATCACTATCAATTAGGGTAGTTTTTAGAGTCTTTTTATTGCATTAGTGTCGGTTTATGATACTAAATCCTTGGTCCAGAAGAAGAAGATCAAAAGAAGCTAAAGAAGGAGTTCCAAGCACTTAGGAGTGAAGATCGATCACGAAACAAAGCTTCTGTTGCCTCACCGCCCCTGTGGGTCCTTGCATCCGCCCCTGTGGATGACGTTTCCACTGGAACGCTCCCTGCACCTTCACCAGCGCCGGCCATGAAGTGTGTCACCACCCCTGTGCCACTCCTTGATGCCCTTGTGGTGACCTGCCCTGAAAATATAAAGATCAGCTCCCCTGCGTCTCACATTGCACCCCTGCCTGCGCCCCAACCAGGGAGCTGGAAGACGAAGAGGCTATGTCGACACCCCTGCGTCGACATAGGGACGCCCCGACTGCTTGACATCAGAAATGTCAGGAAGGCGAAACGACAGACGTTGAAGTGCATTAAAGATCCGCCCCAACGGAGTTATGTAGCCGCCCCAGCGGTTTTGAAGAAGATAAACCGATTCTGCCTAAACCGCCCTTGCGGTTCCTGAAGGCCGCCCCTGCGGTTTAACGCCACAAGCTTTACTCCGGCTGTTTACACCACCTTTATGGAATTTAAGGTGGCTGTTTTAGGCCGGCTATTTACTCCTAATTAAGTGTCTTTTGTAGTATAAATAGTCCATGGCTGATTGCTAGAATCATCCATGCTTTTCCTCACAAAATCCATTTTAGACTTGAGCTTTCCATTGTAATGAGTTGCTAACTCCCTTGCTACATTGGGTTCATTTGAAACTACTTTGTTGCTTTGGTTGTAAGTTCTTTTTAATCTAAGTTTTCATTCAGTAATACTTTGTGTTTCCTTGATCTCAATTGTCTAATTGCATGTTTACTATTGCTTGAGATTGATCACCTTAGGTTCTAAAGTGCATGCAAACAACTAGGATTAAAAGGTTCTGGGTTCGGGTCTTTAATATAGTAGCAACTTTAAGTAATAACGGGTTGTGATTACTTAAAGAAAAGGAACACAAATATAAAGATAAGTTTAACGGTTTTAATCTTCTCTTTATATCCCTTAGTCTTTGTTTGAAAGCTAACATGTTATTTGTTCTTGTAGGTTTACGGAACTTTAATAGGTTAAGTTGTGTTGATGCCGGTTGGCTCAACACATATATACGATCGAGACGGGAGATTACTTGGAAACTTATAAAAGGAACTCACCAAAGTAGCAATTGCATGCTTAGAATCAACCTAGTGTAGATTCATCTATTATTGTCTTACTTGTCGCGTTAATCGTTTTCATATGTTTTTGTGCATCAATTCAACCAAAACCCCCACCCTTTGTGTCACTTGTCATTATAATCGATAATTGCATCTAAAACACCTTAACTCTCTTGGGTTCGACCCTTACTTAATCACTATACTTGTTTTTAGTGCTAAGTCGAGATTTACTTTTGATTGGGTATAGACGACAACAGAAATACCTTCGGTCAATAAGATCATCCACCATCACTCCACTTAAGCGAACCCAAATATGTTCGCCCTAAAACGTGCGTGCAAATAAGTTTTAAATTTATAAAACTAGAATAAGAGCAAGCGAACCCGTAGTGTACGGATCGACGTAGATTAGCAAATATTTTAGAGTATCGATCACACGGATTTGGTGAAACAAAACCCAATCTCAATTTATCGAGCAAATAAAGGTATAAAGCTTTGCGAATATTAGGGAAAACAGCAACCCTAAAGATCCAGGTATCTAATTGTGGCAATCGATTCAAGATATACTAAAAACTAAGGACAGAGTTAAGAGTTGCAAAGGTATGCTAAAGTAAAGTAATGTACGGTGAAGTTCCAAGAGTTTATATGACTTATCTAAAGACACTCTCTATAAAGGTTGTTGAGGCTTCAGTATAGAAAGGATCTAGGGACAAGAATTAATCTCAAATACCCAAACTTGTAACCCAAGGATCAAGACTAACTAAAACGATTAAGGTTGTGACACTCGAAATCGAAATAGAGGGTGATGAGTCTCACTACTATCTAGAAAAGGGCAAGCCAAGACTAGATTAAAGCTAATCTTTAACCTTGGATCAAAGTATAAGCAAAGTTCGTAAACTAGGGTAAATCACGGTCAGATCTGGAGAATCATGGCCGTGGAAACCAAGAACAACCCGTGATTTAGGGCATCGACGAAGTTTCTCACACTCTCAGGGTCCAAGCAAATTACGATCGATCTATCATTATCTAAGCCACAACTATCAACCCTTCACCTTAGAATCGCTAAAAGGTTTTAGCCAATAACCATCATTATCAAATCAATAATCAAATATGAAAGGGAGGAAAGGTAAAACCTTGAAATCTCAATAACAAACACAAAACCAATACTAATAAAACTCAAAAGTAACTTACGTTCAATAGATGTAGGATAGAATAAGAATCTCTCACAAATCTCAAGGAACAAAGTAGAACGGGATGTCAATCCGCCTTCAAGTGAAACCCTAAAATCTTTCAACTCCGCAATCTTCAAATGCGTCCTTCCCTGTACGCAATATAATCTTGCTAAGCAATGCCGTCGTTGGATGCAAGTCGTCCTCAACTTCTCCCTAACGTCGGGGCTCCAAGTCCTGGGGCTGTCACCGTCCCAAGTCATTTGGAGATTTTGGCTTCCCCTAGTCTCCCTTTGGAGAATTTGACTCCCCTTAAATGTTGAAGGCTCTCGAATATCTGTAGGGATAAAACTAGGGTTTAACGATGAAACCCTAAATATTTGGGCTGAAAAGAAGTCGAGCCGCTGATATCAGAAAATACTCTAGGCCGTGTCAATAGCTATTAGAGAATACTTTGGCGCGTCAGACGGTATCACAAGATACTTTGGCGCGTCCTAACTTCCTTTTATTGCTCCTTTTTGTCCCACTTCAAGGCTTAATCCTTAAATATGCTATTTCGCTCCCTAATTCGCCAAATTACCTACAAATGCAATAAAACTCTGTGTAGACCTCTATTCTTGCAAAGTAGGTGAATATAACCATAAATGCCATGAATGTATGTCTATCCATGCAAAATAAAGAGAAAATCTATATAAATACATGCCTAAAAATAGGTCATAATTCATGTCATCAAAATACCCCATACTTGCGTCTTGCTTGTCCCCAAGCAAGGTTCAAACTTAAGATACAAGATGATATGGATTATGAATATGCAAAAATAAAGAAAAACCACAATATTTTGGTTGTGCTTCTATTCATAGATCACCCTCAAATGGTTGTTTCATAGCTAATGAAAATCATCATATGATCAAAAGGAATTATATCATGAAAAGGATAATCACAGTTTGGAAGAAAATCATAACATGCATCATAACTTGCAATATATCAAAATCAATCATGAGGAATCCAGTTTAGACCACAAAGCCAAACAACATACTCAAAGATCTTAAGGTCTTTCAAGCAAAGGTCAAGAAACATGAATAGGTGGGAAACTTATAAAGGATTGTGGTGTATGAATTCGGGAAAAAGGAACAACACAACACAACTTTTTGCAAACTTGAATCAACCACCATTGAGAGCTTTTCTCTCCCTTTTCAGCATAAAATTTCTTTTTCGACTTTACTTTTGGGAAATATGGACAACGGTACACAAAAACCGAAGCTTAGGAGATTGGCGTTTCTCAAATTTCGAGATGCCTCAAACCCTTGATGCACATACCATAATCCAATAGAAAAATCGTCCACTCCAACTTTGGCAAGACACAAACACCCGGCTATGAGAATGGTGCCGAGTTACTCATCGTCATGATTGACTTCCCCAAACCTAGAATTTCTATACTTTGAATGCAAACAATTGCTTTCATGGCCCTCCCACATCAAACATGCCAAAATTCAACTCTTCCTTGTTCCCGGAGAGGTAAGGAAGGCACTTATTTCATTAAGGGGCTAAATGAACAAGGAAAGAAGTAAGAAAATCGAGGTGCCTTAATCATTTCAATAAGAAGTGTAAGAACTTATATGCGGTTTCAACCTTCAACACTCAACATGATTTAGAATGAAAGCAAATTATCAAACATGCATGAAATTCTAACAAAGTATTTAAATCCCACATATGCCATAAATCAATTCAAACATATAAGAATCATCATAGCTATTCCACTAAACAAATGTTATCATAGAGATCATATCCATCCTAGAAGCACAAAAATTTTGAAAAATTTCAAAATTTTCAAAATCCTATGATGCAAGACATAAAAACATGTGAATGATATTGCAAATACTTCCACCCCATACTTAAAACTCACATTATCCCAATGTGAACAAAAGAAAAGATGGAAAAGGATACTCACAATGTAAGATGACGAATTAGGCAAGACGAATCATCAATCTAGCGGTGGTGATGGGAATCTATAGAAGCTCAATAGGGAATTCCGAATACTCCAATTGACGTCAAAGAATGAAGAAGGGGAACGTCTTTCCGCCGAAAATTTTTTTGAAAGAAATTTTTTTTTTTCGGTCGGGAATTTCCACGGCCGTGGTTTTGGCCGTGATTTTGGGCGTGGAACTTTCTGTTGCTCTCCAAAATCACTTTCCACGACTTAATGCATAACCACGGTCGTGGTTTAGGTCGTGGAACTCTCTGATTGTGCCAAAAATCCAAGTTTCGTCATTGTTTTCGACTTTTTTCATCTTCTCTTGCTTATTCCTTATTCCTGACATCCAAAAACACAAACATACCGGAAGGTATCGACGAAAAACAAACAAAAACCACTACTCTAATCTAAGAAAGAAAAGGGAAAATGATGCATTACCTTGGGTTGCCTCCCAAGAAGCGCTTGGTTTAACGTCGCTAGCTGGACCTATGTCCATAGATGACTCAATGCACCTTGAACATCTTGGATTGCTCTTCAAATCTATCATAGAGCTCTTCCAAGAAATCTCGGGTTCCTAATTTCACCGGCAAGTGGTAAGATCTCCCACGTACAAGCTTGTACGGTTTGATTCTCACCGGTATCCTCCTAGCTTTCATGCGTTATAATGGGACATAATTCAACCTTGCGTCCCATCCTTTCCTAGATCGAGAAATCAGTTTCTCGAGAATCCTCCTAGCTTCCCCGTCTCCAGCTTGGGGATGATGTATTGTCTTCGTCATGTGAATGACCCCATACTTGAACAAAAAATACTTATTGGCATTGGCGTTGAAGCGCTTGCCAAATTTACTCCTTGTAGTCCAAGGAGCATCTACTTCCAGCAGTTCTAATGGAGGTTTCATCTTCACCTTGGGAGGTTCTTTTGGAAGAGACCTCCAACTCTC
This sequence comes from Fagopyrum homotropicum, assembly GCA_033239125.1. Classification (NCBI taxonomy): domain Eukaryota; kingdom Viridiplantae; phylum Streptophyta; class Magnoliopsida; order Caryophyllales; family Polygonaceae; genus Fagopyrum; species Fagopyrum homotropicum. The sequence goes on from BSWB01000004.1 coordinate 134,088,380, forward strand.
CGGTGCATTCCTGAAAAAATCAGAAATTTTAATAGGAATTTCAAATGAAGTAAGAGAATGTACCTTGTAAAGTTCTTCAAGGCTTGTGGCAAGTTTCATGTTGGGATGATGATGCACACATGAAATATCTCCCAACTCATCTGGATCCTCTTTAACCTTGGCCACAGTTTCAGTAACTTGGCCAAGGTTCTCCACTTCTTCCTCTTCTTCAATGAGGACTTCAAGAGTAGCTTAAAATTCGATAGGAGGAAGGCTCGAAACTTGTAATTCTTCCTTGCTAGATGAATGATTTTCCATGGCTTTTTCAACCTTAGAAATATTCTTTTTTGCATCTTCTATCACTTTTAGATTATATTCCACACATGCTCTGAACTTTTCTTCGAGCATCTCAAATTTCTTCATCAATTCTTCAAATTTCGAGTCCTCCGCATCTTTGGGAGGTTTCTTCTTAACCTTCTTTGGGTAGTGCAGCTTTTCCTATTTTGCAGATTCATATTCAATGGTTTGTTCACGTTCTCTTTCACTGTCAAACCAATAGAATGCGTATTTCTCTACCAAATATTTGTAATAATATGCTCTAGCCGTTTGCTTCAGTACCCATATTGGATCGTATGGAGCCTTACAACCCTCAGCAGCCATTGGTGACCTTGAAAACTCAAAAAACTCATACCAAAAAGATTAAAAGAAAAAGCAAAAAGCTTCCAAGCCCGACAACCGAAAACCGAATTTGGCCTAGACCAAATCCCCGGCAGCGGAGCCAAAAACTTGTTCTTTGGTGAAACTCTGTCCATTGCCGGAACGAGAACTTCGTATTTACATAAGAACACAAACCTGCAAGAACACTCAAGCAGAAAGATAAGTAGAAAATGTAAGAACAGTCCCAGGCAACGGCGCCAAAAACTTATTCGCCCTAAAACGTGCGTGCAAATAACTTTTAAATTTATAAAACTAGAATAAGAGCAAGTGAACCCGCAGTGTACGGATCGACGTAGATTAGCAAATATTCCAAAGTATCGATCACAGGGATATGGAGTAACAAAACCTAGTCTCAAGTTATCGAGCAAATAAAGGTATAAAGCTTTGCCAATATTGGGGAAAACAACAACCCTAAAGATCCAGGTATCTAATTGTGACAATCGATTCAAGATATACTAAAAACTAAGGACAGAGTTAAGAGTGGCAAAGGTATGCTATAAAGTAAAGCAATGTACGGTGAAGTTCTAGGACTTTATATGACTTATCTAAAGACACTCTCTATAAAGGTTGTTGAGGCTTCAGTATAGAAAGGATCTAGGGACAAGAATTAATCTCAAATACCCAAACTTGTAATCCAAGGATGACTAACTAAAACAATTAAGGTTGTGACACTCGAAATCGAAATAGAGGGTGAGGGGTCTCACTACTACCTAGAAAAGGGCAAGCCAAGACTAGATTAAAGCTAATCTTTAACCTTGGATCAAAGTAAAAGAAAAGTTCGTAAACTAGGTTAAATCACGGTCAAATCTTGAGAATCACGGCCGTGGAAACCAAGAACAGCCCGTGATTTAGGGCGTCGACGAAGTTTCTCACACTCTTAATGTCCAATCAAATTACGATCGATCTATCATTATCTAAGCCACAACTATCAACCCTTCACCTTAAAATCGCTAAAAGGTTTTAGCAAATAACCATCATTATCAAATCAATAATCAAATATGAAAGGGAGGAAAGGTAAAACCTTAAAATCTCAATAACAAACACAAAACCAATACCAATAAAACTCAAAAGTAACTTGCGTTCAATAGATGTAGGTGACTCGAGGTATTTCTATGGTCGTCTATACCCAATCAAAAGTAAATCCCGACTTAGCACTAAGAACAAGTATAGTGATTAAGTAAGGGTCGAACCCAAGAGAGTTAAGGTGTTTTAGAAGCAATTATCGATTTCAATGCCAAGTGACACAAAGGGGGGGGGGGGTTGGTCGAATTGATGCACAAAAACTTACGAAAACGATTAATGCGACAATTAAGACAATAATGGATGAATCTACACTAGGTTGATTCTAAGCATACAATTGCTACTTTGGTGCGTTCCTTTTATATATTCTTAAGTAATCTCCCATCTCGATCATACATATGTGTTGAGCCAACAGGCATCAACACAACTTAACTTATTAAAGTTCTATAAACCTACAAGAACAAATAACAAGTTAGCATTCAAACAAAGACTAAGGGATATAAAGAGAAGATTAAAACCGTTAAACTTATCTTTATATTTGTGTTCCTTTTCTTTAAGTAATTACAACCCGTTATTACTTAAAGTTGCTACTAGATTAAAGACCCGAACCCGGAACCTGTTAATCCTAGTTGTTTACATGCACTTTAGAACCTAAGGTGATCAATCTCAAGTAATAGTTAACATGCAATTAAACAATGGAGATCAAGGAAACACAAAGCATTACTGAATAAAAACTTATATTAAAAAGAACTTACAACCAAAGTAACAAAGCAGCATCAAACCAACCTAATGTAGCAAGGGAGTTAGCAACTCATTACAATGGAAAAAACTCAAGTCTAAAATGGATTTTTGTGGGAAAAGCATGGATCATTCTAGCAATCAGCCATGGACTATTTATACTACAAAAGACACTTAATTAGGAGTAAATAGCCGGCCTAAAACAGCCACTTTTAATGCTATAAAGGTGGTGTAAACAGCCGGAGTAAAGCTTTTGGCGTTACACCGCAACGGCGGCCTTCAGGACCCGTAGGGGCGGTTTAGGCATAATCGGTTGATGTTCTTCTGAACCGTTGGGGCGGCTACACAACTCCGCTGGGGCGGATCTTTAATGCACTTCAACGTCTGACCTTTCGCCTTCCTTACGTTTTTGATGTCAAGGCGCAGGGGCACCTTAAGGCCAACGCAGGGGCGGTGACACAGACTCTTCACCTTCCAGCTCCCAAGGCGAGGCGCAGGCAGGGCGCAGTGGGGGGCCCAGGGGAGCTGGTCTTTGTCTCGTCAAGGCAAGTCACCGCAGTGGCGGCTGCAAGGACCCGTAGGGGCGGTGGAGCAACAGAAGCTTTGCTTCTTGATCGATCTTCACTCCTAAGTGCTTATAACTCCTTCCTTAGCTTCTTTTGATCTTCTTCTTCTAGACCAAGGAGTTAGTAGCATAACCCGACAATAATGCAATAAAAAGACTCTAAAAACTACCCTAATTGATAGTGATTCCATCACCTATCAAACTCCCCCATACTTAGACCTTTTACTCGTCCTGAGTAAAATAAATGACAACCATTAGACTCAAGGTCTCAAGAAGCAAGGGAAAGAAAGAAAAATAATGGAAAACAAGAGAAAAACCAAGAAAGAAGGAAGGAAAAGAGGGGAAATGTGAGAAAAAGAGATACTACCATCCTTATCGCTCCAAGAGTGGCCTACCCGGACAACCACCTTATGACTCCCCTACTTATGTCCAAAACATCGGAAGGGAAACCTACACTCAGTGTCGCTCATCTTGCCAAGGCGCCCTTTCGGGTTTTCACCTTGCCACTCTTCTTCATTTCTCACTTAAACTCACATCCCTCAAGTCCATTTTTGCACCAACCTAAGGTTGGTCGGACTACCTTCTTTTTACCTAAAACGCCCTTTCAGGTTTTCGGTTTATCCAAGGATTTTCATGCCTTTTGTCACTTCTTTGGCTTTTTCTTTTTTTTTCGAATGAAACTTATTTCAACAATGCAAAACAAATGCAAAAAACAATGCAATAAACTGTACAAGCAATGATATGTCCCTCCCCCATACTTGAAGTGCGAGTCAAAGATAAATCTGGGAGAAGGGAAATAAATGTACCCCTCACTGGGGTGGTCCGGATGGACCACCAGGACCCTACTCCGGCGGGTAAGGGAAGTGGCGGAAGAAGTGCTCCTGCCGTCGGTAGATGTCATCGATGCAGTCCTGCTGGGCAGTCATCCGGCGACCAAAAGAGGTCTCAAAACTGGCCTGCCAAGCTAGTTGCTGAGCCTCCAGCTGCTGCTGCTGGGCTGCGTGCCAGGCCTCCTGCCTCTGGTCGAAGTGTGAGGTCATGGAGGTGGCAAAAGTGTCCTTCCAGCTCTACTACTGCTCCAGCATAGTCCGCTGGTAGTCGGACTGCCAAGCCCGGTGCTGGGTCGTCATTGCCGCCATCTGAGCCTGAAGGCTCGCAAGTGCCGGGTCCTCCTCTGGTGCCGCTGTGGGCATCTCCTCGTCATCTGGGATGGGCAGGTGCTCCTCTTGATGGGCCCGGCTGGAGCTGGCGGCATGCTTCTCCACAATGGCCACTAGTGGCCTCCTCGGCACGAAGGGATCTGCCGGTATTTAGAGATCAGAAAGCTCACCTCCTAGTAGTAAAGGTCGGGGGAGGTAGGTAAGGTGGCACCCATATGCAAGGGAGATCAAAAACAGGTTCTCCCCGTCCCTCCGGAGGAGGTTGCACCTCCTAAGCATCCCCTTAGTGTAGAGAGGAGCTGCCATCCCATCCTCTAACTCGGACAGGTCCATCACTTGTGAGGCGATCAGAGAGATCACCCCACTGCCGACAATATCCCTCGGCTCATTCCTCCTAATCCGCTTCAAAGCGACGAGGAAGAGAGAGGGCCAATCCATCAACTGCTCGCTATGTGGAAGGCAGGAGTAGAGCAGTGGGAGGTCCTTGAGAGCGACCTTATTTTCCTCTTTGTGTCCACAGAAGACACTCATGAAGACCTTTGAGATGACCCTCAAGCAAGGGTGAGTGAATTTGTTACAGTACTCACCTCCTGCATGAAACTCCGACCTAGTGGCGGCCTGCCAAAACTCAAGCAAATGAGGCGTCGGAATGGGTTCCCACCAGTCATCGGAAGCTGCTATGGTCACCCCTAAAGCCTCCGATATTTGGGTGTAATCCAATGTGTACTTCATCTTGTTGTACTTGAATGAAGGCCCAATACACATGTGGTCTACCGTCTCCATTTTGAATGTTGCTATAAATTGTCTGCTGAGGTCGGGGTGTGTTGCAGCGGTCTTTATCAGAAAATCACCCAACCCGACATTGTTTAGAAATTCCTGCATACTCTCCAACATCCCTAGATTTTCCAAGGTGGAAACATCAAGGAACCGGGTTGCATGCACCTCCCGGCTTTGAGCAATCCTATACCGATCCTTCTCACCTTCCGTCAACTTGTATTTCCATTGTGGTTCCATTTCTTGCAATTGATTAAGTGAAAGAGTTAGAAAGTTCAGCAATTTGATCAAAAGACAAACCTTTTGTCGTAATATCCACAGGGGCGGCTGCAAGAGGCGCAGGTGCGGTTTGACGCAAGGGCGGGTGCTTGCAGGCGCAGGTGCGGGTGAAGAGTAGAAGGCGATTTGGTCGTTTCGACGAAGGTGGTGGCGAAGGGGCTTTTCCGGTGCTTTCTTCTGTTGCTACAGTTGTCGCCGGAGGTGGAGTAGTCGAGCGAGAATGGAAGGGTTGAGTGTATGTGGTGGAGATTGTTTGCATTTGCAGGAAGGGGTGGCGTTGCTGGGGAGCGACAAGGTGGTGGCGAGATCTTCCGGAGGGCGCAAGGGCGTGGGGGTGTGCGTCCTTGGTGTTGGTGGCGCACGGGCGTCGGAGGCGGTGGTTGGGTGGTTTCTCTTAGGGCGCAGGGGGCGTTCACAACTTTGAGAGAGAAGGTGCGAGGGACTGTGGTTGTGTTTGGTGAGGAGGGTTGGTGGGTGGTGTGTGGTAGGTATAGGCGTTTTTTCGAGATCCTATTTTTTTTCTTTTCTGGGTAAACCCGCAAGGGTGGGGGTTTGATACCGCATGGGCGGCGACAAGGGAGAGGAGCACGCAGGCCCAGTGCCGGGGGCGGCGTTGGGAATTTGTGTCAAGGATGGCCGCCGCAAGGGTGTAGGGATGTCACCGCGGGGGCGGTGACATGCGTGTTGCAGGCGCAGGCCCAGCGCAGGCCCAGCGCCGGGGGCGGCGCTGGCCTGAGTGTCACCGCAGGGGCGGGATACTAAACCGCAGGGGCGGATTTCTTGACAGAAGCTCCTCTTTTTATTCTTTCGGGTTGCCTCCCGAGAAGCGCCTTTGTTTTACGTCGTTGGCTCAACGTAAGATCTTTACTTCTCTGACTGTGCCTCCTCTAGTACCATCTCGTCAATCGGATCGTCCTTGACTCCTTCAAGGTAAAGCTTTAGCCTTTGTCCGTTCACTTTAAACACCTTGTGCGTTTGGGGGTCATAGAGATCCACAACCCCGTGAGGGTATACATCGGCTACTATGAACGGCCCTGTCCATCTTGAACGCAGCTTACCTGCAAAGAGTTTCAAACGGGATTGAAAGAGAAGTACCTTATTACCTACCTTGAAGTCCTTCCGGAGGATGTTCCGGTCATTCCATGCTTTGGTCTTTTATTTGTATGTGGTAGCATGGTCATATGCATCTAGCCTTAGTTCCTCCAACTCTTGCAATTGGTGCTTCCAGAATTCTCCCACTTCTTCTATGTTCATGTTGCACTTCTTTACCGCCCACCAAGCTTTATGCTCTAACTCCACCGGTAGGTGGCAAGCTTTCCCAAACACGAGCCTAAAAGGAGACATCCCGATGGGAGTTTTGTAGGCCGTCCGATATGCCCATAAGGCGTCATTTAGCCTTGCACTCCAATCCTTCCGCCCGGGAGAAACCGTCATTTCAAGGATGGTCTTTATTTCCCGGTTAGACATCTCAGCTTGGCCGTTTGTTTGTGGATGATAACTTGTTGACACTCTTTGGTGAACATGGTATTTCTTAAGGAGAGTCGTGATCGTCTTGTTGCAAAAATGGGTACCCCTATCACTAATTAAGGCTTTTGGGATTCCAAATCTTGCAAAGACATTTTCCTTCAGAAAATCTGCAACTACTTTTGAATCATCAGTTTTGGTGGCCTTTGCTTCCACCCACTTTGAAACATAGTCCACCGCAAGCAAAATATATGTGTTCCCGAATGAAGTAGGAAACGGCCCCATGAAATCAATTCCCCAAACATCGAATATTTCACAAAATATAAGAGAGGATTGGGGCATTTCATGTCTCCTTGAAAGATTTCCTACCCTTTGGCATCTATCACACACTTTACAAAATGCACAACCGTCTCAAAAAATGTGTGGCCAAAAGAAACCGGCAACCAAAACTTTTCTTGCAGTTTTGTTTGCCCCAAAGTCACCCCACATACTTCAGAATGACAGAAAGTTAAGACGGATTGTACCTCATTGTCCGGAATGCGACACCGGATCACTTGGTCACTACAACGCTTCCAAAGGTAAGGATCGTCCCAAACGTAATCCCGAGCTTCTACTTTTACTTTCTCTCGTTGTGCCTTGGTGAAGTCTGGAGGATACTCCTTCCTGACAATGAAGTTCACAATGTCAGCAAACCAAGGCTTAAAAGATTGAAGCTTAAGACAAACCTCTGTTGACAATTTCGCAGGGGCGCCTAGACAGAGCCGCATGGGCGGCTGGCCGCAGGGGCGGCTGGTGTGAGGCGCGGGGGCGGTTACACAACAGAGAGTTGTGTAGAATGTATCGTTTGGAAAGCTTCCGGCTATCTCTCTTTTTCCCGGTTCTTCCTTCTCTTGCACTAGTCTGCTCAAATGATCTGCCACCACGTTCTCAGCTCCCTTTTTGTCCCTTATCTCTAGGTTAAATTCGCTTAGAAGGAGCACCCAACGGATTAATCGTGGCTTCGCCTCCTTCTTTGCCATGAGGTACCTAAGGGCTGCATGGTCAGTGAAAATAATTACCTTTACCCCAAGTAAGTATTGCCTGAACTTCTCAAGGGCAAAAACTACCGCCAACATCTCCTTCTCGGTGGTGGAGTAATTCCTTTGTGCTCCATTTAGTGTCATAGACACATAATGGATCACATGGGAGGCCCGTCCGTCTTTTTGTCCTAAGACAGCTCCGACGGCTTAGTCACTGGCGTCACATATGATTTCAAAAGGTTTCTCCCAATCCGGAGAATGGATGATCGGTGCGGTTGTGAGACATGACTTCAAAGTGTCGAAAGCCTTCTTGCAATCCTCATCCACTATGAAAGTGACATCTTTCTTGAGCAATTCACATAGGGGTGCTGAGATCTTTGAGAAGTCTTTGATGAATCTTCGGTAGAAACCTGCATGACCAAGAAAAGATCGGATTTCCCGAACATTAGTAGGATAAGGTAAATTTTGAATAACATCAACCTTTGCCTTATCTACCTCTATCCCTTTTGAGGATATTACATGTCCTAACAAAATTCCTTTTTCGACCATGAAATACATTTTTCCGAATTAATAACTAAATTGGTTTCAATATATTTTTCAAGAACAAGTTTTAAATGCCCTAAACATGCGTCAAAACTGTCTCCATGGACGGTAAAATCATCCATGAAGAATTCAATGAAATTTTCTATATATTCGGAGAAAATACTTATCATGCATCGTTGGAAAGTGTCCGGCGTGTTGCAAAGTCCAAAGGGCATTGTGCGATATGCAAAAGTGTCAAATGGGCAAGTGAACGTCGTCTTCTCTTGATCTTCTGGTGCGATGACTATTTGAAAATAGCCCGAATATCCATCCATGAAACAGTAGTATTGATGACCTGCAAGACGTTCCAACATTTGATCAATAAAAGGTAATGGAAAATGGTCTTTTCGTGTTACCTTATTCAGCTTGCGGTAGTCAATGCAAACTCTCCATCTAGTTTGTGTTTTGCTTGGGACCATCTCTCCATGTTGATTTTCCACCAAAGTGATGCCTCCCTTTTTTGGAACCACTTGGGTCGGGCAAACCCAAGTGCTATCCGAGATAGGAAAGATCGTATCCGCTTGGAGGAGCTTCAACACTTCCTTTTTGACTACATCCATCATTGGTGGGTTCAACCTCCTTTGAGGTTGCCTAGAGGACTTGGCTTCGTCCTCAAGTAAAATCCTATGCATGCAAGTGGAAGGACTTATCCCCTTGATGTCCGCAATAGTCCATCCGAGGGCCGTCTTGTGCTCCTTTAGTACGTTCACCAACTTATCTTCTTGTCCGGTGGTCAACTTATTGGAGATGATCACTGGCAAGGTATTGTGTGCTCCAAGGAAAACATACTTGAGGTGTGACGGAAGATCCTTCAATTCTACTTCCGGTGCCTGCACTATGGACGGAACAAGCTTTTCGCTTGGGGTTAGTAAAGTGGGCCCAATGGCCAAATTGGAGATAGGTAGCCTTTTATGTCCATCTAATTGGGCTATGACCTCCTTCATGCTAGATGTTAACACATAATCTGATTGGAAACCATCAATGTCATGCTCAATCACATTTCTCAATTCATCCACGTCAGAGTTATCAAAAACATCTTGCACAAGAGGTTCAACAATGTCAATAGCACATAGAGAATGATCATCGCTAGGAAATTTCATTGCATCATAGATGTCAAATTCCACTACTTCTCCATCAAACTTCATGGTCAATTTACCACTAACATAATCAATTTTAGTCCTAGCCGTTTTCATAAATGGCCTACCTAATAGAATGGGTGTAGCATGCGAGTCATTTTCCATATCCATTACAAAGAAATCAGCAGGAAAAATTAGGTTGTCTACCATCACTAATACATCTTCAATTACCCCTTTCGGGTACATATTAGATCTATCAGCAAGTTGTACTACAATCCTTGTTTCCATTAGTGGCCTAAAGCCAAGTGATTTGTAAATCGAATATGGCAAGACATTAATAGAAGCACCGACATCAAGCATTGTATTGTCAAAGTGGGATTCCCCTATAACACAAGGAATGCTTACCATGCCCGGATTGCTGCATTTCTTGGGCATTCTTCGTTGGAAAACTGCCGACACATGTTCACTCACTTGTACTTTTTGTTTCCCCTTTAGCTTTTGATTTCTCTTGATAGTGCAAAGTTCCTTCAAAAAACGAGCATACTTAGGGATACTTTTCACAAACTTAAGGAGGGGAATGTTTACCTCGCAATTAGAGAAAGTCTCAAAGAGGTCCTTGTCCTCTATGATTCTTCGCTCCTTCAATGCTTCAGGAAAAGGAGCCGGTGTCTTTTCGGAGTATAGCGGCGGAAAATTAGGCCGGACGTAAGTATCCTTTTCAGTAGGACCTTCTGTTGTGTTTCCCGCTGGTGCGTTAGCTTGAAGGCACAGGGGCAGCTTAGGGGTTGTCACCGCAGGGGCGGGGATAGCCAGCCGCAAAGGCGTCCTTCCTTCTGAGTTGGGCGCAGCTGCAGCCGCAGGGGCGGTTGTGGTGTGGAAATAACGACAGAAGGTTCGCTTGGTGACTCTTTTGTTGATTCTTGTTGGATTTGCTTCCCGCTCCGTAATGTTAGGACACTAACATTCTCCTTGGGGTTTATAAACATCTGGGGAGGCAATCTTCCGGAAAACCTTGATTCGGTCCTTGAAATAGCTTCCTCCATTTGACTAACATGTTGCTCAAGGTTCTTGATGCTTGATTCTATTGTTTGGACATGAGTAGCAAAGTGTTTAGTCAAAACCTACAACATATCTTCAATTGAGTGTAACCTACCTTGGTGGGGCTGCTGTTGTTGGTTTTGTTGATCCCTCCAACGAAAATTATGTTGTTTACGCCAATTTGGCATGAAATTTTGTGCATAGGGATCGTTCCTAGGTCTTTGCTGGTGTGGTTGTCCATAACCCATTGCGTTCACTTCAGTATCGTCATCCTGAACTTGTGGACACATGTCCGTTGGATGATACGGGTCAGCACAAACTCCACAAGCTTTGAGCTGTTGCGGTGTTCCCAAAAGTGTTAGCCTCTTCACCATTTCCTTCAATTCCACCAGCTCGGTGGAAATCTCCCTCTTCCCGGAACTCACGGAATGAACTCCTTTCTTAGTCGGGGTCCTTCCAAAGTTCCGAGTTCCTTCCGCTAGTTCCTGTATCTTTTCCAAAGCAAGGTCATGAGTAGAGTTAAGAATATTACCTCCGCAAGCCGCATCAACAATCCTCCTTTCATTGTCTAGCAAGCCATTGTACAAGTACAAGACTAGATCTTGAGTTGAATATCTGTGGAAAGGACAGTTGGATCGGAGGCGTGCAAACCTCTCGAAGTATTCGTAGAGAGTTTCGGTTGCCTCTTGCTCGATGTTGCTTATAGCTTTCTTCAAGCTATTGGCCTTTTTAGATGGAAAGTATTTCTCCAAGAACGCTTTGTGAAGGTTCTCCCAAGTGTCAATACTCCCGGATGGAAGGTGGTAATACCAATCATCCGCCGAATCTTTGAGTGTGAAGTCGAATGCCATCATATTGATCTGTTCTTCGGTAATGTTGGCCGGCTTCATGCTCATATAAACGGTGTGGAACTTCCCAAAGTGCTTGATGGGGTCTTCACCACTTAGCCCATGGAAGGATGGGAATAAGTGAATGAGGCCCGGTTTGAGCTCAAAGTTGACTCCTTCCCCTAGTGCCGGTATAACGACCGCAAGAGGGTTTTGAGCCAATGTGGGCTGCGTAAGTTGACGAAGAGTACGGTCAGCCATCTCTTGTTGTAGTTCTTGTTGTCTTCGTTGCCAGATGTGCGTCCTCACAATTTCTGGATCAAAAGAAGCAAAGCCGGAATTAGTAGCACGGGTTTGAACCATAAAAATGGTTCAAACCAATAATCAATAATAACCATAAAACACAAAAACTCTCCGGCAACGGAGCAAAAATTTGACTCGAGGTATTTCTATGGTCGTCTATACCCAATCAAAAGTAAATCCCGACTTAGCACTAAGAACAAGTATAGTGATTAAGTAAGGGTCGAACCCAAGAGAGTTAAGGTGTTTTAGAAGCAATTATCGATTATAATGACAAGTGACACAAAGGGGGGGGGTTTGGTCGAATTGATGCACAAATACTTACGAAAACGATTAATGCGACAATTAAGACAATAATGGATGAATCTACACTAGGTTGATTCTAAGCATGCAATTGCTACTTTGGTGCGTTCCTTTTATAAATTTTTAAGTAATCTCCCCTCTCGATCATATATATGTGTTGAGCCAACCGGCATCAACACAACTTAACTTATTAAAGTTCCGTAAACCTACAAGAACAAATAACAAGTTAGCATTCAAACAAATACTAAGGGATATAAAGAGAAGATTAAAACCGTTAAACTTATCTTTATATTTGTGTTCCTTTTCTTTAAGTAATTACAACCCGTTATTAATTAAAGTGGCTACTAGATTAAAGACCCGAATCCAAAACCTGTTAATCCTAGTTGTTTACATGCACTTTAGAACCTAAGGTGATCAATCTCAAGTAATAGTTAACATGCAATTAAACAATGGAGATCAAGGAAACACAAAGCATTACTGAATAAAAACTTATATTAAAAAGAACTTACAACCAAAGTAACAAAGCAGCATCAAACCAACCCAATGTAGCAAGGGAGTTAGCAACTCATTACAATGGAAAAAAACTCAAGTCTAAAATGGATTTTTGTGGGAAAAGCATGGATCATTCTAGCAATCAGCCATGGACTATTTATACTACAAAAGACACTTAATTAGGAGTAAATAGCCGGCCTAAAACAGCCACTTTTAATGCTATAAAGGTGGTGTAAACAGCCGGAGTAAAGCTTTTGGCGTTACACCGCAGGGGCGGCCTTCAGGACCCGCAGGGCGGTTTAGGCATAATCGGTTGATGTTCTTCTGAACCGTTGGGGCGGCTACACAACTCTGCTGGGGCGGATCTTCTATGCACTTCAACGTTTGACATTTCGCCTTCCCGACGTTTCTGATGTCAAGGCGCAGGGGCGCCTTAAGGCAAACGCAAGGGCGGTGACACATACTCTTCACCTTCCAACTCCCAAGGCGAGGCGCAGGCAGGGCGCAGTGGGAGGCGCAAGGGAGTTGGTCTTCGTCTCATCAAGGCAAGTCACCGCAGGGACGGCTGCAAGGACCCGCAGGGGCGGTGGAGAAACAAAAGCTTTGCTTCTTGATCGATCTTCACTCCTAAGTGCTTATAACTCCTTCCTTAGCTTCTTTTGATCTTATTCTTCTGGACCAAGGAGTTAGTAGCATAACCCGACACTAATGCAATAAAAAGACTCTAAAAACTACCCTAATTGATAGTGATTCCATCACCTATCAGTAGGATAGAATAAGAATCTCTCACAATCTCAAGGAACAAAGAAGAACGGGATGTCAATCCGCCTTCAAATGAAACCCTAAAATCTTTCAACTCCGCAATCTTTAAATGTGTCCTTCCCTGTACGCAATATAATCTTCCTAAGCAATGCCCTCGCTGGATGCAAGTCGTCCTCAACTTCTCCCTAACGTCGGGGCTCCAAGTCCTGGGGCTGTCACCGTCCCAAGTCTTTTGGAGATTTTGGCTTCCCCTAGTCTCCCTTTGGAGAATTTGACTCCTCTTCAATGTTGAAGGCTCTCGAATATTTGTAGGGATAAAACTAGGGTTTTACGATGAAACCCTAAATATTTGGGTTGAAAAGAAGTCGAGCCGCTGGTATCAAAAAATACTCTAGGCCGCGTCAGCAGGTATCAGAGAATACTTTGGCATGTCAGACGGTATCAGAAGATACTTTGGCGGGTCCTAACTTCCTTTTATTGCTCCTTTTTGTTCCGCTTCAAGGCTTAATCCTTAAATATGCTATTTCGCTCCATAATTTGCCAAATTACCTACAAATGCAATAAAACTCTGTGTAGACCTCTATTCTTGCAAAGTAGGTGAATATAACCATAAATGTCATGAACGTATGTCTATGCATGCAAAATAAAGAGAAAAACTATATAAATACATGCCTAAAAATAGGTCATAATTCATGTCATCAAAATACAGAAGCAAACCATTTTTACATTGTGAGCACCCTCTTTCAATCTTCTTTACTTCATTTACACATTGGGGACAATGTGTTTCTAAGTATGGGGTGGGGTTTTCATGATCACTTGCATGATTAGCATCTAGGATAGTTTAATATTGTCACATGCTTCATTATGTCTTACATTGTACATATATATTTCGAAAAATCCAAAAAATCAAAAAAATTATACAAATTTTAGTGCTTCTAAGCTTGGGTATGACCCTTATGATGAAATTGTCTTGTGCATTGGATTTGGATAGCTTTATGTGTTGAATTGATGTATGCATATGTGGACTTAAAGTACTTAATTTGAATCCCATGTGTGAATTGTGATCATGAATGTTTGCCTTGATTTGATTGAGGATTGATGGTCGAAATTACATGCTAGTTCTTGCACACCATTAAGGAGTGATTAAGGCAATTCATTTTTATCTACTTCTCATCTTGATCATGTTGTTTGAGCACCTCAATTGATATAAAATTTGACCTCTTTTGACACATCCGGGAATAGGAGCATGATAGTGTGTTGATGTGTGTCAAAAGCTAGTGTGGGGTGAAGTTGTTGAGGAAAGAATGTGATGAATGAAGTGCTGAACTTTTTGTGAAAAGTGTAGAAAAAAATATATAGTTTTGGGGACTTTGGTTTTAATGACGAGTAACTTGGCACCATTCACATAATCGGGTGTTTGCCATTGTCTCAAAAATAAGTGTAAGAAAAAGAAAGTGAAAAAGAAAAGAAAACATAGAAAAGATGGAGAAAATATACACTTGTGGTGAAGTTGATCAAAAATGAAATTGTGGAGTTAATTCCTTTCCTGGATTAGCATCACATAGCCTTAAAATTTCCACATAATCACAACGTTTCTTAGCCTCTTCTTTCCTAAGTCCTTGCGACCTATTTGCATGTGTGTAAGACTTAGTGATCTAGATTGGATAAACTCATGATCATCTTGACTTCTTCATTTTCACCTTGCATGCATGCTTTCAAATTAAGTATAATTTTCTTTCCATGCCTCCATTTATTTGATGCATGATTGCTTGTCCGTTTGCCATGAAACATGACTATGAAGGTGATCCAATATTAGAAGCACGATTCCAAAAAGATTTTGTTGTTTTTCTGCATGCATAAATCATGTCATCTCTTAGTCTATAGTTGAGACTTGCTCGGGGACGAGAAAACCTTAAGTGTGGGGTATTTTGATAACTCGATTTATGACGTTAGTCTAGGCATCCATTTAGATAGTTTTTCCCACTATTCATGCATAATTTAGCATTAGTTCGTGACGTTCACATTCAATACACGTATATTTGTCGAGATAGACGTCTACACGGACCTTTGCATGTTTTGTAGGTATTTTAGGAGCTTTTGGAGCCTAATCAATACATCCGAGGATCGTTCCTCGTAATGACACGTATCCGAGCTCATTGGGAAGCAAGTTAGGAGCAAAGGAGAACACATGAGACCATGTTGGTGCATGTCTTGCATCAAATCATGGCTCAACGATCAAAAGAAGGCTGAAGCACAAGAATCACGGTCACTGGGAGATCCACGGCCGTGGAAAATGCCCGTGATTCCCTCTACACAGTAGGGACAACTGTCCCACGATCTCCATAACCGACTCTTGCAAATGGTGAAGGCTATAAGTACTCTTGCAGGCTGATAGGAGAAGGAGAGACCTCTACACCTGATCTCACACACATTCTCTCATTAGATATTGGATTGGAGCTACTCTTGGAGGAGGAGAAACACTCCCATTGGAGAAGAAGAGAAGAGCACATCATTCTTAGAGTTTCACAGTCTTTAGAGTGAAGTTTGTTGGAAACATTTTCTAGGGTTGTAAGAACGATTCGAACCTTCTTTTGAAGGGTTGTAAGTCTCTATTTTAACATCTATTCAGCTTGTTTTTATTGTTCTATTTGCTTCATCTCTCTTTCATTTCATCCACTTGATATGGACTCCATGATTGTATGCTTGATGATTTTGATTGTGACGATGCATGTTATTGGCTAAATAGATGTGATTCTAGGGTAAGCGAATGATGGTTATGGCTTGGACTATGATAGGAATGACTTAAACGTACCTTTGGATGAATTGTTTGTTCGAACCTAGCCTCTATTGTAAATCACGGCCTATTCTAGTAGGTTCCTGTTCGCTCCAAACGGTGTGTGCAAGCTTTAAATTTATAACCCTAGACTTAAGCTTAAAACAAGGATGCGAACCCGCAGTGTACGGGTCAATCGTAGTAAAAGCAAGAAAATTCCAGGGGTCGATCACAGGGACTCAGTGAAACAGAGTCAATACGGTGTGCTAATGTTAATACTAACCACAAGAGCGATTTAACACAATCAAAGATGAATAAGATGTCAAATAAAGCAAACATGCAATTCTAGGGATTAAAGCATCTAGTTGTGGTTCCAACTCAAGATTTGTAGATAAGCGGACAAAGCTGAGATTTTTGCGTGGGGAAGGTGTTTCTAAAGTGGAGTAGATCACCGGGTAAGTCTCACTACACACTAATCCTAAACCGTAACTCCTATTACCGGGTAAGTCTCAAGGAATCAAGATAAAGAACTATAACCTCAAACTAACATACCATCTAAGGGAATAGAATCAACCTTTACCGGGTAAGTCTCAGGCTAACTCACAAAGATGGGATGGAAGCACACTCAAACCCCAATAAAGGCTAAACCTTTATTACCTACACTTATGATCGTTGGTATACAAACTAAGGAATTACCGGGTAAGTCTCATCCTAAGCTTGCATTGAACCAGGAAAGGTGTAATAAGAATAGGATTTGGCAAACTCTAACACTTAACTCTCAGTTTAAGGTCGGATAAGTCACCTCGGTCAGAAGAATTCCACCCCGGCCGAGATGTTCATCAACCGAACGAGATGCTTAGGGTTAAGATTAAAGACTCGAACTTTCAGGATCCTACTGGAATCTAAGATTATTCTATCATTGTTTTTCCCACAACCTTCAGCCAATCACCCTAGAATCACACAAGGAAATTAGCCACTCATCATCATAATGAAAGTATTAAAATATATAGGAAGAAGGTGAATATTTGAACAAAGAAGAATTTAATGAAAAGACTTTAATAACTGAATCAAATATCACAACAAAGCGTTCTTTGGATAATAATCCAACAAGACAAGACAACAATTGAGGGAATTGAAGACAATCTTACAAAACCCTTCAATAAAGCTATAAAAGCTATGGACTTCAATCTTCCTTCAACCTTCAAAAAGGTTCTTCAACTCTCTCCCAAATTGGGGTATGCGGCTGCTGCGTCTTTTTCGGTGTAGGCGGATGTTCGTGTATGCGGGCCTTTTGAATTGTGGGAAATCCGACCCTTTTTATAGGAAAATAACCCTCCAAAGATAATAAATCTTAAGAAGATCTTATCCCATAAATATAGGTAAAATATATATTCTGCATATCTCCTTCCTTCCAGAAGCCAAGCCCAGAAATATAAGATCACTTTCCAAATTTAAAAGATCTCTTCCAAGAATAAAATATTCTCGCCGCGTCCTAGGTATTCGCCTCGGTCGAGTCGGCGTCCCTGGATCACCTCGGTCGAGATGAATCTCTGGTCAACCGAGGTGAGTCACAACTGAATGTGAAATCTCTCAAAACTGGTCCAAAGTAAATCTTTAATCCATGGCTGTGCTCCCTGGATGTAGCTCCAAATGACTCATGACTCCTTTTGCTCCTTTTTGATGCGAAACGTGCCATTTTACCTACGATTACAACAAAACTAGGTGTAGACCTCGATTCTCGCAAAGGTAGATGAAATGGTAGTAAAATCACATAATATACATACAAACATGCAGATTATGAAAGATAAAACGTCCAAACAAACCCCAAAATATAGACTATAATTCATGCTATCAAAATACCCCATACTTAGCCCTTGCTTGTCCCCAAGCAAGTTCCTCATATAGAAGTCAAGATAGAATGGATTATAAGTCATGAAAATCAATGAAAAAGTCTTTCAAAATTATTTTATGGTGTGCAACTATCATAGATCACTCTAAGAGAATACTTCATGGAATTTAAAAACTCAATATGCTCGAAACCTTTTATAAATATAGGAAAGTCGTTCATCATTGCATAAAATCATAGAATGCATAATAAATCATAATTATCAAAATTAATCATGTATAATCCGATTTAAACCACTAAGTCAATCAACAAGCTCAAGGTCTCAAGGGCTTCCCTAAAGAAAGGTCATGAAACGTGTAGGGTAGGATGTGTGTAAGGTAATGTGGTGCTAGAATCCGGGAAAAGGATGAACTTCACTTTCACTTTGACTTGCAACATCTTCCACCAATAAGCTTTGCTTATTTCACACTTTTTTTCTTTTTACTTTACTTTTTGGGATGCATGGACAGAGGTGCACAATAACCGAAGCCTAGGAAATCTGCAATCATCAATTTCTCGAGATGCATCAAACCCTTGATGCACATACCATGACCCGTTAGGAATATCGCTCAATCCGACTTTGGCAAGACACAAACACCCGGCTATGTGAATGGTGCCGAGTTACTCATCTTCATGATTGACTTCCCCAAACCTAAAATTGCTTTCTAACACTTTCACTTCCAGCCACTTCTCAACTTTAACTCCACTTGCTTTCACCAATTCGCTTGCTTCCAAATTCCCGGATAGGTAAAGGGAGGCAAAATGTATATGAGGGGCTAAGCATGATCAAGAAGAAGAAGAAGAAGAAGAGAATGAATTGCCTTGGTCTTTCCAAGAAGAAAGTGAGAGAACTTAACATGCGGTGTCAACCTTCAAATTCAACATAATTTGGATAAAAACAAAGTATTAAACGTGCTAATAATTTCAAACAAAGCATTTAGCAACTTAAACATATTATAAAACCTTTCAAACACATAAAGAACTTAAAACCAGTCAGTAAACAAGATCTTCACTGAGATCATATCCAGATAAGCAACACGAAAAATCGTTTTCGAAAACTCTCAGTTAACCCACCTTGGTCGAGGTGTTCTTGGTTCAACCGAGGTGAAGCACCTCGTTTGGCCAGAACTGACTCGGTCGAGGTCAAAAAATTTTTTTTAAAAACCATTTTTTTCAGTTTCGACGTTTTTTTCAATCAAATAACCTGTATGCATGTATGTAATCTCAGATAAACATATAGAAGCGAAAGTGAAGCATAATAAGATCATAAATATCCATCAAAGTAGCATACAATCATCCATAGTCAAATAACATATCCGCATACCCCATACTTGGGACACACTGTCCCAGTGGGTCAAAATAAGTCTAAGGACAGGATACTCACCGAACATAGCTAAACTGCATGAAGGAGTAAGAAAAAACTCCCAGAAATGACCATCTCGGTTGGCGAAGCACATCTCGGTCGAGGTGTTCTGACAGTACCCGAGATGTATCTCAGTAAAGCTCGTTTCCTCAACTTCTCGAAATTTTGTTCTTCCAGTGTAGCTCCTGAACTGTGATCCTTCCTTTTGGAATACCTGGTTGTTGTCTAGAGGAAAACAAAAACAAAGCAACTATCTAAACTAAACTAGAAAAGGGAGAAGAAAGCAATACCTTGGGTTGCCTCCCAAGAAGCGCTTGGTTTAAGGTCGCTAGCTGGACCATACGGCATGGGATTACTCAATGCACTTCGAATGTCGTGGAGTGCTCATCACATCCGTAAAAATCTTCCAAGAAGGTTCCGGTTCCTAACTTCACCGGCAAATGGTAAGATCTCCCACGTACAAGCTTGTACGGTTTGATTCTCACCGGAATTCGTCTAGACTTCCTACACTTCAATGGGACATTCCTCGTGTCCCATCCTTTCCTTGATCGAGAAAACAGTTTCTCAAGAATTATAGCAGCTTCCCCATCTATAGCTTGGGGATGGTACAGGGTCCTGAGCATGCGAGGGACCCCATACTTGAACAAGAGACTCTTCATCGCCTTAGCGGTGTAGTGCTTGCCAACTCCACTCCTCATGATCCGAGGAGCTTCTTCTTCCAACAATTTCAAGGAAGACTTCATCTTGATCTTTGGAGGTTCTTTCGGAAGAGACCTCCAACTCTCCGGTGCTTTCCTGAAAAATTCAGAAATTTTAATAGGGATTTCGAATGGAGCAAGAGAACTTACCTTGTAAAGTTCTCCAAAGCTCGGATCAGGTTTCATGTTAGGTTGATAACCAACACATGAAATCTCTCTCAACTCAGTTGATCTTTCTTCCACCTTGGTCACAATCTCAGTAATTTGACCAAGGTTCTTTGCATCTTCTGCTTCCAGTTTTGCAGATTCTTCCATCTCGGCCGAGATCTCTTCCACTTCGACCGAGGTCTCAACAGTCAGATCGAGACCTTCCATATCCTCCTCTTCCTCAGAAGTTTCAGGAGAAATTTTGGGTTCGACTGGGGGGATGCTTGGAACGTTCAATACTTCCTTATGCTCCTCTTGCGACTTAGCATAGGATAGGGTGCTTTCCTTGAGCTCCTCCACCTTCTTCATCAACTTCTCCAATCTTGATTCGAGAGAGTCTTCAAAAGGTTGCTCATAAATGTTTTTAGGGACATTCTTCTCATCCCATGTCGCAAGTTCATGCTGAATGGCCTCTTCTCTTTCCCATTCATTGTTAAACCAATAGAAGGAGTACTTCTCCTCCAAGTATTCATAATGGTCCGCCCTAGCACTTTGTCTTGCTATCCAGGCTGGTTCAAATGTAGTCATCGGAAATCCTGAAAACTACAAAACTCATAGAAAGAGTAGTTAGTAGCAACAGGGGCAAGTGCCCCAAAAGCAAACCGTAACCGGCTCGGTCTAGACCAAGTCCCCGGCAACGGCGCCAAAAACTTGTTCGCTCCAAACGGTGTGTGCAAGCTTTAAATTTATAACCCTAGACTTAAGCTTAAAACAAGGATGCGAACCCGCAGTGTACGGGTCAATCGTAGTAAAAGCAAGAAAATTCCAGGGGTCGATCACAGGGACTCAGTGAAACAGAGTCAATACGGTGTGCTAATGTTAATACTAACCACAAGAGCGATTTAACACAATCAAAGATGAATAAGATATCAAATAAAGCAAACATGCAATTCTAGGGATTAAAGCATCTAGTTGTGGTTCCAACTCAAGATTTGTAGATAAGCGGACAAAGCTGAGATTTTTGCGTGGGGAAGGTGTTTCTAAAGTGGAGTAGATCACCGGGTAAGTCTCACTACACACTAATCCTAAAACGTAACTCCTATTACCGGGTAAGTCTCAAGGAATCAAGATAAAGAACTATAACCTCAAACTAACATACCATCTAAGGGAATAGAATCAACCTTTACCGGGTAAGTCTCAGGCTAACTCACAAAGATGGGATGGAAGCACACTCAAACCCCAATAAAGGCTAAACCTTTATTACCTACACTTATGATCGTTGGTATACAAACTAAGGAATTACCGGGTAAGTCTCATCCTAAGCTTGCATTGAACCAGGAAAGGTGTAATAAGAATAGGATTTGGCAAACTCTAACACTTAACTCTCAGTTTAAGGTCGGATAAGTCACCTCGGTCAGAAGAATTCCACCCCGGCCGAGATGTTCATCAACCGAACGAGATGCTTAGGGTTAAGATTAAAGACTCGAACTTTCAGGATCCTACTGGAATCTAAGATTATTCTATCATTGTTTTTCCCACAACCTTCAACCAATCACCCTAGAATCACACAAGGAAATTAGCCACTCATCATCATAATGAAAGTATTAAAATATATAGGAAGAAGGTGAATATTTGAACAAAGAAGAATTTAATGAAAAGACTTCAATAACTGAATCAAATATCACAACAAAGCGTTCTTTGGATAATAATCCAACAAGACAAGACAACAATTGAGGGAATTGAAGACAATCTTACAAAACCCTTCAATAAAGCTATAAAATCTATGGACTTCAATCTTCCTTCAACCTTCAAAAAGGTTCTTCAACTCTCTCCCAAATTGGGGTATGCGGCTGCTGCGTCTTTTTCGGTGTAGGCGGATGTTCGTGTATGCGGGCCTTTTGAATTGTGGGAAATCCGACCCTTTTTATAGGAAAATAACCCTCCAAAGATAATAAATCTTAAGAAGATCTTATCCCATAAATATAGGTAAAATATATATTCTGCATATCTCCTTCCTTCCAGAAGCCAAGCCCAGAAATATAAGATCACTTTCCAAATTTAAAAGATCTCTTCCAAGAATAAAATATTCTCGCCGCGTCCTAGGTATTCGCCTCGGTCGAGTCGGCGTCCCTGGATCACCTCGGTCGAGATGAATCTCTGGTCAACCGAGGTGAGTCACAACTGAATGTGAAATCTCTCAAAACTGGTCCAAAGTAAATCTTTAATCCATGGCTGTGCTCCCTGGATGTAGCTCCAAATGACTCATGACTCCTTTTGCTCCTTTTTGATGCGAAACGTGCCATTTTACCTACGATTACAACAAAACTAGGTGTAGACCTCGATTCTCGCAAAGGTAGATGAAATGGTAGTAAAATCACATAATATACATACAAACATGCAGATTATGAAAGATAAAACGTCCAAACAAACCCCAAAATATAGACTATAATTCATGCTATCAGTTCCACGGCCGTGGAAGTGATGAACTGACCGTGATTTTGTCTGTCTTGCTTGTATTGATAAATCTAAGTGTTAGTTTGTTAGATTGTTGAAACCCTAGTGTTTGTTGAGCTATATCTATCCTAGGGTGACCTTGTGTTAGCAACTAAGTGTAAGAAGAGACCTACCCGGTGATTCTTGCTCTTAGGTACCGAAGATGATGAACTCTAGGTAGTAATGAGCCTCATTAGCGGCTATTGGACTGAGTGTGCTAGGATTTATGTTTAGGACTTGCCTTCCCGAGACATACCCGGTGAGGAGAGGTTAGATCCCTAGATAGCAATCCGGTTTGTGTAGAATTCCTAACCTTAGGTTCTTTGAGACTTACCCGGTAATGAGACCTTAGGAACGTACTAGTGGACCATCAGACCTACCCGGTGATTGATCCCAATCTAGAAACACCCACTCCCAACATACTATAGTTGATCCAAACGATGACTAGATAGCTTGAGTCCTATGCTATAACCGGAATTTCTAACCCCTAGAATCCGCTTTTCCCTTTGATTGCCTATCTTGTGTTTGTGTTTGTGTTTGTTCATTTGTGTTATTTGCCTAGTTGTTTGTTAATCTTGCATGATTTGTGATCCTTGATTGATCACCACAAAACCAAACCAAAACATTGAGATTTTCATTTCTTTATTTCCATTCTCTTTTCTTAACCTAGGTCTACACTATCCTTAGTCACTATTGATTCAATTTCACCTTAGTCTTTGTGTTCGACCTCGGAATACTATCCTTACTACAAAATGACCCATACATTGTGGGTTCGCTAGGAGTTAGGAAAAATATATCGAGTTATAAATTTAAGACTTTTGCGTGTCACAATCTTAGCGTAACATCTTCTTCCATCACTCCCACACCCTTAGAGACTTCTAAGGAAGCGTCAGACACATATCAAGACTCATCAAAGGCATCAATAGCTATGGAATTGAAGCCACTTCCCACACATCTTCGGTATGCATTTCTTGGAACTAATTCTACTTTTCCCGTAATTGTTAGTTCCGAATTAAGTGAAGATGAACATGAGAAACTAATGGTTGTTCTAAGGAAACATAGGAAAGCCTTAGGTTATACTACAGTGGATCTTGTAGGAATTAAACAATCATTATGCATGCACAACATTCTAATGGAGGAAGACTTTAAGCCTTCACGACAACCTCAAAGACGGTTAAATCCGATCATGAAGGAGGTTGTTAAGAAGGAAATTCTTAAGTTACTTGACGCAGGTATCATCTATCCTATCTCGGATAGCAAGTGGATGAGCCCCGTACAAGTTGTCCCAAAGAAAGGAGGAATGACGGTTATCACTAACAAGAACAATGAGCTCATTCCTACAAGAACCGTGACGGGATGGAGGATGTGCATTGATTACCGCAAGCTGAACAATGCAACTAGGAAGGATCACTTCCCACTACCATTCATTGATCAAATGCTTGAGAGGTTAGCACAACACTTCTATTTTTGCTATCTTGACGGCTATAGTGGTTTCATCCAGATTCCGATCCATCAGGACGATCAAGAGAAGACCACATTCACATGCCCATGAGGGACGTTTGCATATAGAAGGATGTCATTCGGGCTTTGCAACGCCCCAGCCACCTTTCAAAGGTGAATGATGGCCATCTTCTCGGAGTACATTGAAGAGATAATGGAGGTTTTTATGGACGATTTTTCAATTTATGGATCTTCATTTGATAATTGTCTTTCTAATCTCTCTCTTGTGTTACAAAGGTGTGAAGACACTAAGCTAGTTCTTAATTGGGAGAAGTGTCAATTCATGGTAAAGGAAGGCATTGTACTAGGACACTTAATCTCTAGTAGAGGGATTGAGGTAGACAAGGCTAAGATAGAGACCATAGAGAAATTTCCTCCTCCATCTTCGGTGAAGGGAATAAGAAGTTTTCTAGGACATGCTGGATTCTATAGACGTTTTACAAAGACTTTTCTAAGATATCGAAACCGCTTACTAATCTATTGATGAAGGATGCAGTTTTTGATTTCTCGCAAGATTATTTAGATGCTTTCTATAAGATCCGGGAAGTTCTCATCTCAGCCCCAATCATCCAACCTCCGGACTGGAATCTCCCGTTCGAGGTTATGTGTGATGCAAGTGACGGAGCTGTTGGAGGCTTGCTGGGGCAAAAGAAATAAGGCCGAACCCACGCTATCAATTATGCTAGCAAGACACTAGACGAAGCGTAGCTCAACTATGCCACAACTGAAAAGAAATTCTTAGCTATTATATACGCCTTTGAAAAGTTTCGTTCTTATCTTGTAGGTGCAAAGGTGATTGTATACACGGACCATTTTTCGATCCGGTATTTACTTGCCAAGAAGGATGCGAAACCGAGGCTGATTAGATGGATTCTTATCCTACAAGAATTCGATCTAGAGATCCGTGACAAGAAAGGCTCGGAAAATTCTGTCGCGGATCATTTGAGTCGTCTACCACTCATTGAAGATGCCGATCTACCTATAGATGACTCCTTTCCGGATGATCACTTACACATCATAGAAGAGTGCATCGACAAGATTTTTAGAGGTAACGAACCTTGGTTTGCTGATTTTGTAAATTGCTTGGTTTGTCAGGAAATATCTCCAGGATTATCCTAAGCACAAAAGAAGAAGTTCTTTAAGGATGTCCGGTAATACTTTTGGAATGAACCTCTACTCTTCAAGTGAGGTCCAGACGTCATCATTAGGAGATGTGTGCTGGAAGACGAAATGCAAAGTGTCATTCGTCATTGTCATTCACTACCTTGTGGAGGACACACTAGTTCCAATAAAACTAGTGCTAAGGTATTGCAATCTGGATTCTTTTGGCCTACTTTATTTAAGGATGTGCAAACCTTTGTTTCGTGTTGCGATGCTTGTCAAAGAACAGGAAACATCTCTAGGAGAAACGAGATGCCCCTCAACAACATTCAGGAGGTGTAAATCTTTGACGTTTGGGGAGTAGACTTCATGGGACCTTTCCCATCATCTTGTGGAAACCAATACATACTTCTAGCTGTAGATTATGTTTCGAGATGGGTTGAAGCTATTGCCTCTCCAACTAATGATGCCATGGTTGTTGTCAACTTCTTTAATAGAACTATTTCCCAAGGTTTGGGACACCACGGACCATCAATAGTGACGGAGGTTCACACTTCATTGCCCGACGATTCGAAACTCTACTAGCTAAGTATGGGGTGACTCACAAGATCGCCACTCCCTACCCTCCACAAACAAGTGGACAAGTGGAGATTTCGAATAGAGAGATCAAGGGCATTCTTGAGAAGACAGTCTCAAAGACGAGGAATGATTGGTCTTTGAAGTTGGATGATGCATTATGGGCATATAGGACTGCATACAAAACCCCCATAGGTAGAACACAAGGCGTACTGGGCTATGAAGTGGTTGAACTTCGGCATGAAAGAAGCGGGCGAGAAGCGCCTCTTGGACCTTAATGAGCTCGAAGAACTCCGCTTGAACGCCTATGAAAACGCCAAGATTTACAAAGAAAGAGCAAAGTGTTGGCATGATAAGCATATCATTCTAAAGGATCTCAAGGAAGGAGATCAAGTTCTCCTCTTCAATTCGAGACTTCGTCTTTTTCCAGGTAAGCTTAAATCTCGTTGGACTAAACCTTATCTAATCAAACATGTTTTTCCCCATGGCGTAGTTGAAGTATGGGGTGAAAAGAGCGGAAATTTCAAGGTGAATGGCCAACATCTTAAGAAGTATTTACCCGAGCTCCCAACTGAGGAAATCGCTCCAATTACCCTCGAATAAACACAGGAACGGTCTAGCTACGGACCCAAAACAAGCGCTTCTTGGGAGGAAACCCAAGGTATTGCACTTACCTTTTTGTATTCATTCTTAGAGTAGTTTAGTTTAGTTGTTTTTGCTTTGTTTTTCCCTCGATACTTCCTAGTATGTTATGTTTTTGGATGTAGGAATAAGGATTGGGCAAAAGAAAAAAGCGAAAGTTGGAAAGAAGTGACGAAACTTGGATTTTGGCACACAACAGAGACTTCAACGCCCTAAACCACGGTAGTGGAAGTAATAGTGACCGTAATTCTTCAAAATTTGGCAAAATTCACGAAAACAACGGGTTCCGTACATTTCCACGGCCGTGGAATGGCCCGAGTGACTGTGATTTTCAAAAATTTTATGGGAACTATATAAACCACCTTCCTTCACAAAACACACCAAAAATCCCAATTCCACACCCAGTTTCACGCCCTAATCGCCGACCCCCTTCTTCATCTCACAAATCTTCATTCGAAGTCCGATTCGATCGATTCTTGAGCCTAAAGTGGAGCATTTCCGATCATCTACAAGATGCAAGCAACAAACCAAGTGAATAATCCACCCAGAAGAAGGAATTTGGATTTGAAAGATCCAAAACCTAGGTTTTTCTCCCTTTTCTCTACTTTGTCAATTCGGTTCTATTTTTAGCAAGAATTTAGAAGAACTGAATAGAATTGGAATTGGAATTAGTCTAGGACAGTGATTGCTGAGTTTGGTTTGAGATTGTTGTGATTTGAGAAAAACAGACCAAAACCACGGTCCATGTAGGTTCCACGGCCGTGGTTTTCGAAGAGCAGGCCGTGATTTTCTCTGATGTTGAAAAATATGATTAGAAGGAAATCCAATAGGAACAAGAAGAGAAAGGATGGTAGTTCCTCCTCTTCCCAACCTCCCCCTAGTGAACCACCATCACCACCACCTCATAGAATCCCAACTATCCATGAAGACTACTTAGGAGCCTTAGAGAGAATCGAGAAGAGGCCGGTCATAGGACCTCGATACTTAGTCCTTGAGAAGCTTGAGCCGCTCAACGTTGTGAATGATTTTACATGGCTCTTGGATAGAGCTGGTTTGATAGTCTTCTCCGCTATTAGAGAGGACGCTTATGAGGAGATCACAAGGGAGTTTGTCACCTCCTTTGAGCATAGCCACATGAACGTAACTGTTTCCTTTAGGCTAATGGAGAAAGATTATGAGTTCTCCATTGTTCAGTTTGGAACCTTCTTTGGGTTCCATGAGAGTTTCAATGGGAGGTTTCCTAGTGGTGTGTATCCTAAGGACTTTTGGAAGGAGATTGCCATGATATATGCTAGTGAGGATCGTTGGCAACCGGCCGACACCAAGGCTAAGCTCATCTATCACTTAGCCTTGAAGATAGCTCATAGGGTCCTTTCCGAGTATCTCTTCCTTAGGACCGAGACCTCGCAAAAGATCAAGACCGATGAGCTCTTCCTCCTTTATTGCATGCTTTACGGTAGATCCGCTGATTGTGCTACCCTTCTTGCCTCCACCATGAGTAAATTGAAGAACAAGAAATCCGGGAACATTCGTTATGGTGGCATGGTTACTCATATAGCCAACCAACTAGGGATAGATTACTCCGCTTGCACTAGGATAGCGGCGAGACCTTTGGGTCTCAATAGTCTTATGACTAGAGGCATTGTCTTTCCTCGCCACCAAGCTCCACCTACCGCAGCCATGCCATGGGAGGAGAGAGGTGGTAGAGGTATCCCTTGGCTTCCCGAGTACTCCATTATGGCCGGACGCCATAATTGGAAGGCGACTTTTGCGGCTATGCATGCCAATAGACTAGTAGCTCCTCCGTATGTGCTGGATGATACCCCAGCTGGGGATGATGATGAGGAGATCAGAGGGGGTGATGACCATGATGTAGGAGGTGATGAGCACACTTTTGGTACATTCTTGGATCAGCCGGACACCTTTCCGGACCCACCTAGACGTTCTCTCCGTCCTTCTAGACCTTCTGGTACCTCTTCTTCACACAGGGCTAGCGTGAGTGAGAGGCCGACTTGGATGGATGCTCCACCCACTTGGTATGGAGCGCATCCGGATTGGAAGGAGCTCCTCCACTATGGTATGAGCAGGCACCGGTGGCACCGACTCCTCAAGATGCTCCCGCATGGTATGGACAACCACCAGCTTGGTACCAGCAGCTACCGGAGTGGGCCACCGATCTTTCGAGGAGGGTAGGAGACCTAGAGATCCATAGGGAGAGTCATGAAACCCGGAGCCAGGAGCACGACCAAATAATGAGAGACATCTACCACCAGTAGTTTGGGCCGAATTTTAGCTCGGAGTTCCGTCCATTTCCTCCACCTCCTCCTCCACGGTGATGATGTCGAGTGATCGCCGGTTTAAGCAGCCCCACCACCGTCTAGTGAGTTTCTTTGTTTTCTTTTCTTTTCTTTATTTCTTTTGAACATTTATGACAATGTATGTTTCAAGTATGGGGTGGGGTGTGACTATGGTTTGTAATAACTCTACTTACTTTGCTTTGATGATTCTATGAACACTTGCATGTTTCCTTTCATTGTCACACGTTTGATTATTGCATTGCATGAAAAAGGCTTTGAAAAACCCATTAAAATTTGAAAATTTTGAAAAGAATTTGTGCTTCTAAGATTAGAGATGACTTCTATGATGAAAACTACTTGTGGAATGAGTTTTTGATGACAATTGTATGCTTAAATTGAATTATGAATTGTGAAGAGATTGAATATGTTGTTTATCCTTTCTTACAAGTTTCATAATGTGAAAGTTTTATCTAAATCATATTGAGAAACAAAGGTTGAAATCACAATATAAGTTCCTATACTTCTTTATGAAATGATTAAGGCACCTCAATTTTCTTACTTCTTTCTTTGATTATCTAGCCCCTCAATGAAAAAATAATTGCCTCATTTACCTATCCGGGATTTAGGAAGAGTTGATGATGGCATATTTGATGTGGGAGGGCCATGAAAGCAATTGTTTTCAAAGTGTAGGAAAATCCTAGGTTTGGGGAAGTCAATCATGACGATGGTAACTCGGCACCATTCACATAGCCGGGTGTTTGTGACTTGCGATTGAGCGATATTCCTAACGGATTATGATATGTGCATCAAGCGTTTGAGGCATCTCGAAATTGAGAAATGCCAAACTCCTAGGCATCGGTTATTGTGCACCGTTGTCCATATTTCCAAAAGTAAAGTTGAAAAATTATGTGCAAAAAGTCAAGAGAAAAGCTCTAAATTGGTGGAAGTTCAAATGGTAAAAAGAAAAGAGTTTGTGTTGTCCCTTCTTCCCGGATTCATACACCACATCCCTTTACAAATTCCCACCTTTTCCGCTTTTTTGGCCTTATTTGAAAGTCCTTGAGATCATAAGAGTGTTATTTGACTTGGTGATCTAAACTGAAGTTTCATGTTCGCCACTTAGCGTGCGTGCAAATCAGTCTTAAATTTATAAAACTAGAATCAATCAAGCGAACCCGCAGTGTACGGATCGACATAGTAAAGCAAGAATTCCAGAGTATCGAACACAGGGATTTGGGGAGAACAAATTCAATTGTAAAGTTATCAAGCAAGTAAAAGGGTAAAGCTTTGCAAATATATTGGGAAAACACCAAACCTAAAGATCCAGGTGTCTAATTATGGCAATCGATTCAAGATATACTAAAGAACTAAGGACAGAGTTAAGAGTTCCAAAGGTATGCTAAGGTAAAGCAATGTACGGTGAAGTTCCAAGACTTTTTATGACTTATATAAAGACACTCTCTATAAAGGTTGTTGAGGCTTCAGTATAGCAAGGATCTATGGACAAGAATTAATCTCAAATACCCAAACTTGTAACCCAAGGATCAAAACTAACTAAACCGATTAAGGTTGTGACACTCGAAATCGAAGTAGAGGTTGTTGAGGCTTCACTACTACCTAGAAAAGGCAAGCCAAAACTAAGTTAAAGCTAATCTTTAACTTTGGATCAAAGTAAAAGCGAAGTTCGTAAACTAGGGTAAATCACGGGTAAATCTTGAGAATCACGGCCGTGGAAACCTAAGAACAGGCCGTGATTTAGGGTGTCGACGATATTTCTCTAACTCTCAGGGTCCAATCAATTTACGATCGATCTATCATCATCTAAGCCACAACTATCAACCCTTCACCTTAGAATTGCTAAAGGGTTTTAGCCAATAATCATCATTATGATATCAATAATCAAATATGAAAGGGAGAAAAGGTAAAACCTTGAAATCTCAATAATAAACTCAAAACAAATGTCAATCAAACACAATAATTGCAAACCGCGTTCAATGGATGTAGAATCAAAGGAACAGAAAAACCTCATAAAATTTCTAGGGACAATGAAGGACGGGATGCCAATCCGCCTTCAAATGTAAACCCTAAGATCTTCCAACTCCAAAAATAGGAAAGTGTGTTCTTCCCGAAATCTTCCTTGTACGCAATAAAACCTTCAAGCGTCCCTCTCTTTAGGGATCCAAATCCTGGGGCTGTCACCGTCCGCTCTTCAATGTTGAAGGTTCTTGAATATTTGTACGGATAAAACTAGGGTTTAATGATGAAACCCAAAATATTTTGGGCTAAAAAGAAGTCGAGCCGCTGGTATCATACTTTGGCGCGTCAGACGGTATCAGAATATACTTTGGCGCGTCACACGGTATCAGAGAATACTTTGGGCCGCCTGACGGTATCAGAAGATACTTTGGCGCGTCAGACGGTATCAGAAGATACTTTGGCGCGTCCTAAATTCCTTTTATGTTCCTTTTTGTCCCGCTTCAAGGCTTAATACTTAAATGTGCCATTTTTACTCCATAATTCGCCAAATCACCTACAAATGCAATAAAACATTGTGTAGACCTCTATTCTTGAAAAATAGGTAAATATAACCATAAATGCCATGAATGTATGTCTATGCATGCAAAATTAAGCGAAAATCTATATAAATACATGCCTAAAAATAGGTCATAATTCATGTCATCATTTCACATGCTTGATTTTGATAATACTTTAAGGTTATGATGTTTGTCTTGAAGCATTTGCAATTTATGAAGTTTCTTTGCTTTGCATACTTTGGTTTGTGTATATAAACGTCTTCAAGGATGAATGAAGCAGGGTTTGAGGATGATCTATTGACTAGAAGCACATTAACCAAAAAGATTGTTTTGCTTTGTTTTGCATGCATATTTCATTCTACCTTATGTTCTAAGCTTTTGAAAACCTTGCTTGGGGACAAGCAAGTGGCAAGTATGGGTATTTTGTTAACATGGAATATGACTATATTTTAGGCACTTGTTTTAGTTGTTTTTCCCTCTTTAGTGTGTTCTTAGATATGAGTTTGAAGCAATTATGAGCTAGTTCACCCACTTTGTCGATATAGAGATCTACACTAGCTTCGTTTTGCTTTTATGGTGAATAAAGCTTTGATTGGAGCAAAATGTGGAAGGAAAGGAATGTTTGACCATGCTTGATGGCAAAGAGATGCATTGGAGAGGCTAAGGAAGGAGCATGGATGAAGGATGTCACGATACAAAGGCAAAAACACGGAGTTTGAAGTTCCACGCCTTGAATTACGGCCGTGGAAGAGGACTTTGAAGTCCACGCTCTAAATTATGGCCGTGGAAATTATAGTATGCCGTAAATCTAGTTCCACGCCCTGAATTACGGTCGTGGAAAGTTGTTCATGACCGTGATTTTGGGAATCCTGCAACGTGTCATATTTGCCACGTCAGCCACGTCATTGGGCTTTCTCGTAACCCTACCTCTTCCTATAAAAAGGCTTGAGAAAGGAGTTTTCGGGATCCTCGCTTACCGCTGCTTAGAGTTCCGCTTAGAGTTCTCCTTAGGGTTTCATTTCAACCTTAAGGATTGGAGATTTGTGAAGGACGTATTTTCAAAGATTGTGTACTTTTGGATATATCTTAGGGTTTTCATTGAAGGACGGATTGACATCCCGTTCTTTATGACTTCTCTAGATCTTTGTGAGGATTTCTATTCCTATTCTTCTGAATTCATAAACATACTACTTTGTGTTTGGATTTCGAGATTGACTTTGAGTTTTATTTGAGTTTTCGAGGATTTTCATCTTTCATTCTTCTTAATTTGATTATTGATATCATGACAATGATTGTTGGCTAAAACCCTTTAGCAATTTTAAGGTGAAGGGTTGATAGTTGTGGCTTAGATGATGATAGATCGATCGTAATTTGATTGTACCCTGAGAGTGTGAGAAATATCGTCTACACCCTAAATCATGGGCTGTTCTTGAATTCCACGGCCGTGATTCTCAAGATCTAGCCGTGATTTCCCCTGGTTTACGAACTTTGCTTGTGCTTTGATCCAAAGTTAAAGATTAGCTTTAACCTAGCCTTGACTTGCCTTTTCTAGGTAGTAGTGAGACTCAACATCCTCTATTTCGGTTTTGAGTGTCACAACTTTAACCGTTTTGGCTTGTCTTTGATTCCTCGTTTTTGGGCATGGGTATTTGAGATTAATCCTTATCCTTAGATCCTTTCTATATGCAGCCTCAACAACCTTTATAGAGAGTGTCTTTCGGTGAGTTATATAGGGTTTTGGAACTTCACCATACATTACTCTACTTTAGTATACCTTTGCAATTCTCAACTATGTCCTTATATA
Organism: Fagopyrum homotropicum; assembly: GCA_033239125.1. Classification (NCBI taxonomy): domain Eukaryota; kingdom Viridiplantae; phylum Streptophyta; class Magnoliopsida; order Caryophyllales; family Polygonaceae; genus Fagopyrum; species Fagopyrum homotropicum. The sequence continues at coordinate 134,121,288 of BSWB01000004.1, forward strand.
TATAGTATATCTTAAATCGGTTGCCACTATTTGATACGTTGATATTTAGGGTTGTTGTTTTCCCCAATATTTGCAAAGCTTCTACACTTTTTGATTGCTCGATTACTTGAAACTGATTTAGTTTCACTAATTCCATGAGTTTGATACTCTAGAATACTTGCTAATCTACGCCGATCCGTACACTGCGGGTTCGCTTGCTTTTATTCTAGTTTTATAAATTAAAACTTATTTGCACGCACGTTTAGGGGCGAACAGTTATGAAGAAGGAGATTCTTAAGTTGTTGGATTCAGGTATCATATTTCCCATATCGGATAGCAATTGGGTGAGCCCGGTGCATGTAGTTCCGAAGAAAGGAGGTATGACTGTTGTGATGAATAAGAACAACAAGTTGATTCCAATTAGGACCGTTACGGGTTGGAGGATGTGCATTGATTATAGGAACCTGAACGTGGCTACTCGGAAGAACCATTTTCCGCTCCCCTTCATCGACCAAATTCTTGAACGGTTAGCTCAACACTCCCATTTTTGCTATTTATATGGTTATAGTGGCTTCTTTCAGATTCCTATCCATCCGGATGATCAAGAGAGACCACTTTCACTTGTCCATGGGGGACATTCGCTTATAGGAGGATGCCATTCTGGTTGTGTTATGCACCTTCTACTTTTCAGCGTTGTATGATGGATATCTTTTCCGAGTACATAGAGGATATCATGGAGGTATTCATGGATGACTTTTCGGTATATGGTTCTTCTTTTGATAATTGTTCGGCTAACCTTTATCTAGAGCTACAACGATGCGAAGACACTAATCTTGTTTTAAATTGGGAGAAGTGTCATTTTATGGTAAGCGAAGGAATTGTTCTAGGACACCTCGTTTCCAACCGAGGTATTGAGGTCAATCGAGCTAAGATCGATACTATTGAGAAACTTCCTCCCACTTGTTCTGTTAAGGGTGTGCGGAGTTTTCTCGGGCATGCAGGTTTCTACAAGAGGTTCATCAAGGCTTTCTCTAAAATCTCTAAACCGCTCACTAATCATTTCAATAAGGATGTTGTTTTTGAGTTTTCGCAGGAAATCCTTGATGCTTTTTATAAGATAAAGGAAGTGTTGATTACCGCTCCCATAATTCAACCTCCCGATTGGACCTTACCCTTTGAAATCATGTGTGATGCTACTGATGTGGCCGTAGGAGCGGTACTTGGAAAAAAGAAGGATGGCCAGACCAACGCCATTTACTATGCTAGTAAGACGCTAGATGAAGCTCAACTGAACTACGCCACCACTGAAAAGGAGGTTTTGGCGGTTGTATATGCTTTTGAAAAATTTCGCTCTTACTTAGTTGGAGCGAAAATTATTGTTTACATTGACCATGCAACTATTCATTACTTGCTTGCTAAGAAAGATGCAAAGCCGCACCTTATTCGTTGGATTCTCTTGCTTCAAGAGTTTAACCTAGAGATTCGCGATAAAAAGGGATTCGAGAATTCTGTTGCGGATCACCTCAGCTGGCTACCTTCCACCTCGCTCGAGAAGGATGACCTACCCATTGACGATTCATTTCCCGATGAGCACTTGCATTTGTTGGAACATTGGATAGAATCCTTTGTTTCACCCCATGATGAAGATGAAGTATGGGGTGAGGACACCTTCCAGCATGTTTGAGGATGATGTACGGTCCAGCTAGCGACCTTAAACCAAGCGCTTCTTGGGAGGTAACCCAAGGTATTTCTTTCTTTTCCCCTTTTATAGTTTAGTTTAGATAGTTTGCTTCGTGTTTTGTGCGTCCTCCTAGATAGGAATCAGATACTCTTTAAGAAGAAATTAGAATTCAGGAGCTACATGGAAGGATTGATGTTTGAGAAGTTGAGAAAACGGAGCTTGACTGAGATACATCTCGGATACTGTCAGAACGCCTCGACCGAGATGTTCTTCGCCAACTGAGATGGTCTTATCTGGGAGTTGTTTCTTATTTATTTATGCAGTTCAGCTAGGTTCGTTGAGTATTCTGTTTCTTAGACTTATATTTGACCCATTGGGATAATGTGTCCCAAGTATGGGGTATTTGGATGTATTTATGTGACTTATGTGCTACTATGGCTTGTATGACTCTTTCTGATATTATTGCTTATTCTGCTCTATTTGCTTATCTGTCATTACATGCATACATACAGGTTTCTGTTTGAGAAAAACGTCGAAAACTGGTTTGAAAAAATATTTATGACCTCGACCGAGACGTTCATGGCCGATTGAGGATGAACACCTCGGATGACGCCTGAACAACTTGACCGAGATCAGCTTTTCACTGAGATTTTTCAAAACGTTTTTGTGCTTTTTCTCTGGATATGACCTCGATGATGATTCTGTTTGTAGATTGGTTTTGAAATCTTTATATGCTCGAAAATTTTTATGATATGTTTAAGTTGCAAAATGCTTTGTTTGGAATTCTAGCATGTTTAATACTTTGTTTTTATCAAAATTATGTTGGATTTGAAGGTTGACACGAGATGATGAGTTCTATCACATTCTTCCTTGGATGATTAAGGCAATTTATTCTCTCCTCTTCTTTTCTTGACCATGGTTTAGCCCCTCATATACATATTTGCCTCCCTTTACCTATCCGGGAATTTGGAAGCAAGGAAAGAAAAGCAAGTGTAAGTGAAGTTGAGATGTTGGCTGAAAGTGTTATAAAGAAACAATTTAGGTTTTGGGAATTAGTCAATCATGATGATGAGTAACTCGGCACCATTCACAAAGCCGGGTGGCTGTGTCTTGCCAAAGTTGGATTGAGCGATTTTCCTAACGGGTCATGGTATGTGCGTCAAGGGTTTGAGGCATCTCGAGAAATTGATGATTGCTGATCTCCTAGGCTTCTGTTATTGTGCACCTCTGTCCATGCATCCCAAAAAGTAAAGTAAAAAAGTGAAAATAAGCAAAGCTTAATGGTGAAAGATGTTATGATTCAAAGAAAGTGAAGAAAGATCATATTCCCAGATTCTAGCACCACATTACCCTATATACATCCCACCTTGACACGTTTCTTGACCTCTTTTGGAAGCCCTTGAGACCTCGAGTATGTTGATTGACATGGTGGTTAAAACTTGATTATACATGATTAATTTCGACAAATATGATTTATTATGCATTCTATGATTTTATGCAAAGATGAACAACTTTCTTATATTTATGAAATGTTTTGATCATGTTTTGATTTTATTTGTCATGGAGCATTCTCTTAGGGTGATATATGAGTGGAGCACACCACCAAAAGGTTTTGAAATGTTTTTCATTGATTTTTATGACTTATAATCCATTCTATCTAATATCTAAGATTTGGAATTTTCTTGGGGATAAGCTGTTCCCACAAAAGTATGTGCGTCAAAGTCTTAAATTTATATCTAGAACTTAAGCAAAAGCGAAACCGTAGTGTACAAATCAGCTTTAGTAAGGCAAGAAATTCCAGAGTCGAACTCAGGGATTTGGTGAGAATAAAATCGATTTCAATTATGTGACAAAGTGCAAAAGCTTTTGTGATTAATAAAGAGATAAATGATTCCAAGGATTCAAGTATCCGACTGCGGATTTCGATTCAAGACACTTCTAATGATCAAAGGACAGAGTTGATGTTGCCAAGGTTATGTGTTTCAAAGGTAGGTATCGTACGGTGAAGTTCCATAACATATATGTCTAATCCAAAGGCTTTCTCTATAAAGGTTGATGATTTTGCAATATAGAAAGATCTAAGGACAAGAATTACACTCAAACTAACCACCCAAAACCCCAGGATATGACTCTCAAAGGTAAAGATGGAAAACACACTTAAACCTTAATAAAGGATGTTGAGTCTCTCTATTACCCAAATCTTGTAATCTTATTCTATTAAATGTAGAATCAATAATGAAGTCTCTTGACAGCATGTATTATAGTCTATATTTTGGGACTTGTTTAGACGTTTTATCTTCAATAATCTGCATGTTTGGATGTATATTATGTGATTATATTGTTGCTTCATCTACCTTTACGGGAATCAAGGTCTACACCAAGTTTTGTTGTAATCGTAGGTATAATGGTACATTTTGATCGAAATGGGGCTAAGGAGAAAAGGAGTCATAGGAGCTACATTCTGGAGCTTAAAGAAGAACTCAGGAAGCAAGGAATTAATGAAGAAGATTTACTTTGTACCATATTTGAGAGATTTCACATTCAGTTGAGATTCACCTCGGTCAGTTACAGTAACACCTCGACCGAGGTGATCTTGAGGAGCGTCCCGACCGAGGCGAACACCCTGGCGCGGCGTGATTGTATCTTTTGGCTGAGATCTTTTATGTTTGGAAGAAAGATATCTTATATTTTTGGGCTGGATTTCTGGAAGGAAGATCATATATTTGGGAGATTTATTTCAGAGATATAATATATTTTTATAGGAAATTATTTTTTTAAGATATTATTATCTTTGAAAGATAATTCTCCTATATAAAGGGTTGAATTTTCCACAATTCAACCATCTTTTTGATCGCTGACGAAGCTGCAGTTGGGGATATTTTCTAGAAGGTGGAAGGAAACTTTGAAGATTGTAGGAAGGAAGATTGATAGCTTTGAGATAGCTTTTGAAGGAGTTTGTAAGATTCTCTTAGACTCCTTTTGGTTTATTGTCTTGTGTGATTTGTGATTTAAGCAATACTGATTTCTGATTATTTGATTCCGTTATTGAAGCCTTTTTCTTAAGGTTTTTGTGTTCAAATATTCATTCCCTTCTCATATATTTGATTATTGTTATCATGGTGATGAGTGGCTAAATTTCTTGTGCGATTCTAGGGTGATTGGCTTAAAGTTGTGGGAAAGACGATGATAGAATGATCTTAATCCCAGTAGGACCCTGAAAGTTCGAGTCTTTAACCTTAACCCTAGAGTACCTCGCTCAATCGATGAACATCTCAGCCGGGGTGGAACTTGACTAACCGAGGTGACCTTTTCTGATCCGAAACTGAGAGTTAAGTGTTCTAAGTTTGCCAAATCCTATTCTTCTTACACATTTCCTGGTTCAATGCAAGCCTAGGATGAGACTTACCCGGTGATTCCTTAGTTTTTTTTACCTAAGATCATAAGTGTAGGTAATAAAGGTTTATCCTTTATTGGGGTTTGAGTATGCTTTCATTCCATCTTTGTGAGTTAGCCTGAGACTTACCCGGTAAAGGTTAATTCTATTCCCTTAGGTGGTGTGTTGGTTAGAGATTATAGTTCTTATCCTTAGTACCTTCAGACTTACGTGGTAATAGGAACATTGGTTTGGGATAGTGAGTAGTGAGACTTACCTGGTAATCTATTCCCACTTTAGAAACACCTTCCCTTTGTAAAACTTCAGCTTTGTCCACGTTATCTTTAGAGATCTTGTGTTGGAACCACAACTAGATGCTTTAATCCCTAGAATCCGTATTTTCGTTATTTGACCTTATTATCATATTTGATTACTTTAATTGATTTTGTAGTTATTTGCAATATTTGACAACCTATTCTTGCTTAGTTTCACCTAAGTCCCTAAGATCGACACCCCGGAATTCTTGCTTTTACTATAATTGATCCGTACACTGCGGGTTCGCATCCTTGTTTTAAGCATATTTCTTGGGATATAAATTTAAAGCTTGCAAACACCATTTGGAGCGAACAAGTTTTTGGCGCCGTTGCCGGGGACTTGGTCTAGACCAAGCCGGTTGCAGGTTGTCTTTCAGGGCAATTGCCCTTGTTGCTACTAACCACTCGACTTGAGTGCTTTCACATGTTCGTTCTCTTAAGTTTATGCGAAGAACCCGTGCAGGGAAGGAAATCGTTCCTTACGATCCCGAACCAGAAAAGACATACAAATGACGCTTGAAAGAAGCCAAGACAATCGAGATCTTGAGGCCGAACTGAAGGAGGTGTTGGAACAGCTGCGCCTTAATTAAGGAAGAACTGCAGCGCGAGAGAGAGCAAAATCGCACAAGAACTGCAGAGATTGAAGCAAATATGGCCGATCTACGAGCCCAGATTCTGCATCGACCGATGCAGGACTCAATCCCAGTAGCCGCGGTCGAGATACATCCACCTCGGATGCCTATCCGAGATGTTCTTTTTGCAAGAATTCCACAAACCCTAGGACAGAGGATGGACCCAAACCAACAAGTGAGGCGTCCAGGAGTCAACCTAGGTGATCCAGCGGAGCATGATTACGAACTTTGACCGCAAGTTCTATCCATGATCCGTCAATACTAGTTTGGAGGTTTAGAGAGGGAGTCTCCGCATCAACACTTGCATAACTACGAGATTTTGATGGAGACCTTGAGACCTTCAAGACTGGAAAACAACAATTACAAGCTAAGGCCTTTTTACTTTTCTTTGAAGGACAGGGCGCTTACTTGGTATCAATCTTTTCTTTGAAGGACATACAAAATTCTTTCCGCCCCTCCAAAACCGCTGAAATGAGAGGGAAGATTAATGCATTCATCATGAAGGACAATGAGAGTTTGTCCAAGTCATGGGAAAGATTGAAAGATGTTCTATTGGATTGCCCACATCATGGGATTCCAAAGATAGAATTGTTGGTGATATACTTCAAGGGATTGGATGGAGCTACTCAATTCAATCTTCAACTACTCTCCGCTGGCACATTCATGGACATGCCGATTGATGAAGCTTGGGAGTTCATTGACAAACAAGCTTTGCACATGGAGAAGTACTCTCACCAAGGAGCTGAGAATGGAGTTATGAGAGTTAATTTCCAAGAAGCTCCATCAAATGATAATCAACTCATCTCCCTCAAGAACGATGTGAAGCAATTGAAGGACCTTTTGGTTGCTCACACAAAAAAGGAAGAAGGAGGATATCAAGGCTCAAGAAACAACAACCAAGGTTCCCGGAACAACAATTACAACAACAATAGAGGCTCAAACAACAACAATTGGAGATCTAATAATCAAAATTCGGGTAACCCTTACTCTAACTCAAATTCTAATAATTCTTTTAACCCCTCTTCTTCTTCTTCTACTCCATTGAAGAGCCAGGAGCCTAAATCAAGTTCATCCCAGCCAGAGAAGAAAGATGTAGTGCTGGAGGCAATCTTGATCAAGCTCAACGCTATGGAGACATCCATGACTTCATTTTCGAAGGCACAAAAAGCCTTAGAGCAACAATTATTTGATAAGGCGAATGAAGTGCCAAGAGATCCAGGGAAGCTCCTAGCAAGGATAGAGAGCAACCCCAAAGGACAAATAATGGCAATAACGACGAGAAATGGACTGAAAACTACAGATCCAATGCCTCGGTCGATGCCAATACAGAAGATGAACACCTTGGTCCAGGTACAGACGAGGAACACTTCGGTCGAGGTGCCACCCGAGGTGGAATCCCAGAAAGTGACGGACAAATCTGAAGTCTATGTCCCATCTCCTACATATAAACCACCACTTCGATTCCCTCAGTTAAGGGCTAGAGCACATCTAGACAAGCACTTTGGTAAGTTCCTTGACTTGATGAATAAACTACATATTAACATCCCTTTCCTTGATGCTATTGTAGGGATGCCCGCCTATGGGAAGTTCATAAAGGAGATTCTATCAAGGAAGAGGAAACTGGAAGATTTTGGTCAAGTAAGGATGACATCTAAATCCTCGGAGCTCATTCAAATCATGAAGGAGAAGATGTCACCCAAGTTAAGAGATTCCGGCTCATTTTGCATTCCCATTCAAGTAGGGGATGTGACTTGTGCGGCATTGTGTGATCTAGGAGCCAGCGTGAGCATCATCCCGCTGGAGCTATGTGTGAAGATCGGACTTGGAGAGCCCAAACCGGTGAAGATAAGATTATACATGGCGTACTGCTCCATTACCCATCCCGTGGGCATTTTGGAAGACGTTCCGGTTAAGTTAGGTAACTTCTATTTCCTATAGACTTTGTTGTACTTGATATACCCGTAGATTATCCCATTCCTATCATTCTTGGGAGACCATTTCTATCAACTTCGGGTTGCAACGTGGGTTGTAAGAACGCCAAGTTGAAATTCAACATTGGCGGAGATCAAGTGGAGTTTGCATTGCTTGCTGCAATGAAAGGAGAGCCGTTGGAGGATGACATCTTCAATATCTATGATGAAGAGGAATCAAGAGAATTGATGAGCTCTATCCTTATTAATGACCCTCTTGAAAGAGTTATTAGTTTTAGCTTAATGGAGGAAGGTATAGATGCTTCTTGTGATGCAGATATACGGAGCTTAAAAGCACTGGAAGAAGATCCAGGAGCTAAGATTGAAAAACTGATCCGGGAGAGGAGAAATTTAAGTTTTGGTCCCAGTTTCAATACCTCGACCGAGGCACTTTCTGGACCAAACGAGGTGTTCTTATGTGAAGAACATCTCGGTCACCCACTGTGGACCTCGACCGAGGTCGCAAGCGAGATGATGTCCACTGAAACTTCTGAAAGTCCAGTTCTTCGATCTAAATCTTCTCCACTGGAAGGAGGAAGCAAGGATCCCCCTCAGAAAGCACCCTAGTTGTGGAGCTTAAACCGCTTCCAAGTCACTTGAGGTATGTTTTACTTGGACCGGATTCTACATATCCCGTTATTGTAAGCGCTTCCCTTTCCGAAACTGAATTGTCTAAACTAATGCATGTCCTGAGAAAACATCAAGAGGCTTTGGGTTATACTATTGATGATCTTATTGGTATTAAGCCTTCTTTCTACATGTATAGAATACTAATGGAAGACGATCATAAAACTTCACAGGAACCTCAAAGACGGTTAAATCCGATCATGAAAGAGGTTGTGAAGAAGAAGATTTTAAATTGTTGGATACAGGTATCATATTTCCTATCTCGGACAGCAAGTGGGTGAGCCCGGTGCATGTAGTTCCGAAGAAAGGTGGAATGACCGTTGTAACGATAAGAACAATGATTTGATCCCAACTAGGATCGTTACGGGCTGGAGGGTGTGCAACAATTACAGGAAGCTAAACGTGGCCACTCGGAAGGACCATTTTCCACTTCCCTTCATCGATCAAATGCTCGAACGGTTAGCCCAGCATTCACATTTTTGCTATTTAGATGGTTATAGTGGCTTCTTTCAGATTCCTATCCATCCAGATGATCAAGAGAATACCACTTTCACTTGTCCATAGGGGACATTCGCTTATAGGAGGATGCCATTTGGATTATGTAATGTCCCCTTTACCTTCCAGCACTGCAGGATGGCTATCTTTTCCGAGTATATAGAGGAGATCATGGAGGTATTTATGGATGATTTTTCAGAATATGGTTCCTCTTTTGATGATTGCTTATCTAACCTATCTCTACTACTACAATGATGTGAAGAAACTAATCTCGTTTTGAATTGGGAGAAGTCTCATTTTATGGTTAATGAAGGAATTGTGCTAGGACACCTCGTTTCTAACTGAGGTATTGTGGTCGATCGAGCTAAGATCGAGACTATTGAGAAACTCCCTCCCCCTTGTTCTGTTAAGGGTGTGAGGAGTTTTCTCGGGCATGAAGGTTTCTACAGGAATTCTTCAAGGATTTCTCGAAGATTTCTAGACCACTCACTAAACTCTTGAATAAGGATGTTGTTTTTGAGTTTTCGCAAGAATGTCTTGATGCATTTTATTGAATAAAGGAAGCGTTGATCTCTGCTCCCATTATTCTACCTCCGGATTGGACCTTACCCTTTGAGATCATGTGTGATGCGAGTGATGTGGCGGTAGGAGCGGTTCTTGGACAAAAGAAGGATGGCCGGACCAACGCCATTTACTACGATAGCAAGACGCTAGATGAAGCTCAACTAAACTACGCCACCACCGAAAAGGAGCTTTTGGCGGTTGCATATGCTTTTGAGAAATTTCGCTCTTAGTAGGAGCGAAAGTTATTGTTTACACTAACCATGCAACTATTTGTTACTTGCTTCTTGCTAAGAAGGATGCAAAGCCGCGCCTTATTCGATGGATTCTCTTGCTTCAAGAGTTTGACCTAGAGATTCGTAATTAGAAGGGATCCGAAAAATCTGTTGCGGATCACCTCAGCCGGCTACCTCCCTCTTCACGCGAGAAAGACGATCCACCCATAGACGACTCATTCCCCGATGAACACTTGCATTTGCTGGAACGTTTGATAGACTTCTTTATCTCACCCCATGACGAAGGTGAAGTATGGGGTGAGGATACCTTCCAACATGTTTAGGGATGCCGTACGGTCCAGCTAGCGACCTTAAATCAAGCACTTTTTGGGAGGCAACCCAAGGTATTGCTTTTTTTTCCCTTTTTCTAGTTCAGTTTTAGATAGTTTGCTTTTGCTTTGCTTTGTTTTGTTTTTGGCATCCTAGACAGAAACCAGGTACTTTCTAAGGAAGGATTACAACTCAGGAGCAACACTGCAATGACAGGAGTTCGGGAAATTGAGAAGACGGAGTTTGACTGAGACACATCTCAGTTGCTGTCACAACACCTCCACCGAGATGATTCTGGAGCAACCGAGGCGACTAGGTTTGATAATCCAGTTAGCTACCTCGGTCCGGTCGGGACCACCTCGACCGAGGTGACAGCAGAATCGGCGAGGAGTATAAAAGGAGAACGAAATTCTCTTTCTTCCCTCCTAACCCCTTCTCGACCGCGGCGCTCTCCTCACCTTGATCTCTCGTTTTTCACTCGTTTCCATAATTTTTGCTCTGATCTCGCAAGGAAAAGCAAGAGGAATAGATTGCAAGCGAGAAACTGCAAGAAAAACGCCTCGAATCTGCGTAATTTGGGTAAACTGTTCGAAAACCCTAACTTTCCTATTTTCACTAATTTCAGTCGGATTTGGCTTTGGTTACCGTCCATTGTTGTTGGAAAAGGTATAAGTACCCCATATGATCAATTGGTAGTGATTTTTGGAGAAAAGAATTGAAAATTAGAGAGTTGAATTCGAACAGCGTTTTTCCTCGGTCCAGTCGACCTGTGTCTCGGCCGAGGTGTTCTTGAATCTGTCAGACCGACCGAGGTTCCTTGTCAGCCGAAATTATGACTTCTCGTTCTGATCTTCACCTTCTCCTAAGAGATACCCCCAGTTGTTCTTCCCCTTCCCCTTCCTCTAGACCCTCTATACCGGTGATCCATGAGCGTTACCAAGTTGATTTTGACCGTATATACGCACGCACTATCATTGCCCCACGCTTCCTAGATGTTCCGGCCTTCGAGTGCCTCCACGTGGTGGAGGACTTGAAGAAGATGATTTCCATGGTTGGGCTGGAGCAGTTTATGGAGATTAGAGCTCCAGCTTATCTTGAGCCAACCCTAGAGTTTGTGAGTTCTGTTACTCACATGCCTGAGAGGAACAACATCAAGTACCGGTTGATGAACCGGAACTACCTGGTTCCTATGGATTAGTTTAGAGACAGCTTTAGATTCCCGACTCCTACAGTTCCCAATTTCCCTTCTCAAGCCGTAGCTCGATTGTTCTGGGGGAAGATTGCCCATGTAGTGGAGCATGCTGATAGATGGAGACCTGGAGACTCCAAGGAGCGCATTATATTCCACCTAGCTTTCCGTCTAGCCCACCGCATCTTTAGTGAGACCCTTCTGGCGTGTACTGAGACGCCCCAAAAGATTAGACAGGGGGAGCTTTTGAGTCTTTTTTGCATGGCGACTGGAGGAGTTCCTAATTTTGGGGCCATGTTAGCTGAGGATCTGCATCGGATCAAGCCCAAGGCGAAGGGAGATATTTGTTGTGGAGGACTAGTGACTCATATCGCTTCGGTTATGGGTCTTGACTTCACTGCATGTACACTGGTTGCGGCTGCAAAGCCGCTTAGACTTCAGGAGATGATCACGAGGAGGATACTGGTTCCTTGTGGCCTTACTACACCGTACGTGGCGATGCCTTGGGAGCAGACTGCTCCTCAGGGTATCCCATGGTCAGATCAGTTTATAGTCTTTGATCCACAGTATAGGTCTATAGCATGGCTGCCATACATTGAGGATGCTAGAGAGGCTGCACCAGCTCAGGAGGGAGAGTATGATGATGGCGGTGCTGCCATGGAAACAGGTACAGATACAGCCGGCCCCAATACGCCAGTTGTCGACTTAGACGACGAGGCTATAAAGGAGGAGGCTACTACAGCACCATCACGTCCTGCTAGGCGTAGAGTCCGCAGATAGAGAGATCCCGTAGCTCACCGACGGATTGACGAGCTAACGGACCAGATGATCGACTCTTACGCTGCCCTGTCACTAGAGATGATGGAGATGATGGAGAGTCAACACTACCAGCGCCGGATGATGGAGATACAGTTCCAACATACTATGGGTTATCCGTTTGACCCATCTCAGTTTCCCTTCGTCCCGTATCCACCACCACCATCAACGGATCAGGACTAGAGCTTGCATGGATTTTCTTTTCTTTATTTATTACGCAACTCAGCATGTCCGATGAGTTCTCCTGTTTCTAGAATTATTTTGACCCATTGGGACAATGTGTCCCAAGTATGCGGTATTTATATGTATTCTTCGACACTATGTATGCTTGTATGACTCGACTTATTATTTATGAACTTTCTTTATGCTCTATGTGCTTATCTGAGATTACATGCATGCATACAGGTTATTTGATTGAGAAAAACGTCAAAAACTGGTTAAGAAAAAAAATTTCTATGACCTCGACCGGGATGATTATGGCCAAACGAGGTCAAGTGCCTCGGTTGACTATGAACACCTCGACCGAGGCGGTTTAACTGAGAGAGTTTTTGAAACGATTTTTGTGCTTCTTTTCTGGATATGACCTCAATGATGATTTTGTTTGCAGATTGGTTTTGAAATCTTTATATGTTTGAAAGGTTTTATGATATGTTTAAGTTGAGAAATGCTTTGTTTGAAGTTTTGGCATGTTTAATACTTTGTTTTTATCGAAATTATAACGAATTTGAAGGTTGACACCACATGATGAGTTCTCTCACTTTCTTCCTGGGATGATTAAGGCAATTCACTCTCTTCTCTTCTTCTTCTTGATCATGTTTTAGCCCTTCATATACATATTTGCCTTCCTTTACATATCCGGAAATTTGGAAGCAAGCAAAGAAAAGCAAGTGAAAGAAAAGTTGAGATGTTGGCTGGAAGTTTAGAAAGAAACAAATAGGTTTGGGGAAGTCAGTCATGATGATGAGTAACTTGGCACCATTCACAAAGCTGGGTGTTTGTGTCTTGCCAAAGTCGGATTGAGCGATAATCCTAACGGGTCATGGTATGTGCATCAAGGGTTTGAGGCATCTCGAGAAATTGATGATTGCTGATCTACTAGGCTTCGGTTATTGTGCACCTCTGTCCATGCATAACAAAAAGTAAAAAAGTAAAATAAGCAAAGCTTATTGGTGGAAGATGTTGAAGTTCAAAGCAAGTGAAGTGAAGATCCTTTTCCCGGATTCTAGCACCACATTCCCTATAAACAACCCACCCTAACACGTTTCTTGACCTCCTTTTGAAAAGCCCTTGAGACCTCGAGCTTGTTTATTGACATGATGGTTTAAACTGGATTATACATTATTAATTTCGATAATTATGATTTATTATGCATTCTATGATTTTGTGCAAAGATGAACAACTTTCTTATATTTATAAAAAGTTTTGATCATATCTTGATTTTAATTGCTATGAAGCATTCTCTTAGAGTGATCTATGAGTGGAGCACACAACCAAAAATGTTTTGAAATACTTTTCATTGATCATTATGACTTATAATCCATTCTATCTTGTACTTAAGATTTGAAACTTGCTTGGGGACAAGCAAGGGACAAGCAAGGGGTATTTTGATAGCATGTATTATAGTATATATTTTGGGACTAGTTTAGATGTTTTATCTTCAGTAATCTGCATGTTTGGATGTATATTATGTGATTATATTGTCGTTTAATCTACCTTTATGAGAATCGAGGTCGACACCAAGTTTCGTTGTAATCGTAGCTAAAATGGTACATTTTGATCGAAATGGGGCTAAGGAGCAAATGAGTCATAGGAGCTACATTCTAGAGCTTAAAAAAGAACTTAAGAAGCAAGGAATTAATCAAGAAGATTTACTTTGGACCAGATTTGATATATTTCAGATTCAGTTGAGATCCACCTCGGTCAGCTACAGTATCACCTCGACCGAGGTGATCTTGAGGAGCGTCCCGACTGAGGCGAACACCCTGGCGCGGCGAGATCATATCTTTTGGTTGAGATCTTTTATTTTTGGAAGGAAGATATCTTATATTTTTGGGTTGGATTTCTGGAAGGAAGATCATATATTTGGGACATTTATTTTAGAGATATAATATATTTTTATAGGAAATTATCTTTTTAAGATATTATTATCTTTGGAAGATAATTCTCCTATATAAAGGGTTGAATTTTCAACAATTCAACCATCTTTTTTATCGTTGAAGAAGCTGCAGTTAGGGATATTTTCTGGAAGTTGGAAGGAAACTTTGAAGATTGAAGGAAGGAAGATTGATAGCTTTGAGATAGCTTTTGAAGGAGTTTGTAAGATTCTCTTAGATTCCTTTTGGTTTATTGTCTTGTGTGATTTGTGATTTAAGGAATGTTGATTTGTGATTATTTGATTAAGTTATTGAAGCCTTTTTCTTAAGGTTTTTGTGTTCAAATGTTCATTCCCTTCTCATAAATTTGATTATCGTTATCATGGTTATGAGTGGCTAAATTTCTTGTGCGATTCTAGGGTGATTGGCTGAAAGTTGGGGGAAAGACGATGATAGAATGATCTTAATCCCAGTAGGACCCTGAAAGTTCGAGTCTTTAACATTAACCCTAGAGTACCTCGCTCAGTCGATGAACATCTCAGCCGGGGTGGAACTTGACTGACCGAGGTGACCCTTTCTGATCCGAAACCGAGAGTTAAGTGTTCTAAGTTTGCCAAATCCTATTCTTATTACACATTTCCTGGTTCAATGCAAGCCTAGGATGATACTTACCCGGTGATTCCTTAGTTTGTTTACCTAAGATCATAAGTGTAGGTAATAAAGGTCTATCCTTTATTGGGGTTTGAGTGTGCTTTCATTCCATCTTTGTGAGTTAGCCTGAGACTTACCCGGTAAAGGTTAATTCTATTCCCTTAGGTGGTGTGTTGGTTTGAGATTATAGTTCCTATCCTTAGTACCTTGAGACTTACCCGGTAATAGGAACTTTGGTTTTGGGATAGTGAGTAGTGAGACTTACCCTGTAATCTAATCCCACTTTAGAAACACCTTCCCTTTGCAAAACCTCAGCTTTGTCCACGTTATCTTTAGAGATCTTGAGTTGGAATCACAACTAGATGCTTTAATCACTAGAATCCGCTTTTCCCTTATTTCTCCTTATTATTATGTTTGATTACATTAATTGATTTTGTGGTTATTTGCAATATTTGACAACCTATTCTTGCTTAGTTTCACCTCAGTCCCTGAGATCGACACCCCAAAATTCTTGCTTTTACTATAATTGATTCATGCACTCCGGGTTCGCATCCTTGTTTTAAGCATATTTCTTGGAATATAAATTTAAAGCTTGCACACATCATTTGGTGCGAACATCTCTTCACACACTTAAATAGAGGTTAAAAAGGTTAAGCACGGTTAGGATTTAGTCAAGGATTAACTTTGGTTAATGAATAAATCAATTAAGGATCGCCAAAGAAATAAATCGACATGTTCATAGATAAATCGGACGATTTTCTAAAGAACATGGCGATTTTCCGGTTGTCGCAAAGTCTAAATCTCAACTCTCAAAGTCCAAATGGTTAAATGAGTTCAGTCTATCATCATCTAAGCCTCAATCATCAACTATTCTCCCCAGAATCACAAGGTTTTTAGCCAACAATTTTCAAAATCAAATCAAAATTAAGATTGAATGAATAAAATCAAATAAACCCGAACTTTGATTAAAAACCTAATAATCTCCGAATCTGTAATCAAATTTCAAATCCAATCAAAATATCTCTTAAAACAATCAATATTATGTTCACAAACCACAAGAATTGGAATGGGAAACAAAAGATCTCACAATAATGGTATAGATCGACTTCTTGGCACTTCCCTTCAATTTCCTCTCCAAGAATCTTCAATCTCTCCAAATTGTGTAAATATTTCCCGTTGCGAGGTCCCGATTTTCATTCCTAGGGTTCCAATGTATAGTTCCTTGCTAATGGGCCGCTTGACAAAACACGTCTCAAGCCCACAAGTGATGGGCTTTGGGTCGTGATATTTCTTTGGCCGAAAGTTATGATAAAGCGTGCTGTCAAAACAATGAAGGAAACCATTCAATTTTTAGGTATAAAAATCGACTGATTTTTCTAGATAATGGCACGATTTTCTTCAACAGAGAATGCTCGTCTCTTGGCTCGTTTCCTTCCCCCTTTTTGTGACTCTTTTATACAACTACTTTACTCTTTGTGACTCCTCTAAGAGTCCTTAAACTTCCTTAATAGCCTTAGATTCTCCTTGCCCCACTTTTGCTTCCAAATCCACCGGATTTACCTATAATTCAACCAAAACTCGTGTAGACCTCTATTTTCGAAATATAAATGAAATAAGTCTAAAAAGTACACAAATTCTCTCTAAATGCAAGGTAAATTGAGGTAAACCTCTACAATATGCATGATTATAATGGTATATAGTTCATGTCATCAAAATACCCCATACTTGCCCCTTGCTTGTCCCAAGCAAGATTCAAACCTAGAATACAAGATGTCATGGATTATATATATGAAAAACTCAAAAACCTTTTTTTTTGGAAGTGCTTCTTCTTATTGGATCACCCTCAAAGTGATGTTTAAAGACATAGGAAGACAAAGCATGTATCAATAATACTCACAATATGAACTAACTATCTTTTCCTTCTCAAAGACAAAAATAAAGGACATGATGAAGATGTAAAGACAATCAAAGTCAAACAAATCTAAACCATGAAGTCTTAAACATGTGCATAAAAGTCTCATGGTCTTCCAATCAAAGAAGAAGGTCTAAGAAATGTGTCAAGGGTGGGAAATATTTTAGAGAAATATGATGCTAATCCGGGAAAGAGGAACAACACAATACTTTCAAGAACTAAACTTCACCACACATGCTTCGCATGTAAAATTTTCGTTTTCTTTGTACTTTACGTTTTGAGAGTATGAACAGCGGTGCACAATAACCGAAGCCTAGGACATCGGCGTTTCTCAATTTCCGAGATGCCTCAAACCCTTAATGCACATACCATATCCCGTTAGGCCTTGTTGTTCAATCGGACTTTGACAAGACACAAACACCTGGCTATGTGAATGATGCCGAGTTACTCATCCTCATGTTCAACGTCCCCAAACCTATAATTTGCTAAACTCTCACTTAACACATTCATATTGGCCCTCCCACATCAAGCATGCCTTTTACAATTACTTATCCTAATTCCCGGATGGTCAAAAGGAGGTCAAAAATATCATTGAGGAGCTAGCATGAACAAGATATGAACTATAAAAGAAGTGAATTGCCTTGGTCATTCCTATATGATGCAAAAGAACTTATAATATAGCTTCGATCATTATTTCATTATCTTATCAAGACATCAAGATGATATGAACTATTCATGCATTCAAGTAAGAAAAGAAAGCTCATTCGTGCTATAATTAATATCTCAACATAACTATGTCATCTTTTTGCCTTTTCCACATCACAATTCTCATCATAGAGGCCATTTCCATCATAAGAAGCACAAATTTTTTTGAAGAACTAATAAATTTCGAATGAAAACATGCAAATGTGAATGTCATAGTGGAAAGCAAGTGGTGCAAGAGTTATTACAAACCAATTAATCAAGTGTGACACAAAGTACATAAAGTGCGAAAAAAAAGTAAAAGAGATTGTAAGTACCCCTACCCCATACTTAACCTTCACATTGTCCCCAATGTGAAAAATCAAGCATAAGATGGAGAAAAATACTTACAATGTAAAATGGAGTGGAAACTCAGTCCTTAGTCGGTGGTGGTGGTGGATATGGATATCTCGGTGCGCTGGGATCATAGAAGTGGCCAAACTAATGATAGTACATGTCCCTCATCTGGCCATCGTATGAGGAGTGTCTAGCATCCGTCTCCCGGCAGTACACCGTGAATTGAGTGTTCACGATGTTGTAGTCGGTGTGGAGGGCCTGATAATCTGAGCGAAGACCTTGGTAGTCGGTACGTAGACCCTGGAAGCTAGAAACCAAGTCTCCAAAGTGTCGGGGGAGTCCATGCATGCGCCCACGTCCTCGACCGTGGCTAGGAGTATCTGCATAAGAATGACGGGGTGGCTGCATCTCATCCTCCGTCTCCTTAGTACCTCGACTAGTCCGGCTAGGTCCAGCACCATGAGTATCGGTATCCATGACATCCGTAGCATGTCCGCTATAGGTATCGCTCTCAAACTCCATCATGTTCCCTTGGTACGCTCCATCCTCATGGTCCTCCTCATCCTCTGTGTCACCTACATCATCATAATAACTAGAAGGAGGAGCTACCTCCTCAAGCATAAGTACAAATGTCTCCTTCCAGTTCCTCTTATTCCGAATAGTGTATTCGGACTTCCATACTATCTCAGACGGCTTTTTTGATGGATCTTTTGCCCACGGTATGGGCACAAGCAGAGTTCCTCTACCTCAAGGAATCAAAACCTGTCTTGCTACCAATCTCTGTGAACCTAGAGGCTAGGCACTCTCAGCTAAGGTGCAATCCGAAAAGTCTAGCTCTAATGCCTTTGCCACGTGAGTGACAAGGCCTCTAGCACATAGATCACCTTTTGCCTTGTTGGCTATCTTCCCAAGATAGTCAGCAAGCATGGAGGTGATGTCGGGGATGGTACTACTAGTCATACAATATAGTAAGAAGAGGTCATCGGCCTTGAGCTTCTGTGGAGTCTCCGTCTGTGCAAATAAACTCTCACTAAGGATTCTATGAACTACCTTAAAGGAAAGGTTGTACATACTTGTCTCTTTGGAGTTCCTGGGTCTCCACTTATCTCCTCTATACACTCCAACTGAAATGTTTTCCCAAAAAGCACTAGCACTCGCCCCTCTTGCGAATGTGACTGCAGAAGAATAGGGAAATCTAAACAAGTCTCCAAAATCATCAATGGACATATCATGGTTTTGGTTCATGAGACGGAAAGTGACCGTCCTCTCTCTAGGATCATGCTCAAATGTACTCAACAACTCTAGAGTGATCTCGGTGTAGGCATCCTTCCTAATCAAAGCAAACTGACTCAATCCCACTCTATCTAGCATCATATCCACATCCTCTCGAACAAACAAAGCGTCTAAGTCATCTAGGACAATGTATCAAGGAGGGGTAAAGAGATGGTCTAAGAGACGTTCGTATCTCTTTTTATGTTTAGAAAGGGGAGGAGGAAGTTTTGGTTTAGCTTGGGAGGGTGGTGGTGGTGGAAAGAGGTGCTTTGGAAGAAGATCCCTTCTTCTTCCCCGCATTCCTAGTGATTCTCTTCAAAGTCTCCATTTTGCTAAAGAAAATCACCTTGTTCTTCCTAAAAATCGGATTTCTAGAAGGAAGATCAGATATTTTAGGGATTTATTTATGAGAGATAGATATATTTTATTAGGAAAATATCTTTTCAAGATAATTTATCTTTGGAGGGTAATTTTCCTATATAAAGGGCTGGATTTCCCACAAATTCAACAACTCGCTACCATCATAACAGCTAGGGATTGAAGAAGCTGCAGTTAGGAGGAATTTTTGGAAGGTTGAAGGAAGATTGAAGGAAGGAAGATTGAAGGAAGGAAGTAGATAGCTTTTATAGGTTTTGTGAAGGGTTTTGTAAGATTCTCTTAGATTCCCTTCTTGTTGATTGTCTTGTTGGATTTGTGATCCAAGGAACGCTTATTTGTTTGATATTTGATTCAGTTATTGAAGCCTTGTTCTTAAGGTTTTTATGTTCAAATATTCATTCTCTTTTCATATATTTGATTATTGCTTTCATGATGATGAGTGGATAATTTCTTTGTGTGATTCTAGGGTGATTGGCTGAAGGTTGTGGGAAAAATAATGATATTTTTGGTGATGTGCTCTATGTGGTTTTCTCTTTTGAACTTCAACATCTTCCACTCATAGATCACTCTAAGAGAATATTTTTGGTGATGTGCTCCACTCATAGATCACTCTAAGAGGTTGTTGAGGCTTCACTACCACCTAGAAAAGGCAAGCCTAAACTAAGTTAAAGCAAATCTTTAACTTTAGATTAAAGTAAAAGCAGGTTCGTAAACTTAAAGGAAATCACGGTTAGTTCTTGAGGTTCCACGGCCGTGGACTTCAAGAACAGGCCGTAATTTAAGGTTGTCGACGATTCTCTCTAACTCTCAGGGTCCAATCTGTTTACGATCGATCTATCATTATCTAAGCCACAACTATCAACCCTTCACCTTAGAATTGTTAAGGGTTTTTAGCCAACAATCATCATTACGATATCAAATTCAAGGTTTAAAAGATTGAAAGATGAAAACTTCCGAAAACTTCCAATAAACTTCAAACCAATCTCAATGTCACAATCAAGAACAACTATCGTCGCTAGATTCGGAATAGAACAAACAAACACAATATTAGATAAGAAGGAAGAACGGGATGTCAACCCGTCTTCTAAATCAAACCTAAACAAGAAGAGAAATCTTCTTGCAATTAACTTTCCGAATCTTCGATCTTCCGTCAATCCGGAAATCTCTATCACAATCTCCACCAAGTGCGAGATTAGGGCAACTCCAAATATGAGCGCAAAGTACGTCCTTTGCAAAATCGCAAGGATCTCTAAGTCGCGGCGTGGCCGAAAAGTGCGTCTAAGCAATGTGTAAGCGTAAGGGTTTGAGGCATCTCGAAAACCACATTCATGTGCCCATGGGGTACGTTTGCTTATAGGGGTACGTTTGCTTATAGGAGAATGCCGTTCGGGCTTTGCAACGCCCCAGCCACCTTTCAACGGTGCATGATGGCCATCTTCTCCGAGTACATAGAGGAATATATGGAGGTCTTCATGGATGACTTCTCCGTATACGGTTCCTCTTTTCACAATTGTCTTTCTAAGCTTGCTCTTGTTTTACAAAGGTGTGAAGACACTAACCTAGTTCTTAATTGGGAGAAGTGTCAATTTATGGTTAAGGAAGGAATTGTATTAGGACACCTAATCTCTAGTAAAGGCATAGAGGTGGATAAGGCAAAAATAGAGACTATAGAGAAGCTTCCTCCCCCAACTTCGGTGAAAGGGATAAGAAGTTTCCTAGGACATGCTGGATTTTATAGACGTTTCATTTTAAACTTTTCTAAGATATCAAAACCTCTCACTAATCTATTGATGAAGGATGCGGTTTTTGAGTTTTCGCAGGAATGTTTGGATGCGTTTAACACCATTCGGCAAGCTCTAATTTCAGCACCTATTATCCAACCTCCGGATTGGACTCTTCCCTTTGAGGTTATGTGCGATGCTAGTGACGTAGCTATTGGAGCTGTTCTTGGACAACGAAAAGAAGGACGAACCCATGCCATATACTATGCTAGCAAGACGCTAGATGAAGCGCAGCTCAACTACGCCACTACCGAAAAAGAGTTTTTAGCCATTGTCTATGCTATTGACAAGTTTCGCTCTTATCTTGTAGGTGCAAAGGTGATTGTCTACACGGATCATGCTGCGATTTGGTACCTCCTTGCGAAGAAAGACGCGAAGCCAAGGCTAATTAGATGGATTCTTCTCCTACAAGAATTCGATCTAGAGATCCGCGACAAGAAAGGTTCAGAAAATTCTGTTGCGGATCACTTGAGTCGCCTAACACATCTAGAGGACGACCATTTACCCATCGACGACTCCTTCCCGGACGAACATCTACACATTATTGAGGAGTGCATCGATGTGATCTCCAAAGGTAACGAACCATGGTTTGCTGATTTTGTTAACTATTTGGTTTGTCAGGAGATACCACCCGGATTATCCTACGCACAAAGGAAGAAGTTCTTTAATGATGTCCGGGAATACTTTTGGAACAAGCCTCTCCTCTTTAAGAGAGGTCCGGATGGCATCATTCGGCGATGTGTGCCGGAAGATGAGATGCAAAGTGTCATCCGCCATTGTCATTCACTACCTTGTGGAGGACACGCTAGTTCGAACAAGACTAGCGCAAAGGTATTGCAATCCGGATTCTTTTGGCCTACTTTATTTAGAGATGTGCAATCCTTTGTTTCTTGCTACAATGCTTGTCAAGGAACAGGCAATATCTCTAGGAGGAATGAGATGCCCCTCAACAACATCCAAGAGGTGGAGATTTTCGATGTTTGGGGAGTAGATTTTATGGGACCATTCCCATCCTCTTGTGGAAACCAATACATACTATTGGCGGTAGACTACGTTTCTAGATGGGTGGAAGCAATTGCCTCTCCCACCAATGATGCCATGGTGGTGGTTAAGTTCTTCAACAAGACCATTTTTCCTCGATTTGGGACGCCAAGGACTATCATTAGTGATGGAGGTTCTCACTTCATTGCCCGTCGCTTTGAAGCTCTTCTAGCTAAGTATGGGGTTACTCACAAGATCGCTACCCCTTATCATCCACAAACAAGTGGACAAGTTGAGATCTCAAATAGGGAGATCAAAGGAATCTTAGAGAAGACGGTTTCAAGGACTAGGAAGGATTGGTCTTTGAAGCTTGACGATGCATTGTGGGCATACCGGACTGCATACAAGACTCCCATAGGAACCACACCATACAACCTTGTGTATGGGAAGTCTTGTCACTTGTCGGTAGAGTTGGAGCACAAAGCATTTTGGGCTATCAAGTGGTTGAATTTCAGCATGAAGGAAGCGAGAGAGAAGCGTCTCCTAGACCTTAATGAGCTGGACGAACTCCGCTTGAATGCTTATGAAAACGCTAAGATCTATAAGGAGAGAGCAAAGCGTTGGCATGATAAGCATATCAGTCCAAAGGACTTCAAAGAAGGAGATCAAGTTCTCCTCTTCAATTCAAGGTTTCGCCTCTTTCCAGGTAAGCTTAAGTCTCGTTGGACCGGACCTTTTCTAATTAAGCGTATTTTTCCCCATGGTGCAGTTGAAGTATGGGGTGAAGCGGGCGGAAGCTTTAAGGTGAACGGCCAACGACTCAAGAAGTATACGCCGGAACTCCAAACTGAAGAGTTCGCGCCTACCGCACTCGAATAAGTGCGAGATTGGTCTAGCTACGGACCTTAAACAAAGCGCTTCTTGGGAGGCAACCCAAGGTATTGCATTTTTGTTTTTGTTTTCGATTCATAGTTTAGCTTAGTATAGACGTTTTTGCTTTGTTTTGCCTCGATTCCTTCCGGTATGTTCGTGTTTTTGGATGTAGGAATGATGGAAAAGGAGAAGGAAGGGATAATGTTGAAGAAAAGTGACGAAAATTGAACTTTGGAGCATTACAGAGAGTTCCACGGCCTAAACCACGGTCGTGACAGCTACAGTGACCGTAATTTCCAAAAGCCTTTGAAAAATCACCAAAACCACGGTTCCGTACAATTCCACGGCCGTTGAAACCCCCGACAGACCGTGATTTTCAAAATTTTTCCTGTGACTATATAAACCACGTTCTTCACAAAAATCACTCCACAAAACCCTCTTCCACGACCCTAAAACGCCGAATCCACGACCCTCTCCAAATTTCTCGTTTCTTAATCGTTTTCAACGATTCTTCTTCCTAAATTGAAGCACATTCGACCACCAACAAGATCCAAGCGACAAATCGAGCGGCAATTCACCAAGGGACGCGCAATTCGGATTTTAAAATCCGAAACCTAGGTTTTTCCACTCTTCTTGATCTTTGTCGATTTGGTTCGGTTTTGTTAGAAATTTTAGGAAGAACTGATTGAAATTGGAAGGAATTAGATTAGGGCTGCCTAATTGTTGAAATTGAGAGTTGTTTGCTGAGATTTGCGAAAGAAACAGACAAACCACGGTTTCTGGAAGAACCACGGCCGTGGAAAGGCTAGAACAGACCGTGATTCTTGACAGTGATGGATTTTGTAAGGAGAGTTTCGGGGAGAATTAAGGAGAAAAAGAATGATCAGAACAAGAAGAGGAAGGGTAATCCCTCTTCTTCTTCATCCTCTAGAGAACCACCACCCTCTTCCCCTTCACCTCCATCTTCACCTTCATCACCCTCACCGCCTATTCCTAGAGTCCCGACCATTCATGAGGATCACCTTGCTGCATTTGAGAGGATCGACGAGAGGGCTGTGATTGGTCCTAGGTATCTATTGTTAGAGGAGCTAACTCCTCTTAACATCGTAGATGACCTTACTTGGCTCTTGGATAGAGCCGGACTAGTTGTCTTCTCGGCTATCCGAGAAGACGCGTATGAGGAGATTACGAGGGAGGTTGTGACTTCTTTCGAGCATAGCCATGTGGATAGGACCGTTTCTTTCCGTCTTATGGAAAGAAACTATGACTTTACCATCCGTAAGTTCGGGACTTTCTTCAGGTTTCATGAGACCTTTAACGGTCGCTTTCCTAGTGGCGTTTACGCCAAGGACTTTTGGGAGGAGGTAGCTATGATCTACGCCAGCGAGGACCGCTGGCAACCTTCTGACACCAAGTCCAAGTTGATGTATCACTTAGCCTTGAAGATTGCTCACCGTGTTCTTTCGGAGTGTCTCTTTCCTAGGACGGAGACGCCCCAAAAGATCAAGACGGATTAGCTCTTTCTGATATACTCCATGCTGTATGGGCGCCGAGCTGACTGTGCCACCCTCTTAGCTGCTACTATGAGCAAGCTCAAGAACAAGAGGAAGGGCAACATTGGATACGGTGGGATAGTTACCCACCTTGCTAGGAGTTTGGGTGTTGATTTCTCTGCCTGTACCCGCATACCAGCCGTACCTTTAGGACTTCACGCTTTCATGACTAGGGGTCTCATCTTCCCCACACATAGAGGTCCGCCTTATGTGGCCATGCCTTGGGAGAGCAAGACCGGTAGGGGTATTGAGTGGCTGCAGGAGTACTCCATTATGGCTGGACGCCAAATTGGAAGGAGACGTTCGATGCTATGCATGCGAACAGGATTGCAGCTCCTCCGTATGTTCCACCACCGCCCGTTGTTGAGGAGGAGGAGATGAGGGATCAGTTTGAGAGTGGAGGAGGAGCCGAGCAGGAGTTTGGCACATTTCCGGATCAGCCGGATGCGGCCCCCGATGTGCCTAGACGTTCTCCACGTCCCGCCAGAGCTTCAGGCTCATCTTCTCGCCGCGCCAGCGTGAGTGAGAGACCTACTTGGGCTGAGACACCTCCTGCATGGTATGGAGCTCCACCTCCATGGGCTACAGAGACACCATCTGCACCAGCACCCTCCGACGCTCCAGCATGGTACAGCCAGGCTCCGGGATAGTACGAGCAGATGCCGGATTGGGCTACTGGTCTTTCGGAGAGAGTAGGAGCATTGGAGATACGAGCCGATGCTAGAGATGGACGCTTGGACGACCTCGATCACATGATGAGAGACGTCTACCGCCAGCAGTTTGGGCGGTTTTATGATCCTAGCTTCTCTCCATTCCCGCCTCCACCAGCGCAGCAATGATTGATTGCATGACAGTTTCGCTTTAGCCGCTCCACCGCCATTTTGTGAGTTTCTTTTTCTTTTCTTTCTTTTCTTTCTTTCTTTTGAACATTAGGGACAATGTTCGTCCCAAGTATGGGGTGGGGTGTGACTAAAAGTTTGTAATAACTCTTACTCACTATGTTTGCTTCTATCGAGACTATCATTGCATGTTCATTATATTGTTGCATGTTTCGTTATTGCACTGCATGAAAAAGAACTTGAAAAACCCATAAAAATTGAAAAATTTTGAAAAATTTTGTGCTTCTAAGGAATTGAGATGATTTCTATGATAATCACTACTTGTGAATTGAGTTTGATGACAATTGCATGCTTAAACGAATAGTGAATTGAAAAGAATTTGAATGAGTTGATTATTCCTCTTTTGCAAGTTTCATAATGTGATAAATGTTACCTAAATCATGTTGAGGAATTGAAGTTGAAATCACACTATAAGTTCTCATGCTTCTTGTTGAGATGATTAAGGCAATTCGATTTTTCTTTCTTCTTTCTTTGATCATTTAGCTCCTCATTGAAATATTGACTTCCTTTACAATCAAAAGAATAGAAAGAAATTGTAGGTTTGGGGAAGTCAATCATGATGATGAGTAACTCGGCACCATTCACATAGCCGGGTGTTTGTGTCTTGCCAAAGTCGGATTGAGCGATATTCCTAGCGGATTATGGTATGTGCGCTAAGGGTTTGAGGCATCTCATAAAAATTGAGAAACGCCAATCTCCTAGGCTTCGGTTTTTGTGCACCTCTGTCCATAACTCCAAAAGTAAAGTCGAAAAATGAAAGGAAGAGAGCGAAGATCTAAGTTGAAGTGTTGCGGAAACCGCAAAAGAAGAAGGAGTAGTTGTCCACTTTCCCGGATTCATGCACCACACTCCTTAAAGTTCCTTCCCTTTCCACATTCTAGACCTTTCTCTTTGAAAGTCCTTAAGATCAAAAGAATGTTATATGGCTTGGTGATCTAAATTGAAGTTTCTTATGATTGATTTTGATAATGTTTAAAGGTTATGATGCTTGTATGGAAGTTTGATTGATTCATGAGTTTTCTTTACTTTTTATTTTTTGATTAAGTATATGAAAGTCTTATAAACGATTGAAGCAAGATTTGAGAATGATCCATTGTTTAGAAGGCACATTCCTCCAAAAGAAGTATTGCTTTGAGAAGGTACACATATTTCATCCTAACTCTTGTTTTAAAGCTTTTGAAGACCTTGCTTAGGGACAAGCAAGAGTTAAGTATGGGGTTATTTGTTAGCATGAAATATTGTGATATTTTAGGCACGTTTTCTAAGTGTATTTGATTCATATTGATAGTCATTGATTGAGCATTGTTGCATTTGTGAGCTAGTTTGCCTATATTGTCGATATGGATGTCTACACAAGCTTTATGTTGATTATAGGTGATTGAGAGCCATTTCCGAACGGAATTTAGCAAGGATGAGTTGATTGAGTATGTCCATGGATTGAGGGCATTCTTAAGAGCAAAAGGAGTGTCAACTTATGGAATGCACGAGGCTAAGGAAGAATCACGTTCTTGCCCTAAACCATGCTCTAGAATACGGCCGTACTACTTTCCACGTTCAGTTCCACGGCCGTGGAACCCTAGCAAGTGAAGCGTGATTCATTCCAGCAACTTCTACGGTCGTGGAATCATGTGTTCAAACCGTGTCCAATTCCACGCTCTAAATTACGGTCGTGGAACCTTCCACGACCGTGATCTTGGCGATTTCTTTCGCCACATTTTAAGCCACGATCTTTTAAAAGATTGGGCCGGGCCGCTATTTCATCATACACTATAAAAGGACGGACGAAAAGAGATTCCGACACCTTCGCTTAGACCTCGCTTTAGGCTTACGCTTACACATTGCTTAGACGCACTTTTCGGCCACGCCGCGACTTAGAGATCCTTGCGATTTTGCAAAGGACGTACTTTGCGCTCATCTTTGGAGTTGCCCTAATCTCGCACTTGGTGGAGATTGTGATAGAGATTTCCGGATTGACGGAAGATCGAAGATTCGGAAAGTTAATTGCAAGAAGATTTCTCTTCTTGTTTAGGTTTGATTTAGAAGACGGGTTGACATCCCGTTCTTCCTTCTTATCTAATATTGTGTTTGTTTGTTCTATTCCGAATCTAGCGACGATATTTGTTGTTGATTGTGACATTGAGATTGGTTTGAAGTTTATTGGAAGTTTTCGGAAGTTTTCATCTTTCAATCTTTTAAACCTTGAATTTGATATCGTAATGATGATTGTTGGCTAAAAACCCTTAACAATTCTAAGGTGAAGGGTTGATAGTTGTGGCTTAGATAATGATAGATCGATCGTAAACAGATTGGACCCTGAGAGTTAGAGAGAATCGTCGACAACCTTAAATTACGGCCTGTTCTTGAAGTCCACGGCCGTGGAACCTCAAGAACTAACCGTGATTTCCTTTAAGTTTACGAACCTGCTTTTACTTTAATCCAAAGTTAAAGATTTGCTTTAACTTAGTTTAGGCTTGCCTTTTCTAGGTGGTAGTGAAGCCTCAACAACCTCTACCTCGATTGTGAGTGTCACAACCGTAATCGGCTAAGTTAGTCTTGATCCTTGGATTACAAGTTTGGGTATTTGACATTAATTCTTGCCTTTAGAATCTTTCTATATTGAAGCCTCAACAACGTGTATCGAGAGTTTCTTGTAGGTGAGTCATATAAGGTTTTTGGAACTTCACCGTACGATTGCCTTACATTAGTATACCTTTGCATATCTCGACTCTGTCCTTATACCATTAGTATATCTTGAATCGATTGCCACAGCTGGATTCCCGGATCTTTAGGATTGTTGTTTTCCCAATAATTCGAAAAGCTCTTACATTTACTCGCTTGATAACCTACAATCGAATTTGTTCCCCCCAAATCCCTGTGTTCGATACTCTGGAATTCTTGCTTAACTATATCGATCTGTACACTGCGGGTTCGCTTGCTTGATTCTAGTTTTATAAATTTAAAGCTTATTTGCACGCACGCTAAGTGGCGAACATCTGCTCCCAGGGCATCGCCACATACGGCGTAGTAAGTCCACGAGGAACCAAGATCCTCCTCGTAATCATCTCCTGCAGCCCATGCGGCTTGGCAGCCGCCACCATAGTACAAGCACTCAAGTCTAAGTCCATGTAACTCACAATGTGAGTCACTATACCTCCGCACCAGATATCTCCCTTTGCCTTCGCCTTTATCTTGTGCAGATCCTCAGCCAGCATCACTCAAAAATCCGGAACTCCTCCGGTCACCATACAGTACAGACTCAGCAGCTCCCCCTGTCTAATCTTCTGGGGCGTCTCAGTACGCGCCAGAAGTGTCTCGCTAAAGATCTGGTGAGCAAGTCTGAAGGCCAGGTGGAAGATAATACACTCCTTGGAATCTCTAGGTCTCCACCTGTAAGTGTGCTCAACTACATGAGCTATCTGGCCCCAGAACTCTCGAGCTACAACTCGAGAAGGAAAGTCAGAAACTGTGGGGGCCGGGAAGCAGAAAATGTCCCTCCAATGGTCCATCGGAACTAAGTAGTTCCGGTTCATCAACCGGTACTTGATGGCACGCTCAGTAGGCAAGTAGGTCACGGAGCTAACAAACTCCAAAGTCAGCTCGAGGTAGGCTGGAGCTCTAATCTCAGTAAACTGCTCCAACCTCACCATAGCTGTCATCCGCCTCAGATCATCATCCACGTAGAGGCAGTCGAATGCAGAAATATCTAAAAATCGTGGTGCAACCACTGGACGTGCAGCAATACGGTCATAATCGACCTGTTGACGCTCGTGGATCACCGGTATGGAGCGTCGTGAAGAAGAAGAAGTTGAAGGGGAGGATCTATCTCTCAAAACAAGCTGCGTGTCAGAACTCATCTTTCTCTCTCTCTGTCAGACCACCTCGGTTACCCTGACAACTCTCAAGAACACCTCGGCCGAGGCACAGGTCGACTGGACCGAGGCGATGTGTTGTTCGATCGAAACTCTCAGAAATCCAGTTCTTTTCCCCCAATATCACTACCAATGGTTCCTATGGGGTACTTAAGCTTTTTTCAGCACAATGCAGGGGCAACCAAAGCCCAAATCGATCGAAAACAGAAAAGAAGGGAGAGTTAGGGTTTTTTCCAAATTACCCTAGATTTGGTCGATTTGGAGTGTTTTTGTTGCAGATTGTTGCTTGCAAACCGATCTTCTACCCTTTCCTTGTAGTTTGGAAGCGAGAATCGTTGAAAACGGGCGAAAATCAGAGAATGAGGTGAGTTGGGTCGCCGCGGTCAAGAAGGTGAGAGAGGGAGGAGAGAGAAATCTCAACCCCCTTTTATATCCTTTTCTGGAACTGCTGTCACCTCGGTCGAGATGGTCTCAACTGGACCGAGGTAGTATGGACCGAGGTGGATCTTTAGTAACCCTATTCCCCTCGGTTGCTCAAGAATCATCTCGGTCGAGGTGTTGTGGTAGCAACCGAGATGTGTCTCAGTCAAACTCCGTCTTCTCAAATTCTCGAACTTCTATCCTTCCAGTCTTGCTCCTGGGTTCCATTCCTTCCTTAGATGTCACTTGTTGTTTGTCCAGGATGCCAAAAACAAAGCAAAGCAAAGCAAAAGCAAACTATCTAAAGCTATACTAGAAAAAAGGGAAAAAACAATACCTTAAGTTGCCTCCCAAGAAGCGCTTGATTTAAGGTTGCTCGCTGGACCGTACGGTATCCCTAAACATGCTGGAAAGTATCCTCACCCCATACTTCACCTCCATAATGGGGTGAGATAAGGAAGTCTATCAATCGTTCCAACAAGTGCAAGTGTTCATCGGGGAATGAATCATCTTTGGGTGGTTCGTCCTTCTCGCGTGAGGATGGAGGTAGCCGGCTGAGTTGATCCGCAACAGAATTTTCGGATCCCTTCTTATCGCGGATCTCTAGGTCAAACTCTTGAAGCAAGAGAATTCATCGAATAAGACGTGGCTTGGCATCCTTCTTAGCAAGCAAGTAACGAATGGCTGCATGGTCGGTGTAAACAATAACCTTCGCCCCTACTAAGTAAGAACGAAATTTCTCAAAAGCATATACAACCGCCAATAGCTCCTTTTCGGTGGTGGCGTAGTTACGTTGGGCTTCGTCTAGTGTCTTGCTAGCATAGTAAATGGCGGTGGTCCGACCATCCTTCTTTTGTCCAAGTACTGCCCCTACCGCCACATCACTCGCATCGCACCTGATCTCGAAGGGCAAGGTCCAATCTGGAGGTTGGTTAATGGGAACGGAGATTAACGCCTCCTTAATCCTGTAGAATGCATCGAGACACTCTTGCAAAAACTCAAAAACAACATCTTTATTCAAGAGTTTAGTTAGTGGTTTAGAGATCTTCGAGAAGTCCTTGATGAATCTCCTATAGAAACCTGCATGCCTGACAAAACTCCGCTCTCCCTTAACAGAACAAGGGGGAGGAAGTTTCTCAATAGTCTCGATCTTAGCTCGATCGACTTCAATACCTCTACTAGAAATGAGGTGTCCTATCACAATACCTTCATTAACCATAAAGTGACACTTCTCCCAATTCAAAACAAGATTAGTGTCTTCACATCTTTGTAGCACTAGAGAAAGGTTAGATAGGCAATCATCAAAAGAAGAACCATATACTGAAAAATCATCCATAAATACCTCCATGATCTCCTCTATATACTCGGAAAAGATAGCCATCATGCATCGCTGGAAGGTAGCGGGTGCATTACATAATCCAAATGGCATCATCCTATAAGCGAATGTCCCCCATGGACAAGTGAAAGTGGTCTTCTCTTGATCATCCGGATGGATAGGAATCTGGAAGAAGCCACTATAGCTATCCAAATAGCAAAAATGTGAATGCTGGGCCAACCGTTCAAGCATTTGATCGATGAAGGGAAGTGGAAAATAGTCCTTCCGAGTGGCCACGTTCAGCTTCCTGTAATCGATGCACACCCTCCAGCCCGTGACGGTCCTAGTTGGGATTAACTCGTTGTTCTTATTCGTCACAACGGTCATCCCTCCTTTCTTCGGAACTACATGCACTGGGCTCACCCACTTGTTGTCCGAGATAGGAAATATGATACCTGCATTCCAACAACTTAAAAATTTCTTTCTTCACAACCTCTTTCATGATCGGATTTAACCGTCTTTGAGGTTCCCGTGAAGTCTTATGATCATCCTCCATTAGTATCTATGCATGCAGAAAGAAGGCTTAATGCCAATAAGATCATCAATAGTATAACCCAAAGCCTTTTGATGCTTCCTCAGGACATGCATTAGTTTAGATAATTCAGATTCGGAGAGGGAAGCACTAACAATAACGGGATAAGTAGAATCCGGTCCAAGAAAAGCATACCTCAAGTGATTTGGGAGTTGTTTAAGCTCCACAACTGGGGGTGCTTTTTGAGGTCGATCTTTGCTTTCTCCTTCCAGTGGAGTAGATTGAAGAACTGGACTTTCAGAACTCTCAGTTTACATCTTCTCGCTTACGACCTCGGTCGAGGTCCAGAGAGGGTGACCGAGATGTTATTCAGTCAAGAACACCTCGCTTGGTCCACAAGGTGCCTCGGTCGAGGTACTGCAACTGGGACCGAAATTGGAGATTTTGTTCTCCTGGATTAATTTTTCAAATTTAGCTCCTGGATCTTCTTCCAGCGCCTTTAAGCTCCGTATATCTGCATCACAAGAAGCATCTATACCTTCCTCCATTAAGCTAAAGCTAATAACTTTTTCAAGTGGATCTTTAATAAGGATAGAGCTCACCAATTCTCTTGATTCTTCTTCATCATAGATGTTGAAGATATCATCTCCTAGATGCTCTCCCTTCATTGCCGCAAGCAATGCAAACTCCACTTCATCTCCTCCATTGTTGAATTTTAACTTGACGTTCTTACAATCCATATTGCAACCCGAAGTTGCTAGAAATGGTCTCCCGAGAATGATAGGAACGGGGTAATCTGCGGGAATATCATGCACAACAAAGTCTATAGGTAAATAGAAGTTACCTAACTTAACCGGAACGTCTTTCAAAATGCCCACGGGATGGGTAATGGAATGGTGCGCCATGTATAACCGTATCTTCACCAGCTTGGGCTCTCCAATTCCGATCCTAACACATAGCTCCAACGGGATGATGCTCACGCTGGCTCCTAGATCACATAATGCTTCACAAGTGACATCCCCAACTTGAATGGGAATGCAAAATGAGCCGGGATCCCGTAATTTAGGTGGCATCTTCTCCTTCACGATTTGAATAAGCTTTGAGGATTTATATGTCATCCTTACTTCACCAAAATCTTCCAATTTCCTCTTCCTTGACATAATCTCTTTTAAAAACTTCCCATATGCGGGCATCCCTAGAATAGCATCAAGGAAAGGGATGTTAATATGTAGTTTATTCATCAAGTCGAGGAACTTACCAGAGTGCTTGTCTAGATGTGCTCTGGCCCTTGACTGGGAGAATGGAAGTGGTGGTTTATATGCAGGAGGTGGGACATAAACTTCAGTTTTGTCCGACGCTCTCTGAGGCTCGACCTCGGTTGGCATCTCGGCCGAATTGTTCTCCGACTGTGCTTGGACCGAGCTGTTCTTCGTTTGTACCGGCATCGACCAAGGCACTGGATCTGCAGTCTTCAGTCCACTTCTCATCGTTATTGCCATGATCTATCCTTTAGGGTTGCTTTCCGTCCTTGCTGGAAGCTTCCCTGGATCTCTTGGCGCTTCATTCGCCTTGTTAAAGAATTGTTGCTCTCTAAGGCTTTTTGTGCCTTCGAAAATGAAGTCATGGATGTCTCCATAGAGTTGAGCTTGATCAAGATAGCCTCCAGCACTGCATCTTTCTTTTCCGGCTGGGATGAGCTTGATCCAGGCTCCTGGCTCTTTAATAGAGTAGAAGAAGAAGAAGAAGAGAGGAACTGATTAGAGGAGTTATTCAAATTGGAGTTAGAGTAAGGGTTACCCGAATTTTGATTGTTTGTCCTCCAATTGTTGTTGTTGGATCCTCTATTGTTATTGTAGTTGTTGTTCCGGGAACCGTTGTTGTTGTTTCGGTAACCATTGTTGTTCCTTGAGCCTTGATATCCTTCATCTTCTTTCTTGGTTTGAGCAACCAAAAGTTCCTTCAATTGCCTCACATCATTCTTCAAAGAGGTGAGTTGATCATTGTTTGATGGAGCTTCTTGAAAGTTAACTCTTTTAACTCCACCTTCAGCTCCTTGGTGGGAGTATTTATCCATGTGCAAAGCTTGTTTCTCTATGAACTCCCAAGCTTCGTCAATCGGCATGTCCATGAACGTGCCGGCGGATAGTAGTTGAAGATTGAACTGGGTGTTTCCGTCCAGTCCCTTGAAGTATATCTTCAACAATTATATCTTTGGAATTCCATGATGTGGGCAATCCAAAAGGATGTCTTTAAATCTCTCCCATGACTTGGAAAAACTCTCCTTGTCCTTCATGATGAATGCATTGATTTTCGCTCTCATTTCAGCGGTCTTTGAGGGGGGAAAGAATTTAGTTAAGAACTCCGTCGTCATCTCCTCCCAAGTGTTGATTTTTGCTGGAGAGAGATTGATACCAAGTAAGCGCCCTATCTTTCAAAGGGAAGTAGAAAATCCTTAGCTTGTAATTGTTGTTTCCAGCCTTGAAGGTCTCAAGGTCTCCATCAAGATCTCATAGTTTTGTAGATGTTGATGCGGAGACTCCCTCTCTAGCCCTCCAAACTGGCATTGGCGAATCATGGAAAGAACTTGCAGTCGAAGCTCATAATCATGGTCCGCTGGATCACCTAGGTTGACTCCTGGACGCCTCAGTTGCTGGTTGGGGTCCATCCTCTTCCCTAGGGTCTGTGGAATACCTGCAAAAAGAGCATCTCGGACTGGCATCCGAGGTGGAAGTATCTCGGCCGGGGCAGTTGGGGCTGGGTCCTGCCTCGGTCGAGGATCTGGAACTGGTCGAGGTAGATATTGGTCCCGTAAAGTCGCCATATCTTCTTCGATCGCTTCCGTTCTTGCGCGAGTTTCCTCCTTTTCCAGTCGTAATTCTTCTTTGCTGAGGTGTAGTTGTTACAATACCTCCTTCAATTCAGCCTCAAGATCGCGATTCTCTTGATTGGCCATCTTAGCTTCTTTCAAGCGTCTTTTGTATGTCTTTTCTGGTTCGGGATCGTAAGGAACGATTTCCTTCCCAACACGGGTTCTTCGCATAAACCTACAAGAAAGAACCTGCAAAAGTCACTCAAGTAGAGTGGTTAGGAGCAACAGGGGCAAGCGCCCCGAAAGACAACCGCAACCGGCTTGGTCTAGACCAAGTCCCCGACAACGGCGCCAAAAACTTGTTCGCTCCAAACGGTGTGTGCAAGCTTTAAATTTATAACCCTAGATGTATGCCTAAAACAAGGATGCGAACCTGCAGTGTACGGGTCAATCGTAGTAAAAGTAAGAATTCTGGGGTGTCGATCTCAAGGACTTAGGTGAAACGAAACCAATGTAGGTAGTCAATGCAACTAATAACCACAAAAGCAATGAAAGCAATCAAAGATGATAAAAAGTCAATTAAATGAATATGTAATTCTAGGGATTAAAGCATCTAGTTGTGGTTCCAACTCAAGATCTAACGATAAGCGGACAAAGCTGAGATTTTGCAAAGGGAAGGTGTTTCTAAAGTGGAATAGATCACCGGGTAAGTCTCACTACTCACTAATCCCAAACCAAAAGAACCTATTACCGGGTAAGTCTCAAGGTACTAAGGAAAGGAATTATAATCTCAAACAAACACACCAACTAAGGGAATAGAATCAACCTTTACCGGGTAAGTCTCAGGCTAACTCACAAAGATGGAATGAAAGCACACTCAAACCCCAATAAAGGACAAACCTTTATTACCTACACTTATGATCTTGGGTAAACAAACAAAGGAATTACCGGGTAAGTCTCATCCTAGGCTTGCATTGAACCAGGAAAGGTGTAATAAGAATAGGATTTGGCAAACTCTAACACTTAACTCTCAGTTTCGGATCAGATAAAGTCACCTCGGTCAGACAAATTCCACTCCGGCCGAGATGTTCATCGACTGTACGAGATGTTCTAGGGTTAAGGATGAAGACTCAAGCTTTCAGGGTCCTACTGGAATTTAAGATTATTCTATCATTGTTTTTCCCACAACCTTCAGCCAATCACCCTAGAATCACACAAAGAAATTAGCCACTCTTCATCATGAAAGCAATAATCAAATATATGCAAAGAGAATGAATATTTGAATGCAAAAACCTTAAGAACAAGGCTTCAATAACTGAATCAAATATCAAACAAATAAGTGTTCCTTGGATCACAAATTCAACAAGACAATCAACAAGAAGGGAATCTAAGAGAATCTTACAAAACCCTTCACAAAAGCTATAAAAGCTATCAACTTCCTTCCTTCAATCTTCCTTCAACCTTCCAAAAATTCCTCCTAACTGCAGCTTCTTCAATCCCCAGTTGTTATGATGGTAGCGGGTTGCTGAATTTGTGAGAAATCCAGCCCTTTATATAGGAAAATTACCCTCCAAAGATAAATTATCTTGAAAAGATATTTTTCTAATAATATATATATATCTCTCATAAATAAATCCCTAAAATATATGATCTTCCTTCCAAAAATCCAGCCGAAAAATATAAGATCTCTCCTTCCAAAAATAAAAGATCTCAGCCAAGCATAAATGATCTCGCCGCGTCAGGGTATTCGCCTCGGTCGCGACGCTCCTCAAAATCACCTCGGTCGAGATGGTACTGTAGCTGACCGAGGTGAACCTCAACTGAATGTGAAATCTCTCAAATCTGGTCCAAAGTGAATCCTTAATCCATTTTCATGCTTCCTGGATTCTTCCTTAAGCTCCTGAATGTAGCTCCAATGACTCCTTAGCTCCTTTAACTCCATTTTGATACAAAACGTGCCATTTTACCTACGATTACAACGAAACTTGGTGTAGACCTCGATTCCCGCAAAGGTAGATGAAACGACAATATAATCACATAATATACATCCAAACATGCATATTATTGAAGATAAAACGTCTAAACAGGTCCCAAAATATAGACTATAATTCATGCTATCATGCATACATAGAGAAGGTTGAATACCGACCAAGTCATCAATAGTATAGCCTAATTCTTTCCTATGTTGTCTTAGAAAATTCATAAGCTTCTCAAGTTCATCATCATTCAGATTTGCACTAACTATAACAGGATATGTAGAGTTAGGCCCAAGGAATGCATACCTTAAGTGTGTAGGGTGTGGTTTCAATTCCAATGAAGGAGGTGCCTTGATTGA
Organism: Fagopyrum homotropicum; assembly: GCA_033239125.1. Classification (NCBI taxonomy): domain Eukaryota; kingdom Viridiplantae; phylum Streptophyta; class Magnoliopsida; order Caryophyllales; family Polygonaceae; genus Fagopyrum; species Fagopyrum homotropicum. Next base: position 134,158,181 of record BSWB01000004.1, read on the forward strand.
TAATTCATGATCATCTAATGTCATGGGAGAAGCCTCTGAAGGTGGAGGAAGTGTGCTATTACAGTTAAGAACAACTACAGTCGAGTTCGTAGAAGCCGGAGAATTCACCGAAAAATCGACCCCCTCTGTAGAAAATCGTCCGTATTTTTGAACGATTTTTCTCCTTGTTGTCAAAAATCGACTTGCCTCTTCAGAAATCGTGAGATTTTCTTGTGGAGGTCGATTTTTTTCACAGATTTCGGGGTTCTTTCCAACTCTTCAAATCTTGCCTCTAGCTCTTCTTCTGCATCTTTCAATGCTTTGACTTCATCATCACAATCATGCTCCACTCCTTCCTTCATGATACTCATGCTAAGAACCTTTTGAAGTGGATCTTTCATGAAGATTGAACTCACCACTTCTCTAGACTCTTCTTCATCAAAATTGTTAAAAAAACATCTTCTCTCAAAGATGGCTCTTTGATTAAGGAGGAGAGTACAAATTCCACTTTCTCTTCCCCTATATTGAAGGATAGTTGTCCATTCTTGCAATCAACCATGCATCCGGAAGTTGCAAGGAATGGTCTCCCAAGAATGATGGGAACTGGATAATTTGCAAGGATGTCAAGAACAACAAAATCTATAGGGATGTAAAACTTACCGAGTTTCACGGGAATGTCTTCTATGATCCCAACAGGCCTGGTGATGGAACTATCGGCCATGTAAAGTGTCATATTCACAGGTCTAGGTTCTCCTAGACCAACCGCCTTACATAAAGCAAGTGGTATGGTGCTTACACTTGCTCCAAGGTCTCATAGTGCATTATAGGTGACCTCTCCTAAGGTGATGGGTATGCAAAATGATCCTGGATCACGCAGCTTAGGTGGCATGTACTCCGTCATGGTCTTGATGAGTTCGGATGACTCCGTGCTGATCTTGACTCACCAATATCTTCTAATTTCCTCTTGTTAGAGAGGATCTCCTTTAAGAACTTCCCATAAGATGGCATACCTAAAATTGCATCCATAAAAGGTATATTAATATGCAGCTTACTCAAAAGATCAATGAACTAACCGAAGTGTTTATCTAGACGTGCTCTCGCTCTAGATTGAGGAAAAGGTAGAGGTGGTTTGTAGGCGGGAGGAGGAACATAGACATCTTCCTTCTCTTTTTCCTTTTCCTTCACTTTTTCAGCGGAGGTCTCAACTACTTTGGGTTGTGGATCGGTGGTTGTTACACCACTTCTAGTAGTAATCACCATCACCCTTCCCTTTGGGTTGTCCTCCGTCTTTCCGAGAAGCTTCCATTTATCTCTCGGAACTTCACCTGCTTTGCTGAACACTTGGTTTTCTAAGGTTTTTTGTGCCTTGTTAACCGAAGTGATGTGATTCTCTAATCATTGGAGCTTTCCTAAGATTGTCTCCATTATGGCTTCATGCTTGTCCTTCTCTGGCTTGCCCGAGCCATTCGATGTTTGACCTTGACTTTTCAAAGGAGTAGAAGAAGATGGAGGTGTTAAAGCATTTTCAGCATGTGAATAGGATTACTTGGATTTTGTTGGTTGGATCTCCAATTGTTGTTGTTGGAGTTCCTATTGTTGTTATTCCAGTTGTTCCGGTTGTTGTTCCGGTAGTCATTCCTATTCTCTTGGTTGTTATCTCTCCCTAGATAATTGGCCTATTGCTCCTTCGCCTTTAGAAGGCTAGTTTTTATGACTTCCTTCAACTCTTTGATCTCATTGTTGAGGGAGAATATTTGAGTTTGCGCAGCTTGATTCAACTTAGCTCACGGATCCCCTTGATTCCGGTTATTTGGATCAACCTTTCGGTGGGAAGACTTCTCAATCACTTGGGCTTGCTTCTCAATGAAGTCCCACGCGTCATCTTCTCTCATGTCCATAAATGTACCATAAGAAAGAGATTGGAGATTGAATTGTGTTTCCACATCCAACCCCTTGTAGTAGATCTCCAATAATTCCAACTTTGAAATGCCATGGTGTAGGCAATCCAATAGGAGATCCTGAAACCTTTTCAAAGATTGAAACAAACTTTCATTAGGTTTCATAGAAAATGCTTCAATCTTACATCTCAACTCCGCCGTTTTGGATGGCGGAAAGAACTTGGTGAGGAACTCCATAGATAAATCCTCCCAAGTGTTAAGTCTTCCAACCGGAAGAGCTTGATACCAAGACAAAGCCTTGTCCTTCAAAGAGAAGAAAAACGGTTTGATCTTATAGTTATTGTTGATATCCCTCTTCGGCTTCATTGTCTCCATCATAATCTCAAAATTCTGCAAGTGTTGGTGTGGAGATTCAGCATTCGTTCCACCAAACTGACTTTGGCGAACCATGGTAATAACTTGCGGGCTAAACCCGAAATCCTGGACGTCTTCAGCTCCGAAATTCACACCTAAACGGCGTGGTTGCTGAATTGGATTCATCCTTTGTCCAAGGGTTCGTGGTTCATCCCATCCATCAGCAACTCTCACATCTCCAACGGGAATGCGAGGGTTTACTTGTGGTCTAGGATTATCACGAACTGGACCAACTAGTGGTGTAATATCCTCTAGGTCCGGCATCTCATCATCGTCGGATGATTCAGCTCTAATGGACTTAGGTTTCTTGAGCTTCTTCTTCTTAGCATCATCCATCACCAACTTCATGTCTAGAATCATAGCCTTGAGCTCATCTATTTGGATTTGATGACGCTGGAACTTCATGTCTGACTCAACTTGAGTTGAGCTTGAGCTTCATCCAACTCCGCTTGGATGTTTCTCTCATTGTTTTCTGCCATCTTTTTCTCTTTCAACATTCTTCTCAAAGTTTTCTCCAATTCGGGATCAAAAGGAACTAGATCTTTGTTAGATCTAGTCTTTCGCATATACCTACAGAATTTGCAAAAATCACTCAAGTAGACAAATTAAATCACAAGAGTAAAACCTCGCAAGCCAGACAACCGAAAACCGAATTTGGTCTAGACCAAATTCGCGGAAACGGCACCAAAAACTTGTTCTCTCAAAAGTGTGTGTATCAAAGTCTTAAATTTATATCTAGAATTTAAGCAAAAGCGAACCCGTATTGTACGGATCAGCTGTAGTAAGGCAAGAAATTCCAGAGTCGAACTCAGGGATTTGGTGAGAATAAAATCGATTTCAATTATCTGGCAAAGTTAAAAAGCTTTTGTGATTAATAAAGAGACAAATGATTCCAAGGATTCAAGTATCCGACTGCGGCTTTCGATTCAAGACACTTCTAAAGATCAAAGGACAGAGTTGATGTTGCCAAGGTTATGTGTTTCAAAGGTAGGTATCGTACGGTGAAGTTTCAAAACCTATATGTCTAATCCAAAGGCTCTCTCTATATAGGTTGTTGAGGCCGCAATATAGAAAGATCTAAGGACAAGAATTACACTCAAACTAACCACCAAAAACCCCAGGATATGACTCTCAAAGGTAAAGATGGAAAGCAAACTTAAACCTTAATAAAGGATGTTGAGTCTCTCTATTACCCAAATCTTGTAATCTTAATCTATTAAATGTAGAATCAATAATGAAGTCTCTTCACACACTTAAATAGAGGTTAAAATGGTTAAGCAAGGTTTGGATTTAGGCAAGGATTAACTTTGGATAAAGAATAAATCAATTAAGGATCGTCAGAGAAATAAATCGACCTGTTCATAGATAAATCGGACGATTTTCTCAAGAACATGGCGATTTTCCTGTTGTCGTTGTAACACCCCGAATCCGTGGGACTCGGAGTGTTACATATTTCGTATCAAAGCCTAGGTTGACAACAATGGCACTTACTACCTACAATGAGGTCTGATAGATAAAATAAACAGAACCCACATGGGATTTGACGTTTTCAAAGGTTTTGGTTTTAAAGGTGGTTTTGGGTTAGATGTACGAGAAGTCACCACTCCTGCTATGGATCTCTACAGTATAGATATAATATGTATATATGTATGTGCTTGTGTTGAGTATATTTATATCTATACTTATGGCCTATATAGAGCCTTATAAGTTAGGTGTGTATACCCCGCAAATGGCTCGGACTAGAGCTATTGCCGCTGTAGACAGAGGTAGAGGTAGACCACCCCGTTCTCCGGGTGTGGTAGGTGAGAGACCAGTTTCCGCTACTGATCCACCAGTGGTGGAGGAGATACATTAGGAGGTTGCAAAGAGCGTTGTCCCAGAGACGAGGAGCAGCGGATCTGTGAGACATCATTCACATCGAGCTCACTCTGATGACGCTGATCGTGTCTCCATGGGAGGACCGGAGTTCAGAGAGTACCTCTGACGTTTTGAGGAGGATATTAGAGCTGGCAGGCGAGCCCCAGATTTACTAGTACCTGAGGGATCTTCTGAGAGATCTCAGGGAGTGACACGAGTGCCAGTTGCACCTGCACGTGTTATTGATTCAGTTCGAGTTCCAGTGGAGACAAGAGGGCCTCAACCAGATGCCTAGTTGAAGGCATTTCACCAGCAGGGAGTGCCACACTTCTCAAGAGAGATTGGTTTAGAGACTGAGGTAGGGATTGGACATGTAGACTCAGCTTTGGAGTCTATCAGATGCTATCAGGACAGACGGATAGAGCTAGTCCAATCTCTATTCCGTGACCTCGCACACCAGTGGTGTAGGACTGTCCGGACCAAAGCTACCAGTTATGACCACATGAGGCGCATGATTAGAGTGCAAATCTGCCCTACCTCATTGAGGAGGGAGAAGCTGCAGGATTTCTTGAAGGCTGGCTTTGAGGATGTGCTCATTACTGATGCCATCAGCTGTTTGCAGACCGAGTTAGCTTTGTTGGGTCCAACTGCATCATCTGAGGACTAACGTGTGTATCTATTCTCTCGTCCTTTGAGAGAGAGCACATGTTCATACAAGGTAGGTTTCCATTGTGAGTTCCTAGCTTCTTAGCAGGAACGGGCTTCTGCTTTTGAGAGGGAGCAAGCTAGTCAGAGGAGAGCTTCTCAGACGGGACGGTCAGAGAAGAGGCAGCGCACTGGGCAGACTAGTGGAGTTGGAGGAGCATCTAGGTCTAGACGAGACCAGAGGCGTCAGAGTTACCCCTCGTCTGCACAGACTGTAGATATGGGACGTCAATGTTACAACTGTGGTGACCCTGGTCATCTGAGGCCAGCTTGTCCCAGACTAGTTGCGACTTGTTTTACATGTGGCCGACAGGGACATCGAGTTGCCTTCTGTAGGCAGGGCGGAGTAGCATCTCAGCAGGGTTCTTCTCCTGCCATTATAGCACGAGGTGGTTAGAGGACACCTCAACAACAGACACAAGGACAAAAGAGGGTCCCCGAGCATCCATCTACTCAGGGTGTTTCTCCAGGACCGAGTAGAGATAGAGGTACAGATGTTGACACCAATGATACCAGAGGAGCCCGAGGGCGAGCTTTTGAGTTGAGGAGTGTAGACAATCCACCTACACTGGCTGCTACAGGTACCATTCTACTTCATGGTTGGCCTGTTAGAGTTTTGTTTGATACTAGTGCTACGCATTCATTTATTTCTCATATTTGTGTTGAGCGTCTGAGTTTTTCTACCATAGAGGGGACACACTTTACTATAGGGTTACCTGATGGTAGTCGGGTCAGAGGTACCCATGAGATACGTAGTTGTCCTCTTCGTTTAGGGACTCGTGTTTTACTTGTTGACTTCTTAGTCATGCCATTGATGCATGAAGAAGTCATATTAGGTATGGACTGGATGTGCAGACACCATGCAATTTTGGATGTTGGTAGACGGACTGTTACAGTCTCTACCGAGGTTGGTCAGATTGAGGTCTTCCGGGCTTGGGACCTTGGGAAGACATGTTCGGTTATCAGTGCCGTACGAGCGGCTAGATTGATTACACAGGGTTGTGATGCCTTCTGGTTCTATGCCATGAAGGATGGAGAGAGTCCAGCTTTGGAGGATATTCCAGTGGTCTGTGAGTTTACAGATGTGTTTGTTGAGCCGTCGAGTTTGCCGCCTCAACGGAGTGTTGACTTCAGCATAGAGTTAGAGCCTAGCACGCGACCCATCTCGAAGGCCCCATACCGTATGACACATGTTGAGATGTTGGAGTTGAAGAAGCAACTCGAGGAGTTGGCTGAGAAGGGCTTCATACGTGTAACACCCCAAGTTCTGGGAACTTGAAACGCTACGGGCCTAGACCGCACAATGGGTCCTGACCCTTAGAGTAGAAACAGCAAACGGATCTTACAACAAGGCACAGACGAATGAAAACCAAAACTTATTATAAAACCAAAGGTTCAAACAAAAGAAAACACTAAAGCACCACAGCCGGGTCAAAAAAATGGGAAACAACAAATAAACAAAAACCCAATCCCGTCCACTAATGTACGGGAACCCCGGCTGATCACACCATCCAGATAACTCAGCAGCATCCTTAACCTGCGGAACATCTACAACGACGGTATAAACCGTTAGCTAACATTCTAGGTATAAGCAAGAGTGTAAAGCCACAAACACACATAAGGTACAGAAAACACATAGCATGCTCACACATCAACCGGTTATTATCCTTCATTAAGGTTATCCATTACTAATTTAACTTCTTTTGTCACACGAGAATCTCCCGATACTCGCATCCGCTTCCGTCTACCAATAGGAATAGATCAGTATTATCCGTTACCTACGGGTCTGGGTTGCAAGAGCACATTCTAGTCTCCTGTAGAACTAGATAAGTGGTCACCGCCCGGTTATAATACACTTGGGCCAGTTAAGGGTAACAAAGGGTGAATTCTATTTCCAATTATCCGTTATGAACATGATAGCAACGCAAACAAGCCAAAACAATCCAACTAATACGCAGAATGAAGCTAAGTAAGTTCAAGAGACTTACCTCACACGAAGGTAAAACAAGAGATCAGCGAACAACTCAGAAACATACAAGGAAGCTCAGTTTCCCTCATGAAAGGAGCAAGGAAAGCCTGTAAGAACCAGCAACAGGAATCATGAATGGAACGGTTTCTAGAAGTCTATGAATTCTAGTCTCAAAGATCTCTAAGAAATCAACACATGCTAAGGGCTCAACCTTAGTCTTACAACAACTCAGGGGAACAAGGAACAACCATAAGAAACCAAGGAAGGAACGAGGAAAGGAAATAAGGAAGCAACTCACCAAAGACGGGAGTTACTGTAGAGAAACCGCATGGGCGATTAGACTGATGCGCAGGGGCGGCTGAACAGAGGAGCAGAGGCGGCTCTGTGCAGGCGCAAGGGCGGCTATGACAGAGGCGCAAGGGCGGCTCTGTGCAGGCGTAGTGGCAGATCTTCGTCAGAAGATACTGTCGGGCTTCTCCTGGACAGATCTCACAGCAGGGGCAACCAAAGCTCGAACCTTTGGTTCCAACACGTCAAGACTCAACTCCAGAGAGCCTGAGAACAACGAAAGTGTCAACAACGGAACACTCCACAAGAATCAAGGCTCGTCTTGATCCTTGGAGAAGAAGAAAGGAAAGGAACGCAAGGGAGAAACCAAAACAAAAGGAGAAGACATGCAGCACTGTAAGAACGTGAGGAAGAACGAGGAAGGAATGAACTTACACGTTCAGCGAAGTTGCAGGAAGCAAAGGACGGCTGCAGCTCTCTAGGGTTTGAAGGCGATAGCAAGGAACGAGAAAAAGGAGAGAAAGAAGAGAATATATAGGAGGGCTGGAACGCTAGACGGGAAGGGCGTCTAGGGTTAGAAAGAAAACAAGGAAACAGGCCCATAAGATAGAATATTAGGTATTCTATCTATGGAAGAAAGATAAAACGACGAAAACAGATCGGCGCGATCTGTCGCATGATCCGCAGAGACGGATCTCACAGCCGCAGGGGCGGCTGGCCGCGGGGACGGCCCTCTTCACCGCAGGGGCGGTGAAGGCAAAAACCTAGGATCTTACATCAGATCTCCCTAAAAAGAAGTTTTGTCCCGAAACTTGCAAAAGCCAAAGGGTCACAACAACGCACAAAAACAGAACTGAGCTCATATATTCCCACTCGGGGCACGTAGCACAAAACGTCACACAAAACTGTTCACAACGTAACAAAGGAAAATCCAAACAACCGACTAAGCTAAAGGTGTAACAAGCTCAGCGTAAAACTCCGGATAGTTCCTCTGGATACTATCCTCTGTCTCCCAAGTCGCCTCACCGGTTTCTTGCCTTGACCACTGTATATTCATCATCGGTATGTCCTTCGAATGCAAGCGTCTCGTACAACGCTCTAAGACAGCCACCGGGTGCTCTATGAATGTGTGGTCTGGCTCGATCTCTAGATCCTCATGACTGACGATGTGTCTCGGGTCAGGTATGTCCTCCCGTAGCTGAGACACATGGAAAAATGGGTGAACACCCTCGAGTCTCGGTGGCAACGTAAATTCTGTATGCTGCCTCTCCAACTCGCTCAAGAATCTCGAACGGTCCAACATATCTAGGACTCAACTTCCCTTTGACACCAAAACGTCTGACGCCTCGTGTCGGGGATACTCTCAACCAAACCTGAGCTTCGACTCTGAACTCCAGAGATATGCGCCTCTTATCAACATAAGACTTTTGTCGACTCTGTGCTGCTAACATCCGCTCTCGGATCACTGCTACTCGAGCCATGTCATCCTGAAACTGCTCGGGTGCTACTCCTCTAGCACTAGTAGGCTCGTCCCAACACAGCGGTGTACGGCATCTCTGTCCATATAAAGCCTCATAAGGAGTCATCTTGATCGATGCGTGCCAACTGTTGTTGTACGAAAGCTCCACTAAGGGAAGGTGATCTGGCCACACCTGTCCCCAGTCTAACACGGGTACATGTCCTCCAAAGTCTGGATGGTCCGCTCAGACTGACCATCGGTTTGAGGATGATAAGCTGTCGTGAACTGTAGACTCGTACCTAGGGCGGAATGAACTTGCTGCCAAAACCTCGAAGTGAACCGTCCGTCTTTGTCAGAGACTATGGTCCTAGGTACTCCGTGTAGTCTCACTATCTGTCTCGTGAACTCCTCTGCTAATCGACTTACCGGCAACGTTTCCTTGATCAGAATGAAACGTGCGGTCTTCGTCAGTCGATCTAATATGACCCAGATAGCATCAAAACCACGACTCGGTCTCAAACCAGTCACAAAATCTATAGAGATGTCTTCCAACTTCAACTGAGGGACGGGAAGTGGGTGTAGCTAGCCTCCTGGTCTATGAAGCTCGATCTTGACCTGCTGACAGGTCGCACACTAAGCTACGCATCTCGTCACACTGAGTAGACGGGAAGTGAGATGAGCCTTAAATAGGGGTGATTGAATTTGTTGGAATACTCACCCCCTGCATGAAACTCAGATCTGGTGGCGGCCTGCCAAAATTCCATCAGGTCGGGTGTCGGAATGGGGTCCCACCAGTCGTCGGAAGCGGCTATAGTCACCCCTAATGCCTCCTGCAGCTGGGTGTAGTCCAATGTATACTTTCGTTTGTTGAACTTGAAAGAAATTCCAACACAATAGTGGTCCACCGTTTCCATTTTGAATGTGGCAATGAATTGGCGGTTGTGCTCGGGGTATGTTGGAGCGCTTGTTATCAGAAAATCACCGAGCCCAGCGTTGTTGAGGAATTCATGCATGCGCTTTAACATGCCCAAACGTTCCAAAGTAGGAACGTCCAAAAACCGGGTTGCATACACATCCCGGCCTTGTACGATCCTATATTGTTCCTTTTTTGCTTCCGATAACTTATATTTCCTCTAGTCTTCCATCTCTTGTAGTTTGAACAATCAAAGGAATTAGAAATTTCAGAAAAATTGGGTAAGAAACGAACCCTCTGTTGTGTTTTCCGTAGGGGCGGCTGAAGAAGGCGCGGGGGCGGCACGGCGCAGGGGCGGGTGCTTGCAGGCGCAGGGGCGGTCGAAGAACAGAGGGCGATTTTGGGAGTTCGGTGAAGGTTTTGGTGATAGGGCTTTTCCGGCGTCTTATTTATTGTTGTAGACATCACCGGAGGTGGGGTAGTGGAGGGCGAGAGTGAGAGGGTTGAGGGGATGTTTGTGTGCGGTGGTGGTGAGAGCTGGCGTCGCAAAGGGGCGGTAGTCATCGGAGCTGGCGCAAGAGTGTTTGGACAGAGCGGCGGAGAGCGCAGGAGCGTATGGAGGTGAGGTGGATTAGGGTTCGGAGGATGAATGGAGGGGGAATGTAAAGGGCGGTATTTGTAGGTTATTTTGGGAAGTGTATTTTTTTTCTTTCCCTAACAGAACCGCAGGGGCGGCGTTGGTCAATGCAGGGGCGGTGTTGGTCAACGCAGGGGCGGTGATAAGGAAAACGGGGTATACAGCCTCAGCGCCGGGGGCGGCGCTGAGGGTGTGTGTCAAGGATGGCCGCCGCAGGGGCGTGGGGTGTCACCACGGGGGTGGTGGCTAGTCTGTTTCAAACACTTGCCGAGCGCCGCCCGCGGCGCTGGGCAAGGGTGTCACCGCGGGGGCAGGGTCTCCCAGCCGCAGGGGTGTTTTTCTTCACAGAAGCTCCTCTTCGTATTCCTTCGGGTTGCCTCCCGAGTAGCGCCTTTGTTTTACGTCGTTGGCTCGACGTAAGGACTCTACTTCTATGATTGAGCCTCCTTGTAATGGCTTCTACCATTTGACCAACCTGTTTTTCAAGGTTCTTGATGCTGGATTCTATTGTTTGGACATGAGTAGCAAAGTGTTTAGTCAAAACCTGCAACATATCTTCAGTTGATTGATACTTACCTTGACGGGGTTGCTGTTGTTGGTTTTGTTGATCTCTCCAACGAAAGTTTTGTTGATCACGCCAATTGGCATGAAATTCTGTGCATAGGGATCGTTCCTAGGCCTTTGCTGTTGTGGTTGTCCATAACCCATCGCGTTTACTTCAGCATCGTCATCCTGGACTTGTGGACACATGTCCGTTTGGTGATATGGGTCAGCACACACTCCATAAGCTTTGAGTTGTTGTGGGATTCCCATGAGTATTAGTCTCTTCACCATCTCCTTCAACTCTGCGAGCTCGGTGGAGATCTCACTCTTCCCGGAACTCACAGCATGAACTCCTTTCTTGGACGGGGTCCTTCCAAAGTTCCGAGTTCCTTCCGCTAGTTCCTATATCTTTTTCAAAGCATGGTTAGGAGTAGAGTTAAGAATATTACCTCCGCAACCCACATCGACGATCCTCCTTTCATTATCGAGCAAGCCATTGTACAAGTACAAGACTAGATCTTGAGTTGAATATCCGTGAAAAGGACAGCTGGATCGGAGGCGTGCAAACCTTTCGAAGTACTCATTAAGAGTTTCGTTCGCCTCTTGCTCGATGTTGCTTATAGCTTCTTCAAGCTATTGGCCTTCTTGGCTGGGAAGTATTTCTCCAAAAACGCCTTGTGAAGGTTCTCCCAAGTGTCGATGCTCCCGGATGGAAGGTGATAATACCAAACATCCGCATAATCTTTGAGTGTGAAGCCGAATGCCCTCATCTTGATTTGCTCTTCGGTAATGTTGGCCGGCTTCATGCTCATACACACGGTATGGAACTTCCCAAGGTGTTTGATGGGGTCTTCGCCACTTAGCCCATGGAATGATGAAAGCAAGTGAATGAGACCCGGCTTAAGCTCAAAATTTACTCCTTCCCCTAATGCCGGTATAGTGAACGCAAGGGGGTTTTGAGCCAAGGTGGGCTGCGTGAGTTGACGAAGTGTACGGTCAACCATCTCTTGTTGAAGTTGTTGTTGTCTTCGTTGCCGGATGTGCGTCCTCTCAATTTCTGGATCAAAGGTAGCAAAGCCGGAGTTAGTAGCACGAGTTTGAACCATAAAAATGGTTTAAACCAATAATCAATAATAACAATGAAATAAAACACTAAAACTCCCCAGCAACGGCGCCAAAATTTGACTGAAGGTATTTCTAAGGTCGTTGATAGCATGAATTATAGTCTATATTTTGGGACCTGTTTAGACGTTTTATCTTCAATAATCTGCATGTTTGAATGTATATTATATGATTATATTGTCGTTTCATCTACCTTTGCGGGAATCGAGGTCTACACCAAGTTTCATTGAAATCGTAGGTAAAATGGCACGTTTTGCATCAAAATGGAGCTAAAGTAGCTAAGGAGTCATTGGAGCTACATTCTGGAGCTTAAGGAAGAATCCAGGAAGCATGGAAATGGATTAGAGATTCACTTTGGACCAGATTTGAGAGATCTCACATTCAGTTTAGAGCCACCTCGGTCAGCTGCAGTACCATCTCGACCGAGGTGATTTTGAGGAGCGTCTCGACCGAGGCGAATACCCTGACGCGGCGAGATATATTTTATTCTTGGCTGAGATCTTTTATTTTTGGAAGGAGAGATCTTATATTTTTGGGCTGGATTTCTGGAAGAAAGATTATATATTTTGGAGATCTATTTTAGAGATTAAGATATATTTAATTAGGATAATATCTTTTCAAGATATTTTATCTTTGGGAGATAGTTTTCCTATATAAAGGGTTAGATTTTCCACAAGTTCAATCATGCTTATACATGCTTAGAGGGCTGATAGTATCCAGCAGTTAGGAGGGATTTTTGGAAGGTTGAAGGAAGATTGAAGGAAGTTCATAGCTTTTATAGCTTTTGTGAAGGGTTTTGTAAGAATTTCTTAGATTCCCTTCTTGTTGATTTGTCTTGTTGGATTTGTAATCAAAGGAACGCTTATTTGTGGTATTTGATTCAGTTATTGAAGTCTTATCCTTAAGGTTCTTGTGTTCAAATATTCACTTTCTTCCCATATATTTTATTATTGCTTTCATGATGATGAGTGGCTAATTTCTTTGTGTGATTCTACGGTTATTGGCTGAAGGTTGTGGGAAAAACAATGATAGAATAATCTTAAAATTCTAGTAGGACCCTGAAAGCTCGAGTCTTTATCCTTAACCCTAGAACATCTCGTTCAGTCGATGAACATCTCGGCCGGGGTGGAATTCGTCTGACCGAGGTGACTTTTCTGATCCGTAACTAATAGTTAAGTGTTAGAGTTTGCCAAATCCTATTCTTATTACACCTTTCCTGGTTCAATGCAAGCCTAGGATGAGACTTACCCGGTAATTCCTTTGTTTGTTTACCAAAGATCATAAGTGTAGGTAATAAGGTTTATCCTTTATTGGGGTTTGAGTGTGCCTTCATTCCATCTTTGTGAGTTAGCCTGAAACTTACCCGGTAAAGGTTGATTCTATTCCCTTAGTTGGTTTGTTGGTTTGAGATTATAATTCCTTTCCTTTGTACCTTGAGACTTACCCGGTGATAGGTTCTTTGGTTTGGGATTGTGAGTAGTGAGACTTATCCGGTGATCTATTCCACTTTAGTAACACCTTCCCTTTGCAAAACCTCAGCTTTGTCCGCTTATCTTGAGATCTTGAGTTGGAACCACAACTAGATGCTTTAATCCCTAGAATTGCATATTTCCTTTAATTGACTTTTTATCATCTTTGATTGCTTTAATTTCTTTTGTGGTTAGTTGCGATATTGATAACCTAAACTTGCTTTGTTTCACCTAAATCCCTGAGATCGACACCCCGGAATTCTTGCTTTTACTACGATTAACCTGTACACTGCGGGTTCGCATCCTTGTTTTAGGCATACATCTAGGGTTATAAATTTAAAGATTGCGCACACCGTTTGGAGCGAACAAGTTTTTGGCGCCGTTGCCGGGGACTTGGTCTAGACCGAGCCGGTTGCGGTTGTCTTTCGGGGCATTTGCCCCTGTTTTTACTAACCACTCTACTCGAGTGACTTTCGCAAGTTCTTTCTTGTAGGTTTATGCGAAGAACCCGCGCTGTGAAGGAAATCGTTCCTTACGATCCCAAACCAAAAAAGACATACAGAAGACGCTTGAAAGAAGCTAAGATGGCCAATCAAGAGAATCGCGATCTTGAGGCCGAATTGAAGGAGGCATTAGAACAACTACGCCTCAGTAAAGAAGAACTGCGAGTGGAAAAGGAAGAAACTCGCGCAAGGACGGAAGCGATCGAAGCAAATATGGCGACTTTACGGGACCAATATCTACCTCGACCAAATCCACCTCCTTGACCGAGGCAGGACCCAGTACCAGCTGCCCCGGCCGAGATACTTCCACCTCGGATGCCAGTCCGAGATGTTCTTTTTACAGGTATTCCACAGACCCTAGGGAAGAGGATGGACCCCAACCAGCAACTGAGGCGTCCAGGAGTCAACCTAGGTGATCCAGCGGACCATGACTATGAACTTCGACTGCAAGTTCTTTCCATGATTCGCCAATGTCAGTTTGGAGGGCTAGAAAGGGAGTCTTCGCATCAACATCTGCAAAACTATGAGATCTTGAGGGAGACTTTGAGACCTTCAAGGCTGGAAAACAACAACTACAAGCTAAGGCCTTTCTACTTCTCTTTGAAAGATAGGGCGCTTACTTGGTATCAATCTCTCCCTCCAGGAAAAATCAACACTTGGGAGGAGATGACGACGGAGTTCTTGACTAAATTCTTTCCCACCTCTAAGACCGCTGAAATGAGAGGGAAGATCAATGCATTCATCATGAAAGACAAGGAGAGCTTGTCCAAGCCATGGGAGAGATTTAAAGACATTCTTTTAGATTACCCACATCATGGGATTCCAAAGATAGAGTTGTTGGAGATATACTTCAAAGGACTGGACGGAAACACCCAATTCAACCTTCAACTACTATCCGCCGGCACGTTCATGGACATGCCGATTGACGAAGCTTGGGAGTTCATAAAGAAGCAAGCTTTGCACATGGAGAAATATTCCCACCAAGGAGCTGAAAGTGGGGTTAAAAGAGTCAACGGTTCCCGGAACAACAACTACAACAACAATAGACGATCCAACAACAATAATTGGAGGCCAAACAATCAAAATTCGGGTAACTCTTACTCTAACTCCAATTCAAACAACTGTTCTAATCCTTTCCTCTCTTCTCCTTCTTCTTCCACTCCATTGGAGGCCATCTTGATCAAGCTCAACTCTATGGAGACATCCATGACTTCATTTTCGAAGGCACAAAAAGCCTTAGAACAACAATTCTTTAACAAGGCGAATGAAGCGCCAAGAGATCCAAGGAAGCTTCCAGCAAGGACGGAAAGCAACCCCAAAGGACAGATCATGGCAAGAACGACGAGAAGTGGACTGAAAATTGCAGATCCAGTGCCTCGGTCAAGGCACAGTCGAAGAACACTTTGGCCGAGGTGCCAACCGAGGTCGAACCTTAGAGAGCGTCGGACAAAACTGAAGTTTATGTCCCACCTCCTGCATATAAACCACCACTTCCATTCCCCCAGTCAAAGGACAGAGCTCATCTAGACAAGCATTTTGGTAAGTTCCTTGACTTGATGAATAAACTACATATTAATATCCCTTTCCTTGATGCTATTCTAGGGATGCCCGCCTATGGGAAGTTCTTAAAAGAAATTCTATCAAGGAAGAGGAAGTTGGAACATTTTGGTGAAGTAAGGATGACATCTAAATCCTCGGAGCTTATTCAAATCATGAAGGAGAAGATGCCACCCAGATTGAGAGATCCCGGCTCATTTTGCATTCCCGTTCAAGATGGGGATGTCACTTGTGAAGCCTTGTGCGTTCTAGGAGCCAGCGTGAGCATCATCCCGCTGGAGCTATG
The DNA here is from genome assembly GCA_033239125.1 of Fagopyrum homotropicum. NCBI lineage: Eukaryota > Viridiplantae > Streptophyta > Magnoliopsida > Caryophyllales > Polygonaceae > Fagopyrum > Fagopyrum homotropicum. The sequence goes on from BSWB01000004.1 coordinate 134,173,780, forward strand.
TGTAAGGATCGCACTTGGAGAGCCCAAGCCGGTGAAGATACGGTTGAACATGGCGGATCGCTCCATTACCCATCCCGTGGGCATTTTGGAAGACATTCCGGTTAAGTTAGGTAACTTCTATATACCTATAGACTTTGTTGTACTTGACATTCCCACAGATTATCGCGTTCCTATCATTCTCGGGAGGCCATTTCTAGCAACTTCGGGTTGCAATGTGGATTGCAAGAACGCCAAGTTGCAATTCAACATTGGCGGTGATCAAGTTGAGTTTGCATTGCTTGCGGCAATGAAGGGAGAGCAGCTAGGAGATGATATCTTCAACATCTATGATGAAGAAGAATCAAGAGAATTGGTGAGCTCTATCCTTATTAATGATCCACTTGAGAATGTTATTAGCTTTAGCTTAATGGAGGAAGGTATAGATGCTTCTTGTGATGCAGATATACGGAGCTTAAAAGCACTGGAAGAAGATCCAGGAGCTAAATTTGAAAGGCTAATCCAGGAGAAGAAGATCTCCAGTTTCGGTCCCAGTTGCAGTACCTCGACCGAGGCACCTTCTGGACCAAGCGAGGTGTTCTTGACTGAAGAACATCTCGGTCACCCTCTCTGGACCTCGACCGAGGTTGAAAGCGAGATGATGTCAACTGGGAATAACGAACTTCTTACTCCCTTTTCTGACAATCATTTGGTGGAACACTTTCTCCACCAAACTTCTGATAATAAAGGGTCTTGGTATGTTGACATTGTTAATTATCTTGTTTGCCAGGAAATACCACCCGGATTGACGTACGCTCAAAGGAAGAAATTCTTTAAAGATGTACGCCATTACTATTGGGATGAGCCTCTACTATTTAAGAGAGGTCCGGATGGGATGCTTCGAAGATGCATTCCGGAAGATGAGGTTACTAGTGTCATACGGCATTGTCACTCACATCCTTTTGGAGGGCATGCTAGCGCTCACAAAACATGCGCCAAGGTATTACGTTCCGGTTTCTTTTGGCCTACATTATTTAAGGATGTGCAAACGTTTGTTGTCTCTTGTGATGCATGCCAAAGAACAGGGAACTTATCTAGGAGGAATGAGATGCCACTCAACAACATACAGGAGGTTGAAATCTTTGATGTATGGGGAGTAGATTTCATGGGACCTTTCCCATCATCCGGAGGAAACCTTTACATTCTCCTAGCTGTCGACTACGTCTCTAGATGGGTTGAAGCTATTGCCTCTCCCACTAACGACGCCATGGTGGTAGTGAAATTCTTTAACAGGACTATCTTTCCACGTTTTGGGACTCCACGCATCATCATCAGCGATGGAGGGACACATTTCATCAACCGGAAGTTCAAAGCACTTCTATCGAAGTATGGGGTAACCCACAAGGTAGCAACCCCTTATCACCCTCAAACTAGTGGACAGGTCGAGATCTCAAATAGAGAAATCAAAGCAATCTTGGAGAAGACCGTCTCTAGGATGAGGAAGGATTGGTCCACAAAGTTGGACGACGCTCTTTGGGCCTACAGGACCGCATTCAAGACTCCCATTGATGCCACCCCTTATAATTTGGTATATGAGAAGTCTTGTCATTTACCCGTTGAGCTGGAACATAAAGCATTTTGGGCGATCAAATGGTTGAACTTCGACATCAAAGACGCGGTTGAAAAGTGGCTATTGGACATCAACGAGCTGGAGGAGCTACGTTTGAACGCTTATGAGAATACCAAGATCTACAAAGAAAGGAAGAAGAAATGGCATGACAAGCGTATCATTCCTAATGAGCTTAAAGAAGGAGACTTAGTTCTACTCTTCAACTCCCACCTCCGCCTCTTTCCAAGTAAGTTGAAATCTAGATGGACCGGACCTTTTGTTGTGAAACATGTTTTCCCTTATGGTGCAGTTGAGATTTGGGGAGAAACAAGTGGAAGCTTCAAGGTCAATGGTCATAGACTTAAGAAATACAAACCGGAAGTCCCGGTTGAGGAGGTTGCACCACTATACCTTGTTTGAAGACACCGTACGGTCCAGCTAGCGACCTTAAACCAAGCTCTTCTTGGGAGGCAACCCAAGGTATTGCTTTCTTTTCTCTTTTTCTAGTCTAGCTTTAGATAGTTTGCTTTTGCTTTGCTTTCCTTTGTTTTTGGCATCCTAGACAGAAAACAGGTAGTCTCTAAGGAAGGAATACAACCCAAGAGCAACACTGGAAGGACAGAAGTTCGAGAATTTGAGAAGACGGAGTTTGACTGTGACACATCTCGGTTGCTGTCACAACACCTCGACCGACATGATTCTTGAGCAACCGAGGCAACTAGGGATAGATCCTCCCCTTCTTCTTCCTCTTCTTCTCGTCGATCCATACCAATTATCCATGAGCATCACCAGGTCGATTATGACCGCATTGCTGCGCGTCTAGTGGTTGCACCACGATTTCTAGATGTGGCTGCGTTTGATTGCCTCCACGTAGATGATGACTTGAGGCGGATGATTGCTACGGTAGGGTTGGAGCAGTTCTTGGAGATTACAGCTCCAGCCTACCTTGAGCCGACTTTGGAGTTTGTTAGCTCCGTGACTTACTTGCCTACAGAGCGTGCCATCAAGTACCGGTTGCTGAACCGGAACTACTTGGTTCCGATGGACCATTGGAGGGATATCTTCGGCTTCCCGACCCCCACAGTTGCTGATTTTCCTTCTTGAGCCGTGGCTCGGGAGTTTTGGTGACAGATAGCTCACGTAGTTGAGCATGCTGACAGGTGGAGACCTGGAGATTCCAGAGAGCGAATTATCGTCCACCTAGCCTTTAGACTTGCCCACCGGATCTTTAGCGAGACACTTCTGGCGCGTACTGAGACGCCCCAGAAGATCAGACAGGGGGAGCTGCTGAGTCTGTACTGTATGGTGACCGGAGGAGTTCCGGATTTTGGAGTGATGCTGGCAAAGGATCTCCACAGGATCAAGGCAAAGGCGAAGGGAGATATTTGTTGCGGCGGTCTAGTGACTCACATCGCGAGTTACATGGACTTAGACTTGAGTGCTTGTACTATGGTGGCGGTTGCCAAGCCGCTTGGGCTGCAGGAGATGATTACGAGGAGGATCTTAGTTCCTCGCGGACTTACTACGCCGTATGTGGCGATGCCCTAGGAGTAGACTGCACCTCAGGGTATTAGATGGTCATCTCAGTTCTCCGTTTATGACCTACAGTACTGGTACACAACGTGGATTCCTCTTATTAAGGACGATCGAGACGCAGCAGCAGCAGCTCAGGGGTAGGATGAGGAGGAGGCTGATGAGCAGGATGATGAGGATGATGATGGTGGTGCTGCCATGGATACAAGGACCGATACAGCTGGGACTAGTATACCAGTCATCGATCTAGACGACGAGGAGACTGAGGACGAGCCAGCTGTAGCACCAGCACGACCTGCCAGACGTAGAGTTCGGAGGCAGAGAGATCCCTTAGCTCATCACCGGATCGACGATCTGACAGAGCAGATGATTGACTCCTACGCAGCAGCCATGACCATCAATTTAGGAGGACGTTTGGATGGCCTTCACAGAGAGTTGGATAGCCGTACTCATCAGATTCGCCAGCACTATCAGTGCCAGATGATGGAGATCCAGTTCCAGCATATGATGGGACATCCATTAGACCCGTCTCAACATCCGTACATACCATATCCTCCACCACCGCCGGCAGATCAGGACTAGAGCTTGCAGGATTTCTTTTCTTTATTTATTATGCAGCTCAGCTTTGTCTGGTGAGTATTATGTTCTTATGACTTACTTGACCCATTGGGACAATGTGTCCCAAGTATGGGGTATGCGGGTATGTATTATTTGACATTTGATGTATGATTGTATGACTTGATTCGGATATTTATGATTTCCTTATACTCTATGTGCTTATCTGAGATTACATGCATGCATACAGGTTATTTGATTGAGAAAAATGTCAAAAACTGGTTTGAAAAAAAATTTTATTGACCTCGACCGAAGTGACTCTGACCAATCGAGGTACAGTACCTCGGTTGACTTAGAATATCTCGACCGAGGTGGTTTAACTGAAACAGTTTTCGAAACGATTGTTGTGCTTCTTATCTGGATATGACCTCAGTGATGATTCTGTTTGCTGACTGGTTTTGAAATCTTTATATGTTTGAAAGGTTTTATGATATGTTTAAGTTGTTAAGTGCTTTGTTTGAAATTTGTGGCTTGTTTAATACTTTGTTTTTATCCAAATTATGTTGAATTTGAAGGTTCACACCACATGATGAGTTCTCTCACTTTCTTCCTGGGATGATTAAGGCAATTCATTCTCTTCTCTTCATCCTCTTGATCATGCTTAGCCCCTCATATACATATTTGCCTCCCTTTACCTATCCGGGAATTTTGAAGCAAGCAAGAGAAAAGCAAGTGAAAGAAAAGTTAAGATGTTGGCTGAAAGTTTAGAAAAAAACAAATAGGTTTGGGGAAGTCAATCATGATGATGAGTAACTCGGCACCATTCACATAGCCGGGTGTTTGTGTCTTGCCAAAGTCAGATTGAGCGATATTCCTAACGGGTCATGGTATGTGCATCAAGGGTTTGAGGCATCTCGAGAAATTGATGATTGCTGATTTCCTAGGCTTCGGTTATCGTGCACCTCTGTCCATGCATCCCAAAAAGTAAAGTAAAAAAGTAAATAAGCAAAGCTTATTGGTGGAAGATGTTGAAGTTCAAAGGAAGTGAAGTAAAGATCCTTTTTCCGGATTCTAGCACCACATTCCCTATATACATCCCACCCTCACACGTTTCTTGACCTTCTTTTGGAAAGCCCTTGAGACCTCGAGCTTGTTGATTGACTTAGTGGTTTAAACTCGATTATACATGATTAATTTCGATAATTATGATTTATTATGCATTCTATGATTTTATGCAAAGATGAACAACTTTTTTATATTTATAAAATGTTTTGAGCATGTTTTGATTTTAAATTCCATGAAACATTATCTTAGAGTGATCTATGATTGGAGCACACCACCAAAAATGTTTTGAAATACTTTTCATTGATCTTTTTGACTTATAATCCATTCTATCTTGTACTTAAGATTTGGAACTTGCTTGGGGACAAGCAAGGGACAAGTATGGGGTATTTTGATAGCATGAATTATAGTCTATATTTTGGGACCTATTTAGACGTTTTATCTTCAATAATCTGCATGTTTGAATGTATATTATATTATTATATTGTCGTTTCATCTACCTTTGCGGGAATCGAGGTCTACACCAAGTTTCATTGTAATCATAGGTAAAATGGCACGTTTTGCATCAAAATGGAGCTAAAGGAGCTAAGGAGTCATTGGAGCTACATTCTGTAGCTTAAGGAAGAATCCAGGAAGCATGGAAATGGATTAGAGATTCACTTTGGACGAGATTTGAGAGATCTCACATTCAGTTTAGAGCCACCTCGGTCAGCTACACTACCATCTCGACCGAGGTGATTTTGAGTAGCGTCTCGACCGAGGCGAATACCCTGACGCGGCGAGATATATTTTATTCTTGGCTGAGATCTTTTATTTTTGGAAAGAGAGATCTTATATTTTTGGGCTGGATTTTTGGAAGATAGATTATATATTTTGGAGATCTATTTTAGAGATTAAGATATATTTTATTAGGATAATATCTTTTCAAGATATTTTATCTTTGGGAGATAGTTTTCCTATATAAAGGGTTGGATTTTCCACAAGTTCAACCATGCTTATACATGCTTAGAGGGCTGATAGCATCCAATAGTTAGGAGGGATTTTTGGAAGGTTGAAGGAAGATTGAAGGAAGTTCATAGCTTTTATAGCTTTTGTGAAGGGTTAATTTCTTAGATTCCCTTCTTGTTGATTTGTCTTGTTTGATTTGTAATCCAAGGAACGCTTATTAAGATATATTTTATTATGATAACACCTTGGAACTTAGGCCATGGAAAGATGGGAGCAAGTGAATGAGGTCTTCGCCACTTAGCCCATGGAAAGATGCGAGCAAGTGAATGAGACCCGGCTTGAGCTCAAAATTGACTTCCTCCCCAAATGCCGGTATAGTGACCGCAAGGGGGTTTCGAGCCAAGGTGGGCTGCGTGAGTTGACGAAGTGTACGGTCAGCCATCTCTTGTTGAAGTTGTTGTTGTCTTCGTTGCCGGATGTGCGTCCTCTCAATTTCTGGATCAAAGGTAGCAAAGCCGGAGTTAGTAGCACGGGTTTGAACCATAAAAATGGTTTAAACTAATAATCAATAATAGCAATGAAATAAAACACTAAAACTCCCCGGCAACGGCGCCAAAAATTGACTGAAAGTATTTCTAAGGTCGTCTATACCCAATCAAAAGTAAATCCCAACTTAGCACTAAAACAAGTATAGTAGTTAAGTAAGGGTCGAACCCAAGAGAGTTAAGGTGTTTTATTAGATGCAATTATCGACTATGGTAACAAGTAACAAAAAGGGGAATTTTGGTTGAATTGATACACAAAAACTTATGAAAACGATTAATGCGACAAGTAAGACAATGATGGGTGAATCTACACTAGGTTGGTTCTAAGCATGCAATTGCTACTTTGGTGAGTTCCTTTTACAAGTTTTCAAGTAATCTCCCGTCTCGATCGTATATATATGTTGAGCCAACCGGCATCAACACAACTTAACAGGTTAGTGTTCCGTAAACCTACAAGAACAAATAACAAGTTATCTTTTAAACAAAGACTAAGGGATATAAAGAGAAGATTAAAACCGTTAAACTTATCTTTATATTTGTGTTCCTTTTCTTTAAGTAATTACAACCCGTTATTACTTAAAGTTACTACTAGATTAAAGACCCGAACCCGGGACCTATTAATCCTAGTTATTTGCATGCACTTTAGATCCTAAGGTGATCAATCTCAAGTAATAGTAAAACATGCAATTAGGCAATGGAGATCAAGAAAGAAAACACAAAGCATGACTGAATGAAAACTTATATTAAAGAAAACTTACAACCAAAGTAACAACGCAGCTTCAAACCAACCCAATGTAGCAGGGGAGTTAGCAACTCATTACAAAGGTGGCAAGATAATCTAAGTGGATAATTTGTTGGCTAACAAGATTCTCCTTTCTAGCAATCAACCAAGGACTATTTATACTACAAAAGACACTAAATAGGAGTAAATGGCTGGCCCAAAACAGCCACCTTTAATGCCATAAAGGTGGTCTAAACAGCCAGAGTAAAGCTTCTGACGTTAAACCGCAGGGGCGGCCTTCAGCTCCGTAGGGGCGGTGAAGGCAAGAACGCTTGATCTTCTTCATATCAGCTGGGGCGGCTGGGCAATTCCGCAGGGGCGGATCATTAATGCTCTTCAAACGTCTAACCCTTCGACTTTCTGATGTTTCTGATACCAAGCTGCCGGGGCGTCCCTATGTCAACGCAGGGGCGGTGACACAGCCTCTTCGTCTTCTAGCTCCCAAGTTGAGGCGCAGGCAGGGGCGCAGTGGAAGGCGCAGGGGAGCTGGTCTTCGTTTCTTCAAGGCAAGTCACCGCAGGGGCGCCAAGGAGTGGTGCAGGGGCGGTGACACACTTCATGGCCAGCGCTGGCGAAGGCGCAGGGAGCGCTCCGGTGTAAGACGTCACCCGTAGGGGCGGTGACAAGGCTCCGCTGGTGCGCTGAGGCAACAGAAACTTTGCTTTGTGAACGATCTTCACTCCTAAGTGCTTATAACTCTTTCCTTAGCTTCTTTTAGTCTTCTTCTTCTGGACCAAGGAGTTAGTAGCATAAACCGACACAAATGCAATAGAAAGACTCTAAAAACTATCCTAAATGATAGTGATTCCATCACCTATCAGTTGTATTTTGAGTTTTGGTTTTCATTTGTCATTGTCTTGTTGTAAGATCTGTTTGTTGTTGCTACTCTAAGGGTCGGGACCCATTGTGTGGTCCTAGCCCGTAGCGCTTCGAATTTCCAGAACTTGGGTTGTTACAATATGGTATCAGAGCTCTAGGTTGGCAATAATGGAACTCAAAATCTTCTAATGGTCGGATGGATAAATAAATAGAACCTGCAAGGGGTCTAACATTTTAAAAAGGGGGGTTTTTTTTTACTTGTCGGTCTAGGATAGATGTACGGCCGACCACCACTACCTCCCCGGATCTCAACAGTGTAGTTTTTCTTATGTTGTCCTTTATATGTGCTTTTCTTGGATTTGTGCTTTAGTTGTAGCGTGGCCTTATATATATATAGTCTTATATATCTATCCTTATAGCAGATGGCATGCACTAGAGCTACCGCTGCTATAGGGCGAGGAAGGGGTCGACGACAACTTCCACCTTCCGTCTGTGGACGAGGACGTGCAAGAAGACCTCCGCTAGCTAGAGGTCGGGGCCAAGCCCCAGCTGCAATTCCACCTATCACTGAGGCGTTCGCTGAAGAAGTTGTAGAGAGTGTTGTTCTTGAGGTTGGGAACAGGACTGTTATTAGGTTTGGCGCACAAGGAGCACCATCGACCGAGTCCACACGAGTGTCTATCGGAGCTTCTGCATATCGCGACTATGTGCAGAGAGTTGAAGAGGCTATTAGGATTGGAGGACCAGCACCAGTGCTTTCAGTTCCTACGAGGTCAGCTAAGGTTTCGCAAAGAGTTTCACAGGTTGTTGCCCCGCCTACTGGATTTGCTGAGGTTGTCAAAGCGCCGGATGAGGCGAAGGAGCCGAATCCCGACAGTTGGTTGGAAGCTTTCGATCAGCTGAAGGTTCCCACTTTCATGGGAAAGACTAGATTGGAGGTGGAGCAGTGACTAGGACAGCTAGATACTGCTATGGAGGCTATCAGTTGCCCAGAGGGACATCGAGTCAATATAGCACAGACGCTACTGAAGGATCAGGCTCATTCTTGGTGGAGGACCGTTCGTAGTAAGGTCACCACTTATGAGTAGATGAAGACGGTGATCAGAGATCGCTACTGCCCTGCAGCTATGAGAAGAGATCGTCTTCAGGATTTCCTTGAGGCTGGATTCGAGGAATTGCCTATTGTTGAGATCATCAGCAAGTTTCCAGATGAGTTGTCTTTGTTCGATCCGTCTGTACCACCTGAGGATCAGCATGTTTACCTTTTCTCTCAGAGGTTGAGGGAGTAGACACGCTCTTATCTTGCTGGTTTCCATTGTGATTCTTTGACGGATTATCAGGATAGAGCTTAAACTTATGAGAGAGACCGACCGGGTCATAGGAGAGCTTCTCAAACAGGAGGCCCTGATAAGAGAAAAAAGACTACATCAACTAGTGCTGGAGCTGGAGCAGTTGGTTTTGGGCTTAGTCACACGCCTAGACGTTCTGGTTTCCAACAGATTTTTGACAAAGGACGGCAATGTCATAACTGCGGAGTATTTGGACACATCCGAGCCGATTAACTTGGCTAGAGTGGGACATCCAGTTTCCTGATGAGGATGCCCAGTTACATGCTTTAGAGGTTTTACCTGGTCTGTTGGATGAGATCCAGCAGAAGCAGGGGACCTGCCCGACCTTGATGAGGATTAGAGAGAGGATGTTCACTGTACACCTTGATGAGGCGACATGATCGCATCTGTATACCTTCAGATGTAGAGTTGAGACAAAGGATCTTATAGGAGGTTCACTTTACACCTTACTCAGTACATCCAGGTACGAGTAAGATGTAGAGTTGAGACAAAGGATCTTATAGGAGGTTCACTGCCCGACCTTGATGAGGCGACATGATCGCATCTGTATACCTTCAGATATAGAGTTGAGACAAAGGATCTTATAGGAGGTTCACTGTACACCTTACTCAGTACATCCAGGTACGAGTAAGATGTACCATGATGTTAGACGCTCATATTGGTGGGGAGGGTTGAAGGCCGATGTGGCCAGATTTGTGGCTTAGTGTGTGACCTGCCAACAGGTCAAGATAGAGCATTGCAGACCTGGAGGTGAGCTCCATCCACTGCCAGTGTTGTAGTGGAAGTGGGAGGACGTCTCCATGGACTTTGTGACGGGATTGAGGCCCAGTAGGAGTATTGATGCTATCTGTGTTGTTGTTGATAGATTGATGAAGACGGCATGTTTCATTACTATCAGAGAGACATGGCCAGTTAGTAGGTTGGCTGAGGAGTACACTAGACCATTTGGTGAGACTCCATGGTGTATCGAGGACGATCGTCTCTAATCGAGATGGACGGTTTACCTCGAGGTTTTGGCAGCAAATTCAGACTGCTTTGGGGACGAGTCTACACTTCACGGTTGCGTTTCACCCCCAAACCGATGGTCAGTCTGAGAGGACCATCCAGACCCTGGAGGATATGCTGCGAACTTGTGTGTTGGATTGGGGATTGGGATTGTTTGATTACCTCCCACTCGTTGAGTTCTCATACAACAACAGTTGGCATGCATCTATTGGGATGGCTCCTTATGAGGCACTATATGAACGTAGGTGCCGTACACGTTTATGCTAGGATGATCCTAGCAGTATCAGTGGGATAGCACCACAGCAGATTCAAGATGATATGGATCCAGTAACACTGATCAGAGAGAGGATGCTGGTTGCACAGAGTCGCCAGAAGTCATATGCAGACAAGAGGCGTAGACCTCTAGAGTTCAGGGTAGGAGCTCATGTCTGGTTTAGAGTATCTCCGACACGAGGCGTCAGACGTTTTGGCATAAAGGGGAAGCTGAGTCCCCGATATGTCGGTCCTTTCGAGATACTAGATAGAGTTGCGAGGGCAGCCTACAAATTAGCTTTGCCTCCGAGGTTAGAGGGTGTTCACCATGTGTTCCATGTGTGTCTGTTGAGAGAGTACATACCAAATCCGAGGCAAGTTGTGAGTTATGATGATTTGGTGGTGGAGCCAGACCACACCTTTGTTGAGCATCCTATTGCAGTCCCAAAGTGAGGTGTGAGACGCCTACGTTCGAAGGACATTCCTATGATAAGGATACAGTGGTCGAGACGTGGACCTTAGGAGGCTACTGGGAGACTGAAGATAGTATCCAGAGGAACTATCCAGAGTTTTATGCCGAGATAGATGCATATAGGGTCGATGAGTAGATCTTAGTGCTATCTTGGTGAGTATGTGATTATGTGCTTATGTTCTTACATGCCTTGATGTGTTTTATGATCTTATTTGATCTTGTTGTGCTAGCGTGATGTATGTTATAGTTGGAGATGATTACTTCCTCCATGCTATTCGAGTATGATATATGTTTATAGCTGGAGATTGTTCTTTCCTCCATGTTATCTGAGTTGATTAGGATTAAGCTAGAGATGGTTCTTTCCTCCATGCTACCTTGATGGACATAGTTATAGTGGAGATGTCATTCCTCCATGCGATGTATATGATTATGTTTGGCTAGAGATTTTTTTCATCTATGCCTTGTGATGTGGTATGGCAAGAGATGTGATTCCTCTATGCCTTTGGGTAGCGTTGTGGCCCTGTTTTCTGGAGTTGATGATTCCTCCATGTTGATGTTTGAGGTTATAGATTGTTATAGGTTGTGGTCTTTTGAACGGAGATGTGATTCCTCCGATAGAGAGAGTGAGAGCTATACCTCGGCTTATGGGTCCAAGAGACTTGGGACTTTGCAAGTTTCGGGACGAAACTTGTTTTTAGGGGGTGAGATGTAAGAGCCTTAGTCTTCGAGAGATCCCGTACCTGCGCTTCAGCTGAGACGTAGCTTCCTTTCTTCTTTGGAGCTGCAGTGGGCTGCCCCTGCGCTCTTGGTTGGCCACCCCTGCGGTTCTGTGAGCCGCCCCAGCGGCCAGGCTAGCCGTCCCAGCGGCCAGGCCAGCCGCCCCTACGGTTTATTGTGGGTTGCAGCTGTCTTTTTTGACCCGAGTCTTGCTTTTTGACCTCTCTTCCCTTTATATCTTCTTCTTCTCCTCCAGATGAGGGTTAACTCATTCTCACTCCTGCTCCATCTCCCTCACGATCTTCTTCTTCTCTTTTCTTCCTTTGGCTCTCTTCTTGATCCATGTTTGAGTTTCTATGAGATTGGAAGCTTAGGAGTGGCTTTGCTTGCTGTTGTTGATGGTTGTTGTTGTTGTGCTTGTTGATAACAAGCCTTGAGGTTTTGGATGGTGTTCTGCTCTGAGTTGAGCTCAGCTTGGTGAGTCTCATGGCTTCTTCTCTTTCGTTCTCCTTTCCTTCATCTTTTCCCTCTTTCCTTAGCCTAGTTTGGATTCCTTAGGTTAGGATCTTGCTCCAGCCTTAATTGGCTTATGTTGATGTATATATATGTGTTCCTGTATGTATGTGTGTTGGATAATGAACAAGTGAAGGAATCGAAGGAAGGAGTGAAGAAGGAGCTGAAGGTGTGTCTTCTGCACACCAGCAGCCCCTGCGCCTATCTTGAGCCGCCCCAACGCCGGCAGTGAACCGCCCCTGCGCCACCACCTAGCCGCCCCTGCGGCCACCTGTACCAGCTTGGTGTTGCACTTGTTTCTGCACGTGTGTGTTGCTTTTAGGCTTATCTTAGGATGCCTTTGTTCCCTCCTTTCTTAGTGTGAGTGTGTAGGATCATGCTAGAGGTATGAGGATGTGTTTAGTTAAGGTTATGATCGGTTTATGCCTTGTATGGCCTTTGAGGCTCGTTAGGTTATGAGTTTAGGTTGAGGATGATCACATGGATCCCTTTGGGTCTAGGTGTGACCCTTGTGTTGTTAGGAGATTAATATATCTCTTTATGCCCTGTTTATAGGCTGTGTTGTCCCTCCAGTATAGAGGTGATCGTGGTTGAGTTGTGATCGAGGTTGAGGTAAGTCCATAGGACTTACTTAGCTTCCATCCTTATATTGGGTGTTTGCATGAGTGGTGTGCGATGTGTATGTTTGCTATGATAGCATGAGATGTCGTTTATACCGACCTATGTTTTATTGATTACCCCGTATGTGTGGTTGTGATAACCTTTCCCTTTCATCCCGCCGTGGAGTCTGGGAGGTTTTCTGATGTCAGGCCAGACTAACTTTACAGGAAGGGCACAATCCACTCCCACAAGGTACACGGATTGTGTGACCGATACTTGTGCAGCTGGCTAGCAGGCTCAAAGGCGAGGATGTGTCGGTCCTCATGTCACATAGTTTCATATATATTTATATATACTATTTGAGTGAATGACTATTATTATTGAGATGATAAAATAGGTAAATATGTGAAAGCATGTGGATGTGTTTATCTTTCCTTGAGTGTGATTGTGCTTATGCATTACTCTATATATGTGTATGGATAGCGAATGGTTTATCACCATATTGTAGATGCCCGACAGGATAGGCATGTTGCTGGGTGATCTAGCAGAGTGGCAGGCCGAGGACGTCTCGTACATAGGTTATTGTGGGCTTTTGGGTTTGTTTACCTTTCCATCCTGCGTGAGGATGATCTTTTGTTACCTCTTGTGTGAGGACGTTCTGTTCTATACTCGGCTATGTTGTCTTACCTTCTGGTTGTACAGTTTTTACAGTTTTACGTATTTGTTTTTATATCTATCAGTGCCATACTGTAAGGTCTAGTGAACTTGTTGTCAGGCTAGGGTCAGGATCCATTGTGAGATCCTATCCCAATGTGGCACTCCGAGTCCTGCGGATTTGGGGTGTTACACCTCTGTGGGTGTAACCCAGGCAGATCGTCTCTGAATACCTCAACAAACTCTCATGCAACTAGTATCTCCTCTACTGTCAGGCTTCTCCCTGGTGCGTTTATTCATCCGATGCAAATGATGTACGTGTGCAAGTGTTCGCCTCTAAACGTGAGTGCACATAAGTTTAAATTATAAAACTATAACAAAATCAAGCGAACCTGCAGTGTACGGATCGGCATAGATAAGCAAATATTCCAGAGTATCGAACTCAGGGATTTGGTGAAACAAAATCAGTTTCAAGTAATCGAGCAATCAAAAGTGTAGAAGCTTTGCAAATAATTGGGAAAACAGCAACCCTAAAGATCCAGGTATTTAATTGTGGCATTCGATTCAAGATATACTATATATATATAAGGACAGAGTTGAGAATTGCAAAGGTATACTAAAGTAAGGTAATGTACGGCGATGTTCCAAAACCCTATATGTCTAACCAAAAGACTCTCTCTATAAAGTTTGTTGAGGCTGCAGTATAGAAAGGATCTAAAGGTAAGAATTAATCTCAAATACCCATGCTCAAACCCAAGGAATCAAAGATAAACTAAAACGGTTAAGGTTGTGACACTCGAAACCGAAATAGAGGATGTTGAGTCTCACTACTACCTACAAAAGGCAAGCCAAGGCTAGGTTAAAGCTAATCTTTAACTTTGGATCAAAGCAAAAGCAAAGTTCGTAAACCAGAGAAAATCGCGGCTAGATCTTGAGAACCACGGCCATGGAACTCAAGAACAGACCGTGATTTAGGGCGTCGACGATGTTTCTCACACTCTCAGGGTCCAATCAAGTTACGATCGATCTATCATTATCTAAGCAACAACTATCAACCCTTCACCTTATAATTGCTAAAGGGTTTTAGCCAATAATCATCATTATGATATCAATAATCAAATTAAGAAGAGTGAAAGATGAAAACCCTCGAAAACTCAATATTAACTCAAAGTCAATCTCGAAATCCCAACACAAAGTAGTATGTTTATGAATTCAGAAAAGTAGGAATAGAAATCCTCACAATGATCTAGAGAAACCGCAAAGAATGGAATGTCAATCCGTCCTTCGATGAGAACCCTAAGATATCTCAAAAAGTACACAATCTCCGAAAATACGTCCTTCCCGAATCTCCAATCCTTAAGGTCGAAATGAAACCCTAAGGTCGTCTCCAAAATCTAAGCGGAACTCTAAGCGGCGCTAAGCAGGGATCCCGAAAACTCCTTTCTCAAGCCTTTTTATAGGGCGAGGTAGGGTTACGAGAAATCCCAATTACGTGGCTAACGTGGCAATAATGATACGACAAAAAATCACCAAAATCACTGTCATGAACAACTTTCCACGACCGTGATTTAGAGCGTGGAACTCAATTACGGCACCATATGATTTCCACGGCCGTGGTTTAGGCCATGTAACTCTCTTTTGTGCTCCAAACTCACGTCCACGATCATGTTGCCAAATCCACGGCCGTGTTTTAGAGCGTGGTTCTTCAAATCACTTCTCCACGACCGTAATTCAGGGTGTGGTTCCTCAGATCCTTGGTTGTTGCCTTTGTTTCGTGACATCCTTCATCCATGCTCCTTCCTTAGCCTCTCCAATGCATCTCTTTGCCATCAAGCATGATCAAACATTGCTTTCCTTCCACATTTTGCTCCAATCCAAGTTTTTATTCACCTAAAAACAAAACAAAGCTAGTGTAGATCTCTATATCGACAAAGTGGGTGAACTAGCTCACAATTGCTTCAAACTCATATCTAAGAACACAATAAAGAGGGAAAAACAACTAAAACAAGTGCCTAAAATATAGTCATATTTCATGCTAACAGCAGGAGAGGATCTGATGGGCATGAAAGATATCTGACGAGGGAGTAAAGGGAAGCGTGATCTACGGGGGAGTTACGCTCTTTGAAAAGTCCAGAACGTGGCCTTGGTTGTGTGCTCTTAGGCTGGAGGAGAAGGCTGCACGGCTTGAAGAAAGGAAGCTGAGGCTAGGCCTGCACAAGTAGTCAAAAATTGGATCACACGCCATCAAGGAGGAGGAGGTGGGTTGAGTTTGTGTGGGCTGCAGAAAAAATAGGCCAAGAAGGGAGTGGGCTAATGTTGTCAAGGTTTTGTCACAGCCTTGTCAAAACGTGTCATGGCTTTGTCAAGCCCATGCATGGCCTTGTCATGTTCTCGTCATGGCCTCGTCAAATCTCGTCATGCTCTCGTCTTGGTCTCGTCAAAAGGATGTCATGACTTTGTCAAGGACATGTCATGATATAAACTAGGGTTTGATATAAAATTCTATCATTATATGTGAAGTGAGGTAACATAAAATGATAAAATTTTGAGATAGTGTGTACGACTAGGTAGACAGAGAATGATCAACGAATCGAAATCCGGTCTCGTCAAAAGGACGTCATGACTTCACTTTGTTTATAAATTATCCTTTAGCGTTCCTAGAACAAAAGTAAGTCTCGTTTGTTTATCGAGAGAAAACAGGTGTCCACTAACACAATACATTTGTCATTATTTCTTTTGTCCCTTTTCTTTGTGATCGAGGTAAGATCAAGTGATCGAAATGAAAACGACCGAGTTCTAAGCTCAGGTCCATCACACCGCGGCGACCATGAACCACCTGTGAGACCACCGAAGCTATCAAGTGATGTAAACTTTGATGTATATCCAACTTTAATGGATGGATGAATTCTAAGATCGGGGCCTTCACCCCGCGGTGACCATTAACCACCAATAAGACCACCAAAAGTATCAAGTGATGTAAATCTGGATGTATACACATCCTTACTACGGGGCCGAATTCTAAGATCGGGACCATCACCCCGTGGACACCCAGAACCACCAATAAGACCACCAAAGGGATCAAGTGATGTAAAATTCGATACGTACTCACCCTTACTACAGGGTCGAGTTCTAAGATCGGGTTCATCACCCTGCGGCGACCATGAACCACCAATAAGACCACCAAAGGTTTCAAGTGATGTAAATTTTGATACGTATTCACCTTTATTAGAAGGCCAAATTCTACAATCCGGACCATCAGACGGGGGTGACCGCGAACCACCGATAAGACCACCAAAAAAGAATGAGTAATGAAAATTTAGATAAAATCCCCGTCTACCGAAGGGCCAAATGTTAACCGCAAGACCTCCATTCTCCGACCAATTTTATTTGCAATTTAATAATCTATCTCTTGATCATACCATTATGTATTTAATATAAGAAATTTTATTTTTTCGTTACTATTTTTCTTTTAAAAACGAATTTATAGCATATTACTGTTTATAAAATGGTTTAAAATGACGAATAACAAACCATCATCCGTGTGTATGTTGCTCTTTTAAAGCTCAAAGGCACCCATGGTACGTATAACTACAAACACATAGGGCTTACATATCTATTTTAAAATTTTTAAAGTGAATCTAATGTAAAAGTGACTAAATAAATACAAAAGGCATGCAACTTTTTAGTCAAGAAGCATATTATAAGCTACACTTAAACAAGCCATGCATAGTCTACCATATATGGAAATCATGAAAAATTTTACGTATTTTGTTCGTAAATTTCTGTTATTGTTTATATCACTAGAATTACCGCGGGATGAAAGTTGAAGGGATGTAAGCAAAGAGGTCAATACTACATGAGGAGTTATGTTAGGGACAATAGATATTCGAACTCGTATTCTTGTTATCAACCAACGGAACATGCATTATATTTTGGGGTTCATATTAAAAATTGGGATAATCAGTTTCAAAATCGGATGAAATGAGGGGTAGATATTAAACTTGTAAAAACTCGGATGGTTCCTCCCTCACCTTCGGATTTAAAAATTAATTGTATAATACCATTGATGCACACAAATATTTCAAGATACATAGTATAAAGTTTGTCATATTTAAGTGGATATCTTCAATAAGGGGAACTATATGGATTGCACTTTACCTAATGTCCAGTCCAAAATGCTTCGCAAAATACCTTTATCAACAAAAACATGTTCTATTTTGGTTAGGTTTGTTTGTTCATATTCCTCGTACCGAAACTTATAAAAAATATGGTAAAAAATAATAACTTACCATTACGAAAAATATATAATTTTTAAGATATGAAGATGAAACCTTCTCTTTGTATATAAATTATCCTTTATTGCTCCTAGAACAAAAGTAAGTCTCATTTGTTTATCGAGAGAAAAATAGTGTCCACTAACTTAATACATTTGTTATTATTTCTTTTGTCCCTTTTCTTTGTGATCCAAGCAAGATCAAGTGATCGAAATTAAAACGGCCGAGTTCTAAGCTCAGGTCCATCACACCGCGGCGACCATGAACCACCGATGAGACCACCGAAGCTATCAAGTGATGTAAACTTTGACGAATTCTAAGATCGGGGCCTTCACCCCACGGCGACCATGAACCATCAATAAGACCACCAAAAGTATCAAGTGATGTAAACCTGGATGTATACACATCCTTACTACATGGCTGAATTCTAAGATTGGGACCATCACCCCGTGGAGACCTTGAACCACCAATAAGACCATGAAAGGGATCAAGTGATGTAAAATTCGATACAAATGCACCCTTACTACAGGGTCGAGTTCTAAGATCGGGTCCATCACCCCGCGGCGACCATGAACCACCAATAACACCACCAAAGGTTTCAAGTGATGTAAATTTCGATACCTATTCACCTTTATTAGAAGGCCGAATTCTACACTCAGGACCATCAGACGGGGGTGACCGCGAACCACCAATAAGACCACCAAAAAAGATTGAGTAATGAAAATTTGGGTAAAATCCCCGTCTACCGAAGGGCCAAATGTTAACCGCAAAACCTCCATTCTCCGACCAATTTTTTTTGCAATTTAATAATATATCTCTTGATCATACCATTATGTATTTAATATAAGAAAGTTTCTCTTTTCATTACTATTTTTCATTAAAAAACGAGTTTATAGCATATTACCATTTATAAAACGGTTTAAAACGACGAATAAAAAACCATCATCCGTGTGTGTTCCTCTTTTAAAGCTCAAAGGCACCCATGTTTCGTATAACTGCAAACACATAGGACTTACATATCTATTTTAAAATTTTTAATGTGAATATAATGTAAATGTTACTAAGAAAATACAAAAGACATGCAACTTTTTAGTCAAGAAGCATATTATAAGCTACACTAAAACAAGCCATGCATAGTCTTGTATATCATAAGGCGTGATTATTCTCTTTGTTTTTTGTTGCTTCTCTTCATCCATGTTAGGATCCCAAGAGCGCCCCGTATCCTTCCCTCAAGACTATCGAAAATTGGTAACATAAAATTGTAATGAGCCTTCGATGTTGTTGGAACGGGAGTTCTCGATATCTTAGAAATTCTAACGATATCTAAATCCAAATCTTTATGTATTATCATTTTCATATTCAAAGTGTAATATTTTATATTAAAAAAATAATAAAATATTTGACAAAGTTATTTTACGCTAAAGATAGTTTTAGAGTTTTTTTCTTGCATTGAGGTTTAGATGAATTGGAGGTCGGTGGACGAGAAGTATTTCGGTTACAAAGATGTGTTTGATGTTGTATGGTTCAAATGTTCGAACACTAAACCATCACAACACATACACAATCAAAACAATTTTACTAATCTAAATAATATCAATGTATCATTGGCGGTCGTTATAATGTTTGTTTAATATGACCGTCTAAGTAATCTTTTCACATACATAGAAAAACCATCACAACAAATACACTATCACTTGTCATTAAAAAAATTATTCAACTTTATACATATCTACCATAGATGGAAATCATGAAAATTTTTACGTATTTTGTTCGTAAATTCCTGTTTGTTTATCATTACGAAAAATATATGGTTTTTAAGATATGAAAATAAAACCTTCTCTTTGTATATAAATTATCTTCAGTGTTCCTAGAACAAAAGTAAGTCTCGTTTGTTTATCGAGAGAAAAATGGTGTCCACTAACACAATACATTTGTCTTTATTTCTTTTGTCCCTTTTCTTTGTGATCGAGGCAAGATCAAGTGATTGAAATGAAAACGGCCGAGTTCTAAGATCAGGTTCATCACACCGCGGAGACTATGAACCACCAGTGAGACCGCCGAAGATATCAAGTGATGTAAACTTTGATGTATACCAAACTTTAATGGATAGACGAATTCTAAGATCGGGGTCTTCACCCCGCGGCGACCATGAACCACCAATAAGACAACCAAAAGTATCAAGTGATGTAAACCTGGATGTGTACACATCCTTACTACAGGGCCGAAATCTAAGATCGGGACCATCACCCCGTGGAGACCTTGAACCACCAATAAGACCATCAAAGGGATCAAGTGTTGTAAAATTCGATACATACTCACCCTTACTACAGGGTCGAGTTCTAAGATTGGGTCCATCACCCCGCGGCGACCATGAACCACCAATAAGACCACCAAAGGTTTCAAGTGATGTAAATTTCGATACGTATTCACCTTTATTAGAAGGCCGAATTCTACACTCAGGACCATCACACGGGGGTGACCGTGAACAACCAATAAGACCACCAAAAAAGCAATGAGTAATGAAAATTTGGATAAAATCTTCATCTACCGAAGGGCCAAATGTTAACCGCCAGACCTCCATTCTCCGACCAATTTTTTTTTGCAATTAAATAATCGATCATACCATTATGTATTTAATATAAGAAAGTTTCATTTTTCATTACTATTTTTCTTTTAAAAACGAGTTTATAGCATATTACCGTCTATAAAATGGTTTAAAACGACGAATAAAAAACCATCATCCGTGTGTGTGTTGCTCTTTTAAAGCTAAAAAGCACCCATGTTACCTATAATTGCAAACACATAGGGCTTACATATCTATTTTAAAATTTTGAAGTGAATCTAATGTAAATGTGACTAAAAAAATACAAAAGGCATGCAACTTTTTAGTAACGAAGCATATTATAAGCTACACTAAAACAAGCCATGCATAGTCTTGTATATCTTACGGCCGGATTCTTCTCTTTTTTTTTTGTTGCTTCTCTTCTTCCATGTTAGGATCCCAAGAGCGGCCCGTATCCTTCCATTAATACTATCCAAAATTGGAAACATAAAATTTTAATGATTGTTTTTGAAATGTTTCTCTCATATCTCATACTCTACACGCTTCCTCATCGGGCTTTCTGAAATGAGCCTTCGATGTTGTTGGAACTGTAACACCCCAAGTTTCAGAACTCGGAGAGCTACTAGTTAGGACCTCATAGTGGGTCCCGACCTTAGTTTGACAACAACTTAACTAGATCTTACAACAAGGCACAGATAAGGAAAAGCTAGACAACATAGAATATGTTTTTAAATAAAGTCATGAATGTGACCAGAAGTACTAACATCCGGAAAACACAAAGTATCACAATCTGAGAAGAAGGAAAAGGTCATAACTTAAAGACCAACAATAATGGAAACTGCAACTCCTCCTAAGAAGTACAACACCCCGGCTGACCACTACCATTTGTATCACTCTGCATCTGCTCTAACCTGCGGTACATCTACACAACAATTACAACTGTTAGCTAACTATCCAAATATAAGTAGAAATAATAATAGCACAAACAAACTCAAGATAACATCAACAATCATCATGTTGGCACACAACTGGTTATTATCTATTACTTAAGCGATTCACCTTATTCAGTTTTACAGTTGTGGCACGAGAATTCTTAACTGTCCTCGCCTCCATTCCTTATCCAACTAGGTGTAGGTCTAGCTTACCTCTTCCAGTAGCATCACTACAAACCGAGTGTGGACTAGTCCCTAAAGAAACCCCAAGCGCCCTCACGCTAACTGACCAAAATGCCACCGCCCGTTACTCTTAGGCCAAAGTATAGGTCGGTTGATACATACTACTAAATATAACTTTAAACATCTCATTCACACACCACTATCATTATCCACACTCATATCTAGAAGTCAAATAAGTAAGCCCAAGGGACTTACCTGAAACAGATCTCGACTCTCTAATTCGTTAACCGATCTGTAACTGTAGGAACTCAGTGGCCTGTCAAAAGAGGCAAGCGCGTCAGCACACTTTCTACGTTGTAATAGCTAGGATTTCCAAATTCTAATTAATGTTGATTAACTTAATTAGTGATAGTAATTGACATATAACTCGCGAATATTGCGTAAGTGTTAAATATAAGTGCCACCGTTATGTTCCTGGCGTAATTTTGGGCTTATGGTGAAATTTTCACTTTTTCCCCCGGGTATTTATTTTTACCCTCCGGTATTATTTGGAGCATTTGGGAGCTCCAATTAATAAAAATGCAGTTGAGAGAAATGATCAGGACATCGGACATGTCCTAGATATGAAATAACATGGAAAGGCAAAACGGCCAAAAGAGTCGCTATTTCGTTTCTTAACGGATAAGAAAGACGGCTTAGGAATACACGTTTTCCGAGCCAATTGTGGAATAATTATGCCTACAATATTCAAGATTAATTGTTCCAATTTCGAGAAGTTTGGAGAAGGGGGTTCAACCCGCCATTGGATCAGTTAAAGGATAATTATCGATTTCGCTAAAGGATAATTATCGACTTCACTATAAATAGCGGAAAATCGTTTATTAATTCATTTCCTTTCACGTTTCCTCGTAAAAGCTCTGATTTCTCTCAAACTTCAAACTCAGATCTACTCTCCATTTCTAATCCGATTTCAATTCCGTTTGAGTTTCTGGATTCCTCTCTTCATTCTCTTCATATCGGTACCAAGTTTCTGCATTTTCGAGTAGATAAAGACCTGGTTGAGCATATATGTCACCAGGACAGTTCCGTCGCTCAGATTCCGGTGAATTTGATGTTGTACATGCGTAGCCTGCATCGTTGTGATTCCGAATCTTCTTTCAGATCGTCAATCGGGTTAGTAACGAATAAGTTATGAATTTATTCGTTTTCCGTACTGCGATTTGGCCGAAATTGACCTTAGGCTTTTCAAAATGGATAATTAGAAATTCCATTATGATCATTATATTATTTTGGTGTTTATAGGTTGTTTGTTTGAAGAAATCTGATGACATGTGGGTTTAGAAATGGCCTGCGGGCAAAACGTTATTCTAGTGAAATTTAATTAATTAATTAAAAGTTAATTATTTAAATTAGGATTAAATTTGAGATTGAGGAATACTGATTAGATGCATGCTAGGTGTTAGAATGAGTTGAGGATCATGATGATGTTATGGATATCGGTTATGGCTTTAAGGTTTAGTATGTGTACGACTACGATGAGATGTTATGTTGAGGATATGCCTTAGGCATTTATGAATGTGTTGAGGATCTGAGGTTTAGATTTGAGATATAGGTTGGTTGTGGTTAGTGAGACGAGTCTCCTAACCTTTGGAGTATGTGATTGTGTGTGCCTTGCTATTGTAGGCGTTGATTACTTCCCCAAGGGGAAGTTGTGGCGTGGTACAGGTTACGAGTATATCAGGTAAGTCCATAGGACTTACCTAGCGTGCAGTTGTGGATTGTATGATTGTGATGGTTGTGTGTGTTCATATGATTGTGCATTTATAACCTAAACCGGACTAGGATTTCCATTTATTACATTTATTTGGCCCAAGTGTATTATAACGGGCGGTAACCACCGGTCTCCGCCTGCGAGTTAGGAGGAGGTGCCTGGAAGCCAGTAACACGGGGGGGACGAGTGACGATCACCCCCAATGCTAAACCCTGTGTTAACGGGGAAAGGGACGAGGTTCTTTAGGTTCCTCGTGTTACAAAAGAAGTTGAATTAGTAATGGAATAACGTAATGAAAGATAATAAATGAATGTGTGTGGCATTGCATGTATGAGATGTTGATCTGTGGTTGTGCTATTACCTTCATGCTTTTCATTGTTGTAGCTAACGGTTTCATACCGTGTTGTAGATGATCTGCAGGTTAGGAACACTGCAGGGTGAGACAGATGGTGTGGCCAGCCGAGGACTTCTGTACATTAGGATGCGCGGGATATGGGATCTTTTGTATCAGATGTTGTGGTTTGATGTTTTGTACTCGGCTCTGAGTTTGTAAACTCTTTTGATGTATCATATACAGCTTTTATGTATTTGGTTTTAATTTACTTGTGCCTTGTTGTAAGATCCAGTGAACTTGTTGTCAGGCTAGGGTCAGGATCCATTGTGAGATCCTAGCCCAATGTGACACTCTAAGTTTCGTGGATTTGGGGTGTTGCAGAGTTGGTATCAGAGGCAGGTTGACAACAATGGCACTTGCTATCTGCAATGAAGGTAGAGTGGATAAATAAACAGAACCCACATGGGGTTTGACTTTTTAAAGGATTTTGGTTTTATAGCGAGTACAGATGTTTTCGGATAGTACGTACAGAAGTCGTCACCCATTTGAGGATCTCGACAGTGTAGATATATATATATATATATATATATATATATATATATATATATATATATATATATATATATATATATATATAGATATCTTTTATGTGCTAATGTGAATGTATGTAATAATGAGTATTATATATATATATATATATATATCGATACATATGGCATATATATATATATAGCCTTATAAGTTAGGAGTGTATATTCTACAAATGGCTCAGACTAGAGCAGTATCTGTAGTGGGACGAGATAGGGGTACACCCCCTCTTTCTCTAGTAGCGTCAAGTCAGGGACCAGTATCCGCTACTGTGTTGCCTATGGCAAAGAACGAGTTTGAAGAGGCTGATCGTGTCTCCATGAGTAGATTTGAGTTTCAAGAGTATATGCAGCAAGAATATGAGGTGGTGATAGCGGGTAGATCTACACCGGATTTACCAACATTTGTGAGATTGACTGAAGCTTCTGGATTAGAGAAGAAACAACGGGTTGAATCAGTGAAAGATGAGGTTGGATATCCGGGTTGCAAACCGAGCCCGACTTGTGGATGTTTGAGTACTTCTAGTTCACACGGACTTCTGGTGAAACGAGGACTTTTTA
This sequence comes from Fagopyrum homotropicum, assembly GCA_033239125.1. Taxonomy (NCBI): domain Eukaryota; kingdom Viridiplantae; phylum Streptophyta; class Magnoliopsida; order Caryophyllales; family Polygonaceae; genus Fagopyrum; species Fagopyrum homotropicum. The sequence goes on from BSWB01000004.1 coordinate 134,198,375, forward strand.
CAATTGTGGGAAGCCTGGACATGTACGACCACAGTGTCCAAGATCGCCAGTGACTTGCTTTACCTGTGGTAGACAAGGTCATAGAGTTGTTTTCTGTAAGAAAACTGGAATGGCATCACGATAGGGTTTTATTTCTACTAGTGTGACGGGAGGTGGTCAGAAGACACCTCAGCAGCAGACACGGGGCAGCAGAGAGTCCCTGATCATTCGCCTACTCAGGAATCCATTTCCAGGCTGAGTAGAGGTAAGGGTCGTGGTAGGAGTACCACGGATACTAGAAGAGCTCAAGGTAGAGCCTTTTGAGCTGGGCAGTGCAGAGGACCCACCCGTACTAATGGCAGGGATAAGACCTATATGTCTCAACTGTGGTTATCCAGATCATGTGCGCTCTGAGTGTCCCATGGCACCGATAGCTTGCTTCACATGTGGTGAACTAGGCCATCTGGCCCCTTTCTGTCAGCAAGGTAGTGTTTCTTCTCATCACGACATTCCTCTTTCCGATGTAGAAAGAGTGGAAGTGGAGGCTATGGCGATGACCTCGGTGATACTTGAGGAGCATAGGTTTGAGATTGAGTAATGATATGCAGTAGAGCTTCGGGCGTTAGCTGTTACATGTACCATTCTTGTTAATGGTTTACCTAGTGGAGTTTTGTTTGTTGTGAGTGCTATGCACCTCTTGTCTTTCGATGCATGCGTTAATAGTTAAATGTGGATATAGTAGAAGATAGATCTTCCTTTATAGGATTACGAGTTACGGGTCTTAGGTACCCGCGAGATATGTGGTTGTTCCCTTTGTTCAGGGACTTGTGTATGGCTTGAAGACTTCTTTTTCATGCCTTAGGTGCATGAGAAGGTCTTTATGTGTGTGGTGGACGAATAGATATCATGTTGGTTTAGATAGCAGTAGGAGGACTATTATAGTCTCTACTGAGATCGACTAAGTAGAGGTTTTCTGAGGTTATGACCTTTGAGGAGGTGAGTTGTCTTTAGTGTCGTATGAGCAGCGAGGTTGATAACACCAGAGGGTGATGTTTTTTTTTAATGTTGTGCCATGAAGGAAAGAGATAGTTCCACACCGAAGAGTATTCCAGTGGTATATGATCTTATAGACGTGTTATTGAACCATCTAATCTATCGCCTCAGCGGAATGAGGACTTTGATATTGCGTTGAAGTATGGTACGAGACTGGTTGGGAGAAGGCCTATGAGGTATATGGCTTGTTGAGTTGTTAGAAATTGAAGAAGCAATTTGAAGAGTGGTTTGAGACGGGCTTCGTTCGCCCTAGCACGTTCATTGCTACGTATGGACGACTTGTTGGATTAACTAAGAGAAGCAATTGTGTTTTTAAGATTTCCGTATGCTTAGGATATCATCAGCTAAGGATGAGAGAGCAGCGTGGGCATGGGACAGCATTCCATACCCGTTATGGACATTACGAGTTGTAGTACTGTCATCTGAGTTGATGAACGTCCTAGTAGTCGTTATAGGAGTTGATGAACAGTGTCTTCATCTACTTCCTTGATCAGTTGGTGGTAGACCTTATTGATGACGTTTGGTGTACTCTCACAACGGAGAGGAACGTACCGGTTATTTGAGGACGGTTTTGTAGAATCCGAGGGATAGAAGCCAGTGCGCTATGCTCCCTAAATGTGAATTGAGATGCCAAAAGTAACCTTTCAAGGTCATGTTGTTCCGCCAGTAGGATCATGATTGATGTGACGAGGAGTAAGTATGAAGTCTTATGGATGATATTGATAAATATTAACGGAATGCGTAGTTTTCGGCCCAGCCGATTGCTGCCAACGCTTTGAGGAAGGATTATATGTGATTGTGCATCCATTTACGAGTCTTTTGAGGAAGACCACCATAATTGTGTGGTTGAAGTAGTATGTCGAAGCTCTGAAGAGTAGAGGAAGCAACCTCTGCTTCTATTCGGTGATAATCAGAAGATTTTGGGAATCACGTGACTACGGTGCTGAGAACGTATGAGAAGAATTGCCCGACTCATGATTTCGAGTTAGTAGTGGTAGTTCAAGTTCCAAGATTTGAAGACAATACCTGTGTGACATTTCGTGTTAGAGTTTCACAGATCATAGGAGGTTGAAGCATATTTTTATGCAATAAAGGTTGAATAACTGCCAGCGTCGATGGTTTGAGTTGATCAAGGACGCTGACCTTGATATTTGTACCATTATGGCAAGGAGAATGTGGTCACTGATGCCTTGAATAAGAAGACGCCTCGAGAGAAGGCGATTCTTGGAATTGCTGTACAGTCTCAGTTTCAAAATGATCTAGCTTGGTTAGAGTTGGACCTGCAATTGCTGATAAGGACGTTAGTTTCATGTTTAGGGATTTTACCTGGTTTGTTGGATAAGGTCCAACAAAAACAGGGGACTTGCCTGAACCTGAGGGAACTTGATGGAAGGATGCCTCATGGCGAGGCACCACAATTCTTTAATGGAACAGAAGGAGTATGAGGCGTCGCAACTGCGTCAGTATAACCGCTTATGCGGAGTCAAGTGGAGAAGATTACAGTAAACTCATAGTACACCTTCTTTAGTACATACATGTACGAATAAGAGGTACCACGAAGTAGTAAATCAGGTTAAAGTGTTACTGACCTGGAGATGAGCTCATCCACTACTAGTGTTGTAGTGGAAGTGAGAGGACTTTTCTGTGGACTTGTGATGGGATTGAGACCTAATAAGAGTTTTAGTGTTATCCAGATTATTAGTAACAGATTTACGAAGGCGACATGTTCCATCTCTACAGAGAGACGTGGCAAGTGAATGAAGTAACAAAGGAGTACACTAGACAGATGGTGGGACTCCATAAGTGTACCGAGGACGATCGACTATGATTTTAGTAGAAGGTTTACTTTGAGGTTTTGATAGCAGATTCAGACTGCTTGGGGAACTCGTCCACATATCATGATTGAGTTTTACCTCAGACAGACGGTTAATCTGAGAGAACCCTCCAGACCATAGAGGACATGTTGTGAGCTTGTGGGATGGATTGGGAACAAGGACGATCTGTTTATCTCCCACTCGTTGATTTCTTATATCACCACCGTTGGTATGCGTCTATAGGGATGGCCCCTATAAGGCGTTGTGTAGACATAGGTGTCATACACCTTTATGTTGGGAGGAGCCTAGCAGTACCAGTGGGATAGCGCCACAACAGATTCAGGATGATATGGCTCGAGTAACGCTGATCAGAGAGAGGGTGCTGGCTGCACAGAGTCGCCAGAAGTTGTATGCAGATAGGAGGCGTCGACCTCTAGAGTTTAGGGTAGGAGATCATGTCAAGTTGAGAGTAACTCTGACGCGAGGCGTCAGACGTTATGGCATAAAGGGGAAGTTGAGTCTCCGATATGTCAGTCCTTTCGAGATACTGTATAGAGCTGGGAGACTAGTGCACAGATTGGTTTTGCCACCGAAGTTAGAGGGTGTTCACCCTATATTTCATGTGTCTCAGCTGAGGGAGTACATACCAGACTTGAGGCACATTGTGAGTTATGATGATCTAGGGGTTGAGCCGGACCACACTTTTGCATAACAACCTTTTGTAGTTCTAGAAAGAGAGGTGTGAGACGCCTGCATTCGAAGGATATTACTATGACGAGGATACAGTGGTCGAGACGAGGACCGGATGAGGCTAGCTGGGAGATAGAGGATAGTATCTAGAGGAACTATCCACAGTTCTATGCGGAGTTAGAGGCACCCGTAGGATCCACGAATAGATCTTAGTGCCTTTTTGGTTAGTGCTTGTATGTTATGTGCTTATGTGATATGATGTGTTTTCGTGCTAGCTTTGATATGTGCATCTGATCTGTTAGATCTTGTTTGCTAGCACGATATAGGTATAGCTGGAGATGGTTCTTTCCTCCATGCTATTGTAATATGTTTAGGATTAGCTGGAGATGGTTCTTTCCTCCATGCTATTATTGATGGACATAGTGTGAGTGGAGACGGTTTTCCTCCACATAGTTGTGTTACGAGTACGATTGGCTGGAGACGGCTTTCTTTCATGCCTTGTGACGTGGTTAGTAGTTGGCTAGAGATGATTTTTTCTCTATTCCTTTGGATAGCGTTATGATCTTGTTGCTGGAGTTGCTGATTCCTCCATGCTGTGTTTTAATGTTATAGAGTGTTATAGGTTGATACGTTTGAACGGAGATGTGATACCGCCGATAGAGAGAGTGTATATACCTCGGCGTATGGATCCGAGAGGATTTGGGAATTGTTCAAGTTTCGAGACAAACTTTTTCTTAAGGGGTGTGTGATGTTAGGATTTCCAAATTCTAATTAATGTTGATTAACTTAATCAGTGATAGTAATTGACATATAACTCGCGAAGATTGCGTAAGTGTTGAGTATAAGTCTCACCGTTATGTTCCTGCCGTAATTTTGGGCTTATGGTGAAAATTTCACTTTTATCCCCAGGTAATTATTTTTACCCTCCGGTATTATTTGGAACATTTGGGAGCTCCAATTAATAAAAATGCAGTTGAGAGAAATGATCAAGACATTGGACATGTCCTAGATATGAAATAACATGGAAAGGCAAAATGGTCAAAAGAGTCGCTATTTTGTTTCTTAAAGGCTAAGAAAGACGGCTTAGGAATACACGTTTTCCGAGCCAATTGTGGAATAATTATCCCTACAATATTCAAGATTTATTGTTCCAATTTCGAGAAGTTTAGAGAAGGGGGTTCAACCCGGATAATTATCGACTTCGCTAAAGGATAATTATCGACTTCACTATAAATAGCGAAAAAATCATTTATTAATTCATTCCCTTTCACGTTTCCTCGTAAAAGCTCCGATTTCTCTCAAACTTCAAACTCAGATCTACTCTCCGTTTCTAATCAAATTTCAATTCCGTTTGAGTTTCTGGATTCCTCTCTTCATTCTCTTTATATGGGTACCAAGTTTCTGCATTTCCGAGCAGATGAAGACCTGGTCGACCATATATGTCACTAGGACAGTTCCGTCGCTCAGATTCCGGTGAATTTGATGTTGTACATGCGTAGCCTGCGTCGTTGTGATTCCGAATCTTCTTTCAAATCGTCAATCGGCTTAGTAACGAATAAGTTATGAATTTATTCGTTTTCCGTACTGTGATTTGGCCTAAATTGACCTTAGGCTTTTCAAAATTGATAATTAGTAATTCCATTATGATCATTATATTATTCTGGTGTTTATGGGTTGTTTGTTTGATGAAATATGATGACATGTGGGTTTAGAAATGGCCTGCGGGCAAAACGTTATTCTGGTGATATTAAATTAATTAATTAAACGTTAATTAATTAAATTAGGATTAAATTTGAGATTGAGGAATACTAATTAGATGCATGCTAGGTGTCAAAACGAGTTGAGGATCATGATGATGTTATGAATATCGGTTATGGCTTTAAGGTTTAGTATGTGTACGAGTATGATGAGATGTTATGTTGAGGATATGCCTTCGGCATTTATGAATGTGGTGAGGATCTGAGGTTTAGATTTGAGATATAGGTTGGTTTTGGTTAGTGAGACGAGTCTCCGAACCTTTGTAATATGTGATTGTGTGTGCCTTGCTATTGCAGGCGTTGATTACTTCCCCAAGGGGAAGCTGTGACGTGGTACAGGTTACGAGTATATCAGGTAAGTCCATAGGACTTACTTAGCGTGCAGTTATGGATTGTATGATTGTGATGGTTGTGTGTGTTCATATGATTATGCATTTATGACCTAAACCGGACTAGGATGATCATTTATTACATTTATTTGGCCCAAGTGTATTATAACGGGCGGTAACCACCGGTCTCCGCCTGATGGTTAGGAGGAGGTGCTTGGAAACCAGTAACACAGGGGGGGGGGGGGACGAGTGACGATCACCCCGAATGCAAACCCCTGTGTTAACGGGGAAAAGAAGTTGAATTATTAATGGAATAATGTGATGAAAGATAACAAATGAATGTGTGTGGCATTGCATGTATGAGATGTTGATGTATGGTTGTGCTATTACCTTCATGCTTTTCATTGTTGTAGCTAACAGTTTCATACCATGTTGTAGATGATTTGCAGGTTAGGAGGACTGCAGGGTGAGACAGATGGTGTTGCCATCCGAGAACTTATGTACATTAGGATGCGCGGGAAATGGAATCTTTTCTGTCAGATGTTGTGGTTTGATGTTTTGTACTCGGCTTTGAGTTTGTAAACTCTTTTGATGTATCATATACAGTTTTTATGTATTTGGTTTTAATCTACATGTGCCTTGTTGTAAGATCAAGTGAACTTGTTGTCAAGTTAGGGTGAGGATCCATTGTGAGATCCTAGCCCAATGTGACACTCCAAGTCCCGTGGAGTTGGGGTGTTACGTAGGTAATTAGAAGTCTAAGACTTCTAAGATAGTAGATCTTATTAGAACATAATTGATTACAGTACTAATTTATGGTCAAATGACTATTTTACCCTTGGTCCCAAAACTTCCAAAAATTCCATAATTTATGCTTAAACTCTTATTTGAGACTAAATTCCTATATTCTAACTCTTAAGGATGAGTTTGGGTAAAACTAGAAAAACTACACATTTTTCTATTCCCCGAAAAGTCACTAAGGTCCAACTTTGGCTTCAAATAAGAAATTCGAATAAACTTATATAATTCCGAAATAATTCTCTAGATCATCTATGATATCCAATCTACTCATAGGAGCAAGAATTTCTTAAAACCGTTTAGCCATAACTTCTACAAAAAAATTTTAAATTGGTTACAACACTCAAAATTTTCTATACATAGCCAAATTTCACTACTTGAAAAACAGCTCAACTACCCTACTTTGAAACCTTATAAATTCTAATCCGACTGTTCATTTATTCTTAAATTTAAACATGGTAACCTACATATATCCGTCTATGATCTATCAAAAATTCAATGGTGGATCCTCAAGCAATCTCTTTAACATTGATCCACAATAGTGACCATTCCCAACTTACAAAACTGAGATTTAAAAGGGGTTTTTCACTTCCATTTCTAGGGTAATTTGACCTACTGTCATTGTCATCCAGTGATCATAAATTGGGCACTCTAGAGGCCTCAACACATGCCTATTACATCTAGAATTTAATGACTGAACTGCAGACAAGATAAAGGGAAAATGGTTGATCCCTTACCCAAGGATTTGATGAACTGCAGAAGGTAAGTTGCTACACCAGTGAGGGAGGGTTTGATTCCTAGGATGGCTGCACTGAAGACCATAATACCATGGTACTCTCACGTTAGTAACTGGGCTCTACAAAGACGAGACTACAGAGTAGAGAGACTAACCCACGCTGGAGAGATCTTCTCTTCTGTCAAAGCAAGAGGATAAAGGGTGCAACACTCCAAAATGCTATCTATTGGGAAGGGAAACGTGTACTGAGAGTTAGATCCGGAGGGACTCTCGATCGACTTGTACAAAAGGAGGATAAGGCAACGACAGGAGAAGAAATGTAGATCTGCTCTCACCTTGGTCCAAAGTTTGTTGGGGTCGAAGGGTAGCAGTCCTGGCCGGCGCTATGAGTGAGCGTTGCGTCTTTTGTACAAGAGGTAGAAGACCAGTCCGTTTGCTCTGCGTGGGAGGTATTGCTCGCTGGGTAGGATGCTGAGAGTCTGTAAGTCGATATAGAAAAGAAGGAAGGAGTAGCTGGCGTGAATCTCGACAAAAGGTATGTAACGCCCCAAATTTTGGCGCGTTTGCGATTTTTTTTTTTCCGGATTTTATCGATATTTATCAGCTTTAATATTTTTTAAAAGGTATTTTTATGACGTAAAATATAATTCCCAAGTATATTTAAATTTTGGAAATGTTTAAGTACGTCCGTTTTATTATTTTCGGAAAATTTGGAAAAGTTTTCTGATGCGGTAATCCCGATCGAGTTTTTCGATCTAGTTCATTCTATGTTCTTTTTTATATTTATTTTTAGTTTTATTTTTCCTCCTTTTCTTTTCTCTGTTTCTTTTCCCCCTTTTCTTGGTGAGGACCAACTGCTGAGGGACCTCTCGCTCTCTGCACTCTGCGAGCCCTACAACTGGACTCCTCCCCAGTCTCCTCAATTCCGACCCCTCGCTTCCGGTGTAGCCTCTGTGTCCCTCTCGAGTTTACCTACAGCCCATCACTCAACCACTCAGTCACACCATCTCCCTTCTCTCTCATCTCTCTGTATCCTCTCTGTTACATCTCTTTGGTTTCTCGCAACAACCTCTGCAGCCTCCCCCTTGCCACCTGCACACCACCGGAGGGATCCCATCGAATTCGCCATCGTCTGCCCGCCTTCGACCTGCCGGAGCCACTGAAGGGCGACTTCCTTGCCGCTATGACACATCCCTACATCAGAGCTCTCCCCAGGCGGAAGGCAATAACTTCTCTCAGTCTCACCTCTCTTTGGATCTCCCTCTAGCCACCACTGTCGCCGCCTGGAGAAGTCCTGCCGCTGCCTGCATCGATTCGCCTGGAGAAGCTCTGCCGCTGCCTGCATCGATTTGCCAGAACCACTGCAGCCCCGATTGCAATCTCCCTCCGCTTGTGCCCACTTTCTTTGTGCCGCCTTCGATCTGCCAGGAATGAAGCTGGAGAAGGCCGCCAGAATCGTCAGCATCTCCTTCTGCCTCGCCTCGGCCCGCCGGAGTCAGCGCCTTCTCTCCCGTCGTCAACAAACTTGGCCACCGCCTTCCTCTGTGTTACTCCTCACCGTCGTGTGCAACCATAAGGTTGATGAAACCCTTCCGCACTAATTCAAAAGCGGGCCCCCAATATTTTTGTGTATTTACATTTTGGTACCTAAGTTTTGTAATTTCAGAATTGACCCAACTTTGTGAATTTAACAAAAAGTGCCCTCTGCATGTGGAATTACATATATTTCCCAATGTTTTATTTTCTGAAAATGACCCAAGTTTCTTGAGCTGTATATTATGCCCGAAAAATGTATTTACGGGTTTTAAACTTTGATTTTACTTCGAGCTTATTCTTATATTTATATACTATATATTATGTCCATTGATGGATTAAATTTGGTGTATGGCTCGAAGTTTTAATTGTGGTTTTATGACCAAGTTTCTAGAATTTAATATTTTGCCCCGGAAGGGTTATTACGGATCTTAACGTGGGTTTTTAAAATCGAGTTTCCTTAGTTTTATTAATATTAAATATTCCGATCAAATTTAGCGTAAAAGCTAAATTTTTTTAGTTTGGTGCTAGGTTCGGAAGCGCCCCGATAAAGGTCTAACGAGTCCAAGTCGACATCCGTTGAACGACTTTCGTCTTTTGACGTCGTGTGAGTATTCTTTCCCCTCGATCTAGTTATGTTAAGTTTTAGTATTATGCTAGGATGGATCTAGCATAACTTAGAGTTAATGTCAAGTAGTGACTTTGAACCTTAGGTGAGTTTTGAGGATGTGATATTGTTTGATGGATTGATGTTGATTCTAAGCTTGAGGTGTTGGTTATCTTGTGAGGTTGTTATAAGTCTTTAAGTTATATTGTTGATCTTGTGAGCGTTTTGAAGCTCGAGGTGGGGTTGTATGATCTTGTGGGATTTTGGAGTTTAGGTTTGGCTTATCCTAGTTACGTTGTGAGTTATGATCTTGCGAGATTCGAGGGTTTAGAAGTCTTAGTACTTCTAGCTTGTGTTGAGTGTGATGTGAGCATGAGGGATTCTAGGATGTGTGTTCGCCTCTAAACGTGCGTGCAAATAAGTTTTAATTTATAAAACTAGAATAAAAGCAAGTGAACCCGCAGTGTACGGATCGGCGTAGATTAGCAAGTATTCCAGAGTATCGAACTCATGGAATTGGTGAAACAAAAGCAGTTTCAAGTAATCGAGCAATCAAAAGTGTAGAAGCTTTGCAAATATTAGGGAAAACAGCAACCCTAAAGATCAAGGTATCCAATCGTGGCAATCAATTCAAGATATACTATAGATGTAAGGACAGAGTTAAGAATTGCAAAGCTATATTAAAGTAAGGTAATGTACGGTAAAGTTCCAAAACCCAATATAACTCACCCAAAGACACTCTCTATAAAGGTTGTTGAGGCTGCAGTATAGAAAGGATCTAAGGATAAGGATTAATCTAAAATTCCCATGCCCAAACCCAAGGAATCAAAGACAAGCCAAAACGGTTAAGGTTGTTGTTCGCTCCAAACGGTGTGTGCAAGCTTTAAATTTATAACCCTAGACTTAAGCTTAAAACAAGGATGCGAACCCGCAGTGTACGGGTCAATCGTAGTAAAAGCAAGAAAATTCCAGGGGTCGATCACAGGGACTCGGTGAAACAAAGTCAATAACGGTATGCTTCGTGAATACTAACCATAAGAGCAATTAACACAATCAAAGATGAATAAGAAGTCAATAAAGCAAACATACAATTCTAGGGATTAAAGCATCTAGTTGTGGTTCCAACTCAAGATCTAAAGATAAGCGGACAAAGCTGAGATTTTTGCAAGGGGAAGGTGTTACTAAAGTGGAGTAGATCACCGGGTAAGTCTCACTACACACTAATCCTAAACCGTAACTCCTATTACCGGGTAAGTCTCAAGGAATCAAGATAAAGAACTATAACCTCAAACTAACACACCATCTAAGGGAATAGAATCAACCTTTACCGGGTAAGTCTCAGGCTAACTCACAAAGATGGGATGAAAGCACACTCAAACCCCAATAAAGGATAAACCTTTATTACCTACACTTATGATCGTTGGTACACAAACTAAGGAATTACCGGGTAAGTCTCATCCTAAGCTTGCTTTGAACCAGGAAAGGTGTAATAAGAATAGGATTTGGCAAACTCTAACACTTAACTCTCAGTTATGGATCAGATAAGTCACCTCGATCAGCCAGTTTCCACCCCGGCCGAGATGTTCATCGACTGAACGAGATGCTTAGGGTTAAGGTTAAAGACTCGAACTTTCAGGATCCTACTGGAATCTAAGATTATTCTATCATTGTTTTTCCCACAACCTTCAGCTAATCACCCTAGAATCACACAAGGAAATTAGCCACTCATCATCATTATGAAAGTATTAAATATATGGGAAGAAGGTGAATATTTGAACAAGAAGGATTTAATGAAAAAGACTTCAATAACTGAATCAAATATCTCAACAAAAGCGTTCCTTGGATAGCAATCCAACAAGACAAGACAACAAGGAAGGGAATTAAAGACAATCTTACAAAACCCTTCAAAAAGCTATAAAAGCTATGATCTTCAATCTTCCTTCAACCTTCAAAAAGGTTCTTCAAAACTCCCAACTGGAGTATGGTTGCTGCTGCGTATAAACCCTGATCAATGGTATAGCATGGATGTATGCCGCCTCTTGGATTTGTGGAAATCCAACCCCTTTTATAAGAAAATAACCCTCCAAAGATAATAAATCTTAGAAAGATATTTTCCCATAAATATAGGTAAAATATATGATTCTGCATATCTCCTTCCTTCCAGGAGCCAAGCCCAAAAATATAAGATCACTTTCCAATTTTAAAAGATCTCAGCCAAGAATAAAATATTCTCGCCGCGTCCTAGGTGTTCGCCTCGGTCGAGTCGGCGTCTCTGGATCGCCTCGGTCGAGATGAATCTCTGGTCAACCGAGGTGAGTCACAACTGAATGTGAAATCTCTCAAAACTGGTCCAAAGTAAATCTTTAATCCATGGCTATGCTTCCTGGATGTAGCTCCAAATGACTCATGACTCCTTTTGCTCCTTTTTTATGCAAAACGTACCAAATTACCTGCAATTACAACAAAACTAGGTGTAGACCTCGATCCTCGCAAAGGTAGATGAAATGGTAGTAAAATCACATAATGCACATACAAACATGCAGATTATGAAAGATAAAACGTCCAAACAAACCCCAAAATATAGACTATAATTCATGCTATCAGTTGTGACACTCGAAACCGAAATAGAGGATGTTGAGTCTCACAACTAACTAGAAAAGGCAAGCCAATGCTAGGTTAAAGCTAATCTTTAACTTTGGATTAAAGCAAAAGCAAAGTTCGTAAACCAGGAAAAATCACGACTAGATCTTGAGAATCACGGCCGTGGAAACCAAGAACAGCCCGTGATTTAGGGTGTCGACGATATTTCTCAAACTCTCAGGGTCCAATCTGGTTACGATCAATCTATCATCATCTAAGCCACAACTATCAACCCTTCAACTTAGAATTGCTAAAGGGTTTTTAGCCAATAATCATCATTATGATATCAATATTCAAATTAAGAAGAATGAAAAATGAAAACCCTCGAAAACTCAAATAAAACTCCAAGTCAACCTCAAAATCCAAACACAAAGTAATATGTTTATGAATTCAGAAGAATAGGAATAGAAATCCTCACAAAGATCTAGAGAAGTCAAAAAGAACGGGATGCCAATCCGTCCTTCAATGAAAACCCTAAAATATCTCCAAAAGTACACAATCTCCGAAAATATGTCCTTCACAAATCTCCAATCCTTAAGGTTGAAATGAAACCCTAAGGAGAACTCTAAGTAGCGGTAAGCGAGGATCCCGAAAACTCCTTTCTCAAGCCTTTTTATAGGGCGAGGTAGGGTTACGAGAAAGCCCAATTACGTGGCTGACGTGGCAAATATGACACGTTGCAGGATCCCCAAAATCACGGTTATGAACAACTTTCCACGACCGTAATTCAGGGCGTGGAACTAGATTTACGGCATACTATGATTTCCACGGCCGTGGTTTAGACCGTGTAACTCTCTGTTGTGTTCCAAACTCTCTTCCACGATCATGTTGCTAGATCCACGGCCGTAATTTAGAGCGTGGACTTCAAAGTCCTCTTCCACGGCCGTAATTCAAGGCGTGGAACTTCAAACTTCGTGTTTTCGCCTTTGTTTCGTGACATCCTTCATCCATGCTCATTCCTTATCCTCTCCAATGCATCTTCTTGCCATCAAGCATGGTCAAACACTCCTCTCCTTCCACATTTTGCTCCAATCCAAGCTTTATTCACCTTAAAAACAAAACGAAGCTAGTGTAGATCTCTATATCGACAAAGTGGGTGAACTAGCTCATAATTGCTTCAAACTCATATCTAAGAAGACACTAAAGAGGGAAAAATAACTAAAACAAGTGCCTAAAATATAGTCATATTTCATGCTAACAATATGTACCTAGAATTGAGAGTCAAATGGTCTTGCGTAGATCATTTGTATAGAAGTCTAAGACTTCTATTGTGAGTGGGTTGTGGTTGATATAGTTATCTTCTTGTGAACAGGTTATGGGCTTCCTCCCTAAGGAAGCGATAGTGTTGTGAGTTGAGTGTGGTGATGAGGTAAGTCTCCGGACTTACTTAGCTCGTATACTATGTATTAGATTTGATGCGTGTTTGGTGGTGTGTGTTTTATTGTTGTCATTATAACTTATAAAATCGGAATAGGATTACCGACCTTTATATATTATTTGGCCAAAGTGTATGATAATGGGCGGTGACAACTTGTCTAGCTCTTGCGTAGAGCTAGGAGGTCATTGGCAACTAGCCCGTGTGGTTAGACGGTCAGATGCATCCGTACCGTTCAATGCGGTAAGTGGGGACCGAGGTGAGTTTCTAGAGATTCTCGTGTCACAAAAGAAGTTGAATTAGAACGGGATATGACTTAATTATAAAAAGATAATAAAATGGACTTGTCTGATTTTGTGTATATTGTGTGTTATGTTGATTTACTTGTGTTTGTGCCTTTCACCTTGATTCTAATGCTTTGAATATGATCTAATGGTTTTATACCAATTGTTGTAGATAGTCTTGCAGGTTAGGAATGCGGCCGAGAGATCCGGAAAAGTGGGCAGCCAGGGTTTCGTACATTTTAGGAGGGGTATTTGGGTGGAGTCGTGTTGGAGTATTGTATGTTTTGTATTTTTGTATGCCGCGTGTATGGCATTTGGTCTTTGGAGTTATATCTCGGCTGAAGTCTTTTGTTTGTATGGTTTCGGGTTTCTTTGCATTGCATAAAAATGTCTTTTTTTTGCCTTTATTTGTGTCTTGTTGAACGATCCAGTGAAATTGTTGTCAGACTAAGGGTCGGGACCCATTGTGAGGTCCCAACCCGTAGCGCCCCGAGTCCCGCGGATTTGGGGTGTTACAAAAGTGGTATCAGAGCCCCAGGTTGACAACAATGGCACTCGCAATCTTCTAAAGGCCGAATAGAGGGAAATAGAACCCTCAAGGGTTCTAAGTTTAAAATGATTTTTCGTTTTCAAAATCACATGAATGAGTCGGGATAGAATGTACGGACCACCACTTCTTCCGCGGATATCGGCAGCTTAGTTTATTGGATTTTGATATGTATATATATGTATATATATATATATATGGATATGAGGTTGTAGTTATGCATGATGGAATTGATGTGTATCTTTGTGTATTGTATTTGCGTGATGGACATGATTTATATGTATAGTTGTATATGTGAACGATTATATGTTTTGGACCTTGTATGGTTATGATGGAATGCCGGATGTGATATATTAGTAGTAATATGAACATAGGACTTCTATATATAGTTATATATACATACACTCATTGTATCCTAGTATTATATTAGTAGTAGTGGACCTTATAGTTAAGGTGATAGGAAGCTATCATCGCCCTTGGACAAACGCCTTTTTGGCATTAGGATAGTATATATGCGATGATGAGTATGCTCAAGTACCGAGTTGAGCATCACGTTTTGGTGAACACCCTGGCAATTCATCGGACTCCTTTTGGGGACGTCAAAGAAACTAATTGAAGGATAAAGAGGACATTAGCGGCAAGGACGAACAAATAGAAGGGAACTTTGAGTCAACTTTAGCCAAACCGAGATTGAAGCTATACAAGAGAGGAAACAACATGAAGTTATGGGAGTGGTTCTGAGGAAGAAATGATGGGCATCAATGAAGCGAATTCGAAACAACGAACTTAAAATTCTTCCAAGTGGCATGACGATAAACCAAAGACGCGTATCGAGAGGAAGAGAAATACCTACTAGCAAGGGTAGAAGTGGTATTTTATTAAGACGTAAAAGTTTCCCTAGGTGCTACTAGGCATGGGAGTCGAGATGAGAGGTGTGGATGAACCAATCACAAAATATTTAAGATACCGTAAGTTAAGCTTACGAATTACCAATAAGTGAAGTGTCAATATTACTAGAGTTATGAGAAGAAGGGCATGGTGGGGATTCACGTGGAATTGACCGGTTTCCGTTATAATGATAATGCTAAGAAACGCCAAGAAGGAGGAAGTGTGTATAAATTATGATTCCAAGAAGATGAAAGACGAAACGAGGAGCCTTGATCGAGAGACTTAAGATACCAACCAAGAGGAACGCGAGTGGATCCTAGCTAGGGCTATAATATTTGGGAAGGTGCAATTGAAAGACGTCAAGGAAGAATGATTAAGCCTTTGAAAAGGAGTTATATGAAACAACAAAGCAAAGAAGATATAGTTACCTTATAAAGAATAGAAAGCATGAAATGAAGAAATAACTAACGGAGTTTAAGGTAAAGTATCTCAAGGAGGGTAGCCTTCATGAGTATTGTAGCATGGACGTATGGTAGGAGGGCAAGTCGTTGATGTTGAAGAGGGTCATCAATGAGTTAATCGGTGACCACCGAGAATGCACAGGTGCGGATTCTATACTGGTGACTGTAGGTGGAGAGAGTAATCCAGGATGTGGGATCATGAAGAAGGGTAAACAAACTTGGAATATTCGTAGTGGTCGAATGTCGGCAATAAAGAGGTATATAAGGGGAAGTGCAAGTATCTTAATCAAGTAACAAATTTTTGAATCCAACAAGTGTTAGTAACGTATCGTGTGGGGAAGGGTTGTAGCGAGCTGGTACGACCTTCTTTGGTCATGGAGGTTGTTATATGGAGAAATGACATGGATCAAGGTAAAGCAACTTGGAAGGACGAGGATGAAAGTGAGTCTTCAACAGTTGTTGTGCGGAAAGGGGGTATATATAAGGGGAGGTATGATATGTTTGTTCAAAGGTTATGGATGTCATGTTTTCACGAGCCAAGCTAAGTCAAGTTTTTGTGACTCGAGTGGCGAAGCCATAGTGGCTATGACGTGGAACGAGGAGTCTCGATTGGGGCAATGCTTAAAGCTTAGGGTTATGATGTTGGTGCTTGGTGGAGTCATTAGTGGATCTTCCAAAGTTGTGGTTGGGAAATTCTGCCTAAAGGCATACTAGTACGGTTGTGAAGTTGTTCATGGAATCCCGAGATGAATAAGGTGACTGTTACGCTAAGATTGTGTGTTGCACGCAATAAGCTTTAAATTTATACTCGTTATATTTCTCCTAACTCCTAGCGAACCCGCAGTGTACGGGACGTTTGTAGTAGGGATAGTATTCCGAGGTCGAACACAAAGACTAAGGTGAGATTGATTCGATTTATGATTAAGTTTAGTGAAGATCTAGGTTAAGAAAAGAGAAAGAAATAAAGAAATGGAAACCTCAATGTTTTTGGTCGGTTTTTAGGTGATCAATCAAGGATCACAAATCATGCAAAGTAAGCAATCAACTAAGCTAACGAATCAACACAAGCAAACAAGCTAAACACGAGATATGAATCAAAAGAGAAAGGCGGATTCTAGGGGTTGGAAATTCCGGTTATGGCATAGGACTCAAGCTATCTAATCATTCCTTGGATTAACTATGATATGTTGGGAGTGAGTGTTTCTAGATTGGGATCAATCACCGGGTAGGTCTCATGGTCCACTAGTCCGTTCCTAAGGTCTTATCACCGGGTAGGTCTCAAAGAGCTTAAGGGATGGAATTCTTCACAAACCGGATTGTCACCTAGGGATCTAACCTATCCTCACCGGGTAAGTCTCGGAAGGGTTAGTCCTAAACAACTATCCTAGCACACTTAATCCAATGGCGGCTTATGAGGCTCACCACTACCTAGGGTTTGTCATCTTTGAAATCTAAGAGTAAGAATCACTGGGTAGGTCACTTCTAACACTTAGTTGCTAACACTAGGTCACCCTAGGATAGATTTAACTCAACAAACACTAGGATTTCAACATTTTAACAATCTAGTACTTAGATCCATTGAACCAGGGAAATCATGGGTTGTTCTACCACTTCCACGGCCGTGGAAGGGCAAGAACAAACCGTGGACTCCAACAAAGGCTTCGTTCAAGTAAACAAGTCATCCAAAGGTAATTCTAAGTTTATCCTATCATAGTCTTAGCCATAACCATCCTTTCCTTACCCTAGAATCACATCTATTTAGCCTACAACATGCATCATAACAATCGAAATCATCAAGCATAAAATCATGGCTTCCATTTGCAAGATAATGAAAAGAAAGAGATGAACAAGTGAAGCAAACCAAACCAAGCTGAAATTAAGATTAGAAAGACTCACAACCCTTCCAAAAGAAGGTTTAATCGATTCTTACAACCCTAGAAAACGATTCCGAAATTCTTCACTACAAAACCTATCAAGTGCTAACAATGGTGTGTTCTCCTCCTCCTCTCCAATGGAGCTCTTCTCCTCCTTCAATGGTGTCTCCCTCCTTAGAGAATCTTCTTGTTTAGAGTGTTTTTGATTGGATGATAGGTGATAATGGATGGCTGCTCCAAGATGCCTTCTCTCAGCCTTGCAGGACCACTTTTATACTACAACCTTGCTAGAGTGAGCCATGAGATCGTGGCACAGCTGTCACAACCGTCTGGCAAAAACCACGGTTGGTTCCACGGCCGTGGACCTTCAGTGACCGTGGTTTGGTGCTTCAGTTTTGCCTTGGATCATTAAGCTTCGATTTGGTGCATGGCTTGTGTTGGCAAGGTTCCATGAGTCTCCCTTAGCCTCTAGCTTGCATCCTAATGAGTCCGAGGGTGTGTCAACTTGATGAACGATCCTCGGACGTATCGATTAAGCTCCTAAATCTCCCAAAATACCTACAAAGCAATGCAAAAGTCCGTGTAGACGTCTATCTCGACAAAATGCGTGAATTGAGTGCAAACGTCGTGAACTAGTGCTAAACCATACATGAATGAGTGAGAAATCTATCTAAATGACTACCTAAACCTAAGTCATAAATCGTGTTATCAAAAATACCCCATACTTAAGGTTTGCTCGTCCCCGAGCAAATTCCCAACTATAGACTAAGAGATGACATGATTTATGTATGCAGAAAAATGGCAAAATCTTTTTGGGTTTGTGCTTCTAATATTGGATCACCTTCATAGTCATGTTTCATGGCAATGGACAAGCAATCATGTATCAAATAAATGAAGGCACGGAAAGACAATTGTACTTAATTCGAAAGCATGCATGAAATGTAAAAATGAAGAAGTCAAGATGATTAAGAGCATATCCAATCTAGATTACTAAGTCTTACACACATGCAAATAGGTCATAAGGGCTTGCGAGATAAAAGGCCAAGAAACGTTATGATTAGGTGGGGATTTTTCTAGGCTATGTGATGCTAATCCGGGAATGGAACTAACTCCACAATTTTGTCCTTGATCAACTTCCCACAAGTGTATATTTTCTCCATTTCTTTCTTTCTTTTTTTCTTTCATTTATTTTTGAAACAATGGCATTGGTGTACAAAAGCCGAAACCTTGGTGATTAGCCGTCCTCGAGCTTTTTCTATTTTTTCGAGGTGCATCCACACCGGGCACACATACCAAAGCTCGTTAGGACTATTGGTTTATTTGACTTTGGCAAGGCACAAACACCCGATTATGTGAATGGTGCCGAGTTACTTGTCATTTAAACCAACGTCCCCAAACCTATATTTTTGTCTACACTTTCACAACAATTTCAGCATTTTATTCATGACATTCTTTCATCAAAATCTTCACCCCACACTTGCTTTTCACACACATCAACACACTAACATGCTCCTATTCCCGGATGGGTCAAAAGAGGTCAAATTTATATCAATTGAGGTGCTCAAACATCATGATCAAGATGAGAAGTAGAGAAAGATGAATTGCCTCATTCATTCCTAGATGATGTGCAAGAACTAGCATGTAATTTCAACTTTCAATACTCAATCCAATCAAGGCAAACATCATGATCACAAATCATTCATGGAATTCAAGATAAATACTTCAAGTCCAAATATGCATTCATCAATTTAACACATAAGGCCATCCATAGCCAATCCACATGACAAGATTCATGATTAGGGTCATATCCAAGCCTAGAAAGCACAAAACTTTTTTAAATTTTCTGATTTTTTGTTTTTTTCGAAATGAGTATATACAATGCAAGATATGTGACAATATTAAACTATCCTAGATGTTAATCATGCAAAGGATCATGCAAACCCCACCCCATACTTAGAAACACATTGTCCCCAATGTGGCATTCAAGTAAAGAAGAGTGAAAGAGGGTTCTCACAATGTAAAAATGGTTCGCTTCGGTATTTGGGATTACTCAAGTGGATTGATGGTGGATGATCCTATCAATAATGGTAGAGAGCTCTAAGTGTTCATCAAGGCATCGGGACCCTCGCTAGGCACCGCTAGCCGTCCAAGTTCCGCGTCCGCTCCACCCATAATTGATGAGGGGTTCATCATCATCATTCACATGCCATGCAAGGCTTCCAATGCTACCAAGATTCTAGCACACACACAAAGCATACCAAAGACACAAAAACAGAAAAATCAAAAACAAAACGAAAGAGGGAAAACGTTACCAATGGGTTGCCTCCCACCAAGCGCTTCTTTAAGGTCATTAGCTTGACCAAACTCGGGGGCGTCTCATTCTAGGTGAAGTGGGGCAATCATGTCCACCGGAGCTCCAGGGATATACTTCTTCAACCGGTGCCCGTTCACCTTGAAATCTCCACAATGCTCCCCTCCTATCTCAATAGCTCCATGGGGGAAGATCTTCTTCACCACATATGGCCCGGTCCATCTTGACTTTAGTTTTCCGGGGAAGAGCCGCAGCCTTGAGTTGAAGAGAAGGACAAGGTCGCCTTCTCTCAACTCCTTCGGAATGAGGCGCTTGTCATGCCACCGTTTGGTCCTTTCCTTCTAGATCCGGGCATTCTCATAAGCATCCAACCGGATCTCCTCAAGGGCGTTCATATCAAGCAACCTCTTCTCTCCGGCCTCCTTGAAGTCAAAATTTAGCCACTTAATGGCCCAATAAGCTCTATGCTCCATTTCTACCGGAAGGTGGCAAGACTTGCCATAGACTAACTTGTAGGGAGTGGTGCCAATTGGTGTCTTGAAAGCGGTTCTATATGCCCACAAGGCATCATCGAGCTTCATAGCCCAATCTTTTCTCGTCCTAGAGACCGTCTTCTCAAGAATTCCCTTGATCTCCCGGTTGGATATTTCCACTTGGCTACTAGTTTGGGGATGGTAAGGTGTTGTCACCTTATGAGTCACCCCATACTTAGCCAAAAGTGCTCCAAAGTTCCTATTGGTGAAGTGCTTCCCTCCATCACTTATTATCACCCTCGGTGTTCCAAACCTAGGGAAGATCACTCGGTTGAAGAACCGCACCACCACCTTGGCATCATTTGTGGGAGAGGCGATTGCCTCCACCCATCTCGAAACATAGTCAACCGCCAATAGGATGTAGAGGTTGCCACATGAAGAAGGGAATGGTCCCATGAAGTCCACACCCCACACATCAAATATCTCCACTTCTTTTATGTTGTTCAAGGGCATCTCATTCCTCCTTGAGATGTTTCCCGTCCTTTGGCAAGCATCACAAGCTACCACAAAGCCTTGCACATCCTTGAACAAACTTGGCCAAAAGAAGCCCGATTGCAACACCTTCGCACATGTCTTGTGGGAGCTAGCATGCCCTCCACATGGCAAGGAATGACAATGGCGGATCACACTCTCCACCTCATCCTCCGGTATGCATCTTCTAAAGACTCCATCCGGCCCTCTTTTGAACAAAAGTGGTTCACTCCAATAGTAGTGCCTCACATCTTTGAAGAACTTCTTTCTTTGGGCATATGTCAATCCGGGAGGCACTTCCTCACACACAAGATAGTTCACAATGTCGGCATATCATGGCTCACTTCCTCTAGACACTAGGAACAAGCACTCCTCCACCATTTTCAATTGCTCATCCCGGAATGAGTCATCAATCGGGATGTCATCTCTTTCAAGCTCTAACGGTGGGAGTCTACTAAGGTGATCCGCCACGGAATTCTCGGACCCTTTCTTGTCCCGGATTTCCAAATCAAACTCTTGAAGGAGAAGGATCCACCGAATCAACCAAGGCTTGGCATCCTTCTTGGTAAGGAGATAACGGATCGCAGCATGATCCGTATAAACAATGACTTTTGCTCCAACAAGATATGAGCGGAACTTCTCAAATGCATAAACAACCGCTAGCAAATCCTTCTCGGTGGTAGCATAATTGAGTTGGGCATCATCTAGCGTCTTGCTAGCATAATAAATGGCATGTGTGCGCCCATCTTTCCTTTGCCCCAAAACAGCCCCAACGGCTACATCACTTGCATCACACATGATCTCAAACGGTAAACTCCAATCCGGAGGTTGCATGATGGGTGCGGAGATCAAAGCGTTCTTCAACCTACAAAAAGCCTCAAGGCAATCCTTGGAGAAAACAAACTCAACGTCCTTCATTAGTAGGTTAGTAAGAGGCTTAGAAATTTTAGAGAAGTCTTAATAAACCTCAGGTAAAAACCGGCATGCCCTAAGAAACTCCTTACCCCTTTCACCGAGGTAGGTGGTGGCAACTTATCTTTCATTCAATCTTGGCCCTATCAACCTCAATGCCACGGTTGGACACCAAGTGTCCCAACACAATACCTTCACTTACCATGAAGTGGCATTTTTCCCAATTTAAGACAAGATTTGTCTCCTCACATCTTTTTAATACTAATGACAAGTTAGCTAAGCAATTATCAAAGGAAGATCCATAAATAGAGAAATCATCCATAAACACTTCCATGATATTCTCAATGTATTCCGAAAAGATAGCCATCATACACCTTTGGAAGGTGGTGGGTGCATTACACAACCCAAATGGCATTCTCCTATATGCAAAAGTTCCCCATGGACATGTAAATGTGGTTTTCTCTTGGTCATCGGGGTGGATAGGGATTTGGAAGAATCCACTATAGCCATCTAGGTAGCAAAAGTAAGAATGTTGAGCTAACCTTTCTAGCATTTGGTCAATGAAGGGAAGTGGGAAGTGATCTTTCCTAGAGGCCATGTTTAACTTCCTATAGTCAATGCACATCCTCCATCCCGTAACCGTCCTAGTTGGGATTAGTTCATTGTTCTCATTAGTCACTACGGTCATCCCACCCTTCTTAGGAACTACATGAACGGGACTAACCCACTTACTATCCGAGATAGGGTAGATGATTCCCGCATCTAGCAACTTAATGATCTCTTTCTTGACTACCTCTTTCATTATAGGATTCAATCTTCTTTGATGTTCAATAGAGGGTTTATGGTTATCTTCCATCAATATCTTATGCATGCACAAAGAGGGTTTAATGCCAACTAAATCATCAATAGTATAGCCAATGGCTTTCCTATGCAATCTTAGCTCATGCAACAACTTAGCAAGTTCATCATCATTCAAGCATGCATTCACAATCACAGGATATGTAGAATTATCACCAAGAAAAGCATACTTCAAATGAGAGGAGAGGGGTTTGAGTTCAAGTTTAGGAGGACCTTTATCGAGCGGAGACGATCCAAATAACGTTGGTTGAGATGAATTCAAAGCAAATGAAGGCTCTCCAAGGCTCCTTGAAGCTTAATCATCAACAAGTGCTGCTTGTGGGGAAACCACGGTTGGTTCCACGGATCCTATCACTTCCACGGCCGTGGACCTTGCCAAGCTTGCTCTTCGGAGCTTTCCAGAGAGTTCTACGGCCGTGGAACACACTCCACGCCCGTGGTTCTTACAGGTGTTCAGCATGCCTTCGTGAACCTCAAATTCAGCTCTTGTCTCCTTTCCTAGTGTTTCCAAGGCCTTGATTTCTTCATTGCAAGCCTCCTCAACACCTTCCTCCATCAAACTTAAGGTAAGAACCTTCTCCAAGGGGTCCTTGATCAAGATCGAGCTCACAACTTCTCTAGATTCCTCTTGCTCGACTATGTTGAAAACATCCTCATCAAGGGTTGGCCCTTTCATCATTGTGGACAGCTTGAACTTGATGTTCTCTTCTCCAATGTTGAAGGAGAGGATCCCATTCTTGCAATCCACTAGGCATCCGGAAGTGGCTAGGAAAGGTCTCCCTAAGATGATGGGAACCGGATAATCCGCCGGGATGTCCAAGACAACAAAATCAATCGGCACATAGAACTTTCCTAGTTGCACCGGAATGTCTTCTAAGATCCCAACCGGGTGGGTGATAGAACGGTCCGCCATATAGAGGGTCATCTTGACCGGTTTCGGCTCTCCTAGCCCAACCTTGTTGCATAGTGCAAGCGGTATGATGCTCACACTTGCCCCAAGATCACAAAGGGCTTCATACTTCACTTCTCCCACTCCGATTGGTACACAAAAAGATCCCGGATCTCTTAGCTTAGGAGGCATCTCCTCCTTCATTGTTTGGATCAATTCCGAGGATCTCTTCGTCATTCTTACTTCCCCATACTCTTCCAACTTCCTTTTGTTGGAGAGTATTTCCTTCAAGAACTTGCCATATGCCGGCATACCTAAGATAGCATCCATGAACGGAATGTTAATATGCAATTTAGACATAAGTTCAAGGAATTTACCAAAGTGTTTGTCCAAACGAGCCCTTGCTCGTGATTGAGGGAACGGTAGAGGTGGCTTGTATGGAGATGGTGCCACATAGTTTGGCTCAACCTCCTTGCTCGTGCCTCCATATTCTTGCAATATCTCTTCCTCTACCACTACTTGCTTTCCCTTGGCATTCTCCTTGGGCAAAGGATCCTTCATACTCAACCCACTCCTTATTGTAATGGCCAACACTTGGCCTCTTGGGTTGTCTTCGGTTCTTCCGAGAAGTTTTCCCGGATCTCTATGGGCTTCACCCGCCTTTTGGAACACTTGTGCTTCCAACACCTTTTGAGCTTTAGAAATGGAAGTCACCGTGCTTTCAAGACCACTCAATCTTCCAAGCAATTGCTCAAACATCATCTCGGTTCTATCCTTTGGAGGTTGAGTAAATCCGGGTGGAGGTTCTTGTGAAGCCTTTGGTGGTGGAGTTGTGCTTGTGGAAGCGGGAGGGTTCAAGGCTCCATCCGGGTTAGAATAGGAAAACCCGGGATGGTTGTGGTTAGGCCGGTAATTGTTGAATTGCCGGTTGTTGTTGAAGTTCCTTGGGCCTTGGTAGTTGTTGTAGTTGCCCCTTCCCATGTAGTTCACATATTCCTCCTTGGAAGACAAGTTAGTTTGCACTTGAGCTTGAGGGGTTGCTTGGTTCTTCAAAGTTGTAGCACACAACTCCCTCAAAGACTTTAGCTCGTTGTTGATGGCGTCAAGCTTGAAATTGCTCATGGTGACTTCACTCACCTCATATGCTCCCGCCTTTCTCCCTTCACTCTTCCTATGGGAGTACTTCTCAATCACTAAAGCTTGTTTCTCTACAAACTCCCAAGCTTCATCTACATGCTTTTCCATGAAAGTCCCACCGGAAAGAGATTGGAGCTTGAATTGGGTATCTTCATCAAGTCCTTTGAAGTAGATCTCCAATAGCTCAATTTTCGGTATACCATGGTGTGGACAATCTAGGAGAAGGTCTTTGAACCTCTCCCAAGACTTGAATAAACTCTCTCTATCCTTCATCACGAAGGCATTGATCTTCTCTCTTAGCTCGGTAGTCTTGGAAGGCGGGAAGAACTTAGTCAAAAACTCGGTTGTCATCTCCTCCCAAGTACTCACTCGCCCTTGTGGAATAGATTGATACCAAGCCAAGGCTTTATCCTTAAGAGAGAAGGAAAAATCCCTAAGCTTATGGTTGCTGCTCTCCAATCTAGGCGGTCTAAGAGTCTCCATCAAGATCTCATAATTCATCAAGTGTTGATGAGGAGACTCTCCTTCCATCCCTTCAAATTGATTATGCCGGATCATTTGTAGAACTTGAGGGCGGAGTTCATAATCATGGGCTGCGGGATCTCCTAAGTTTACACCCGGATGGTGTGCTCTTTGTGCCGGATCCATACGTTGCCCTAACGTTTGTGGCTCTCCTATGGCAATGGGTACAACCCGTATATTAACCGCCTCCGGTTGCGGTTGCGGTGGAGTTGGAGGTTGTTGACGATTAAGCTCAACTTGGACAAGTGCTTGCCTAATCTCTTCAATCTCCCTCCTAGTTGCGTCTTGCCTCTCATTGGCAAGTCTCCTTTCATTCTCCAAAGCTTCATCCCTTATCCTAATTTGCTCTAAAGCCTCATCCAACTCAGCTTGGAGATCTCTCCCGGCCATCTCTTTTCCCTTTTTAATGCTCTTGGATCTAGATCTAAGGGTTTTCTCCGGTTCGGGATCGAATGGAGCTAAATCCTTGCCATGAGATCTTCGCATACACCTAAAGAGTGAGAGATGTCCTGAAAAGCAAAGACACACACCAAAAGAGATCAAAAGCAACAAGAAAGATCTACACTATAAACAATCACAAATAGACTCAATCTAGACCTAGTCCCCGGCAACGGCGCCAAAAACTTGTTACGCTAAGATTGTGTGTTGCACGCAATAAGCTTTAAATTTATACTCGTTATATTTCTCCTAACTCCTAGCGAACCCGCAGTGTATGGGACGTTTGTAGTAGGGATAGTATTCCGAGGTCGAACACAAAGACTAAGGTGAGATTGATTCGATTTATGATTAAGTTTAGTGAAGATCTAGGTTAAGAAAAGAGAAAGAAATAAAGAAATGGAAACCTCAATGTTTTTGGTCGGTTTTTAGGTGATCAATCAAGGATCACAAATCATGCAAAGTAAGCAATCAACTAAGCTAACGAATCAACACAAGCAAACAAGCTAAACACGAGATATGAATCAAAAGAGAAAGGCGGATTCTAGGGGTTGGAAATTCCGGTTATGGCATAGGACTCAAGCTATCTAATCGTTTCTTGGATTAACTATGATATGTTGGGAGTGAGTGTTTCTAGATTGGGATCAATCACCGGGTAGGTCTCATGGTCCACTAGTCCGTTCTTAAGGCCTTATCATCGGGTAGGTCTCAAAGAGCTTAAGGGATGGAATTCTTCACAAACCGGATTGTCACCTAGGGATCTAACCTATCCTCACCGGGTAAGTCTCGGAAGGCTTAGTCCTAAACAACTATCCTAGCACACTTAATCCAATGGCGGCTTATGAGGCTCACCACTACCTAGGGTTTGTCATCTTTGAAATCTAAGAGTAAGAATCACCGGGTAGGTCTCTTCTAACACTTAGTTGCTAACACTAGGTCACCCTAGGATAGATTTAACTCAACAAACACTAGGATTTCAACATTTTAACAATCTAGTACTTAGATCCATTGAACCAGGGAAATCACGGGTTGTTCTACCACTTTCACGGCCATGGAAGGGCAAGAACAAACCGTGGACTCCAACAGAGGCTTCGTTCAAGTAAACAAGTCATCCAAAGGTAATTCTAAGTTTATCCTATCATAGTCTTAGCCATAACCATCCTTTCCTTACCCTAGAATCGCATCTATTTAGCCTACAACATGCATCATAACAATCGAAATCATCAAGCATAAAATCATGGCTTCCATTTGCAAGATAATGAAAAGAAAGAGATGAACAAGTGAAGTAAACCAAACCAAGCTGAAATTAAGATTAGAAAGACTCACAACCCTTCCAAAAGAAGGTTTAATCGATTCTTACAACCCTAGAAAACGATTCCGAAATTCTTCACTACAAAACCTATCAAGTGCTAGCAATGGTGTGTTCTCCTCCTCCTCTCCAATGGAGCTCTTCTCATACTTCAATGGTGTCTCTCTCCTTAGAGAATCTTCTTGTTTAGAGTGTTTTTGATTGGATGATAGGTGATAATGGATGGCTGCTCCAAGATGCCTTCTCTCAGCCTTGCAGGACCACTTTTATACTACAACCTTGCTAGAGTGAGCCATGAGATCGTGGCACAGCTGTCACAACCGTCTGGAAAAAACCACGGTTGGTTCCACGGCCGTGGACCTTCAGTGACCGTGGTTTGGTGCTTCAGTTTTGCCTTGGATCATTAAGCTTCGATTTGGTGCATGGCTTGTGTTGGCAAGGTTCCATGAGTCTCCCTTAGCCTCTAGCTTGCATCCTAATGAGTCCGAGGGTGTGTCAACTTGATGAACAATCCTCGGACGTATCGATTAAGCTCCTAAATCTCCCAAAATACCTACAAAGCAATGCAAAAGTCCGTGTAGACGTCTATCTCGACAAAATGCGTGAATTGAGTGCAAACGTCGTGAACTAGTGCTAAACCATACATGAATGAGTGAGAAATCTATCTAAATGACTACCTAAACCTAAGTCATAAATCGTGTTATCAATGACCAACAAGAGTAAGAGAAGACAAAAGTTTTGAAGTTTGTTGTCGATATGAGGTGCACCAGAAGTACATGAAAGATTGAGGTTAAAGCCTTTACGGTCGGTTTGACGTTACATAAGAAAATTAATTATAAATTTCTACGTCTACTTGAATAAAGGATGTCTATGGTGAAAGCTTTTGTCAATACGTAGAGCTCCTCCCATATGTTGGGATGTCATGGAAAGAGAAAAAGATAAGGTTAATTTTTTTGAAGCACGGTTAAGTCCTGTAATTTGGACCCTTATGGCTGCACATAAGTGAGAAACCTTAGAAGATTTTTACAATCATGTCATCAAAGAGGAAGAATGGGATTAAGTTAAAGGAATACTTAAATAAGGCTACAAGAGTCAGAAGACTCGAGCAAGTCTCTCGAGTTCAAGAGATGAAGGATCTCTAAAAGAGGGTGGTAAACATTGTAGCTAAAGATGGAGCAATATACGTGTTTAAAGGACGTCACCTTAATAGATCGGGGTAGATCAATTGTGTCATGACCACTTGTAAAGTGATAAGACAAGATTGTGTCGGTTTTTACGATATGTGACATGAAGAGATAAGATGAAACCTGAGATATCACAGATTCCAATACGTCAGAATGTGGAATTTTCCACCAAGGTCGAGCTTGATTTAGTTCCGATGTCTAAGGCGCCGTATAGAATAACACTTGTGCAGAGACATGAGTTGTGGAAGCAAGTGAAGGAGGAATTGCGAGAACTTAGTGATAAGATTTCATTAGAATTAGCGAAATGTCATAGAGAACACCAGACGTTATCTCTAACTCTTTAATTGAAGTTCATATTGGAATATATCTTACACTCTTGATTTGAAGTGGTTATGGAGAATACCAGTTTGCGAATAGAGAGACGATTATCTCCATTTTAACATCAATTACCGTTATCCAACCAAGATAACAATGAAGAACCAAGTATCCCTCATACTCTACACGCTTCCTCATCAGACCTTCCGAAATGAGCCTTCGATGTTGTTGGAACGGGAGTTCTCAATATCTTAGAAAATCTAACGATATCTAAATCCATATGTTTATGTATTATCATTTTCATATTCAAAGTGTAATATTTTATATTAAAAAAAATAAAAAAAAGTTTGGCAGAGTTATTTTTACGAAAAATATATGGTTTTTAAGATATGAAAATGAAACCTTCTCTTTGTATATACATTATCCTTCAGTGTTCCTAGAACAAAAGTAAGTCTCGTTTGTTTATCGAGAGAAAAATGGTGTCCACTAACACAATACATTTGTCATTATTTCTTTTGTCCCTTTTCTTTGTGATCGAAGCAAGATCAAGTGATCGAAATGAAAATGGCCGAGTTCTAAGCTCAGGTCCATCACACCACGTCGACCATGAACCACCGGTGAGACCACCGAAGCTATCAAGTGATGTAAACTTTGATGTATATCCAACTTTAATGGATGGACGAATTCTAAGATCGGGGCCTTCACCCCGCGGCGACCATGAACCACCAATAAGACCACCAAAAGTATCAAGTGATGTAAACCTGGATGTATACTCATCCTTACTACAAGGCCGAATTCTAAGATCGGGACCATCACCCCGTGGAGACCATGAACCACCAATAAGACCACCAAAGGGATCAAGTGATGTAAAATTCGATACATACTCACCCTTACTACAGGGTCGAGTTCTAAGATTGGGTCCATCACCCCGCGGCGATCATGAACCACCAATAAGACCACCAAAGGTTTCAAGTGATTAAAATTTCGATACGTATTCACCTTTATTACAAGGACAAATTCTACACTCAGGACCATCACACGGGGTGACCGCGAAACACCAATAAGGCCACCAAAAAAGCAATGAGTAATGAAAATTTGGATAAAATCCCCGTCTACCGAAGGGCCAAATGTTAACCGCAAGACCTCCATTCTCCGAGCAATTTTTTTGCAATTTAATAATCTATCTCTTGATCATACCATTGTGTATTTAATATAAGAAAGTTTCATTTTTCATTACTATTTTTCTTTTCAAAACGAGTTTATAGCATATTACGGTTTATAAAATGGTTTAAAACGACGAATAAAAAACCATCATCCGTGTGTGTGTTGCTCTTTTAAAGCTGAAAGGCACCCATGTTACATATAACTGCAAACACATAGGGCTTACATATCTATTGTAAATTTCAGAAGTGAATCTAATGTAAATGTGACTAAAAAAATACAAAAGGCATGCAACTTTTTAGTTAAGAAGCATATTATAAGCTACACTAAAACAAGCCATGCATAGTCTTGTATATCATACGGCCGGATTCTTCTCTTTTTTTTGTTGCTTCTCTTCTTCCATGTTAGGATCCCAAGAGCGCCCCGTATCCTTCCCTTAAGACTATCCGAAATTGGTAACATAAAATTTTAATGATTTTTTTTCAAAATGTTTCTCTCATATCTCATACTCTACACGCTTCCTCATCGGACTTTCCAAAATGAGTCTTCGATGTTGTTGGAACGGGAGTTCTCGATATCTTAGAAAATCTAACGATATCTAAATCCATATGTTTATGTATTATCATCTTCATATTCAAAGTGTAATATTTTATATTAAAAAAATAATAAAAAGTTTGGCACAGTTATTTTTACACTAATGTTAGTTTCGGATTTTTTGTCTTGCAATGAGGTTTGGATGAGTTGGAGGCGGCGGACGAGAAGTATTTTAGTTACAATGCTGCGTTTGATGTTGTATGGTTCAAATGTTCGAACACTAAACCGGTAGGCACTTTTTCAAATGTATCTCCCGAATATTAAAACTTATTGTGGTTATATATAACAAGATTTTCGATATTCTCTTTGACCGTACACACTCTTTTTTCAATCAAAACAATTTCACTAATCTAAATAATATCAATGTATCATTGGCAGTCGATAAAATGTTTGTTTAATTTGACCGTCTAAGTAATCTTTTCAGATACATAGAAAAACCATCACAACAAATACACAATCGCTTGTCATTAAACAAATTATTCAACTTTATACATATCTACCGTAGATGGAAATCATGAAAAATTTTACGTATTTTTGTTCGTAAATTCCCGTTATTGTTTATATCACTAGAATTACCGCGGGATGAAAGTTGAAGGGATGTAAGAAAAGAGGTCAATACTAAACAAGGAGTTATGTTTGGGACAATAGATATTCTAACTCGTATTCTTGTGATAGACCAACGGAACATTCATTATATTTTGGGGTTCATATTCGAAATTGGGTTAATCAGTTTCAAAATCGGATGAAACGAGGGGTAGATATGAAACTTGTAAAAACTCGGATGGTCCCTCTCTCACCCTCGGATTTGAAAATTAATTGTATAATACCATTGATGCACACAAATATTTCAAGATACATAGTGTAAAGTTGGTCATATCTAAGTGGATATCTTCAATAAGGGGAACTATATGGATTGCACTTTACCTAATGTCCAGTCCAAAATGCTTCGCAAAATACATTTATCAACAAAAACATGTTCTGTTTTGGTTAGGTTTGTTGGTTCATATTCCTTGTACCCAAACTTATAAAAAAATATGGTAAGAAATAATAATTTACCATTACGAAAAATATATGGTTTTTAAGATATGAAAATGAAACCTTCTCTTTGTATATAAATTATCCTTCAGTGTTCCTAGAACAAAAGTAAGTCTCGTTTGTTTATCGAGAGAAAAATAGTGTCCACTAACACAATCTACTTATATGTGCATACTAATCCTCACATTGATACCCTTCAAAATCTACTTAGATGTGTCAAAGGGGTGAGAAACTCATTATGTTATCTCCGTTAAGGACATAACATAACTATAATTTCTACTGGTCTTCAGCATATATTTATCTATATCACATATCCTTATAATCAAGCTAAAACGTCCAACTAAAGTAAAACCTAAAGTCCATACTAAGCATAACGAGATCCGCGGTAGTAGTGGTGGTCAGCCATACTTTTCTATACCCAACCAGACTATGCATGCATTTGAAAACCAAAAGTTCTTTTTAAAACTCAGATCCCTTTTCGGGTTCTGCTCGAGTACTTATTCGGTCTTTCAGAAGATTTCAAGTGCCATTGTTGCCAACCTAGAGCTCTGATACCATGTTGTAACACCCCAAATTTTAAGAACTCGGGGCACTACTGGTTAGGACCTCACAATGGGTCCCGACCTCAGTTTGACAACAATATTACTAGGATCTTGCAACAAGACACAAATAAGAAAACCGAAATCCATAAAAATGTATTTTTAAAGGATGAATGCAACAAGGTCTAACAGCCTACAGTACTTAAACAACGGAAACAACATAACTGTCTTAACAAAAGGAAAGAACACCAAAGCAACAACCCCAACCCCCACTCTAAGGAGTACGGAGACCCGGCTGACCACTACTTCCGGATCACTCAGCTGCTGCTCTAACTTGCGGTAAATCTAAAAACACAACAGAACAACCATTAGCTAGTTATCTAAACATTAGGAGAATAATAATAGCACACACACACATAAAATAATAAACACTCATCATGCTTTCAAACAATCCATTTATTATCTTCATTTAAGTCATTCACTCTTACTAATGATACTTATTTTGTGACACGAGGGATTCTCAAACCTCGCCTCCGCCCCCGTGTACCCATCAGGAGTGGATCCGATGCATCTCACCGTGTACCTGTATGGTCTGGGCGTAGAGAACCTCCCAGTCTCCTGGCAGAGCTGGGCAGTGATGTCACGGCCCGTTATACATATACTTGGGCCTTAACACATAATAACCACTGTCGTCCTAACAAGTTGTTATTCTTATTATAACACACATTGCACACACACAACTATTATCACTCAACTAATATCCAGAAACCAGCTAAGTAAGTCGCAAGGACTTACCTAAATTAAACCACAACTCTCACAATCTCAACTCGGTCTGCAACCGTAGAAACTCAAGCGCCTGTCATACAAGGCACGTGGATCAAAATACATCCCATAATCTTAGAAGTATATAACTTCTAAGATGCACAAATCCATCAAGAGAAAATTACTAAAATGCCCTCTTAAGGTAAAATGACTATTTTACCCCCGGTTCCGAAACTCCCAGATTTGTTTATATCTTAGTTTCAAACTCTCCTTTGGAACCCATTTCCACAATCTAGTTCTTACGGAAAAGTTTGGTAAAGATTTATGATAGTTACACAGAATTCTAGATTTTTACAAAAAGTCGTTAAGGTCCGACTTTGAGTTAAGATACGAAGCTTGAATAAAAAGATAAAAATTCCGGAATAAAAATTCTAAATCTTCTATGATATGTATACTAACATAGGGCAGGGATCTTTCACCAATTCTCACCCAACACTCCTACATAAAATTATAAAGTTGGGGTAAAACTAACATTTCTATACTTAGTCATTTTTCTTCCTCTAATGCAAAATCAGCCCAACTGTCCTACTTCGGGGCTTTGTAAATTCTAATCCGACCGTTAACTCGTTTCCAAATTTTAACACAATAAACTACATATATCTACCTACAACATATCAAAAATTCAACGGTGGATGATAAGTCTAAGATGTCTAAACTCATTCCCAAAGTCAGTAGTTCACAACATAAATTCTGGAAATGTGCACTAACCAAACCTCTAGTTCGATCCCTACTACCAACCATTCTCGAATAAATTACCTCCTCACTTAACCTAGGTTCGATACTCCACTGTGACACTAACATGAACTCAACTCAACTAAGACACCGATCAATCATGTCTACTGTAAAAACGTTGGAACAAAGACTCCCTCTCTCGCATGAATATGTGTATATATGTATAGAAACAGTAGAATTAAGAAGCTTACTCTACTGCAGGAAGGTGCCCAGGGGTCTGCTAATCGATGGAGGACAAAGGCTCCGGTGGTGGCTGCTATCAACAGCGAGGACGGAAGGTGGGGAGAGGGGGTATGAGAGGAGGCAAAGCAGCAGCAATCCAGCGATCCTTTCCTGTGGTGCAGCACTGTAAGTGATGGTGTAGGTGCAGGGGAGTTAGAGGAGAAGGAGAGGAAAGGGGTTGCACCGACTTACCCACTACAAGGACGGCGGCGGCGTCTGGTTTCGCTGCGGTGGTCCGACGCTGGCAGCCAGGCCTCGCGGAGACACTATCTGCAGTAGGCTGAGCAATCGTCCCCCTCCAGGCTGGTGCAGCGTTCAAGTGCGCCGAGGCAAAGGTCCAGTGTCGCAAGCAGAAGGGGAGGTGCGATCCGGGCGTTTGTTGGCTGCAGAAAGCTGGTTCGTGATCCCCTAGGTTCTCGGTGAGGATGAAGTCGCGTTTCCGGCTACGCCTCCGGCGAGACGGTGAGGTTGGTTGGCGTCGGTTCTCCAGGGACGTGGTAGAGAGAGTTGCGGTAGAGAAGAAAGGTTCACCTTTCTCACGTAGCACCATTAGGTTAGAAATTAGGTTTAGGTTAAATGTCATTAGGGAGGAGATTAGAGTAAGGTACAGGTTTGGGCCGGCTGTTAGTAATAGTGGGCCTACTCCGATGGGCCTTCTCATCCCGTTAGATGATGGGCTGAAAAGTGGGTCGTTACTCGTACGGAACCGCTCGTTGAGTTTTCATTTATGCAAAATTCTATTCGGGTTACATATTTATCATTTTATGTGAATTAAGGTCACATAAAATGATAGAATTTAATATTGTTTTATTTATTTAAAAAGAATAAAGGTTGGCGGATCGGAATCCGATTTGATCGGGTATTAAACGGAAATTAAAAATTTTCCGGGTATTACACACGCTTCCTCACCGGACTTTCCGAAATGAGCCTTCGATGTTGTTGGAACGGTAGTTCTCGATATCTTGGAAAATCTAACGATATCTAAATCCATATGTTTATGTATTATCATTTTCATATTCAAAGTGTAATATTTTATATTAAAAAAATAATATAAAGTTTGGCAGAGTTATTTTTACGCTAATGTTAGTTTCGGATTTTTTGTCTTGCACTGAGGTTTGGATGAATTGGAGGTCGGTGGACGAGAAGTATTTTAGTTGCAAAGATACGTTTGATGTTGATTGGTTCAAATGTTCGAACACTAAACCGGTAGGCACTTTTTCAAATGTATCTCCGGAATATTAAAACTTATTGTGGTGATATATAACAAGATTTTCGATATTCTCTATGACCGTACACACTCTTTTTTCAATCAAAACAATTTCACTAATCTAAATAATATCAATGTATCATTGGCAGTCGATAAAATGTTTGTTTAATTTGACCGTCTAAGTAATCTTTTCAGATACATAGAAAAACCATCACAACAAATACACAATCACTTGTCATTAAATAAATTATTCAACTTTATACATATCTACCGTAGATGGAAATCATGAAAAATTTTACGTATTTTTGTTCGTAAATTCCCGTTATTGTTTATATCACTAGAATTACCGAGGGATGAAAGTTGAAGGGATGTAAGAAAAGAGGTCAATACTAAACAAGGAGTTATGTTTGGGACAATAGATATTCTAACTCGTATTCTTGTGATAGACCAACGGAACATTCATTATATTTTGGGGTTCATATTCGAAATTGGGTTAATCAGTTTCAAAATCGGATGAAACGAGGGGTAGATATGAAACTTGTAAAAACTCGGATGGTCCCTCCCTCACCCTCGGATTTGAAAATTAATTGTATAATACCATTGATGCACACAAATATTTCAAGATACATAGTGTAAAGTTGGTCATATCTAAGTGGATATCTTCAATAAGGGGAACTATATGGATTGCACTTTACCTAATGTCCAGTCCAAAATGCTTCGCAAAATACATTTATCAACAAAAACATGTTCTGTTTTGGTTAGGTTTGTTGGTTCATATTCCTTGTACCCAAACTTATAAAAAAATATGGTAAGAAATAATAATTTACCATTACGAAAAATATATGGTTTTTAAGATATGAAAATGAAACCTTCTCTTTGTATATAAATTATCCTTCATTGTTCCTAGAACAAAAGTAAGTCTCGTTTGTTTATCGAGAGAAAAATGGTGTCCACTAACACAATACATTTGTCATTATTTCTTTTGTCCCTTTTCTTTGTGATTGAAGCAAGATCAAGTGATCGAAATGAAAACGGCCGAGTTCTAAGCTCAGGTTCATCACACCGCGGCGACCATGAACAACCGGTGAGACCACCGAAGCTATCAAGTGATGTAAACTTTGATGTATATCCAACTTTAGTGGATGGACGAATTCTAAGATCGGGGCCTTCACCCCGCGGCGACCATGAACCACCAATAAGACCACCAAAAGTATCAAGTGATGTAAACCTGGATGTATACACATCCTTACTACAGGGCCAAATTCTAAGATCGGGACCATCACCCGGTGGAGACCATGAACCACCAATTAGACCACCAAAGGGATCAAGTGATGTAAAATTCGATACATACTCACCCTTACTACAGGGTCGAGTTCTAAGATCGGGTCGATTACCCCGCGGCGACCATGAACCACCAATAAGACCACCAAAGGTTTCAAGTGATGTAAATTTCGATACGTATTCACCTTTATTAGAAGGGCGAATTCTACACTCAGGACCATCACACGGGGGTGACCGCAAACCACCAATAAGACCACCAAAAAAGCAATGAGTAATGAAAATTTGGTTAAAATCCCCGTCTACCGAAGGGCCAAATGTTAACCGCAAGACCTCCATTCTCCGAGCAATTTTTTTGCAATTTAATAATCTATCTCTTGATCATACCATTATGTATTTAATATAAGAAAGTTTCATTTTTCATTACTATTTTTCTTTTAAAAACGAGTTTATAGCATATTACCGTTTATAAAATGGTTTAAAACGACGAATAAAAAACCATCATCCGTGTGTGTGTTGCTCTTTTAAAGCTCAAAGGCACCCATGTTACCTATAACTGCAAACACATAGGGCTTACATATCTATTGTAAATTTTTGAAGTGAATCTAATTTAAATGTGACTAAACAAATACAAAAGGCATGCAACTTTTTAGTCAAGAAGCATATTATAAGCTACACTAAAACAAGCCATGCAGAGTCTTGTATATCATACGGCCGGATTCTTCTCTTTTTTTTGTTGCTTCTCTTCTTCCATGTTAGGATCCCAAGAGCGCCCCGTATCCTTCCCTTAAGACTATCCGAAATTGGTAACATAAAGTTTTAATGATTGTTTTTCGAAATGTTTCTCTCACGTATCATACTCTACACGCTTCCTCATCGGACTTTCCGAAATGAGCCTTCGATGTTGTTGGAACGGTAGTTCTCGATATCTTAGAAAATCTAACGATATCTAAATCCATATGTTTATGTATTTTCATTTTCATATTCAAAGTGTAATATTTGTATTAAAAAAATAATAAAAAGTTTGGTAGAGTTATTTTTACGCTAATGTTAGTTTCGGAGTTTTTGTCTTGCATTGAGGTTTGGATGAATTGGAGGTCGGTGGACGAGAAGTATTTTAGTTACAATGTTGCGTTTGATGTTGTATGGTTCAAATGTTCGAACACTAAACCGGTAGGCACTTTTTCAAATGTATCTCCCGAATATTAAAACTTATTGTGGTTATATATAACAAGATTTTCGATATTCTCTTTGACCGTACACACTCTTTTTTCAGTCAAAACAATTTCACTAATCTAAATAATATCAATGTATCATTGGCGGTCAATAAAAAGTTTGTTTAATTTGACCGTCTAAGTAATCTTTTCACATACATAGAAAAACCATCACAACAAATACAAAATCACTTGTCATTAAACAAATTATTCAACTTTATACATATCTAACATAGATGGAAATCATGAAAATTTTTACGTATTTTTTTCGTAAATTCCCGTTATTATTTATATCACTAGAATTACCGCGGGATGAAAGTTGAAGGGATGTAAGCAAAGAGGTCAATACTAAACAAGGAGTTATGTTTGGGACAATAGATATTCTAACTCGTATTCTTGTGATAGACCAACGGAACATTCATTATAATTTTGGATTCACATTCGAAATTGGGTTAATCAGTTTCAAAATCGGATGAAATGAGGGGTAGATATGAAACTTGTAAAAACTCGGATGGTCCCTCCCTCACCCTCGGATTTGAAAATTAATTGTATAATACCATTGATGCACACAAATATTTCAAGATACATAGTGTAAAGTTGGTCATATTTAAGTGGATATCTTCAATAAGGGGAACTATATGGATTGCAGTTTACCTAATGTCCAGTCCAAAATGCTTCGAAAAATACATTTATCAACAAAAACATGTTCTGTTTTGGTTAGGTTTGTTGGTTCATATTCCTTGTACCCAAACTTATAAAAAATATGGTAAGAAATAATAATTTACCATTACGAAAAATATATGGTGTTTAAGATATGAAAATGAAACCTTCTCTTTGTATATAAATTATCCATCAGTGTTCCTAGAACAAAAGTAAGTCTCGTTTGTTTATCGAGAGAAAAATTGTGTCCACTAACACAATACATTTGTCATTATTTCTTTTGTCCCTTTTCTTTGTGATCGAAGAAGATCAAGTGATCGAAATGAAAACGGCCGAGTTCCAAGCTCAGGTCCATCACACCGCGGCGACCATGAACCACCGGTGAGACCACCGAAGTTATCAAGTGATGTAAACTTAGATGTATATCCAACTTTAATGGATGGACGAATTCTAAGATCGGGGTCTTCACCCCGCGGCGACCATGAACCACCAATAAGACCACCAAAAGTATCAAGTGATGTAAACCTGGATGTATACACATCCTTACTATAGGGCTGAATTCTAAGATCGGGACCATCACTCCGTGGAGACCATGAACCACCAATAAGACCACCAAAGGGATCAAGTGATGTAAAATTCGATACATACTCACCCTTACTACGGGATCAAGTTCTAAGATCGGTTCCATCACCCCGCGGCGACCATGAACCACCAATAAGACCACCAAAGGTTCCAAGTGATGTAAATTTCGATACATATTCACCTTTATTAGAAGGGCGAATTCTACACTCAGGACCATCACACGGGGTGACCGCGAACCACCAATAAGACCACTAAAAAAGCAATGAGTAATGAAAATTTGGATAAAATCCCCGTCTACCGAAGGGCCAAATGTTAACCGCAAGACCTCCATTCTCCGAGCAATTTTTTTGCAATTTAATAATCTATCTCTTGATCATACCATTATGTATTTAATATAAGAAAGTTTAATTTTTCATTACTATTTTTCTTTTAAAAACGATTTATAGCATATTACCGTTTATAAAATGGTTTAAAACGACGAATAAAAAACCATCATCCGTGTGTATGTTGCTCTTTTAAAGCTAAAAGGCACTCATGTTACCTATAACTGCAAACACATAGGGCTTACATATCTATTGTAAATTTGTGAAGTGAATCTAATGTAAATGTGACTAAAAAAATACAAAAGGCATGCAACTTTTTAGTTTTTTTTTTAATGAACCCTTAATATACTTCGATACTTCAAAATTTACAAAGAGCTAGAAGGAAGACGGGCAACAAGTTGTGATGGTGCGGTGAGCGTGGATCGAACACACGACCTTCAGATGGACCCGATCTTAGAACTCGACCCTGTATAGTCTTGTATATTATACGGCCGGATTCTTCTCTTTTCTTTGTTGCTTCTCTTCTTCCATGTTAGGATCCCAAGAGCGCCCCGTAACCTTCCCTTAAGACTATCCGAAATTGGTAACATAAAATTTTAATGATTTTTTTTCGAAATGTTTCTCTCATATCTCATACTCTACACGCTTCCTCATCGGACTTTCCAAAATGAGCCTTCGATGTTGTTGGAACGGGAGTTCTCGATATCTTAGAAAATCTAACGATATCTAAATCCAAATTTTATGTATTATCATCTTCATATTCAAAGTGTAATATTTTATATTAAAAAAATAATGAAAAGTTTGGCAGAGTTATTTTTACACTAATGTTAGTTTCGAATTTTTAGTCTTGCAATGAGGTTTGGATGAGTTGGAGGTCGGCGGACGAGAAGTATTTTAGTTACAATGCTGCGTTTGATGTTGTATGGTTCAAATGTTCGAACACTAAACCGGTAGGCACTTTTTCAAATGTATCTCCCGAATATTAAAACTTATTGTGGTTATATATAACAAGATTTTCGATATTCTCTTTGACCGTACACACTCTTTTTTCAATCAAAACAATTTCACTAATCTAAATAATATCAATGTATCATTGGTTGTCGATAAAATGTTTGTTTAATTTGACCGTCTAAGTAATCTTTTCAGATACATAGAAAAACCATCACAACAAATACACAATCACTTGTCATTAAACAAATTATTCAACTTTATACATATCTACCGTAGATGGAAATCATGAAAAATTTTACGTATTTTGTTCGTAAATTCCCGTTATTGTTTATATCACTAGAATTACCGCGGGATGAAAGTTGAAGGGATGTAAGAAAAGAGGTCAATACTAAACAAGGAGTTATGTTTGGGACAATAGATATTCTAACTCGTATTCTTGTGATAGACCAACGGAACATTCATTATATTTTGGGGTTCATATTCGAAATTGGGTTAATCAGTTTCAAAATCGGATGAAACGAGGGGTAGATATGAAACTTGTAAAAACTCGGATGGTCCCTCCCTCACCCTCGGATTTTAAAATTAATTGTATAATACCATTGATGCACACAAATATTTCAAGATACATAGTGTAAAGTTGGTCATATCTAAGTGGATATCTTCAATAAGGGGAACTATATGGATTGCACTTTACCTAATATCCAGTCCAAAATGCTTCGCAAAATACATTTATCAACAAAAACATGTTCTGTTTTGGTTAGGTTTGTTGGTTCATATTCCTTGTACCCAAACTTATAAAAAATATGGTAAGAAATAATAATTTACCATTACGAAAAATATATGGTTTTTAAGATATGAAAATGAAACCTTCTCTTTGTATATAAATTATCCATCAGTGTTCCTAGAACAAAAGTAAGTCTCGTTTGTTTATCGAGAGAAAAATGGTGTCCACTAACACAATACATTTGTCATTATTTCTTTTGTCCCTTTTCTTTGTGATCGAAGCAAGATCAAGTGATCGAAATGAAAACGGCCGAGTTCTAAGCTCAGGTCCATCACACCGCGGCGACCATGAACCACCGGTGAGACCACCGATGTTATCAAGTGATGTAAACTTAGATGTATATCCAACTTTAATGGATGGACGAATTCTAAGATCGGGGTCTTCACCCCGCGGCGACCATGAACCACCAATAAGACCACCAAAAGTATCAAGTGATGTAAACCTGGATGTATACACATCCTTACTATAGGGCCGAATTCTAAGATCGGGACCATCACCCCGTGGAGACCATGAACCACCAATAAGACCACCAAAGGGATCAAGTGATGTACAATTCGATACATACTCACCTTTACTACGGGATCGAGTTCTAAGATCGGTTCCATCACCCCGCGGCGACCATGAACCACCAATAAGACCACCAAAGGTTCCAAGTGATGTAAATTTTGATACGTATTCACCTTTATTAGAAGGGCGAATTCTACACTCAGGACCATCACACGGGGTGACCGCGAACCACCAATAAGACCACTAAAAAAGCAATGAGTAATGAAAATTTGGATAAAATCCCCGTCTACCGAAGGGCCAAATGTTAACCGCAAGACCTCCATTCTCCGAGCAATTTTTTGCAATTTAATAATCTATCTCTTGATCATACCATTATGTATTTAATATAAGAAAGTTTCATTTTTCATTACTATTTTTCTTTTCAAAACGATTTTATAGCATATTACCGTTTATAAAATGGTTTAAAACGACGAATAAAAAACCATCATCCGTGTGTGTGTTGCTCTTTTAAAGCTCAAAGGCACCCTTGTTACCTATAACTGCAAACACATACATAATTCTTTTTAGGGACATTTAGTTCATC
The DNA here is from genome assembly GCA_033239125.1 of Fagopyrum homotropicum. Lineage (NCBI taxonomy): Eukaryota > Viridiplantae > Streptophyta > Magnoliopsida > Caryophyllales > Polygonaceae > Fagopyrum > Fagopyrum homotropicum. Next base: position 134,239,810 of record BSWB01000004.1, read on the forward strand.
CCATATCGCAAGCTCCTGCTTAATGGCTTCTTCTCTTTCTCTTTCATTGTTGAACCAATAGAAGGAGTATTTTTCCTCCAAGTATTCATAATGGTCCGCCCTAGCACTTTGTCTTGCTATCCAGGCTCGATCAAATGTAGTCATCGGATATCCTGAAAACTACAAAAGTCATAGAAAGAGTGGTTAATAGCAACAAGGGCAATAGCCCCGAAAGACAACCGTAACCGGCTCGGTCTAGACCAAGTCCCCGGCAACGGCGCTAAAAACTTATTCGCTCCAAACGATGTGTGCAAGCTTTAAATTTATAACCCTAGATGTAAGCTTAAAACAAGGATGCGAACCCGTAGTGTACGGGTCAATCGTAGTAAAAAGCAAGAAATTCCAGGGGTCGATCACAGGGACTTAGTGAAACAAAGCAGATATAGGTTGTCAATGCAACTACTAACCACAAAAGTGATTAAAACAATCAAAGATGATAAAAAGTCAACCAAGGAAATATGCAATTCTAGGGATTAAAGCATCTAGTTGTGGTTCGAACTCAAGATCTAAAGATAAGCGGATAAAGCTGAGATTTTTGCAAAGGGAAGGTGTTACTAAAGTGGAATAGATCACCGGGTAAGTCTCACTACTCACTAATCCCAAACCGTAACTCCTATTACCGGGTAAGTCTCATGGAATTAAGGAAAAGAACTATAACCTCAAACTAACACACCACCTAAGGGAATAGAATCAACCTTTACCGGGTAAGTCTCAGGTTAACTCACAAAGATGGAATGAAAGCACACTCAAACCCCAATAAAGGATAAACCTTTATTACCTACAGTTATGATCTTGGGTAAACAAACAAAGGAATTACCGGGTAAGTCTCATCCTAGGCTTGCATTGAAGCAGGAAAGGTGTAATAAGAATAGGATTTGGCAAACTCTAACACTTAACTCTCAGTTTCGGATCAGATAAGTCACCTCGGTCAACCGAATTCCACCCCGGCTGAGATGTTCATCGACTGAGCGAGATGTTCTAGGGTTAAGGATAAAGACTCGAGCTTTCAGGGTCCTACTGTGATTAAGATTATTCTATCATTGTTTTTCCCACAACCTTCATCCAATCACCCTAGAATCACACAAAGAGATTAGCCACTCATCATCATGAAAGCAATAATCAAATATATGGGAAGAAAGAGAATAATTGAACAAGAAAACCTTAATAAAAAGGCTTCAATAACTGAATTAATTACCAAACAAACAAGCGTTCCTTGGATCGCAATCCAAGGAACGCTTCTATGACTTTTGTGGGGATCTAAGGGAATCTTACAAAACCCTTCACAAAGCTATAAAAGCTATCAACTTTCTTCCTTCAATCTTCATTCAACCTTCAAAAAGGTTCTTCAAATCTCCCAACTATAGTGGGGTGAAACGGCTGTCTTGCGTGATCGGTGGTATAACACGCCCTTCAGCCCTAAGCGGTGTATGCTGATAGCATGAATTATAGTCTATATTTTGGGGTTTGTTTGGACGTTTTATCTTCAATAATTTGCATGTTTGTATGTATATTGTGTGATTATATTACCATTTCATCTACCTTTGCAGGAATCGAGGTCTTGTTGTAAACGGCTGTCTTGTTGTAATCGTAGGTAAAATGGCACGTTTTGCATCAAAAAGGAGCTATGGAGTCATTGGAGCTACATTGAGGAATATAAGGAACCATCCAGGAAGCATAGCTATGGATTTAGGACTCACTTTGGACTAGATTTGAGAGATTTCACATTCAGTTGTGACTCACCTCGGTTGACCACAGATTCATCTCGACCGAGGTGATCCAGGGAAGTCGACTCGACCGAGGCGTATACCTAGGACGCGGCGAGAATATTTTATTCTTGGCTGAAATCTTTTATCTTCGGAAAGTGATCTTATATTTTTTGGGCTTGACTCCTGGAAGGAAGAAGATATATTGGATCTTATATTTTACCTATTTTTGTGGGAAGAGATCTTTCTAAGATATCTTATCTTTGGAGGGTTATTTTCCTATAAAAAGGGTTGGATTTCCACAAATCCAACACCCCGCTTACACCGAAAAATCCGCATTCAGTTGGGAATCACGCAACAGCCATACTCCAGTTGGGAGATTTGAAGAACCTTTTTGAAGGTTGAAGGAAGATTGAAGATTTTAGCTTTTATAGCTTTTGGAAGGTTTTCTTCTAAGATTACTTTAGATTCTCTTCCTTGTTGTCTTGCTTGTTGGATTTATATCCAAAGAACGCTTTTGTTGTGATATTTGATTCAATTATTGAAGTCTTTACATTAAATTCTTCTTGTTCAAATATTCACCTTCTTCCCATATATTTGATTATTGCTTTCATGATGATGAGTGGCTAATTTCTTTGTGTGATTCTAGGGTGATTGGCTGAAGGTTGTGGGAAAAACAATGATAGAATAATCTTAGATTCCAGTAGGACCCTGAAAGTTCGAGTCTTTAACCTTAACCCTAAGCATCTCGCTCAGTCAATGAACATCTCGGCCGGGGTGGAATTTGGCTGACCGAGGTGACTTATCTGATCCGAAACTGAGAGTTAAGTGTTAGAGTTTGCCAAATCCTATTCTTATTACACCTTTCCTGGTTCAATGCAAGCTTAGGATGAGACTTACCCGGTAATTCCTTAGTTTGTATACCTAAGATCATAAGTGTAGGTAATAAAGGTTTATCCTTTATTAGGGTTTGAGTGTGCTTCCATCCCATCTTTGTGAGTTAGCCTGAGACTTACCCGGTAAAGGTTGATTCTATTCCCTTAGATGGTGTGTTAGTTTGAGGTTATAGTTCTTTATCTTGATTCCTTGAGACTTACCCGGTAATAGGAGTTATGGTTTAGGATTAGTGAGTAGTGAGACTTACCCGGTGATCTATCCCACTTTAGTAACACCTTCCCTATGCAAAAACCTCAGCTTTGTCCGCTTATCTTTAGATCTTGAGTTGGAACCACAACTAGATGCTTTAATCCCTAGAATTGCATGTTTGCTTTATTGACTTCTTATTCATCTTTGATTGTTTTAATTGCTCTTGTGGTTAGTATTTACATAAGCATACCGTAACTGGACTTTGTTTCACTAAGTCCCTGTGATCGACCCCTGGAATTCCTTGCTTTTTACTACGATTGACCCGTACAATGCGGGTTCGCATCCTTGTTTTAAGCTTACATCTAGGGTTATAAATTTAAAGCTTGCACACATCGTTTGGAGCGAACAAGTTTTTGGCGCCGTTGCCAGGGACTTGGTCTAGACCGAGCCGGTTGCGGTTTGCTTTCGGGGCACTTGCCCCTGTTGCTACTAACTACTCTTTCTATGAGTTTTGTAGTTTTCAGGATTTCCGATGACTACATTTGATCCAGCCTGGATAGCAAGGCAAAGTGCTAGGGCGGACCATTATGAATACTTGGAGGACAAGTACTCCTTCAATTGGTTCAACAATGAATGGGAAAGAGAAGAGGCCATTAAGCATGAACTTGCAATGTGGGATGAACTGAATGTCCCTAAAAAGATTTGTGAGCAACCCCTTGAAGATTCTCTTGAATCAAGATGGGAGAGGTTGATGAAGAAGGTGGTGGAGCTCAAGGAAAGCACCCTATCCTATACTAAGCCGGAAGAGGAGCATAAGGAAGTGCTGCAAGTTCCAAGCACCCCTCCAATCAAACCAGAAGTTTCTCCTGAAGCTTTTGAGGGAGAAGAAGATTTGGAAGATTTCGATCTAACTGTTGAGACCTTGGCCGAGGTGAAAGAGAGATCGGCCGAGGTGGAGGAAAAATCTGTAGAACTGGAAGATACGGAGAACCTTGGCCAAATTACTGAGACTATGGTCAAGGTGGAAGAAAGACCAGCTGAGTTGGGAGGGATTTCGTGTGTGGATTATCAACCCAACATGAAACTTGTCTCAAGCTTTGGAGAACTTTACAAGGTACATTCTCCTACTTCATTTGAAATCCCTATTAAAATTTCTGAATTTTTCAAGAATGCACCGGAGAGTTGGAGGTCTCTTCCGAAAGAACCTCATAAGATCAAGATGAAACCTCCCTTGAAACTGTTGGAAGAAGATACTCCTTGGATTATAAGGAGTGGAGTTTGCAAGCACTACACCGTTAAGGCGGTGAAGTGTCTCTTGTTCAAGTATGGGGTCCCTCGCATGCTAAGGACCTTGTACCATCCTCATGCTAAAGATGGGGAAGCTACTAGGATTCTCGAGAAGTTGTTTTCTCGATCAAGGAAAGGATGGGACGCAAGGCTAGATTATGTCCCATTGAAGTGCAGGAAGGCTAGAAGGATTCCGGTGAGAATCAAACCGTACAAGCTTGTACGTGGGAGATCTTACCATTTGCCGGTGAAATTAGGAACCGGAACCTTTTTGGAAGAATTTTATGATGGATGTGATGAGCACTCCATGGTGTTCAAGGTACATTGAGTAATTCTATGGAGAAGGGTCCAGCTAGCGACCTTAAACCAAGCGCTTCTTGGGAGGCAACCCAAGGTATTGCTTTCTTCTCCCTTTTCTAGTTTAGTTTAGATAGTTGCTTTGTTTTTGTTTTCCTCTAGACAACAACCAGGTATTCCAAAAGGAAGGATCACAGTTCAGGAGCTACACTGGAAGAACAAAATTTCGAGAAGTTGAGAAAACGAGCTTTACTGAGATACATCTCGGGTACTGTCAGAACACCTCGACCGAGATGTGCTTCGTCAACCGAGATGGTCTTATCTGGGAGTTGTTTCTTACTTCTTCATGCAGTTTAGCTATGTTCGGTGAGTATCCTATCCTTAGACTTATTTTGACCCATTGGGACAATGTGTCCCAAGTATTGGGGTATGTGGATGATTTGTATGACTCTTTCGGATATTATTATGCTCTACGTGCTTATGTGAGACTACATACATGCATACAGGTTATTTGATTGAGAAAAACGTCGAAAAACAGGTTAAAGAAAAAAAATTTGACCTCGACCGGGGCAGTTCTGGCCGAACGAGGTGTTTCACCTCGGTTGACCTAAGAACACCTCGACCGAGGTGTGTTAACTGAGAGTTTTCGAAACGATTTTTGTGCTTCTTATCTGGATGTGATCTCAGTGAAGATCTTGTTTACTGACTGGTTTTGAAATTCTTTATGTGTTTGAAAGGTTTTATAATATGTTTAAGTTGCTAAATGCTTTGTTTGAAATTATTGGCATGTTTAATACTTTGTTTTTATCCAAATTATGTTGAATTTGAAGGTTGATACCGCAAGATAAGTTCTCTCACTTTCTTCCTGGAAAGACCAAGGCAATTCATTCTTCTCTCTTCTTCTTCTTGATCATGCTTAACCCCTCATATACATTTTGCCTCCCTTTACCTATCCGGGAATTTCGAAGCAAGCGAAGTGGTGAAAGCAAGTGAAGTTAAAGTTGAGAAGTTGGCTGGAAGTGAAAGTGTTAGAAAGTAATAATAGGTTTGGGGAAGTCAATCATGAAGATGAGTAACTCGGCACCATTCACATAGCCGAGTGTTTGTGTCTTGCCAAAGTCGGATTGAGCGATATTCCTAACGGGTCATGATATGTGCATCAAAGGTTTGATGCATCTCAAGAAATTGATGATTGCTGATTTCCTAGGCTTCGGTTATTGTGCACCTCTGTCCATGCATCCCAAAAAGTAAAGTAAAAGAAAAGGTGTGAAATAAGCAAAGCTTATTGGTGGAAGATGTTGAAAGTCAAAGTGAAAGTGAAGTATATCCTTTTCCCGGATTCTAGCGCCACATTACCTTCTATACATCCCTACCCTACACGTTTCTTGACCTTTCTTTTGGGAAGCCCTTGAGACCTCGAGCTTGTTGATTGACTTAGTGGTTTAAACTGGATTGTACATGATTAATTTCGATGATTATGATTTATTATGCATTCTATGATTTTATGCAAAGATGAACAACTTTCTTATATTTATAAAATGTTTTAAACATGTTTTGATTTTAATTCCATGAAGTATTCTCTTAGAGTGATCTATGATTATAGCACACCATAAAAATGTTTTGAAAGACTTTTTCATTGATTTTCTTGAGTTATAATCCATTCTATCTTACCTTTTATATGCGGAACTTGCTTGGGGACAAGCAAGGGCTAAGTATGGGGTATTTTGATAGCATGAATTATAGTCTATATTTTGGGGTTTGTTTGGACGTTTTATCTTCAATAATCTGCATGTTTGTATGTATATTGTGTGATTATATTACCATTTCATCTACCTTTGCGGGAATCGAGGTCTACACCTAGTTTTGTTGTAATCGTAGGTAAAATGGCACGTTTTGCATCAAAAAGGAGCAAAAGGAGCTATGGAGTCATTGGAGCTACATTGAGGAACATAAGGAACCATCCAGGAAGCATAGCTATGGATTTAGGACTCACTTTGGACCAGATTTGAGAGATTTCACATTCAGTTGTGACTCACCTCGGTTGACCACAGATTCATCTCGACCGAGGTGATCCAGGGAAGTCGACTCGACCGAGGCGAATACCTAGGACGCGGCGAGAATATTTTATTCTTGGCTGAGATATTTTATCTTCGGAAAGTGATCTTATATTTTTTGGGCTTGACTCCTGGAAGGAAGAAGATATATTGGATCTTATATTTTACCTATTTTTGTGGGAAGAGATCTTTCTAAGATATCTTATCTTTGGAGGGTTATTTTCCTATAAAAAGGGTTGGATTTCCACAAATCCAACACCCCGCTTACACCGAAAAATCCGCATTCAGTTGGGAATCACGCAGCAGCCATACTCCAGTTGGGAGATTTGAAGAACCTTTTTGAAGGTTGAAGGAAGATTGAAGATTTTAGCTTTTATAGCTTTTGGAAGGTTTTCTTGTAAGATTACCTTAGATTCTCTTCCTTGTTGTCTTGCTTGTTGGATTTATATCCAAGGAACGCTTTTGTTGTGATATTTGATTCAGTTATTGAAGTCTTTACATTAAATTCTTCTTGTTCAAATATTCACCTTCTTCCCATATATTTGATTATTGCTTTCATGATGATGAGTGGCTAATTTCTTTGTGTGATTCTAGGGTGATTGGCTGAAGGTTGTGGGAAAAACAATGATAGAATAATCTTAGATTCTAGTAGGACCCTGAAAGTTCGAATCTTTAACCTTAACCCTAAGCATCTCGCTCAGTCAATGAACATCTCGGCCGGGGTGGAATTTGGCTGACCGAGGTGACTTATCTGATCCGAAACTGAGAGTTAAGTGTTAGAGTTTGCCAAATCCTATTCTTATTACACCTTTCCTGGTTCAATGCAAGCTTAGGATGAGACTTACCCGGTAATTCCTTAGTTTGTATACCTAAGATCATAAGTGCAGGTAATAAAAGTTTATCCTTTATTGGGGTTTGAGTGTGCTTCCATCCCATCTTTGTGAGTTAGCCTGAGACTTACCCGGTAAAGGTTGATTCTATTCCCTTAGATGGTGTGTTAGTTTGAGGTTATAGTTCTTTATCTTGATTCCTTGAGACTTACCCGGTAATAGGAGTTATGGTTTAGGATTAGTGAGTAGTGAGACTTACCCGGTGATCTATCCCACTTTAGTAACACCTTCCCTATGCAAAAACCTCAGCTTTGTCCGCTTATCTTTAGATCTTGAGTTGGAACCACAACTAGATACTTTAATCCCTAGAATTGCATGTTTGCTTTATTGACTTCTTATTCATCTTTGATTGTTTTAATTGCTCTTGTGGTTAGTATTTACATAAGCATACCGTAACTGGACTTTGTTTCACTAAGTCCCTGTGATCGACCCCTGGAATTCCTTACTTTTTACTACGATTGACCCGTACACTGCGGGTTTGCATCCTTGTTTTAAGCTTACATCTAGGGTTATAAATTTAAAGCTTGCACACACCGTTTGGAGCGAACATATGCGGCCTCCTGATTTGTGGAAAATCCAACCCTTTTTATAGGAAAATTACCCTCCAAAAGAAAGATCTTTTCCCATAAAAATAGTGACAACAGATCTTAAGAGTATGGACTAGTGCAGCTAACTCTAGGTCGTGCATGGGGTAGTTCTCCTCATACGACTTCAGTTGTCGAGACGCATAGGCTATGACGTTACCCCTCTGCATCAAGACACACCCCAAGTCTAGCTTGGATGTGTCACTGTATGCCACAAAGTCGTATGTACCCTCAGGTTGTGCTAAAATAGGAGCATACGTCAATATCCTCTTCAGCTCCTCAAAACTCTACTGACACAGCTCAAACCAAACGAACCGAGTAGTCTTTCTCAGAAGGCAACTAAGTGGTCGGGCAATCAGGGAGAACCCTTCCACAAACCGGCGGTAGTAGCCTGCCAAACCGAGAAAGTTTCGAACCTCCTTAACATTCTTCGGAGGTTGTCATGAAGACACTGATTCGATCTTCGCCGCATCGACCTTAATCCCCTCAGCAGTCACTACATGACCTAGGAAGGCCACCTCTGACATCCAAACTCACACTTGGACAGCTTAGCATAAAGTTGGCTATCCTGTAGAATCTGTAACACTGTCCTCAAGTGCCCGACATGCTCCTCTCGACTCCTAGAGTAAACTAGAATGTCGTCAATGAAGACCACTACAAACTGGTCTAAAAAGTCGGTGAAAATTCCGTTCATCAACTCCATAAACACCGTTGGCGCATTAGTGAGCCCAAATGGCATCACTACAAACTCATAATGGCCATACCTAGTCCGGAATGTCGTCTTAGTATGTCCTGATCTCTCACCCTCAACTGGTGATAACCCGACCTCAAGTCGATCCTCGAAAACACTGACGCTCCATGCAGTTGTCCAACAGATCATCTATGCGCGGCAGTGGATACTTGTTCTTGATGGTGACCTTGTTCAGCTCTCGGTAATCAATGCCTAACCTCATCGATCCATCCTTCTTCCTCACAAATAATACTGGCGCTCCCCAGGGGGACACACTAGGGCGTATGAAGCGCTTCTTAGCCAGCTCTTCCAACTGCTTTTTCAGCTCAAGCAACTCTATCGGTGTCATGCGGTGGCAGGGCCTTCGAGATCGGTCTCGTGCCCGGCTCCAACTCAATGCTAAAGTCAACGCTCCTCTGTGGGGGTAACCTTGGCAGGCCGTCACTAAATACCTCTACAAACTCACATGCAACTGGTATCTCCTCTATTGTCAAACTCTTGTGTTCCTTCATGGCATAACACTAGAAGGCCTCGCAACCATGTGCTATCAGTCTCGCTGCTCTCACTACGCTGATAACGGTACCAAACTTTCCGAGGTCCCAACCTCAAAATATCTCTCTATGACCCTCCTTAGTGGAGACAGTCACGGTCCTCTTGCCAATGTCTAAGATCGCTCCATGTCTTGTCGTCCAATCTATCCATAAGATCATATCCTCATGCGCTAAGGGCATGACTAGGAAGTTCACCATCCAGTCCCGATCTCCCAAATGAATTCGGCAATCATAAATCTCTCGGGTCCCTCTGACCTTACTCCCATCAGGTAATCTTATCACAAATGGTATCCCCTCTACAGTAGCTAAGTACAACCTATCTACACATGCATCAAATATAAAGGAGTACGTAGCACCCGTATCAAACCGAACTCGTACAGTTAAGTCATGAATAGAGAGAGTACATGTGGTCGTAAGTGCCTTTGGCTGATTAGTACTCCTCAACTCAAACACCCGCGCCGAGGCTCCCCTGGTATTAGCTGCACTACCACATCCCCTGCCACAGCTCTGTGAGGAAGGATATCCTAGAGCCCGATACTGTTGTTGTTGACCTGGGGCTCGGTATTGTTGTTGTTGACTCGGAGCTTGGTACTGTGGTGGCCTCTGTCTACTCCCCGATATACCTGCAAGGGAAGAACCCTGCTGAGATGAAGCCTTGCCCAGGCGGCAAAATACAGCTCTATGTCCAAACTTGCCGCACTGAAAGCAGGTCACTGGCGGCTTCGTGTAGTTCGAGCGGATGTGTCCGTAGCCACTACAGTTATGACACTATGAACCCCCAGCTGGAGTATGAACTGTGGCGGTGTGACTATGTCATCCTTGAGTCTGTCCTCGCCCATAACCAGATACTCCCATACTACCACTAGCATATCCTGTCCTATGCCGCTTATCCGGCCTATCTGACTGAGCAGCTCTCCTAGGGCCTGGTCTGTCTCTCTCGTATGTAGAAGCTCTGTCCTGATAAATAGCAAGAGACTCACAATGAAATCCTGCCAGATACGAACGAGTGCGCTCTCTCAACCTCCGGGAGAAGAGGTATACGTGCTGCTCTTCCGGAGGTGCATCTGGACCAAGTAGTGTCAACTCCTTTTGAAACTTCTTGACTACCTCAGCAACAAGAATATCCTCAAATCCCGCCTCAATGAAGTCTTGAAATATCTCTCTTTCTCAACGAGGTAGGGCAGTACCTCTCTCTAATAAAGCTCCTCATCTGATCCCAACTAGTGACTCGGCTACGAATGGTCCGCCACCAGTAATGTGTTTGCTCCCTGAACAAGGTTTGTACTAGCTCCACCTGTCGATCCTCTAGGCAATGTATAGACTCCAGTGCAGTCTCCACGTGTCCTATCCAATGCTCCACTTCCAACCCTATCTCCCCATCGAATGAGGGGACCTTCAAGGTGTTGAAATCCTTCAACTACTCATCCGGCCTCGGTGCTCTCGACCCAGCAGGAGCCCAATCAACCTCAGCTCTCCTCTCAGGCACAGCTGGCACCTGAGTCACTCTCTATGACATCGGAGCTGACCTAGCCAGTACTGGCGGTACTAGGGCAAGTCCCTCTATCCTGGCAGCTTCCTCCATACGTTGGATGTACGCTCTGTACTCTCTGTACTCAGATGCCCCTATAGAGACGCGTCCTGATCCAGTTGAACGTGCTCCCTGCGCTCCAAACCTAGCAGCGGTCTCATTCCCGACCACGGGAACCATACTCTCAGCCACCTCTTACACTCCAGCATCTGGCATGCTCGCTACTGGTGGATCTTCTCGAAGAGCTTGACCCCGACCTCTCGCCAATGGAGGTCTACCTCCACGGCCGCGTCTCTAACCACAGGAGTCCTATCAACCCTACCCTGTCCAACTAGACGAAGAGGTGGATGATCTCTACCTCGACCAGTAGCTAGTGTAGCCCTAGTACGTGTCATTTGCACGAGTGATAACAACTACAGTTATAATCTAGCTAATAAGTCAAAAGAGAGAAAAAACCTAAAATCCATACTAAGCATGCTGAGATACGCGGTAGTGGTGTACTTTCTATCCCAACCAAACTATGCATGCATTTTGAAAATCAAAAGTTCCTTTGGAAAACTCAGATCCCTTTTTGGGTTCTGCTTATTTACTTATTCGGTCTTTTAGAAGATTTTAAGTGCCATTGTTTCCAGCCTAGAGCTCTGATACCATGTTGTAACACCCCAAATTCTCAAAACTCGGGAAGCTACTGGTTAGGACCTAATAATGGGTCCCGACCTCAGTTTGACAACAATCTTACTAGGATCTTACAACAAGACACAAAAAAGAAACCGAAATTCATAAAGCGATGTTTTAAAAGATATGAATGCAACACAAACGTCTAACAACCACAATTTTTAAGAAAAATAAAAGTCTATATGTCATCATACTATAAAGGAAACTTCAAATGCAAAATCATAACCCCACTCTAGGGAGTACAGAGACCCAGCAGAAAACTACTTCCGGATCATTCAGTTGCTGCTCTAACATGTGGTAAATCTAAACAAGGAAATAAGTCACCCGTTAGCTAGTTATCTAAAAGTTAGATAAATGAGAATAGCACACACACACAATAGCATAATTAAACACACATCATGCTTTCAGAGAATCCATTTTTATTATCTTTATTTAGGTCATTCACTCTTACTAATGATACTTGTTTTGTGACACGAGAGATTCTCAAACCTCACTTCCACCACCGTATAACCATCAGGAATGGATCCGATGCATCTCACCTTGTACCTGTAAGGTATGGATATAGAGAACCTCTCAATCTCCTGTCAGAGCTGGGCAGTGATGTCACCGCCCGTCATACATACACTTGGCCCATAAAAAATAATAAAGGTCGTCCTATGCATGTTATAATTATTAAACAATCAACACACACCACTATCATCATTCAGCTAACATCTAGAAACCAGCTAACTAAGTCTCAAGGACTTACCTGAATCAAATCGTAACTCTCTTAATCTCAACTCGGTCTGCAACCGTAGAAACTCAACTGTCTGTTATACAACGCAAGGGAATCAATAATGATGTATCCCATCTTCTTAGAAATCTATAATTTCTAAGATATACAATCTCATTATAAGAAAGCTTACTATAGATTTCTAAGATATACAATCTCATTATAAGAAAGCTTACTAAAATCCCCTCTTAAGGTAAAATGACTATTTTACCCCTGGTCCTAGAATATTCTATAACCTAGTTCTAAACTCTCCTTTGGAACCTATTTCCAAAATCTAGCTCTCAAGAGATAGTTCGCTACAGATTTATAAGAGTTAAACACAAATCTAGATTTTCATAAAAAGTCGCTAAGGTCCGACTTTGGCTTAAGATACGAGGCTTTAATAAAAATAATAAAATTCCGAAATAAATCTCTAGGTCATCTATGATATGTCATCTACTCATATAAGTACAGATTTTAAAAAACTACCCAACCATAACTCCTGCACAAGTCTCCAAAGTTGGATAAAAATCCAGAAATTCTATACTTAGCCAATATTTTCTCTGCTGGAAAAACAGCCCAACTACTCTAATTTGGGACCCTATAACTTCTAATCCGACCGTTAATTCATTCCCAAATTTTTACACAATAACCTACATATATCTATCTACAAGATATCAAAAATTCAACGGTGGATGTTCGATCAAAGGTATCTAAATACAGGTTTAAAGTCAGAAGTTTCAACCCAAAATTCTGGAATTAACTGGGTCGGTTAAGGACCTAAGTCCGAGCCGCTCTTCCAGCATTACATCCCCTACCATCTCCTGAGTATCCCAGGTTCGAATCCCTCTCTCTACTGAACTCCCTTAGCCTCTTCTAGGTCCAACCTACACCACTCTCCCAACTTAAATCCCTAGTCCAGAACAGAATCATCTACACTACTCTCATTTCTTACTCATTAAACTATAGCAACACTCACTATACAGCATAAGGGTACTAAGATTAAGGATTGTATCTACTCACCCGCAACAGTGAAGGACATGGTTTGCGGTCGATCGACAAACGAGGAACCCGGTGCTAGCTCCCGGGTAGATGCAAGTTGTTGCGGATTGTTGCACCTAGAATAAAGAAGGGGAAGGTTACTGCTTTATACATGAAGAGAGAAGGGTTGACAGCAGGGACAACTACTTACCAGATCCGCCGTATGTAGTAGGCTGAAGCAAGCCGATCCTACTCCTGTCTCGTTTTCGACGGAGGCGTGCAGCAGCTTGGAACGCATAGACGAAGGCCTTAGCATCGTGTGCAGAAGGTCGATGCAAGATCTGGTCGGGCTCCGGCGACAGAGGCTATGGTATCGACTACTTCCGTAGATGTTGGTCCCGGTATGGTCGTTGTTTGAAGACGGCTAGGATGCGGCGTCGGGGTGTGACAACACCAGGTGGGGAGGCTGTGTACTTCTCTTCGGTTCCCCACAAAGACAAGACAGTGTCTCCTAGCAGCGTGTCCGATCCAGTGGTGACGACGATTGAGCAGAAACAAGGAGAGGGATGCATATCGGTCTCCAGTGGGGCGTGATGTAGTTGTGGTAGAGAGGTTGATAATGTACTAGGGTAGAGTAATTAGGGTGAAGGTCATCAGGTTAGCATTAAACAAAATTAAGAAAATTAAGGTAAAGTGTAACGGCTGGATTTGCTTCACTTTGGATTTCCCACAAGGTGGTCATGTGATGTTTGGGCCTCCCCATTTAGGCCTCCCCAAATGGGTTTGTTCATCCAAGCTAGAGAATGGGTGATATGTGAGTTATCTTGATTGAACGGAACTGTTACCCGGTATATGTGGGATTAGGCTTTGATGTAATTCATCATTTTATGTGAGTTATGCTTACATAAAATGATATAAATTTGTGTTGGTATACAATCTTAGGTATCATATAACGGTCAACGAGTCGAACACCGGTTTGACTCGGTAATAAACGGAACTAAAATTCCGGATATTACAAATGTATCATTGGCGGTTGATAAAATGTGTGTTTAATATGACCGTCTAAGTAATCTTTTCAGATACATAGAAAAACCATCACAACAAATACACAATCACTTGTCATTAAACAAATTATTTAACTTTATACATATCTACCATAGATGGAAATCATGAAATATTTTACATATTTTGTTCGTAAAATCCCGTTATTGTTTATATCACTAGAATTACTACGGGATGAAAGTTGAAGGGATGTAAGCAAAGAGGTCAATACTAAAGGAAGAGTTATGTTTGGGATAATAGATATTGTAACTCGTATTCTTGTGATCGACCAACGGAACATGCATTGTATTTTGAAGTTCATATTCCAAATTGGGTTAATCGGTTTCAAAATCGGATGAAATGAGCGGTAGATATGAAACTAGTAAAAACTCGGATGGTCCCTCCCTCACCTCGGATTTGAAAATTAATTGTATAACATCCTTGATGCACACAAATATTTCAAGATACATAGTGTAAAGTTGGTCATATTTAAGTGGATATCGCCAATAAGGGGAACTATATGGATTGGACTTTTACCTAATGTTCAGTCCAAAATGCTTCGCAAAATACCTTTATCAACAAAAACATGTTCTGTTTTTGGTAGGTTTGCTGGTTAATATTTCTTGTACCCAAACTTGTAAAAAATATGGTAAGAAATAATAACTTACCATTACAAAAAATATAAGGGTTTTAAGATATGAAAATGAAACCTTCTCTTTGTATATAAATTATCCTTCAATGTTCCTAGAACAAAAGTAAGTCTCGTTTGTTTATCGAGAGAAAAATGGTGTCCACTAACACAATGCATTTGTCGTTATTTCTTTTGTCCCTTTTCTTTGTGATCGAGGCAAGATCAAGTGATCGAAATGAAAACGGCCGAGTTCTAAGCTCAGGTCCATCACACCGCGGAGACTATGAACCACCGGTGAGACCACCGAAGCTATCTAGTGATGTAAACTTTGATGTATATCCAACTTTAATGGATGGACGAATTCTAAGTCGGGGCCATCACCCCGCGGCGACCATGAACCACCAATAAGACCACCAAAAGTATCAAGTGATGTAAACCTGGATGTATACGCATCCTTACTACAGGGCCGAATTCTAAGATCGGGACCATCACCCCGTGGAGACCATGAACCACCAATAAGACCACCAAAGGGATCAACTGATGTAAAATTCGATACATACTCACCCTTACTACAAGGTTGAGCTCTAAGATCGGGTCCATCACCTTGCGGCGACCATGAACTACCAATAAGACCACCAAAGGTTTCAAGTGATGTAAATTTCGATACGTATTCACCTTTATTAGAAGGCCGAATTTTACACTCAGGACCATCACACGGGGGTGACCGCGTGTAACACCCCAATTTCTCAGAACTTGGGGAGCTACTTGTTAGGACCTCACAATGGGTCCCGACCTTGGTTTAACAACAACTTTACTTAGGATCTTACAACAAGGCACAAATGTAAATATATTTTTTGAAAGTCATTAAATTATATTTGAATGAATATACTACATATGAAAACCTTACAACAAATAAATAAATCAGTTAACATCGTGCATGCAATAGGAAGACTCCTCCGTCCCCATCTAATGAGTACGTGGACCCGGCTGACCATCCGCCCCAGACCTCTCTACAACTGAGTATACCTACAAACAATCTAACAACACGGATAAACCGTTAGCTAACTATGCAAATACTAGAAGAATAAATAATAGCACATTCACACATCATAACAGAAATAAAACACTCATCATGCTTTCAGAGAATTCCTTTATAATCTTTAATTAAGTCATACACTTTACTAATGATACTTATTTTGGGACACGAGGGATTCCCAAACCTCGCATCCGCCCCCGTGTAACCATCAGGAGTGGATCCGATGCACCTCACCGTGTACCTGTCTGGTCTGGGTATAGAGAACCTCTCAGTCTCATGTCAGAGCTGGATAGTGATGTCATCGCCCATTATACATACACTTGGGCCATATAATAATAAGGGTCATCTTAAGCAAGTTATAATTATTAAACACATAACACACACTACTATCATCATTCAACTAATATCTAGAAGCCAACTAAGTAACCCCAAAGGACTTACCTAATCAATCTCAATTCCCGTTATCTTGACTCGGTTTGTAAGCGTAGAAACTCAACCGCCTGTTATACAAGGCAAGTGGATCAATAATGTATCCCACTTTCTTAGAAGTCTCTAACCTCTAAGATACTCAAATCGATCATAAAGAAATTACCATAATACTCTTATAACGGTAAATGACCATTTTACCCCTACTCCCGAAACTCTAGAAAATTCTATATCAAAGTTTGAAACTATTCTTTGGAACTCAAAATCACACTCTAACTCTCAAAAGGAAGCTTGCTAAAGATTTAGAAGAGTTAACTACATTCTTGACTTTCAAAAAAGTCGATAAGGTCCGACTTTAGCCTAAGATACAAGGCTCGGATAAAAATATAAAAACTCCACAAAAATATTCTAGGTCTTCTATGATATGCCATCTTCTCATAGAAACAGAGATCTCCCAAAACTACCCAACCACAACTCCTACACAAATCTCCAAAGTTGGATACAAAATCCAGGAATTCTATACTTAGCCAAATTTTGATTCCTTTCACAAACAGCACAACTAGCCTACTTTGCACACCTATTGGTCCAGATCCGACCATTGGATCGATCCCAATTGGTACATCATACTATGCATAACCCTCTATGTTGTAACATCCCGAATCCGCGGGACTCGGGATGCTACGGGTTAGGATCTCACATTGGGTAACGACCCTTAGCCTGACAACAATTTCACCGGATCTTGCAACAAGGCACAAATAAAGGCCAAAACGAAATTCATATTTATGCAATGCAATGAAACCCGAAACCATACAAACAAGACTTCAGCCGAGATACAACTCCAAGACCAAACGCCATACACGCGGCATACACTATACAATATACAAGAACAAAATACAAACTCGACTCCAACCAAAACTCACTCCTAAAAATGTATGGAACCCCGGCTGCCCACTCTTCCGGATCCCTCGGCCGCATTCCTAACCTGCAAGGCAATCTACAACAATCGGTATAAAACCGTTAGCAAATATTCGAAGCATTAGAATCAAGGTGAAAGGCACAAACACACGTAAATCAACATAACACATAATATACACCAAATCACACGGGTCTGGTTTATTATCTTTTTATTATTAAGTCATATCCCGTTCTAATTCAACTTCTTTTGTGACACGAGAATCTCCCGATACTCGCCTCAGTCCCCACTTACCGCATGGAACGGTACAGATGCATCCGACCGCCTAACCACACAGGCTAGTCGCCAAGAACCTCCTAGCTCTACGCAAGAGCTAGGCAGTGATGCCACCGCCCGTTATCATACACTTGGGCCAAATAATATAAAGGTCGGTGATCCTATTTCCGGTTTAATTGTTATAACATAAACAATAAGCACACACCACCAAACACACATCAATGCTAATACAAGGAATACGAGCTAAGTAAGTCCGGAGACTTACCTCGTCCCAAAGATAATCCCACTATATCCTGCTCTCAGCTTCCCGCAGGAAGACACTCAACGCTTGTCAAAAGGCACACGATCAACATCTCTCTCACACCCTAGAAGTCCTAAGACTTCTAGTCCCAATGATCTCGCAAGATCATAAACCATAACCATGATAGGATAACAACCTCCTAAACCTCACGATCTCACAAGGTCATAACCATCACGACACATGCTAGGATACTCTCGTCCTAGTCACCACAATCTCGACAAACATATAGCAATAATCTCAATCCTCATAAGCTCACAAGATTGACCAAACACTCAACGCCTTACAATCCTCACAAGATAATAACACCTCAAGCTTTATAACGATCATAAGTCCTCAAAACTCACCTAAGGTTCATGGTCACTACTTGGCATTCACTCTAAATTATGCTAGATCCAACCTAGCATGATACTACTACTAAACATAACTAAATTGCGGAAAAGGATACTCACACGACGTCAAAAGACGGAAGTCGATCAATGGATGTCGACTTGGGACTCGTTAGGCCATTATCGGGACGCTTCCGAACCTAACACCAAAATTAAGCAAATTTAGTTCAAATGCTAAATTTGAACGGAAGATTTAACGTGTATAAATCTAAGGAAAACTCGCTTTCAAAACCAAGGTTAAAACTCGTAAAAGCATTTTCCGGGGATTTATACAATTATATAAACATAGTTAAAAATCCGCAATTAAATCTACGGGCCATAAATATGGAACTCAAGAAACTTAGGCCATTTTCCGAGAATACTTTGGGCCAAATCTATAAAATATATTCCAACAGGGCATAAAAATCAAATTCCAGAAACTTGGGTCATTTTTCCCAAATTAAAACTGCAGGGGCATATTTGCATAAACTCAGAAACATGGGCCAAAACTGCAAATACAATACATAGGGCAAAATCAACAATTATACCAAAATTGAGGTGGGCCCGATACAAAAAAGAAAAAATAGGGTTTTGAACCTACTGTTGTTGCTGGGCTGAGGTTTGCAAGGGATCTGGCGGCGGTGAGGTCTGGCGAGCAAGAGCAGCGGGGCGGCGAGGTGAAGACGAAGGCGCCACTGGCTTCTCCGGTGCCGTCTGGCGGCCTCGATCCCCGGGGGTTGTAGCGGCGCACTGGCATCCTCGTTTCCGCCCACTGCAAGCTCGGAGGCGCCATCAATGGAGATTGAAGGAGGCTTCAACCACAATCGACGGTGACTGCTCCAGCTAGGCAGGCGTAGAGCGAGGTGAGGCAAGGTTTTCCCCGGTGTATGTAGCAGTAGTTGAATCCCTCAGTCCTGCGGTTGCAGATTACTTTCGGTCTATGTTGCTGAGTGTGGAGAAGAAGGAAGGAGCTTGCGAGAGAGAGGGCTGCTGCTGGAGATCCATTGAGGTTGTGTGCAGGGAGATGAAGAGGGTTGCCGAGATGAGCAGAGGAGAGTCCGAGAGAGCAGGGCAGAGGAGGGTAGGCTGCATCCCCGTTTTCAAGCGACAAGGCAGGCGGTGCAGAGGCAAGGACGAGGCAGGGCAGGCTGCGCAGGTCCGGCTACACGGTGGCGTTGGTTCCGGTGGCTCCTTCTTGGCTGCAGGCGTGGAGCGACACAGGACGAGGCTTCTCCGGCGTCTGGCCTGCTGTTGCAGAGGGAGTGCCGTACTGAGGTTTCTCGATCTAGAAAAATGAAGACGAGCATAACAGAGGAGACGAACAGAGGGGAGAAGGATCGGAAGAGGGTTGCTTGTTGCAGGTTTATTCGAGGGCAGCCATAGCCATGGTGGTGAGGTTGCAGAGATTGTCCGCGATGGAGAAGGGATAGAGCTTCTCGAGAAAAGGTGATGAGTGAGGAAGACATGGGGAGGAGTACTGGAGTAGTACGGTCGGAATAGAGGAGGTCGGAGAGGGAGTTGTCACCGGAGGAGTGAGCAGCAGGTTGGAAGAGTGAAGAATGGAAGAAAGCATGTGTGACTGTCATGATCTCTTAGGGAGGGCAGGGTAGATGGTTGCAACGAGTGAAGAAGGGAAGGGTCGAGATAGGGTGCAGAAAAGCATAGTTTGGGCGGCAATGCATCATAGTTGGTGTTTGAGTGAGACAAGGCAGAAAAAAAATAAAATAAAAAGAACTAGGAAGAAAATAATAACGCAAAATAAATTCGATCTAAAGAAAATAGTGGAACGGGATTTTTGGTTCGAAAAACCATCTCAAAATTTTCTGAAAATAAATAAAAATACGGAATATATATAAATCAAAATATATAAACTCATAAAATTTAATTTCCAATGTGAAAATACCCGTAAAAATATTTAGGTTACTAAATTATCGATAAAAGTCGAAAAAAAAATATCGGAAACGCTCCAAATAAACTGGGTGTTACAAGCAAACAACGATGCTAGTTTGGGGATTGAGTGAAGGATGAACCTGTAAGTTATACACATGATTAGAGCATACTAGAATATCAAATCAATAAATGATATCAAACTAATAACAAACTCTCATATCAGAAAAACATATCATAAAACCAGATAGGCACTAAACTCATACCAGAGGAAGTATAAAATTAAAATCATACCAGAAACAACATAAACCAATCATACCTGGAGTGTCAAAGGAAAACCAGAAAGACAGTAATTTCTTGATTTACAATACTTAGTTGGCTCGCACTCTTGAAGGCTCCCAAGTGTCTTAGTGAACACAAGGCGTCCCCATGGGAAGAAATTAAATGCTTCCATGTCCTTGATCAAGGAAAGAGTGAGATTGGAGACCGTCTTCTTCTTATAATTCCCAAGCAAAACACATTCAACGAAGAGGATTAGAGCAATCTTATATTTGCGTTCATCAGTCTTACGAAGCTCTGAATAATTATCCTCCAAAGTTCCCAATTGACATTTGGGAATGCCGACCAACTCACTCATGTCGACATTTTCCTCTTCCTTGTAAGCGTTGTACCGACACTCTAGGCCGGTAAGTTCAGCAAACTCGCTTAAGTCAAACCTTATAAACCAAAAAATTCAAAAAAAGAAAGAAACACGTTAACAATAGAAAGTGGAATGGAGGTACCAAACTGAAAAGGGTGTGGATTTATAAATACCTAAGCAGAGTTTTGTTGATTGCAAACCACATCGAGTGTTTGCGGTCTGTTTTTACCTCATGTCGAAGCATGAATTGTAGTAATAGGTTGGAAAGCTTAAGATTTTTACACAAAGAGATTATGTCCGTAAATATACAATTTTTGAACATTTGTTGCCCATTGGCATCCAAACTTCAAGTATAAAATTTATTATATTTACTCGAGAAAGAACAGTTATCCGTGTTGTCTCATATTTTTGGTTATCATCAAACCTGTACATCAGCTAGTAAATCAAATGTAATAGCTAGGATTTCCGAATTCTAATTAATGTTGATTAACTTAATCATTGATAGGAATTGACCCATAACTCGCGAAGATTGCGTAAGTGATGAGTATGAGTCTCATCGTTATGTTTTTGGCGTAATTTTGGGCTTATGGGGAATTTTTCACTTTTACCCCCGGGTAATTATTTTTACCCACCGGTATTATTTGGAGCATTTGGGAGCTCCAATTAATAAAAATGCAGTTGAGAGAAGTGATCAGGACATCGGACATGTCCTAGATATAAAATAACATGGAAAGGTAAAACGGCCAAAAGAGTCGCTATTTCGTTTCTTAATGGCTAAGAAAGACGGCTTATGAATACACGTTTTCCGAGACAGTTGTGGAATAGTTATCCCTACAATATTCGAGATTTATTATTCAAATTTCGAGAAGTTTGGGGAAGGGGGTTCAACCCGCCTTTGGATTGGTTAAAGGATAATTATCGACTTCGTTAAAGGATGATTATCGTATTCGCTATAAGTAGCGAAAAATGGTTTATTGATTCATTTCCTTTCACGTTTCCTCGTAAAAGCTCTTATTTCTCTCAACCTTTATACTCAGATCTACTCTCCGTTTCTAACCGATTTCAATTCCATTTGAGTTTTTGGATTCCTCTCTTCATTCTCTTCATATTGGTACCGAGTTTTTGCATTTCCGAGCTTATGAAGATCTGATCGAGCATATATGTCACCAGGACAGTTCCGTCGCTCAGATTTCGGTGAATTTGATGTTGTCCATGCGTAGCCTGCGTCGTTGTGATTCTGAATCTTCTTTCAAATCGTCAATCGGCTTAGTAACGAATAAGTTATGAATTTATTCATTTTCCGTACTGCGATTTGGCCTAAATTGGCCTTCGGCTTGTCAAAATGGATAATTAGAAATTCCATTATTGTCGTTATATTATTCTGGTGTTTATGGGTTATTTGTTTGATGAAATCTGATGATTATGTGTTTATGATTCCATGACATGTGTTCGTGCTTATGCATTATCTTATATATGAATGGTTAGCTAACGGTTTATACCGTGTTGTAGATGATTTGCAAATTAGGAGGACTGTAGAGTGAGCAAGATGGGTGATCCGCTGAGGGCTTCCGTACACTAGGATGATGCGAGGGATTATGGGAAATTTTGTATATGTATGGATTGTTGTTTTGTACTCGGCGGTGCTTTTGTAAACTTTTGTTGTATATATTTATACAGTTTGATATTTGGTTTTAATCTATTTGTGCTTTGTTGTAAGATCCAGTGAACTTATTGTCAAGGTAAGGTTATGATCCACTATGAGATCCTAGCCCAGTGACGCCTAGAGTCCCGCGGAATTCTGGGTGTACAACAAACAAATTTGTTAATACTAGAAAAACATTACAATAAGTAGCAGACACTCAAATCAAACATTCAACTTACAAAGGACTCTTCATGTCCATTAATAGGCAATTCTTCTTCTGCTTGTGTAAACATACTAGAAAATTATATCAATATTCTCATCAACATTCAATACCAGAAAGTAATACAAAAACCTCTTATGAAACTCAAAATAAAAAGCATACATACTAGACAAATCATATACATATAAATAGGAAACATATCAACAACTCAAACCAAAAAACAAATTACCAAAAACACATACTAGACAACTCATGTAATATAAACAAAGAACAAAGCAGACCAGAGACCATATAAAAAACAAATACCAAAAACACAAATGATAGGTATACAGGAAAACATCACATACCAAAAACTAATACTAGAAGACATACCAGAAAACCTAAAACTAGTAACATACCAGAAAAACTAATACCAGAAACAAATGCAATAAAAACTAATACCATAAAACTCATGTAAATATAAAGACGAAACAAAACAAACAACAAACCATATCAAAACACATACTAGAAACCATATATAAACCTATCAAACCCTAATAAAATACCAGAAACAACAATACTAGAGAAATTGAAAGAGTATTCAATCCATACTAACCACTAGCATATTTTCTTCCCTTGGAGTACCAGATAAAACTATTTGAAGACCTACATCCTGATCAGACACTAGAGGTGCCTGCCCCTCGTTTGAAACATCATCTTCAATAGGTGAAGGAGGCATTGAGGTTAGAAGATTGAATGTAGGAACATCATAAGCAGACGATCGGTTTCCTACGACCTTAGATCGAGTAGACATCTTTGTGTTGGTTAGGGTTTACGATCGATTAACAGGTGAAGGAGAGATTTGGGTTGAAATCTGGTATCAACAAAGACGAATTTGGGATTGCGATTGAAGGAGATTGCCAGAGATAACAGGAGAAGATCGGAAACTTGAAGAATATGAGATTATGAGAGAGATTGAGGAAGAAGTTTGAGAGTTGAAGTTGAGGAGTCGACGCTCTTTGGTGGTTTTTTGGTTCGTGAATTGAATGAAGCGGGAGGATGTTTGTGAAAATTAATTTACCTATTAACACCTCACTAACAGAAGAAGAAGGTACAATTACTTAAACAAAAACCTAAAAAGGCCTAGTAACAATAAATTAATTAATATATAAAATTGATCAATAATATTGTAGTTTTATTAAACTATTCATGTTTACAGTCTACAATAGTAATAGAACAAAAAAATATTAAAATAATAATCAAATTAAATATGGGGCTAATTAGGTAAGTAGGCTTTTTTATTTTATTGTATACTAACTAGGTTTTTTCTAGTATTCTAATTAGTAAATATACCCCATGATTTTTTTACCACTTTCATTTAATGGTAAGGTAAAACTAATTAACCCTTATATTAAAAAAGAAAAAATATTTGATGTTTGTTACGTAAATTTTGATTTTAATTACTGAATTTGTTTTTTATTTTAATTTATATTAATTTCCTTTTTATTTTCTATTTTCATACCGGACATTAACATACCGGACATTTTACATACCGGACATTTACATACCGGATATTTTATATACCGGACATTTACATACCGGGTATTTACATACCGGACATTTTATATACCGGAAGTTCATAACGAAATTTTTCATATCGGAAGTTCATACCAGAAGTTCATACCGAAATTTTTTATACCGGAAGTTCATACCGAAAGTTCATACCGGAAGTTCATAACAAAGTTTTTCATACCAGAAGTTATACCGAAATTTTTTATACCAGAAGTTCATACCGGAAGTTCATACCGAAAGTTCATATCGGAAATTCATAACGAAGTTTTTCATACCGGAAGTTCATAGCGAAATTTTTTATACCGGAAGTTCATAATGAAATCTTTCATACCGGAAGTTCATACCGAAATTTTTTATACCGGAAGTTATTACCGAAAGTTCATACCGGAAGTTCATAACGAAGTTTTTCATACCGGAAGTTCATACCGTTCATACCGGAAGTTCATACCAGAAGTTCATAACAAAGTTTTTCATACCGGAAGTTCATACCCGAAATTTTTTATACCGGAAGTTCATACCGTTCATACCGGAAGTTCATACCGGATGTTCATAACGAAATTATTCATACCGGAAATTCATACCGAAATTTTTTTATACTGGTAGTTCATATCGGATGCCAATGATGTTTACACTGGTGAATTTACAACATTTGCTCGCTCAGGGTGATGCTGACAGTGGTCTTGATCGTCTCCGGGCAAAGAAGAAGGTTATACCATTTTTAGAGACATTTTTGCTTCAAGGTTGATACCTGAATGTTGCGTTTTTGCTCATACCATTTTTATAATTCCGGTATGTAATTCTCCGGTATGTAATTCTCGGGTATGTAATTCTCCGGTATGTAATTCTCCGGTATGTAATTCTTAATTCTAAACTATGACATAAAATCAGTTTGTTTGGTATAACTTCCGGTATGATAACTTCCTGTATGATAACTTTCGGTATGATAACTTCCGGTATGATATGATAACTTTCGGTATGATAACTTTCGGCATGATAACTTCCGGTATGATAACTTCCGATATGATAACTTCCGGTATGATAACTTCCGGTATGTGAACTTCCGGTATGTGAAGCTCCGGTATGTGAACTTCCGGTATGTGAAACTCCGGTATGCATTCCAAAAAAATAAATAAATAAATAAAGAAAATAAAACATACAAAAAAAAATAAAGAAAATAAAAAAATAAATTCCGGTATGATAACTTCCGATATGATATGATAACTTCCGGTATGATATGATAACGTCCGGTATGATATGATAACTTCCGGTATTATATGATAATTTTTGGTATGTGAACTTCCGGTATGTGAAGCTCCGATATGTGAAATTTTGGTATGTGAAATTCCGGTATGTGAAAGTCCGGTATTGAAAATTCTGGCATGTGAAAATTCTCGTACGTAAAAATTCCGGTATGTGAAAAATTCTTCATTTTAGAAAATAAAAAAATAAAGAAAATAAAAAAGAGAAAAAAAAATTAATACAAGAAAATACAAAAGCAAATTCAGTTTTTAAAAATTAAAACTTACACTTAAATAACAAATAACAAAAAAAAATTAAATAGAAGGGTTAATTAGTTTTACCTACCATTAAATGAAAGTTGTAAAAAAAATATGGGGTATAGTTTCTTTAACAAAACCAAAAAGAGCTTAGTAGGCCAAATTCTTTCTTACATATAAGCTAATTTTAATTACATATCATCAAAAAAAAATTTATTGTAATATATGTTAAAAAATTAAAATTAGAGTTGGGCAATTTTGGTAACTAGGCCTTTTTTAAAAACTAGAGTAGTAACTAGGCTTTTTAATGTTTCAATTAATTAAATGTACCCCAACCTTTTGTATTTATTTTCAAACTCTACACACTTTTCTCTCAAGGGGTACATTTACTAAACACAAAACTAGAAAAAGCCTAGTAAACTAAATTGTTTCATTAGAGTTTGGTAGGATCTCAAATTTAAATAAAAATTATTAAGATATTAATTAATTAAATTAAATATTAGTGTGATACGAATTAACAAATAAATAAAACGCGTAAAATTAATGAGCTAACTGTATGAAATTGCATCAAATATCAATTTTAGGTACTTTAATAACAATTAAATTCAAACAAAAAAAAAGACCTATAAAATTTAGACAACAATTTTTTGTCATGGTTGCATGAAGAAATGTTTTATTATTATGCATAAAGTTGGGTCTCTAAAATCAAATTTTAGGTCGGACCAACTGCCAGTCTACTACTAGTGTTATGTTTGTATCGCGTTTCTTTAAAAAAAAACGCTTTAGGTGTGACTTGTGTGAGACGCCGTCCGGTAGTGTTTGTTTTCCCACTCATTAAAAAATTCAGTAATTTCCGGAACCACTCGTTAGCTAAAAAATAAAGTAAGAAAACGCATCAATAAAAGTCCATGTATAAGAATTTAAAAAGTCCACACGAGAGGAAAAGTATATCCTTAGCCTGTCTCCATTTCAATTAAAATATCATTTAATGAAAGTAAATATGACGTCACCTGATTAGGTAGTCTTTAATCTCCACCCAGCACACCAACGACGACGACCACCCGATCGAAAATTGTCTCTGGATTCTGCTGCTTCGCTTAGATCTGTGCTCTCTCTTCTCTCGCCGATCATATTCCCGGTCGAACAGGTCAGTATCGTCTTTCCCTCTCTCTTCTTCATTCTTCTGCCTTCCGCTTTTTCTGTTCTTTTGGCGGTGCTTCTAAATTATTTCTAAATGAGCGGTCTCAGTTCGTCGAGTTTTCCTTCTATGATTGTTGTTCAATATAGTTGTTGCTTTACTGATTTGTTGTCGTTGTTGTTCTTGAGATCTGACTTAATTTTTTTTTTTATCTTATTATGCTAGACAATAAAATTGGATTCCACTGTTGTATCTGGTAAATCAGTGATCATTGCTGCCATGATTACGTTGATTGGGTGTTTCATGATTGTATTTTAGAGCATATAGAGTGTGACTTCGAGAAGAACTGTTTTTCCTGATACTTAAAGCTATGAATTTTTGGGTGTATATTACACATTTTGCTAGAATATGTAGATCAAAATCATACATTCCAGTCTATCAATTACTTGTCCTCCATTAATAAAAAATTCTCAAATCTTTAGAGGAGAAGGAAAATGTTGGCCCGTAGGGGGTGATCAAATTTCCTATAGAAGGAAAAGTGTTTCAAATTTAGATGTATTGAAAAAGGTTGTAAGCTGTCCGTTAACCCTGGCAGTCTGGCACCTTACACGTTGGTAATGGATGCAAATTAGTCAAAAAATTGTCTTTTATGTAGATATTGTTATTTCAGTTATCATTTTCGGTTGAACTTTGGTGTATTTGCTTGGGGACAATGGCTACAACATCTCTTATTAGTTTTTTACTCTGTTTGGGATGAAGTGGCATTTCTTGCAACATTGTATTTTCTTCTTTTTCTATAACTAGTTGTTTCTTAAGTCGTCCTATCATTTCCTGATGAACTCTATTTCTTTGTACTACTGTATTTCTCCTTTTTGACAAAATATGCTGTGACTGATGTTGCATGATTCTCTTTATAGCAAAGGTCATATGGGATGGGGAAACATATACCGGAGGCGTATGAAAGTGTTTGCATTAGCCTTGGTCGTTTATCTGGATTATAAGGTACTAATGCTAATGCATCTTTCCACCATTAAGGGGAGTTTACTCTCTTTTATATTCTCCAACTATATCTGTGATTTGTTGTAGGCTTTACAGCAGAGAGGGAAGTGGGTTCGCAGTAAATCGAAGGAGGCTACTTTATGGCAGAGGGCTCATGAACGCAATGCCAGGCGTGTTCTTGATCTGATGTTAGAGTTGGAAGGTTTATGGGTGAAATTTGGACAATACTTATCAACACGTGCTGATGTTCTTCCAGGGCCTTATATAAGCCTTCTTACACAACTGCAGGATTCCCTTCCTCCTCGCCCGTTACAAGAGGTTAGTGCTGCAAGTGGATTATCTGATCAGATTATCCTTATTTTTCAATAAAATTGTCAATGCATTTGATTTATCGTCATATTTTTTTTATTCACCAAATAATGTTGATGCTATTTTCTTTCCCTAGAAATTTACATGTATCTGTGATTCTGTGCTTTGTTGTATGTTGTATAAATGTTAATAGGGATAGGTTATTTTAAGTAATGAAACAAGTACACTGTCAATATGCTCTATAACTGGCTATTCTAGAAGTGAGGAGATTTACAGGCTTTTTTTGAAGATATGAGCTTTTATGTTTTAATCATTCAGTCTATCGTTCGTTACTTTAGTTCCTTACTATACTGATGATTGATTTTGATCCAGGTGCGCTGCACTATAGAGCAAGAGCTGGGAAAGTCAATAGAGGATCTCTTCTCTAATTTTGTTGAGACACCACTTGCAACAGCATCAGTAAGACATGCTTACAAGTGTCACCTCCTTTCCTTCCTTGTCAAGAACAATTATGGCATAGTTTATATCAAAGAGGAGCTCTAAAGTCTAGTGCAGCTCTTTTGTGTCTTCGGTTTTTTCTTATTCTGTGTGGCATATTTTTAATAATTTTGAGATGTTAATGTAGTCCTGCTATAGAAGTTTTCCACATGTAATATATTGTGCGGAAGCTTTATACATTGAAAGAAGAAGTGCAAAATGAATAGAAGATGTTCTTTGGACATATGCTTCACTCAGGCATTAACCACATTCCCTTAATGACTGATTGTCTGCTTGTTTCTCTAAAATCTCTTATGAAAACATATGTTGGCATAACATCTTCACCTCTTCATCCATGACCAGTAAAATTTCTTGCTATTCACCATCTATTGAGCATATTATTTTCTAAGTTGGACATGCTAAATTTTTAATTGCGCAAGGGGTTCTAGTATCTTATATTGTGAGTTTCTCTACAGCTATGTTTCAACAACAGACTCTGATCTACTGATCTGCAACTTTAAGTCATAGGGTTGTAATAACAAGTGGATTTCATGGTGCTTTCTGTTCTATTAATGCAGTTAATTAGATTAGTAGTTATGATCATTTTGGGCTTTTCAAGTAGTATGAAAGCTTATGGTTCTTGAGTTAATTTGTCTTATGAGTTTTCTGGAAATCATTTCTTATGCACAGATAGCACAAGTCCATCGTGCCACCCTTCAAAATGGGCAAGAGGTGGTTGTAAAGGTTCAGCATGATGGTGTCAAACGTGTCATATTGGAGGTTTAGCTACTCACCTTTCTTATGTTGGAAATGAGAAACCTAAAAGTTGCAGCGAACACATCTATATGATCCTTATAATTCTACAGGATCTGAAGAATGCAAAAGCAATAGTTGAATGGATAGCATGGGCAGAGCCACAGTACGATTTCAACCCTATGATAGATGAATGGTGCAAGGAAGCACCCAAAGAACTTGATTTTAATATTGAAGCTGGTATGCGTTTTCAATAATATCATTCTATTACATAAATATCTTTTTTGGGTGATATTGGTTGAAGATGTGCTATTTGCTTAGGTCTTTAGTCTAATCTTTAGCAATACAATTCAATAATGCTGATATATTTTGTAATACTGGTTGAAGACATACTAATTGCTATTAGCTCTCTAGTCTAATTTCTCTAATGGCTTCAGAGAATACTCGAAGAGTAGCTAGAAATCTTGGTTGCAGCAGAGGCAATGATAGTAGAAATGTCACTCATGTTGATGCGCTAGTTCCAGAAGTTATAGAGGTATGGTCCCATTATTAGTCTTTATTAATTTCTCATCACTTTTTATGAAGGATAATGCTAACTTCTTTTACATAAAATATTTGAATTGGTTTTTTGTTCTTAACTGGATAAAGTCATGTCCAGAGAACAGCCTCTTGATGTTTTTTTATCCGATGAAATAAGGCCCCTATTGAATATCTGAATGAGTGAGGTAAATGCCTTGGTGCTCAATACACAACTAGATCATGAAAATTAGATAATTTTAAATGCTCCGAAGGAGCATGTTCTTATCTCATCCTTATTCCTTGTTGATTGATAATTACCTTTAATTCTAGTTTTATAATTTAACAATATCAAGCTTCAAATTATAGTGGCTGCACGAAAGACTGGTGCAACATGGTAATTAATAGAAGCAGGGTATTATGAGTGGCTCTTTACCTTTTGTCCTTAACTGCTTCCTTCAATGACTATTGATAATCAGTAACAAATGAATTCACCTGAGGAGCTCGAGCACTAGGACTCACTAGAGCTGAAATCTTGTAGATCAAGGATATCTATGTGCTCGTATTCTTCAGCATGACAAGCTCCTTAAATAGCAGAGGCTAGGTTACTATTCTACATAGTGCACAGTAAAAGTTTAAAAATAGAAATTCTTATCTCTGTGCTTGTCTTTTTCATTAAGATGAATGAAATATTTTATAGATATTTTTTCTATCTAAATTAATTAAATCACTCCGTATTCTGGCCAGAAAATACGGGATCTCATTTGTGTCGCAACATTATCTTTTTTTCTTCTTTTCCCCCACATAACAGGGCTTAAATTTTTTGATGAGACAGGGCTTACTACTTTTTGATCAGACAGGGCTTATTATAATAATTAATGAAGGCAATTGTAGAGAAGTTCTGGGAAAGCAAAATTAGGATTGTGTAGCAGTGCGATCAAGCGAAGCAGAGTATTAAGAACGGTCCTTTCCCTTTTGTGATTTCTTCAGTGATCTAATGATGATCGACAATATATGAAGTTCACATGAGGAGCTTGAACACTATGACTCATTAGAGAGAGACTAAAATCTCATAGAAGAAAAATATCTTTATGCTTGCCCTTTTCATCATGTTAAGCTCTTCAAATAACAGAGGCTATTCTAGGTAGTGCATATCCTAGGAACTATAGCCCTTCCTTATAAGCTATAATTACTATATAATCACCATAATTAACTAAAATCATCCCTGACTGTTGTTACAGAAATAAATTGTTAAGGCAAATAGAGAAGTTTTTGGAGAGCACAATTAAATCAAAAAGTGAAAAGTTTTCTTCTTTTTTTTTTTTTCAATTCTAATTTTCAAGAATTTCTTCTTGATACATAGAAGACCTTTTGCCTCAAACTTATTCATCTGCTCAGTGATGATTGCTTCTTACATTATCTGCGAACCCTGGCAGCTTAATCTTAAGTTCTCCTACAGACTATAATGACGCATTGATCTTATTCTATTCCTTATTTGCTTCTTCTTGCACTTCTACATAATTGCAGTCGGCTGAAAAAGTTATCATGCTGGAGTATATGGATGGAGTTCGCTTGAATGACGTTGAGTCACTGGAAGCAATGGGAGTTGACAAACAAAAACTGATAGAAGAGATAACACGTGCTTATGCCCACCAAATTTATGTTGACGGTTTTTTTAATGGAGATCCCCATCCTGGTATTCAAAGGCCATATTTTTACACTCTTTCTTCCAATTATGTATGATACCAGCTTTTATAGTATAAGAGTTAACAGCTTTTTTTGAATGTGATCTAAACTTGTCCATGTAACTTTGTCTTATATCCTGCTAGGAAATTTTCTTGTGAGCAAGACTCCTCCACATCATCCTATTCTATTGGATTTTGGTTTGACCAAGTCTCTTCCACATACTACAAAACAGGCCTTAGCAAAGATGCTTTTGGCATCTTCAGAGGTAAGTTTTTCCTGATATTTGCACAATTTCTTCTGTCTAATGATCACTTACATATTTTTATTTTTTCCCCCCATAATTTTCACTTTTCTTATCTATGAGACGATCATCACCTTAGCTAGCTGTTATGCTTGGTTATTGCATCTTCTATTCTAGTGCTGGCTCAATGCTTTTTAAAATTCACTCCTGAAAGTTGATTATCTTTGAATATATGCTCCCAGATACTGAGATTCAGTGCTTGCGTGATCTGTTTGTGCTGAGTTGGCACTTGTAGGGTCAGTTGTTTAGTTCTACCAATTGAATGTTTAGTCGGTGATAGCCTTCTCTTTCACATATGAAGCTGTATTTTCTCCACCTTTTTGTTTATGTTTATTTTTACAGTAGTGCTATTTTGACACATGCTGCAGCACATATATCCTCTTCTCGTATTGGTTAGCAGACGAAGAAATGCTTCCTTTTCTTTTTTTTTTTTTTTTTACGTCAATGAACCCCCTCGTTTGTGGATCACCTTCTGGTTGGGGTTTCTCTGTAGTCATACCTATTATACTCTTTTATATTTCCCCTTTCCTTTTTTTTTTCTACGTTTATTTTGAACAAATGCCTTATACCCTGAACGAATTTTTATGTGCTCCACATGTCTGAGTTGTAACAAATTATGTGACAGGGGGACCATGTTGCACTTTTGTCTGCATTTTCAGAAATGGGACTTAAGTTACGGATGGATTTACCAGAACAGGCTATGGAAGTTACAACTATTTTTTTCCGTACTACCAAACCTGCAAGTGAAGCTCGAGTAAGTAGGAGAGTAGCATTTTGTTTTTGTAACACAGTTTTCGGCAAAGCTTTGGTTTTCATTTATCCGCTTTTTCCATGAAGGAATCAATTAAGTCATTCCAGGAAAAAAGGGACAAAAACATGAAAGTCATACAAGAAAAGATGAATCTCAATGCAAAGGAAGTAAAGCGATTCAATCCTGTGAGTTTCCTTTTGCTGATAAGAAAATGCTCTGTTGATTTTTACTGTAAGTCTATTATATTTCTATCACATTGTCACCAGGATACCTGATAAGATGTAATTCTAGGTTGATGCCTTTCCTGGAGATATTGTTATATTCTCTCGCGTCCTTAATCTTCTTAGAGGTTTGTGATTGATACAGTAACTATCATTAATCAAGATTCCTATCAAAGCACATACCTCTCTGACTTCTTTTTTTTTTTATAATAATTAAACATACTATTTCAGGTCTTTCGTCAACTATGAATGTCCGTATTGTTTACTTTGACATCATGAGACCATTTGCTGAATCTGTTCTGGGGCAGTGAGTTTCCTTGGAACTTTGTAATAATTCTTTTTTTGTTGATTTTTCTTATTCAAATGGATCGCATCTTTGGCAGAAGCATTGCAAGAGGACCTTCAGTGAATATGCAATGGATGCATGATATACCTCCGTTGTCGGCTGTGGAGGCTAAGCTGAGGCGGCTCTTGATTGATCTTGGAAATGCTAACAAGATACTTGGCATTCAGGTACATGCAATTAGGAACTTGGTACTGGGACGTAACTTAAATATTTCTGGTCACCCCAATGGAACGCTGTTTTTTTTTTCGCTGTCATATCATACTGAGTGTTCTTGTAACACTAGTCAACTCAACTGTTAACCTTGTTACAAAAAATGCTCTTTTGAAGTTTTGTTTTAAACAGGTGTCGAGTCGAGTATAAACACTTCTCACTTCTATATCTGTGTGCTTTACAATTTGCAAGTTATTACAATTGGGTCTTGCAAAAGTTTCAGCTGTTCATTTTGAATAAGTGGAATAGTTTTTTTTTCTCATCATGTTTTATGCCTTTTGTTCTTTAGGTATGTGCCTACAAAGATGGAGAAGTTATCATTGACACCGCTGCTGGGGATCTTGGGAAGTATGATCCACGTCCAGTGCAACCTGATAGCCTATTTCCAGTGTTTTCTGTATCAAAAGGCATAACATCAGGAATGCTGCATTGGCTCATTGATCAAGGGTAATACTTCTCAATGATTCGTATTGCATAAACTCATTGACCCACTGACTACATTCAAATCGCTGACCAACTTTTCCGAGTTTTGAATAGATTAAGTTATCTGGGTTGCTTTGTTATGAGTCAATGTATGAAGACAAATTAGTGTGTCCTATCCACTCAAAATGTCCTATAAAGATGTAACTGGATAACTGTGATGATTTTTTACAAACCATTCCGGCTTGAGCAGTCACCTTTTCATTTCTTATGTAAGCTTTATTTCTAAGTCATTCTGAATTTTTCCTCCATTCATTTCGTTGATTATTATTGTCTTTTCACTTTCCCAGTGTTATTTACCATATTTATTCCTTATACTTTTTGCCAAGCTCTATGTTAGTTAAAGTACAGCTGTTTACTGAAGTTTTCACTTTGTTATGTCATAACATTCATATTCACTTTAAATAGCAAGAGCCATGCCAGGTTATTTAGGTCTGCAGCTTTATCTGTACAATTAGCTATTTGGTGGTATGCTCGTGTTTATGATTGTT
This sequence comes from Fagopyrum homotropicum, assembly GCA_033239125.1. Taxonomy (NCBI): domain Eukaryota; kingdom Viridiplantae; phylum Streptophyta; class Magnoliopsida; order Caryophyllales; family Polygonaceae; genus Fagopyrum; species Fagopyrum homotropicum. Next base: position 134,274,069 of record BSWB01000004.1, read on the forward strand.
GAAACATGAAAACTTTTTATATACGGTGGCCTTCTAAGTGGAATCTTAGGCCATCAACATTGTGGTGCTGTTCCTAAAAGTTTCTCTTTTTTATATTCCATGCTTTTAACATTGTGGTGTTGTTGAACGGGGCTGACCTCAGATTTTGCATCAATATTTTTTAAAATGAAACAACTGATCACTTCATAAGATCCTATACTTTGTTTATCATTCATTTCTAAATTCCTTCCTGGAACATTTATCATCAATATGCTCATAGAAGTATATGCTCAGGGCCTTGATATGAAATACTGGGTTTGCTATGTAAAAGTAAGAGTTGACAACAGTAGTGCTTTTAATGGATGTTGACAGGAAATTGAATTGTGAGGAAAATGTTGCAAACATCTGGCCTGAGTTTGCGTCAAATGGAAAGGATACGATAAAGGTACTGTTCTTGCTTATGGTTCACCAGTTGGATTACTTCTCCAGTTGTTTCATTCCAATTCTTCTTCTTTTCCCTTTTCAGGTCCATCATATCCTCAATCACACATCTGGCCTTCACAATGCGTTGGCTAATCTGATGAAAGAGAACCCTATGGTGCTGTCTGATTGGAACGAATGTTTAAAGCGTATTGCCTTGTCATCTCCTGAGACCGAACCCGGGAGTCAACAGTTATACCATTACCTTTCATTTGGCTGGCTGTGTGGCGGAATTATTGAGGTTTGTGACCCTATTAAGTCAATAAGACAATAAGCAGATATGAATTATGGCACCTCTCTCAAATGAACTTTAGAGTTTAACCCAACATGCCTTAATCTCTTGATCAAGGGTGTTGCCCTGAGCTCCTTTCCTCTTGGATTGCTTTGGGTAGTATTGTCTAGCAAAAACATTATGTTCTATATATCCTTTCCTTTATACCACACCCTCAATGAATTTTTGATTAATGAGTTTATGTACCCTACCTAACCAATAGATCCCCAACAAGTAGACCTATTAACACTTGAAAATGTAGCATAAATTGCATAATGTAGTATTAAATTTTCAAACTGGAGTGTGATTGTTTTATGATATATCAGCTTAGGGGTTGAGATTAGTGGTGTACACTATGGTCATAAAATTTTTCTGCTCAAATGGCATGGGGTGTATTCCGTGTATATTCCTCATCTAGTATATATTTGCCTTTATATGTAGAATGACTTAAGGGCATGTTTACTTGTAGATTGGTTTATTTTCGGGTTTATAAACTAAATGAGTGTATATGGGTTTATAGTTTGATTTGTGTTTATTTCTCAACGGGTTTATATAAATAAACCAGATAAGGTTGTTTACTTGGAGTTTATTTTTGGGCTTATTTTACTTAAAATGACACTGATGCCCTTACAAAAATTGATCAATGACGTTGAATACCCAAGGATAAATAAATAAAAAGCACAAGGCCAAAAATCGGGTTTAAAACAAAAATAAACCCTTCCAAACAAAAATAACCTTGGTCTGGAAAGTTTATTTTTGAGTGGTTTATAAAGACAAATAAACCCGTAGAGAAATTAATTCCATGCTTGATCAAACTAGGAGGGGACTTTATGCCTAAATGTTCGTTGAAGAACTCCACGGTCATTAGTTGATTAGAGGTATAAGCTGATGAATGCATTCATTATAATTGGTTTGGTATTTACAGCGTGCCTCAGGGAAGAAATTTCAAGAAATTCTCGAGGAAGCTTTGGTGCGTCCCCTCAATGTGGAAGGCGAGTTATACATAGGAATTCCTCCAGGTAAGTTCTACTTGTATATTTTGCTCCTAACAAGAAGTTTTACAAGCAACAATGGCTGATTGTATTACTTTGTTACAGGAATTGAAGCTCGACTTGCAACATTGACTATTGATACCGACGATCTAAGCAAGCTATCTGAACTTGGTAACCGTTCAGACTTTCCTTCCACCTTCCAACCTAGTGAGATCTCTCAGACTATTACGGCTCTTCCCGCTTTATTCAACTCACTCTTTGTCCGACGAGCTATCATTCCTGCTGCTAACGGGCATTGCTCAGCCCGTGCCCTTGCACGCTACTATGCAGCCCTAGTTGATTGTGGTGTTGTCCCTCCACGGCATTCATCTTCATCAATGCCACCCCTTGGAAGCCACGCCCATATCCCTAAATTTACCTATGAGGAAGCCCCTGGAGATAATGTTAGGAGGAAGAAAAGACTAAGTATTCCTTCAATATGCAAAACAATGATGTCTGAGAGCTTCAATCATAAGAAGGATACCAAGGATGGTTCTACTCAAGACTATACTGCTGTCCCTTCTGATGAGAGTACTCGTGGTGTAATTGATGAAACTCGTCAACAGGAAACCAACAGGAAAATGTTTCATAACCCGAAAATCCATAATGCATTTTTAGGTGTTGAGGAATACGAGAATCTGGTTAAGCCGGACGGGGAATTTGGGTTAGGATTCAAGAGGATCAAGTCCAATGATGGATCAGTAATAGGTTTTGGGCACTCGGGAATGGGCGGATCAACCGGGTTTTGTGACATAGAAAACAGGTTTGCCATTGCAATTACTCTGAATAAATTGTCATTTGGAAGTGTAACTGCGAAAATTATTCATCTTGTTTGCTCGGAATTGGGCATTACGCTTCCAATGGAGCTGTCAAGGCTGAGCGACGGGCAAGCGGATGGTGACTCTAGTTCTCAAGGGCCTTTGATCAACTGAAGGTATGCGGTCTCTGCTTATCCAAAATTCTTACAAATTTTGTTGTGAGCGTGTCTGATACTACTTTGCATAATAATTTATCCAAAGTTGCATCTACTCCGTCTAGTGGCAAAAAAAAAACATTTGAATAAATATGTAATTAAACTGATTATATATTGTTAGTATATATATACATGCATAGATCAATGCTATCACTGAGCAGTTGTGTGATATTATATGTATTAGTAATTTAGTATCACTCTTGTTATTCATTTATTTTGAGCTATTCAGGGAAGAAAAAAAAAAACTCATTTGTATTATCTCTCTCCATTTCTGTAACTTGGCACACCATTTTCTCCATCAACCAAAACTTATACAGAGGTGCAGCTGCGCAGCACAAGAGTAGTAACATTTTCGCTGTTGCAAATGAATCTCTTTAACTCTGGGGGGTGCTTTGGCCGATGCAAATGGATGATTTGCAACGTGTAAAACGAGCACAAGAGGAGAAACCAAAGTGATATATGCAGCCGAGATTGTGGTTTAGGTGCATGAAGCGTTACCTTTCATATAATTATCTATTGGTGCTCAAGCAGTTGAGCTGGGAGGTTTCCTCAGGAGGGCTGTACTATTAGAGTATGTTATTTTCTTTAATAATAAATTAGTTAAAACTCATCCTACGAATTCTCATACTCTGAATACGTCAAATAGTAACCTCATCAATCATATTTTTAAACATATATTTTTGAAATGATGTTAACTCGAAGTAAAGAAAATCTGACCAAGCAAAGGTATATGTTTAATCTTGTCAAAAACATTTAAAATCTAAGCTGACAAGTTGAAGTAAAACAAAATTTGGAAACATTAATACGCAAGAGAGGTGGATACTGGATGCAGTGAGCTATGTCAAACTCCCTCAACCTAAGTGATAAAATCACAAAGTTCCACCACCGAAAAGCAACAAAAAGAAGGGATCAGAAGAGTATATTTGTAACTATAAAGAATGACGGAATAATACTAGCAACAGAAGAAGATATTTGTAATAAATTCCTAGTGGACTACGAATCTAGCTTCAAAGCTTCAATTATATGCCCAACCGAACTTCATAAGCAACTTGAAGTCATTCAAAATGAGATCTCGAAAATAGAAAACACAAAATTAACTAAACCCTTTACAATCAATGATATCAGAAGCGCAATCTTTGAAATCGGCAGCGACAAATCTCCGGGTCCAGATGGAATGTCGGTTGATTTTTTCAAAAGTACTTGCACATTATAGGCCCCTCGGTAATCCAGTCAATTAAGAGTTTCTATAGAACCGGAAAAATTCTAAAACAAATTTATCACACTTTCACCGCTTTAACCCAAAGACTGATAACCCCTTTTTAACAACCCACTATAGAATAAAGTTATTGCAAAAATCTTGATAAATAGCTAAAAAACGTTACTCCCAAAACTCATTCACCAACTACAAGGTGCTTTCACCCAAAATGTTTGGATAGCCCGTGAAATTTTTCATGGATTTACATCAAAGAAGGTTATGTGGCAATAAAACTTGGCATATAGAAGGCATATGATAGGGTAGAATGACCCTTTATCATGGTAGTACTACAAGTTTGTTTTTTCGAGCAAATCTATAGGGTGGATTAAGGAATGTATTTTTAAAACTTAATACTATATCTTGATTAATGACAACCCGATCAAAGTGTTCCACCCAAAATGAGGTCTTTGCCAAGGGGACCCGATATCTCCGCTTTTACTTAACTTGGGAGTTGAGGTACTAGCTAGGAACATTCAAAAGGCTAGTAATGAAAATAGAAAAAGTATTGGATTTTCAATTACAAGAGCAGGCATGAAAATGCATTTTTTTGCCTTTGCGGATGACATAATAATATTTGCAAAAGCAACAACCATATCGTGTAATCAAGTTCTAGGTAGCCTATAAAACTATTTTCAAATATCATAACAAAAAGTAAACTATCACAAAACAACCTTCCAAATTTCTAGAAATGTTGATAACTCAACCAAACGAATGCTTTAACAAAACACTAGTATCTCCCTTAGCACTTGTCTAGAAAAGTACCTAGGTTGCCCAATCATCAAGGGACGCGTAAACAAATCAATTTTCGAGGATGTCATTGTAAGATCGAGACAACAATTAACCAAATGGAAAGCAACGTCTCTATCTCAAGAATGAAGAACGGTTTTGATCAAGGAAAATCTCAATGCAAAACCTAACTATATAATGCAAAGTTTCATACTCCCGTCATCCATCCATAAGGAGCTAGACCAAATTAATAGGCATACTTTTTGGAATAAAGGAGTCAACTATTACCACTAATAAGCTAGCATAAGATTTGTAAACCAAAAGAACGCGGGCCGGGGGGGGGGGGGAATTACGAAAGCAAAGCACTCCAAATGAAACTCCTTTGAAAAATCATGGTTAAACCGGACAATATTTGGGTCAAAGTAATTGAGGAAAATATCTAAAAGGAAACCGCTTATGGTGTTATAAAAGTGAAAAGAATACATCATTTCAATGGATAAGACAGATGAACCTACACCCAAAGTTTGAGAAAGAGCTCAGAGGGAACGTGCGAATGGACAAACAATTAAGTTGTTGAAAGATCCCTAAATAGATGAGCAACCACTTGAGTAGTATGTTCTAAACATGAACGTTGTAATGAACAAAGGGAAACAATAAGTTTGCTTATTACAAATGAAAAATGGGATAATGGAAAAATACGTAGCCTGTTTGGACCTTTAATCCTGCAACTCGTGATAAAAAGAATCCTTAGCCACCCACTACCAATATGAAACATCCGAGATAGACTTACTGAACACCGAACAAAGATGGTTGGTTCTCCATGAAAACCGCATTACAACTTTTGCATAAAGCCGAGGGAATTAACCATCACGATAAAACATGGATTTGGAACCTAAATATTATACCAGAAAATAAATACTTTATATGAAAACTATATATAGATGGACTTCGAACAAAGAAAACCTTGTAAAACAAAAGTCCCGGTACCCATGTATTGTGTACTATGTAAGCACCCATATGAGAGTGCAAAACAGTTATTCCTCAAATCCCATACACTATCGGTAATATACCTGATTCTAGAACACAAGATTATTTTAAACGTATAGACACATATCAAAGTTCTAGAAATATTGTCCCTTCTACGAGAAAAATTTTGATGATAACACGATGATAAGAATAATCGTCACATGGTGGAATCTTTGGTTTATGGGGAACATAAATATCTTCTGGGATAAAACGTTAACTAATATTACTCCACTAGTAACTACTCAAATTCAAGAATGGAACAATACCAACTCCAAACATCTTGCCAAAAGAACAAAGAAAAATCATAAAGATACATTGGTCCACGCCAATGGTAGGAAATTTGAAACTTAATTTTGATAGTCAAAACGAAATGATGCCCATTGTGCATTTGATTACATTATAAGAGACCATAATGCATTAATTATGGCTTATGACTATGGACAACGTGGGTACAATTCTATCTTGTACGCAGAAGCACAGTCCTAAGAAATGGACTACATAAAGCAAGAGAAACGAGAATGTATCAACAATAAATATAGAGGAAATTACCGGAAACCACCCGTTAAATAGGCCATATTGCAATTAACCACCCGCTCTATCACTATTTACCGGAAACCACCCGTAAAACGTACTCCGTTACCAAAACACCACCACGTGTCAGTTTTCCGTCAAAAATCCGTCTTGTGGGCCCCATTTTATAATAAAATAACATTTTCTTTCTTTTTCAGTTTTTCTTTCTTAAACTTGTAATTGTTTTATTTTTCTTTCATTAATATATGATTATAGCTAATCAAAGAGTAGAAGTTAACGATTAAAACCGCCTTACATTACTCCTCTTACTCAACCACCCTTTGTCACTTTGATTTGGTCGAAGAAGAGACTCTTCTCCAAGTTCATTTGCGAAGAACTTTACTTTGAGATGGTTCGAACAAAGAATGCAAGATCGCGCTCAAGGAAAGCGACTGAATCAGGTATGTAGCTACTCTTCTCTAACCCTAATTAGTAATGTCGTATTTATCTCCTTGCTTCTGTGTAACTTCTACTTGATTGAAGTAGTTTTGCTTCTGTGTGTAATTTCGCTTTGATTGAAGCCCTAATTTTGCATCTTCTGAGTGTATCTCTCTCCATTGCTGCATCTGTGTAATTTCCTCTTTGATTGAAGAAATTTTGCATCTTCTGATTGAAGTAATTTCACCTCTGTTGGTGATGTTGCATCTGTGTTGTGATGTTGCATCTGTGTTGTCTCATTTTGAGTTTTTTCATGTCACTTTAAGTCATCTTAAATGGTATGGCAGAATGTAGGGTCATTGACTGAGCTTTTTTGTACAGTAGTGATGTGGAAGAATCTGTAAAAGGAATTGAATTGAATTAGGGCTTTTATATTGTTTATACAAGGTGATTCATGTTTGTGTGTAGGATCACTTCTTATTTGTTTAATGGCAAAGTTGACTAAATTAGGAAACATGTGAATGTTATTTAATTAGGGCTTTTCTTATTGTTTTTTCAGGACTGAAAATCAATTTGAGGGTTATGTATGATGGACAGTTTTACACAGGGCATGATGATCAGTTATTTTATAGGAAATCTAAAATTTATTTGTACCCAAATGTTGATCCTGATTTACTGTCCAAAATTATGTTAGAGACAATGTTAAAGGAAGAGGTTGGGTTGTTGGAATTGAAAGAGATATGGTACTCTAAACCAGGTCAAACCATACATAATGGGTTAACAATTGTGAGAGATGGTAGTGACATTTTAAAAATGGTAGGCTGTGTTGGGAGTGATAAACTAGTCCACTTGTATGTTGTTCAAGGTGATGAGCCTAGCCCACATTATTTGAGACCCCAAGGCCCAAAAGATAACCTCAACCAACATAGCTCATCCCTAAACTACCCACTGAGCCCAACATCTAATGCCAGAACCCCTATATCTAATGCCATAACCCTAGTCGAGGATGCTTCTTGTGAAGTACCAATTGAAAGATATTGCTCAGATGAAGAAGGTTTGAAAGAAGGTTCAGAAGAAGGTTCAGAAGATGGGGAAGAGGTGTTAGGTGAGGAGTCTTCTTCTTTAGGTGAAGAATTCACTTTCAAAGACAGTGAAGATGAAGATGATGAATTATTTGAGAATAATGTTGATCCCACTGTTGGTGATGTAGCTAAAGAAGTTGGCGTGGATGAGGTTTCTATTGATGAGAAATCACTAGATTCTGATGATTTGCACAGTGTGACAAATTCTGATGGTAAATCATCTTTCAGGTATCCTGAGTTTAATCCAATTATAGATTTCAAGAGAAAAATATGTTTAGTTGTGGGGATGAGATTTGGGTCTAATGATATATTTAGGAAAGCATTAAGGTAGTATGCTATAGAGAATGGGGGTGATTATTACTATTTGCATAATGATAAAACCAAAGTCTTTGTATACTGTAAGAATAAGTGTGATTGCCCTATAAAGCATGCTAGAAAAGTGTGTAAGTGTGAAAAGACTTTCTGTAAGTTCAGAGCTTGTGCTAGGAAAATGGGAAAAGATGGTACATTTCAGCTTAAGAGTTTTAACCCTAAGCATGAGTGTGGATGGCAACATGGAAACACTAAGATAACCTCAATGTGGCTAGCTGACAAATACCTTGAGCATTATAGAGCTGATCCAGAATGGAAATTGAAAGGGTTTATAGCTGCAGTGAAAAGAGATCATAGAATTCTAATCTCATATAACCAGGCTTGGAGAGCTAGGTTTAGGGAAATGTTAATGACACAAGGAGATGCTAGATTACAGTATGGTAGGGTTTGGGATTATGCTACAACAGTGAAGAAATACAATGAAGGAAGCTCTGTATTTGTGAAAGTTTGTCTAGATGATCCAGAAAAGCCCTTATTCCAGAGGTTGTATGTGTGCCTTGATGCTTGCAAGAGAGGGTTTATGTTGGGTTGCAGGCCAATCATAGGTATTGATGGGTGCTATTTAAGAGGGGCTTACACAGGACAGGTTTTGGTAGCAGTTGGCAAAGATGGGAACGACAATATCTTTCCAATTGCTTTTGCTGTTGTTGAAGCAGAAAGAAAGGAAATATGGGGTTGGTTTATTGAGATTCTGATGAGAGATGTTGGGGAAAGCAATCCCACATTTATCTCAGATAGACAAAAGGTGAGTGTGATTGCCTTACTTATATATTTTCATTTAATTTTAATGTTCTCATATTTCTTCCTTTTATTTCTATGTAATTGCAGGGTTTAATTGAGGCTCTTCATGAGGTTGTTCCAACAGCTGACACTAGAGTATGTGTTAGGCATCTATACAATAATTTCAAGCAAAGATTTCCTGGGAAGAGTTTTAAGGATGCTCTATGGGCTACAGCAAGAGCAACAACTGTTGTTGATTTCAACTATGCAATGAATGAGGTGAAAGAATTAGATGTTGATGCTTGGACATACCTTATGGAAGCAAACCCTACAACTTGGTCTAAGCATGGATTCAAATCATACACCAAGTCAGATATGTTACTCAATAATGTGTGTGAGAGCTTCAAATCTTTCATACTTCAAGCAAGGGAGAAGTCTATTCTGTCAATGTGTGAGTCTATTAGAAGGCAGTTGATGAGAAGATTTGTCACCAAAAAACAGGGAATTATCAAGTATGAAGGGAAGTATACACCAAAAGCTTTGAAGAAGATAGAGTTTGCAATGGAAGAAGGTGTGAAGGCTTGTACACCTACTTGGGGTGGTGGAGACAGGTTTGAAGTTGATCATCTGGACAGGACCTTTATTGTTGATTTGGCTCAGAAAACTTGTGGTTGTTATAAGTGGGACTTGACTGGAATACCATGCCCACATGCCATGTGTTGTATTGCAAACTACAGAAGGAAGTTGGATGATTTTGTGCACTCTTACTACACAAGGGAGACTTACATGAGGGCATATGACAGTATAATTCACCCTCAACCTGGAGAATCAGAATGGGAATGCACTAGTTACCTAAAGCCAAGTCCACCAAAGTACATTGTACAACCTGGGAGGCCTAAGAAAATTAGGAGAAAGTCAATGGGAGAAGATCCACCAAGTAGGGTTCGATCTGGCAAGGTGAAGTGCTCAAACTGTGGAGGAGAAGGACACTATAAAAACAGGTGTAAAAATCCACCTAAAGCACCACCACCACCAAAGCCTGTGAATCATGGTGGGAGGCCAAGAAATGCTAACACTGTGGAGGTTGGCTCTCAGAAAAGGAAATACACAAAGAAGGTAACCTTCTTTTAAAGCTTTAAATTGCTCTTCAATTTATTTGATTAACCTAATTTGGAATCTGTTTTCTTGCAGCCTAAACAGAGCTTTGTTATGAGCATATTAGGAGGACAAGATGTAGGAACACTATGCTCAACTGCACCTGGAGGGAGTTCATCAAGTGAAGGTCTAGAACAATCATCAACTCAAGATTTAGGAGGACCATAAAATATGTTTTCTTAGTCTTTTGTATTGTTAGCCTATTGTCTGCTATGAATCTGTTAGTATTTTGTACTGCTATGACTGTCTTAGCCTTTGGTATTGTCTAACTTAGTTAAAATATTGCCAATGTGTTGGCCTTTTGTACTGTCATGGTTATTGTCAATGTTATTGCAGGGTCTTATGAATGGTTTCTAATGTACTATCAATGTTTTTATGGTTATTTGATGACAATCTGTACATGATTTTATGGTCATTTAATTACACTGTCAATGTGAGTCTATTAGTGTAGCCTTTGTCAATTTAAGGGACAACATTGACAATCTGTTAGTGTATGAATTTCATGGTCATTTGATTACACTGTCAATGTGTCAAGGGTTTTATGAATGGTTTCTTATGTACTGTCAATGTTTTTGTGGTTTTTTGATGACAATCTGTACATGATTTTATGGTCATTTGATTACACTATCAATGTGAGTCTATTAGTGTAGCCTTTGTCAATCTGAGGGACAACATTTACAATATGTACATGAATTTCATAGTCATTTTATTACACTGTCAAGGTATAAACTATGACAGCAAACCAAAATATCATCCAATTGCATCATAAAAACCTTGACAACAAACCAAAATATCATCCAATTGCATCTATCAACCTTGACAATTGCTCATAAAAAATTGCACTTAAACCTTGACAATATGAGAGACAACAAAGCTACTAAAAACCTTCACAATTGCTCATAAACAGAACTTAAATTGCTATAAAACAATTGCTCATAAACAAGGATCAAACAACTGCTCATTCATTAATTTGTAATCTTATTGCTGTCATATTACATGAACCAAGCTACTAAAAGCTTGACAACCGACCTTAATGACAACAACTAAAAGATCATCAAACATTTTACAACCTTACAGTTTCACAACAACTACCAAACACAATATCATACACAACAATTCAATAATTGTCATCATCAAACGACTATTATGTTCATTCTTCAACTTTTTCACAAAATTATCATTTTCCAACCTGCATTGCTCATTCTCCATCTCCAACTCAGATATCAACTTGTTTTTAGAAGCAAGCTCTTCAAGCATCTTCCCAATCTTCTCATGTTCAACTCTTCTTGATTGTCTTAACTCCATGTTAGCAGCATTCAATTCTTCCTTCTCCCTCACCAACTGTTGGATAACATATGTCGATCTTGGAGTAAATTTCTCATCATCCCACACAAAATGATTGCACTTTCCTCCTGATTTTACAAAGGACAACAAAAAAAAAACTTCTTCCATAATGTTCCTTTGTTCGAGCAGTAGAATGTCTCTTTGGCAAACCATGGTGACATAGCCTAGGTTGAGAATATGTCGATCTTGGAGTACCTTGTTCCTTTGTAGAGCTTGAGCTTGAACTTGTCATTTGGAAACCCCAGGATTGAGTTCTTTGATGAAGATGATACTCGAGTTCTTCTCTTCACTTCTCTAGGATCGGCATCGAGTTCTCTTCACTTCTCCCTTTCTTTTTCCGATTTAGGGTTTAAGTTAGAAATTTAGACAGTTAAAAAGGGGGCGGTTTTAAATCGTTAACTTCTACTCTTTAATTAGCTATAATCATATATTAAAGAAAGAAAAATAAAACAATTACAAGTTTAAGAAAGAAAAAGTGAAAAAAGAAAGAAAATGTTATTTTATTATAAAATGGGGCCCACAAGACGGATTTTTGACGGAAAACTGACACGTGGTGGTGTTTTGGTAACGGAGTACGTTTTACGGGTGGTTTCCGGTAAATAGTGATAGAGCGGGTGGTTAGTTGCAATATGGCCTATTTAACGGGTGGTTTCCGGTAATTTCCTTATAAATATAATAGTAACAGTAAGTCATTAGTTATATATATTAATTTGGGTTACATTGTCGTTTTATTAGTTATATTGTTAAAACTACAACTGAGTATCTAGATTGTTATTTACGCAACACTGAATTTATTTGTTACGTAAAATGGTTGTAGACTTGTAGTGCGATTGCGCAAGATCAGATACTTGGGGGCGGTCGAGCACGCAAGGTGGGGCACAATCTTAGTCCGGGTGCATATGAGGTGGGTCAAAACAACCGTTAAATTCGAGCGTCGTGTGAGCCCATGCCACTTTGCTTTTTGTCGGGCTTTTGGGAGGGAGTTTGGGCGCAATTGGCTTACGTGTGTGAGAGTTGAGTTTACCATTTACGCAAAATATTTTGTTTTATATAGAGTTTTGTGGAAGGGGCCTGACACACTCGGATTGCGAGGCATATGGACTAGGGTTTTAAACGCATGTTGATTACACTTGCGCGTGAAGTCTAGCGTGTAATCGAACTATAATTAGTTTGCATAAATACCCTATATTTTCAGGCTAATTAAGTTAATTAAATTTAATCCATTAATAAATTAATTTAGTTAATTAGATTACTTAAATTTTTAGTGTTAAAGAAATAGATACATGAGACACACTTAACCAAAAAATAGGGGAGGGAAGAATAGAAGTATAGAACCTTGCGCTCTGTATACTCTCTATCAAATTCTTCTCCCCTGCTTTGCATAACGCAACATATATTTCATATTCCTTGCATACAATTTTGTAATGTCAGCAACTACGAGCTTTGACATGTTTAAGGTCGATTTTTTACAAACAAGTCATATCTAAGCCCAAATTTTTAATCCGAGTTTTAAATTTATGTTCAAATTTATGGCGTTAAAAAGTAATGAGTCCGCGCCGAGTTTTTTTCCCAACATAGACTTACATTGTTGTTCTAGTTGAACGAGCTTTAATATGCTTATTTTAGTTCATTTATAAACAAGCAAGCCTGAATTTTAACCGATCCTATAAAAAAATGTTCATATTTAACTCCTTTAAAAAGTGAACGAGTTTGAACCAAACTTTTCCGAGTCGAGGCAAGCTCGAGTAACTCGACTCATATAACAGCCTACATGTGAAAATTGCCCTAGAAATTTGATCCACATGGAATAGGATGGATTTTTCCGTTTAGTACCCATGAGTTTTTGGCTTTTTCGGATGGTGCCCAAAGTTTTTTACGTTTCCGTTTGGTACCCCCGAGTTTTTGGCTTTTCCGGATGGTGCCCAAAATTTTTCACGTTTTCGTTTGGTACCCCTGAGGTTTCAGTTTTTCCGTTCCGTACCCTTATTTCTTTTATTTTTTTAAATAACGTTTCTTTTATTAAATTTATAAAAAAAAAGAAAAAAATATAATAACAATTCTATATTATAAATTTCGAAGACAAGTATATTTTAATTAAACAAATTTAATCAACTATTAATAAATCATGATATTTCTTAAAATATCATATTTTTACATATTGTTTTTATGATTTTAATATATTTATTACTATTTGATACTTTATCATATTTTACATCAAAATATGAAAAACAAATTTATGTTTTATACAAAATAATTTTTATAAATAAAATTTGTATTATCAAGTTTTTCGATAAAAATTATTTTATCGAATATATTTTATTTATCATGATATATGAAATAAATCATTGATAAATGTATAACGTAGAATATTCAAAACAAACATTCAATTTTTCAAAAAAAAATGTAATATCCTATGATTTTAGAAGATTTTTCCCAAAATATACACTCTCACATCGAATCAAAAATTTTCTTTTATATAATACTAATAGGGATATGGACCATCTAATATTATATAATAAATCAACAAATAAATCCAAAGAGTATACCAACAACGAAATATCATATAGGTATAAATTATGTTTAATTTTAAAACATAATAAATTTTTCATGTTTTGATGCTAGGTAAACATTCAGGTGCGGCTGTTAATTTACGGTACGGGTGTGTGGCCGAACGTACGGCCGACACGTGTCCCGAAAAGGAAAAAAAATAAATTATTATTATTATTTTATTTTTTTTCTCGAAACAAATTTTTTTTTTTCCCAGAAACTAATGAAAATTTGTTTGAACTACCATGTTATATAATTTATGCAATATTCTCCTATAAACTTTGAACTATTCTCATATAATCCATGAACTATTACTTTTTAATATATTATATCAAATTATTTATAAATTAATCGTTTATATGTTATGAACTGTTCAATTGAAATTTATGAACTATCATTTTATAAGTTATGCACTATCCTTTATAAATTTTGCACTTTGAACTATTCTATTATAATTCATGAACTATTCTATTATAATTCATGAACTATCTCATAATAAGTTTTGAACTATTACTTTCACTCGTTTATAAATTTTGCACTTTGAACTATTCTATTATAATTCATGAACTATTCTATTATAATTCATGAACTATCCTTTTATAAGTTATGAACTATTCCTTAATAAGTTTTGAACTATTACGTTCACTCGTTTCTTTAAAAAAAATAAAAATTCGGGACACGTGTTGGCTGTACGTTCAGCCGCACGCCCGTACCGAAATAATGTGCCTTACCTGAACAGCACCCTTGATGCTAAATATGATAAAGTATCAAATAGTATTATTATATTAAAAATCATAAAATAATACGTAAGAATCTTATATTTTAAGAAATATCATAATTTATTAATATTTGATTAAATTTGTTTAACTAAAATATACTTGTCTCCCACCAAATAAAAAAAATAAATATACTTGTCTTTGAAATTTATGATATAGAATTGTTATTATATTTTATTTTTCTTTTTTTTTTTATAAATTTAATAAAATAAACGTTATTTTAGACAAAAAAAAAAAAGAAATAAGCGTACGGAACGGAAAAACCGAAACCTCAAGGGTACCAAGCGGAAACGTGAAAAACTTTGGGCACCATCCGGAAAAGCCAAAAACTCGGAAGTACTAAACGGAAACGTAAAAAACTTTGGGCACCATCCGAAAAAGCCAAAAACTCAAGGGTACCAAACGAAAAAATCCAAATAGGATTCATTCGACAGTGAATTTAGATGTTTGATCTGACTCAAACCAGGTTTCCACGTAAGTATTGGTTATTTGAGCATGAATCGTTTAAAGGTGTGAATCCATTGAATTGTCTAGACATGAGTGTCATTCCTACCCAACTCCAAAACCTCACCCCCACCATTGTTAGCCATCTCGTAGTCTTTTACTACTTGTTTAAACCCATCCCTAAGCAGGCATATATTTGGCAGGTTCTCGCCAAATACCGCCATATTTCGTTCAGTCCACGCAATCCCGGTGCCAACGAAGAATCCATCGAGGTAGGCCACTAAAACCATCCATTAAAAGGGCGTCGGGCTAACAAACAAGCATGCGAATCCAGCACGCCCACACTATTTCAGAACCAGCACGTCCACACTATACGCACCTCCTCCATAGCCATTAACCACCACCAAACAAACTAGAGAAAAGAATGTACAACATGCTTTTACAGCGGGAATACATTTGGGTCAGTCCGCAAACAGTTTCGAGTTCAATCAACAAATTGCGTCACCATTTTTATAAGCTTGTGTGTTGATGAAAGAATCATTCTTTAAACAAAACTGATACTGAACAAACTAACACTTTGATATATCAACCAACTTTGGACTATCCACTAGTATCCTATGTCTTGGGATCAAGGGAGTCGTGTAAGGAGAGCCAAACTGCATGTTCATCTACCTGGTTGAATTCCTCTTCACTCCAACTTAAGGAAACAACCATGCCTTCTAACAAACATCCGAGAGCAAGCAGCCGCAACTCCATTACATCCCATAACAACAGCTATCATGAACCCTGAACATCAGGCAGCGCTGGCTAGTTGATGAGACCATTAGGATGCACTACTGCAACATCAGCAGCAACTGCTGCATTCCTACGTTGCCGCTCACGGAGGTAGAGGACAGTAAGAAGGCAGACAAAAAGTGTGAGAATCGTCGCATTTCCTTCTTCCATGACCACACTCTCTATCCAGACTTCCACCTTGGGATAGAGTTCTGGCAGGGAGTCTATAAACTGTACCTGTAAAAGTCAAAGAACAGGAAATTATATATGCTGCTGGTGAAAATGATGGGCTTTATATGGCCCAATATTACTTTCTCCGTTAAATGAGACTAACCATGATGCTATCAGCATAATTTTGCCGCAACCATAAGCTTGTGAGAGCCAATGTCACGGGCAACTTTGCAGCAGGATCGATTTCTAGCGCTTGATCATAATAACGCTTTGCAAGATGCAAATCATACGGAAGTCCATGACCGTGCTCATGCATGTAACCAAGATTAAATATTGCTTGAGGATTTGACTGAGCTTTTGCATGCATATATGCCTCAGCTGCACGATCATAGTCTCTTTCAGTTCCCTGTGAATAAGAAGTGATGATGATATATGAGTATGTTTCAGATGACAAACTATAAGAGCAGTCCAGGCAAAACTATACTCGTGTGATTACATACCCTCCCATAGTAATAAGCATCCCCTATAAGCAAGGCAGCGTGTTCATTTCCCTGTTCAGAAGCCTGCCACCACAAATAATGTGCTCTCTGATGCCTCTCCGTGTCACTGCAAAAACCAGTTGCTCCCATGCACACACTACGTTCTCCATATTTGTCGAGAATCCAAGCAGCATTACTTTGTGCAACCTCATATCCAAGCTCTGCCATCCTTGAATATAAAAGAAATGATTTACCCACGTCACCTTTCAAGTAAGACTCTAGTGCCCACCTAGACAAAGAAGACCATGGTCCCCTCTCTGCAACTAACTTGTACAATGCAGTTGCCTGTAGAACAACAAAAGCCAGCAATCAGACAAGTCCTACATGTAGAAAATGCCAGGAGAAGCATCTTTCTGCATATAAAGTAAGATAAATTGACTTAAAGATCATAATGCTGGGTTATGGAGTTTGGCCCGTGCAAATTTAGGCCCATTGGTCTTAAGGTTTTCAAATCCTAGTAGAATTATAATTCTATTTTTAATTCTCTTATATTTATACCGGGTACACATATATTATTATAATTGTCATCACAAAAATGTAGTGCAAAACTCTGGCTTGGTAATTGCATAGTCACAACAGATTAGGGGCAAACTGAGTAACCAAATCTCGTGGTCCCTTTTCTCTCTAAGTTGCGTTGTAATCCTAACACATAAAGCTAGGAAGAAGGGAAGTATATATTTTTATATAACTCTTGATATTAGTCAATTTTTGTTAACTCTTAATGTGAGAAAGACACAGGGAGGGAGAGGTAGTTGTAGGTGGTTGGGGGATCTAAAAATACCTATAAAGCAAAATAAACATCCAAACATAGAATTAAGAACATTAAACAAAGCTGATAGAAAGCATTTTAACGTTTTTTTAAGGACTGTTTCAAGCCATAGAGCATGCTAAGTGATCTTGCATGTTTCAAGCCTACAAATGAATTAAAAATCAAACTGCTGTTTCTAGTAATTGCAGCTTGCTCTATGGAAAATATTTAATCATATGTGTATCTTCGATATGCTCTCTTATATTTGCAAACATTATAACCTATGTAGTATTGTTTAAGTGGATTGAGTTCAATAGGGCTCATTAAAGTCATTAGAACCTCTCACATAATTACAACAACTGAAAGTTAAAAGGCAAATCATAACTTACCATTTGAGGATTTTGTTTCAAGCCAACACCAGTATGAAACATCTTCGCCAACTGATAAAATGCCTTTGCTTGACCTGCATTTGCAGCCACCACAAAATATTTACATGCCAGCTTCACATCCCTCTGAACTCCAATGCCTTTCAGATACAACACCCCAAGATTGTAATAACCTCCTGCATCCTCATTATCCACAGCCTTTTCAAACAATTCCTTAGCCTGAAAAGAAAAACGGGATAAAGACCAATTAAAAGATTATTATTGATTGACCTAATAGATCTCATTAAACCAATTTAACATTACACGCTTCTATAAGATGTCCAAGCTGCACAGGTGGGCACTACATAACAGTGAATGTGCAAGTGATACCTTATATTGCCTTATAGTGGCACCACTGGAACAACAAGTGGATTCCAATAGCAATGATCAAATTAATGAATATCGGAACAGAAACAGTCTATCCATAAATGTTAGACACAAACACTCTATTCATGAATGTAAGAAAAGACTCAAACAATGAATGTTAGACCACACTCTATATCGTCTAAATCCAGGGCAACAATGACACCCCAAGCTACCAATGTCAATGTTGAGAGAACCTATCACCTTTATCAAATCCTCACCAACCTGGAAATATGTGTTCCCCTCTCTTTCCATCAGTGGCATATGAAGTTGCTACAACGCCTCAAAGCATTTGTTCTAACAACAAGGCCAAAAAAAAAAAAAAAGGTTATGAATAATCCTCTTCAATACCAGTGTCACCAATTACCGTATCCTCCTCCACAAACTCAAAACGTTTTAAGATTAGTCCTTCAAGGGATGATGACTACAACCTAAGATTCGAATTAGCTATACTGTTTTACATCAATTTGTTAGTGATTGACGTACAAAAAACAATTTAAGGCATTTCTCAATTCTTGCATAGAGAGGCAAACATTTACATACAAAAAACAACAATAGAATAACGGCATCAACATGTATGATTCTGTACAGCCTTAAAGGCATGTCTGACCAGCATAACAATTTCCAAATAAATAACAGACAAAAGCAGAGAGAGCTTACTCTAGTATAGTTCTTCTGATCCACTCCATACCCCTTCACATACAAATAGCCAATACCATTATAAGCAGAAAATAACTGCTGTTCGGCAGCAAGAAGGAGCCACTCAAGAGCTTTTGTGTAATTCCTTTCAACATCAATTCCTCTAACATACATCTCTCCCAAAATTTCCATGGACCTGGCTTCTCCTTTTTCCACTGCTTTCAAGAACCATGACAGAGCCTTTACAGGATCACGCCTTAAACCTCTCAGTCCATAGTAATAGAAAATGCCAATTTTATACATCGCAGCAGCATTCCCTTTTTGAGCCTGGTACTCCAATATCTGGAAATCCTCATCTTCTTCTCCACGAGACTTTCTCAAAGCTTCCTTATTCTCCTCTGCGCCAACATGAATCCGAACTGCTTCCATTACAGGGGAGTCCTTTGATATTAAAAAGCTACTCACCGCTACCTCTGCTAATTCAGCATACAATATTACTGCTTTATCATACATCTGCAACCACCCAAATTATAAAATGAACAAAATGACTGCAAATAGGCACAAGTTCTTAGATAACTATCATGAAAAACAAGGTAAAGCTACCAAAATAATTCAAACATGAAAAATCTATTTCAATAAAACACTAAAACTTATTCAAGAATCAGTGTTGCGAAAAAGAACTTCCAATAATATCATAAGATCAGTTTTGCATAAGTGACCTCATCAAGTGTAAGCACTACTCTGCTCCTAAAAAGTCAACAATGGGACAACGAGGTACCATACCCGGAACTCTAGCCGGCAAAACAAGAGCACACGTATAGCTGTTTGGTATCAAGATTGGGATAATTAGTAAGCACATACATCTTGCCTAGCGTAGGTATGAGCCATCGCCATCTTTGACTGCAAATTCCCACTTTGGGCCGCAAAATGATGATACAGAGTTGCCTTAGCATCATTCCTCTCCCTTCCGATCCCCATCCGGTAGAAAAACCCTAAAACAGATCTAGCGTTTGGATAACCAGCCATAGCAGCTCCCTCGATCTCCGAACCAGCTTCCTCCATCAGCCTTGGGTCAGCAGAGCTCACAGCCGCAACCATCTTGGATATTCCAGAGTAGTAGAGGGCCTCGACCTCAGTCTTGGGCTGGAAAGTTGAGTTGGAATCGATCTCGAGAACAGGTCGCCATGTACCAGGGTCAAGCTCCTCCTCGGACTTGGAGTCAGCGTCCCCGAACTCGTCCCAGTCGGAGGAGTCGGCGCCTCCGTCAGCGGAGGATGATTCGGAGTCGTCGGAAGAAGATGCGGCGAGGTCGCCGATATCGTCTTGGGAGAGGACAAGGACGAAGCGGGACACTGCCGATATTGGGAGGAGAGTGAAGGAAAGGAGTAGGATGAAGAGGAGGAGGAGCTGGTGGTGTCTGTTCGATGTCGATCGTCGCCGGAGATGCATTTCTCTGTCTCCTTGCTTATCTCGTTTTCCTTTTCAAAATTTTCAATATCCTGCAGTCTATTATTTGGTTAATTTGTCTTTTATATTTGATACGGACCATACGGTTATGTTTGCCACGTATGTGACAGATGAATATAGTAGTTAAGTATGGGAAAATAATATAAAACACATTTGATTGATCTGATGGACAAAATGAGCCTCTTCTATTTCTAAATGAAAAAATATTAATGATGAGATACGAACTAAAAAAAACTAGTTAGTATATAAATTATTTTACATGAAATAAATTTTAATGCGGGATTTCATTTTAATGCGGGGTAAAATTATGAATAATTTTATTACAAAAATTATTTATAATTTTTTAAATTACACAAAGTTACCTTTACATTATATTTTCATTCAAAAACCACCTAAGTGAGAACAATGCAACAAAAAGCAAAGTAATGCAAGTCATATATATATATATATATATATATATATATATATATATATATATATATATATATATATATATATATATATATATATATCATTAAGAAGGAGGATTCGACCGTTGTAGACGTTGAATTGTATGCCATTATTTTATAAATCCTCCTAAGTGAGAACAAGTAGATTGTTCTAAACCCGGGTTCACTGGAGTGACACCCCACTTGGACGGTCGGTTTTCCTTATTACAAAGTGGGGTGTTACATCATTAGTGGATGAGAAAAACAAACACGCGATTACATAGTTCAGTACCTTAAGGCTAAGTATGTCTCGATGGAGAACGTGGTCGACCTTTTGAGATTTGTTGAACTTTTACGGATGTACTATTCTATTCTAAATCTCAGCCTCAAGGTTAGACTTCTATCATGATTGTTGCTTTGATATGGTGTGTGGTGGACCGCCATGCCAGGGCATAAGTGGATGAGAAAAACAAACAGGCGATTGTTTTTATAGACATAGTTCAATACCTTAAGGCTAAGTATGTCTTGATGGAGAACGTGGTCGACCTTTTGTTGAACTGTTACGAATGTACTATTCTAATCTAAATCTCAGCCTCAAGGTTAGACTTCTATTATGATTGTTGCTTTGATGTGGTATGTGGTAGACCGCCATGCCAAGGCATAGGTGGATGAGAAAAACAAACAGGCGATTGTTTTTATAGACATAGTTAAGTACCTTAAGGCTAAGTATGGCTAAGTATGTCTTGATGGAGAACGTGGTCGACCTTTTGAGATTTGCTGAACTGTTACGGATATGGGCCTTAGGCCTGATGGGATATACCTTTCGGATATGGTCGGTTGTAGCATTATCATATACGGTTGGACACTCATGGACACAACAATTGTGGTTGTGGTTGGTTCTCAATTACAAACCGTGAATTATCTTTTTCTCCAATAAAGCCTTGTTGTCTCTTCCCTTTTTTGGTTGAACGGCCTATGCGAGCAGAGTAGCAGATACTCTGGACCCGGTCATGTCTTCCTTGGGGGGGGGGGGGAAGGCGCGGAAAATGCAAGGTGAAAGAGTGACAAGGTGGAAGCGGTTAGAGCACAATTGTTGGAGCTGCACCCTAAACGGTCTGCTCGCATTCACTATAACGATATTATGCTATGATTAATATTTCTCCAAGCTTACCCTCTTATGTTCATCCGAGAAGTTCTTCAGCCAATACTTAATGATGTATTGACCATATATTAGGAAGCGACAAATTCTAACAAAATACGACCAAAACATGATGAAACGTGACAAAATTAATTTGAACCAACCACAACCCGATGACGTACGGTTTACTACTCTTGGCTGGACCCCCTATTACAAACCGTGAATTATCTTTTTCTCCAATAAAGTCTTACTGTCTCTTCCCTTTTTTGGTTGAACGGCCTATGCTGCATATGGAATCCATGTTCTTCCTGGTAAAACCAATCTCATTGTTGAAAACGAGTAGAGTAGCAGATAGTCCGTTCAAATCATGTGGATATTCATTGGATATGGGATATGGTAGAGCCACGTGGCTATGGGCCTAAGGCCTGATGGGACATGGGCCTAAGGCCTGATGGATATGGTAGAGTCACGCGACTCTACCTTTCCATATTTTCAAAGCCCTAATTAAGGCCTGGTGGAATGAACGATCCAGATCGTGGGATATGGTAGAGTCACGCGGCTCTACCATTCGTTCAGATCATTTGGCTATTGGATATGCATCAAGTCCTGATCATGGGATATGGTAGAATCACGCGGCTCTACCTTTCCTTATTTTCAAAGCCCTTATTAAGGCCTGATGGAATGAACGATCCAGATCATGGGATATGGTTGAGCCACGCGGCTCTACCTTTCGAATATTTAATAGATATGGATTGGACAACTCAATTCTTGTCTTTGGAATGAATTTACTGTAGCCACATGCATGTTAGACGATTTTGCTGGAAGTTTTGGGTGAACGACATATATCCTAAAAAAGGTAGAGCCGCGTGACTCTACCATATAAACCACACCTACATTATTCGGCCCACCCACCTTTCTTTCACCCGGTCAAACCACGCCTACTTTTCTTGCAAATCTCTGCACTCTCGGTCATTTCACTCAATGAATCTCTGCACTCTCGCCAATTTTCTTGCGAATCTCTGTGAGTTTTTCAATCATGGCGCCGAAACCACCTTTATATCTCTGGAGATTCTACATTGTGTATAGAGTTGGCGGAGGAGAAGAGGTAAGGTTACTGTTTCAATTCCCTTCTTTTTCTTCTTCTTCTTCTTCTCCCTCCCCCTCCGCCCTCCATCTCACTATTTCCCCCCGGTGCGACTTGCAGAGGCATCTAATGTTTTAACTCTGATTGAACATCATCGATGTGACTTGCAGAGCCAAATTGATAATATGGAAAAGAAGGTGGAGCTGCGAGTAATGTCTATGGAGGATGCCATTTCGAATATGTCCGAAATTGCGAGCTTGATGCATGCAGATCTGACCTCCAAGCTTCAAGTCCTGTTTGACAAGGACATAAAGCTGACCAAACAGTGTGAGGAGTTGTAGAGCCGTCACAAAAAAATATCCAAGCAGTGTGGAAAGCTGACCGATGAGGTTCCAGATGCAGCTGCAGATGATGAGGAGATGGGAGGAGGAGACTATCCGGATGTAGGAGGGGATGAGCAGGACTTTGGATCATTCCCGGAGTAGCCAATTGACTTCCCGGAGCCACCTAGGAGTTCCCCCCACCAGTCGAGGCCTTCCGGTTCTTCTTCCTCACGCCGAGCTAGTGTTAGTGAGCGCCTGACATGGATGGATGCCCCGCCTTCTTAGTATGGACAACAACCATCTTAGATGGGAGCTCCGCCTCCTTGGTATGATCAGCCACCAATTGCACCGACGCCTCCTCAAAAACAGCAGCCGGAGTGGTTGCAGCAGCCTCCCGCATGGTATGGACAACATCCGGCATGGGCGAGTGACCTTTCCAGGAGAGTGGGAGACTTAGAGATCCGCTAGCAGGACCATGATGTGGAGAGGCAAGAGAGCGTGAGGATCCTCCGTGATGTTTATCGCCAGCAGTTTGGGCGACCCTTCAGTTCGGACTTCTTTCCATACCCGCCACCTCCTTCACAGTGATTGACAATGGATGTTTCGAGCTACTCTACCACCATTAGTGAGTTTTCTTTGTTTCTTTTCTTTTTTTTTTTTTATTTTTCTTGAACATTGAGGACATTGTGTATGTTAAGTATGGGGTGGGGTGTGACTCTCGTTTATAATAACTCGATACACTTGCTTTGCTTATTTCTATGAACACTTGCTTTTTTCTTTCATTTCACACATTTCATTATTGCATTGCATTGAAAAGCTTTGAAAACCCCATAAAAATTTTGAAAATTATTTTGCTTATAAGATTAGAGATGATTTCTATGATGAATCTACTTGTGGAATGAGTTTTTGATGACTTTTGTATGCTTGAATTGAATTATGAATTGTGAAGAAATTGAGTATGTTGTTTAACCTTTCTTGTAAGTTTCATAATGTGAAAGTTTTATCTAAATCATATGGAGGAATGAAGGTTGAAATCATAATATAAGTTCTAACACTTCTTTATGAAATGATTGAGGCACCTCAATTTTCTTGCTTTTTTCTTTGATCATTTAGCCCCTCAATGAAAATATTTACCTCCTTTACCTATCCGGGATTTAGGAAGAGTTGATTTTGGCATATTTAATAAGGGAGGGCCATGAAAGCAATTGTTTGAATTCAAAGTGTAGGAAAATAGGTTTGGGGATGTCAATCATGATGATGAGTAACTCGGCACCATTCACATAGCCGGGTGTTTGTGTCTTGCCAAAGTCGGATTGAGCGATATTCCTAACGGATTATGGTATGTGCATCAAGGGTTTGAGGCATCTCGAAATTGAGAAACGCCAATCTCCTAGGCTTCGGTTTTTGTGCACCGTTGTCCATATTTTCAAAAGTAAAGTCGAAAAATTTTGTGCAAAAAGTAAAGAGCAAAGCTCTAAATTGGTGGCTAGTTCAAATGGTGAGAAGAAAAGAGTTTGTGTTTTTTCTTTTTCTCGGATTCATACACCACATTCCTTTACAAGTTTTCCACCCTTTTCATATTCTTGACCTTACTTGAAAGTCCTTGAGATCATGAGAATGATGTTTGAGTTGATGATCTAAATTGAAGTTTCACAAGTTTGATTTTGACAATACTTGAAGGTTATGATGTTTGTCTTGAAGTTTATGCAATTTATGATGTTTCCTTTGCTTTACATATTTTAATTTATGTATATGAACGTTTTCAAGGAGGCATGAAACAAGATTTGAGGATGATCTATTGATTAGAAGCACATTACCAAAAAGATTGTTTTTGTTTTGTTTTTGTTTTCCCCTTTTTGATGTGTACATGGATATGAGTTTGAAGCATTTATGAGCACATTGACCTATTTTGTCGATATAGAGATCTACACAAACTTTGTTAATGTTTATAGGTGAATAAAGACTTGAATTAGAGCATATGCGAAGGAATAAGAGTATTTGATCATGCTAGATGTCAAGGAGATGCATTGGAGAAGCTAAGGAAGGAGCATGATTTGAGAACTTTACGAAACAAAGGCTTTCACAAAAGCTTTTGAGCTTCCACGGCCAAATCAAGAGAACCACGACCGTGGTTATGCATTAAGATCGTGGAAGGTGATGTCGAAGAGCAACAGAAAGTTCCACACCCTAAACCACGGCCGTGGAATGCTACACTAGACAATGATTTGCATGACGTTGCCACGTCTCATATTTGCCACGTCAGCAATAGTTATCGGGCTTTCTCGTAACCCTATTTTTCCCTATAAGAAGGCTGAAGGAGGGAGAAAAAGAGAACGCTTGCATTGACGGCTTCTTACACCCGAAGAGAGAGATTTTGGATCATCGCTTGGGAAGATTCCGAGAAGGACGCGATTTGGAGATTGCGTACTTAGAGATTATCTTAGAGTTTACATTTGGAGACGGATTGACATCCCGTTCTTCATTGTTTCTCAAGATTGTTGTGAGGATTTCTGTTCCCTTTTTCCGCATTCATTAAACACATACATTTGTTGTTTGGATTTGAGATTGATTATTCGACTATTATTGAGTTTTCGAGGATTTTACCTTTTTCTCTTTAAACTTGATATTTGATTCAATGATGATGGTTATTGGCTAAAACTCTTTAGCAATTCTAAGGTGAAGGGTTGATAGTTGTGGCTTAGATAATGATAGATTGAACCAAAACAGATTGGACCCTGAGAGTTGCGAAAAACTTCGTAGACAACCTTTTCCAC
The DNA here is from genome assembly GCA_033239125.1 of Fagopyrum homotropicum. NCBI lineage: Eukaryota > Viridiplantae > Streptophyta > Magnoliopsida > Caryophyllales > Polygonaceae > Fagopyrum > Fagopyrum homotropicum. The sequence continues at coordinate 134,300,071 of BSWB01000004.1, forward strand.
GGTCTGTTCTTGAGTTCCACGGCCGTGGTTCTTCAAGATCTGACCGTGGTTTCCTCTGTCGTACGTCCTTTGCTTTTTCTTTGATCCAAAGTTAAAGATTTTCTTTAACATAGCCTTGGCTTACCTTTTCTAGGTAGTAGTGAGACTCAACATCCTCTACTTCGGTTTCGAGTGTCACAACCTTAACCGTTTTGGCTTATCTTTGATTCCCTTGGGTTTGGGCATGGGTGTTTGAGAGTAATTCTTATCCTTTGATCCTTTCTATACTGCAACCTCAACAACCTTTATAGAGAGAGTCCTTGGGTGAGACATATAGATTTGGAACTTCACCGTACATAACCTTACATTAGATATACCTTTGCAATCCCAACTATGTCCTTAGATCTATAGAATATCTTGAACAGATTGCCACAATTGAATACCTGGATCTTTAGGATTGTTGTTGTTCGCTCCAAATGGTGTGTGCAAGCTTCAAATTTATAACCCAAGAAGTATGCTTAAAACAAGGATGCGAACCCGCAATGTACGGATCAATTACAGTAAAAGCAAGAATTCCGGGGTGTCGATCTCAGGGACTTAGGTGAAACAAAACCAATATGAGTAGTCAATATTGCAACTAACCACAAAAGCAATTAAAGCAATCAAAAGATGATAATATAGTCAATTAAGGGGAATATGCAAATTCTAGGGATTAAAGCATCCAGTTGTGGTTCCAACTCAAGATCTCAAGATAAGCGGACAAAGCCGAGGTTTTGCAAAGGGAAGGTGTTTCTAAAGTGGAATAGATCACCGGGTAAGTCTCACTACTCACAATCCCAAACCAAAGAACCTATCACCGGGTAAGTCTCAAGGTATTAAGAAAAGGAATTATAGTCTCAAACCAACAAACCAACTAAGGGAATAAAATCAACCTTTACCGGGTAAGTCTCAGGCTAACTCACAAAGATGGAATGAAGACACACTCGAACCACAATAAAGGATAGACCTTTATTACCTACACTTATGATCATGGGTAAACAAACAAAGGAATTACCGGGTAAGTCTCATCCTAGGCTTGCATTGAACTAGGAAAGGTGTAATAAGAGTAGGATTTGGCAAACTCTAACAAGTGACAACCCCAACTTGGATGGGAATGCAAAATGAGCCGGGATCTCTTAACTTGGGTGGCATCTTCTCCTTCATGATTTGAATGAGCTCCGAGGATTTAGATGTCATCCTTACTTCACCAAAGTCTTCCAGCTTCCTCTTCCTTGATAGAATCTCTTTCAAGAACTTCTCATAGGCGGACATCCCTAGAATAGTATCAAGGAAAGGGATATTAATATGTAGTTTATTCATCAAGTCAAGGAACTTACCAAAATGCTTGTCTAGATGTGCTCTGGCTCTTGACTGGAGGAATGGAAGTGGTGGTTTATACGCAGGAGGTGGAACATAAACTTCAGATTTCTCCTCCGCATTTTGAGGGTCCACCTCGGTCGGTATCTCGATCGAAGTGTTCTTCGTCTGTACCTGGACTGTAACACCCCGAATTCTCAGAACTCGGGACATTACTGGTTAGGACCTCACAATGGGTCCCGACCTCAGTTTGACAACAATATTACTAGGATCTTGCAACAAGACACAAATAAGAAAAACCAAAATTTATAAAATAGTATTTTATAAAGAGATGAATACAACAACGTCTAACAGCCTATAGTACTTAAACCACAAAAAGACTAACTGTCTTTAACAAGAAGGAAGAAACCACAAGTAAACACCCAACCCCACTCTAAGGAGTACGGAGACCCGGCTGACCACTACTTCCGGATCACTCAGCTACTGTTCTAACCTGCGGTAAAATCTAAAAACACAACAAAACAACCATTAGCTAGTGATCTAAACATTAGGAGAATAATAATAGCACACACACACATAAAATCATAAACACTCATCATGCTTTCAAACAATTCATTTATTATCTTCATTTAAGTCATTCACTCTTACTAATGATACTTATTTTGTGACACAAGGGATTCCCAAACCTCGCCTCCGCCCCCGTGTACTCATCAGGACTGGATCCGATGCATCTCACCGTGTACCTGTATGGTCTGGGTATAGAGAACCTCCCAGTCTCCTGACAGAGCTGGGCAGTAATGTCACGGCCCGTTATACATACACTTGGGCCTTAACACATAATAACGACGGCCGTCCTAACAAGTTGTTATTATAACACACATGGTACACACACCACTATTATCACTCCAACTAATATCCAGAAACCAGCTAAGTAAGTCGCAAGGACTTACCTTGATCAAATCTCAAATCCCGTTATCTCGACTCGGCCCGTAACCGTAGAAACTCAATCGCCTGTTATACAAGGCAAGTGGATCAATAATGCATCCCACTTTCTTAGAAGTCTCCAACTTCTAAGATATATAATCGATCATAAAGAAATTACCAAAATACTCTTATACGGGTTAATGACCATTTTATCCTTGGTCCCGAAACTCTATAAAATTCTATAACAAAGTTCCAAACTATTCTTTGGAACTCAAAACCACCCTCTCCCTTTAAAAAGGAAGTTTGTTAAAATTTTAGAAATGTTAAACACATTCTTAACTTTCATAAAAAGTCCCTAAGGTCCGACTTTGGCTAAAGATACGAGGCTCGAATAAAAATATATAAATTCCGAATTAAAATCTTAGATCCTCTAGGATATGCATACTAAACATAGGGGCAAAGATCTCTCAAGAATACTCAACCATAAATCCCACATAAATCTCTAAAGTTGGAAAAAAAAAACAAGAATTTCTATACTTAATCAAATTTCTTCTACTGTAAAAACAGCCCAAGTGCTCTACTTTGGAACCTTATAATTTCTAATCCGAACGTTAATTCTTTCTCAAATTTTAACACAGTACTATACATATATCTATCTACAACATATCAAAAATTCAACGGTAGATGATTATTCTAAAGCCTCGAAAATAATCCTCAAAGTATGCAGTTCAGAACCTACAAATCTGAGATTTAAAAAGAAGTTCCTCACTTCAATTTCTGTGGCAGCCTGAGCTACCCCTACTGTCATCTATTGATCACGAGTTTGACACTCTAGGTGGACCTCAACAAGGCTCAAACACTACCCCCACTTCCCTGGTCTGAACTTCCCTCGCAAAAACACCAAAACAACCTTAAAACCTATGCAAGCACTATGCAAACACGTGCCTGGTTACATCCAGAAAGAAAAGGACTAGACTACAAACGAGAGAAGAGGCTTATCTCCTTCAGTAGCGACTGGTCAGAGATGTTCCTCACTTTGATCGGTTTTGGAGGAGGGTTCTTCTGTTTTCCCCGGTTCAGCATCACACCAAGTGAGTGTCTTCCCTAATACGAGGATAAGTGGGACGGAGATAAGACTAACAAGGCTAAGTCGACTGAGACAAATGAGCACCAAGGAGTAGTGATGTACTCACCTTCGGGAAGAATGGATCGCCTAGGTCCGAGGCTCTCGCCCAGGAGTAATCGAACGGAACAGGGTCGAAGAGGGGCACTCTATCCTACCTGCTCGCGCATAGACAGTCAAGGAGGAGACGGTTAACTTGAGTCGAAGGAGGCGAAGGATGTATGGTGACATTGCTTACCTGGCTGCCAACTCATGCCGGAGATCTCTGGGCGGCGTCCTTGGTTCTGTCGAGAGGGTAGAGAGTAGGCTGTATTTGCGTGAAGTCCGACTGGACGAGATTAGGAAGACCGAGCGGTGAAGGTTGGTTGAGGAGGGAGATCGTGTGCAACAACTGTCCGTTGTAAGGTCAAGATTCTAGGCTTGGCGATGCTGAAGAGGAGAGGCTATCACGTAGCAGTTGCGTAAAATCCGGACTGAAGAAGAAAGGAAATATGCAGGAAGGGGATGAATATGATCGTTTGAGGAGAGATAGAGAGTAACGTAACGGCTGTTGACAAGGAGAGAGGGATCCAATTAGGCCCAACTGAGGTGGGTATTTCATCACCGGCCCACATGTTCTAAGAGCTGAATGTGTACCTTGTTGGGCTGAATGAAAATGTCCGATGGAAGCTGTAGCAAAGCAACAAAATTGTGGGCTGCACTACAGGGCTTTGTTCATCACTTTGTCAAAACTTGTCATAATCTTGTCCAAAGACATGAACTAGTATTGGTAAGAATTAGGGTTTAGAAATCCATCATTTTATGTGAGTTAGACTTACATAAAATGATACCAATTTGTGTCGGTAAAAATCCTAGGTAGCATATAAGCGATCACGAGTCAAATTCCGGTTTGACTCAGCAAATAAAATGGAAATAAAACTTCTGGATATTACATGGACCGAGGTGTTCTTCACTGGCATCGAACGAGGCACTTGATCTGCAGCTTTCAGTCCACTTGTCGTCATTATTGCCATGATCTGTCCCTTGGGGTTGCTCTCTGTCCTTGCTGGGAGCTTCCCTGGGTCTCTTGGCGCTTCATTTGCCTTATTAAGGAATTGTTGTTCCAAGGCTTTTTGTGCCTTCGAAAATAAAGTCATGGACGTCTCCATAGCATTGAGCTTGATCAAGATAGCCTCCAGTACTGCATCTTTCTTTTCTGGCTGGGACGAGCTTGATCCAGGCTCTTGGCTCTTCAATGGAGTAGAAGAAGAAGAAGAAGAGAGGAAAGGATTAGAAGAGTTGTTTGAATTGAAGTTAGAGGAAGAGACTGGTACCAAGTAAGCGCCCTGTCCTTCAAAGAAAAGTAAAAAGGCCTTAAATTGTAATTATTATTTTCCACTCTTGAAGGTTTCAAGGTCTCCATCAAGATCTCATAGTTTTGTAAATGTTGGTGCGGAGACTCCCTTTCTAGACCTCCAAACTGGCATTGGCGGATCATGGAAAGAACTTGCGGTCGAAGTTCATAATCATGCTCCGCTGGATCTCCTAGGTTGACTCCTGGACGCCTCACTTGCTGGTTTGGGTCCATCCTCTGCCCTAGGGTCTGTAGAATACCTGCAAAAAGAACATCTCGAACTGGCATCCGAGGTGGAAGTATCTCGGCCGCGGCAACTGGAGCGGGGTCCTGCCTCGGTCGAGGGTCTGGTCGAGGCAAGATCTGAGCTCGTAACTCAGCCATATTTGCTTCAATCTCTGCAGCTCGGGTGCGATTTTCCTCCCTCTCGCGTTGCAGTTCTTCCCTATTGAGGCGCAATTGTTCCATCGCCTCCTTCAATTCGGCCTCAAGATCGCGATCGTCTCGATTGGCCATTTTCGCTTCTTTCAAGCGTCTTTTGTAAGTCTTCTCTGGTTCGGAATCGTAAGGAACGATTTCCTTCCCAGCACGGGTTCTTTGCATAAACCTAAAAAGAAGAACCTGCGGAAGTCACTCAAGTAGAGTGGTTAGTAGCAACAGGGGCAATAGCCCCGAAAGACAACCGCAACCGGCTCGGTCTAGACCAAGTCCCCGGCAACGGTGCCAAAAACTTGTTCACTCCAAATGGTGTGTGCAAGCTTTAAATTTATAACCCAAGAAGTATGCTTAAAACAAGGATGCGAACCCGCAGTGTACGGATCCATTATAATAAAAGCAAGAATTCCGGGGTGTCGATCTCAGGGACTTAGGTCAAACAAAATCAATATGAGTAGTCAATATTGCAACTAACCACAAAAGCAATTAAAGTAATCAAAAGATGATAATATAGTCAATTAAGGGGAATATGCAAATTCTAGGGATTAAAGCATCCAGTTGTGGTTCCAACTCAAGATCTCAAGATAAGCGGACAAAGCTGAGGTTTTGCAAAGGGAAGGTGTTTCTAAAGTGGAATAGATCACCGGGTAAGTCTCACTACTCACAATCCCAAACCAAAGAACCTATCACCGGGTAAGTCTCAAGGTACTAAGGAAAGGAATTATAGTCTCAAACCAACAAACCAACTAAGGGAATAGAATCAACCTTTACCGGGTAAGTCTCAGGTTAACTCACAAAGATGGAATGAAGGTACACTCGAACCCCAATAAAGGATAAACCTTTATTACCTACACTTATGATCATGGGTAAACAAACAAAGGAATTACCGGGTAAGTCTCATCCTAGACTTGCATTGAACTAGGAAAGGTGTAATAAGAGTAGGATTTGACAAACTCTAACACTTAACTCTCAGTTTCGGGTCAGAAAAGGTCACCTTGATCAACCAAGTTCCACCCCGGCCGAGATGTTCATCGACTGAACTAGATGTTCTAGGGTTAAGGATAAAGACTCGAGCTTTCAGGGTCCTACTAGAATTTAAGATTATTCTATCATTGTTTTTCCCACAACCTTCAGCCAATCACCCTAGAATCGCACAAGGAAATTAGCCACTCATCATCATGAAAGCAATAATCAAATATATGGGAAGAGAATGAATATTTGAACACAAAAACCTTAAGAACAAGGCTTCAATAACTGAATCAAATAGACAAATCAGCGTTCCTTGGATAACAAATCCAACAAGACAATCAACAAGAAGGGAATCTAAGAAAGTCTTACAAATTCCTTCACAAAAGCTATAACAAGTTATGAACTTCCTTCCTTCAATCTTCCTTCAACCTTCCAAAAATCCTTCCTAACTGCAGCTTCTTCAATCCCCAAGTGCTGCGATGGTAGCGGGTTGCTGAATTTGTGGAAAATCAAGCCCTTTATATAGGAGAATTATCTTCCAAAGATAATAATATCTTAAAAAGATAATTTCCTAATAAAATATATCCATATCTCTAAAATAGATCTCCAAAATATATGATCTTCCTTCCAGAAATCCAACCCAAAAATATAAGATCTCTCTTTCCAAAAATAAAAGATCTCAACCAAATAAAATATATCTCGCCGCGTCCAGGGTGTTTGCCTGGGTCGGGGCGCTCCTCTAGATCACCTCGGTCGAGGTGACTTTGTGGTCAACCGAGGTGAATCTCAGCTGAAGGTGAAATCTCTCAAATCTGGTCCAAAGTAAATCTTCTTTGTTAATTCCATGCTTCCTGAGCTCCTCTTTAAGCTCCAGAATGTAGCTCCAATGACTCCTTAGCTCCTTTAGCTCCATTTTAATCCAAAACGTGCCATTTTACCTACGATTACAACCAAACTAGGTGTAGGTCTCGATTCCCGCAAAGGTAGATGAAATGACAATATAATCACATAATATACATTCAAACATGCAGATTATTGAAGATAAAACGTCTAAACAGGTCCCAAAATATAGACTATAATACATGCTATCAAAATACCCTATACTTGTCCCTTGCTTGTCCCCAAACAAGTTCCAAATCTTAAGTACAAGATAGAATGGATTATAAGTCAGAAAGATCAATGAAAAGTATTTCAAAACATTTTTGGTGGTGTGCTCCAATCATAGATCACTCTAAGAGAATGCTTCATGGAATTTAAAATCAAGAGATGCTCAAAACATTTTATAAATATAAGAAAGTTGTTCATCTTTGCATAAAATCATAGAATGCATAATAAATCATTATTATCGAAATTAATCATGTATAATCCAGTTTAAACCACCAAGTCAATCAACAAGCTCGAGATCTCAAGGACTTTTCAAGAGAAGGTCAAGAAACGTGTGAGGGTGGGATGTATATAGGGAATGTGGTGCTAGAATCCGGGAAAAGGATCTTTACTTCACTTGCTTTGAACTTCAACATCTTCCACCAATAAGCTTTGCTTATTTTACTTTTTTACTTTTTTTGGGATGTATGGACAGAGGTGCACAATAACCGAAGCCTAGGAAATCAACAATCATCAATTTCTCGAGATGCCTCATACCCTTGATGCACATACCATGACCCGTTAGGAATATCGCTTAATCCGACTTTGACAAGACACAAATACCCGGTTATGTGAATGGTGCCGAGTTACTCCTCATCATGATTGACTTCCCCAAACCTATTTGTTTCTTTCTAATTTCCAGCCAACATCTCAACTTTTCCTTCACTTGCTTATCACTTGCTTGCTTCCAAATTCCCGGGTAGGTAAAGGGAGACAAATATGTATATGAGGGGCTAAGCATGATCAAGGAGAAGAAGAGAAAAGAATGAATTGCCTTAATCATCCCAGGAAGAAAGTGAGAGAACTCATCATGTGGTGTCAACCTTCAAATTCAACATAATTTGGATAAAAACAAAGTATTAAACATGCCAAAATTTCAAACAAAGCATTTAGCAACTTAAACATATCATAAAACCATTCAAACATATAAAGATTTCAAAACCAGTCTGCAAACAAAATCTTCACTGAGGTCATATCCAAATAAGAAGCACAAAATCGTTTCGAAAACTGTTCCAGTTAAACCACCTCGGTCGAGATATTCTAAGTCAACCGAGGTACTGCACCTTGATTGGTCAGAATCACTTCGGTTGAGGTCATAACTTTTTTTTTTCTTAAACCAGTTTTTGATCTTTTTCTCAATCAATTAACCTGTATGCATGCATGTAGTCTCAGATAAGCACATAAAGTAAATATCCAAGAGCCATCCACATAAGGTCACATAAAATACATCCAAATACCCCATAATTGGGACACATTGTCCCAATGGGTCAAAATAAGTCTAGAAATAAAAGTACTCACCGAACATAAGTTGAGCTGCATAATAAATAAATAAAAGAAATCCCTACAAGCTCTAGTCCTGGTCTGCTGGTGGTGGTGGTGGATATGGCATGTACGGATGCTGGGATGGGTCAAAAGGATAGCCCAACATGTGCTGGAACTGGATCTCCATCATCCGGCACTGATAGTGCTGGCTCTCTAGCATCTGGTATGTCCGACTCTCCATCTCTCGGTGGTGGTCATCAAGGCGCTCACCGATATCAACTGTAAGAGCGGCGTAGGAGTCGATCATCTGATCGGTGAGGTCATCGATCCTCTGATGTGCTGCTGTATCTCTAAATCTGCGGACTCTGCGCCTAGCAGGATGTGGTGGTGGTGCAGCTGCCTCCTCCTCAGTCTCCTCGTCGTCCAGATCGACGACTGGTACACTGGGACTGGCTGTATCCGTCCCTGTCTCCATGGCAGCACCGCCATCGTCCTCCTCATCCTCATCCTCCTGCACCGGAGTTGTTGCGTCTCTACCGTCCTCAATGTAGGGTGTCCACGCAGTGGACCAGTACTGAGGGTCGTAGACCGAAAATTGAGACGACCACCTAATACCCTGAGGTGCAGTCTGCTCCCAAGGCATCGCCACATATGGCGTAGTAAGTCCACGAGGAACCAGAATCCTCCTGGTGATAATCTCCTGCAGCCCTAGCGGCTTGGCAGCCGCCACTAGTGTACATGCACTCAGATCCAGCCCCATCACTATAGCTGTGTGGGTCACTAAGCCACCGCAACAGATGTCTCCTCTCCCCCTTTTCCTTGATCCGGTACAGATCCTCAGCTAGCAAAGCACCGAAATCAGACACACCCCCAGTCACCATGAAAAATAAACTCAAAAGCTCCCCCTGTCTAACCTTCTAGGGTGTCTCAATATGCACCAAAAGTGTCTCGCTAAATATCCTATGGGCGAGTCTGAAAGCAAGGTGGAAGATGATCCGCTCCTTGGAGTCTCCAAGTCTCCACCTATCAGCATGCTCAACTATGTGAGCTATCTATCCCCAGAACTATCGAGCTACAGCTCGAGAAGGGAAATCAGTAACTGTCGGGGTTGGCAAGCCGAAGACCTCTCTCCACTGGTCCATCGTTACTAAATAATTCCGGTTCAACAACCGGTACTTGATGGCTTGCTCTGCAGGAAGGTGAGTCACAAAACTCACAAATTCTAGTGTAGGCTCGAGGTAGGCCGGAGCTCTGATCTCGATAAACTGCTCCAACCCTACCATCGAGACCATCCGTCTCAAATCCTCCGCAACATATAAGCAATCAAAGGTGGAAATGTCCAAAAAACCGCAGCGCAACCACATGGCGCGTACAGATGCGGTCGTAGTCGGCCTGGTGACGTTCATGTATCACCGGTATATAAGGCCGAGAAGAAGAAGAAGAAGGGGAAGATCCATCTCTCAGGACAATCTAGCGATCTGACCTGGAACTCATTCTCTCTCTTTGTCTGACAGGTTACCTCGGTTGCTTGTGAGAGCTCAAGAATCACCTCGGCCGAGGCGCAGGTCAACTGGACCGAGGTGCGAAGTTGCTCGATTTCAACTCTCTGGAATTCAGTGCTTTTCTCCCGATTTCACTACAGATTGTGCCTAAGGGGTACTTAATCCTGTTTCAACAAAGATCTATGGCAACCAAAGCCACTAAACTCCGAAATTAGTAAGAGAAGAGAAAGTTAGGGTTTCGACTATTTTTACCCGGATTTGGTTGATTCGAGGCGTTCTTGTTGCAGATTATTGCTTGCAATCGGTTCTTCTAGTCTTTCCTCGCAGAATGGGAGCAAGAATCGTCGAAAACGATCGAGAAACGAAGAAAACGAGATGGAGAGCGCCGCGGTCGAGGGGTGAGTTAGGAGGGAAGAGAGAGAAATCGTTTCCCCTTTTATACCCCTCGCCGATTCTGCTGTCACCTCGGTCGAGGTGGTCTCGACTGGACCGAGGGGTCTGGACCGAGGTGGAGTGTCGTCAGCCCTAGTCGCCTCGGTTGCTCAAGAATTAACTCGGTCGATGTGCTGGGACTGCAACCGAGATGTGTCTCAGTCAAATTCCGTCTTCTCAATTTCTTGAACTTCTGTCCTTCCAGTGTTGCTCCTGGGTTGTATTCCTTCCTTAAAAAGTACATGTTTTCTGTCTAGGACGCCAAAAACAAAGCAAAGCAAAGCAAAAGCAAACTATCTAAAGCTAGACTAGAAAAGGGAAAAGAAAGCAATACCTTGGGTTGCCTCCTAAGAAGCGCTTGGTTTAAGGTCGCTAGCTGGACTGTACGGCATTCCTAAACATGCTGGAAAGTGTCTTCACTCCATACTTCACCTTCATTGCGGGGTGAGATAAAGAAGGCTATCAAACGTTCCAGTAAATGTAAGTGCTCATCGGGGAAGGAATCATCTATGGGTGGTTCGTCCTTTTCGCGTGAAAAGGGAGGTAGCCGGCTGAGGTGATCCGCAACAGAATTTTCGGATCCCTTCTTATCGCGGATCTTTAGGTCAAACTCTTGAAGCAAGAGAATCCATCGAATAAGACGTGGCTTGTCATCCTTCTTAGCAAGCAAGTAACGAATAGCTGCATGGTCAGTGTAAACAATAACTTTAGCTCCTACTAAGTAAGAACGAAATTTCTCAAAAGCATATACAACCGCCAATAGTTCCTTTTCGGTGGCGGCGTAGTTCAGCTGGGCTTGATCTAGCATCTTGCTAGCATAGTAAATGGCGTTGGTCCGGTCATCTTTCTTTTGTCCAAGCACCGCTCCTACCGCCACATCACTAGCATCACACATGATCTCAAAGGGCAAGGTCCAATCTGGAGGCTAGATAATGGGAGCGGAGATCAACATTTCTTTAATCCTATAAAATGCATCAAGACATTCCTGCGAAAACTCAAAACAACATCTTTATTCAAGAGTTTAGTTAGTGGTTTAGAAATCTTCGAGAAGTCCTTGATGAATCTCCTATAGAAACCTGCATGCCCGAGAAAACTTCGCACACCCTTAACAGAATAAGGGGGAGGAAGTTTCTAAATAGTCTCGATCTTAGCTCGATCGACCTCAATACCTCGTTTGAAAACGAGGTGTCCTAGTATAATGCCTTCATTAACCATAAAGTGACACTTCTCACAATTTAAGACAAGATTAGTGTCTTCACATCTTTGTAGCACCAGAGAAAGGTTAGATAGGCAATCATCAAAAGAGGAACCATATACTGAAAAATCATCCATAAATACCTCCATGATCTCCTCTATGTACTCGGAAAAGATAGCCATCATGCATCGCTGGAAGGTAGCGGGTGCATTACACAATCCAAATGGTATCCTCCTATAAGCGAATGTCCCCCATGGACAAGTGAAAATGGTCTTCTCTTGATCATCCGGATGGATAGGGATCTGAAAGATGCCACTATAACCATCTAAATAGCAAAAATGTGAATGTTGGGCTAACCGTTCGAGCATCTGATCGATGAAGGGAAGTGGAAAATGGTCCTTCCGAGTGGCCACGTTCAGCTTCCTATAATCGATGCACACCCTCCAGCCCATGACGGTCCTAGTTGGAATTAACTCGTTGTTCTTATTTATTACAACGGTCATCCCTCCTTTCTTCGGAACTACATGCACTCGGCTCACCCACTTGCTGTCCGAGATAGGAAATATGATACCTGCATCCAACAACTTAAGAATTTCTTTCTTCACAACCTCTTTCATGATCAGATTTAACCGTCTTTGAGGTTCCCGTGAAGTCTTATGATCATCCTCCATTAGAATTCTATGCGTGCAGAAAGAAGGCTTAATGCCAATAAGATCATCAATAGTATAACCCAAAGCCTTTCGATGCTTTCTCAGGACATGCATCAGTTTAGATAATTCAGATTCGGAAAGGGAAGCACTAACAATGACGGGATAAGTAGAATCCGGTCCAAGGAAAACATACCTCAAGTGACTAGGAAGCGGTTTAAGCTCCACAACTGGGGGTGCTTTTTGAGGGGGATCCTTGCTTCCTTCTTCTAGTGGAGTAGATTTCGATCGGAGAACTGGACTTTCAGAAGTCTCAGTTGACATTATCTCGCTTTCGACCTCGGTCGAGGTCCAGAGAGGGTGACCGAGATGTTCTTCAGTCAAGAACACCTCGCTTGGTCCAGAAAGTGCCTCGGTCGAGGTACTGCAACTGGGACCGAAACTGGAGATTCTCTTCTCCTGGATTAGTTTTTTTTAGCTCCTGGATCTTCTTCCAGTACCTTTAAGCTCCGTAAATCTGCATCACAAAAAGCATCTATACCTTTCTCCATTAAGCTAAAACTAATAACTCTCTCAAGTGGATCATTAATAAGGATAGAGCTCACCAATTCTCTTGATTCTTCTTCATCATAGATGTTGAAGATATCGTCTCCAAGCGGCTCTCCTTTTATTGCAGCAAGCAATGCAAACTCCACTTGATCACCGCCAATGTTAAATTGCAACTTGGCGTTCTTACAATCCACATTGCAACCCGAGGTTGCTAGAAATGGTCTCCCGAGAATGATAGGAACGAGATAATCTACGGGAATGTCAAGCACAACAAAGTCTATAGGTAAGTAGAAGTTACCTAACTTAACCGGAACATCCTCCAAAATGCCCACGAGATGGGTAATGGAGCGGTCCGCCATGTATAATCTTATCTTCACCGGCTTGGGCTCTCCAAGTCCGATCTTCACACATAGCTCCAGCGGTATGATGCTCACGCTGGCTCCTAGATCACACAATACCTCACAAGTGACATCCCCAACTTGGATGGGAATGCAAAATGAGCCGGGATCTCTTAACTTGGGTGGCTTCTTCTCCTTCATGATTTGAATGAGCTCCGAGGATTTAGATGTCATCCTTACTTCACCAAAGTCTTCCAACTTCCTCTTCCTTGATAGAATCTCTTTCAAGAACTTCCCATAGGCGGGCATCCCAAGAATAGTATCAAGGAAAGGGGTATTAGTATGTATTTTATTCATCAAGTCAAGGAACTTACCAAAATGCTTGTCTAGATGTGCTCTGGCTCTTGACTGGGGGAATGGAAGTGGTGGTTTATAAGCAGGAGTTGGAACACAAACTTCAGATTTCTCCTCCGCTTTTTGAGGGTCCACCTCGGTTGGTTTCTCGACCGAAGTGTTCTTCGTCTGTACCTGGACCGAGGTGTTCTTCACTAGCATCGACCGAGGCACTTGATCTGCAGCTTTCAGTCCACTTCTCGTCGTTATTGCCATGATATTTCCCTTGGGGTTGCTCTCTGTCCTTGTTGGGAGCTTCCCTGGGTCTCTTGGCGCTTCATTTGCCTTATTAAGGAATTGTTGTTCCAAGACTTTTTGTGCCTTCGAAAATAAAGTCATGGACGTCTCCATAGCATTGATCTTGATCAAGATAGCCTCCAGTACTGCATCTTTCTTTTCTGGCTGGGACGAGCTTGATCCAGGCTCTTGGCTCTTCAATGGAGTAGAAGAAGAAGAAGAAGAGAGGAAAGGATTAGAAGAGTTGTTTGAATTGGAGTTAGAGGAAGAGATTGGTACCAAGTAAGCACCCTGTCCTTCAAAGAAAAGTAAAAAGGCCTTAAATTATAATTATTATTTTCCACTCTTGAAGGTTTCAAGATCTCCATCAAGATCTCATAGTTTTGTAAATGTTGGTGCGGAGACTCTCTTTCTAGACCTCCAAACTGGCATTGGCGGATCATGGAAAGAACTTGCAGTCGAAGTTCATAATCATGCTCCGCTGGATCTCCTAGGTTGACTCCTGGACGCCTCACTTGCTGGTTTGGGTCCATCCTCTGCCCTAGGGTCTGTAGAATACCTACAAAAAGAACATCTCGAACTGGCATCCGAGGTGGAAGTATCTCGGCCGCGGCAACTGGAGCGGGGTCCTGCCTCGGTCGAGGGTCTGGTCGAGGCAAGATCTGAGTTCATAACTCAGCCATATTTGCTTCAATCTCTGCAGCTCGGGTGCGATTTTCCTCCCTCTCGCGTTGCAGTTCTTCCCTATTGAGGCGCAGTTGTTCCATCGTCTCCTTCAATTCGGCCTCAAGATCGCGATCGTCTCGATTGGCCATTTTCGCTTCTTTCAAGCGTCTTTTGTATGTCTTCTCTGGTTCGGAATCGTAAGGAACGATACATATATCTATCTACAGCATATCAAAAATTCAACGGTAGATGATTATTCTAAAGCCTCGAAAATAATCCTCAAAGTATGCAGTTCCAAACCTACAAATCTGAGATTTAAAAAGAAGTTCCTCACTTCAATTTCTGTGGCAGCCTGAGCTACCCCTACTGTCATCTATTGATCACGAGTTTGACACTCTAGGTGGACCTCAACAAGGCTCAAACACTACCCCCACTTCCCTGGTCTGAACTCCCCTCGCAAAAACACCAAAACAACCTTAAAACCTATGCAAGCCCTATGCAAACACGTGCCTGGTTACATCCAGAAAGAAAAGGACTAGACTACAAACGAGAGAAGAGGCTTATCTCCTTCAGTAGCGACTGGTCAGAGATGTTCCTCACTTTGATCGGTTTTGGAGGAGGGTTCTTCTGTTTTCCCCGGTTTAGCATCACACCAAGTGAGTGTCTTCCCTAATACGAGGATAAGTGGGACGGAGATAAGACTAACAAGGCTAAGTCGACTGAGACAAATGAGCACCAAGGAGTAGTGATGTACTCACCTTTGGGAAGAATGGATCGCCTAGGTCCGAGGCTCTCGCCCAGGAGTAATCGAACGGAACAGGGTCGAAGAGGGGCACTCTATCCTACCTGCTCGCGCACAGACAGTCAAGGAGGAGACGGTTAACTTGAGTCGAAGGAGGCGAAGGATGTATGGAGACATTGCTTACCTGACTGCCAACTCATGCCGGAGATCTCTGGGCGGCGTCCTTGGTTCTGTCGAGAGGGTAGAGAGTAGGCTGTATTTGCGTGAAGTCCGACTGGACGAGATTAGGAAGACCGAGCGGTGAAGGTTGGTTGAGGAGGGAGATCGTGTGCAACAACTGTCCGTTGTAAGGTCGAGATTCTAGGCTTGGCGATGCTGAAGAGGAGAGGCCATCACGTAGCAGTTGCGTAAAATCCGGACTGAAGAAGGAAGGAAATATGCAGGAAGGGGATGAATATGATCGTTTGAGGAGAGATAGAGAGTAACGTAACGGCTGTTGACAAGGAGAGAGGGATCCAATTAGGCCCAACTGAGGTGGGTATTTCATCACCGGCCCACATGTTCTAAGAGCTGAATGTGTACCTTGTTGGGCTGAATGAAAATGTCCGATGGAAGCTGTAGCAAAGCAACAAAATTGTGGGCTGCACTACAGGGCTTTGTTCATCACTTTGTCAAAACTTGTCATAATCTTGTCCAAAGACATGAACTAGTATTGGTAAGAATTAGGGTTTAGAAATCCATCATTTTATGTGAGTTAGACTTACATAAAATGATACCAATTTGTGTCGGTAAAAATCCTAGGTAGCATATAAGCGATCACGAGTCAAATTCCGGTTTGACTCAGCAATAAAATGGAAATAAAACTTCTGGATATTACATGGACCGAGGTGTTCTTCACTGGCATCGACCGAGGCACTTGATCTGCAGCTTTCAGTCCACTTGTCGTCATTATTGCCATGATCTGTCCCTTGGGGTTGCTCTCTGTCCTTGCTGGGAGCTTCCCTGGGTCTCTTGGCGCTTCATTTGCCTTATTAAGGAATTGTTGTTCCAAGGCTTTTTGTGCCTTCGAAAATAAAGTCAAGGACGTCTCCATAGCATTGAGCTTGATCAAGATAGCCTCCAGTACTGCATCTTTCTTTTCTGGCTGGGACGAGCTTGATCCAGGCTCTTGGCTCTTCAATGGAGTAGAAGAAGAAGAAGAAGAGAGGAAAGGATTAGAAGAGTTGTTTGAATTGGAGTTAGAGGAAGAGACTGGTACCAAGTAAGCGCCCTGTCCTTCAAAGAAAAGTAAAAAGGCCTTAAATTATAATTATTATTTTCCACTCTTGAAGGTTTCAAGATCTCCATCAAGATCTCATAGTTTTCTAAATGTTGGTGCGGAGACTCTCTTTCTAGACCTCCAAACTGGCATTGGCGGATCATGGAAAGAACTTGCGGTCGAAGTTCATAATCATGCTCCGCTGGATCTCCTAGGTTGACTCCTGGACGCCTCACTTGCTGGTTTGGGTCCATCCTCTGCCCTAGGGTCTGTAGAATACCTGCAAAAAGAACATCTCGAACTGGCATCCGAGGTGGAAGTATCTCGGCCAAGGCAACTGGAGCGGGGTCCTGCCTCGGTCGAGGGTCTGGTCGAGGCAAGATCTGAGCTCGTAACTCAGCCATATTTGCTTCAATCTCTGCAGCTCGGGTGCGATTTTCCTCCCTCTCGCGTTGCAGTTCTTCCCTATTGAGGCGCAGTTGTTCCATCGCCTCCTTCAATTCGGCCTCAAGATCGCGATCGTCTCGATTGGCCATTTTCGCTTCTTTCAAGCGTCTTTTGTATGTCTTCTCTGGTTCGGAATCGTAAGGAACGATTTCCTTCCCAGCACGGGTTCTTTGCATAAACCTAAAAAGAAGAACCTGCGGAAGTCACTCAAGTAGAGTGGTTAGTAGCAACAGGGGCAATAGCCCCGAAAGACAACCGCAACCGGCTCGGTCTAGACCAAGTCCCCGGCAACGGTGCCAAAAACTTGTTCACTCCAAATGGTGTGTGCAAGCTTTAAATTTATAACCCAAGAAGTATGCTTAAAACAAGGATGCGAACCCGCAGTGTACGGATCCATTATAATAAAAGCAAGAATTCCGGGGTGTCGATCTCAGGGACTTAGGTCAAACAAAACCAATATGAGTAGTCAATATTGCAACTAACCACAAAAGCAATTAAAGTAATCAAAAGATGATAATATAGTCAATTAAGGGGAATATGCAAATTCTAGGGATTAAAGCATTCAGTTGTGGTTCCAACTCAAGATCTCAAGATAAGCGGACAAAGCTGAGGTTTTGCAAAGGGAAGGTGTTTCTAAAGTGGAATAGATCACCGGGTAAGTCTCACTACTCACAATCCCAAACCAAAGAACCTATCACCGGGTAAGTCTCAAGGTACTAAGGAAAGGAATTATAGTCTCAAACCAACAAACCAACTAAGGGAATAGAATCAACCTTTACCGGGTAAGTCTCAGGTTAACTCACAAAGATGGAATGAAGGTACACTCGAACCCCAATAAAGGATAAACCTTTATTACCTACACTTATGATCATGGGTAAACAAACAAAGGAATTACCGGGTAAGTCTCATCCTAGACTTGCATTGAACTAGGAAAGGTGTAATAAGAGTAGGATTTGACAAACTCTAACACTTAACTCTCAGTTTCGGGTCAGAAAAGGTCACCTTGATCAACCAAGTTCCACCCCGGCCGAGATGTTCATCGACTGAACTAGATGTTCTAGGGTTAAGGATAAAGACTCGAGCTTTCAAGGTCCTACTAGAATTTAAGATTATTCTATCATTGTTTTTCCCACAACCTTCAGCCAATCACCCTAGAATCGCACAAGGAAATTAGCCACTCATCATCATGAAAGCAATAATCAAATATATGGGAAGAGAATGAATATTTGAACACAAAAACCTTAAGAACAAGGCTTCAATAACTGAATCAAATAGACAAATCAGCGTTCCTTGGATAACAAATCCAACAAGACAATCAACAAGAAGGGAATCTAAGAAAGTCTTACAAATTCCTTCACAAAAGCTATAACAAGTTATGAACTTCCTTCCTTCAATCTTCCTTCAACCTTCCAAAAATCCTTCCTAACTGCAGCTTCTTCAATCCCCAAGTGCTGCGATGGTAGCGGGTTGCTGAATTTGTGGAAAATCAAGCCCTTTATATAGGAGAATTATCTTCCAAAGATAATAATATCTTAAAAAGATAATTTCCTAATAAAATATATCCATATCTCTAAAATAGATCTCCAAAATATATGATCTTCCTTCCAGAAATCCAACCCAAAAATATAAGATCTCTCTTTCCAAAAATAAAAGATCTCAACCAAATAAAATATATCTCGCCGCGTCCAGGGTGTTTGCCTGGGTCGGGGCGCTCCTCTAGATCACCTCGGTCGAGGTGACTCTGTGGTCAACCGAGGTGAATCTCAGCTGAAGGTGAAATCTCTCAAATCTGGTCCAAAGTAAATCTTCTTTGTTAATTCCATGCTTCCTGAGCTCCTCTTTAAGCTCCAGAATGTAGCTCCAATGACTCCTTAGCTCCTTTAGCTCCATTTTAATCCAAAACGTGCCATTTTACCTACGATTACAACCAAACTAGGTGTAGGTCTCGATTCCCGCAAAGGTAGATGAAATGACAATATAATCACATAATATACATTCAAACATGCAGATTATTGAAGATAAAACGTCTAAACAGGTCCCAAAATATAGACTATAATACATGCTATCAAAATACCCTATACTTGTCCCTTGCTTGTCCCCAAACAAGTTCCAAATCTTAAGTACAAGATAGAATGGATTATAAGTCAGAAAGATCAATGAAAAGTATTTCAAAACATTTTTGGTGGTGTGCTCCAATCATAGATCACTCTAAGAGGATGCTTCATGGAATTTAAAATCAAGAGATGCTCAAAACATTTTATAAATATAAGAAAGTTGTTCATCTTTGCATAAAATCATAGAATGCATAATAAATCATTATTATCGAAATTAATCATGTATAATCCAGTTTAAACCACCAAGTCAATCAACAAGCTCGAGATCTCAAGGACTTTTCAAGAGAAGGTCAAGAAACGTGTGAGGGTGGGATGTATATAGGGAATGTGGTGCTAGAATCCGGGAAAAGGATCTTTACTTCACTTGCTTTGAACTTCAACATCTTCCACCAATAAGCTTTGCTTATTTTACTTTTTTACTTTTTTTGGGATGTATGGACAGAGGTGCACAATAATCGAAGCCTAGGAAATCAACAATCATCAATTTCTCGAGATGCCTCATACCCTTGATGCACATACCATGACCCGTTAGGAATATCGCTTAATCCGACTTTGACAAGACACAAATACCCGGTTATGTGAATGGTGCCGAGTTACTCCTCATCTTGATTGACTTCCCCAAACCTATTTGTTTCTTTCTAATTTCCAGCCAACATCTCAACTTTTCCTTCACTTGCTTATCACTTGCTTGCTTCCAAATTCCCGGGTAGGTAAAGGGAGGCAAATATGTATATGAGGGGCTAAGCATGATCAAGGAGAAGAAGAGAAAAGAATGAATTGCCTTAATCATCCCAGGAAGAAAGTGAGAGAACTCATCATGTGGTGTCAACCTTCAAATTCAACATAATTTGGATAAAAACAAAGCATTAAACATGCCAAAATTTCAAACAAAGCATTTAGCAACTTAAACATATCATAAAACCATTCAAACATATAAAGATTTCAAAACCAGTCTGCAAACAAAATCTTCACTGAGGTCATATCCAAATAAGAAGCACAAAATCGTTTCGAAAACTGTTCCAGTTAAACCACCTCGGTCGAGATATTCTAAGTCAACCGAGGTACTGCACCTTGATTGGTCAGAATCACTTCGGTTGAGGTCATAACTTTTTTTTTCTTAAACCAGTTTTTGATCTTTTTCTCAATCAATTAACCTGTATGCATGCATGTAGTCTCAGATAAGCACATAAAGTAAATATCCAAGAGCCATCCACATAAGGTCACATAAAATACATCCAAATACCCCATAATTGGGACACATTGTCCCAATGGGTCAAAATAAGTCTAGAAATAAAAGTACTCACCGAACATAAGCTGAGCTGCATAATAAATAAATAAAAGAAATCCCTACAAGCTCTAGTCCTGGTCTGCTGGTGGTGGTGGTGGATATGGCATGTACGGATGCTGGGATGGGTCAAAAGGATAGCCCAACATGTGCTGGAACTGGATCTCCATCATCCGGCGCTGATAGTGCTGGCTCTCTAGCATCTGGTATGTCCGACTCTCCATCTCTCGGCGGTGGTCATCAAGGCGCTCACCGATATCAACTGTAAGAGCGGCGTAGGAGTCGATCATCTGATCGGTGAGGTCATCGATCCTCTGATGTGCTGTTGTATCTCTAAATCTGCGGACTCTGCGCCTAGCAGGATGTGGTGGTGGTGCAGCTGCCTCCTCCTCAGTCTCCTCGTCGTCCAGATCGACGACTGGTACACTGGGACTGGCTGTATCCGTCCTTGTCTCCATGGCAACACCGCCATCGTCCTCCTTATCCTCATCCTCCTGCACCGGAGTTGTTGCGTCTCTACCGTCCTCAATGTAGGGTGTCCACGCAGTGGACCAGTACTGAGGGTCGTAGACCGAAAATTGAGACGACCACCTAATACCCTGAGGTGCAGTCTGCTCCCAAGGCATCGCCACATATGGCGTAGTAAGTCCACGAGGAACCAGAATCCTCCTGGTGATAATCTCCTGCAGCCCTAGCGGCTTGGCAGCCGCCACTAGTGTACATGCACTCAGATCTAGTCCCATCACTATAGCTATGTGGGTCACTAAGCCACCGCAACAGATGTCTCCTCTCCCCCTTTTCCTTGATCCGGTACAGATCCTCAGCTAGCAAAGCACCGAAATCAGACACACCCCCAGTCACCATGAAAAATAAACTCAAAAGCTCCCCCTGTCTAACCTTCTAGGGTGTCTCAGTATGCACCAAAAGTGTCTCGCTAAATATCCTGTGGGCGAGTCTGAAAGCAAGGTGGAAGATGATCCGCTCCCTGGAGTCTCCAAGTCTCCACCTATCAGCATGCTCAACTATGTGAGCTATCTATCCCCAGAACTATCGAGCTACAGCTCGAGAAGGGAAATCAGTAACTGTCGAGGTTGGCAAGCCGAAGACCTCTCTCCACTGGTCCATCGTTACTAAATAATTCCGGTTCAACAACCGGTACTTGATGGCTTGCTCTGCAGGAAGGTGAGTCACAGAACTCACAAATTCTAGTGTAGGCTCGAGGTAGGCCGGAGCTCTGATCTCGATAAACTGCTCCAACCCTACCATCGAGACCATCCGTCTCAAATCCTCCGCAACATATAAGCAATCAAAGGTGGAAATGTCCAAAAAACCGTAGCGCAACCACATGGCGCGTACAGATGCGGTCGTAGTCGGCCTGGTGACGTTCATGTATCACCGGTATATAAGGCCCAGAAGAAGAAGAAGAAGGGGAAGATCCATCTCTCAGGACAATCTAGCGATCTGACCTGGAACTCATTCTCTCTCTTTGTCTGACAGGTTACCTCGGTTGCTTGTGAGAGCTCAAGAATCACCTCGGCCGAGGCGCAGGTCAACTGGACCGAGGTGCGAAGTTGCTCGATTTCAACTCTCTGGAATTCAGTGCTTTTCTCCCGATTTCACTACAGATTGTGCCTAAGGGGTACTTAATCCTGTTTCAACAAAGATCTATGGCAACCAAAGCCACTAAACTCCGAAATTAGTAAGAGAAGAGAAAGTTAGGGTTTCGACTATTTTTACCCGGATTTGGTTGATTCGAGGCGTTCTTGTTGCAGATTATTGCTTGCAATCGGTTCTTCTAGTCTTTCCTCGCAGAATGGGAGCAAGAATCGTCGAAAACGATCGAGAAACGAAGAAAACGAGATGGAGAGCGCCGCGGTCGAGGGGTGAGTTAGGAGGGAAGAGAGAGAAATCGTTTCCCCTTTTATACCCCTCGCCGATTCTGCTGTCACCTCGGTCGAGGTGGTCTCGACTGGACCGAGGGGTCTGGACCGAGGTGGAGTGTCGTCAGCCCTAGTCGCCTCGGTTGCTCAAGAATTAACTCGGTCGATGTGCTGGGACTGCAACCGAGATGTGTCTCAGTCAAATTCCGTCTTCTCAATTTCTTGAACTTCTGTCCTTCCAGTGTTGCTCCTGGGTTGTATTCCTTCCTTAAAAAGTACATGTTTTCTGTCTAGGACGCCAAAAACAAAGCAAAGCAAAGCAAAAGCAAACTATCTAAAGCTAGACTAGAAAAGGGAAAAGAAAGCAATACCTTGGGTTGCCTCCTAAGAAGCGCTTGGTTTAAGGTCGCTAGCTGGACTGTACGGCATTCCTAAACATGCTGGAAAGTGTCTTCACTCCATACTTCACCTTCATTGCGGGGTGAGATAAAGAAGGCTATCAAACGTTCCAGTAAATGTAAGTGCTCATCGGGGAAGGAATCATCTATGGGTGGTTCGTCCTTTTCGCGTGAAAAGGGAGGTAGCCGGCTGAGGTGATCCGCAACAGAATTTTCGGATCCCTTCTTATCGCGGATCTTTAGGTCAAACTCTTGAAGCAAGAGAATCCATCGAATAAGACGTGGCTTGTCATCCTTCTTAGCAAGCAAGTAACGAATAGCTGCATGGTCAGTGTAAACAATAACTTTAGCTCCTACTAAGTAAGAACGAAATTTCTCAAAAGCATATACAACCGCCAATAGTTCCTTTTCGGTGGCGGCGTAGTTCAGCTGGGCTTGATCTAGCATCTTGCTAGCATAGTAAATGGCGTTGGTCCGGTCATCTTTCTTTTGTCCAAGCACCGCTCCTACCGCCACATCACTAGCATCACACATGATCTCAAAGGGCAAGGTCCAATCTGGAGGCTAGATAATGGGAGCGGAGATCAACATTTCTTTAATCCTATAAAATGCATCAAGACATTCCTGCGAAAACTCAAAACAACATCTTTATTCAAGAGTTTAGTTAGTGGTTTAGAAATCTTCGAGAAGTCCTTGATGAATCTCCTATAGAAACCTGCATGCCCGAGAAAACTTCGCACACCCTTAACAGAATAAGGGGGAGGAAGTTTCTAAATAGTCTCGATCTTAGCTCGATCGACCTCAATACCTCGTTTGAAAACGAGGTGTCCTAGTATAATGCCTTCATTAACCATAAAGTGACACTTCTCACAATTTAAGACAAGATTAGTGTCTTCACATCTTTGTAGCACCAGAGAAAGGTTAGATAGGCAATCATCAAAAGAGGAACCATATACTGAAAAATCATCCATAAATACCTCCATGATCTCCTCTATGTACTCGGAAAAGATAGCCATCATGCATCGCTGGAAGGTAGCGGGTGCATTACACAATCCAAATGGTATCCTCCTATAAGCGAATGTCCCCCATGGACAAGTGAAAATGGTCTTCTCTTGATCATCCGGATGGATAGGGATCTGAAAGATGCCACTATAACCATCTAAATAGCAAAAATGTGAATGTTGGGCTAACCGTTCGAGCATCTGATCGATGAAGGGAAGTGGAAAATGGTCCTTCCGAGTGGCCACGTTCAGCTTCCTATAATCGATGCACACCCTCCAGCCCATGACGGTCCTAGTTGGAATTAACTCGTTGTTCTTATTTATTACAACGGTCATCCCTCCTTTCTTCGGAACTACATGCACTCGGCTCACCCACTTGCTGTCCGAGATAGGAAATATGATACCTGCATCCAACAACTTAAGAATTTCTTTCTTCACAACCTCTTTCATGATCAGATTTAACCGTCTTTGAGGTTCCCGTGAAGTCTTATGATCATCCTCCATTAGAATTCTATGCGTGCAGAAAGAAGGCTTAATGCCAATAAGATCATCAATAGTATAACCCAAAGCCTTTCGATGCTTTCTCAGGACATGCATCAGTTTAGATAATTCAGATTCGGAAAGGGAAGCACTAACAATGACGGGATAAGTAGAATCCGGTCCAAGGAAAACATACCTCAAGTGACTAGGAAGCGGTTTAAGCTCCACAACTGGGGGTGCTTTTTGAGGGGGATCCTTGCTTCCTTCTTCTAGTGGAGTAGATTTCGATCGGAGAACTGGACTTTCAGAAGTCTCAGTTGACATTATCTCGCTTTCGACCTCGGTCGAGGTCCAGAGAGGGTGACCGAGATGTTCTTCAGTCAAGAACACCTCGCTTGGTCCAGAAAGTGCCTCGGTCGAGGTACTGCAACTGGGACCGAAACTGGAGATTCTCTTCTCCTGGATTAGTTTTTTTTAGCTCCTGGATCTTCTTCCAGTACCTTTAAGCTCCGTAAATCTGCATCACAAAAAGCATCTATACCTTTCTCCATTAAGCTAAAACTAATAACTCTCTCAAGTGGATCATTAATAAGGATAGAGCTCACCAATTCTCTTGATTCTTCTTCATCATAGATGTTGAAGATATCGTCTCCAAGCGGCTCTCCTTTTATTGCAGCAAGCAATGCAAACTCCACTTGATCACCGCCAATGTTAAATTGCAACTTGGCGTTCTTACAATCCACATTGCAACCCGAGGTTGCTAGAAATGGTCTCCCGAGAATGATAGGAACGAGATAATCTACGGGAATGTCAAGCACAACAAAGTCTATAGGTAAGTAGAAGTTACCTAACTTAACCGGAACATCCTCCAAAATGCCCACGAGATGGGTAATGGAGCGGTCCGCCATGTATAATCTTATCTTCACCGGCTTGGGCTCTCCAAGTCCGATCTTCACACATAGCTCCAGCGGTATGATGCTCACGCTGGCTCCTAGATCACACAATACCTCACAAGTGACATCCCCAACTTGGATGGGAATGCAAAATGAGCCGGGATCTCTTAACTTGGGTGGCTTCTTCTCCTTCATGATTTGAATGAGCTCCGAGGATTTAGATGTCATCCTTACTTCACCAAAGTCTTCCAACTTCCTCTTCCTTGATAGAATCTCTTTCAAGAACTTCCCATAGGCGGGCATCCCAAGAATAGTATCAAGGAAAGGGGTATTAGTATGTATTTTATTCATCAAGTCAAGGAACTTACCAAAATGCTTGTCTAGATGTGCTCTGGCTCTTGACTGGGGGAATGGAAGTGGTGGTTTATAAGCAGGAGTTGGAACACAAACTTCAGATTTCTCCTCCGCTTTTTGAGGGTCCACCTCGGTTGGTTTCTCGACCGAAGTGTTCTTCGTCTGTACCTGGACCGAGGTGTTCTTCACTAGCATCGACCGAGGCACTTGATCTGCAGCTTTCAGTCCACTTCTCGTCGTTATTGCCATGATATTTCCCTTGGGGTTGCTCTCTGTCCTTGTTGGGAGCTTCCCTGGGTCTCTTGGCGCTTCATTTGCCTTATTAAGGAATTGTTGTTCCAAGACTTTTTGTGCCTTCGAAAATAAAGTCATGGACGTCTCCATAGCATTGATCTTGATCAAGATAGCCTCCAGTACTGCATCTTTCTTTTCTGGCTGGGACGAGCTTGATCCAGGCTCTTGGCTCTTCAATGGAGTAGAAGAAGAAGAAGAAGAGAGGAAAGGATTAGAAGAGTTGTTTGAATTGGAGTTAGAGGAAGAGATTGGTACCAAGTAAGCACCCTGTCCTTCAAAGAAAAGTAAAAAGGCCTTAAATTATAATTATTATTTTCCACTCTTGAAGGTTTCAAGATCTCCATCAAGATCTCATAGTTTTGTAAATGTTGGTGCGGAGACTCTCTTTCTAGACCTCCAAACTGGCATTGGCGGATCATGGAAAGAACTTGCAGTCGAAGTTCATAATCATGCTCCGCTGGATCTCCTAGGTTGACTCCTGGACGCCTCACTTGCTGGTTTGGGTCCATCCTCTGCCCTAGGGTCTGTAGAATACCTACAAAAAGAACATCTCGAACTGGCATCCGAGGTGGAAGTATCTCGGCCGCGGCAACTGGAGCGGGGTCCTGCCTCGGTCGAGGGTCTGGTCGAGGCAAGATCTGAGTTCATAACTCAGCCATATTTGCTTCAATCTCTGCAGCTCGGGTGCGATTTTCCTCCCTCTCGCGTTGCAGTTCTTCCCTATTGAGGCGCAGTTGTTCCATCGTCTCCTTCAATTCGGCCTCAAGATCGCGATCGTCTCGATTGGCCATTTTCGCTTCTTTCAAGCGTCTTTTGTATGTCTTCTCTGGTTCGGAATCGTAAGGAACGATACATATATCTATCTACAGCATATCAAAAATTCAACGGTAGATGATTATTCTAAAGCCTCGAAAATAATCCTCAAAGTATGCAGTTCCAAACCTACAAATCTGAGATTTAAAAAGAAGTTCCTCACTTCAATTTCTGTGGCAGCCTGAGCTACCCCTACTGTCATCTATTGATCACGAGTTTGACACTCTAGGTGGACCTCAACAAGGCTCAAACACTACCCCCACTTCCCTGGTCTGAACTCCCCTCGCAAAAACACCAAAACAACCTTAAAACCTATGCAAGCCCTATGCAAACACGTGCCTGGTTACATCCAGAAAGAAAAGGACTAGACTACAAACGAGAGAAGAGGCTTATCTCCTTCAGTAGCGACTGGTCAGAGATGTTCC
Organism: Fagopyrum homotropicum; assembly: GCA_033239125.1. NCBI lineage: Eukaryota > Viridiplantae > Streptophyta > Magnoliopsida > Caryophyllales > Polygonaceae > Fagopyrum > Fagopyrum homotropicum. Next base: position 134,326,939 of record BSWB01000004.1, read on the forward strand.
TCACTTTGATCGGTTTTGGAGGAGGGTTCTTCTGTTTTCCCCGGTTTAGCATCACACCAAGTGAGTGTCTTCCCTAATACGAGGATAAGTGGGACGGAGATAAGACTAACAAGGCTAAGTCGACTGAGACAAATGAGCACCAAGGAGTAGTGATGTACTCACCTTTGGGAAGAATGGATCGCCTAGGTCCGAGGCTCTCGCCCAGGAGTAATCGAACGGAACAGGGTCGAAGAGGGGCACTCTATCCTACCTGCTCGCGCACAGACAGTCAAGGAGGAGACGGTTAACTTGAGTCGAAGGAGGCGAAGGATGTATGGAGACATTGCTTACCTGACTGCCAACTCATGCCGGAGATCTCTGGGCGGCGTCCTTGGTTCTGTCGAGAGGGTAGAGAGTAGGCTATATTTGCGTGAAGTCCGACTGGACGAGATTAGGAAGACCGAGCGGTGAAGGTTGGTTGAGGAGGGAGATCGTGTGCAACAACTGTCCGTTGTAAGGTCGAGATTCTAGGCTTGGCGATGCTGAAGAGGAGAGGCCATCACGTAGCAGTTGCGTAAAATCCGGACTAAAGAAGGAAGGAAATATGCAGGAAGGGGATGAATATGATCGTTTGAGGAGAGATAGAGAGTAACGTAACGGCTGTTGACAAGGAGAGAGGGATCCAATTAGGCCCAACTGAGGTGGGTATTTCATCACCGGCCCACATGTTCTAAGAGCTGAATGTGTACCTTGTTGGGCTGAATGAAAATGTCCGATGGAAGCTGTAGCAAAGCAACAAAATTGTGGGCTGCACTACAGGGCTTTGTTCATCACTTTGTCAAAACTTGTCATAATCTTGTCCAAAGACATGAACTAGTATTGGTAAGAATTAGGGTTTAGAAATCCATCATTTTATGTGAGTTAGACTTACATAAAATGATACCAATTTGTGTCGGTAAAAATCCTAGGTAGCATATAAGCGATCACGAGTCAAATTCCGGTTTGACTCAGCAATAAAATGGAAATAAAACTTCTGGATATTACATGGACCGAGGTGTTCTTCACTGGCATCGACCGAGGCACTTGATCTGCAGCTTTCAGTCCACTTGTCGTCATTATTGCCATGATCTGTCCCTTGGGGTTGCTCTCTGTCCTTGCTGGGAGCTTCCCTGGGTCTCTTGGCGCTTCATTTGCCTTATTAAGGAATTGTTGTTCCAAGGCTTTTTGTGCCTTCGAAAATAAAGTCAAGGACGTCTCCATAGCATTGAGCTTGATCAAGATAGCCTCCAGTACTGCATCTTTCTTTTCTGGCTGGGACGAGCTTGATCCAGGCTCTTGGCTCTTCAATGGAGTAGAAGAAGAAGAAGAAGAGAGGAAAGGATTAGAAGAGTTGTTTGAATTGGAGTTAGAGGAAGAGACTGGTACCAAGTAAGCGCCCTGTCCTTCAAAGAAAAGTAAAAAGGCCTTAAATTATAATTATTATTTTCCACTCTTGAAGGTTTCAAGATCTCCATCAAGATCTCATAGTTTTCTAAATGTTGGTGCGGAGACTCTCTTTCTAGACCTCCAAACTGGCATTGGCGGATCATGGAAAGAACTTGCGGTCGAAGTTCATAATCATGCTCCGCTGGATCTCCTAGGTTGACTCCTGGACGCCTCACTTGCTGGTTTGGGTCCATCCTCTGCCCTAGGGTCTGTAGAATACCTGCAAAAAGAACATCTCGAACTGGCATCCGAGGTGGAAGTATCTCGGCCAAGGCAACTGGAGCGGGGTCCTGCCTCGGTCGAGGGTCTGGTCGAGGCAAGATCTGAGCTCGTAACTCAGCCATATTTGCTTCAATCTCTGCAGCTCGGGTGCGATTTTCCTCCCTCTCGCGTTGCAATTCTTCCCTATTGAGGCGCAGTTGTTCCATCGCCTCCTTCAATTCGGCCTCAAGATCGCGATCGTCTCGATTGGCCATTTTCGCTTCTTTCAAGCGTCTTTTGTATGTCTTCTCTGGTTCGGAATCGTAAGGAACGATTTCCTTTCCAGCACGGGTTCTTTGCATAAACCTAAAAAGAAGAACCTGCGGAAGTCACTCAAGTAGAGTGGTTAGTAGCAACAGGGGCAATAGCCCCGAAAGACAACCGCAACCGGCTCGGTCTAGACCAAGTCCCCGGCAACGGTGCCAAAAACTTGTTCACTCCAAATGGTGTGTGCAAGCTTTAAATTTATAACCCAAGAAGTATGCTTAAAACAAGGATGCGAACCCGCAGTGTACGGATCCATTATAATAAAAGCAAGAATTCCGGGGTGTCGATCTCAGGGACTTAGGTCAAACAAAACCAATATGAGTAGTCAATATTGCAACTAACCACAAAAGCAATTAAAGTAATCAAAAGATGATAATATAGTCAATGAAGGGGAATATGCAAATTCTAGGGATTAAAGCATTCAGTTGTGGTTCCAACTCAAGATCTCAAGATAAGCGGACAAAGCTGAGGTTTTGCAAAGGGAAGGTGTTTCTAAAGTGGAATAGATCACCGGGTAAGTCTCACTACTCACAATCCCAAACCAAAGAACCTATCACCGGGTAAGTCTCAAGGTACTAAGGAAAGGAATTATAGTCTCAAACCAACAAACCAACTAAGGGAATAGAATCAACCTTTACCGGGTAAGTCTCAGGTTAACTCACAAAGATGGAATGAAGGTACACTCGAACCCCAATAAAGGATAAACCTTTATTACCTACACTTATGATCATGGGTAAACAAACAAAGGAATTACCGGGTAAGTCTCATCCTAGACTTGCATTGAACTAGGAAAGGTGTAATAAGAGTAGGATTTGACAAACTCTAACACTTAACTCTCAGTTTCGGGTCAGAAAAGGTCACCTTGATCAACCAAGTTCCACCCCGGCCGAGATGTTCATCGACTGAACTAGATGTTCTAGGGTTAAGGATAAAGACTCGAGCTTTCAAGGTCCTACTAGAATTTAAGATTATTCTATCATTGTTTTTCCCACAACCTTCAGCCAATCACCCTAGAATCGCACAAGGAAATTAGCCACTCATCATCATGAAAGCAATAATCAAATATATGGGAAGAGAATGAATATTTGAACACAAAAACCTTAAGAACAAGGCTTCAATAACTGAATCAAATAGACAAATCAGCGTTCCTTGGATAACAAATCCAACAAGACAATCAACAAGAAGGGAATCTAAGAAAGTCTTACAAATTCCTTCACAAAAGCTATAACAAGTTATGAACTTCCTTCCTTCAATCTTCCTTCAACCTTCCAAAAATCCTTCCTAACTGCAGCTTCTTCAATCCCCAAGTGCTGCGATGGTAGCGGGTTGCTGAATTTGTGGAAAATCAAGCCCTTTATATAGGAGAATTATCTTCCAAAGATAATAATATCTTAAAAAGATAATTTCCTAATAAAATATATCCATATCTCTAAAATAGATCTCCAAAATATATGATCTTCCTTCCAGAAATCCAACCCAAAAATATAAGATCTCTCTTTCCAAAAATAAAAGATCTCAACCAAATAAAATATATCTCGCCGCGTCCAGGGTGTTTGCCTGGGTCGGGGCGCTCCTCTAGATCACCTCGGTCGAGGTGACTCTGTGGTCAACCGAGGTGAATCTCAGCTGAAGGTGAAATCTCTCAAATCTGGTCCAAAGTAAATCTTCTTTGTTAATTCCATGCTTCCTGAGCTCCTCTTTAAGCTCCAGAATGTAGCTCCAATGACTCCTTAGCTCCTTTAGCTCCATTTTAATCCAAAACGTGCCATTTTACCTACGATTACAACCAAACTAGGTGTAGGTCTCGATTCCCGCAAAGGTAGATGAAATGACAATATAATCACATAATATACATTCAAACATGCAGATTATTGAAGATAAAACGTCTAAACAGGTCCCAAAATATAGACTATAATACATGCTATCAAAATACCCTATACTTGTCCCTTGCTTGTCCCCAAACAAGTTCCAAATCTTAAGTACAAGATAGAATGGATTATAAGTCAGAAAGATCAATGAAAAGTATTTCAAAACATTTTTGGTGGTGTGCTCCAATCATAGATCACTCTAAGAGGATGCTTCATGGAATTTAAAATCAAGAGATGCTCAAAACATTTTATAAATATAAGAAAGTTGTTCATCTTTGCATAAAATCATAGAATGCATAATAAATCATTATTATCGAAATTAATCATGTATAATCCAGTTTAAACCACCAAGTCAATCAACAAGCTCGAGATCTCAAGGACTTTTCAAGAGAAGGTCAAGAAACGTGTGAGGGTGGGATGTATATAGGGAATGTGGTGCTAGAATCCGGGAAAAGGATCTTTACTTCACTTGCTTTGAACTTCAACATCTTCCACCAATAAGCTTTGCTTATTTTACTTTTTTACTTTTTTTGGGATGTATGGACAGAGGTGCACAATAATCGAAGCCTAGGAAATCAACAATCATCAATTTCTCGAGATGCCTCATACCCTTGATGCACATACCATGACCCGTTAGGAATATCGCTTAATCCGACTTTGACAAGACACAAATACCCGGTTATGTGAATGGTGCCGAGTTACTCCTCATCTTGATTGACTTCCCCAAACCTATTTGTTTCTTTCTAATTTCCAGCCAACATCTCAACTTTTCCTTCACTTGCTTATCACTTGCTTGCTTCCAAATTCCCGGGTAGGTAAAGGGAGGCAAATATGTATATGAGGGGCTAAGCATGATCAAGGAGAAGAAGAGAAAAGAATGAATTGCCTTAATCATCCCAGGAAGAAAGTGAGAGAACTCATCATGTGGTGTCAACCTTCAAATTCAACATAATTTGGATAAAAACAAAGCATTAAACATGCCAAAATTTCAAACAAAGCATTTAGCAACTTAAACATATCATAAAACCATTCAAACATATAAAGATTTCAAAACCAGTCTGCAAACAAAATCTTCACTGAGGTCATATCCAAATAAGAAGCACAAAATCGTTTCGAAAACTGTTCCAGTTAAACCACCTCGGTCGAGATATTCTAAGTCAACCGAGGTACTGCACCTTGATTGGTCAGAATCACTTCGGTTGAGGTCATAACTTTTTTTTTCTTAAACCAGTTTTTGATCTTTTTCTCAATCAATTAACCTGTATGCATGCATGTAGTCTCAGATAAGCACATAAAGTAAATATCCAAGAGCCATCCACATAAGGTCACATAAAATACATCCAAATACCCCATAATTGGGACACATTGTCCCAATGGGTCAAAATAAGTCTAGAAATAAAAGTACTCACCGAACATAAGCTGAGCTGCATAATAAATAAATAAAAGAAATCCCTACAAGCTCTAGTCCTGGTCTGCTGGTGGTGGTGGTGGATATGGCATGTACGGATGCTGGGATGGGTCAAAAGGATAGCCCAACATGTGCTGGAACTGGATCTCCATCATCCGGCGCTGATAGTGCTGGCTCTCTAGCATCTGGTATGTCCGACTCTCCATCTCTCGGCGGTGGTCATCAAGGCGCTCACCGATATCAACTGTAAGAGCGGCGTAGGAGTCGATCATCTGATCGGTGAGGTCATCGATCCTCTGATGTGCTGCTGTATCTCTAAATCTGCGGACTCTGCGCCTAGCAGGATGTGGTGGTGGTGCAGCTGCCTCCTCCTCAGTCTCCTCGTCGTCCAGATCGACGACTGGTACACTGGGACTGGCTGTATCCGTCCTTGTCTCCATGGCAGCACCGCCATCGTCCTCCTTATCCTCATCCTCCTGCACCGGAGTTGTTGCGTCTCTACCGTCCTCAATGTAGGGTGTCCACGCAGTGGACCAGTACTGAGGGTCGTAGACCGAAAATTGAGACGACCACCTAATACCCTGAGGTGCAGTCTGCTCCCAAGGCATCGCCACATATGGCGTAGTAAGTCCACGAGGAACCAGAATCCTCCTGGTGATAATCTCCTGCAGCCCTAGCGGCTTGGCAGCCGCCACTAGTGTACATGCACTCAGATCCAGTCCCATCACTATAGCTATGTGGGTCACTAAGCCACCGCAACAGATGTCTCCTCTCCCCCTTTTCCTTGATCCGGTACAGATCCTCAGCTAGCAAAGCACCGAAATCAGACACACCCCCAGTCACCATGAAAAATAAACTCAAAAGCTCCCCCTGTCTAACCTTCTAGGGTGTCTCAGTATGCACCAAAAGTGTCTCGCTAAATATCCTGTGGGCGAGTCTGAAAGCAAGGTGGAAGATGATCCGCTCCCTGGAGTCTCCAAGTCTCCACCTATCAGCATGCTCAACTATGTGAGCTATCTATCCCCAGAACTATCGAGCTACAGCTCGAGAAGGGAAATCAGTAACTGTCGAGGTTGGCAAGCCGAAGACCTCTCTCCACTGGTCCATCGTTACTAAATAATTCCGGTTCAACAACCGGTACTTGATGGCTTGCTCTGCAGGAAGGTGAGTCACAGAACTCACAAATTCTAGTGTAGGCTCGAGGTAGGCCGGAGCTCTGATCTCGATAAACTGCTCCAACCCTACCATCGAGACCATCCGTCTCAAATCCTCCGCAACATATAAGCAATCAAAGGTGGAAATGTCCAAAAAACCGCAGCGCAACCACATGGCGCGTACAGATGCGGTCGTAGTCGGCCTGGTGACGTTCATGTATCACCGGTATATAAGGCCGAGAAGAAGAAGAAGGGGAAGATCCATCTCTCAGGACAATCTAGCGATCTGACCTGGAACTCATTCTCTCTCTTTGTCTGACAGGTTACCTCGGTTGCTTGTGAGAGCTCAAGAATCACCTCGGCCGAGGCGCAGGTCAACTGGACCAAGGTGCGAAGTTGCTCGATTTCAACTCTCTGGAATTCAGTGCTTTTCTCCCGATTTCACTACAGATTGTGCCTAAGGGGTACTTAATCCTGTTTCAACAAAGATCTATGGCAACCAAAGCCACTAAACTCCGAAATTAGTAAGAGAAGAGAAAGTTAGGGTTTCGACTATTTTTACCCGGATTTGGTTGATTCGAGGCGTTCTTGTTGCAGATTATTGCTTGCAATCGGTTCTTCTAGTCTTTCCTCGCAGAATGGGAGCAAGAATCGTCGAAAACGATCGAGAAACGAAGAAAACGAGATGGAGAGCGCCGCGGTCGAGGGGTGAGTTAGGAGGGAAGAGAGAGAAATCGTTTCCCCTTTTATACCCCTCGCCGATTCTGCTGTCACCTCGGTCGAGGTGGTCTCGACTGGACCGAGGGGTCTGGACCGAGGTGGAGTGTCGTCAGCCCTAGTCGCCTCGGTTGCTCAAGAATTAACTCGGTCGATGTGCTGGGACTGCAACCGAGATGTGTCTCAGTCAAATTCCGTCTTCTCAATTTCTTGAACTTCTGTCCTTCCAGTGTTGCTCCTGGGTTGTATTCCTTCCTTAAAAAGTACATGTTTTCTGTCTAGGACGCCAAAAACAAAGCAAAGCAAAGCAAAAGCAAACTATCTAAAGCTAGACTAGAAAAGGGAAAAGAAAGCAATACCTTGGGTTGCCTCCTAAGAAGCGCTTGGTTTAAGGTCGCTAGCTGGACTGTACGGCATTCCTAAATATGCTGGAAAGTGTCTTCACTCCATACTTCACCTTCATTGCGGGGTGAGATAAAGAAGGCTATCAAACGTTCCAGTAAATGTAAGTGCTCATCGGGGAAGGAATCATCTATGGGTGGTTCGTCCTTTTCGCGTGAAAAGGGAGGTAGCCGGCTGAGGTGATCCGCAACAGAATTTTCGGATCCCTTCTTATCGCATATCTTTAGGTCAAACTCTTGAAGCAAGAGAATCCATCGAATAAGACGTGGCTTGTCATCCTTCTTAGCAAGCAAGTAACGAATAGCTGCATGGTCAGTGTAAACAATAACTTTCGCTCCTACTAAGTAAGAACGAAATTTCTCAAAAGCATATACAACCGCCAATAGTTCCTTTTCGGTGGCGGCGTAGTTCAGCTGGGCTTGATCTAGCATCTTGCTAGCATAGTAAATGGCGTTGGTCCGGTCATCTTTCTTTTGTCCAAGCACCGCTCCTACCGCCACATCACTAGCATCACACATGATCTCAAAGGGCAAGGTCCAATCTGGAGGCTAGATAATGGGAGCGGAGATCAACATTTCTTTAATCCTATAAAATGCATCAAGACATTCCTGCGAAAACTCAAAACAACATCTTTATTCAAGAGTTTAGTTAGTGGTTTAGAAATCTTCGAGAAGTCCTTGATGAATCTCCTATAGAAACCTGCATGCCCGAGAAAACTCCGCACACCCTTAACAGAATAAGGGGGAGGAAGTTTCTAAATAGTCTCGATCTTAGCTCGATCGACCTCAATACCTCGTTTGAAAACGAGGTGTCCTAGTATAATGCCTTCATTAACCATAAAGTGACACTTCTCCCAATTTAAGACAAGATTAGTGTCTTCACATCTTTGTAGCACCAGAGAAAGGTTAGATAGGCAATCATCAAAAGAGGAACCATATACTGAAAAATCATCCATAAATACCTCCATGATCTCCTCTATGTACTCGGAAAAGATAGCCATCATGCATCGCTGGAAGGTAGCGGGTGCATTACACAATCCAAATGGTATCCTCCTATAAGCGAATGTCCCCCATGGACAAGTGAAAATGGTCTTCTCTTGATCATCCAGATGGATATGGATCTGAAAGAAGCCACTATAACCATCTAAATAGCAAAAATGTGAATGTTGGGCTAACCGTTCGAGCATCTGATCCATGAAGGGAAGTGGAAAATGGTCCTTCCGAGTGGCCACGTTCAGCTTCCTATAATCGATGCACACCCTCCAGCCCATGACGGTCCTAGTTGGAATTAACTCGTTGTTGTTATTTATTACAACGGTCATCCCTCCTTTCTTCGGAACTACATGCACTCGGCTCACCCACTTGCTGTCCGAGATAGGAAATATGATACCTGCATCCAACAACTTAAGAATTTCTTTCTTCACAACCTCTTTCATGATCAGATTTAACCGTCTTTGAGGTTCCCGTGAAGTCTTATGATCATCCTCCATTAGAATTCTATGCGTGCAGAAAGAAGGCTTAATGCCAATAAGATCATCAATAGTATAACCCAAAGCCTTTCGATGCTTTCTCAGGACATGCATCAGTTTAGATAATTCAGATTCGGAAAGGGAAGCACTAACAATGACGGGATAAGTAGAATCCGGTCCAAGGAAAACATACCTCAAGTGACTAGGAAGCGGTTTAAGCTCCACAACTGGGGGTGCTTTTTGAGGGGGATCCTTGCTTCCTTCTTCTAGTGGAGTAGATTTCGATCAGAGAACTGGACTTTCAGAAGTCTCAGTTGACATTATCTCGCTTTCGACCTCGGTCGAGGTCCAGAGAGGGTGACCGAGATGTTCTTCAGTCAAGAACACCTCGCTTGGTCCAGAAAGTGCCTCGGTCGAGGTACTGCAACTGGGACCGAAACTGGAGATTCTCTTCTCCTGGATTAGTTTTTTTTAGCTCCTGGATCTTCTTCCAGTACCTTTAAGCTCCGTAAATCTGCATCACAAGAAGCATCTATACCTTCCTCCATTAAGCTAAAACTAATAACTCTCTCAAGTGGATCATTAATAAGGATAGAGCTCACCAATTCTCTTGATTCTTCTTCATCATAGATGTTGAAGATATCGTCTCCAAGCGGCTCTCCTTTTATTGCAGCAAGCAATGCAAACTCCACTTGATCACCGCCAATGTTAAATTGCAACTTGGCGTTCTTACAATCCACATTGCAACCCGAGGTTGCTAGAAATGGTCTCCCGAGAATGATAGGAACGAGATAATCTGCGGGAATGTCAAGCACAACAAAGTCTATAGGTAAGTAGAAGTTACCTAACTTAACCGGAACATCCTCCAAAATGCCCACGAGATGGGTAATGGAGCGGTCCGCCATGTATAATCTTATC